>CM056584.1:30130704-31408204 GCA_029721435.1 Gymnothorax reevesii | reverse complement strand
ACGCCAAAAATTACATGAAATAGATCACCATTTTATTCGCAAATTGTCATTAATTGCATGTTTAGAATTGTGTCGGTGATCAAAGCAAATGACAGTTACACAAATGCTACCAATAAAACATTCATTAACCTTCACAAATATTATTTGCTGGATGTCATTGTATTTAAGTCATCTATTATCCTCTATTTTTCTTTTATCAGGTTTCTTTTTTTTTTTTTTTTTTACTTTTTTTAAATTTGCCTGTCAGCCACTGATTCTTATACACTCGCTGGTTGAATCTTCGCAAGTTCAGAGCGAGGGCGGAGGATACCCGGACATGAACCAAGCCGGAGTCTTCCTGACGAGCGCCCGTCTGGCCAACAGGAGGCGCTGGAGCAACGAACAAAGCTGTTATCGATTACCCAAATCCGGCAGTCCCTTCCCAATTTGTAACCCTGTAGCGCGATAGCCAATTGTGCGCTACTCTGAAAAGGCTGCCGACCCCTGCCGGTGGATACGCCGAGGCTCGAACCCGCGATGTGGTGATCACCTCTGCACTGCAGCGCAGTGCCTTAACCGTGTGAGCCACCCGGCAGCTCTTATATCAGGCTACTTGAGAGGTTATAAATGTGTCATGTATAATAAATACATGACAAATATTAGTATTATATTATCGCATTAATTATTAAACTCTATAAAAAAAATGAAACATAATCACATTATTTTTATTAAATTGCTCAAAAAGTACATTTTCAGTAGAAATATTCCAGTGATGCACATTCCAAAAACAAAACATTTAGTTGCATTCTGTATAAACACGGCAACTAAAGAGAATTTAATCTGAAATTAAAGTAACACTCTTAAAATGAATGCAACATATTGAGGAAATATATTTCAGATAAAGTGCTGAGCGGTACACTTTGTCGAAGGCTCTATCACTATTTATAGTTTGACTTAACTGGTCGCCAAACGCCCAGTGCATGAGTCATGTCTGCTATTCAGATTACTATTCAGCAATCAAGACTATAATAATATTTAAAACTTATTGTGAGTTGAGCGTGGAGTGCTCACAGTTTTTACGTATCTAAAACAAGCTAAATCCGAAAGAAAACCATCATTATGAAAAGAAATAAATAAATTAGCAAAAAATAACTAGAAAAGGCAAAATTTTTTGAAGAAAATGTGTGTGCCTGCTTCAGCGAGAAAATTTGATAACGTTGGCTTATAAAATGAAGAAGCGTGGAAACTGAGAGGCAAAGGAAATTACTGAAGAAATGTAGAAAAACTTCTGAAATGTAAACACAAGACTTTAAAGCTGAAAGTAATTGTTTAAAGAATTCTGACTTTTAAGCTGCACCATGACTGAGTCTACTCCTCTTCAACCCAGCTGTGCAAAAAAAAAAAAAAAGGTCAATTGGAGTCAATGAGGTTGACGCATTTCTCTCAATGGCTCTGGGCATATCTAGTCAAGGCAGTGCATGCTGAGAAATTAGCTTTATAGCACAGCAAACATGGCAAGCCACATTGGCAGACTGCCGCAGCTGTTGTTGCTCACAGCTCACTGTCAGTGTCTCCCCCAGTCCCTATCTAAACAATGCTGACCTGGCCAAGTAGTGAAATGCTACCATTCGTGGCTCTCTGTTCATTTCTGTGCGCTGTGCCTTCGCAAGCTAAATAGCTAATAATAGCAAGCTGCAAGATATCGTTAACACACATTGTGATATTATTCACGGCTTCCCTTTTATATTATTTCTGTGCTATCATTAGCTAGTAAGCTAGTGAACACGCAGTGCACAGAACGTGTTCAAAACGGATCGAACTTAAACATTGAAATTGCCATCACTGCAGATGACATAATCAATAGCTAGCTAATGTTCCCTATTAAACTACTCAATGAGTAAGGAAAAGTTACGTCTGCTGGCTTAGCAAGGATGGCAGTTACGGTCATTTTGATACCAATATTTTGCCTGTTTTAGATACAATCGTAAATTGTAAATGAGTGCAATAAACAGTTATGTCCAGATGTTAGAAATTGGACATAACTGTTTATTGCAGTCAGCCATCAAAATATATCTAGCTAGTGCAAAACATTTCTTGTATATACTGGAATAGGAGCTCGAGCAATTGTTTTCTGCTTTGCCATTTTTGTTACGGTAACGTGTTCTCATGGACCCAGCCTGCAAAAAGACCAGTTCTTGCTGCCCTATATGTGCTCTTTTGGAGCTGATTTGAGCGATTATACAAACTATGATACCGAAAAGTGTTTCACTGAGTTTGACGCAGAAGAATGAGATTTGTCTAACACTCCTATTAATCTTAATCTGAACGATGATGATGCTGAGGCCAGGAATAAGTCCAGCAGAGGGCAGAATTGAACCGCAATACCGCTGTGCAACAATTTCGCTGAGCCATTTGAGTTGATGGTTAAAGCATTTGGTCCAGTGGAGATTTTAGCTACGGCATCTCTTTCATACTACTGCCGCTACCTCAAACATAATAAATCCAATCTACGAAATGAAGGTACCATACTGAAGAGGAGAGTCTGCGGAGCAAAATAGGTCAATATTGTGTGTGTAATGCCAAAATTGTGGGAACACGAGCAAGTTATAAAACTGTGTCTTTCAGCTTCCCAACCAGAATTTTCTTGTCTGATTTAATATAGGAGTTAATGGAGTTTTGGTTCGTGCTCCTGTCACTTTTAGGCTCATGCTGCCAAAACTGTCTGTCCAATATCTTGCATAGTTACATTTTTGTGACCAGTACAACTTTTGCTACAACTTGGATATCATAATATTTATGTGGAGTGAAAACTGTGGGAGTTAGGAGGAGACTTCTTTACGATTTTACAGCTGTTTGCCACTCTAACAGTGACATCACCATACTGTAAGTTCCCAGTATGAATTATAACAGAAATTATTTTTTAAAATTTATAATGAAAAATTTATAGAAGTTACAAAAAATTTGAACTGTGAAAAAGTTATACAACCCTAACTTAACATTTTGCAGTTCGAATGATATTTCTAGGTAAAAGTATGACAGAGAAAAAAAGGGTAGAAAATAGCTTAAATCTACTAAATCAGCATCAAAATGGTTTGATTTATTAAATTAATTCAATTTATTTAATTTGATTTATTAAATTAATTAAATTAAATTAATTTAATAAATTTAATTTAATTAAATATCTCAAAAAAAAGCAAAATAGAGGATAATAGATAACTTGAATACTTATGACACCAAACAAATAATTTTTGTGAAGGTTATTGAATGTTTTATTGTTAGCATTTGTGTATATGTCATTTGCTTTGATCACCAACATCATTCTCATAGACATGCGATTAATGAGAAGTTGTAAATAAAGTTGTGATCTATTTCATGTATTTTTCTGCGTAACATATCCGCCTATTCATCGCCAACGACCGTATGGACTTTTCATATGTGTGACAACTAATACTTGAGGCAAAAAATATCTCCGGCGACAATGCATGCCGTGAAGCAGGGAACAAATTGTAGTCGGCGACAGTATATGCTGAGAGAGATGGGACTTTTGTCGCCGGCAACAAAACATGCTGCAACAATCACCACTTACAAAAAACTGTTGTATTTGATTTAAGATCCTGGTTTCACAGAAGTTTGTGCGGTTTTTTTAAATTATTAATTTATTTTTTTGCTTCCATTTATTTTTATAATGCAGTACATAATCTGAATAAATTGACAAGCCGCCTCTGGTTTACTCAGATAAATAATTACCCTTTGATCAGCTGTTAGATTGGAAAAAAACGAGGATATCTAGGGTCAAGAGCCCTAACTACAGCCCAAATAAATAATGAAATTTTGCCCTCCTGACTACAGTAAGCAGGATGTGGACAAGTA
The DNA here is from genome assembly GCA_029721435.1 of Gymnothorax reevesii. Classification (NCBI taxonomy): domain Eukaryota; kingdom Metazoa; phylum Chordata; class Actinopteri; order Anguilliformes; family Muraenidae; genus Gymnothorax; species Gymnothorax reevesii. The sequence goes on along the minus strand of CM056584.1, from coordinate 31,404,355 downwards.
TGTTTAAACAATCACTACCAGGATCTATTTATGTGTATTCTGAGGCTAGCTGGCAAATCTGCTGCTCTGTTTAACAAGCTTGTTGACCCCTTCCTCTTCAGATACGTCGAATGATTGGAGATTTTGGGGTCCCCATTGCCATCTTCATCATGGTTGCCATAGATATCTTCATTAAGGATACATATACACAGGTAAGTGGTGGTATATTCATTCTCTAATGATAAGACTCCAATATTCTCAGCAGATGAAAATGAAACATTTTTTTGTGTTAGAAACATGAGGGTCTGTAATAGCAGATGGCTCCACCAGACAGATTAAGCCCTCACTTACTGGTAGGAGATAAAGATTAGATAGTTAAAGTGGTATAACTTTAACTAATTAAATAATTTAAATTTTGTTTTTAATACAATGTGCTGGTCACATCACAATTTTTCAAATGCCTTTGTAAGTCTGAATCATCATAAAAATAGATTTTGTCAGAGAGACAACCAAGAGTCTGACGAAAGTATGAGCAATCTTTTACAAGGAATCATACTGCTACAGGAAAGTCAAAGTGTCAAGTAGTGTAAGATGGATGTTTGGGAGTTTGAACTGGTAAAAGAAGATAGCTGGATCTGAAGAGGTCCCTCCAGCAATGCCCTCTGATGTGAGTCGCCCACTGTTGCGGCTGAGGGCCATCTTCTATGCCTCTGTTACCCCTTTTCCGCCAAAAAGAACCTGGTGCTAGTGCCGTGCTGGTGATAGTACCAGTGCTTAGTTGGTTCAACCCACGCACCTCCTAAGAACCTGTTTGGTTTTCCACCACCGAGGAGCCAACTCAGAGCCACTCTATTAAGTCACTGTAATTTAAGACCAACAAATCAGGAGAAAATAAACTTTGTTCAAGACCTGCCTCTCCCTCAGCAGTGCTCACATACAGTGGCTCCAATAAGTATTTGTACACTACTTGAAAATTCAACTACACAACAGCTTTTGTTTATTCGGCTAAATGCTTGCTATTGTGTGTAAAAGTGATTAAAATATTTGATAATCAATATTTTTTAAACAAATATTTAATGTCAAAATGGCATATTTGGTCATAAAGGCGCTTATCTGACCCAATAAGTATCTGTACAGTTCCATTAGTGAGTCACAAAACTTATAATACTCACCTAAAATTGACTCAAGATGTTTACAGGACACTTGGTCTGATTTGGTCAAGCGTGACCATACTGGACACTCCCTCTGTACACAGACTGGCCTATGTAAATGGCCTGACCATGCCCATAATGTATTCCTGTGATATATGGCTAAGACAGGCGAGATACCCCATCGAATGCGGGAGCAAATCATTCAGCTACATAAAGAAGGCCAAAGCACCAAAAAAATTGGAACTCTGCTATCGTTACGCCACACGACCGTGCAGTACATCATCAGGAAGTACAAACAGTTTGAACGCATAGCCAATGCAGCCAGGAAAGGACGTCCCAGGAAGACCAGCCAGTGCACTGACCGGTACGTCTCCCTGCTGGTACAGAGGGAGAGACAGTCCTCTGCCTCCAGTCTTGCCACCAAAGTGGAGGAAGCAACAGGAAGCCATGTCAGGGCCATGTGCAAGCCTGGTTCTTCGACAGCGTTGTGAACAAAACATGCTTGGGCAACAGTATGCATTGAGGCATTGTCAGGCTGATACAGGGAAGGGCAATCTGCTAAACCATTGGGGGCACAGAAACATTTTCGGTCACACTTTTTTTGAAGTGTTCCTCATAAAGGCCTTATACAGCATGAATAATGCCTTCATAAATGAGGCATAATGTCTTCATAAGTCATACATAAGCAAATTTCATGCTTTGTAAAAGGTGAAATAACTCATCCTTCTCCTGCATGTGATGCCAGATGTGACAAAGACAATGTCACTTAGCTGATAATGTCACCCTTTATCGCATTTAGCCACTAGGTAATTGAAATTGTCATTTATATCACATCTGGCATCACATACTGAAGAAGGATGTGTTATTTTACCCTTTACAAAGCATGACATTTACTTATGTATAATTTATGAAGACATTGTCTGTCATTTATGAAGGCATTATACATGCTGTATTAAGCCTTTATGAGCAACACTTGAAATAAAATCTGACCTCATTTCCTATAATGCGGCATTGCCAGTTCCTTCTGTGGCAGAGATGCCTAGTCTCATGCATTCGGCGTAGGTCTTACGCATTTTTCTGGCTTATTCACTGAATCCTTGTGCATTGAAGTTTCCGTTTCACTTGCGTAAAGGTGCACCTCATCACTGGTAACATGGAAAGCGATTATGACTCCGGACTTCCTGTGCTTCTCTTTACTCGGGGATTGGAAATAATTCATGTGTTTCATGATCGTTTAAATTGTTTTAATGAAATAAGACCATTTCAAGCATTTTTATGCAATTCAACTGCTTTTAATCCCCCAGTAAAGACAAGCCTGGGAATTCCCGAGTCATAATCGATTTTCGTGTCATTAGTGGGGAAATCCACCGTAATGCACGCGAAACTGATTAACTTGACGCACAATGACTTAAATTCCGCGAGTGAATTTTTTCGGTGCGCTTTGATTGAATAATTGCTGACTACGGCACAGAAACGTGAATGCCACTAAGAGGAGAGACTCACGCCTAAGACGTAAAGCCTTAGCATCTCTGCTGTGGAACTATGAGACCTAATCTGAATCACAGACAACAACTGTAGGCAAAGGAGTGTCCTCACACCATTGGCCATATAGTGCATTTCAAACAATCACTTGAATAACCTAGGTTCAGGAAATGTCAGGATGTTACTTCACTGTACCCATGAGGCTGCCCTGTGGACAGGGTCTGCCAATCTAAGCTCATAAAGTGAGAAAATGTGAATCTCTTGCTTCCCTTGGGTAGAAACTGGTGGTGCCTAAAGGCCTGTCGGTGTCTAATCCCTCCGTCAGAGGGTGGATTATCAATCCCCGAGGAATGAGGCAAGCTTTTCCCATCTGGATGATGTTCGCTTCTTTCATCCCAGCCCTGTTGGTCTTCATCCTCATCTTCCTTGAGTCCCAGATCACCACGTAAGTTCTAAAATTCTCTCAATTCTCTAATTCTTTGAGTCGTATAAAGTGGCCAAGCCCTCAGCAGACGTAAAATTCGCCCACCATTTTTGCTATTTTTGACCAACAGCTAAACTAGACCTTAGTAAGAAGGGCTGTTCAATCCATGAACGAACACGTTTTGTTCTGCTGTTTTCCTTACTGTTATACAACCTCAATTCCTCAAGAATTGGGAAATTTAAAATAGAATTAAGCATTCAGTAAATTCTAATTGATTATTAATTTTTGTGAACATTTGCAAATTCCAAATTTGATTCCTGCAACTGATTCCTAAACTTCTGGGACAAGGGAATTGAAAAATTGGAAAAGTTTTGGAATCTTCAGATAAACATCCATTCAGATCATTCCAGAAGTGAACTGGCAAATATGTGACAGGCAATTCAGCAGTGATTGGGTAGAAAATAAGGAATCAGGAAAGGCATGGTTGATGGTTCAAGGTTTGCCACTTTTCCAAAAGCTGAGTGGACAAATACCCAAACACTTCATGGACAACGTGTCTTGAGTCACGTGATGGTCTCAATGGAGTGCGTCATATCTTGAAAGAGCTCTCCGCAAAGACTATTCAATCAGCAAAAACCCACTGAATATTTTTTTAAACATTGTTCCTAAGTGTCTATAACTGCTTTTTACAACATGACTGAATCCATAAAACCAAGGCAACGCGAGAAGACACAAATTAAGGTGTTGGAAAACAGTCCTCAGACTTATCCAGTAAGGAGCAAAATCATAAATATATTTTTGACTCCTTTTGACTCTGAGGAAGACGCAGTGCGTCGAAACGTCAGTCTTGGCACCTTAATAAATTATACTGGTGATTTGAGTGCTCCAGTTTCTTCTTTATATTCGGATTTATTGTCCTTTCTGCGAGCACCGACCTCCACTAACAGAGGGGCTGAAGCGCAAGGGGTTCCTTCATTTCATAAATATATACAGTATATCTATGAGCAAAATAGCCACAAAGTTGAGGAAGGTGTTGACGCTGGGGGATCAGACTTTGTTTGGGATAAGGAAATCACAAACAGCATGGCCAATGTGCAGAAAACCATCACAGAGGTGTTAGTGGTAAATTTGCAATGGACCATCACCCAGTGGAAAGTGTACTGTGGTCAGACAAATGGGTACTTCTAGTCTTTTTTGGGAGAATTAGAGATCATGCGCTCTGAACCACAGGAAAATAAGGACCATTCAGACTGCTCCTAGCAACACCCAAAAGCTATAATCTGTTGTGGTATGAGGTCGTGTCAGTACCCTAGGTAAGGGTAACTTGAATTTTAGTGAAGACACCATTAATGCTGGATAATACACGAAAGATCTTAGAGCAACATGTGCTGCATTCTTGACAACCTCCTTTGGTTGCACTTTAGATGAAGTGTTGCTCATAAAGGCTTTCATAAATGAGACGTAATGTGTTCTGTAATCATACATAAGCAAATGTCATGCTTTGTAAAGGGTGAAATTTCACATCCTTATTCAGCATGTGATGCCAGATGTGATATAACTGACAATATCTATGAGCAAGTGGCTAAATGCTATAAAGGGTGACATTGTCAGCTACGTGTATTACCCCACTGATGATGCGTTGTAAGCCTGTACGAGCCTAGTGGCCCATCGGGCCGGTGCTTAACCCCGGTTTCCAATGATGATTAGTTGTTGCAATTGTAATCCAGCTCAGTACCAGAGGAACTGCAGGTTCAGACATTTGGCGTACGTGCTCAACTGAGGAGCCAATGGCACGAAGCGACCATCTGTGGGATCATGACTGAACGCCTCTATGTCAGAATCCCGCCTAAATGTAACATGCGTAACGTAAACGTGTGACATGCTGTATAAAGCCTTAATGCACAACACTTCATCAAGTGTGACCCATCCTTTTTAGTGACACCCATTCATATTTTAGCAAGACAATGCAAAACAATATTATGCACTCATGAAAAAGGGTGTCAGCATAGGTAGAGGGTGTGGGGGCTGGAAAGGCCTGATTACTGTCCTGACCGTCCCTAACAGAGAACATGCAGCACATTTTGAAATGGGAAATGCAGCAATAAAGACACTGTGTTGTTGCACACCTTTAGACTCGTTTACCGGAGGAAAGGGATAGGATTACAACTTAGACACTTAATAAACAATTAGTGACTGAAGACACTAAGTGATTATAAGTTGTGAAAAGGAATGGCAACATTACATGGAGTTTGTGTTTTTGTTTTTTTTTTTTCTTTTTGAACAAATCAATAAGACACCTCATTCTGCTTATCAACTACAAAATAAGGCTTTAATTGCAGTTGTGAAACACTGGCTATAAACAAAAGGATGTGAACAGTAAACAGTTACCCCATGTAAATGGTAACACTGCTTCTTGTCTCTTCACGGATTCTGTCAGGCTGATCATAAGTAAGCCAGAGAGAAAGATGGTGAAGGGCTCAGGCTTTCACCTCGACCTGCTGATAATTGTGGCAATGGGTGGCATCAGCTCCATTTTTGGGGTACCCTGGCTCAGTGCTGCCACAGTGCGGTCTGTCACTCATGCCAATGCCCTCACTGTCATGAGCAAGGGGCCAAAGCCTGAGATCCAGAAGGTTTTGGAGCAAAGAGTCAGCGGAATACTTGTGGCTGCACTGGTTGGTGAGTCTTGCTCTCCTGTTAGTCCTCTGAGAATTGCACCAGAGAACACCTCAGGGTGGGATTCGACATGCTTTAACCCATTGAATTCATTTCTGCCTCCCCAAAATTGTTCAACTGTTCACTCACATTAATGAGCTTACAATTTAAAGGGTAACACATATAAGATATCTGATATCTCACACCTCAAAGGGATAGTTCACCCAAAAATTAAAATTCACTCATCATCTACTCATCCCAAGGCTAACTGAAGGGTCGGTGAATTTCTTTGATCCTCAAAAAAAGTTTGGAGTTTCAAAGGAAAAAGCACTGAAAACAAATTTGAATCAAGTCAATTATAACCATTCTTTAAAGTGTAAAAAAGTTTTAAAAACACGAAATGCCTCCATACTGCTTGTGTGGCGTGATCGATGTCTCCTTAAGCCTCAAAATTCAAATTTGACTCGAAGAAACGTCTTTTCACCATGTTTTTAGTCTAAATGTCCAATGTTCTATGTAGCCACTTAGTTAGGAACCCTGTTCATCAAGAAGTGTAAGCTTCAACACTGAACTGCGGTGGCCGACAAGGGTAAACACGCTGTTCAGTCAGTGAAAGAAAATATTGGAAACTGCAGCGCGTTTCTCCAGTTGGAGATGTTTTGGGCCATTGCAGTGCATTTACCCTCGTCGGCCACCGTAGGTCAGTAAAACTTCTTCTGCAAAGATGAGCAGGGCTCCTAGCTAAGTGGCTACTTTGGACATTTAGGCTAAAAACAATTTTGAATGTCGGGACTTACAGACACTTGGATTACGCCACACAATATGTGCTACAGATTTGCAATTTTCACCAAAATGTCTCCCCAATACTGAAGAAACTTTTGTACATTTAAACCTATTGCAAATAATGAAGTCCATCACTTTGTTTTTTTTTTCAAAAACTTTAAAACCTATTAAACCTATCTCCCTCCACAATTTTTGTTCAATTGCCTATGAGTGGTTTCACTGTGGCCCAAGTCTTTATAATTAGACAACATTCACACACATTTTGCTGCAGAACCATGATGATAATGTTGTGGCCCCTTGTGGCCTTAGTATTTAATATCGTCAACATTATCTTTCAACAGTCTTCTTCTATGTGAGAGCCACTTTAGTTCCAGGCAAGGGAGGTGTTGCAAATTTAACACAACTTGATCCAGCTTCCAGCACCACTTAAACAAGGCACATGGAACTTGAATGACCCTGGTTTGTACAGAGTTGCAGTGATCGGCTAGTTTCATGCTAGCTAACCCTGATTGGTTAATTCATTCAAACTGGGTTCAGTTTCTTAAATCACTAAATGAAAAGGGTCTTCAAATGAATGTATTACCATGCATGTTGAAGGCCAATTGCTCTGGTGAATGCGCCACTTGTCCATTCACTTACTGGTTCAGTATATTTTCTCTGAAAAGGAAAACACCCCATCCTGTGTTTCTGGTGTAACTGCAGGACTACGCAACTTGTGTTTCCAGGCATTTCCATCCTGATGGAGCCCATCCTGAAGATGATTCCGATCACAGCTCTCTTTGGGATCTTCCTTTACATGGGTATCACATCACTCAACGGGATCCAGCTGTGGGACCGCATCCTTCTGCTCTTCACCCCAAAGAAGTACTACCCATCGATCGCATACGCCACTATGGTATGTGTCACTATTCTGTCCTGCTCCCTAATGCTAAAGTGCAAGATAACTGCTCTACAACAATAATGGCTTGCATTTCAGCCAGAATTGAAAAGAAGTCTTTTCTTTCCTTTCACTCATCTTTCCCTGGAAAACATGGACCTATATTTCACTGTTTTCCTGTCCACTTTCTCTGAACAGAACAGAGTGGTCTCTGTGTAGAATTGTTTAGCAGACAATGTACCAATCCAATTCTGGTAAAGTTGGCACGTTATGGAAAATGTCACTAAAGTCAAAAGGAGTAATTTGGAAGGTTCACTTACCCTCTACTATTTTGAAAACTGGGACAAATTATTTGATGGTTGAACCTGAGAAGTCAATTGTTCATTGAAAATATACTCATTTCAAATTTAATGACTGCCACAGACTCTAAAAAAATAGCACGGTGCAATTAATGACAAATTAAGATGTGAAACAGGTGAGGTTAAACTTTGAGTTATCATGTTATGATATAAAGTCTAGAAACTCTGTCAGTGTAGGTGTGTGTGCGCGCGCTTGTGTGTATCCTTTGCATATTTCGACAGCCGTTCATCAGATCAACTGAAAATTTGGTAGACTTTGGGGGCTATACCGCTGAGGACCCAGTGAAGTCATGCTTGGGGGTTGAAGTTTTTTGGCTGTGCAGTTCACAAGCAATCTAGCACTCTCATGCATGAGTTATGATAAACTCAGTCAGGATTTTTTTTTACTAACATCCAGCAATGCCCAAAATTGCAGGCATATAAAGAGAAAAAACACTTTTAAACAGCTGTGCACTGTAGTGACCTCCATGCATGAAAGGGCTAGAAGCAGCAAGCACCAACACCACTCACGCAGCAACTGAACCAGCACTGCGCTGTACCATTCAAGGAGGAATTGAATGGGGTCGGCACTGTACTGCACCAACAGCAATTGAACAGCCACTGCACTAGTAGTATAAAGGAAAGCCTCCAAAAGGCCTCATGCCTTCCGTGTAAATATGGGTTGAGGCTCACCAATTTGCAAACCCCAATTCCAATGAAGTTTTGACGTTGTGTAAAACGTGAATAAAAACAATAAAGATAATTCCATGTGTTCACTCATAGTTTTGATGCCTTCAGTGAGAATCTACAATGTGAGTAGTCATGAGAATAAAGGAAACACACTGAATTAGAAGGTGTGTCCAAACTTTTGGCCTGTACTGTATAACACAAGGCATCAACATTTGCAGCACAGGGATATCGTTCTGACAAAAACTGGTTGTGAAATGACTGCTTAAATACACATACGGGAAGTCACATGCTATGATAGGGCACAGGTGAGCTGGATCAAACTAATTAACAAAGGAACGAACAAGAGGAAGAGCTTAACCACATAACCACTTAACTTGGTGAAAGCCAAAACGCGGACAGGGATTACACAGACAGCCTATGACAAACAGACAAACAGACGACTCCAGTTAGGGAGTTCTAACGTTCACAGAGTGAGAGGCAGAACAGTGATTAACAAGGTGCAGAGAATCTGCTGAAGTACAGCAAAGTAAATTGAGTGAAGGCAAGGGGCGGAGACTAGAGCAGAGTGAGTCCTGAGAGCTTGTTAGTTAATTAGTAATGTGCAGCTATACAATCCCTAGTGCTTGTTAGAAGTTAGTACTATAAACAATGTTAGTTAATGTTAGTAATTCATCTAAAAAAATAAACTGTTAGTATTGTTCGTAAAGATAGAACAGCAAGGCGAAGGAAGCAAACAAGTTTGGAAGGAAAGTTTGGAAACCCAGAAACGATGAAATCACCTGAAACTGTGGCACACAAGGCTGGGGAAATAAAACTGTCTCGGAACAAAAGACAACACAGTGCAATGTAGGGTACGAGAATTACAAAAACCAGAATGATAACTAAACCTTGCAATTGCACGTTGAGAAACATTGTTCTTAAACTTTTGGGCTATTTGCTCATGCAGTTGTCCAGCAAGTGGTGAACCTCGCCTCATTCTTGCCTGTTAACGACTGAGCCTTTTGGGGATACTCCTTTTATACCTAATCATTACACTCACCTGCTTCCAATTGACCTGTTCACCTGTGGAATGTTCCAAACAGGTATTTTTTTAGCATTCCTCAACTTTCCCAGTTTTTTGTTGCCCCTGTACCAGCTTATTTGGAATGCAGGCATCAAATTTTATTCGAGTTTATCAGTTAGAACATTGAATATCTTGTCTTTGTAGTGTACTCAATTGAATATAGGTCTAAAAAGATTTGCAAATCATTGTATTCTGTTTTTATTCACATTTTACACAACATCCCAACTTCATTGGAATTGGGGCTTGTACCTAAAGATGCATTAGTTGGTATTCCATCGCAACATTCCCTAAAGACAAATTGATTGGATTCAAGACATCTCTACTGTGTGTAATTTAATTTAAAAATGAAAAAAATCTGGTCAAATTTTGGTGTAAAAACCTTTTCTGAATATGCATGATCTCCAATCCCACAAGAAGTCACTGTCATCAGAACCGTCATGCAACTGCAATGAATATAATCACATGAGCTTGGAAATACTTTGGTAAGCATTTGTACCATTTGCAGCTGCATCCACAAATGCAAGTTCAAACTTCACTGTGCATTGCTGAAGCCATACATCAAAGCTGTCTAAAAGCACCACCAACTTCTCAGGGCTCACACTCCCATAAGTGTCCGTTTGAGCCAGTAATCTAATCTTAATATTATGAGTCTTAACTTATTATTTTTTTCAGAGGTAGAAAATAACAACTTATTTTGAGCTACCATGAGCTTAAAAACTGAAATATCCTTTTTCCATTGACAAATCTGGAAATGAGTCAAAATGATCTCACCTCATAGGTAGGAATTTATTGTCTTACTGAGAACAAGGAAATAGATATAAGTGTTTAAATACAAGATTAAATACACTACAAGTTTAAATACAAGATTAAACAGCTTGGTAAGATGGACTTACTATCATTTTGTGCAGGGTTATGTGAGATGGACAGTAGCACAGTGGAAGCCTGTTTTGCGGTCTGAAAATTTGACATTTCAAGGGGTTATTTTTGGGGGGGGAAAAGACTTGCATGTTTTTTGCATAATGGAGGAATGGGGGAAATTCTGAGTTCTTGACTTAAATTGTTTTATTAAATCATAGTATTACAATGTCTGCCATGATAGTAATGTAAACAGTGGTGAAGAGTCGATTGTGTCAAATTCTTTGAACTTTGTTGCATCATTGCATTATATAATTTCAATAAGCAATTAAATGCATGTTGTAACATGACATATTGTGCTGTTGCAATGTTTTCAATGTAGTTTTCAGATCGGTTCTTTCGGATTTTATTTGCATTTTCCATGATGTGCCAATTTCTTTTTCTTTTTTTTTTTTGGAATTGAGTTTGATGTACTCACATGCAAAACTCTGGGGGGTCTTCAAGACGAGGCTTAAAAACAGTGCAAGACGCTATCAAGATTTAGGTGAAATAAGCACTTGGTGCAAAAATGGTAGGATAATGGTGAGCATATTTGGGCTCAATGGCCTCTCCGTTATTTGATGCTGTATTATGTAATACTGTAAGAGAGAACTGTACGCACATCTAGTCTAGACGCAAGGCTATCAGGGAACAGCATCAATGAAGATAGAAGTAACACCTGCCCACATGTTCCATGCCACAAAATGGAGCCTGTTGATCAGACAATGACGCAAGAAGGATCAAAAAATTGTCCGTATTTACTTTAATGCCCTGGACCAAGTGTGCAGATGTTTATGCTTCTTTCATTGATGCTATGTTATAATGGCATGATGTCATGTTCCTTTTCTTTTTTGTCTCAGGTGAAGCCACTGCGGATGCACCTGTTCACTCTGATCCAGATCGTGTGCTTGGTGATCCTTTGGGTAGTGAAGTCTAGCCCCTTCTCCCTTGCGCTTCCCTTTGCTATCATCCTCACCATTCCCCTCCGCGTGTTAATGACAGGCCGTCTCTTCTCAACGCTGGAAATGAAATGCGTAAGTATTCACGGCGAACTTTTACACCACGGCTCCTCGGCCCTTTGAATGAAGCAGGATTACCAAGTTAGCAGGAGAACTTTTTAATCTGTACATGCTAGTCCTAGGCAGTGTCTTCAGGAGGCGCGGCATCTTTTTCCACAGCTATGCTGATGACACACAGCTCTTAATGTCCGTGTCACCTGATGTCACCGAGCCCACTGACTCACTTTTTAGCTGTACCTTAGATATGAAGGCCAGAATGTCACAGATTTTTAACTGTTCAACCAGGATAAAATGGAAGCCTGGATTACTCATTCAAAGGCTCACAGAAAGAAAATGACCTGCAAACTAAATACGCTAGGACTGATCCGGGGCCAGAAAGCAAGAAATCGAGAATTTTGATTCTGATTTTTAATTTCAAGGCTTCTGTATGGGTTGCTACAAAAACTGCATTTTATCATTTCATGAACGTTCTGAGTGAGGTCATTTCTTTGTCTGTTTGATACAGAGAAACTGATGCATGCTTTAATCACAAGCAAGTTAGACTCCTGTGAAGTTCACCTTTCTGGTCTACCTAAGTGAACAATAAATCAGCAACAAGTGATACTAAATTCTGCTGCTTGACGAAGACGGAAAAGAGAACGCACATAACACTAATTTTAGAGTCTTTACCCAGGTTACGTTAGCTTTTGTATTTATTTTAATATTTTATACTGTCTGTAAGGCACTATATGGCTTTGAACCGGAAGGCCCCTCAGAACTGCTCATTTTTCTCTTCTAGCTGTTCCATAAAGCAGAACAGAAACATTTGTTGATGTGGCTCTCAGCCACTATGCTCCAAGCCACTGGAGCAGCCTTCCAGGGGATCTGAGGATCGCTAAAAATATTGATATTTGTAAACGTAAACTGCAAACCCAACTTAGTCTTGCCTTTAAATAGTGTTACAACAATTTTATGGTTTTGTCATTTATACTTACTGTCATCATTCTTATTCTATTTTGTTTTTATCAACATTTTGCTGTTGATAATCACAAATGATTTGATCAACTTTTCCCCGTTTTACAATAGTTTATTTAATATAGTATTTAATTTTTTATTGTTTGTATTATATTCTATCTATCTGTTGTCTTAACTGGACATATTTTATTGTTGTCTTATTCAATTTACTTGATTTCTCCGTATCAACTTTTAACATCCTGTTCTTGTCAATCACTTCGAAAGCACTTTTCATTGCATTTGATTTGCAAGAAAGGTACCATATGAGTGAAGTTTGATTGATTTTTGCTTATTAGTTCATATTCCAGATTTTGATGGATTTCAGGTTTTATTCGGTTCAGTTATCCAATTAATTGAAAAATCTCACGCAGTGTACAGGGAGACGTAAGCAGTTTACCATACCAGGGGGTAATTATCTGCTCATTCACTAGCCTACCAGTACCAAAAAACAAGCATTCATAGTTCGGCTACCTCGTAAGCAATGGGTATCCAAGCTGTGATTGAAATATGACATTAACAATGAAGAAGGGAAATTTGAAAGACAAATGATGGCAAACAAAATTTTAAATACTGAGGCCTGTACCAGAAGAGGGAAATCAAAGAGACAGCTGATGAGTAGTAACAAATGAGCAAGTCCAGAAAAGGGCAGGCGGGGGGTGTTTAAATCTGCACCAGGTAATTGACTGCTGCTACCTAATTATCCTTCACCACACCCCCACTAACCTGCACTGCTTCGGACATCATGGCGTCTCCGTGTCCCTCCACATGTTCATTATTTCATCGAAGCAATGTGCTACAGGCTTAGTTGAAAGTGAATTATCTGGTACTGTGCTGCAGTTGGTATTTGGCCTAAACCATTTGTTCTGTCACAGTTGGATGCTGAAGATGTCGTGATGGACCTTGAAGAAGAAATTGGTGTGGATGTGTACACGGAATCCCCATTGCCTTGAACATCACTAAAGCTCCGAATCCAAGCAACTACATTCTTTTCCTTTAATCTTTCATTCTAAGATATGATGGATATGGCCGACAGAGGGTCCTCAAAAACAACATTTTTTCCTGTTTCCTGTAGTAAACAGGCTGGAGACGCTCCAAATTTTAGTGTGGGATACGTAGTTTGTGCAGCTGCCAAATGATCAAATAGGTATCTTTAGCATTTTAACATGAAAACAAATTTGCCCCAAATTTTGATAAGCAATAAACTCCCACATGTTAATAGATTTCATATGAAATCCACTTGCCATGCAAATTTTTTAAATTGTTAGACATTACAAATGCAATTATATTTTAGAATGTCTTGGTTTAGTATTTTGTTATTGTACCACCATGCATTTTGTTGGCTTATTATGACGTTTCTTTGCTTACCACAAATATTTAATTTTTCATTGTTAGTTTTTATCCCGAAGCTTTTTGCACTTGTCGGGTTGTGATTTGACAATATGATTTATTTTTTTGGCTGAAATCCACCATAGTTTTGTATGTTAGAACATAGAAACTTCATGTCTTGATCTAGGAATGCTTTAATATGGGCAAAAACCGCACTTATAAGGAATGTCCAGGGTATTATACTGCAGCAAAACAAATAATTGCATCTCCTCTCTGCCCCTTGGGTTAAGCGCATTCTTACTTGTGCTTTTGTGTATGGATGGAGTGGTACAATTATCTTCTGTAAATACGTTAGGCTAAAAATGTTTAGATACACAGCAATGTACAGGTATCAAAGGAAGGAATATTGATTAAATTAAAATTGAGTGTGGTGGGAGGGGGATGTGTGTATTTGGTTGTTTCCTTTCCTTATTTTTTACCCTAAAGCCTTTGCTTTTTAATCATGTATCTATTAAGAGTAGATTGTAAGCTGGTTGCCAAGTTGCAGTAGCTGTGTTTTCAACAGTGTCTCTTTCCGGGGTGGAAAATGTATTTTGAAAAGTGATGTCCTCCTTAATTACACTTTTTTTTTTTCGAACTGAAGACAACATTGAATTTTGAAAGCAGAACTTGTCCTTAGTCTTGCTTGATATCGGACTTTAGTTCATCAACAGTCCAGGCCCTGCATCATGATGAGCCGTGAGCATGTTGAGTATGCGCTAGCCATTATGGGACTGAAGTGGGGGCTCACTGTCTCGCTTTCCACATTAACAGATATGGCAGATAAGCTGATTTAAGTTTGGCTGAATCAGTGAAGTTGCATCCTACTAAATTAATATGCAAAAACATACCACGGTCCTGAACAATCCAGTAGGACTGCACATTGCTTCAATCAGTTAGCTGGATAACCAAGCCAGCTAGCACATTAAAATCACTAGCCTTCAGTCAAAGCCTTATGAAGGCTCGATCTCACCAATATTATGCAAGCGATGTTCGTTTCCTATTTCTGGCTTAGTTGAACCGTAGCGGACCAACATTACTTGCACATACCATCATTTCACATCTGCTGCTGTCAGCTAGCTAGCTACAGAGCTACACGAAAACCCTGGTGTTGAGCGGCCTGTTTTTTTATGTAGCTCTGTTGCTAGCTAGCTGGCTATTGATCACGTCATATTATGCTGGCAGGGTATAAATAATTTAGAGGTTACCTTTATTAGCTAGCCACATTCTCTGCACAGATCCTGAGTTTAAAGGCGGCACTTCAGCCACGTTGCACCGTACTCAATTAATATCCAAAAAGACATTGCATCGCGGGGTGCTATACAATCCAGTGAGAATGTGCGTTGCTGTTGATACAAACAAGATGAAATTGAGTCAATGACAATGATGAGTATCAGTACGTGCATCAAACTTCATAGCAAAAACTACAACAAATATTTTCAGTACAGTATCTCGGCACAAGTGTAGCATGAGATTCAGATTTTATTGTTGTTTGGCCTCGACACTCCATCCAGCTGCGTAGGGCATCTTCCGAGTCATTTTCTACACACTGCTGTTCAGCACCTCTGACATCCTCACTTTGGAATAGTACAATACCTGTTGCCATTTTTGTCTTATACAAGGTGCCCTTTCAATCACACAATTCCATACGCAGAGTATTACATCACATCATCGATCAACGTGTCCATTAACTCTTCATTATCGGCGACACGTTTTTAAAGGAAGACAGCTCTGAGCTGCAAGCAATACCTTTACTCTGTGACTATGAAGCCACGCTGCTATGACATGTGCAGAGTTTGGCTTGGTGTTATTCTGCTGGAACATGCAAGGGCGTCCCTGGAAAAAAAAAAAAAAAAGAAAACATCTGGAAGACAGCATATGTTGTTCCAAAATATGTTTGTACCCCTCTGGTAGAATTTTGTCTTCACAGATGTGTAATTACTCTTTCCAACTGCATTACCGTAACCCCAGACATGAACATGCTGCTAATAGCCGTCAGGATGGTCCTTCTTTTCTGCCCAGAAGATATTATATCTAAACAAATAGAATAATGGACTTGTCAGACCACAGTACTCCTTTCCACTTCCCCATCAGTCCATTTCAGATGACCTTGAAGCCAAAGAAGTCGACAGTGCTTCTGGATGGTGTACAATCCTTTATACTGTATGACTTCCTCTTTGCTTAGTAGAGTCTTAAATTACATTTCACGATGCCACGGCAAACTATGTTCACTGATATAGGTCTTTTAAAGTATAAAAAAGCCCATATGGACACGTCCATTTCATAAGCATGTCAGTTCTTAATGCTGCGCTGTCTGAGGGTTTGAAGGTCACATGCATTAAATATTGTTATTCAGACTCATACACATGTAAGGCCCCAGATAATCTGCTTATGTTTATGTACAGCTGTGCATTTTAGAAGATAAGTACCACCTATGCTAGGTTTTATTTAAATATGGCTAGCTCTTTGAGTATTTCTGAGTGTATTTTCTTTCTTTCTTTCTTTTTTTTTGATCATGTAATTTTCTACATTTTTTTTCTAACAAAAGTGAGAGTTCGTTAATGGCCGCTGTCTGGTTGTCTCATATAATATCTTGGGCACATTTCATCAGCCAATGAGACCGCGAGTGAAAGGTCATGGAATAGCAGTTCTGGTGCGAGCTAATCCAGTGGAAGAGTGTGGCCAGTTGGAGCTTGAGTGGAGTAATACGTGAAATATATTTGGTGCCTTAAACGCGGCATATTCGCCCAAATAGTGATTTACTATTAGGGCAGAGTGTAGCGAGAAGTGCTTGTCAACTTCATTTTTTCCTGAATTAAGTTACTTCGGGTTCCGAGCGTGTAGCCTTGCTGTAGCTACGTTGTAGCCAGTGTGACATTTTATTTTTTTTATTTCCCGTGCCCCATTTGGCTAAAGACCTCTTCACAACAGTATGCGGTTTTAGGCAAGGTCCTTCGTGTATGTGAAGTCTGGGACGCTTGAAGATGCGTACTTCTGCCTGTTGTAGAAGCTAGTTGCTAACTCCGAAGACCGCGTCTTCCACTGGAGCTCGGCGGAATTCATTCGCCCAGGGATTGGGTTCTCGGAACTGCAGCTAGAAGAGCATTAACCTGCTGCTCACACCACTACAAGGGATTCGTGAGTACTGTTTGTCACCGACCACCGAGTTGTATTCAACAAGCGAACAATTGGAAGTTCGTACATTGGAGAGTTACTGGATATCTGTGCACCAACTGGGCCCCAACGAAAGAAAAAAATCCAAGCGCTTGGTAATTACTATTTATGAGTGACTGGCCATATAAGAGGGTTTTGAGAGCCATCTAGAGGCTAGGTTACGTACCTGGGTTGGGAGTATCACTTCGAATAAGGCCATCTGTTTTCTCTGGCTAAGGTCAACTTTAGTGTGGTGACCCGACAGTTTTGTTTTCTCTAATTCTCGTTCAAACAGGTGCCTGTGTATTTTGGGATTATTAGTCATTTATTTTATTTTTGTCCATTTTTTCTTATTCGGGTACTACATTGCTGTACATTTTTATGAGTTGTTTTTTTTTTTTCTATTAGAATTTACAAGGCATTTGAGTCTTAAGCAGGCTCATTAACATCAGTATTGCGTCTGGCAAGTTCGAGGCGATTCATTTGAATAAAGAAATGCATAGTTGAATGTATAGACGCGAATCGGTTAGATAAGGAGTTAAATAGGTTCTTAAGGTTAATGTGACGTTTAAGTTTAAAAAATAGAGCATTCACTGCACAGTGATACAGCCTGGGTGATGGGGTAACAAAAAAAAAATACACTTGAAAAAAAAAATTAACCTACTAAAACTTCATTGTTTTGAAAATAGAAACTGAGAATAAAACTAAATTGTTTGAGGACTCTGGAAACCTTGGTGGTTGGGTCTTGTGTATTTTTGTTTTTTGGTTGTGTGTGTAAATCAGACTAGGCATAACTAGTCATTTCTGGGGAATTACATTATATACCAGGTACCATTTGGTGTAGTAGTTCCACAGTGGAGGCACCGCGCTGGTTGTTGGTTAATTGGTGTCCTTGGATGGTAAATGAAAATGAATCACCACTGTTTACTTTTAACTTAATCTCTGCAGGGGTTATAATTCAAATAATTTTAGGAAGTATCAGCCATTCTACCATCAAACGCTGAGGACCCAGGATCCTGTTCCATTGCAAACACAGAGTGTAGCCCTTATTGAATATTGCTGACCCACGAAAATAGGGTTACATTTTGGAGGCACCGCTGGGATACTTCCTAATATATATATTTATTTTCTTTATTTTCTCTGGTGTTGTCTTGAAACATTCCACATTTAGCCACAGACTAAAATGGAGCTTTCTCAAGTTGTTGCATGGTGCCAGAAAGCGCAGATTAGCCTTAACCGAGCCATTGTACTAGTTGATGCTCCTCTTGATGTAAGTGATGAGGCTATCACTAAGGTCTTAGACACAGTGAAAGTTTTTGGGCGAACCAAAATCAGTGGTCGGAGAGGCGACACCACTGGCACCCATTTATTCATATTAGTGGAGACCAGCACCGATTTAACTCCTGACCTCGTACCTCCTCAAATAGGAATTGCGGGAGAAGCTGGGCCCTGGACTGTGAAATTAGTTGACTGTCTAGTTTCTCCAGAGCCCACCTCTGGTGATGTAACATTCCATAGAAAGCTTATGTCATTATTACAACAGGAAGGCAAATCTATGGATGACGTTAGAGCCATTTCCTCAGTCAGTCAGTCCCCCAGACCCGATTTGAATGTGGAGTTGTTTGACGCGATAGGCAGACTAGTAGATAAATGCAACCAAGTGTCTACTGACGGGCCTAGCTACCGAAAACTGAGGTTGTTCTCGGGAGTGAAACCTGTACCAGCAGGGGAAGAAGAATACGATCCTTGGATGGAGCAGGCTACTCAGATGATTAGTGAGTGGCAGTGTTCTGAGGCAGCTAAGAAGCAGCGCATCACTGAGAGTTTGAGAGGGCCCGCTGCAGACATTGCCAGGTTCTTGAAAATAAGCAATCCGTCTGCCACTGCCACTGATTACTTATCTGCTCTGGATATTACGTACGGCACTACTGAGAGTGGGCCTGACCTTATGGCACAGTTTCGTCATACTTACCAAGAAGAGGGAGAAAAACTTTCTGCTTTCTTATATCGTTTGGATAAGCTGCTTCACAGAGCTCTGCTCAAGGGAGGAATTGACGCTCAAGGCATGAATAAGGCGCGCATGGAACAGCTGGTAAAGGGTGCACTCGTAAACGACATGGGGGCCCTACGTGTGCGCATGATCCACATGGCACGCGACTCTCCTTCTTTTTCAGAGCTAATGAGGGTGGTTAGAGAGGAAGAGAATTGGATTAGTGCTCGACAGAGTGCGAAACCAGCTGCTAAGGTTGCCACTACAACTGTACCTCAGATGTCTGTGCATCCCGAATTTGATAGTCTGAAGCGTGAGGTGCGGGAGCTGTCGGCAAATGTGTCCAAACTGTTGACTGTGGCCTCAGCTACTTCAAATCCTGAAAGGTCATCAACCCCGACTAGGCCAGAGATCAGGATATCAACCACTGCTGCCAGTGGTGCACCCCCAAGGACAAAGACCCCTAGACCGGCTCGACCAGGTATTTTTTGTTACAAATGTGGCGAGGATGGGCACACTCGGAGGGAATGTCAGGGCTCTGAGGACTTGCGGAAGGTAAATCAAAAGCTGATACAGAATCGGCAGCAGGAAAACTGCTCAGGAGACCTGTGAAGGAACGGCATGGGGCTCCAATCGACACACGTTCCACCCAATGCTTACCATTCAAAGAGTCTGGCTTGCCAGAAGGCTTAGTTGGACCGCCCTCTATTGTACCTGTGCAAATAGAAGGGGTTTATTCTAGAGCTTTAATCGACAGTGGATCCCAAGTGACCATGTTATATCGTAGTTTTTATGACACTTATCTTACACATCTGCCCCTTCAGCCACTTCGTGCTCTTGAAGTGTGGGGTATGAGCTTTAACCAATACCCCTATGACGGGTTTCTGGTCCTCAAGCTAGAGTTCCCAAAAGCTGTTGCCGGAGTGTCCCAAAGCATGGAGACTGTGGCCTTAGTGTGTCCAGACCCCACCAAAACTAATAATGAAGCTCTTGTTGTTGGGACGAACACTAGTCTGGTGGGCAGAATGTTTGAATCGTGTAAAGAGCAGTTTGGAGATTCGTTCCTTCGCACATTAAGCATTCATCCAGTCTTGAAAGAAGCTTATGAGAACGTTAGCCGGACAACCTTTTCCTCAGAGGAAACCGATAAACACGGAACTGTATAGTTTACTCAGCGCAGGCCCCTTACCCTTAAACCTGGGCAATCACTAGAAGTTTTTGGTATCCCAAGATTTCCTGGTGAGGTAATTGATGATCTAGTGCTTCTAGAGCAACCTCTTGACACATTTTCTCTTGAAGAGTTTCAGGTTAGACCTGAAGTCCACTCTGCCTCAGAAGTGTCTAGTAAACGAATCATTGTAACAGTCAGAAACATGTCTACCAGGGAATTATCCTTGAAACGGGGGACACCTCTTGCTCGCATTTACCCTGTAACTCTAGTGCCGCCGCTAACTTCATGTAGTGACAGAGACTCACCCGACGCCTTGTCCCCTGCCTCTTTTGACTTTGGCGACTCCCCTATTCCCACTGATGCCAAGCACCGCCTCTGTGAGAAAATGTTGGAGAGGAAAGAAGTATTCTCATCCCATGAGTGGGATGTTGGGTGCTCAAAAAGCACTACACATAGCATACGTCTGAAAGACGAAACCCCTTTTCGGGAGCGATCCCGTCGTCTTCCGCCTGCTGACATGGAGGATGTGCGAAAACACCTACTGGAACTACAGCGAAATGGTATTATCACCGAGTCTAGGAGTCCTTACGCTTCTCCAATTGTAGTTGTGCGGAAAAAGAATGGGAAAGTGCGAATGTGTGTGGATTATAGGACTCTCAACAAAAGAACTACACCAGATCAGTACACTGTCCCACGGGTGGAAGATGCTCTTCATTGTCTCTCAGGAAGCAAGTGGTTCTCTGTGCTGGATTTGAAGAGCGGATATTATCAAATCCCCATGAGCGATAATGACAAGGATAAAACTGCTTTCATTTGTCCCCTAGGCTTTTACCAGTTTGAGAGAATGCCACAGGGCATTTGCGGAGCCCCCGCCACTTTTCAAAGGATTATGGAAAGAACTGTGGGGGACATGAACTTTCTTGAAGTTTTGGTTTACCTTGATGATGTGATTGTTTTTGGACGAACGATCGAAGAACATGAAGTAAGACTACTTAAGGTTCTTGACCGGTTGAGAGACGAAGGTTTAAAATTATCACTTGATAAGTGCCAGTTTGGCCGGACCTCCGTCACTTACGTCGGGCACATTGTGTCTCAAGACGGCATAGCAACTGATCCGTCAAAGATTGAGGCAGTTGTCTCTTGGCCACAACCCAAAACCGTCACTGAGCTACGGTCGTTCTTAGGATTTTGCGGGTATTACCGCCGATTTGTGAAGGACTTTTCCAAATTGTGTCGCCCTCTTAACGAGCTTCTCAAAGGCTATCCTCCTCGGGCCAAGTCAAGCAAAGCTACCAACCTGTCCAGAGCCCAGCCGTATTTCAGGCTCTCTGAGTCATTTGGAGCTCGCTGGAGTGATAAGTGTGAAAGTTCTTTCCAAGAGCTTAAAACACGCATGACACAGGCTCCCGTATTGGCATTTGCGGACCCCCAAAAGCCGTACATATTACATGTGGATGCTAGCATGGACGGACTTGGAGGTGTGTTATACCAAGAGTGCGAGTCTGGACAGCGTCCTGTTGCATTCATCAGCCGAAGCCTGTCTGTTTCTGAGAGAAACTACCCAGTTCATAAACTGGAGTTTTTAGCTCTGAAGTGGGCGGTGGTGGACCGACTGCACGAATATCTCTATGGGGCTACCTTTGAAGTTCGCACAGATAACAACCCACTCACGTATATATTGACCTCAGCAAAACTGGATGCCACGGGCCACCGATGGCTATCAGCCTTGTCAACCTATGACTTCAGCTTGAAGTATAGGCCCGGGCAGAGACACATCGATGCAGATTCACTGTCTAGGCGTCCTCACTCCAGTCTATCCCCTGAAGATGACTGGAAAGAGATCCCCGTCCCTGGAGTGCGAGCTCTCTGCAAAGCTGTGTCCCCAGGGAAAAGAGAGGCTCATTTCCCTTTCTCATGTGTTGCTGCACAGGTTGGAGCACATGCATCTGCTGTCCCAAAGGCTTATTGTTGCCCTATTGCTGTAGTAGCTGAACACGTACCAAAGTTCAGCTCTAGCGAGATCCAAATGGCTCAGCAAACTGATCCCTGTTTAGGTGCCGTGTGGCTGGCTGTTAGTCAGTGCCAACCAGCTAGTAGCCTTCAGATGAACCATCCAGATCTTAGACTCTTAAAGAAAGAGTGGGCCAAACTGTCAGTTAAGGAAGGCTTGCTGTACAGAACCACTAAACAATCTAATCAGCGTTGTAGGCAGCAACTTGTGCTGCCCACTTCATTTCATAGGTTTGTTTTAAAATCACTACATGATCAGAACGGGCACTTAGGGTTTGACAAAACCTACGCATTAGTGCGTGACAGATTTTTCTGGCCCCGTATGAAGCTTGATGTGGAGGCCTATTGCAAGTCATGTGAACGTTGCATAAAACGAAAAACACTGCCCCAAAGAGCTGCTCCTCTGTCCCACTTGCAGAGCTCAGGACCTATGGACTTGGTGTGTATCGATTTCCTTTCAATTGAGCCAGACTCCCACAATGTGTGCAATGTGTTAGTAGTCACAGACCATTTCACACGGTATGCCCAGGCCTTCCCTACTAGGGACCAGAAGGCACTAACGGTGGCAAAAACTTTATGGGAGAAATATTTCATTCATTATGGTTTACCAACACGCATACACTCAGACCAAGGGAGAGACTTTGAAAGTCGGCTAGTAAAGGAAATGCTTACTATTTTGGGAGTTAAGAAGTCTCGTACCTCGCCCTATCATCCTCAGGGGGATCCTCAGCCTGAGAGGTTCAACCGAACCTTATTAGACATGTTAGGCACACTGGAGCCCAGCCAAAAGTCCAAATGGAGCCAGCACATATCACACCTAGTGCATGCCTACAATTGTACCTCAAATGAGGCCACTGGGTACTCGCCCTATTTTCTTATGTTTGGGAGGGAGGCTAGACTACCGGTAGATGTCTGTTTTGGGGTGTCTGCTGATGCCACAACAGTTGCTTCTTATACAAAGTATGTTTCAAGAATGAAACAAGAACTGCAAGCAGCATACCAGTTGGCGCGATCTGCCTCAAGTAAAATGAATGAATATAACAAAGGCAGATATGATCAAAAGGTGCGCTATCATAGCCTCAATCCAGGAGACAGAGTGCTTATTCGAAATCTTGGCTTAAAGGGAAAACAAAAACTTGCAGATCGCTGGAGCCAATGCCCTTACATTGTTGACAGCCAAATGTCAGACCTCCCAGTATATCGACTTAGGTCTATTGACGACAATGGCCCCGTCAAAGTGATGCATCGCAACCACATCTTACCGTTGGGACAAGAAGTCAGAATTGGTCTACCAGCGGAACCTGTGCCTTCTCCTTCATCAAGGGCACTTCGACGCAGGAAAACTGAGAAAAACAACATTCAGGAGGCACAGAAATCAAGCACCCTGGAGGGTCCAGCTTTGAGTGACCAGAGTCTTTCAGATTCAGAATCTGAATATGGAAGCTATTTTGAGGATGTGGAAAATTTTGCCCCTCAAGTGACCCAGATCTCTGAGCGAGTTGCTGGAGAGGAAGTGCAGGAGGTCACCGCGCCAGTTACAGTGGAGTCACCAGTTACGTCAGACCTACAGCAATCCACTCCATTGAGGTCAGCACTGATGGAAGACCCGCCTACTCTAACAGGTGAAGGCTTTGAGGTTGCAGAGCCGGAGGGTTCTGATGACGATACCTGTTCTCCTGACAATTTTGACTCTGTGTACCCAGTCACTGTGCCAGTAGAAGTGCGACGGTCTGATAGAGCAAGAAAACTAACTGAACGGTTCTCTTATGCAAAGCTGGGAGAGCCAGATCAACATGCTGAAGTAATAAAAAGACCTACAGTTATTAACTCAGCAAAGTCAGACACACAGCCTTTACCTGAACATAACCATGTTTCTCATGCAGGGTGGTTTTGTGCAAGAACGGTTGCTGTTTTGATGTCAGATTCCATGTGCATTCGTCCAGCCACTTCATACCCGCACAGGTCAATTGTGTCATGTATGGGCATCCCGAGCCGAAAACCTGTATGTTAATGTATGTTAGGAGGGGTAGAGTACTTGCTGTGACGACTCATTTTATATTGAGCTGCCCAGCATGGGGGCATGCTGGATATTTGGTGGGGGGAGTGTGTAAGGCCCCAGATAATCTGCTTATGTTTATGTACAGCTGTGCATTTTAGAAGATAAGTACCACCTATGCTAGGTTTTATTTAAATATGGCTAGCTCTTTGAGTATTTCTGAGTGTATTTTCTTTCTTTCTTTCTTTTTTTTTGTTCATGTAATTTTCTACATTTTTTTTCTAACAAAAGTGAGAGTTCGTTAATGGCCGCTGTCTGGTTGTCTCATATAATATCTTGGGCACATTTCATCAGCCAATGAGACCGCGAGTGAAAGGTCATGGAATAGCAGTTCTGGTGCGAGCTAATCCAGTGGAAGAGTGTGGCCAGTTGGAGCTTGAGTGGAGTAATACGTGAAATATATTTGGTGCCTTAAACGCGGCATATTCGCCCAAATAGTGATTTACTATTAGGGCAGAGTGTAGCGAGAAGTGCTTGTCAACTTCATTTTTTCCTGAATTAAGTTACTTCGGGTTCCGAGCGTGTAGCCTTGCTGTAGCTACGTTGTAGCCAGTGTGACATTTTATTTTTTTTATTTCCCGTGCCCCATTTGGCTAAAGACCTCTTCACTTTAGCGGTACTATTCTTACGGAATCTAGCAAAACAGTATGCGGTTTTAGGCAAGGTCCTTCGTGTATGTGAAGTCTGGGACGCTTGAAGATGCGTACTTCTGCCTGTTGTAGAAGCTAGTTGCTAACTCCGAAGACCGCGTCTTCCACTGGAGCTCGGCGGAATTCATTCGCCCAGGGATTGGGTTCTCGGAACTGCAGCTAGAAGAGCATTAACCTGCTGCTCACACCACCACAAGGGATTCGTGAGTACTGTTTGTCACCGACCACCGAGTTGTATTCAACAAGCGAACAATTGGAAGTTCGTACATTGGAGAGTTACTGGATATCTGTGCACCAACTGGGCCCCAACGAAAGAAAAAAATCCAAGCGCTTGGTAATTACTATTTATGAGTGACTGGCCATATAAGAGGGTTTTGAGAGCCATCTAGAGGCTAGGTTACGTACCTGGGTTGGGAGTATCACTTCGAATAAGGCCATCTGTTTTCTCTGGCTAAGGTCAACTTTAGTGTGGTGACCCGACAGTTTTGTTTCTCTAATTCTCGTTCAAACAGGTGCCTGTGTATTTTGGGATTATTAGTCATTTATTTTATTTTTGTCCATTTTTTCTTATTCGGGTACTACATTGCTGTACATTTTTATGAGTTGTTTTTTTTTTCTATTAGAATTTACAAGGCATTTGAGTCTTAAGCAGGCTCATTAACATCAGTATTGCGTCTGGCAAGTTCGAGGCGATTCATTTGAATAAAGAAATGCATAGTTGAATGTATAGACGCGAATCGGTTAGATAAGGAGTTAAATAGGTTCTTAAGGTTAATGTGACGTTTAAGTTTAAAAAAAAGAGCATTCACTGCACAGTGATACAGCCTGGGTGATGGGGTAACAAAAAAAAAATACACTTGGAAAAAAAAAAATAACCTACTAAAACTTCATTGTTTTGAAAATAGAAACTGAGAATAAAACTAAATTGTTTGAGGACTCTGGAAACCTTGGTGGTTGGGTCTTGTGTATTTTTGTTTTTTGGTTGTGTGTGTAAATCAGACTAGGCATAACTAGTCATTTCTGGGGAATTACATTATATACCAGGTACCATTTGGTGTAGTAGTTCCACAGTGGAGGCACCGCGCTGGTTGTTGGTTAATTGGTGTCCTTGGATGGTAAATGAAAATGAATCACCACTGTTTACTTTTAACTTAATCTCTGCAGGGGTTATAATTCAAATAATTTTAGGAAGTATCAGCCATTCTACCATCAAACGCTGAGGACCCAGGATCCTGTTCCATTGCAAACACAGAGTGTAGCCCTTATTGAATATTGCTGACCCACGAAAATAGGGTTACACACACCAAGCTGGTTCTAGTCCCTCCAGATTCTCAAAATCTTTTCATTATGTACTGTCATTGCTGGGAATGGGATCCCTAATTGCATGCAGTCATGCATTGGGAAACGTTCTTAAACTGTTTGACTATTTGTCCATACAGGTTTTGGAAAAGTGGTCTGCATCCAGGATAAAGCTCTGCTCCACGGGTCTTTCGGTCATATCAGTCCTTTGCCTTCCTCCCACTGTCTTTAGCTTCCTTTAGGCCTCATCCATTCTCTCTCTCCATTTACTGGCAGTGATCAGATGTGAGGAGCTGCTGTCCTTGGAGCTAAGATTGGAGGTAGATTTCAAGTAACATGGATACCGATTATGACCCTGGACCTCTTACACGTTTCTTTTTTCAAGGGTCAGAAGCCATGAAATTGCAAATGGATGTTTTATATTGTTTCGTTTTATTTAAACAATTTAAACTATAGAACATAGAAACTTCATGTTCTATTTAAACTTTGATTGTCAATTAATTATTATTATAATTGGAAAAAGTGTTAATGTGGGAAAATGATTGCAAACAAGTAAGGAATAATAATTGTTGTGAAGGGATTTTCTGGGTCCTACCAATTTTCAAAGCTGGCTTTGCCACTGAATAAAACATCGATATTGTAAGCAAGTGTTCATCCAATGAATTATTTGTGAATCAGTATAACTAAAATGACAAACTAAAAGATGTCTTAAGATTTCCAAAACCTATCTGTTCCATCTATTACTGGTTACATCATTTCTCCAGCCTAGCAAAAGTTGACAGGCATCATCTTTCACAATCCTCCGATATTAAGTGGGTGATTAAATTCCATACTTTGCGTAAACAAGCTCTTTGAAACAATTGAAAGGTCATCAGATTGCCATAGGGAGAATGGATTTTGATGCTGAAGAGGCCTGAGTCGGAAGTTGGTGGTGATAGGGAGGTGGTGGGCGATGCGTCCATCCATCCATCCATTTTCAACCGCTTATCCGGGGCCGGGTCGCGGGGGCAGCAGTCTAAGTAGGGATGCCCAGACTTCCCTCTCCCCGGACACTTCCTCCAGTTCCTCCGGGGGTATCCCGAGGCGTTCCCAGGCCAGCCGAGAGACATAGTCCCTCCAGCGTGTCCTGGGTCTTCCCCGAGGCCTCCTCCCGGTGGGGCATGCCCGGAACACCTTCCCAGGAAGGCGTCCAGGGGGCATCCGATAAAGATGCCCGAGCCACCTCAGCTGGCCCCTCTCGACGTGGAGGAGCAGCGGCTCTACTCTGAGCTCCTCCCGGGTGACAGAGCTCCTCACCCTATCTCTAAGGGAGCGGCCCGCCACCCTGCGGAGGAAACCCATTTCAGCCGCTTGTACCCGAGATCTCGTTCTTTCGGTCATGACCCAGAGTTCATGGCCATAGGTGAGGGTAGGAACGTAGATTGACTGGTAAATCGAGAGCTTTGCCTTTCGGCTCAGCTCCTTCTTCACCACGACAGATCGGTACAACGACCGCATTACTGCTGCCGCTGCACCGATCCGTCTGTCAATCTCACGCTCCATCCTTCCCTCACTCGTGAACAAGACCCCAAGATACTTGAACTCCTCCACTTGAGGCAAGAACTCTCCTCCAACCCAGAGGGAACATATCACCTTTTTCCGGTCGAGAACCATGGCCTCGGACTTGGAGGTGCTGATTCTCATCCCAGCCGCTTCACACTCGGCTGCAAACCGCCCCAGTGCATGCTGGAGGTCCTGATTCGAAGGAGCCAACAGGACAACATCATCCGCAAAAAGCAGAGATGAGATCCTGTGGTCCCCAAACCAGACTCCCTCCGCCCCCTGGCTGCGCCTAGAAATTCTGTCCATAAAAATGATGAACAGAACCGGTGACAAAGGGCAGCCCTGCCGGAGTCCAACATGCACCGAGAACAGGTCTGACTTACTGCCGGCAATGCGAACCAAGCTCCTGCTCCGGTCATACAGAGACCGCACGGCCCTTAATAGAGGGCCCCGGACTCCATACTCCCGAAGCACCTCCCACAGAATGCCACGAGGGACACGGTCGAATGCCTTCTCCAAGTCCACAAAACACATGTGAACAGGTTGGGCAAACTCCCATGCACCCTCAAGCACCCTGCGGAGGGTATAGAGCTGGTCCAGTGTTCCACGACCAGGACGAAAACCGCATTGTTCCTCCTGAATCCGAGGTTCGACTATCAGCCGGATTCTCCTCTCCAGCACCCTGGAATAGACTTTACCCGGGCGGCTGAGAAGTGTGATCCCCCTATAGTTGGAGCACACCCTCCGGTCCCCCTTTTTAAATAGAGGAACCACCACCCCGGTCTGCCAATCCAGAGGCACTGTCCCCGACTGCCACGCGATGCTGCAGAGGCGTGTCAACCAAGACAGCCCTACTACATCCAGAGACTTGAGGTACTCAGGGCGGATCTCATCCACCCCCGGTGCCTTGCCGAGGAGCTGCCGAACTACCTCAGTGACTTCAGCCCGAGTGATGGATGAGTCAGCCTCTGAGTCCCCAGCCTCTGCTTCCTCTACGGAAGGCGTAACAGCGGGATTGAGGAGGTCCTCGAAGTATTCCTTCCACCGGCCGACAATATCCCCAGTCGAAGTCAACAGTTCCCCACCTCCACTGTAAACAGTGTTGGCAGGGTACTGCTTTCCCCTCCTGAGGCGCCGAACGGTTTGCCAGAATTTCTTCGGGGCCGACCGATAGTCCTCCTCCATAGCCTCCCCGAACTTTTCCCATAACCAAGTTTTTGCTTCCGCCACCGCCCGGGCCGCAGCACGCTTAGCCTGCTGGTACCGGTCAGCTGCCTCAGGCGTCCCGCAAGCTAGCCAAGCTCAGTAAGACTCCTTCTTCAGCTTGACAGCATCCCTTACTTCCGGTGTCCACCACCAGGTTCGGGGATTGCCGCCACGACAGGCACCGGAAACCTTACGGCCACAGCTCCGAACAGCCGCGTCAACAATGGAGGTGGAGAACATAGTCCATTCAGACTCAATGTCTCCAGCCTCCCTTGGGATCTGGTCAAAGCTCTCCCGGAGGTGAGAGTTGAAAACCCCTCTGACAGAGGGTTCCGCTAGACGTTCCCAACCAACCCTCACAACACGTTTGGGCCTGCCAAGTCTGTCCAGCTTCCTCCTTCGCCAGCAGATCCAACTCACCACCAGGTGGTGATCAGTGGACAGCTCAGCCCCTCTCTTCACCCGAGTGTCCAAGACATACGGCCGGAGGTCAGATGACACGACCACAAAGTCGATCATTGACCTCCGACCTCAGGTGTCCTCGTGCCACGTGCACTGATGGACTCCCTTATGCTTGAACATGGTGTTCGTTATGGACAAACCGTGACTGGCACAGAAGTCCAATAACAGAGCACCACTCGGGTTCAGATCGGGGAGGCCGTTCCTCCCAATCACGCCCCTCCAGGTAACACTGTCGCTACCCACGTGGGCGTTGAAGTCCCCCAGTAGAACGATGGAGTCCCCAGTCGGAGCACTTTCCAGTACCCTTCCTACGGACTCCAAGAAGGTCGGGTACTCTGGACTGCCATTCGGCCCATAAGCCGAAATGACAGTGATGCACCTGTCCCCGACCCGAAGGCGCAGGGCAGCGACCCTCTCGTTCACCGGGGAAAACTCCAACACCTGACGGCTAAGCTGGGGGGCTATAAGCAAACCCACACCAGCCCGCCGCCTCTCACCGCGGGCAACTCCAGAGTAGAAGAGAGTCCAGCCTCTCTCAAGGAGTTGGGTTCCAGAGCCCAGACTGTGCGTGGAGGTGAGCCCGACTATCTCTAGCCGGTATCGCTCGGCCTCCCGCACAAGCTCAGGCTCCTTCCCCCCCAGTGAGATGACATTCCATGTCCCCAGAACCAGAATCAGAGTCCGAGGATTGGGTCGCCGGGGCCCCCGCCCACGACTGCCACCCAAAACACAAGGCATCAGCCCCTTCTGAACCCTCCCGCGGGGGATGGGCCTACGGGAAAGCGGGCCCACGTCGCTCGTTCGGGCTATGCCCGGGCGGGTCCCGTGAGCAGAGGCCCGACCACCAGGCACTCGCCTACCAACCCCAACCCCAGGCCTGGCTCCAGGGTGGGGTCCCGGTGACGCCAATCCGGGCGACGTAAGCTTCCTTGATTTTTTTACATTCATTTGGGGTTTTCGAATCGCTCTTTGTCTGACCTGTCACCTAGGACCTGTTTGCCCTGGGAGACCCTACCAGGGGCAAATAAGCCCCAGACAACATAGCTCCTAGGATCATCCAGGTGCTCAAACCCCTCCACCACGATAAGGTGGCGATTCAAGGAGGGGGGTGGGCGATGCGGAAGCTCTGAAACAGCAAAACGGAACGTGTCACTGGCATTTATATTAAAGATAAATGGTTACGAGTAGGTAAGGCTGATTGCTTGTGTCCTACGTGTCATGATTTAACTTTCGTTGACACTCCCATTTTTAAAATATGGAAATACTTTAAATTGGTTTCTCATGGGCACTCGAAAAAGTGGAAAAACCCTAAATCCAAGAATTAACATGTACTGTAAGCCTGAAACACCACTGTACTCCAGCACTCTGAGTGCTGCTATGATACGGCTGAACACACAATTAACAGGAAATATGCTTTGACTGAGATAACATTGCAAGAATGCAATTTCTGTTAAATCCACAGCTTCTGCTTTCTTTTTATTTCCACAAGTTATTCCTTCCCTGAATGTGTTTTAACCATTATTTGTATCAGGCTGGGGTGTGGAAAGAACTGAGGTTTGGGACAAGCTGCCCATAGTTATGGAGAAAACATTGTGGACCAGCAGGTCCTAACTGATTGGATCGTGCACGCACTGTCTCCTGCTGTAATACTAACTAAGAGCCATAGAAACTCAGGTCTTGTCCCAATAGTTTCAATGACTTTTATTGAAACTGTATCAAACTAGAAAAAGGCTATATTTTCTGAAGAAAATTTGTCTGCTTGCTTCAGCGTGAAAAGTTGAAGAGGTTGGCTTATAAAATGAAGGTGCTTGGAAATTGAGAGGCAAAGGAACTAGATGAAGAAATGTTGAAAAACTGCTGAAATGTAAACACGACTTTAAAGCTTAAAGTAATTGTTTACGTAATTCTGGCTTTTCAGCTGCGTCATGACCGATTTCAACCAAGCTGCAAAAAAAAAAAAAAAAGGTCAATTTTAGATTATAGATACAATTGTAAATATATCTAGCTAGTGCGAACAGTTGCTTGCATATACTGGAATAGGAGTTTGAGCTATTTTGTCTGCTTTGCTATTTTTTACTGAAACGTGTTCTCGTTGACTTGCCTGTGAAAAAATAACGGTCTTTGCTGCCCTGAATGTGCTCTCTTGGAGCTGGTTTGAGTGACTGTACAAACGACGATACCAAAAATTCTGTCAGTGAGTTTGACGCAGAAGAATTAGATTTGTTTTACAGTCGTACAATCTTAACTCGAACAATGATAATGCTGAGGCCGGGAAAAAGTCTAGCAGAGGGCAGAATTGATTCGCAATACCGCTATGCCACAATTGCGGTGAGTCACTCTGAGCCATTTCAGTTAATAGTTTGTTGAGTTGAGTTGGTTGAGTTAATACTCCTACTTCTACTTCAAAGATAGACTGTAAGTTCTGCACGGTCTGAATGGCTTTCACAGCCAACAGCGCCACAAGAACTATTTTGACACATAAATCGTATACCTCCAAATTGCTTAAAGCACTACATGCATTGTTTTTCCATGATCGGATGTGAAAGCCAACTTAGCAGGAGAAAGCGGGCCTTGTGCAGTCTAGTTTTTTTTCTTCTTTTCTCCACGTCATTATCCCCCGGCATATAAGGCAGGGGAATATAGTCATGGGTGTGGTTGTCTGTCCGTACGTCTGACTGTGAACATTTTGCTACCGGAGCATAACTTGAAAACCGTTCAATATTTTTTCCCAAAACTTGGTGTGCACATTAATCATGACCTGACGTGGTGCCTTTCACTTATCCAAAGTCGATGATGTGGGGCGGGGGGGTTATGCCATCTCCTGATGGCTATTTGTTGCTCTGTGTCATTGTCTTCATCATATTTTGGGGCTGCTGCATTCTTTTAACGCAAAAGAAGACAAAAGCAGCCTGTCGACAGAAGGACTGCTTTCTTTGGCCATTTATCGGTTCCACAGTAGCTTAATAACTAACCACATAGCTTTCAAAACTCAACAAATAGTTTTCGGTCAAAAATAAAAGCATGTGTATTTAGATAGTGTTAACCAGTTGACATTAGTCAGCAATCTATATGTCCATTAGCTTTCTGTGTGTTGTGGTTATTTCCTTGAATGTCATTGAGTCACACGTCACTAGGCTCGGGTCGTCACACGGCATTATGGGAGCAAAGGAACCATTGTTTGCTCGCTTCAGAAATCATTGTTTGGTATGGCACTTTGAAGTGATGAGTTTTACACACTTTGGATTGGAATGCCCCTTCAGTAGGCATTGCCATCTTTATGTTCACTTTGGAGAGAATAGCCAAAGCTTTTGAAACACAGCTCTTGGCTATATTTCATTCCGTTGGGTTAATCCCTATGCCCTATACCTTATTGAGTCACTTCCCTCTGTAGTGAAAACTCTGAAGGGCAGCAGGGAGCAGCGATTCCAAATAGCAGATGTTGGAATGCCCCTTGATGTATTTTTGGGCTGACAGTTTCTGTTAAACAGGATGAAACAAAGGCTGCCTGTCCACAGGAGATGTGCTTTCATTGGCCTTAATTAGTTTTGTAGTAGCGTCATAAGCAACCGCATGGTTTTCAAAATGCAACAAATTTCCTCGGGGTAAAAAATTAAAAACATCTGTATTTTGCTAGTGTTCGCCACTTGACGTTATTAAGTTATCTTGCAGTTTGTTAGCTTTCTGTGCATTTTTGTTTTACTTTCTGTGCGTTGTGGTTATTTTTGAATGTTGTTGAGTCACACACGTGACTTGGCTCAGGTCGTCGCACCGCATCATGGGAGCAAAGGAACTATCACTTGCTCACTTCGAAAATGACTATTTTTTGGGCACTTTGAAATATGGATTAATCTCATAGACTGTATAAAAAGATGAATGAAGCAACCGGGATATCACTCATTGGTTTCAGCACACCATTTAGGAAGCCTCGATTTTGGCTATTTGAATAGCGCCATTTTGTCATTTTGGAGCCGTATGTGATTCCTATTGGACGAGAGTGAATTGAATATCCAGGGAGGAGCGAGGGGTGGATCTACAAGTGAATCTGACCGTATCAGACGAGGACCAGAGGATAGCCACGCCCCCAAAGCATATTCTGGCTTTATCCTTTATTCTAGTCTATTGGAAATGTCTTTCTCCCAATCTTATTTCATTGGAAATAAGCGCTTTCATAGCGCTAATAGTGTGAACCATCTCGTTCTACAACAGTGGGGGACACGGAATTGGGTACTAGGGGCACCATGAAGAACCGTAATCTTGGTTGTGGTTATCAGCCACCTTGGCGGACTTCGGGTTTACTTAATATGCATGACGTCACATGCACACGAAGAATAGGATTGAACTTCTTTCTGCAACCACTGACGTTGCCATCTACTAGCCATTGAATAGAATACAAATTTTAGAGATTTCCGCATTGGCCTCAGTTTTCAGAAACGGGTGCTGCATCCATCTTTTTGTACAGTCTATGGTTCATCTCAAATATTGCAGAATTATGTAGAAGACATTATATCGACATTTTTAACCTTGTCAATAGTGATGTTTTTTGTGTTGGAGATGTTCCCCGTGATGATGTGGTCATTAGGCCTGATGAAGTCAGTTATTTCATTTTGGAAGTTGGCTCTAAATAAATCTTGTGGCCTTGACCAGATTACATCAGAGCACTTGAAATTCTCCAGTCACAGAATTTCAGTTTCACTTGCCCTGTGCTTTTCAGGTATGCTGATGGATGGCATCTTACCAGATTCTATGCTGGCAGTCTTGCTTGTTCCACTGGTTAAGGATAAAACAGGAAAGATCTCCAGTATTGATAATTACAGGCCCATTCCCCTCGTGAGTGTGTAGTCAAAGGTTTTACAAAGAATCCTACTTAATAGGGTACAGGAATACATAGTCACCACTGATGAACAGTATGGATTTAACAGCAAACATGGCACAGATATGTGCATCTCTGCTTTACAAGAGGCTGTTAGTAGGTAAGGGAATCCGAATTCCACTATGTTTATGTCCTTCCTCGACGCATCAAAAGCCTTTGACCGCATTACTCATGCAAAACTGTTTTTGAAATTACAAGAAAGAGGGGCTCCTCCTTATTTAATACAGGCGTTACATTACTGGTACTTGCATCAAACCATTGTTATGGCCCCAATTTGTTATTACATTTACGACAGCAAGGGATGACAGACGCAATTTTAAAACTTAAACAAATTTAATTAAACAAACACTTTTAACTAATCAACCAGCCAGGAGGGGTCTGGGGAACCCTCCCCCAGAAAAATTTGAACAATTTTTGTGATGAAAAGACGCTTTCCTGGTATCTTGGGAGAAAAATCAGGCCTATCTGGTCAATGATTTTCCTCCCAAGGTTCCAAAAATTAAGCTAAAAAAACTTTCAAAGCGCCGTTATAACACAATTTTACATAAAAGGAGTAGTTCAGGATTTTGGACATAGGACTGACAAGTTGAACCTTTACCTAAGACTTTCACTTTACTGTCAGAGTTTGTGACCTTAACCCTTTCACTGCTGTTGATGACTTGGTCAAAATTTCAAAGAGAAGAAAATCTTTCGAAATTGTCCAAACCCTACACAATGTTGGCATTCATTGGAAAGTGCTTGATGGGAGCTTTCTAGTGAATACCAATGTGCTATGGTTCAAGCGATTTTCAAAGGTTTTAATGTTTCAGAAATGTTGGCAAAATCACTACTAGCAGTGAAAGAGTTTGACCATATTTCCCATAAAACATTGATATTATCAGTTTTTGAGTTCATATAACACCAAATAGCCTCCAACAAAATAATTGTTGGGTACATCTTACATGCAAACCCAGTGGTTGTGTGCTTCTGTGATTTTAGCAGATGTTAACAGATCACCAATGCACACTCAACAGCTTGTAAAAAGTTATTACAATGCTGTGATTGCCTTTTTTCAAAATGGTTCTAAAAGATGAGGCTTTAATGCTTCCAAAACACTCCCAAGTGTTGTGAGAGTAGGAAGTGCTGTCATACACATAATCCGAGTCATCATTAAATTGAATTTCTGCACATGTGAGTAAATTTACTAATCTGGAGGCAGTGGTTGGGTCAGTAATGTCCAAAAACAATCTTATTTATATTAAAGATCCTATTTATTCTAAAGATGTCTGATATTAATTTAATGCAATGATGCTGTCCTATATTAAAACATAACATTGTCAACATATAAACTTCTTCAACGAAATATTACTATTATTATTATTATTATATTTACATGAATGAATGTGAAAAGGAAATGTGACTTTAGGGCCATTTAGAACTTTTCATTAAGACTATTGAACTATTTGGACTGACTCATACATAACCTTTTAAAAAAAATAATGTTACTTAACAGACTCTAAAGGGCATAGAATAGCTCACCAGCTTCAGAATTGCAGTACTCACTGGTTACAAGGTTAATGACGGGTGATTCTGAATGTCAAGACGGGGTTTTGAAATGGAAAATTTGGAAAGCCTTCCGGTATTCCAGGACAAATTTTATTTGGCAACATAAAACAACGAATCAATATACATCAAATAGTAGGCTTTGAACAACTGGTCCATCAGTGGGGGCCTTTTGTAAACTCAAGCAAATTTTAACTGAACGCATACTTGTGATGGCCTATTAATTTAATGTCAGTCATACTGTTTCCATATCCCCCTGCAAATGATAACTGCTTGCTACGAGGATCATCATGGCCAAACGGTAGGTCATTTTTTTGCATTTGAAAGGCTGAGCCTCAAATGTCGGTTTACTTTATTCTCTAAGCTTTTCTGCCTTTCCATTGCTTTCTGACATTTTCGTCTGAAGTAGTCATTGAAACACATTTTTAGACTGTTACCGCAACAGGGGACAAGCAAGGCCATTTGTCGGACAAATTTCCCAGCAAGCCTGCCTTCTTAAACTTTAGGACAAAAACAACAAAATTAAATAAATTGTATATAGCTTAAGTCCATGTATCGTTTTAATATGTGCATGAAAAGAGTTTCTTGGTCATCTCTATCGCATAAAGCAAATATATACAACTGGATTCAAATAAATTTGTCGTGATGCAAGACAACCGGAATAGTGAAGTTGAACCATTAAAAGTGGTAGGGGCCTATATAAACTGTGAGGAATCTTAGGCGAATGTGTTGGTGTACGTTGGATGATTATTAGACGCACTCATAAACACATTTGCATGAGCATATGCTTATGTAGTATAGGGACTTTTAGTGGCTGTTTTGGTAAGCAACCGGATCCAGGGTGAGAGAGACAAGATCTGCAAAGCGATGGATGCGCCAAGCTAATAAAAATGCGGTGAAACTTTTTAATTTAAAGAATATAAATTTTTAAGTCCATGTTCAAATGAATAAAATGTTTCAAAACCGGAGACGGAAATCATGGTTTTATTTTGGTGAACACTTTCCCTTTGCTGAATTCCACATCCACTCTCTAGACTGGAACCAGAATTCAGACAAAATTCAGAGTGAATGGAATCCAAATACAGTCCTAGTTTTCCTTCCTTCCAGGCAATTAAGTGAACAATTAATGCTGCTGATTGGCCAGATTGTCATCTTGCCTGGCTCCCAGGTAGGGGGGGGCGGAAAACCAGCAGTTCTTGGCCCTCGAAGTCCATGATTTGAGGAGCCCTGGGTTAGAGTTAGGGGTAGGGTTCAGGGAACTAGTGATGACTCACTTAAACCTAAGCTGATTAAAGGAGATAAAATGAGTTCATGTCATTTAGGTGGGTGGAATGAAATGATGACCCTCAAATAAGCAGCCTTCAACAGCTGCATCCTACACTTTGAGATGAGCCCAATGTGTCGTATAATTAATGGGTGCATCTTAAATCAGGGGTTATCACTTGTTTCTCCGCCAAACTATCATTTAGGGTAAGGGACAAGGTTACATTTAGGGTAAGGTGGCTAGGTTGAGGGTTTGGGGTTAGAGTTAAGGTTAAGGTTAGGGAAAGCACTTACAACTCGCTTAAACCAACTCTGTTTAACGAAGATGAAATGATGTTATGTGAGTTTGGCGGATGGAATTAAGTGAAAACCCCTAGAAATACAGCCTTCGAAGGATGCTGCCGAGGCTTTGAGATGCACCCTTTGGATTGGACTGCCCTTCAATATGGCTTCGGTAGGCGTGGCCTTCTTTATGTTCACTTTGATGTAAACAACCGAAGCTTTTGAAATACAGCCCGTGTCTGTGGAGGGCAGCATTACACTTTTCAGTTTTCCCCATATGTACACATTAGAAGAAGAAGAAGAAGAAGAATAAGAAGAAGGAGGAGGAGGCGGAGGCTTCTCGTTCGTCTCTTGTAGCTTCCTGGTTGAAGATGGCGGATGAGAATGATACAGCACCGAAGCCGGAGAAAAAAGACGATATAGTTGAGGACCATGTCCACTGCAGTGATTGTGAAAACGAAGAACATCATTTCGATAATGGGTAAAAACAGAGGCGTCTTTGGGAAAATCTGTCATCTTCGCAGGCGCGCCTGAAAAGGAATTTTTCCGCACGGCTGGGCTGAGGCATCCTGACCTCAATGTCTCTGTGCTCCTAAAGCAATGGATCCCTCCCCTACTGTTAATGTATTGGGGAGTTGTATGGATTGATAGCCTGTTTTTGGATACTGATTCGGCCATATGGTCATGTACTCTGAGTTTGTATAACTTAGGCTGTGGGCTTTTAAGGTTTATTTTGCAGTGAGCGCTTGTTAACTACGGGTAGGATTCCAGGAGCGTTAATTATCCTCGCTTGAGAGATGTAGTCTATCCGCTTTGCTCTTGGGAAGGATCTTGAGTCGCATGTCCATTGATTCTGCTGCGCTGACGTTGGTTTTATCCTTGACAGCTGGTGTGGCTCCGTTCGCCAGCTTGGCTAGCGCCGGGATGGTGATGGCACCGGATGTGGAGAGAAGAGTCGTATTGATAGACTAGCCAACGTTCACGTTAGCTGTAGTTTTTGTATGCATTAGTCGCTACCAGATCATCATAAATTTGTAACACATTTTGTGATTTTAAGTACTTCAAAGGAAGTCGTCGCTAGTCGTCAAAATACGAAATTGGCTCTTAAAATTCGCTCTTGCCACAAGAAGTTTGACAGCTTGCAAGTTTGCCCAAGTGATGATACAAGCCCGCTTGTTCGCTTGCTGGATGCCTGACCATGAACGGGTTTTTGCATGCCACACGTCTGGGGTGGGCAGTAGCCTCTGGGGAAAGTGGCGGACAAACCACCGGCACATCTTGGATTAGTCGGGGGTTGGGAAGGCCATGCGCAAATGGCGCATGAAATCAAAATATGGCGCATTAGAAAGCCACTGAGCTGGCCCTGAATGCGCCCCTGTGCCAATTAAATCTTTATTTTTTCTATTATATAGTACCATTTTTCTGGGAAAAAAACTCTCCACTGATCGCAGTTGGTCGAGTGCATTCTGATGCTTGATCGATCAATTCTAATTCCAGGCCCTGGCGCGTCCATAACCATTGCGCGGCTGTGAAAATGCCCATCGGGGAAAGACTGATTTGGAGTGTATTTTCTTAGCAAATGAGTTCCTGACAAATTCCTTTGATATCACGTTAAATTTATATCAATATGTACGTACTATCAAATAACACCGTCCCGGAACCGAGTGTTGCAATTCTGATTGGGTATGTATTGAAAAATTATTCTTAATTGTTTCTCTAAGTCAGAGACTGTTTACTTTGTCAAATTGTCAGTTGTTGACGGGAAAGGTTCAGGGTTCATTTTAAATCATTATGTACGGGTTTCTGACACAAGAAAGCAGGTCAGATCAATTTTGTATCGAACAAACGAGCAGTAATGTTTTATTTAGGAAGAACACCAAGGCGCCCTGGTCGATTGTTTGGTTGATGCGACCGGGATTATTTTGGTTGAGCAATCGCAAATAACTCTAGAACGATATATTTGCGATGCGGCTGGTATTGACATACTTCACTCTCAACCCGACCTGTGTTTACTCTGAATAAATCATACAAGATAGTTAAGGTAATATTGATGTTGTGCACAATTCATCTAAACTAATAAAAGCAAAATTTTGTAGTAGGTAGGCCAAATAGTTTTCTTTTTCACATACATGTAAAACCAACGTGTAAAACCTGTCATACCTGCATTAGACCCCTCTTAAATATTCACGCAAATCTGCGTTTCAGTGGTGGCTTATGGTTTGCAACAGTTAAGATTTGTGATATAGGCATAGGCCTACTTGCTCTTATCGATAAAGCCTTGAAATAACGTTAAATAAAAAATCTGGAGCTTGGCAGCATTTCGTGGCAGACAGTCTAAAAAAAAACTGGAATGAATTGGCAAGCAAAGTTTCGCTTACCCAGCTCAACAACTAACATGGCACAGGCTACACTTGAGAAGGGTAAATCAGCCAACCTACTGAATATTCTCTCCGCGCATTAACGTGTTTCATGTGCTTGATCGGTGAACAGTAAGACGGAGTTGTTCTCTGTTATTTATAGGCTAATTAATTTGGAACTGCATTTATTAGTGCATCTCCACTGCATCGTGAGCAGTCCAAATGCAACTTAAAGTTAACCACCGTCGTGAAAATAGCCACTGCCTTCACGCGAACTTTGGGTTGAAGAAGCCAGTCTGTCTAGCCAACTCCATTAGCGATTTAGAGCCAATTAACCAAATATTTGCATCTTTTGCCTGAAGACCACCATTTATTTGTATAATGCGATTATACCATTTGAAACTTAACGTCGCGGAACATTCTCCGGGCATAGGCTATCGCCTATGGCATTTTTAGCGCAATTTAAGTTCACTAGTAAATTACCCGTGGCGAGAATAATATCGACTGTGCGAGCTTCGAGATGGAAATACAGCAGTTATATTTGTAAAGGGCTATGCCACACCCTTATCCCCAAGAGGAAGGGGAGTTTTGTCTGGCCTGGGGGTAGTGGAGTGTCCAAAGTAGAATGGTTTGGTTGGAGCTTACTGGTTAGTTGAGGATTTCTCTGTAGACAACATTGTCTGTGTATGTGCCTTGTTTGTCAGGAAACTGTCCATTGACTTTTGACCCCAGTGATCTTGATTTCTCGTGACGACCTACGGTTTGACCTTTGACCCTCGTGACCTTGACCTTTGACGGAACGGACCTCTCACGGTCATTTCTTGTGACGACCTACGTCCACATACCAACTTTCATGAAAATCTGTCCAGGGAGATGGGAGATGTGAAAAATTGACCTTTGACCCCAGTGACCTTGACCTTTCAAAAAACTAACCCCTCAAGGACAATTCCAGGGACAACCTACATAGACCCACCAAGTTTGGTGAAGATCCGTCAGAGGACCTCGGAGGAGTAGGGGAACAAACGGACAGACAGACAGACAAACGTTCCTCAAATTATAGTATGATTACTGTGAGGACGCTTTAAAGGTGGCCATGTAGGGTACGTTTTTACGTTAGAGAGCCATTTATGTTCACTCAGGATTGCAATTTACTTGCGATTTGAGGCATAAAGTGTGAATTTGCTTTATTCCATTTCTTTCTTTAGTAATTCCTTTGTTATTAATATGTAAAATGTACAAGTGCCTACCACCTGACCTCCTCGGAATCAGCTAATTGTTCTAGTACAATAACATCAGTATATTTAAAGAATACTTGCCAAATATTACTTCGATCTCATGAATATTTCTTGAGTAACAGGCTCTTAAAGTGCATGGGAGGAGGTTGACGTTTCGAGCTTTCAAACTCGCATCAATTTTCCTCAGCATTTCTGATCCCTCATAACTTAATGTGTATTAGAGTTGGCAAAATTAAATTTTCAGAACTGAAAGACCTATCGGAGCACTGTTAAAAACGGCAATGAAATCAATTGTATGCCCATTCTAGGTGTCACAGTCTTAAGCCAAAATCTGTAATTTCTTCAATGGGATTTGTTCTGTAACCAACTACAAGCTTCAATATCATGAGAACAGTGGAAGTTTCAACGGCAACACTGCACCAATTTAATAACTATGATATAGTGTACTAAAAACAACTATTGGTACCATGGATTTGTCATGTGTTTATCATAATTTACCCGAGAACTTGATAAAATGTGCGTTAGGAAAACTTCACAGGCTTGTATCACTGTGGATAATGATCAAATCAAGTTATGGCATATGAAAGGTCTCATTTTCATACCAGGCTCATACTCTAGCCATTATTCTTTCAGTGTCAAGTAACTTTCACGCTAGTCAATGTAGAGCTGCAGCCAGTGCCGCCAGTAACCATCAACTTAGAACTACTTACCAGTGCATCAGTAGACTAATGCTAAAGCCAGTAGTTTTATTGAACGATTGAAATTGCAACGGCCGTTTTCCCTCTTGTGTATTTGAGTGCATAATCTTGTCTTTTGTATTACATATCAATCCTTTTTGTTCTAAGCAATATTATAATGCTGAACATTAAAAGCACATGTACAGTATGCATCAGTATGTTTTCAGCGTGAAACGCACTAAGCAAAATATATGTGTATGCAGTATATTGGCACATTGAATTTTGGGAATGGCCCATACATTTTGTAAATGTCCCATTGATTTTCCATGACATGGGCCATTAGCCCAGGGGCCTTGCTGTCCTTCCCAACCCCTGGATTAGGTACCCGCATAACTTGGCGGTGAACAAAATTGGCTGCTAGAATGGTGGAAATCAGAGGTGATAATCCAAGTTGAATAAGTAAAATGTTCTCTCCAGTATTTTGTTCAAACAACCTGGATCAGCTCATTTTAGTGTCCCATGAGAGAGGAGGTGGAATTAATCAAAATCAGCAGGTTGATGTCATGGGTCTGAGTAAAACACGGTAGGACTTATACATTCTGACCCCTTCAATGTTCATCTGTGGCCGAAATTCACAATTCAGTGTATACGGCAGCAATCAGGTAGATAACGCTGGATATTTTGACTTAGTTGATTTGTCTTAGTTGCTGGTCTGTGATTTAATGCAAAATGTAACATTGTTTCATTTTGTGGTGAAATGAAATGCAAAATGTAACAATCAAAAATTTGTTGCCTTTTGCATTTGTAGACACAACTCAAATTGTAACATTTGAAATCTCATCATATTTGGTCTGCGAAATTGTGAAATAAACAACTTAATGTTGATTTAGGCTATGAAGTTAGTGGCAAAACCAACTTTTCAATTTTTTCTACCACATGATTTAAGAAACTTTTTTTTTTTTAATTCAAGCCGGGTGTGAGTATAGTGTATGTAATGCTTCAATTAGGTCACTTGTGGTTGTAACATGCGAAATGTGTTGCTGAGTTGATTACTGTTGCCCTAAGTTTTATTAGCAAATAATGGCCACAGCCATATTACTGATGACACACCTGGTTGCTAGTACGTGAGCAGCATACGGATTCACTGTATTAAACATTAAATTCTATACCCCCTTCTCACAATGAAAACCCCTAAAATATCTTTGTGCCCCTTTTTAAAATCGTGCTAATAAAAAGCTGTAAAAAAATGGTGGTTGCATATGGAACTCTTTCCCAATCAATTTCAAAGAAGATGAGTTGTTAATCTCCTGGACAGTCTTACGGCAGCGTCTTTGACTAAATCAGTTCGCATTGAGTTGAGTCTGATTCTGAGGAATCTGTGAGCCGCAATGTTGAGTCAGATTCTGGGGAATCTGTGGGCTGCAATGTTGAGTCACACACTGAGGAATCTGAGAATGGCAAGATTGATTGAAAGGGTGGTGAAGCTGAGGGGGGAAATTTAGATTAATACATTGAAGGATCTGATAATTCAGGTGCTGGTGAATCTGAGGGCGAACATTTTGAGCCACACAGGGAATATCTGCCCCGGGAAATTCTCAGGCAAATGATTGTATTCTTTGAGTCATGATCCATGCTCTGGCTTCATACTACAATGGGTAAGCACATTTTTCAGGTCAGTTGTAGACGAGGTCCAATGGCTCACTATGCACATAAGTCCACGTCATTTTGCGAGTGCCATCTCCTGTAAGCATTAGGCACTTGTACATGGCGGCAGGGTGAGGTAGTGGCCTCGCTATGGCACTTAAGTGCATTGTGTACA
The DNA here is from genome assembly GCA_029721435.1 of Gymnothorax reevesii. Lineage (NCBI taxonomy): Eukaryota > Metazoa > Chordata > Actinopteri > Anguilliformes > Muraenidae > Gymnothorax > Gymnothorax reevesii. Next base: position 31,361,058 of record CM056584.1, on the reverse strand, counting down.
ACAGAAGATGGTGGGATGCTTGGTTCTTCCTTCATAAAACAAGTTTCAGGAATTTTGAATTACTGGGGGTGTGGTGCAGAAATCAGTAGATTATCCTGTTTTATAATATTTGTCTCCGTTCTAGATGTAGATGCAGAGTTTTAGTTTCACATTGCAAATTTATATTATATCCCTATTATGCTAACTTTTGTTTTGCTTTAAGTGAGTCATGTCACATTCATTTTTAGTGTCAAGAGTATTGTTAAAGAAAAACCCTAAGTAATGTACCAGTATACCACAAAATGGCTAAACCAGTGAACAAGAAGAATGCGCTGTGAGCTATCAATGACAGAGATTGGGGTTGGCTTCATTTCTTTTTATTTTAACTTTTAACATAGAAAAATGTTTAGCGTTGGCCCTAATGACGTAGGTATGGTCGGGAAACCGGCAAATTTTTTTTTTTTTGTTTGGCCTTATTGTTAATGGCTGCACTATTGGGCTCAAGCTAAAATGGCAATGGTTCAGATACCGAAATGTATGTGGAGACTGCACATGCACAAAAAAGTGAGTTTTTCATGATATGTCCCCTTTAACTTTCAGCCCATTTGTAGTCCGTTGTCTCCTAGGCCTTTTGGTGTTCCTGAACTCGCCAGTGAGTTATTTCTTTTGAACTATAATCCAAATGGTGATTTGGCCACACTGTAAAAAAAAAAAAAAAAGAAGTTGTCTCAACTGAAAAAAGTTAGTGTCTAGGCTGCCATAAAATTTTAAGCACATTGAACTTGATTTTTTTTTTTTACTGTGGAGAAATGCATTCCTCTTGTTTTTGACATCTCCAGGTTGTCAGTTGCCTTGACTTTTCTGCCCAATGATGGCTTGTATCATTTGTATCATTGGCTGCATGAGCTCCTTTGTATTCATATTGGGAGTTATCTACAATGGATTCCAAATATGAATGAAGAAACATTAAATGAACTGTAGACATTTTATCTGCTTACTTGTAAATTAAATAATGGGAATAACACACACCTGGCCATGAAACAGCCTAGCAACTAACTTTCCCAAACTTTTGGTCCCTTAAAAGCCGGAGACTACGAGTGCAATGTGCTGTGCTTTCTATGCATTTGTCCTGATTTGAATGTAAATGCCATCAAAGCTGAAAGTCTGCAGTTTGAGTTCGAACTCATTTTTCAGCTTCTACTCCTGTATGATACGGTAGACCGCTAAAATAACAATGACGTTTTCAATGTCCAAATATTCATGGCCCTACCTCACATATAGATTGCGTACCGACAATGGTCCTTGTTGACGTCGCTGAATGACGCGCCATCTGATCTGACCTTAGAATTGCAGGTCAGTTTGGCGACTCTCTATCCAGAACACAAATGGGATTATCCTGTGCTCCTTTAAAGTTGCGGCCTTCGTCACCCTGCATGCCCAGATAGGATCTGCACTTTGCTGTTGGGTGCACAGGGGAAGTCTGGGTAGCGTGAGGTTGCAATCTGTTCTTTATTTGGTCCTCCAGTAAAGCTAGCAGCCACAAGCTCATTTACACTAGGTATAGGCTGCACAGTATCTGCTGTAAAGGTAGCTTGGCAAAGGAGAGCATCTTGGGAGTTTTTGAACTGTTTTTGGGCTTTTAATTATGGTAACATGATGGTATGTAAAAGTTGTGAAAACTTTTACTAAAATGCATGAGCAATGATGATGTTCATACTGCAGTGTGCTATAGTGCTACAGTGTTGTGGATATGTTTTATGTTGCACAGGTGCCAATGCTGTTTGTGCTGACATGTTCTGTTATGATTCAAGTGTTTATGTTGTGTAGATTATGTCATGAGTCCTGCACTGGTTGAAGGTTTTGAATCTCTAACAGAGTAGATGTTGGCGCACGTTTTGCTATCAGAAGCACTGACACGGTTTATTGAAAACCTGCATCTCCCATTGGGAAATATTTACTTCACAGAGCCTCTATTAAATTTTTTCCATGGCTTATGTGGTCCTGACTTGAAAAATTTTACTGCTCACAAATGTATCCCAATTAGTAGATTTCTAAATTCCTAGCACTCATGATATTCCCAGGAACAAATGATCTTGAGTTGGGAGCTATTTAGTTCCCCTCGGTGGTTAAGGTGGGAACATGCTATTTGACTTGAGGGACATTTACAGATCTTACAAATGTATTGGCACCTTTGCATTTAAGGTACATGATACCGATTATCTTTTGGAAAATATTTTGCTAAAGCTTTGGTTCATTAATTCACTTGATGGACAACATCACAGCACCAAAAAAAAAAAATCTGTTATTTGTGTACAATGCATTAGTATAAGAGATTAAATGTTGCTGCTTTGTAATTCTTGGCACCATTTAGAGTGACTGCAGTTAGATTTATTGGAGGAATTAGTATCTTGTTTGCAGTGAAATTCGACCAACCTGTGGCAGATTCCAGATTCTCAGCTGACATGGATTGACCTGTGATATTTTAGTTTAAGCTGGAGATGCATTTGAAAGTAGTCAGTACTATTTCTCTGTACCAGAGGCGCTCCATGCCAAGTCACTCAGGGCCTCCCTATACAAGTCATGGATTTTCTTTCCCTCAAGAAATGAATCCATGTGAAATATTAAAGTTGCACCTCAAATAGTTTTTGAGTTCTGAATTTTTGAATTTTGACCAAAAGTGTTTTTTTTTTTTTTTGCTATTTCACCTTATCACGAATCTTTTCACTGTGAGCCGCACCAAGGGAAGGCATTTAACTGCGGAGGTCATTTTTTACGGAGTGTAGAAAAGACCCAGAGGAAGCTTGGTATTTGGCATATGTGGCTTATGTTACTGAGTCTCTAGGTACTAGGTAATTTATTGGAAAATTTTATTCTTTTGTTTTTGAGCTTCAAATCTTAAAGTTTCAAAATTCAATATATTGGTGAGTTATCATTTTTCAGCTTTTTACCCTCATCACATGATCACTGAAGATGGGTTATCCAAGCTCCAGTCACTTGCTCTTGTGCTGGTATGAGGCAGTTGTCGCAAAGCTGATGTCATAAAGCCTCTTTCACACCGGACACAAAACGAATTTTTCGCAGGATAGATTACATTCAAAGTCAGTGCAAAGACGCAAATGCACATGAAACGCGAAAATTCGTTTCGCGTCCGGTGTGAAAGCAGCTTAATTGAGGTGCGCCTACTGATATTGTCCATCATTCTTCTTCTCAAGGGACAAGAGTCCTGGTGATGACACGGGGGTCAAGAAAAAGAGGAGACCAAAGAAGAAGAAGGACAAGAGTGGAGGAATTAATTCATCCCAGAATTCTGTTGCCAAGGTCAGCTTTGCCGTAGGAGTCTAATACTACACTGTCGGAATAGAATACGTGTGTGTCAGTGTGTGATTGCGATGGTGGCTGTCTGCTTGTGTACGCTGTATGGTTATACTTGCGTGTGTTAAGCTGGTCTGCAAGTGCCATCATCTGCATGGGTCTATCTTTTGCGCGGACTGTCTTCATTTCTTGCTCTCCTAATGCCCATCTGTTGCATCTGATTTGTTCAAACTAATGATTACTGGGTACTGACGACATTAGTAGCCTTAATTGTTCTGTAACGTAAAACTGCTGCTCATAAAATATTGTTCAAACCTCTTTGTAAAACATGATAAATTTATGTAATACTTTTAGTCATTACGATGGACCCACATACGTGGCATTAGGAAAAAAACCGAAGGATATTTGTCCGAAAGCAGTGTAACAAGAGTGCGTGCTGTAGGCTGCAGAAGTCCATTACGTGCGTACGTCGTCTTTAGCGGAAACGACATTCCCAACTAATGCAGTTGTTGATCACTTGTGGACTTTGCTGACTGGTTAAGAGGCATAAGGAATCAATTGTCAATGGTGGTATAAAACAGTTTTTTCAAAAAATTGCGGATCGCCACATCCGTGCAAGGTCTTCAGCATACAATCATAAATGTGCGCAAAAAATATCGGACTGATTACCCAGGGTTGTTAGATTTTCTGCCCGCAGGAGCACGTGAACACAGACGACTAAATGCCTGATCCCCTCCAGGCTAACATCTGGCTGAGATGATTCTAACAAAAGCAGAGGGTGTTTTCTGTGTATTCTTCTTGGGGTCAAATTCTCTTGGGGTACAATTTGTTAATGTACTACAGCTGTAAAGTAATCAATAGGCTGGAATTAAGTGAATAATCAATGGGCTGGAATTAAGAATGGGTCAACTGTCTGGTATTGGGTTGGTGTATTTTCAATGTTGAGGGTGAATGGACTTTCCGAATTGCTTCTTTTTTATTTAATTGCATTTTTTCATAATCTTCCCACTTTTTTCAGAATGAGGGTTGTGAACTTTTGGATCATTCAGTCAAGCAGTTTTTGGCAAAGTGGCAAGCCTTGACCATTGTTGGCTTGTAGACAACTGGGCCTTTTGTGGAAGCTCCTTTTTTATCCAAGCATCAAAGTGTCATCTATTCCGCAATTGTACGCCTGATTTTTGATGTTACAACACTTGTAGTATCCTCTTTTGTATACTACAAAAGTGCCCCTCTCTACTTTTAATACAGATCGCTACGTTCTTTTTTCCCCCCAAAGTATTTTCCATAACATCCTAAAGGTTTGTTCAAATGGCTTTGTCGAAACATGTTATGGCAACCTTTTTTATCCACTCTCTCCAAAGATTTTTAGAGTATTGACCAAAGCAAGTGGAAAATGTCCGGTTGATCCCCACGGGCGTGCTTGTTCGTCGCATTTCCCAATAAATTTCCAAGATGTTAAATGTTGTCTAGCGTAAGAAATCTTGGCAGAAAATAATTGGAAAGAGTAATCCTGGAGCAGTGGTGGCTCTTGTGGATGGGATTTCTTTCAGAATTATGAACATTAGAGACCTGTTTTCCAACCGATTTAACTGCCATTTCAATAGCTCAGCCGATCCACATTTGAAATTCAAATCACATTTACAACTATGTCATTATGATCTCTGCCCCCTAGCAACTGTCTTTTCGCTCTTGCAGACTGTTCGTATTTCCATTACAGTCACATGATTTGTATATACAGTTGTGCTCGAAGGTTTGCATACCTTAGCTGAGTTTTTGAAATGTTGCCATTTATTGTGAAAATATGAATCATCATGCAAAAAAAAAAACTTGTCTTTCATTTAGGGACAGTGACCATCTGAAGTCTTTCATCATCACATACAGTGCTTAACAAATTTATTCGACCACCTGTCATAAAAATATGAGAAAACATGAATATTTAAGAAATTTGTTATAAACCGGTTTAGAACTAGAAATTATTTTATTTCTTTGGCAAATAACCAACTGAAACCACTAAATAGTCCTTATTCCCACATTAGAAAAAAAAAAAACTATTTTGTATGGCCTCCTTTGGCCTTGATAACAGCTTGCGTTCTTGCATTCAACCACTTGAACTAATTTTTATGTTCAGGAATGCAAGAAAATAATGGTAATTTGGCGTCTTAATGAAAAAATAATAATGTGCTTTTTTTCTGCTTCCTTGTAAAACGGTACATTCGAAAATTCACATAACAACAGAAGTTATACTTTAGTATTAAAAATGTCATTTCTTGTTATTATATTGAAATGGTGAATTCACCATACTAGTGGATTAACCATTACAGAAACATAAAAATTATTTTGGTAATTACCAACACTGTTTATTTAGGGCTGCTGTGGCAAAAACCTTACATTGGGTGGTGCTCTAATAAATTTGTTCTGCAGTGTAGGTGTTTGGCTCATTTTTTAAATTATAATGTCTGAAATCACCCAAATGGCCTTGATCATAAGTTTATATACCCTCAAATGTTTGACCTTGTGATATAGACATAAGGTGACACACTCATGTTGAAATAAAATAGAACTTTATGGTCACAACCCTCAGTACTATGTTTGGAGAGGCCCATAGTGAAAAATATACCATTCCAGCTGTAACGCATGGTGGTGGCTCTCTAATGTTTTGAGGGCGTGTGAGCTCTAAGGTGCAGGGAATCTCGTGAAAATTGATAGCAAGATGAATGCAGCATGCGATCAGAAAATACTTGCAGACAAATTGCATTCTTCAGCATGAAAGCTGCGCATGAGACACACTTGGACTCTCCAGCATGACAATGATCCAAAGCACAAGGACAAGTTGACCCTTCAGTGGTTACAGAAGAGAAAGGTGAAGGTTCTGGAGTGGCCATCAGTCTCCTGACCTGAATATCATCGAGGTGCTTTGGGGAGATCTCAAACATACAGTTCATGCAAGACGACCTCAGAATTTGCAGGAGCTGGAGGCATTTTGAATGGCAATATGGGCAACGATACCACCTGAGAGAATTAGGGCCCTGATTGACAGCTATCTTAAAAACTGCACACTGTTATTGATGCTAAAGGGGCAATACACAGTATGAAGAACTAAGGGTATGCACACTTTTGAACAGGGTTCATTTATTTGTTGTTTTATTTGATGATTGTGCCATTCTACACGACCTATAGTTAGATATAAATCCAATAAGAAATAAAAGAAATGCGTTTTGCCTGGCCATTCATGTTTTCTTAAAAAAAAAAAAAAAAAGTTACCTATTTTACAAATTCAGTCAGGTTATGCAAACTTTTGAGCACAACTGTGTCTGTTTGATCATTCGTCTTGCTCTCTCAGAATTCATATATGACTAACACCGTGCCGATCTGTTTTGCTGTTATGAATACCTAGTATCTTAGCAACCATCAGTTAGACCCAAGCAGCTGTGCACATTGACCTGACCAACCAATTTTTAACACCTTTATAACTAATGATTTAAGGACCACCAACAACACCCTAGCAACATAGTTGCGTGTTAGTCGCCATTTAGATTGAGAACCTGCTTGGTAATACCCTGGCCATCAACTGTTGACGCCATAGCAACTACCTATTTGCATCTTAACAAGCTCTCACCAACTCTTCTACCATTGCGCATGACCCTGGTAACAACTTGGTAACATTCTAGAAACCCCTTGGCGACATCTGAGCTACCTCCTATAAAGACCTGCTCCTTAGTTACTCGGTAGTTACATCTTTACAGTGACCTTTGAAGATTCTATCAGCCATCAGTACAACATTCCAACTGCCTTGTATGAACTTTGCGACCACCTGGTAATTCCTTAACATCAACCTAGACACTAGCAAGCACCAGTTAACACCAGGACACTGAAATGGTAATGCCGTGGCAAGCAATTGGTATGCATATTGATAAACTAGTCCTTGCATCCAGTAAACAAGACCATCTACCTCTGGACTGATTGGTTCGTGGCGTCATTGTGCAGGTGAACTCTTTACCGGCTGATAAGCTGCATGAGATACAGAAGGCCATCGAGCTGTTCTCCGTCGGCCAGGGCCCTGCCAAAACCATCGAGGAGGCTACTCGCCATAGCTACCAGTTCTGGGACACACAGCCCGTCCCAAAGCTAGGTATGGAGAATGGAGGGAGATGGGGGTTCTGTTCCTGATTCTGGGATTGTAAATGGTAAATAATGGCGGTGTCCCCAAATGATATCATGTACCTTGCTGCCTCCATCTTTTGAAGTTAGATGCCTTAGATGGCATTCTAACAGACAAGGTACCTCAGGGGAAAAAAACAAATTTGGAATCCACTCTGAATCTGGAATGACTCATCAGAGCATTCAGGAGCCCAGGAGTGATTAGAGTTTACTGCTGTTAATAAACATGAACATGGCTGCTTTCCTTTTGTGGATGAAAGGAAGACAAGATTAGGTTTCCTTTAAAGTAACCAATTATTTTGTTTGGTCACTTTTTTCCCCCCCAATCTTAAACCAGATTAAAATGTTAAGTATTTAGTTGCATGGAAAAGTTACAGGTCACTATACAGCGATAGCTTTTGACAAGTTGACAATGGTACATCTGCTTGTTTAATTGGAATGCAAAAGTGTTACAATGGTGCAAGTGCTTACTTCAGATGCCGTCATCTTAGGTGGGCTTCATATTGGGACAATACCAGTATTGTGAATGACGCTTATAGTGGACACTGTAACTTTTTGATCAGCTTTATCAGCAGAGGGTCTGTGCTCTAGCTCTCGATTTGGGCTGACCGCGTTTTCTCCTATTATTGAGTTGGCTGAATTCTCTTGATCTGTGCTCGGCCCATGTGTGCCATATCAGACCATGAGAGCTCCTGCTGTGCTCGTTTGCTCTGTGATTGTGCTGACCTGTGTTCTCTCTCTCTGATTGGGCCGGTTTTGCTGTCAGGAGAGCTAGTTACTTCGCACGGCTGCATAGAGCCCGACAAAGACAACATACGTGAGGAGCCCTATAGCCTCCCGCACGGGTTTTGCTGGGATGCTCTAGATCTGGGAAACTCTGCTGTGGTAAGCTTTCAACTTTTCTTTGAAAATACCTCCTATCTACCTCCCATGTGTGTTCACATACCCAGTGTGGTGTTTGTCCATGTGAGTTTCAGATTTTTATTTTTGGGTGACCAGCCCCTTGAAGAGTTTCTCCATCTGTTCCACACAGCTTAAGGAGCTGTACACCCTTCTGAATGAAAACTATGTGGAGGACGACGACAATATGTTTCGCTTCGACTACTCCCCGGAGTTCCTTCTGTGGTGAGTACTATCCGTGCTGCAGTGAGGATGTGGTCAGTGTTTGACTTGTCAGCCAGTGGCTCAAGCCAGTCTTTGGTGAAGCTCAGCGAATGATGATAAAATGTCCTCTAAATGTGGGCTATGCATTTTGTTTGGTTTGTTGCTTCTTTAACAAGTGTTTACATCTTCGTGAGTAAGATTCTTTTCTTTGATTTTATTTGACAGCACGTTGCTCCATTTTCTGATAGAATTTGGGGACGGTGTCTGAAATAAAGAGGCGATGTTTATGCCTAGGTTTCGATTTTGTTAACTCCACTCTTCGCCACTGTTCTTTACCTCCTTGAAAGCGATACTTGGCCTGTGTGTTCTCCATGTAAGGAAATGGTATTTCAATGTAGCCTTACCCAAGATCCTTAACCTTTTGAAGTCTAGAAACACAAATATGCGATTGGAATATTCATTACATAACGTTTTGATGCTTATTTAGCGGTTGTTGGTTGAATGCAATTCAATACAGTTCAGGTATAAAACACTTGCAGAATTTTGGGGGGAAAATACTCATCTAAGAGTTCAACAGTATGGTTTCTACACAGGAGGTTTAATGGCTTTAGTAACCCATAGTTACAGGCTAAGTGTAAGGCTGGTGTACTGCCATTTGATCAAATATTCATCTATGCAAATTACCATTCCACTTCTATGCCAGGAGCAGGTCCATGCAAACCCTAGATTTCCTATTAAAATGTGTTCTAACTTAAAATGAATGTCACTTTAAAACTGAGGTGTTTGATGTTGGTCCTGCCCCCCAGAGTATGCTGGTTTTTCAACTGCAAAATCAATGACAAAATTTTAAGGTGGAGTTAGTTTTTATTAACTTTTATTTTATTTATGTTGTGTTTGTGCTCTTTAAAGCCACATTATGTCAGAAATTATGCAGGCCCTGCCATATCCATGATCTACTCCATTACAACTGACTTTATTGCATAAAAATGGGGTAAATTTGTAATGGATAATGAACTGATGAAATTACGAAATCAAACCCGAAAAAAAATAGTGCGACCAAATCTTGCATTGGTGCAACCAAGTCAGATTGGGTTGCAGGCATGATTTCTGTGGAAATGTTCGTCTGGAGCCCAGGGGGTTAATAAATTATCAATCTGCATTGTGTTAAAGGGAAAAAGGTTGCAATGTTCAGCATTGTAATCAGGACCTTGTTGATTCAACATCTACTTTAATTTCTTCAGGTTAAACTGAGCACCTTTTTGTAAATGTGACATGCTGCTTGAGCTTTTTGGCTAATAGGGCTGCAAATTGTCCATTAAAACTTGATGAACCCAGTTAAGAAAGATAAAAATCCATTTAAAATTTTGACCACCATTGCAGTTTGAATGAAAAGCCGCATGTATAGGGTGGGCCCAGGACCAATGTTGGGAACCACGGTTTTAAAGTAATGGATTTAGAGTTTTGTTGATTTTTACATAAAATATCTTTCTGAACAAAAGAATCATTTGTAATGAGTTTGACATGAGATTTAGGCGAGGGTCAGAATATTTTTGCAACACACGGTGTATGAATCAGCATTTTTTTCTACTCTGTTACATGAAATTTCAGTACACAGAAGTGTTTCAAATGACAGCCTTTGTCTGCATATTCTGTGTATGTCATAAAACATGAATTGGATTTAGTTCAAATTAAGACTAACATCCTGACAAATCAAAAAAGTAAAGTTGTAGGGATAGGGTACTCCCAAACTTTGCAGTTTCTGTGTCCATGACGGGTCATTAGTTTGGGGGGCATTATGCTATTTTTTTTTACTTTCTATTCCACTTGCCAAATTTAAAAAAAAATTCTGGATGGATGGCAGCCATTCTGACCTTGTTTGAGTGATTATTTTTGACTTTCAAGCAGTTTGATGTCTGCTCATTTAGGTCTCACTTCAATTTCATATGAAATGGAAGTATTGAGCCAACACCTCTCTTGAAAACATTGCTCCACCAGGACTGCGGCAACCAAAAACCTATTCATAAACAATCATTCTGAACAACCTGATCCTTCTGCGACAATATTCTTGACCCTGGGGCTGGTAAATATTAGGCAATGTCTCTTACTGGCCAACAGGCAGACGGACAGGCATCCCATCCTTGTGAAATCACAAGGGGAGATATTTCACCGATGAACACCCAACGCCCCCCCCCCCCACAACACATGCACTCACATACCCCCACACAAAGATTTGCCCTTATTCCCCCAATCTTATTTGTTTGGTGAAAATTGACAGTGAATGTATTGTAATAGTATTAGCTATAATCTAAATTTCAACTTTCGTCTCCAGAATTGCTTTGATTGAGTTCTTTAAATACATGGTCGGTGTTATTGCTAAGCCTCTTGAAAGTAGATTAGGCCGTGTTTAAAGTAGGGATTCATAGAAAAAACTGAAGTATAGCAATATGACCGCACTTTTTGCAGGCACGGAACGAACCAAAACAAGCAGCAAAACGAAGATGCATCGATGAAAGAAATCACCTTTAAGCGACAGTAGCTTAAAAAAAAAAACAAAGATTTAAACATAAGATTTAGAACTATGAACTACTGGAAGAAATCTATTAGGAGTTCTTACTCGTCAGGCTTTAAAAACAAAATTTTCACAGTGTTCACTATATTATAACTATGGAACGTCTGGGTACTTTCAGAGTACATAACCCGTATGTGACGTCACGGAAAATGAGACTGTCAGCTGACTGGTTACGGTGGAAAAGGAGCAAAATTTGGAAAGTGAATATAAAGTTGCATGAAACCTCTCGGGCTGACGGGGTATTGCTATGCTTCGTGTGGGCGGTCAGGCGGCGGGCGGGCGGGCGTCTCCAAAAACTTTGACATCGGGCTGACGGGTATTCCGTGCATTGCACGCCTATTTTTTATTTTTTTTTTCCTCTTGTTATAGGAGTGAATACCTTCAACCTATCATGAAATTGACACAACGGACCAATTGTATGGGTACTTATTTTCTTTGAAACCCTACTTAAAAGGCTGAGCTGATGAGGTATAGGATATTTCATTTCACTTTGAAGCAAAATCTTAACATTTATTGTAAACAGGCTTTTGTTTTGGACCATCTTGAATTCAACATATAATTAGCTAGCTGGCTAAATAGCAGTACCATGAAATAACATTATTACATTCTAATTCGCCTTCATAAGTTTGGAAGTCATTTATATCCCTGTGCGCAATTGAAAATGAGTCTAGCATGTACAACCCCAGTTCTGAAATACTTGGGACAAAGTGTAAATTGTGAATAAAATCAAAAGGCAATGACTTTCAAATCACACCAGCCAGTCTTTTATTCACAATAGAACAGAGATAACATAGCAAATGTTGAAATTGAGAAATTTTACAATTTTATCCTAACCTGACACGCCAGACGAACTGTTCCATATATCCGCCACGGAAATATTTCACAAGTCCATCTGGGAAAGAGCCGTTCAAAAAAGTTTTTGGAGGAGGAACCTTCAAAAAAATCTGCAGCTGCTGATTGGACGATGGTTCTTCTCGTCACACTCATCACCGACCAATCCACATTAAGCCACAGTACGACGTAGTAGATGTGCACCGGTGCTGAGAAGCAAGGATTTCAGACAATGAATGAGGCAGGGCCGTCATGCTCTGCAAGGCTAATTTTATCCACAAAATGAGGTAATTTCAAATTTGATGGCTGCTAAAGCTCTCAAAAAAGTTGGGACAGGGTCCTCTTTACCATTTTGTAGCATCTCCTCTTCTTTTTAATACAGAGTGGAGGCATCTGGGCATTGAGGAGACAAGTTTCTTGAGTTTAGCCATTGGAATTTGATCCCACTCTTGTTTAATACAGGCTTCCAGCTGCTGGAGAGTTTTGGGTCTCCTTTGGCGGACTTTTTGTTTAATTATGCGCCAAATGTTCTCAATCAGTGAAATATCAGGACTGCAGGCAGGCCAATTCAGCACACGGACTCCTCTACTACGAAGTCATGCTGTTGTAATAGCTGCAGTATGTGGTTTTGCATTGTCCTGCTGAAATACACAAGGCCTTCCCTGGAATAGATGTCATCTGGAGGGGAGCATATGTTGCTCTAAAACCTTTTATATACCTCTCAGCATTCATGGTGCTTTTTATAAAACATGCAAGTGTCCCACGCCATATGCAAATATACATCCCCATATCATCAGAGATGCTGGTTTTTGAACAGAACGCTGATAAGGTTGTCTTTCTCCTCTTTAGCCCTGAGCACACAACGCCCATGATTTCCATCAAGAATTTCAAATTTGGACTCCTCTGACCACAGGACACTTTGCTACTTTGCTACAGTCCATTTTAAATGATCCTTGGTCCACAGAACTCTGTGGCGATTCTGGATTATGCTCAACAATGGCTTCCTTTTTGCATCATAGAGTTTTAGGTGACATCTGTGGATGGCACGGTGGACTGTGTTGACAGACAGTGGTTTCTTGAAGTATTCCTGGGCTGATTTAGCAATGTCAATGACAGAATCATGCCGGTGAGTGGTGCAGTGGCGTCTGAGGGCCCGAAGGTCATGGGCATCCAGTAATGGTCTTCGGCCTTGTCCCTTACGATTTTTCCAGTTTCTCTGAATCTTTTGATGATGTTATGCACTTTCGTTGATGAGATCTCAAAGCCTTTGCAATTTGATGTTGAGGAACATTGTTTTTAAAGTAATCCACAATTTTTTATGCAAGTCTTCACAGGTTGGAGAGCCTCTGGCCATCTTTACTTTTGAGAGACTTAGCCACTCTCAGACATCCCTTTTATAACCAATCATGTTACACACCTGATGCCAGTTAACTTAATTACTTGCTCGATGTTCTTTCAGCTGATTCTCTAATATTTTAATTTCTTTTACAGCTCTTTTTTGCCTGTGTCCCAACTTTTTTGAGACCTGTTTCAGCCAGAAAATTTGAAATAAGCTCATTTTATGGATAAAAATATTAAATGTCTCAGTTTCAACATTTGAAATTCTATCTATGTTCTATTGTAAATAACATATTGGCTCATTAGATCTGAAAGTCTCATTGCCTTTTGATTTTAGTCACAATTTACATTTCGTCCCTACTATTTCGGAATTGGGGTTGTACTTCACTGCCTCTCACAGGTATTGAACACGGGTAAGCCTTTGTTTTTAGAAAAGTCTGCAGGGAAACGTGTCTTATACTTTTGGGGGGGGGAGCAAATTTACATATGCAGTCGCAGGGTTGAGTGTTGATAGGTAGAGGAGTACAAGCACTTTGAATGTATCGAACCGGCTCAAAGAGCGACTGCTAGGTCCAGTTATAATACTGACAGCGAGGAGTCAAATCAGGATGACTGACGCACTCACTGACAATGGATCTCTCTCTCTCTATTCTCTTGGGGAAAAAAATGACAGTTACTGAATGTAAAGTTGAAGACTAATTTGTGAAATATTTTATATCATTCGAGGGGGTCCAGGAGTAGTTATTAATTTGTAGGAGGTTCTCAGACCTTCCAGGAGAGGTGGGATGGCACCTGACAAACCATGTTAAAATGCACATGGGTGGCACAACGCCCGCTTGCAGAATACGTATACTGCCGTGCTGCCTAAATTGGTAATGAGAGACCTATGCCTTAATCATTGGTGCAAAGGAGTGATTGTCTAAAGCTTACTTTAGCCATTACCGTCATCAGCGTACAAGATGGTTTGCTGCAATAAAAGAAGAAAGAAGTCAGAAATTCCTGCTGAGAGCAGTTTAAACTGTCATAAACCTGACTGAGCCACTCTCTTCCTCTTCCTTTCCAGGGCCCTGCGGCCCCCAGGCTGGCTGCCACAGTGGCATTGTGGGGTGCGTGTGAACTCCAACAAGAAGCTGGTTGGTTTCATCAGTGCCATCCCAGCCAACATCCGCATCTATGACACGTCAGTATTACAATGTGTCCTTCTGACATGAGAAATTACTTTTTTGCTTGTGGCCATTATTTATAGCTTGCTACTCATTGGTTTGCACACTCATAATCAAACTAAAATATTTGAGTTTTACTGGACTGGGCAACTGTTGAGTGAGGCTAGTTGTTAAAAACATTGATGCATTCCAGTAGCCTTGGAACAGCGGAAGTAATGGAGCATTGTCACATTCTGAATGACTTTTTTTAGAGTGAATATCCCTTTTGAAATTATGTAGTTGCAGCCTGAAACCTCTGGAAACTTCTGCACATCTCACCATTATTCGTGTCTAAGTTAATTCTAATCAAGTAAATCAGACAAAATTAGAGAGGTTTTATTTCCGGAATATCTGGGCAGAATCTCAAAATTGGCCATTTGGGCACTTTTTGGGCACCATCTGGAGGGTTGGGAAGGACACGCGCCATGCGCAAATGGCGCATAAATTAAAAATATGGCGCATTATAAAGCCACTTTGCGGGTCTAGAATGCGCCCATGTCCCAATTAAATCTATTTTTTCGACTATCATACAATACCAAAATTCTTAGAACAAACTCTACTGATCGCAGTTGATCGAGTACATTCTAATGCTCGATCAATTAGTTCCCGGCCTACACACGATCCATCATCATTGCGAGGTTTCGAAAATCTCCATCGCATGAAAGACTGATTTGGAGTTTTTTTTTTCTCCGCAGAGATGAGTTCGTCAAAAAGTCCTTTGGTATCACTTTGCGTTTATATCAATATGCAGTGTCAAATCATGACAGTCTTGGAACCGAGCGTTTTAATACTTATTGAGTATGTATTTAAAAACTATTCCTTCATTGTTTTCTACGTCAGAGACTGTTTACTTTTGTTGTCAAATTTACAAATATTGACAGAAAAGGTTCAGGTTTCAATCATCATGTACGGTTTTCTGACAAAAGAAAGTAGGTCAGATTCATTCTGGATCGAACAAAAGAACTGTACTCTTTTATTTAGAAAAATCACGAGAGCTGACCACATGTAGTCGTCTGGTCGATTGTTTTGTTTTGGCAGAGCAATCTACACGATAGAATAATCCATTCGGGACGCAGTGGGTATCGCCGTGACAGTCCTTCATTCTCAACCCTGGCCTGTGTTTACTCTGAATAATTTATCTTTTAATTAATTAAATTTAATTAATTAAATTACTTTGAATCAATAATTATTATTAAATTATCAAGATAATATTGATCATCTAAACTAATAAAGGCAACATTTAATTGTCGGCCTAATTGTGTTTTATGTAAAACTAAAACTAACATGTAACACCTCCTCTCATAGCCACATTATGGCCTTCTTAAATATGCACACAAACGTGCTTTTTAATTGTAGCTTATGGTTTGTTCTAAGCAACAGTTAAGATTATGTAGGCATAGGCCTAATTTAATTGCTCATTTCGATATAGCCTTAAAACATAATGTTAAATAAATGCTGCAAGCTCTTTTTATTTTTCAGTCGCAGACTATCGAATAAACCTTTGAAAATTAAATAAATAAAAATGAAATTTGCAAGCAAAGTTTCGCTTACCTATAGTTCAACAAGGAACATGACACAGGCTACAATTGAAAACGGCAGATCAGCGAGCTTACTGAATATTCTTTCTGCGCATTAATGCGTTTTATCGGATCGGTGAACATTAAGACTGGGTTTTTATATGATAGCTATAGTAATGCAAACCCCGTTATTTATATTAATTTGAAGTTATTTAAACTTAATTTGAAGCTGTATTTATAGGTGTGTGCATCTCCATTATATCGCAAGCGGTCGAAATGCAACTTGAAGTAACAACCGTCGTAAAAATAGCCACTTAACGCAAATCTGGAACTGAAGCCCACCGGTATTATGCCGAATTCAGACTTCAGAGCTCGGTTACAAATGCTGGTCATTGCAGTCTGACTTGCCAAATCCGTTAGATAAATTTAGAGCCAATTAACCAATTAAAACTTGCATCTTTCGGATGGAGGCCATCATTTATTTGTATAATACGATGACATTTTAACATTTTAAACTTCACATTGCGGAACATTCACCGGGCAGGTATAGCATTTTTAGCGCAATTGAATTGTTTATTAAACTGACAACGCTTTAAAATGGTACGAGGCTGCGGAGGGTACGCTCGGAAGTGGGTGGAAATTTCGTGCTTTCTCTCTCGCGTCATTTTTTCTAGCATTTTTTGAGCCCTCATAACTTCATGTGTATTAAAGATGGTTAAATGAAATTTTCAGTGCTGAAAGACATATCAGAGCACTGCTAAAAACTGCAATTAAATCTATTGTATGCCAATTCTAGGTGTCTCAAATCTGTATTTTCTTCAACAAGATTTGTTCTGAAACCAGCTTCAAGCTTCAATATCATGGGAAGTATGGAAGTTTCAATCCCAACACTGCACCAATTTAATAACAATGATGTATAAATAAGTACTGGAACCATGGATGTGTCATTTGTTTTGTTGTAATTCACCAGAGAAAACTTGAAAAAATGTGTGTTAGGAAAACTTCACAGGGTCGTATCACCATGTGGGATAGGCTCATCCTCTAGCCATGATTACTTCTGTGTCAAATAATTTTCACACTCGTGAATGTAGAGCTGCAACCAGTGCTGCTGCAAGATGGTAGTGAACTGTGAGGATACAGTGAAAAGCTATCAACTTTGAGCTACTTACCAGTACATCAGCAGACTAATGCCACAGCCAGCAGTTTTACTGAATAATTGAAACCAAAACGGTCGATTTCCCTCTTGTGTATTTGATTGGTTATGGTTAAAATTATTGGTGCATAAAATATTTGGAATGGCCCATACTTTTTGAAAATGGTCCATTGATTTTCCATGACACGGGCCATTGGCCCATGGGCCTCGCTGTCCTTCGCATTCCCTAAATCTGTGCCATTTGAGATTTCTTGCGCACCAAATTGTAAAACCCATTTAATTTTACTTAAATGTCGCTAAAAGGGTACATTCCATCTAATTGCAACCACTTTAGCCTTTTTTGATATTTTTTTTTTAATTAATTACATTTACTTATATATATATAATATAAATACAACAACCTGGTTTAGTGACTCTGGTTCTGCACTGTCCAGTGCGCTGGGTAATTGCGCCTGAAGACGCAGCGCTATATCTCAGGCAAGGCTAGGGTTGCTCGATTTTGTTGGTTGATGACTATCTAACTGACAGAGCTGACAGAATGAAACGGCAAAATCAAATTGACAACATCACAAGCCAATCACAAGGGGAGAAAATACATTGTGTGCATGCAGAATGCTCAGGGCATGACCACAGTGGAAGCAGTTAGCCCGTGAGATGGATGGATACCCCCCCCCCCCCCCCGGAATTGATGAAACCGGTTTTGTTTTATCATTTCATGTATAAACTTTAAGATTTTGGATGTTAACATGAAATCTTTAGGGATGAACTTTGGTTTCTGATGGTTTGAACTCGGTCATCGACTGTTTTTCTGTGGATGACGTTGTTGGGGTAGGGGAAACTGAACTAAGCATAACTTTGGCCTGAATGATCACGTGAGTAAATTCTATAACAAAATGTTTTTCTAGATGTCTGCTATCAGTCCGGATCAGTAATATGCAAATTAGGCCAATATCTAGGTGACCAGAGGTCAAAAGGTCACGAAATTAGGCCGTTATTTAAAATCTTTTTTTAAACTTTTAATTTTTCATCTTTTTGACCTGGAATGCTTACTCTAGGAATGCTTGCATCATTTCAAACCACCAATGTTCAGTTATTTGTAAGAAGATTAATTCTGCAGATAACGAAATCTGAGTCAAATTCAGAAAAGGTTAAAAAATGAGATTTCCATCCGGAAAGTATATCACCATTACTTTCATGTTTATCACTAAACAAGAGTATTCTATCCAATGATGGGTTGTCTAGGTGTCCTCTGTCATTTCCTACCCTTGGTATGCAAATTAGGTACATAATTAGATGAACAAAATAAAGTCTAGAAGTCTTCCATAAAAGATAAAGTCAGATTTTTGCTTAATTGAAAGAGTTTATTATACTGAAATTACACAATGTAGAAGAAAAAACATCAGTTTCTTTTGTCGTCAATATTGAAATGACACAATGTAGAAGAAAAGGACATAAGCATGACATTGATGACATTAGTTTACAATCACATGGTTAGTGTCCATACAATAGTTTAGCTGCCAGTGATGCTGAGGAAAAGATGTACCATGTGCATTGTATCCTAAAGCCAAGATTTTAATTATGACCAAAAAGTTAGAGATCAAGACAAGTATAGTTGTAATATGGAAACAGTCAAATCATATTTCATGCAAACCCTGCATGATTCCACTTCCAGTTGACATCACATGAAAAGACTATTAGCAAAATACTGATCATGATACAAAAGTACTTATGCTTGGACAACATTCTTGGTTACCACCACCCACAATAAGATAAGAGCAGATGGTGGCCTTGGCATTGCCTCACACTTATCAAAAGCATCATGAGTCATATTGCGCAACATACTCTAGGAATGCTTGCATCATTTCAAACCACCGATGTTCAGTTATTTGTAGGGAGATGGCTTCTGCAGATAACAAACTCTGGGTGGGTTAAATTCAGAAACGGTTGAAAAATGAGAGTTTTCTCTATGATATGATATCACCATTACTTTCATTTTTATCACTCAACAAGGATATTTTACCTAATGATGGTGTCCTCTGCTTAACTTACAGGGGAGACTCAGACTGATGCCGAATTGAGACTATCACGGCGATGATCTTTTACTAGTGCTAAAGACAGAATAATATTTCAGCAAACTTGCATCTTTTGCAAAAGTTATGGTCGGGAAAAAGTTTGTGTCAAAGGCGCCTGGACAACAGAAGGATTTTCCTTCTTTTCTCATGGTGGTAGTGAGGAAATCCTCCGATTGGCTAAGCAAAGAGGTGATGGAGAAATGTTAACTCTCATTGGAGGTAGTAGTACGCTTCGGCACTAAACCGATCATCACATTCACTATAGGAAAAAATAAAGCAACGAGTCAGCATGGCAGAGTGGTGATACGGCCGAAGTACAACAAACTCGAGGTGCAGAAAATGCGCATGACTTCTGTTTTGCCAAGAGTTGTGAAGTTATTGACAAGAAGATCATCATTGGGCAGGAGGTAATGAAAATGACTGATCTGCACAACATGTTCATCCAGGAGTTGTCCAAAACACCTTTTGCGAATCCAGACTATCGAACTGAAACCCTAAAGCTCAGACTGGAAAAAATTGTAAATGTAAAGTACTCTGAAAAATCGTCTTTTGTCGCCCTTGACAGGAAGGTTGGTCAGTTTCAGTCTGAACTGGTGTTTTGTAATGATCTTGATCTTCCTACTGCAGTAAACACAGGGTTTTGCTTAAGTTGCACAGACAAGGTTTTGCTCAACTTCAGCGCAATATGATTCATGATGCTTTTGATAAGTGTGAGGCAATGCCATGGCCGCCAACTGCGCTTATCTTATCTTGGGTGGTGGTTACCAGAAATGTTGTCCAACCATAAGTAGCGCCCTATGAAATCCGTTTTATTTTTTCCAAATTTCGTTTTTTACACTTAAATTTTTTGAAATTCCGTTTTTTTACCAATTACACCAATTTTACCATCAGAGAGAGTGTGCCATTTATGTTGATGAATAAAATGTCCGCTTATTAAATAGAAATAAATAGTTGATGCAACGCTCGATTTTCCTCAGTACTTACAGTCAGAACAAGCATAATGAAGCAATATAACATTGCACTGTGATGAAAGAAAAAATAATTTTTTTTAACCTAAAATAATGCTACAAAATAAAATTGTCTCTTAAAACAAAGTGTAAGCCACAGTCAAAGGCAGACAACGGCTGTACTGACGAGCCTTATTCTGACTGACCCTTTTTAATAATTTACAATCTTATTGTGTGTGTGTGTGTGTGTGTGTGTGTGTATGAGAGCAGCCGTATTGACACTCCGTTTCACCCACGGATCAGCAGTTGTCTAATTCCGATGCATCAGTTTTATGTAATTTCTTTCTTTCTTTTTTTAATTTAAGAAACTTTTGTTCAGTAATCCCAATACTATGTATTACATGCTACGACAAAATGCTCTACAGTAATGAATAAACATGAACAAACTGCACGAACAAAGATGCATCATCTATGATTTCACCACTGGGGGGACGACGTTACGTCATAATTTGCATGCACACAATTCAGTAAGTAGACTGTGAAAAGAAATATTGTAGGCTATTTAACGGGTACGTATATAAGTTGTTAAGTTAACATTAGATGACCAATGACGATGTTTAGGACCCTGCATTCCCTGGCATCAGTGGTCTAAAACAACAATAAACTTCTTCCCACAGATCTTCTGTAGCACCGAAGAGACGTATTGTAAAAACACTCGGGACAGGTGAATTTAACGAAGCCTTCTCACATTTTCGCGTGCATTCGCATCTTTTCAATGCCCTTGAATTTAATCTGGTCGCGCGAATATTTTGTTTAGCGTTAGGTGGAAACGTGGCTTTACGAACAGAATTTCAGTCAAATTATGCCGATTTCCGCGAAATTCTGCGTGTAATAATAGAATCCGTTTTTTATTGGCCAATTCCGCGATTCCATCCGCAATTCCGTGATCGCGGAAATCAGAGCCCCACATAAGTATCATGATCTGCATTTTAATGGTCTTTTCATGTGATGTCAACTTTAAGTGGACTAATACAGGGTTTGCATGGCATGTGATTTGACTGCTTCCATATTGCAGGTATACTTTTCTTGTCTTGATCTCTAACTTTTTGGTCATAATAAAAGGAGCAATTTGTAAGTTTGTGGCCAAAGCTGATCAATCACATTCAAACTAGTGCACAGCGCAGTATCCCCTCCTCCTCTCCACCAGACGAGACGTTGCCAGCTAGGTTGCCGGATCCAGCAAGAACGTCTACTACACGGCGCTATCATGGCTACATTTCAATATCACCAATGATTTGCTCTGACAGGGTTGAGTTGAGTTCAGTTAAGTTCAGTCCAGTTCAGTTAAGATTGACCACGGTTTTTATTTCTCAAACAATTTGTTACCTAGTCGATGACCCACCTGCATACGCGCTAGCGTACCATGAACGAACATACATAACGTTATTCGACTGTAGAGAATATTTGAAATGACCGTGCCTATATTAAATAGAATTAAGTTAGCCAGCTTAGCTGAATCTTACCTGCCCAGTAGAAAATTAGCAACTTCGGCGTCGGTCTTCAAATTCTTCTCTGCTTTCAGCCTTCCCCATCTTTTCAAAGGCATGTCCTATACAGACCCTTGTTTTGTTTCTGACTTTGTGACGACGTATTGCGGAATCATAACGAGGCCTTTTAGGTTTAGTAACGTCAGACATTGGTGCTCTGAAACACTGGTAGCTGCAGCTCAGTGGTAACTGGCAACCTGGATGCCGAAATGCTACTGGCTTCATGATTGGGAGATGGGTGGAGGGTGGCGCAACAGGCCAAAACACAAAATGACAACATAAACATTAGTTGTGGGCTGCAACTTTGCTCTTGTAATGAGAATATTCTGGCTGGACTACTGTTGTCAGTGATATAAGTATCTGAAATTAACATCATTCCTTAATGTCTGGTGATATATCAGGGCCATTTCATGGTTAATCAACATACATTTCTTACATATTGCTCATTTAATATCTTGGCTTTAGGATACAATGCACATGGTACATCTTTACCTCAGCATCACTGGCAGCTGAACTATTGTATGGGCACTAACCATGTGATTGTAAACTAATGTCATCAATGTCATGCTTATGTCCTTTTCTTCTACATTGTGTCATTTCAATATTGACGACAAAAGAAACTGATGTCTTTTCTTCTACATTGTGTAATTTCAGTATAATAAACTCTTTAAATTAAGCAAATATCGGACTTATTTTTTAAGGAAGCCGTCTAGTCTTAATTTTGTTGACCTAATTATGTACCTAATTTGCATACCAAGGGCAGGAAATGACAGAGGACACCTAGACAACCCATCATTGGGTAAACTACCCTTGTTGAGTGATAAACATGAAGGTAATGGTGATATCATATTTTCCTCCTGGAAAACTCACATTTTTCAACCATTTCTGAATTTGACCCAGATTTTGCATGGGGGGGGGGGGGATGCATGGTGGGGCTATGCAAGAGTTGCATTGTTATTTTTTGTCATGAAAATCTAGCTAATACATTTCTTTTCTCCTCTCTGGGGTTTTAGTGTGAATGACTGTTCAAAACAACAACAGGCTAAAAGTTGCTAAATTGAGGTTCCACTCCAAAATATGTTGAATCCATGTAGAATGAAGTGAAAACATGCGCACAGAAGACTTTTGAAAACCCTAACAAGCAGTGCAGCTTTGCCTTCGAATAATCTGTTTTGATTTTGAATTCCATTTGGCGTTTTTTAATCACTTTTTTTATAATTCCCTAAAATTTTCATAGACTTAAGATTGACAGAAATAGCTGACTGAGCTGAGTCCTAGTTTGGGAAAAACATGGGGTTGGAGAGAAGGCAAGAGGAGGATGTGGCGCTGGAGCACTCCTTCCTCTGCCCGAGCTGCTACTGTCGTCTGCAGCTATTAGGTCCACAAATTTAAGGGAAAATCATTCGGAGACAATTATTTACCTTTTTTTAGCCAACTTTCAATCTGCCACAGCCTATTTATATGAAAAATTAAAAAAAAAAAACAAAACAAAATCTGGCATTAATGTTCATTTAAGATGGATGGAATCAGTTGCCGATTCCAGACGGCATCATTAATCGACCCAGGCCTTTATTCCAGTCCAGTTCAAATATTATCAACTTTTTGCTCCCAGATTTCTCATTTTATTGAGAACTTTCTAGTATCTGATCCTCTACAGGGCACATACCATTACACCGCTGTTCCTCCCAGAGTGTTAGTTCTCTTAACTGATGTGCTGCTGTCTCATGCAGAGGTATCCTTGTTTTTAATACTACCGCCTGTACAGAGAGAAGAAGATGGTGGAGATTAACTTCCTGTGTGTGCATAAGAAGCTGCGCTCCAAGCGCGTCGCACCCGTGCTGATTCGGGAGATGACCAGGCGGGTGAACTTGGAGGGCATCTTCCAGGCTGTTTACACTGCGGGAGTGGTCTTACCCAAACCCGTGGGCACCTGCAGGTGTGTGTAACACTGACCCTCACGTGCTGAGAAGTGGGCACTTGCTCCATCATGCAAAATATCTGAAAATGGCTTTTTGTGTCATTTCCCCCCCCCCCCCCCTCCCCCCCCCACGGGGAATGAATGCTAACCCAAACTGACTGAAACCCCTCCCATATCCCTTGGCAGCATGAAGCCAAATATGCGCTGCTCTGAAAAGCCTGCTGACCACAGTCGGCCTGGGCACAGATCCGATTTGAACCCCGGCAGTGATGTCATTACTGTACTGCAAGGTGGTGCCTTTACAGAGTGAACTTCTACACAGTTAGGTTTGGTTTAAGTTTAATTCTAATTTCTACTGAAAGTGGGGCTCCAGAGGGAAAGGGTTATGCTTGTATTCATTATTTAATTTCAATTCCGATAGCATTGACCAAATATTTTGGAGCTGACTGTACATGCGCATGTTAGGGGACTGTACATTTTGGCTAATCACCTTTTTATTTATTTATTTTTTTTTACACCTAATGAGAATGACTCCTGCCCAAGGGTCTATAGACCTTTTTTTATTGCATTAGTATGCTCGTAAATAGCTAGAAGTAAGGGAGCAAGTGAAATTCATCTGGAATCACCTGTAAGCTGCCAAACCCTACAGCTGATTAGCTGTCTTAGTAGCTTTTGTTTTTTTTTTTATTTTTTCTTTGCCCTGGATTTCACTTGGCTATCAATGTTTGTTTGGATGCTCAGTACCCCTGGATATTCATCCCAAAAAGATTAGAGAAAAATCTCCAGTCTACAGTATATCCCATTGTTTCTTTATTTTATTTTTTAAAACTTAATTTGAGATGTTTTTGTTGTCCTCTGTTGCACAGACATGTTTTGAATGCATCACACCTATACATATGTCGGCTTCATGTCGACAGAGACTCAAGTTTGTTTGCTGTTGTAGGACTGAATGTAAATTTATTGTGTTTATGTCAACAGGTACTGGCACCGCTCCCTGAACCCTCGCAAGTTGATTGAGGTGAAATTTTCATATCTAAGCAGGAACATGACTATGCAACGGACCATGAAGCTGTATCGGCTGCCTGATGTGAGTGTTTTAGTGCCCCCTGGTGGCGTGTTGCATTGAAATCTGCTGTATTTTGGTCTACATGTAATAAGTTCCTTCCAGCATCAGAATACCTATTTGATTTATCTATACGTTTTAGAATAAAGCGTTGATTGAAAGTTAAAAGACATTCTTGTACTGTCAGGTATTGGTTTTAAAATTGTTGCATTTGCAAAAGTTCGCAAGCTATAAAGTGGATAATATGCAGGTCTCTGTTCTCACACTGTATTGTTGCCTGTTTATTGTACACTGTGTGTTAGCCTGGACTGTCATTGCTTTCCTGCAGTCAGGAAAGCTAGATACCATATAAGGCGAAGTTATAGAGGGTACTGTTCAGGCTCCAACTGTGTGGAATATCTGTTGCTGTGATTTCTCTTTCTCCTCCCAAAATATCATTCTCATTCACTCCACTCTCCCCCCAGGTCCCTAAAACAGCAGGCCTGCGGCCCATGACGCATAAGGATGTAGAGGTGGTACACAAACTTCTGGGGGCATACTTGCGGCAGTTCTATCTGACACCCGTGCTGAGCATGGAGGAGGTGGAACATTGGCTGCTGCCCCGGGAAAACATCATTGACACCTACGTGGTGGAGGTAAGCTTATGGTCAGCATGCCCTGTCTCTCAACTGCAACGACCTGCCCACTATAACGCTGTCCTGCGGGAATTTAGAATGCCTTTATTGGAATACAGACTCATCATATCATTGGTTGGCAATCTGAGGAAGTTTTTTGATATCATGTTGTGTTAATCTGAAAAAAAACGGTGCTGGAAATCCTATATATAATTTGTTTATACAGAGTAACATTTGTTTGTATCTGGAGTTCTGATAATGTAATTGATCATATACATATGCCTATTGCCTTATAAATACAGGCAATCTGCACCTGTGATACAAGCGCGAGGAACAAAGCTGTATTAGCCCGCGGGAAAAATCCTTTATCACCCATATCTGCCCGCGGAAAAAATCCTTCCTCACCTATATCTGCCCGCGGAAAGAATCATTACTCAGCTATATCTGCCCACGGAAAAAATTCTTTATCACCCGTACCTGCCCGCAGGAAAAATCCTTTCTCACCTGTATCTGTCCGCGGGAAAAATTCTTTATCATCCGTATCTGCCAGCGAGAAAAATCCTTATCACCCGTATCTGCCTGCGGGAAAAATTCTTTATCACCCGTATCTGCCCGCTGAAAAAATCCTTTATCGGTGGCAGCAACTATTGCCATAGCTTTGGATAAAATGAATAGTTAATTATGGAGTATATTATAATCATGGTCAAATTGAGTATATGATAAATAGAACATTATATGGGCATTTTCATATCACACATATCATCCAGAGACCCCAGTGTCAGCCCAAGAGCTTTAGGTCAAATGTCGGTATTATACTCCCTATGTATTAACCTGAGCAACTGAGCTGATGTCTGGAGTGCTGGTCATGATATACTAATCAGAGTCACAGTTTTGATGTGCTCTGTGCTTTTATACTTGCTAATCAAAGTCACTGCTGCTCCTGCTGTAGAACCCAGAGGGTGTAGTGACGGATATCCTGAGCTTCTACACCCTGCCCTCCACCATCATGAACCACCCAGTGCACCGCAGTCTAAAGGCGGCTTACTCCTTCTACAATGTGCACACAACCACTCCCCTTCTGGACTTGATGGGCGACGCTCTCATCCTAGCAAAATCGGTGAGACTGGATCAATACTCTTTACTGTATTGAGACTGTAATGATCAATACACTGGTGACTGTTTATTTTGGGTGACAAAGGGGGGGTTTATGGGTTATGCGATTTAAAAATTCAAATATTTCTTTTTGAGTGTCATATTGAGAGGGGTTTTTTATTGCATTTGATCTTTGCACGATGCTAAGGAAAATAGTCATAAATTGTACTCATTTACATTGATGAGCCACAATGTAATGACCACTCACAGGTGAAACAAATAATTTTAATGATCTCTTAGTAATGATCTCTTAGCATCTCAAGGTAAGGGACGCTGTGAATGAACAGTCTGTTGTAGTAGTTGATTTGTTGGATGCAGCAAAAATAGGCAGGTGTAAAGACCTAAGCGGCTTATTATGGTCAGGTGACTTGGTCAAAAGAATGGCGAGGTTTGTTTGTGGCGTACTGCTGGTCAGCAGGGGTGAGCACTGACCAACGGTGGTCCGAGGGGAGGCACAAACCTCAAAATATCGGCAAGAAGTGGGGTAGCCAAGGCTTATTGTTATGCTAGGGCAGCAAAGACTGTCCCTACTGGTCCACACTGACAGAAGAGCTACTGTGGCATAATTCCCAGAGAGATTAATTGATACTTGAGCAACAGGTTATCACACACAGTGCCGTGCACTCTGCTGCATATGGGGCGTTGTTATGGCATATCAGTCAGAATAGCCCACGCTAACCCCTGTCCATTATTCAAAACTCACGCTGTTAAGACCCAGTCTAGGGCAGGCAGCAACAGGTAAAGGCAGTAAGGAAAGGACGGGCAGGGAGAACTGTAAAAGGCACGAATAGCACGCTGCTCAGTTACTCTGGTCCCTAACTGCCTAACCAGGGCTAAACTATACGGGTAGTCTTCGAAGGTTCACCGGGCTCGGGGCGGCTTTTAAACACTGAGCTCCCGAACTCTCAGTCCGCGAATGAAGACTGAGGGAATGAATAGTGTACCCCCTATGGAAACAAGTTTCCACCAAGAATCACCTTCAAAAATAATAAAGGAAAAATAACGAAGCAAAACAACAAAGAAGTGCCCCGATGGAAGGACTGTGAGATCCAGCTGGGAGCAGCTGACTAACCAGAGTAGACCTAACAGCGTACCGAAAAGGGCAAGACGAGAGGGGTAGTCAGATACAGAAACCGAGGTCAAAACACCGGGATTCACCAGCAACCAAACCAAAACGCTAGGGCTAGAATTCTAGTCAAACTAGACAGGCCAAGGGTCAACCACCACAATTCAAACAAAGCAAATAAAGGGCACGGCGAGAATCGTAAATCCAAAGGAAATCCGAGTCAACAAAGAAGGCAGTAAAATACTCACAGATTGTGAATGCTAGTTACAGATCGGAAGAGCTAGTCTCTGCGGTTTGACACTGGACCGCACCTTTTCAAGGGGTGAACCGGAAGCGGAAGTGTCAGACCTTAGGCGAACCAAAAAAAAAAAAAAAAAAAAACAAAGATGACAAATTTCAAAGCACAGATTTACAAATGTACGACAGGGGTTGTAACAATGTGAGCATCAGAACTGGACCTTAGATTCGTTGGATCAGGCAACCTACTTCCACTTGTGAGCTATTTGCTTGGGAAAGAAATGGCTTTGCACTGCACTGTGGGAAGAAGAAAAGCTGATGTAGGGAGTGTGATGCTCTGGATAGTGTTTTGCTGAGAAATTCATTATCCAGGCACTCAGTTGGAAGCTTATTCGACGCCGTCCTCTACCAGAATGGCAATGGGGGCAGGTTCACCTCTTAATGGCAATGAGGTTCCCCAATAGCACTGCCCTCCTTCAGAAGAATATTGTGCCCTGCCATGCTGCTCAAATATTCATTAATGGTTTGAGGAACATGTTAAATTGTTCAAGGTTTTGCTCTCGCCTCCTGACTCCCCAGATCTCAATGCGATGGAGCATCTGTGGGATGTGCTGGAACAGCAAGTCTGAACGATTTTTGGCTCCACCTCTTAACTTGCAGGACTTCTGCTATGAACTCTTGGTGGCAGATACTACCATCCATCTGCTATCCATCGACGTAATTACCCAAAGCACTCCTCAAAACATGCAAAATTGTTTCCTGATGACAAAATTAATGTTGTCTGATTGCCGTTCGTTACCACTGCTCAGTCAGATTGAAAACCTGTGGACTGATCTGGAGAGGGGATTTGATGTGGAATGTGACTGATCTTGAGAAGATCTGCACAGAGCAAAGGTTCAAAATCCATCCACATGTGGGCAGAAACCTTTTCAGAAGTTAAAAGGCTCCATGCTGTCACCGATGCCAGGTGTGGTTGCACCAAATACTTGAGTAGAGGTCCCATCAGTTGTGAAACCTCAGTTTGGTGGAAACTGAATTTTAATTCAATCAACAAATAAGCACAGTTAATGCCATTATAACATTAGGTTCTGTGTTTCCCACACATTGGCATGAGCCTTGGAGAGGAATTGATTAAAATTACTCCTTGAGTTTTAAAATTTGTTATCTCAGGCTCACAAATTTTAGATCCTATTTGTCCCATAGATGTCAGCATCCTATTTGGCAAATTTAAAAAAGAAACCATTAGGTTTTAGATGAGGAAGCTGTGCTGCGTAATTCATGGCTGAATTACACCAAATTTTTAATTATTTATGGGATAAATGCTGTATGTGTAATAAAGACCATTTTGTGTAAATGTGTTTGCATATGTGTAAAAAAAAAAAAACATTTTTCAGTTCAAGTGGTTTTAATGGACTTGCGCAGGTCTGTTTCATCAGCAGTGATCCTGCAATGTCTTCCAACATTTGCCTTCATTTTGACAGTTTACCAGGGTGCAATACAGTTTGCATTTAGGAGCATGGATCATAATACATTGTTGCATGCTGAATGCAAAACATGCCTATCAATTAATTAAGCTTATAGTTCATGCTTTTTGAAGCTTGTGCTAGGCTTTCCTTGCAAGATGTCACCTGAGCAAACTGAAAACGATTATGCTAAAAGTATGCAATGCCATGATGCACCATTGGCTCAGTGCTTGGACTGTGTACTGGGCCCTACTTGGTTTTAATGATTTGGATTTTCAGCTTGTTGGGTCCACAGGTTGACACTTGCGGAGAAGTGAAGCTTTGATTGGTACTCATACAAATACCCTCCTCTGTCTTTCTAGAAAGGGTTTGATGTCTTCAATGCACTAGACCTTATGGAGAACAAGATTTTCCTGGAGAAGCTCAAGTTTGGCATCGGGGATGGGAATCTGCAGTATTACCTGTACAATTGGAAGTGCCCTAGCATGAGTTCTGAGAAGGTGCGGTATATGGGGGGGGGGTCACTGCTCCTAATCCTTTCATTATATCGGCTCAGTCCTGTTTTTTGCAGTGTTGTGAAGTTATATTTCTGAGAAGCTCTAGTCAACTTTGACTGCAAAATATGCAGGAAAGTGAGTGGAAGCTTGGAGCCTGGTAACAGGAAAGCATGCTGACTGTTGTCGTCCGCAGGTTGGCCTGGTACTACAGTGACATGCGCTTGCTGCGGCCAGATTGGAAGGCCATGCTGAATACTTAGTACCCGGATTAAGGAATGATGGACTTTCCTTTTCACGGAGGAGAACCCACCACCCATTTTTTATTTTGACCTTTGACTGCACTGCTGCTGTTGGCTGGGGGAGGGCTGCCCGCCCGTACCCCCTTCGCATGGAGCTAAAGCCATTGTATCTTCGTCCTGTGCATCAGCAAGTGAACCAAGTCACTACTGTATTATACACACCCGACTCGCGTCCATCATTCCATTTGTCCGCAATCGAACATTATTACTACTGTACCACGCGCATCAAGCACAGACACAAACAAGTCATCATATATCTTCTGTCCTGTCCATGTGAATTAATTCACTACTGTACTTTACATGCTCACTGACCAATGACGGTATTGTATCTTCCAAACTGTGCATCATTGAGTGAACTTGGTTCTTATTTTATTAAGCACACAATGTGCATTAGCAGCGGATGATGATGATTCCTATTCTGTCATACACACGAACTAGACATGCATACATACTCATGCAGCGTGCGCACATCCGCGTCGCGCGGATCCACCACATACTCATAAGTATGCTTCAGAACACTGTTGGGGAAAAGTAAGTGACTAAATAAAACCTTTTGTCCCTTTCAGTGAAAGTTTTGGAACAAAATGAAAATCAAAACTAGAGCAGAAAGTAAATGATTATCCAAAGTGGACACAATGCAAGGGCTTCTGTAAAACGTTTGTTTTTTTAAACTATTTTAGCGTATTTTATTGCTCATTTGTCCTTGACAGATTAAGTCAATTTTTCTCTCCGTATGTGCCACTCTTCTTCCTTTAGCAACAGCGCCAGCGAATGTAAGAGGAGTCGAGCTGTCTTCACTGAACTGAGTAAATGATTCAACTTTTTATTGTTCTCCATACAATGCCCTGTTTTTTTTTTTTTTTTTTTCCCCATAGTTGTTGTATTTGTGACCTTACAGATAATTAAGCTCACAAGAAAGCCCATATTAACTTGTTGAAATACAATTTTTTTTTTTTTTTTTTTTGTCAGAAAATTCTTAAGAAACATGGAGACGATGTTCTGGGACTCTTTTTTTATTTTTATTTACCAGTCAGCCATTGTTGCATCAGCATTACAATTTTCCATGAAGAACCTTGTAAACACAGATTTGTGAGCTTACGTCTTAAAGGTTAAGGGTTGTTTTGTCTCGTGAATGGACCCAGCGTAGAGTAGGCTAGCCCATGCTGGCCTGGAAAGAGGAGTGTATGGAGGAGGCAGCTATGAGCTTGAAGGAATAGTTTGCATGAAGAGATGGTTTATGTGGAGAATAAATTAATGAACTTTAATACTTCTTAATATAATAAGTATGGTGGAAGCAGTTATGTAATGGTGGTAACTCTAGCAAAAGAATGAATTGCTACTATGAAGATGTCATTGTGTAACCTCAAAAACAGAGGACAAGTGCTAATTTGGAAAATTGCCTCTGCAGGTTTACAGGGAAGATAAGGTTGTGATGTGCTTATTTTGTCTTCATTTTGTTTTTATGCTAAATAAATCATTTTGAAGTGTTTGGGGTTATGGATCATCTCTGTGTGAACATGACTTCATGATAATTTGGAGAGCAGTAGAAGTTGTCAGCCTCACCAGGGAATTTCTGCAAATAATTGTCTGAGATTTTTTATCAATTTTATAATGCATTGACACACATTTATTAAAATGGCTGCTTCCATGATAAGGCAAATGATACCTCAGGCCACCCTCCCGACCCCACCCTCAGACAACAGCTTGAACTATTTGATTGATTTCTTTCATATTTGGTATGGACGTGTGTTGTACTTCACAAATGACACCTATTGATTTTGGATATTGCAGCACTGTTAATTACAAAGGTCATCTTCATCTCTCCCACCAAGGATACATGGAGAGATGAACAGAAACAGGACAGAGGACTGACGAAACGAGGACATACTTTTGTAGAGCAATGAGACGTTGTTTCCTCTGAAGCGTCACTCAAAGTCACAGTCATTTTTGCTGACTGCATTCAAACTGGATCTGATGTAATGTGATCTATAGGGATTGGAATGCATGTAAACCCCGGATTGACTGCAAAATTTAATCGTTAATGTGAAATACATTTTTGCTGCCGCATACTTTTTCACACCAGACACCATAGGGTAGCCTAAACCTGATCTGTGGCAGTTTTTAAATCATTGATTAATGTGTTTTCTTTGGATATTTAAGTCCTCCAGATTCCTAAAATTGCATTGTGCGTGATCCTGTTGTTATGGCCGGGATTAATTGATATTTTTAAGCGCAAACATTTATGCTAATAGGCTGTAGGCTTTCGGTTATTGTCATTAGATAAGATTAACTTCCCCCTGTTTAAAAATGCTTGTATTTTCATGTGCATCCACGGGTCTCCGTTTCTTCTCCAATGTGAGCTGTTACGAATAAAGGGAAACAAAATGCAACCTCCACCGGGTGCCTGAAAAGCAGGAAAGTGGCCGGTGGCAAAATGCACCATCAGTGTGCCGAATGTTCGTTTATGGGCCTATTAGCTGATAACCATTTCAACAAATTTTCACCTTTAGTCTCCTCACAAATGTTTGTTGTCAGTAAAAAGAAATTCATAAACTTTCAGTGTCAGCATCTTCATTTTCAAAAAGTTTTTGAAAGTATAAAATCAGCTCTACTTCGGTTTTCTTCTTTTCTAATTTTCACTTATTAAGCTGTAGACACAGTCTGTTCTCCATTCTACTATGTTTAAAGGAGTATCATGCCTCACAATGTGCTTTAACAATTGAATATTGAGTATTTTATTACGGCTTTTATAAGCTTGTATGGAAACGGTCATCTTTGATGTTGTTTTCGGTGAACGTATTTCCTTACCCAACATTCTAACAGATTATATTGACAGCAAACATATAGTTGATTCCCTTTTTTACCCTGCTTGGCCTCTCAGACTTGAGCTGTGGTTAGATGCCTTCATCGTGGTCTTTCGTGCGTCCGTAAACTTATGGGATGAAAATCTAGACAAAGTTCAATTTTGGCCGTTTGGCCAAGTGGGCGCAGTGGCTTTTCCACTATTTTTCAATTATATTATTGATCTTAAAAATGACACCAACCGTGAGTTTTCTGATCTGTTGCACCCTTTTTGACTGTCCGCTTATGTCCTTAACGATTGACGTCACGGCTTCCAGCTGAAAGTGCTCCAGGAAGGCTAATATCCTCTCAGCAGAAATAAGCACATTAAGACGGCCTACGAGGAGGCAGACCCCAAACAACTTCTGGTTCAATAACAAGGACATGTAAATAAGAATTGAGATGCACCCACTGAATAATATAGGCGTTCTCCGTTTCCAAGGAGACCACCACAATGTGGGCTTGTTTTAAAGATGTATCAAGTTAAATAATTGCCGTGTGTAGTCAGAAACATCTAACTTTCAAGTATCCAGCTTTAGACAGAAGTTATGGATAGCAGAGTCTAACCAGTTCACCAAGACTTAGGAAATAAACTTGAGATCCACTCCAGGCAAACTTAATGGATGATAGCTTGAACAGGATGAACAGTTCATATAAGTCTGTTTGAGTCGTCTGAATGAGCAGGGAGGTCAATGTTATTGATTGAATTTTATAGTGATCTAGTTTACCTTCAGACTGATAGAGTTTGTGGTATAACTGTCTGAAAGCTATTTTTATTTCATTTTGAACAGAGGTATAGACAAACAGATCTTTGTCTATACCATTTATTACACTTTTCTTTTTCAATAGCTGGGAGAGAAATTGGACTTTTCCTCCAATTCAAATGGTGTTTGACGGGTCCTCTGAATCAAAAATTCAGTTTCTTCGATTGATTTCAGTTTGTCTTGTGATTGGGATGTCAAAATAATTTTCTTTTTTTGGGAGTTCAGATGAATTTTTTTTTATCCTTTCAATTTTTTCTTCCAAATAAATTTGTTCTTTATCAATCTTAGTTTTTCTAAAAGGGTTATTGGACACACCATTTATTATATAAGCGTTGATCTTCAGTATATCAGTTGATACATGGCTATCTGATTAGGGCTTGAAATTGGGCAAAATTTTACATCAATAGAAGTTTCATCGTCTGATTGAAGTCCCCTCCCATCATGAGGGTCGTATTAAGGTAATCAATTTAGTAAAATACAGCATGAAATTGTTATGGCCCCAATTTATTACATCCACGACAGCAAGGGATGTCAGACACAACTTCAAAAACTTCAACAGATTTAATTAATCAAAGGCAACTAACAACAAACTACTCTACTGACCAAGATTGATTAAATACGAGAACAAAAATATTTACAGTCCCTTTGGTTGGGTTGCTTGGTGATGTCCTCGGCGAGGAAAATGCTCCAACACAGGCAAAAATCCACTAAAAACTTCACAGGTCTTGAACAGAATGACAGGTCTGATCACATGTATCCTTCTCCTTGCAATTTCTCCTATTACTCCACTCCCTCAATTTTCCTCCTTATAAACTCTTTTGCAGACCCCTCCCACATTTAGACCTCTTTTTTTTTTTTTTTTTTTAATTCTCTGTGACTTGTCCCAGACATGCCCAAACCTAGCTCCAG
The DNA here is from genome assembly GCA_029721435.1 of Gymnothorax reevesii. Lineage (NCBI taxonomy): Eukaryota > Metazoa > Chordata > Actinopteri > Anguilliformes > Muraenidae > Gymnothorax > Gymnothorax reevesii. Next base: position 31,326,506 of record CM056584.1, on the reverse strand, counting down.
TCTGGGCTTAACATAAGGTAAATACTGCCATCTAGTGGCTTCTATTCGCATTACAAAATAAAGTTGAGATTAATCTTCATTAGGAGCGAAGGCATTCAAAATTGTAAAATAATGGGTATAAATAGTTCCAGGGTTCGTTTTCTCCCCCAGCTTGGAGCAGTGGCGTATCAAGCTTTTCAAGCTAGCGGAGGTGGCTTGGCTGTCACTCGCAGAGATGAACAGGGTGCCTATTTCCTGTGTTTCAGGATGGATATATTAAGAATATATGACTGCATTACATCACTGTGACAGCAGATTTTGCGTCACTAATTTAGTGTGATGCAGTCGGCAATTTACATCTACTACTACCTTACCTTGAGTCAGACTGCTGCTTAAACCTTCTGAAGCTCAAAGTACTGGGCTACCGCTGTTGTTATTCGAACGCTACTGATTTGAGGTTCCCCCCTCACCAATGCCAACTGGTGGATTTGATGTGATTGGCTGGAGGGCCTATCACTCAAACGGAGTAACCAATGTGTGTAGCCTGGGCTACTCTTAGTGCCTGTGTGGGTTGGGGGACGTTACTACTCCTTCGCAGGTGTCATTTTGATACATTGGCTATTTCATCTTGTGTGGTCTCGCGAAAGTGTGGGGGATAGAAAATATTTTTAGCAAAAATCCCCCAAGTCTGCAACGCACCTGGCTTGGAGAAGGAATGAGAGGGCAGACAGGATGATAATCAGCCCATTCATTTCACAAACCTGAGGCCATCTAAAAGCTGCATTGTGTCAGAACTTTTTTTTTATCTCAACGCTAACCTGAAAAATCTCTCTGGCTGTAGTTTACAGAACCCAGTTATCTGCGCCACCCACTCAGAATAAACAAGTTGAGTTGAATTTCGCCATTTTCTACTCATGTCCTCCTTCCAACAGCTGTGCCGTCACCGGAAAAGGCACATAAACTGGAATAATGCCACATATAATCAGAGACAGAAATAATTTATTTGAAGGCACTGTTGAAAGTGCACTGTACATTGTAGTAGAGTGCAGTGTACAAGACAATAGGAGGAACAACCTGTGTCACAATGGTGCAGTTTTTGGTAGAATATAACCAGCACGATTAGGAACAAGAGACACATACTTAATTCGAGTCAAACAGCTGATGGTGTGGGTCCGATTAGAAGCTCTGCACTTAATCTCTAAAAAGCACCAATTAGCACGAACAGCACTGAAAGCTTACAGAAAAAGAGACAAGGAACTATAAGCTCTTTACAGGTAAAATATTATTTACATTTTAAAAATATAAACATAAAATTAGTTTCTCACCCCCTCCCCCCTTCCAACTGCCTTAGACAGCAAAATGGTAACAATGCCAATTAATGCCATAAAGGCTCTTGGGTGCATTACAAGAATCAAATGATTAAGCGCAATCTTGTCTGGCAAACAACACTTAAGCAAATTCGCAAGAGTTTATATGCAAAAATACACATTACTCTTGCAATATTGCGAAAAGCTACTTCTGTCACAATGCTTCAAAACAAGAATTTACAAAAAGAAAAATCACAAGACAGGACAGAAATCCATCTAAAAGACACAGATAAAGACTTTAAATGATACGCTAATACAATGAATGACTTCCACTATGTAAAAAAATACAATACTTTAATAATGGATTCTTATGATCAATATGAGAGATTATAAACGCTGCTGATAAAAAGCAGGCATAGATCAGCTCATTCTGCCTGAAAACAAATTAATCAATCAGCACTCGGCAGGAAATTGAAATTAAAATCTGCACACCAACAAAGTGCTGATGCTGAAATACAGCCCCATTTCTGAAAAAGTTAGGATGGTATGGAAAATGCCAGTAGACTACTATTGGAAACCTTTGGCAATAAACAAACAATTTGTCATTCCATTCACAAATGCTCATTCACAAGACTTTCCAACGAACCGGTGTCTAAAACGTCTGGAAACAATACCATCTTTTCTGAGCTCGAGTTCATCTGAACTGCAGTCCAGACTAGACTCTTGCAGTAAATATGCAGTGTTTTACGAAGCACAAAATACAATAAGGGAAACCCCATCTGAAGAGTTAAAGATACTCATCAAGAAAATGGGGGGGAAAGAATCTTTCAAGACAGATGCAACTGGTGTCCTCCGTGCACCAAAGGATTGCTTGGAGGGCTGTAAAAATTAATGGTGATGCAACACAGGTAAATGCCCCAACGTCCCAACTTTTCTGGAACATGTTGCAGGCATAAAATTAGTAATGAATGTTCATAGGGAAAATTTATCATGTTTTTCCTGATCAACTTACATATCATGCCTTTACACGATTTTGAATTCAATAAAGATTGAGGATGATGAACAAATCACAGTTTTATTAGCATTTTCCATATCATCCTTCACAGGAAATGGGGTTGTGAAAACAAAATAATAATAGTGAAATTATTATTGGTGGCTGAGATTTTTTTCCTGCTAGACAACTCCCCGAGCATTAGAATGGGTTGGTTTGTCAGAGCGGAGACCAGACTGCCAAACCAAAATTAAGATCAGTCTGAAGAATGGGCCTATGGTCTTCCAGTGTGGGCGGGGCCTGCTCACATCGGCGACGCCACGTCCGAGCTGAACTCCATGTCCAGAGTGATGGATTCTAGGAAGCAAAACATGACCGTCTCTGTTTAATCTGAGCTCCACTAAATTTCAGTCACACCTTTCCCTTGTACCTCATGTCCCGTCTAATGACCTGTTATTTTCTACCATGTCCTCTGGCTCAATTAAGCTGACTCCCATTCTGGAGGATTAAAGATTGACTGAGAGGATATTTTTCTCAATAATTTCTTAAAAAGCGCTCAATTTGTGGTTGCAAGAAATTGACAATATTCAATTGCAGTAGGCAATTGGCAGCATGTTTAGTAGACTGTACGTGTTTCAGGGGCACAGCAGTTAGGAAGCCATTGTAGGAAGTTAGGAAGCCACATGGCCAGGAAAATGCAGATTAAACCTGTAAGCATACTCCTTTCAGGAGCTGTGTCACCATTACTGCACATGCTCAAAACTTTGAGCGAGTAAATCTGCTCAATTCTATGACAATATCTACATCCTTCCTTGCAAAGCCGTCATTTATACATTTTAAATATTTTAGTTACTCAGACGTTATGCTTTGTATATTAAGGAGTTTTCTATGGAAATGTGAGGATTCAAAGTGTGATTTTCTTGCTTTAGCTGAAGGATACAAAGAATGCACGCCGCTTTTCTAACAGTCAGTAATCACAGAAGTTTTTTTTTTTCCTTCTATGATTATTGGCAATGGCAAACCAGCTTACATTCTTTGTATCCATCAGCTAAAGCGAGAAAACAGCGCTTTGTATCCTCAAACTTTCAGAGAAAACTCCTTGAAATAACAAGCAGAGAATGCCTGAGTAACTAAAATATATAAATACAAAAAAAAAAAACAAAGACGGATTGGCAAGGATGAAATCAGATTCTGACTTGCAGTAAAGCAGATGCACTTGCTTGGGATGTAGCCAAGCAATGATGCCAACTTGGCGACTAAATCTGGCGACTTTCCAAATAATCTTGGCGACTTTTTTTTGTCTAAAACGCCTAGCAACAAATCTAGCGACTTTTTCAGGTGTTACTGAAGACTGGCGACTGACGTGACAAGTTTCGTTCTGCAGTTACTGTCCTCAACGAGTAGCGGGTGGTGCCGTGAGCCCCTCCCCTGTCCGAAAGCACTCAAAGTCTGAAAGATGTGGAAGATGCACAATTGAGTGCGCCCCCCGGTCAACAAAACACATGTCGTCTCCCCCCCGTCAGGGTGTTTAGAAACTTCTAGCGACTTTTATGACAGCCAATAGCGACTTTCCTTACTGAGGAGTTGGCAACACTACAGCCAAGTTCTGAGCATGTGCAGAAATCGTGACACAGCTCCCTTAAATCTTGAGAGGATTTCCATTACAATCAAGGGTTCAGGGCCCTGTAGTTACTGGAGGTAATGTGGCTAATTTAGCTAGTAGAACCAAAAAGCTAATTTCTCAATCAAAGCCTATTCAAAGCAACAACTGAATTGACAAAATTATTTGGTTTGTCGGTTTTTTCCGCAGAGAAAATTATGCGCCAGAGACGGTTTTCCTGTTGAATGCTGAGGCAATACCTCCAATTCTGTGCTGCCATACAGACTGCACAGATAGTTGAACTTGGCAGCCACCAGACACTGGCAATGTTCAAGACGAATTTTTGTCCATCATTGACTATATATGATTTTACCAATCAGTTGATAAGCAACACACTGCTGTAAGCATACTCTTGATCTAGTCCTTATATATTGCACTGAAATTAACCAGCTAGTAACTATGGACCGCTGTCCAATACCCTCAGACAATCATCTTTCCGTTTTTGAATTACCACCAACCTCTGTTCAGAATTTCCAATTTCTTCAGACACGGCAAACTCCTTTTTTAGGGAGCTCTCATACAGCATAACAAAAACTTGCTTTACCCTTGTTGAAATTCTAGTTTGGGTAAGACTAATCACTTTTTGGTTAGCATTGACTTAACACGCCACAAAAACCTGGATGCTGCTACATGCCTTGTAATGAAAAAAACAGTCTCAGAGATGTCTTTCTATTGAGGGAGATCGGATAGTGCAGGGTTTTTGGAGACAGTGGGAACAGGTCTATTATGCAGTTGGAGTTTTTCTCATCACTGCTCTAGGATTTCTCTCCCAACTGCCAGCGTGGCCCGCCATCCATCTCAAAATATTTTGGACTCTATTTAAGCACCAGCCTAATTTCCACTGCAAAAGCGCTATGTTAAGCACTTTTGTGCCAGCTCGGTGAGATAAGACTGAATTTAATATACTCAGCCAAAATAAAAACTTCACACTTTGGAGGTTTGGAGGTCGATAAGTTGAACATACAAGAAATGAGGTTTTAAATAATGATTTTATTTAATTCTTTACTCATTAAAGATGGAGTATCATAAAAATCATGTTCATAATGTAACCAATTCCACCGGAAATGCTACGGAAATCGCCAAGAGTAAATATGGTAAGTTACAACTTGAATAAAGCACGTCAATAGCGCGTATGCCCTCAAAGGGCATTACGCCAATGACGTATGACAATTTGTCGGTCTTCTGCTTGTGACGTTACACGTGGTCTACCAGAACAAGGTTGGTCAGCTGTGCGGCCAGTTTGTTGGAGACGTGTCCGAAGATCACGGATAGTCCGTCGACTGCATCCCATAACCCTTGCAACGTCAGTGACAGACGTTCCCGTATACAGCTAATGGCACGTTCACGCTGAATGTTTGACAGCATTGAAAATCAATGAATAATTAACTGTAAAAACTTGTTTTTCCGAGATGTCACTGTACCGTGTTAACTTGAGTTCAATTGCTGGTGTCTCATAATGTCACGTGACTAGGAACGAGAGAAAACATGGTTTTAGCTTAAAGTACACTCGCACATGCTACGTAACGGTGCACGTCGGAGTTGATGCGTGTCATGATGTCTTTGACAATGCATTTATCCTTGTAATACAAACTATTTTGTTAAAAGTTTCAAGAAAATATTTACAAGTTTATGAGTGTGAAGTTTCTTTTTTGACTCCGTATACATATTTAATAGAATCTATGTACCCTCATTCATCTTGAACATGTTTGGTGCAATGCAAACAACTGAAATGAGAGTGTACACAAATTAGCCATGAACTCGTGACAGAGGAATGTTTTGACTAGATTTTTTGGTTTATTTAGACTGGTTTTTTTTAGTACAAGGAATGTTTGGTCTAAGTTTTGTTTTGACTGTTTGTAGCTGAATAAAGCAATTTAAGAGTAAGTACTAGGACAGAATGCTATCAATTTGAGATTGTCAAAGAGAAGAATCTACCAGTTAAGATTTAATTTGAAAGGATCCAAAAACAACTACAAACCTTTCGTCATACACTGCCTCATTTTAATCAACCAATCAAGGAATTTGAGAGCTCCAAGTGAAACAAAAATTTTATTTAATGAATGGCCAAGCATACCTTAATTTCATAGGAATAGCATTCTTTATTAGAAAATGAATAAATTAGTAACAGCACAGTGGTAAAATGAGATCGCTAAACTGATAACTCATCCAAAAGGGAAGCCTTACCGAGGGGCCCTCCAGGGTTCGGCTCTGTTCCCTCATTATGCATCAGGGAGTCCAGGGTTCGTGGGGACATGGGGAACAGGTCACTCGTGTTGCCAGTGTTGGTGCTGAGAAAAGTGAGAAAAAGCAATAAAGCAACAGAAAAATGCACACCAGGACTGTTAGCTCAAAATCATAGGGTTCACTGTACAATTACTACATTTTAATCGCTTTCCAAGTCCCGTAATATGAATCAAGTTCCAAGTTTTTTAACATTTAAAAAAAGGCTATTTCAATTGTTAAATCAATTATCCAGAATCATGGGAGAAACTCAATGTTCCACACGTGTAAAGACGGAACCCGAGAATTCACAGTTCTAAGAAATGAAGAACGTGCAGTAACATTTCCGTGAAAGAAATTAGTGAATACTACTCATAGATGCAGTGAACCAAACGTATCCCATGTTAGACAATGCATGTCACGTCCTATCATCTAGGATAGAGGGTGTTAAGGATCTGCAGGTTAGTGAGGAGGTCATTTTACTTTGTTATCCACCTAGCGCACATGTTTGAAAAAGAGCCACTGCAGCGTGAATCTGTGTGACAGACTTCTTGGGCACCGACAGTCAAGGGAAGAAACGGAGATGACGGACACGAGTCAGAATTCACACACTGTCACACCGATCCTTTTCCCCTTTATGAGTCATGGACAGAATGGTTCTTCAAACACAGCTACACCCAAGTCAGTGTATCAGAGCTCTCATATGGAGTTTCATTCATATTTGCGATTTCCCCCCTCACAATCAATTCATAACGAGAAACAAAGAGGGTCACTGACACTCATGTTAGGGACACAGTGGGTTATTGAGCAGGCCTAAAATAATTAGGACAAGTGAAAGAGTTAGCAGAGCTTACTAATACCCCCGACGTCCGCAATCATGCTTTTTCCATTGGTGATTATAGAAATGATCGATTCCGAAAATAAATTTTGACAAAAATAACAACACATCTATGACACTTAACACTGCACCTCTCCATATGTTAGAAACTATGTGTGGCAAATTAGAAAAGAATCCATTAAATAATATTTGAGAAATCAATCAGGCCAATTGACATTCAACCCACTTGAAAATTTCTAAGTCCAAAAACAGGAAAAACAGCAATAATTTTGTTAAAGATCAACCCAGATGGCCAATACTCTGCACAGCACCACTCCCTGTGGTAGAGAATACGTGTGCCAAATTTGAAAAGAATCCAATGAATAATATTCGAGAAATGTATCGGACAAATAATGTCTTCTGACGGAATGACAGACGGACAGAATTCTTGGTATATAACTACATACCCCAATATTTCGTCAATCAGGTGAGACCAGGAGCTCAGTTTGCCGCATTATCTGCAGAACAGACTGTTTGCCTGAAGAGTTCCATTGCCAACAGCCACATTTCAGCACTGAATTCATTATTAAAAACTTTGGAACTAAGCTCCCCCGTAAGCAAAACCAGCGCACACAGTGTGTGTGTGTGTGTGTGTGACTGAGTCGCCCAGTATTTTACAGACACAGGTTAGGAACAGAAAGAACAAAGTTTCGGACAAGATGCGGGCAGAGACCCTCCAATTATCATGAAGGTTTGAGGTTAAAGGTTAGAGAAATGGAAAATTCACAGAGGCATTGGTGCCCCAGGTTTAAGGTCATCGCCGTGCCAGGGAGAAGGAAAGGGAGAGACCAGAGGTCCGGGCAATGCCCAGCCCCGCTCAAGTGCCCATGATGCACAGTCCTGGCCCTCACACTCAACACCACTCTCCATGCCATGCCCCAAGCCCCCTGCCCTACCCAGGGAATGCGCCCAACATCTCGCCGTCCGGCAAGTCCATGAACATGGAGGGGCACCTATGGAGACAGGTCAGGTTCACACTCAGGGGTGGGCCCAGGCCTGGGGTCAACACCATCTCAATATTCCCAGTTTCAAGAACTTATCCTCATTTCAAGGGAATTTTTTTTTCAATAAATTAAAGCTTTCACCCCCAGTAGTGCCATATGGCACTCTTTATGTTATGTTTCTTTTAACAAACAGGAGCAAGAACAGACAGCCAGAAACTCAGCTAGAATGTCAACAAATACCGTGGGGAGAAATAGCAGTGAGAACTGGGCACTGGTGGGGGTGAAAGGGTTAACAGAATTTCCATTTATTACTGCAACAGATTGATTTTTAAATGGAATTGGTCCCATCCCTGGACTTCCCCCATGAATCTACTGGAAAGCAAGGGGGGGGGGGGAAGACACTTCCTTGCAGAAAACAGGAAGTTTGGTCAGCTGCGAGCAATGCTGATGAGTTCCAGGATTCAAAGGTCTTGCGCGTGCACTGCTGGCCTCAAGTTAGATTTCTTACTGCAATGGAAATGTTCCTTCCAAACATCAATTTGAAATTCTCTCCTGATCAATGAAAATCCCAACACCTGGAACTATAATACAGTTTAAGGTCCAAAGTAAGGAGACACTGAACAGAACTAGTTGATCAATATAATCTAACCCTTTGTCATACACATTCTGGCATAGGATAGTTTTCCCCAAGAGTTTTTTTTAAAGGAAGTGGCCCAAATAATAGAAACCAAGAGATTTTTGGAACAACAGTACTTTGGGAGGTACTGGAGAAACTCAGCCTCAAGACACGTCTGTGCCACAATGAAAAATGGTTAAAAGGTAATTTCCTCAAAATGATACATTTCGTTTTTAAATTTAGAAATTGATATATCTGTATTCTACACGCTAAATTTCTGCAATACACGAATAAGTGAATCTTTTCAGAAAGTGCCGCCGAGCTAAGACAGCACTTAACCCAGGTCTTTGGTTTTGTGTCGTCACAAACCCTCCTCCCAAATCCTCTGTCCATCCCTGTGATATCGTAGCACTAGCACCAATGCATTTCTTCATTTCTCGCCAAGCTGCGACTGCTCTGAATAGTAATCCCTAGTTTGTTTGCTTGCCTGGCCGCAAAATAAATGCAATGCCTAGCACTCTCCGTGTGACTACATGGAAGAGCCAATTCTTAATTTCCTCTTACCGTTACCATATAATCCCGCCATGTTCATTTTCTGAACATGAACATTTACTAATATATGCAAATATTTTACAATATACACGTCTAAATAAAAGACTGAAGTTACATAGTTGATGTCCCCAAGTCTCAATGGGCAAAAACATTACTACAATTATTTTTTTCCCCCCCAAGTTGCCAACATACCCTTTTTTTCCATTGTGGTACAGAGTTTCCATTTGACAAATATTCATATTTTCTCAATTATCTATAAAACAAAGTTGTTTTTTTGAATAAAACCTATTTTGCTCTCTTGAGTCATGCAATTTGTGGAGCCTACTGAAGCATCCCTGCCACTAGAGGGCGACCAAGGACAGAATCTCTCAACAAAATGGAAACATCATAACTTAGAACATCATTGGCTACCTTTAAGCAAACCCTTTTAATTCCAACAACATAATTGGTTGAACTTTTCCTGAACAGTGATGAATTTAATGTAAAGGTTTTAGCACCCTCATTGAAAAAGACACCAGATGTGAACAAAAGGATTAATCTGGAAATTACTCGACCCAAGTCATTCAAATTAACATGGATTTCTGGGGTCCCGTGGTGCCAGAAATACAATATTTCATGTTATTGCCATCAAAATGGATTCTATATAGTAAAGATATGGCCTTAAAGTACTTACGGGGTAACACAGATGAACTTTGTCTTCAAATAAGGTACCGTGGCTGCAGGAAGTAAGCAAAACAAAATGGAACAGTACATTAACCGCAGAGTTTTAAGATGAAAAGACTCCCTCAATAAAAAAATTTAACAACCACTGGGGACCGGGTCTACACATTTCACCCCCCCAACTCCCCCCACCTACCCCCAGTATTCAAATCAAGGATACCACCAAGGGTGTAAAGCAACATTAGGAGTAGCTGCAAACGGACACGAGAGTACAGTCCTGGCATACACTTACAATTTTGCAAACATTGCAAAGGTTGAGTGAGCAAGAGCGTAAATTTGAGTTCAAGACTTTTAAGAAATTCTGTTCTGTTTTTAAGATGACGGAGGAGTTTGTTTTTCACAATTACTTGGAAAGCAAGAGCCATTAATGCCCTTTTTATTTAGATCCAGTAGCTTCAAAGAAAATGTAAATTACTGCACTATTTTAAGAGTTGAATCCAGTTATACTGTTTATAATGTATTCCCTTGCATTAAGGGTATGAATGCTTTGCCACTTAAAGTCTGAGACACAATACACCATTTTTTTATTTAAGCAACTATTGTGGTGAGGAATGTGGCAGCAGTTTAGTTGACTTTATACTGTAAAAAAGTTGAAAATAAATAAACCGTTCGTGATAGTACAAGTACAAAAAAAATTTCACTGGCGACTGTTGGACATTTGCAGAAAAAAGCTGGACTGTCTAAATGTCTCAGTGGTCCCAGTCTCAAAGAACAATAAAATATTACTGCAAAATGAATTGACGAACAGTTTTCTATTGAAGCATTACATTCTAGACATTACATTCTCCTCAATGCATTTCATGTTTCACTGAGCAGGAGTTGGTCAGACCCCACTAGTGAGAACATCAAGACAAGTTTGAGGCTCATGGGTAACAGAGCACACATGGTATTGTAAAAATACTTTCCATAGAGTACGGGAGGTAACATGAATGATCCCTCAAAAATAAGTACTCTGCTCAAAAACATTACATGCATCATTCAGGGTTTCAAAATTACACAAGAAATTTCCCACTACCCTCAATGCACTTTGCTTACAGCCAGACTGTGCTGACCGTTACGGATAATCTACAACTACCTGGGTCGGTGAGGTCAGGCTGCTCTATGGCCTCGGCGCGGCAGTACTTCCCAAAGGCGTCCTCTTTCGGGATCTCAGGGTACAGGTAGACCAGGGGGGACACCAGGATATTGGTGGCATCCATGATCTTGTAGCCCATGATGATCTCGGCGAAGGACATGCTGTTGAGCTGCTGTTTAGTGTAGGGCTCCACTGACTGGATCTGTGTCTTACCTGTGTGTGTGAGAGAGAGAGAGAGAGAGAGAGAGAGACAGGAAGGCCGAAAAATTAATTAGCTTGGTATGTGATGGAGGAAAACCAAGAAAGTAATGTGACATCTGAAGATCTGCAAGAGGAGCCATTTCACATGAACAGATTTTGGGGCACTCTACATGATTGCAATTGAAGACCTATGCAAAGAAGAACCCAAGTCACAAAATAATACTTCAGAGATTTTGGGGGTCAAAGTTTTCAAAACATACTACAGATCATGACAATGGAAACGCACCAATATACAAGACTTCTTGGTGCTTCTTTGTGGAAATCTTTGGCATCAGATGATGCTCTGGCCATTATGGCTTTTAATACTGGTGTCAGCTCATTTTTTGCCAATTGTGACTTCAATACTTCTTGCGCATAGGTCTTCAATTACTCTTTCAAGGATCATTCGGCTTCGAAGTAAAAGCCAACCGGAGCTCAGGCCCAAGGACACACAGCGCTCCAAAATTTGCCTCCTTCAGATAAATCAGGACAAGGAGACATGTCTGAACACCAAGAGTCTCCAACAGCACTAGCTATATACTCATAGAGCCTGGTGTGATCTTATTCAGAGAAAGACTTGGCCAATGGCTGGATATAGGGGCCGGTGACAGTCAGCTCAATCGGACGCACCGCTGATGTCCTTCTCCACCCAGGTGAAAGTAATGCCTCCCTCTTTGCTGCTCTCGCTGAAGCGCAGGAGGAAGGTTCCGGGAGGTTTTGGGCTCAGGATGGCTCTCTCACGGTCCTTACTGATGAATCCCATTATGTAGCTGGAGTGCAGAAAAGAGGAACGTATGCAGATATCAACACAGGCCCATCACATGACCCAGATCAGGGGCCCTTAAACAGGGACGACTCGCCAACTAAGCCACTAATGGCCCACTGGTTCAACAGCTGGAAATCTACTTCATAAATTTTACCACATAATGAGCAATGCTGCTCACGTAATCGTATGGCTAGAGGTTTTAACATTGTATTCACACTGTTACATATCATGGCCGGCGTACGTCACCAGCAATTGCGATTGCTGCACTCGGAGCATTTAGAAACCAAACTCTGGGAGTGACCTCAGGATACAAGAGACAGCCATCTTGTTAACTCTTACACATAATAGAAATAAAGCAAATTACAGACTTACTGCTACTCCCTCCTCTACTGCAGAAACATTCTCCACCAACATTCACAGTAGCCAAATTAGTCATGGTGTCAAGAGCATAATCACTCAAAATTTGTCTGTTTGACTCGGTTAGGTAGTTGCTCATGGCTGTTCCGTTCAACCCTCAGCAGGGCTCCTCATGACCTCTCTAACCTCTCACCCTTCATTCCAAAGTGCCAGGATGTACTTCTTCACCAGGTCAATGATGTTGTCCAGCCACACCCAGAAGGAGAAGCCTTTACCAGCCATGTTCTCCTGGGGGGGGGGGATATATTGTATTTAGTTCAAATCCAAAAAATGTCCCATCCCAAACATCACACTTTGTATTCAGTCTCCATCACATCATACTCCCAAATTCAAAATATACAAAAGAAAAATAAAAGCTCACAGAGTTAGGGAGAGAGCTGACTGACATCATTGACAAGTAAATTTTTCTTAACGCTATTCGTAAAGAATTCTGCATAAACATTGCTTTTGATTTCCAGTGGCCATCATAACGTCATTAGAAAGTTGAGATATTTGCGTACTAATCTCACCCGTTATCCACAAGCTTAAGTAGAGGCCGTTTATGACTTATCTGCTAAGATGGTCCCTTATAGGCTGGTCATTCAGAGAGATCAGTGCAGCTCATGGCCCCCAGATGAAGGCCCTCAGCCCCACGCTACTAACACATTCTAACAGGATTTGTTTCAGATGCTCAGTCTAATTGCTTTTGGAAAAAACCATGAACTAAATAACCCATTTTAACTGTCAATGGTTAAATCTCAAACATGGAGATATGCACTGCATTAGAAGGACAGGCACACTGGGACATGGATGTCTCTGGCAGCAGTACGCACTTTGCAGAACTTGGCCCAGGTGATCTGGCATCCGGAATAGTTAACACACGGCCCTGCAGAAACACAAGGAAACGATGGGTAAAGGGTCATTGGCAGGTAAAGAGAGGAGGAGGAGTCAGCCCACTTTCCCAGGATAGTGATTGGGGTCAGTGGAAAAAAACCACATGAAATGCAGTCACAGTCTGTAAGACAATCAGTAATGTAGAATTCGCAATCCAGAGTGAGATGGTTGAGACCAACACCCAGACCGAGACCACAGAGTGCACAGTGCAGCTGGGGCAAAGTAGAGAGAGAGTGGATATAAAAAGCCTACACACCCCAATTAGAATTACAGCGGTGCCGCATTTTCTCCATTGATTGATGATCGTTTTGACTGTGGAGGGTAGGGAGCCCACAGTATACACATGACTTCTGGAGAGACGCCAGTCACCTTTTCACCTTACTCATTAAGATTAATAAACATTTTTTATATCAGTTAATCGACACAAGAGTATAAAAATATCTTTGAACCAAAAAAATACCAAATGGAGGCTCCAAAGACAGATATGAAATGAATTAAAAAAAAGAAAGAAAAAAAAACACTGCAGTAGCAGACACAGTCCGTATAAGGACAGCATCATGGCAGTCTCTGTTCTTATGGCCCAGAGGTTAGTGCCAATCAGAATTTGTGCAACAAAGACAATATAAATGAATCACAAGCACATATCAGAGTTTAGATTGGTCCAAGGAAATAAAAGGTAGTTCACAGAGAATTATGTTCCAAACAGCAGAGGCAGGAACCATCAGCATTTAAGTGGAACAGGTGGTGAAACAAACAGAACTTATCAAAGGACAGCAGGCGATGAGGTCACACCCTTACCCAGAAGTTTCTCAGCCAGTGTCGTCAGCTGGTCGATGGTCAGGCCTCTCTTGGTGGTGGAGGAGAATTGCCAGCTCAGCACCTCGGCCACCTGGTCCCAGGTCGCCACCGGGGGCTTGGTGAAGAAGTTCACGTTCTGGAGGACAGAGACAGAGAGAGGGCCGTCTCCTTTAAATCTATATTCCAAACAAGGACCAGGTCATATCTGGCTTAGCGAGACTCTGTGGGTCAGCAAAATCAGGGCAAATGTGAAAACTGTGAGCTATAAGAGTTGCCGTCCACTGTCAAATTTGTCCATCTTCATCAGGACAAAGGAGTTTATTTGAAAAGGTGTTCATTTTTATTCATAAATCATGGCCTCTCGTGGAGGATTGACAGACCCGATAATTTCATTTTTGTGTTGATCACATAGGGAACAGAACACTACAAATTTTGGCTGTGATAAATATCTCAGTGCTAAGTAGAAGGCAATATCAAACCCAGCCTTCCTGCTCTTAAGTATACTCAATATGGTTTAAAAAAAGGAGTGTTACAAGACGGTAAGGAAAATAGGCCCAATAACAATACCAAGAGCTCAATGTTAAAATTCAACAAACATTCAAGAAGATCACAATTCATCGGCCAAATACTAGCCAATCCCGTAACAGGCGAACAAATGAACTCACCGAAGAAGAGCGTTTGCACATAAAGCATTTTCTGACCTTTACGACAGCTCCATAATGCCCAACAGTTTTCCCATGATTTCATGATCCCCTGAATATGTGTTGCCTGATCCCTTTCCGTCAGTTAGCTGGTTTAAATTAAACTTTAGTGAGCAACCAAGCGACCTTCATAATACGATAAATAAATTGTGACCAAAAATATACTCACCAACCATGTAAATGTTTTCTGACCTTCATGACTGCTCAATACAGTACAGAGACTTTTCAGTCCTTGATATTACTGGCGCTTTCCATAAAGAGCAAACTTCTTCAGAATTGCAACTGTAGTTTAAATATTATTTTGGTGAGCTATCAAGCTCCACAACTAACATTCTCCCTACATCATACCAACTCTGCAAAATACAAGCAGTTTGCCTGGTCGAAGGTTTAAATAGTCTGCACCGCATTCTGTAGGAATGGCATAATCACTCATATTTTATACAAGCATTAATAATATACATTATTCAGACTTAAAAATAATACTGCCATTGCTTTAAAAATTGAAATGAATGTGATGCCTTTTGGTGTATTTTTTCCCCGTTCTCTGTCATGTATAACTGTAGAATTAACCAGCTTTGACTGGTCCCCAGCAGACATTTTTATTCCCTCAATTTCATTTTAAATTCTTTTCATTTCTTTTCTATGTCAATAACACAAGGGACCTATCGGCAGCATATGTATATATGTAGTGTGGTTTACACTTCACATATTGCACCCTGCATGCATGTTTAAACAAGATCAGGTCGCTAAGCTACCACGGGTTAGGATAAATCCACCAAAAAACAAAAACCACAGACAGATACCATCTATGGATCAACTTAAGACAGTGTTCCTTCTGTACCTCGACCAAAACTTCCCAGGACAATTTACCACACAGACCACAGCGCACCAGCTGCTTAGCAGAATATGTCTCTAAGCCCAAATCCAAAAGCCCATCTCTAGGAGTCTGATTTCATAAGCCAGAGACATGAGGTAATGATAGGAGAATGAGGAATCCGAAATGACTCAACCGGTCTGCTCAAGTCAAAATCTGCAGTTGAGTAGATTTACGGCACCAGGGGGCGCCGTCTTACCTTGGGGTGATTTGTAAGCATGTTGTACCACAAGATGGAGGCCCAGGCATTAGGCATCTGGCATATGTTGGAGATCACAACCACCGGCAGGGAGTGGGTCTGAAACAAGGGAGGCAGCCAGTGACGTCAGCATTCATGCTATTCCCACCAGTATTTCACAGTGACCATAACAGAACAAAAACTGGAGCACAGCATAATTTTCCTTTATATAATATTTTAAAGTAACGCGCTCACATGTTAGGGATGGATATTTTTCATATTGTGTTTTGCATAATATTATCCATCATCGTAAGGCTGGAACCTGCATTAAGTAGAGTCCCTGAAGAGAGAGAAATTATTTGGGACAACTAGGCCAAAAACATGGTCATGTGACGCACAGATTTTGTTAGCGTCCAACACATGGTATGCTAGGCTTAAAGTGTATTCATGGCTTGGATATGTACAGTATATCTAAATTTCCACAAAAAAACATTTTTGACCAGTTATGACTTGTGTTTCTTATTTTTGGAATGAAAGACAAAATGCGAAGCTGCATGTGAATTGATCCAGCCATTTTTTATAATAATTTTTAGAATGTTGAAACGACTTTCAAAGTGTAAAAATAAAAATTGATAAAAATTGAAAATGTATTACATTAATTTTCTGGATACTGCTAGTGATGTGGCAAGCGAATTTGTACAGTCATTTTTTTTAATCATTGTTCAAATGCTGAAGTAACCTTCCAAGCGCAAAACCAACCCAATGCTAAATACAGAAAATACATGACATTAATCAAGATACTGCAATTAACACAATCAATTATGCTTAAACCAGTGTTTCATAACTGCCACAAGCCCAGTTCCCCAGCAGCTCAGCTATTTACTTTGGATTTTATTACGAATGTTGATGGCCATCATTGGTGGAACACAGTCATGTTATCTGGCCATCTGTAGTCATTAGCAACTTTCCCGTCATAGACTCTCGATAAAGCTCCAGAACACCCTGGCCCCATCATACAACAGCGTGTTTCGACTCAACGGTAACCCATGTTTGGGCACTTCCAACAATGAGCAATCTGAAGCCAGTGCACTCACTCCAACACCACGCAAACCTCACCAGTCCACCAATGAGTGAAATGGTATTTCTTTTAATTCAACCTAGAAATAAATTCATCCTTGGAAAATTGTGTAACAGCTACATAAGATATGAAAGCACAGTTAAATACAAAACCCAAAACCAGTGAAGTTGGCACGTTATGTAAATCGTAGATAAAAACAGAATACGATGATTTGCAAATCCTTTTCAACGTATATTCAATTGAATACACTGCAAAGACAAGATGTTTAATGTTCAAACTATGAAACTTTTTTTTTTTTTTTTTTTGCAAATAATCATTAACTTAGAATTTAAAGGCAGCAACACATTGCAAAAAAGTTGGCACAGGGGCCTTTTTACCACTGTGTTACATCACCTTTCCTTTTAACGACACTCAGTAAACGTTTGGGAACTGAGGAGACCAATTTTTGAAGCTTTTCAGGTGGAACTCTTTCCCATTCTTGCTCGATGTACAGCTTAAGTTGTTCAACAGTTCGGTTGCGTTTATATTTTTGTTGAGTGTAGGTTGAAAAGGATTTGCAAATCATTGTATTCTGTTTTTATTTATGATTTACACAACGTGCCAACTTCACTGGTTTTGGGTTTTGTACTACAACACAATTGTAGTCAGTTCACGGGGGACTAACTAGCCTACATATTGTTTTTTTTTCATATTTACAGATCATATTCAGTCTAAATAATAAAGGAGGGCCCAATAAAGACAAGCCATCAAAAAATTTGAATCCACCAACATATTTTATACCGATTCCCAATTCTCTATGATTTTTTTAGGCTGTAAAATTGTCGTGGCCACGATATGGAGGGTTCCCATGTTACAAGTCTCAGTTAAGTCAGCGATTTGAATGAGACTCAAGACGTTGTCCTCTCAATGAGAGACGATCACTCTGGCAAATGATGAGCATGTTACTGGGGCAGGGAGTCATATCACAATGTTATTTTTAGTCACTGTGACTGCAAGGAGTCATCACCTCAAGGTCCATCTTCAGTCCTTGGTGGTACACTTCCGTCTCGAAGGTGATGAGGTGGAGTTCCTCAGTCACAATGAGGGAAGCCTAGGGATTGAAGAAGGTCAAAGGTCAGAGATAATCTTACAGCCAGAAGCCTGTTGAGAATCAACAACTATCTGCACTGTATCCTGTTCTTTCAGTAACAAGCAACTTCTTGGGAGAGTAAATGTGCAATAACAGGCGAGCTGAGCCAAAAATTTAATACTATATTCCGATTATTAAAACCAAAAGTGGTTTACCTGGGAGCAGGGATATAATGTTGCTCAATAAATTCTATTTAAGACTTTGAATGTCTCCACCACAGGTGAAGGACTTTGGTATGTCATAAGCCCACACTAAAGAACTTGGCACTCATCATCGACTGACGGCTGGAAAAACCTTTCCGCAATAAAGCTCTATGAGGAAAGATGAGGAATGAGCCCAATAAATAAAGACAGAGCTGTAATTCTAAGAGAATTAGAGAAGCTGGCCTGTTTTTAATGCAGGGCTCAGGCTCTGACCCACTATACACAACACTACATGGCAAGAACAGGCCATTCAGCCTAACTAGGCTCACCATTTTCTCATCACTAAAATATAGTTAACTCTTCAGATATTAAAGGACAAGGTGGAATCTAGCACTGCTGGTCTTGAAAACTCCTAGAGTTTCTGCCTCTACAGTATGGCCAGGCAAGCTATTCCACACAGAGGTGACTCTCAGCGTGAAAAATATTTCATAATATCATACTCACATCACTGTTAGTCCTGCCGCCGTTTCCACACCTCTGCTCCCTCAGGGTCTGGAAGGAATAAGATGGTATTAAGTTATCAATTTATTCACTGTTTGATGGCACTTTCAGCACTATTACCTGTCGTTCTCTTCTAAGCGAGTATAAGAATTGAATCAAGGATCATTCACTCAGATACTCAAGTGGGCAGTTTAGACTCTCCAATTAGTCTGGTATGCATGTCTTCAGACCAGTAAGAAACCCAGAGTAAACCCACAGGAACTTTGGGAAAACGTGCAAACTCCACACAGACCGACATCAGGCTAGACTGCAACCTGTAACCTTCTTTCTACCCACTGCGCCACTGTCCCGCCCCAACAAGCTGTCAGCATCAACACACTCATTCCAGAACAAACGAATAAGCAAGAATCTGATTCACACAGAGAATAGGAGTAGCTATGAAAAAAAAATGAAAACCGCCCGAGAGCTGGCACGAACACACATCTTGCTAGCCATACACGCACTCGAGCTTCAGGAAACAACACTGAGCAAATATACACCATTATATGGAAGCACAACTTTTTTCAATTTAATGACCTGTGGCATAATCTTGGGCAACTTCATCGTCGACGGATTCGTTTCTTATCGTCATTGCGCCACTGAATACAGCCAATAAAAACAGGGAGCGCCCTATAATTCCCATAACTCCCTGCACTCACCAGGTGCTTGAATTCTGCAGAGAGACTCCCGTTGTTGGACTCCTCCATGTTCATCACCTTGGTGTTAGTGCCCAGGATGTTGAACTTTCGGGACCTGCAACACCAGACCAATCAGCATTCAGGCTGACAGATGACCAAACCTACCCTTTCAGGTGCTCATAACATCTGTGCATCAATATCATCTCAGTATTCGTGTGATATCTTACCCTCGCAGGGCAGCAACATCTCCCGATTCCCTGTAAAAGCAGAGGTGATAGGTCATAGGTCAAGCAATAATATTTAGCACAGCTCTGGCAGAACTCTGTCATTTCTGCCACCAAATTTGAAAATTATCCATAATTAAGTACACTTATCCCAAAAAACTACTCAGGCTGTTCAGCCAGACCTATGAGCAATACAATGGGTAGTCTATTGGCACTGGATTGAGACAATGAAGAAAAAGGACTAAAATTCACACAAAATGGTTTCACAAAAATGGGCATAAATACCCTTTAACGCATTTTGTAGTTTTGAGCAAGGAATCAGAACTCACTTGTCAATGCACACTTTGATTTTCAGCTGATAATTCAGTTCAGGGAACTTCACCAGTAACCTGAAAACAGAAAGTCACATTTTTATAAATGAAGAACTGAAAGAAACAAGGAGACGAAATGAATTTCAGCAACAGGAATTTAGTCATACAGGCAGAAAAAAAAAAATCGGATTAAAAAAGAAAAAAAAAAAAACATTTTTAATCACACTCACAGCTCAGTAAACTGAGGGGAAGTCTTTGCATTATGATTCCACCGTCACAAATTTGTTGTGAAAAATATGCTATCAACTTATCAACAAATAATTTAGTAAAAGAAGCCAAAGAAAGCTGAGAACCTTGTGAACTGCTCTGTTCTACATTACTGAGTCAATTCCTGCCCATTTACTAGTAGCCTAAGGTTTACATAAATGAGAGAATCAAGTCTGACCATTCAACGTGTATGCAGAAGTTGGCACAGAGCATTATGTATATGGCTAACAGCCATCATCTTCTGTACCAAAACAGCCAGCCAAAAGTAGCAAAGGCTAGGTATACACTGCAGGTTTTTGCAACTATTCACAGTCATTGGATTAACAGCGAATTGTGGGCTACAAAGATGTTCAACAGCTGAATTTGCAGTCGTCTAGTCTTTCAATAACAACTGCAAGACATTTTGTAACAAGGGCAATGCAAAGCGTAGCATCGCCTCGCCAGGTATAAATGTTGTACATGTACATGTGTATATACGTCAGAAGAAGGTACCTTCATTAGACTATACTGTATTACTCGGCAAGGAAGTTATTAATACCCGGGGATTGGATGTACAGAAAGTTTACTACTTTATGGAATGGCCCATGAGAAGATCTGAAAATAAACTTTATGTTAATTGGTATAAAGATTTAATAATAGAATGTGAATAAAATAAGGGATTTACAGATGAAGATTAAGGCATATATGAGAAGGTGACAAAATGAAAGAAGAGTGAAAAGTGAAAACATAATATGAACGTATCCTTGAGCTTTCAAAGGTTAGTACTGTATAATGTTTGAAACTGTGTAATGTCATTAAAGAACATCTTGGATGTGATTAAGAAGCAGCATTCATGACAACAAAATGATAAGGTCCAATGGGACAGTCATCATTTTATACTGTTAACTCTTCTGGAAACATATTTAATGAGCTATGACCTTTGACCTACATACTCAGAAATCGAGCTTTGGCTGTATTTTCATACCATGAGCCTTCACATCAAATGTCAGTAAAATCCGTCAAACATAACTCAAGTTGTTGAAAGGAAACAATTTTCAAATATTTAATAAGGTATGACCTTTGACCTATATACTCCAAAATCGAACTTAGGCTGAATTCAAAAATCTGAATTCAAGAAACATAATTCCCAACATATGCCTCAAGATGAATGTTGACTGGAGTTTCTACTGGAAATTTTGTAGGAAGAAATGGTGCCAACGTTGCCGATATTATTGCCAAGTTAGCAATTTAGTAAGAAAATTATTTTTAACCTGCTGGTATGGGAAATGTTGTGCCTTTACTTCCTGCTGAGTAATTTTTAATCATTTTTTGATGAGTAATTATAATCAATAAAAATCACCAAATTTTTTTTTTTTTTAATTTTAAGTAAACAAACTCATAGTAGATTAATATGGTATGCAATTTGCACTGGTAGGATGACACCAGATAGAGTTTAAGAAAAAGGGAGTATATTTTTTTACTCTTGATTACACAGTACACTGTGCAAAAATGGCCATACTAATCCAGTAACAGAAAAAAATATATATATATGAATGCAGTGGAGGTGCCGGTACAAGGCCCGGAGCATAGGGCAGCTTTCCAAGCAATCCCCGGATCACTGCTACCGTAATGTTTACGACCATATTCGTTTTGACTTCTGCATTTTCAGTCATTGTGTCAGATGACTCATTGTGAAGGTCAGCAGCCCAAATGTAGAGAGAAATGAACTAGCATGTGAGCGCAATAATCGTTGGATCCCCCAGCATGTATAGTGGCATTCCCCTGGTGTAGTTTACAGTAAATTAACAACTTTGAGACATGCTTATTACAAAGCTACCTCTGTGGTTCCTCAGTGTTGCAGCGATTTGAGCACTTCTCTGTGAGAGAGCATATCCATCTCTTTAAAACAGATTGCCGCAGCTGCATGCTGCAAGGCTGGCACCGTTCATGGTAATTAATAGGTCCATTTCAATTTGCTGATCAAAAAATGTAATCCTAATAATATCACATCCTGTGCGCACATGCAGCCTGTAAGAAATCAGTTTGGTCATTATCATTTCTTCATCATTATAGGATACAACTGATCTTGATTGTGTAATTAATAAATTGTTCATTATATGAATTAAGTTACTCAATTTTTTAAATCAAATGAAAGAAAATGGAAACTAAAAGCATTAAAAGGTGAGCATAATCCAAGTCTTTTATATGACATGTCATGGCCAATTTTGGCATAACTGTATCTGATATTATCCCATAGCAACTATACGCGAAAACAGATACGATTAACAATTAAATAGATTTTATGGCAGTTACTACATGTGAGTCAATATTACGAGCATCTTAAGAGCCCCAGAGAGAAACTCAGGTCCTTGTTCATGGACTGTACTCATCAGCTCACCAAACAGGTTTTCTATTGAATTTTGGTCAGTGGACTGAAAGCGCACAGCAAAGTAGAGCCTCGATTTGGTGATTTTTATTTATTTATTTTTTGATTTTTGTGCGATTCAGAAGCACGTTTTAGGTCACTGCTCAAATGGATCATCCAACCATAGTCCACTTAAAGCTTTCTGGCAGATGCAGCGAAGTTTTCATTTAATATCAGCTGGTGCTTGGAGTCCATGATCCCATGAATCCTGACAAGTTTTCTTGAGCCTTCTGAAGAGAAACAGCCCCTCAAAACTCCAGCACTGTGCTTCACAGTTGAGACGGGTTCTTAACGGAATGGCTATCTTTGTCTTCAAACCAAACCTTTCTTTTGGGTGTACTGCCAAAGAGCTCCATTTGGCCTTATTCGACCATAGGACACAGCCTAACTACTAGTTCCAGGGTTTGGCAAACAGTAGGTGCTTGTGTTAGTTTTATCACGACAATACAGGTTTTTTTTTTTTCTGACCATCCACCTAAACATTTTGAAGCTGCGCAGATGGTGTCTGATTCCAATTTTGGAGACTCTCACCCCAAGACATAATTAGTATCTGTGTGAGAATGGGAAGATTACAGCTACATGTTTTTCCCAGAGCCTTTATAGCTCATATTTACAAAGGGTTAATAGCACTGCAGAGCTGACATCAACAATCCTTCATTAAACAAGTACAGCAAGACAGTCCGGTCGCCCATCACCGCATGGGTGCAGCCCCCGAAATGGCCGTTTCTCCCCTTTGTAGCGCATTTTTCGGCCAGTACAGTCACCATGGCAACCAAAATCGATGTGCCATAACTGACGTATAACACGTCTATACCAAACATGAAAATAATCGGTTTAAAATTACAGCCTATGCAGCGTCCACAAGGAAGTGTCTGCGGACGTGTATGTGGCGGCTGCTGAGACGACGAGCATGAATCCATAGCAGCCGCCCGACTTCGTCCGGAGGGCTACAATAAAATATACCTCAGTGTGATCCTCAGATAACATTCTTGTGTATAGATGCGGTAAAGCTGGGCAGGTGGTTGACGTGAAAGTTTTTACCTGACTTTAGTAGTGAACTGCACTCCGGTTTTGATGACGAGAGGCCTGTCTGGGTGCATTGGCATACAAGGTTGGCGTTCCACCACAAATGCGCTGCAATTCCACAAAAAAACCACAAAAGGTGCCATTAAATACTGCTGCAGCATCTTTCATAGGAAATCCAGAAAAAACAAGTGTTTGCCACTAACATGGCAATATCCTCTGCCGCCTCAATTTTATGTGTCTGTGCAGACGTACGGACGGACGGACAGAGCCCAATTCTATATCCCCCGCTTCGTGCTAATCGCGCGGCAGGGGATAATAATAATTTTTCTATACTGTGATTGAGAACATTGTTTGTCAGAGAAGATTCAGGTGTCAGAGATCACAAAATTTTGGTTACTTTTATCAGTTATTTAACATCCCTTTTTAGCCATTTACAAGATTCTCTCCATTTTTATTGCCCTCACAGATACTACGGTTGATTCTGTTTACTGTCGCACTTCACTGACATCATTACTTGACAGGCCAGGGTTTCCCAACCCTGCTCATGAAGCACCCCTGCCCAGCAAATTTAACATCTCAGACACACCCATTTCAGCTCATTCAGTACTCTGCTAATGAACCGATCAGCTAAATCATGCATGTTCAATCTGGGAGACGTCCATAATTTGTCGGGCAGGGGTACCACATTAGAAAATCAGACATTAGATGCAACAACCAATCAATACATAATACAAACTGGCAATTTGTCCCAAACAGCAGGTTATATATAGTTATTTAATTTTTTCTGCATGCATTACTTCTATAGTTGTCAATACAGTATATACCTAAAATGCAGTTTAAGGATTAAATAACTGCCAATGAACAGTCAGAAGACTTACAATAAATCTATTAAATTTAATTTGACTAATTGGCTCAATTTGAACAAATGGACAGCATCTATGAACTTGGGGCCAATTTAGCTGGAGGGCACACTCTTTAAATATGCAGAACAGGTAGCTCTCACCTTTTCATGAGGTTCCTGAAGATTTCGACAATCTTCTCTTCCAGGGCGGGCCGGTGCTGGATGATGGGGTCTCCCTTGTAGGACACCTTCTGCTGAAGCTCCTCCAGTTTCTTTATCTGCTGCCGTGTCTGCAGCTGGGACTCGGCCAGAGAGGTGATCCTGGGTAAGAGGGAAGTCGGAGGACTCAGACGGGGAAGTGCCTCATATTAAAACATCAGCGAAGAACTACAACAGCAGTGCAGTAAACATGCAAGCTCCGTAGCAAAAATAGCAAAGCGAACATTAGGAAGGAGTAAAGAATCCGGGTCAGGGGTCACACCAGGCGCACGTCGATCCGAATTTGAGTCTCATATCAGATGGCTTGACTTTGGGTATCGGCTGGTTAAGAGTAACAGTCTGATACCCGTGTTTAAGTAAGTCGTGTGCCTCACTGGGTGAAAGATACTGGGATCATTCGCTTATGTCAGGCAACATGAGGAGAGTTATACGTTGCTTTCCTCACTTTGCAAAACAAAATTTAACCAATAAAAACATTGTCATTCAGTACATTTACATCAATTTATTAAAATATTGATATCCGATACCAGATTGGCAGACTGTCTCCAATAGCCGACCCAGCTATGAGTCAGTATTGGATTGATACTCAATTTCAGTATCAATATTGGTGCATTACACTGGGGTGCCAAGTATTTTAGATAAATATAGGGGTAAACGGACAGAGGATAGTGATTAGGGTTAGGGTTATGGAATGGGGGTTTTGGGGTACCAGGTCTCCAGGCGGTCCAAACAGATGTTGGGGGGTCCCCCAATGCAGGCAATCTGCTGCCTCCTCTTCCAGTCGGCCAGTTCCTCTTCCATCAGGTTCTTCTGAACAAAGTCCATGGCCGACAGCAGCCCAGCCATTTCAGTGACGATTTGCTGAAACGAGAAGCTCAATTTTCGCACCAAGTCTCTGCAGTAAAGGCGCAGGAAATTTTTCACATACAAAAATAAGAGCTCTCCATTGCAAACAGAGGAATAAGAACAAAACAGAGATGTGATACTTCCCATGTCATGGAAAGCAACGCAGGATTTCAAAACTCAGAAGTAAAAATTCGGTAAAGCGTGGAAATTCTGACAGGCTATTATAGGAGATGGGAGAAAGGTGACTGCTCGTGACTCCCATGAACTATTAACCGGAAACCGGACCAATACCAAAGTCAGTACATCCCAGGTATGACCATCGCTGCTTCTAAAAGTTACATTTCTTCAGACCCCTGCCCCCTATCCCCCAATACCCAGCAATCTAAATAGCAAGTCTATTCAAGGCTGCAATTTGCGAGGGTACAGTCACTCCCATGTATATCCCAAAGCAAATCAAATCTATTATAGACAAACAGCCAATTTAAGTTCTGATAAACCACAGAAACTGGAAGAAATCAAGCCTGTGCCAGATATAAATTCATCACAATATAAAACCCAACTAAAATTTGTTCAGAATCCAATTACAACAGACTGCACCTAATTACTGAATGAATAACATTTATTTTTTTTTATTGAACTTCTATTTCACCATGGAAGTGCCATTGAGATTGCAATCTCTTTTTCAAGGGAACCCTAGGGCTTGAGGGGACAGGAGGATGACAAATTGCACAGCCAATTAGATCGGGGGATGATTAGGTGGCAGGTTGAAAGAGCCAGGTTGGGACTTTAGCCATGACACAGGGGAACCCCCCACTCTCGTTGAAGAGTGTCATAGGATCTTTAAAGGGATGGTTCACTTTTTTTGAAGTGGGGTTGTATGAGCTGCAAATTGCCAACACATTAGATGCAGTAGAAAGCTCTCTGATCTCCTACAGGTAGCCGCACCAGGGCATAGTGCTGGTTGGAAATTTAGGCGATACACTGTTGTGAACGGGAATAACAGAAACAACGTATTTTTGCGGCTTGAAAGAGATCCTACCTGAAAATAATACACCATTTCAATTGTGCGCTACATTTAAAAAAAAAGACAGCACTTTAGCTGCTTGGAAAAAAACGGTGAACTACAATGCGCCTCACGGAGGAATACGTCAGTTGGTTATTTCAAGAGCAACTGTGTTTTTTTCCGAGCAGCTAGTGTTGTAGTTATCTCGCCATTAGCCGTTCATTAATACAACCCCAAGGTAATGCCCACGTGATAAACAACTCCAGACTGTAATCAGGTCAGACACTTAACACTGGCTAAATTGCAATGAAACTTAGCGGGAAAAAGCCCATGATATGTATTACACCTTACTTATCTAACGTCTATTTTCACCAAAAAGGTCAAAAAACCACTAGTAAACTCCCCTTTCACCACTATGAGACCAACTTGGCTTCCGTGCAGCAACCAGCCATTTGAAAGCCAAGTAACTCCCTTTTTGTCCTCGAACAGCAAACAAGATGTGTTTGTGAAACACTGATGCCCCCGTAAATAACATGCATATGCTAACCATTAAAGGCCTATCATGAGTCAATGAAAGGTTAAAGGTCAAGGTCACAAGGTCAACATTCATTACTTCATCAGAAAGGCCTAATCCTAAGGAATAAATATGCCAGGTATCAAATGCCTATTACTAGCTAATGAGAAGTTATGGCCCATGTTAAAGTTTTTGTCACCAAACGTCATGCTCCAAGGTCAAGGTCACGAGGTCAAAAGTCATGACCACATCTGAAATGCCTTCTCACAAGCAATGCATTTGCCAAGTATCAAAGTCCTATCATGAGCCGATCAAAAGTTATAGCCATGGCAAAGTGCGGACAGACGGACGGACGGACGGACAGACAGACGAAAAACTATATGCCCCCGTAAGGTTTCATGTTGGGACCAAATCATCTTGCCTTTCTTATAGACAAACTCCTTAAACACTGAAATTATCATCAGCAAAACCCTTCTAAGGCCAGTTCAAAGCTGCCCACTCATTTACTCACTCCCTATTCCCTATATTGTGTATATGATATAATGCACTACATAGCGAATGACCAAAAGAGATTTCAGACACTACACTACAATTTTCTGAACATGGTTGCGTCGGCAAATGCACTGGATATTCCTGTGACGTAAGCGGATGCGCCGAGCATCATGTAAACAAACCGGACACTTAAAGTGCCAGTAAATACCTTGCTTGTCTTCAATGATATCTCAATTGTGACAACATATAAAAATGGTATCAGTAGGTAGGGAAATCATTCATCTTCACATCGATATGTTATACAAATTTTTGCGACATCGAAAAATATGGATTTTGATGTTAAAAACTCACTCAACCCTCAAACTGTCGCGCGAGCGAAAATGTGATGTCATTAGAGCAAGTTCCCTCTCTTGTGTACTACATGACGTGTGACGTAGCACACAGAACAGCAATGGCGGAAAGAATCAAGTTGACAGCCTCGGAGAGAAAACGCCGGATAATTACCCTTGATGCCAAAAGAAGACGATCCCTAGTATATATTGGGAGTGCTATTGATCGGTGGAAGAGTCTGAGAGAGCAACTGGGCATTGACAATGATGAGTTGGCCCTAACTTTGATGGATTAGTAAGTTGAAATAGCGTGTTGGTTTTTCTTAGCAACATTTCTCGTGCTACTCGAGTTCATAAAAGCATACAACGTAAACGGTTGTGTGCCTCGAATGGGGGAATTATGTTTTGCTTATCGTGTTTGCCTCCACATTCTCCAAAAACGTTCCTGTCTGTCTTCTTTTTCGTCCGCGCGACGCCATCTTTGTTTACAGTGCGCGATTTCGACCCACAATGCTTTGCGCGGTAAATAATCTAGCCGATCTATTTTTAGACCGGGAAACCCTTTTTTGAAAAATTGCATTTCCTAAGGTTATTTTTGTTCAAATATTTTTTATTATTTTTTTGTGCCATATTACAGATAGCTTGACTTTTGGAATTTTTTTTAAAAAACACATGCAAGGTATTTACTGGCACTTTAAGCTGCTTTCACACCAAACGCAAAACAAATTTTTCGCACTGCAGATTACATTCAAAGTCAATTACGCGTGCGTTCACGTGTTTGATTGACTTTGAATGTAATCTGTCGTGTGAAAAATTTGTTTCGCATCCAGTGTGAAAGCAGCTTTACCTGAACATTGAAGAATGTATTTCTGCACAACGGAGCCATCTCGCTCTTCACATTCTCCTTCTGTGTAAAACCAGGACCGTAGTGCATTGTGATATACGGCACTACAATGTAGTGTAGATCGCTTGCTCACTCGATTCTGCTGTGCATCATGGGTATTTTATAGCCCACTACATAGTGGATGAAAAGAATTCGAACAACACTACAAAATGGCGTCACACTAAATAGTGCACCATATCCGTGATAGGGGGCGATTTCGAACACAGCTTAAGACTTTCTACAAACTCTATCTGCAAACAACTCTCCAGTCTAACCCATGAGCACTAAACAGGAAGTACAGATCAGGCACAACCAATCAAGCAAAGCAAAATCAAATGGGGGATGTTGTGTTATAACTGTCACGCCTACTCTGCGGAGCTGGTCCAGGGCGGTCAGCATTTGCTCCAGCTGAGACATCTTCTGCCTGGTGGCTGCAGCCTGGCTGTTCCCATTCTGAAGGTCCTGA
This sequence comes from Gymnothorax reevesii, assembly GCA_029721435.1. Classification (NCBI taxonomy): domain Eukaryota; kingdom Metazoa; phylum Chordata; class Actinopteri; order Anguilliformes; family Muraenidae; genus Gymnothorax; species Gymnothorax reevesii. The sequence continues at coordinate 31,297,365 of CM056584.1, read as the reverse complement.
GACAGCTCTGTAACACAACATAAAGTGATCCAGTGCCAAAATTCATGAAAACTTGAAGATATGGAAAGCTTACAGGATAGGTCCCCAAGATTTCAGGCAGATTTTTCATAAAGGTGGTCATTTCAGTTTACCAGAGCTGTTCAAGATGTCAACACATCACATCACAGACAAGAAAGATTTCTTTCATGACACTACCCAGTTTTTTGGTCATGCTGAACATTTTGAGTTTTGTCAAATATCTGCTTTCGAAAACGTTGAGTATAGCTATACTCCTAACTAGAAAGATACTTTTTTAGCATAGGTGCAACATTACAGCACTACATTCACAGGTCAATGAAAAGAGATGAGTTTTTGCTGAAGAGGAGATCTAAGGCAGCTGCAGGTGTCTGCGGTTAGAGTGACCTGAGTCACTGCACCTGCTTCTTCTTTAACTGAAGATAAATCTGTACTCTTTTGGGAGAACGTTAACAAGCTGAATTCCATTCAAGAGTCATCGAGGCATACTACTAAGTTCATATCAGACCTGTGAGCTCCCTTATCAAAGCCAACAAGATCACAGACTCTTTCTAGCAGTATGTCCAAAAAGGGCACCCAAAGCTCACCTCCCTGGCTTTTCAGAGTCTTGTAATTGAAGTCAAAGTCATCCTGCAGGTTCTCTAGCATTTTCATCTTCTGCTCCATATCCTGCAGAAAAAAAGATGCCCATCTCTACCTGCAGTAAATGCTTGACAGACGTTGTCCAAAAAATAACCGCCAGGAAGTTTGAGGTAGAACTGTGCTCTCTGCTATCAGCTACAGGTCTTTTCCCACCCCTTTGTGCAGATGTAGACGCCGGCGTCCGTAAATTCTGAAATTTAATTCTTAAATAACTTAATTGAATTTCCAAATGTCCTGCTTCACTGGAATAATTTTCCAGAGTCTCTGTGACACAAATACTGAGTAATAAAGCCTAAATAGGCTCATGCGTAACAGGAAAAAGGTGGCATTATTTGTACACAGATTTACCCACTTACTTTCAGGTCTGGACTGGACAGAGAAGTCAAAAGATCTAAAATTACAGATGGCTTTTTTCCACCCCATGTGATTAACTGCACATTGCACTCTTTTTTCACAGTTTTGTTTAGGGAACACAATGCACCCTTTAAGGAACCCATCTGAGTCTGAATGACATCAAGCCAAACCTTTTCATAGAGGGGTTTGCCTTTGTTTTGCCTCACCTGCACTCTCTTCCGGACGTCCTGAAGGTTGTGTTCCAGAATCTGCTGCTTCTCAGTCACGACAGTGCCTGAGGGGTGAGCAGCTTGCCCTTCCTGAGGAGAAGAAAAGCCTTCAGAGAATACATGACAAACCCACATCGGCCTGAATCCCACCTTAGGCCAGGGTTTGGGTTTCCTCAACGGCGGCAGGCGGACAGGGAAACTCCAACAAGCACTAACCAACAAACATCTAGTTCAGTCTCTGGCACGACGACAGTCAGATAGCAGAATAATCTTTGTTACAAGCCGCCATAGCGATGCCGATATCGTTTTCAGTTACAGAGGTGTGGCCTGAGTAAGCACTCACTGAAAGCGTTATAATGAAGACTGCTGTACAGAAAACAACACAAGCATCATCATCCTGGCTGGTGCAGTCCAAGATAGCCTCCACTATTGCGGAAAAAAAACATCCTTTGCTGCTTATAAGGCCTTTTCTTCAGGACCATCAACAGGCCCACAGCTTGGGGAAGGGGGGGGGGGGCTCGAGAGTTTGCACTTTAATTTCAGACTAGCCTAAATTCCTAAAGCTTTGGTAGCCATAACCCTACTTTACACCAAGGTGCAAAACATGAAGTTCCCAAGGGCAAAAATTTAGAAATAAAGAAGTTGGCTCATGTGGGTGTCCACAGAGGCTGGACTGGAGTGTGTGTGTGTGTGTGTGTGTGTGGGGGGGGGGGGGGTACCTGCGCGGCGCTGGTGGCGGTCTGCAGAAGACGCTGCTCCTCCCACAGGCAGCGGGCCACAATGCGAGCAATATCCATCGGCTTCTCCAAGAACTTGCTCTGCAGGTGCTGCTTAATGCGACGCAGGTTGTGCTGATACAGCACGTTGTTCTCCTGCAGAAAGCGACTGTACTGCTGGTCCATCTCACCCAGCAGGTTGTGGAACACCAGCGTTGCATGGGACTCCTTATTGGCAGCATAGGCCCTGCGTGCAGATTTGTATGCATTGAATAGAAATACACCACAGTAGACTAACTGAAAAGTTCACAATACACACTGTGAGCACAACGTACACTAAATGTGTTGTATTTAAAACATTTATGAAATCAAATAATTAACATTTTAAGTTTTAAAGACAAGCAGAAATAATGTGCTTTTTCTCTCAATTGTGCATTGCCTTGTGAAAATGTAAATATTATTATTATTATTATTATTATTATTAGTAACGCCTAGAATATTGCAGCAATCACTTCCAAACTTGGTACACAGGTTGGCCATAGTCTGGAATAGAAGCAATTAGATTTTGGTGAAATGTAGTGGGTCAAAATTCAACAAAAACACAGGCCAAAGATCGTAAATCTTTTTTTTTTTTTCGCCTTAGCTACTGTTGTAATGGTCGGATTGATTGCAAACCAAGCTCAAAAGATCCATCATCCACTTTTATATCCTCCGTTGCAACACCATGTCTGAGGGCCCCATTGTGGGTGGGGTGGGGGGTGGGGGGTGGTAGGCGGGAGAAGGTGAAGGTAAAAAATGTCAAATGTCTCTCTACTCATCGAGTTCCAACATATTATTTAAAAATTTAATGGGTGGCATCTTATTAGATATACTCTCAAAGTACATAAAATACAGAGAGTATGAGCCCGTGAACTTACTGTTTCCATAGCAGCAAAGTTTTCAACATTATAACCAATTGAGCGTTATTCCCCTGCACTACGATATCTGCCAGTCGTTAAATGTTGAGTATTGTTAAAATTCAATCTGTCCACCACATGATTAGACCCCTTTTCTGATGACAAAATGTTCTTCAATTGAAAAAACACAGAATTCAGAAGAATTAAGATGAAATACACAAAATTTGAAAAAAAAAAAAAAAAAGAAATATAGAAGAAATAAATCTGCAGGGCCCGAATAAACAATACGGAAAGTATAAAAACTATAAAAGGTACCAGTCCTGGCTCTCAATCCAAGGTGCAAGAAACTGACGAAGCTCCATGGGGAAGCTCTCACTGTACAGATGGTACAGCTGCTCCAGGTACCGAGGGTCCAGCTGCTGCAACTGGTTCCATTGGGCCATGTTGACCTCCGACCTTTAAATTCTATACAAGGAGAAACCACATGAGAGAAAGGACGAGGAGTGAAACAGTCAGTGGTTAGCTAGATAGATTAGTGATTGCGGAGGTTACATGTCAGATTTTGGCAGAGACCAACCATTTTAGCTTCGAACTCAAACTTCTCCAAGTAAATATCCAGCTGTACTTTAATACTGTAGATATTACAGAGGAAAGTTTTAATGGGTTATAGATAAGCAGATAGATGGACAGAGGAGATCTTTGATAACCTATTGGGTTTGGCAACTTGTTTTGCAATGTAATGTCATCCGCTTCACCTTAACAGAGATGTCAGCAGCCCTAGAATCTCACATCAGAAACTTGAGAAACTTGCGTCAGAAGCACATTTCCCTGTAGGCTTAAAAACCTCAAAGCCCCGACACCAAAAGAACTTCAAATACCGCAGGGCTGATCCCCGACCAGATAAGGCATTTCCTCTTCAGGTCACAGCACTGTCTCAACCGAGAAACGACGGTGAAAATAATGTCCGGTTTGGCAAAGCCTTGCGTCTGGGTCTGTGCCTCAGCTCTCGAGAACACAACAGAAACAAAGCTAACATCCGAAAGAGGTGAAAACCACAAGCCAGATCGATGCTCGTCAGCAACAGGAAAGCCTTGCATCCAGTGTTTGAATGACTGTCTCAAAACAAAACTGCTTCATAAAGAATTCGTAAACAAAAGAATTAGGAGACACGCTCAAGGCACATTCATCATTGGAATAGAGTCAAAAACAGAAAAATGTGTCAAGTACAGCACAGATCTCAATCTGGGATGTGGATGAAGAATTTACTGTGTTTGAATCTCTTGGCCGAGTGGTGCGAAAATCAAATCAACTCTTCCTTGGACCTACCGCTCTCCAGCTTCAGGCTTTAAGGAAATCTGCTCATGTTTTAGGGTCATCTTGAAAGACACAGGGAAAGAAGAAAAAAAAAAAAAAAACATAACCTCCGCCAACCTTGCGGGTGGACTTGATGAGTTCAGCTGCACCCAAACCAACAGCCACAGATGGCTAATCAGACAGTGAGACTACAGCATGTGAAATCACGGTTCTCTTTTGCAGTTGCGTATGAAGAATATCTTGCAGAGGAGGTTGCCAACCTCTCGTCAACACAATCAGGGGGGAGCCGGATGGCAAGCCAGGGAGAATGCAAGGATAATCCTCATCTGGAACCAAATCTGGACTGAGCCAGTGGCAACAATTGTTGGGAATAGAAGGAACAACAGAAATCTGTATTTGGCGTTATCTGGAAATCCCAGGCCATCCGTGGATTGCAGGGAAATGCTGAAATGAACTCATAAATCCACCAGGGATAACTAAAAATTCTTAAGCAGAGGCTGGAATATGGTCACATGACTCATGGATGCCATTTTGTTTCCAATGCATAATATGCAATGCTTTAAGTCTATTCATAGGACATATAGGCACAGCAAAAAAAAAAAAAAGGTCCGCAAAATAATTTTTTTGATGCCTTATGACTTTACCAAAACCACATAGTGGAATCAATTTCACGGTAATATTTTTCCTTCCCCACATTACTAACCATATGCATGAATTAACCCTTTGACACCCATCTTGTACAAAACCACACTTGACTGCTCTACCCAAATTAATGGAGACCACATGAGTAGCGTGTGTACATGAGTAGCTTTAAGACTGCAATTCAAATTCAAAGATTACCAATCTTGGAGATAACATACATTGGACAAAAAAGCCACAAAACCATGCACCCAGTCCTCACCTAAACAGGATAGAATGCTTGCTACAGGACCCAGAAGCTTAAGATTTGCTTTCCTGTAGCAGGGAATTGAAAGAAAAAAAATACATTTAGTAAAATCAGCTTGCTGTTAAATATCCAAAATGTGGCCGTAACCTATGCCATATCTACAATTATTTACAAAACCCAAAACCAGTGAAGTTGGCACGTTATGTAAATCGTAGCTAAAAACAGAATACAATGATTTGCACAACCTTTTCAACTTATATTCAATTGAATACACTGCAAAGACAAGATGTTTAATGTTCAAACTGAGAAACTTTTTTTTTTTTTTTGCAAATAATCAATAACTTAGAATTTAAAGGCAGCAACACATTGCAAAAAAGTTGGCACAGGGGCCTTTTTACCACTGTGTTACAACGCCTTTCCTTTTAACGACACTCAGTAAACGTTTGGGAATGGAGGAGACCAATTTTTGAAGCTTTTCAGGTGAAACTCTTTCCCATTGTTGCTTGATGTACAGCTTAAGTTGTTCAAGAGTCCGGGGTCTCCGTTTTCGCATTTTACGCTTCATAATGCGCCACACATTTTCAATGGGAGACAGGTCTGGACTACAGGCAGGCCAGTCTAGTACCCACACTCTTTTACTGTGGAGCCATGCTGTTGTAACACGTGCAGAATGTGGCTTGGCATTGTCTTGCTGCGATAAGCAGGGGCGTCCATGAAAAAGACGTTGCTTGGATGGCAACATATGTTGCTCCAAAACCTGTATGTACCTTTCAGCATTAATTGTGCCTTCACATATGTGTAAGTTGCCCATGCCTTGGGCACTAATACACCCCCATACCATCACAGATGCTGGCTTTTGAACTTTGCGCCTATAACAGTCCGGATGGTTCTTTTCCTCTTTGGTCCGGAGGACATGACGTCCGCAGTTCCAAAAACAATTTGAAATGTGGACTCGTCAGACCACAGAACACTTTTCCACTTTACATCAGTCCATCTTAGATGAGCTTGGGTCCAGCGAAGCCCGCGGCGTTTCTAGGCGCTGTTGATAAATGGCTTTCGCTTTGCATTGTAGAGTTTTAACTTGCACTTGCAGATGTAGCGACAAACTAGTTACTGACAGTGGCTTTCTGAAGTGTTCCTCAGCCCATGTGGTGATGTCCTTTACGCACTGATGTCGGTTTTTGATGCAGTACCGCCAGAGGGATCGAAGGTCACGGGCATTCAATGTTGGTTTTCGGCCTTGTCGCTTACGTGCAGTGATTTCTCCAGAGTCTCTGAACCTTTTGACGATATTACGGACCGTAGATGATGAAATCCCTAAATTTCTTGCAATAGCTCATTGAGGAATGTTGTTTTTAAACTGTTCGACAATCAGCTCACGCATTTGTTCACTAAGTGGTGACCCTCGCCCCATCCTTGTTTGTGAATGACTGAGCATTTCAGGGAAGCTGCTTTTATACCCAATCATGGCACCCACCATCTCCCAATTAGCCTGTTCACCTATGGGATGTTCCAAATAAGTGTTTGATGAGCATTCCTCAACTCTCTCAGTCTTTTATGCCACTTGTGCCAGCTTTTTTGAAACATTTTGCAGGCATCAAATTCCAAATGAGCTAATATTTGCAAAAAATTACAAAGTTTACCTGTTCGAACATTAGGTAACTTGTCTTTACAGTGTATTCAATTGAATATAGGTTGAAAAGGATTTGCAAATCATTGTATTCTGCTTTTATTTACGATTTACACAACGTGCCAACTTCACTGGTTTTGGGTTTTGTAATATAGGAACACTCCTGTATGGCTGTGTGTGAATGTTTGGCGGTGGTCGGAGGGGCCGTAGGCGCGTACTGGCAGCCACGCTTCCGTCAGTCTGCCCCAGGGCAGCTGGGGCTACAAAAACGTAGTTTACTACCATCAGAGCGTGAATGTGTGAGTGAATGAATAATGTATCCATTGTGAAGCGTCTTTGAGTTCCCAGAAAAGCGCTATATAAAATTGATGCATTATTATTATTATCATCATTAAATTCCACAGTTAGAAGTGATAAAACTTTCTGAAAATTCCATAATGCCAAGCAAAAGCAGTTATGCCATTCCAGTGATGATTCCCATCAACCAGTTCACCAACATCAAATTCAACTAGGAGAAATTGGTTAACAAAACACTACATCAGGTCAAAGGAAGGATGAAATGAAAACAGTGCGATATAGGCTACACTCACTGACAAATTACTACAATAAAACCAAAATACACACCAATACACAGCAATAGACTACAAAAAAGGAGTAAAAACTTCCCTCAATGATGTAGTATGCATTTCCAGGGCTGAGGAACAAAAATACTTTCATTTCCCACTTAATACAACACAAGCCATCATTGTACCAACCAAAACCGTATGTGGTGTGAGCCAATACTCGCTCTGGTGAATCATGAAAAAATAAGAGCCCTATGGCATGAACAGCAGGAAACGGCAATGCAGACTTACTGGAACAGTCTCTACAAGAGAATAAAGAATTAATTACAATGGTGGCTTAATGGCCAAACCTCGAGAAGGAAGTAAGACATCTTGAATACGGTAAAGTAACAAAGAAGAGCATTTCAGAATGCTCACACAATGGCAAAATCACTCAGCACGACTGTGCTCACAAGACCCACAAAGTACTGAAAAATACTCACGTCGAGAGCATTAAAAATAAAATGTATTTTCTTTTAAGGGCATTATATGCTTGATATTGATCAGTCGCACCCACATGCCCATTATGATGTAGGTCTTGCTGCCAAAACAGATCTGGCAAACTGATGGGCACATGATTTACCGAATCCAGGCTTTCCCAGCAGAACAGGTCCTACAGCAACACACTCCCTCCACCAGCTTGTCTTCCTTGCGCCGCATATCCTGGTGCCCTTTCTCAGGTAAACAGTGCACAGGCACTGAGCCATTCACCCAATACAAAAGAAAAATCCTTAGACCCAGGCAGCCCTCTTCAATTGCTCCAATTTCCAGTTCTGACACGTGTCCACTATAGATGCTTTTTGATGGTGGACAGTGATTAGACTGCACTCTCTGAACGGTCAACAGCTATAAAGCTTCATACCCCGCAAGGTGCGATGGACTGTGGGTTGTGGTAGATTCCTACTTTAACCCTCTCCAGGCTCATGTTGCAAATCTGCAACCATAATCAACTGATGACTGATTATGAAATAAAAAGACCACATGGGAAATGGTTTGATAAAGTTACCTTACCAGCTCAGTATTGCAAAAATACAATGTTAGTTCCACCTGCAGCCAATAGGGTATGAGAACTATTCTACATGAATAAAAGATTTTTCATATCTGAAAATAATAAATTGGGCTGAAGAGGGTTAACCATCATTCGCACTTTCTGCAACTCGTAGCGCTGTCGCCTTTCTATCAGTTTAAACCAGATGGGATATCCTTTATTTGTCAATAAGTTTTGGCACCGCAAGGCCCTGTCAACAGTTCATGGTTTGTCTCTCCTTGGACATTTCTCAGTACTTGCCCATTTTGACAGACAGCACCAAGCCGTCCCTTGCCGCTTGCCGCTTAGGAGATGCTCCAACAGGCCATAGCAATTAGGCAAACGTCTTAGTGGCAAACTTTGGCACGCAATATTGATACAAGATAATCGATGTTATCCACTTCATTTGGGAGTGATAATAATGTTTTGGCTCAAAGTGTGTATGTGTGTGTGCACATGCACGTGATTTTGCCGCCTAAACAGCCCTGACCTGTCGAGGCATGGACTTCACCAGACCTATGAAAGTATCTGGCACCAAGACATTAGCAGCAGACCATTTAAGTCCTGGAAGCTATAATTTGGGGTCTCCATGGATCGGACCCGCTTGTCCAGCACATTCCACAGATGCTTGATTAGACTGAGATCTAGGGAATGTGGAAGCCCAGTCAACACCTTCAACTCATTGTTGTGTTCCTCAAACCATTCCTGAACTATTTTTGTATTTTTGCATTGTGACAGGGAGCATTGTCCTGCTGAAAGCAGCCACTGCCATTATGGAATACCTTTTCCATGAAGGGGTGTACTCAAGTGGCATCAAAGTTATGGCAGGTGATACATGTCAAAGGCACATTCACGTTAATGGCAGGACCCAAGGTCTCTCAGCAGATTAATGCCCAAAGCATCACACTGCCTCAACTAGCTTGCCTCCCTCCCACAGCACATCCTGGTGCCATGTTCTCCCCAGGTAAGCAACGCCCAGGCACCCAGCTATCTAAAGGAGGATGTTATTCATCAGACCAGACCACCTTCTTCTACAGAGTGAGTAGAAAAAAAACTATACACTTTTTAAATGTTCAATTACAACCCCAATTCCAAAATAGTTGTGACAAAATGTAAATATTGAATAAAATCAAAATGCAATGACTTTCAGATCACAGAGCCAATATGTTATTAACAGTCTAACACATATAACATTTCAAATGGTGAAACGGAGACATTTTACATTTGTATGCACAAAAAAGTTGGGACACAGGCATAAAAGGGCTGAAAAAGCTATTAATATATATAAGAGAATCAGCTGAAAGAACATTTAGCAAGTAATTAAGTTAGCTGGCATCAGGTGTGTAACGTGATTGGCTATAAAAGGGATGTCTTAGAGAGGCTGAGTCTCTCAGAAGTAAAGATGGCTAGAGGCTCACCAACCTGTGACGACTTGCGATAAGAATACTTTACTGTGGAATACTTTAAAAACAATGTTCCTCAACGTCAAACTGCAATGGCTTTGAAGGTCTCATCATTGACAGTGCATAACATCAAAAGATTCAGAAAAACAGGAAAAATCTCTGTGTGTAAGGCACAAGGCCGAAGACTTTTACTGGATGCCCGTGATCTTCGGGCTCTTAGATGCCACTGCATCACTCACCGGCATGATTCTGTCATTGACATTACTGAATGGGCCCAGGAATACTTCAAGAAACCACTGTCTGAAAACACAGTCCACTCTGCCATCCACAGATGCCACCTAAAACTCTATCATGCAAAAAGGAAGCTATTGTTGAGCATGATCCAGAAGCACCGCCGTGTTCTGTGGGCCAAGGATCATTTAAAATGGACCGTAGCAAGGTGGCAAAGTGTCCTGTGGTCAGACGAGTCCAAATTTGACATTCTCGTTGGAAATCATGGGTGTCATGTCCTTCGGGCAAACGAGGAGAAAGACTACCCAGCCTGTTATCAGTATTCAGTTCAAAAGCCAGCATCTCTGATGGTATGGGGATGCATTAGTGCATATGGTGTGGGACACATGAATGTTTTAAAAAGCACCATGAATGCTGAAAGGTAAAGGCTTTAGAGCAACATATGCTCCCCTCCAGACGACATCCATTCCAGGGAAGTCCTTATGTATTTTAGCAGGACAATGCAAAACCACGCACTGCAGCTATTAGAAGAGCTAGTAGAAGAGTCCGTGTGCTGAACTGGCCTGCCTGCAGTCCTGATCTTTCACCGATTGAGAACATTTGGCGCAAAATTAAAGAAAAGTCCATCAAAGGAGACCCAAAACTCTCCAGCAGCTGGAAGCCTGTATTAAAAAAGAGTGGGATCACATTCCAATGGCTGAACTAAAGAAACTTGTCTCCTCAATGCCCAGACGCCTCCACTCTGGACTAAAAAAAGAGGGGGATGCTACACCACGGTAAACAGGCCCCTGTCTCAACTTTTTTTGAGACCTGTAGCAGCCATCAAATTTGACATGAGCTCATTTTGTGGATAAAATTGTTAAATTTTAACTTTGTTACCTCTGTTCTATTGTGAATTAAATACTGGCGGGTGTGATTTGAAAGTCATTGCGTTTTGATTTTATTCACAATTTACACTTTGATCCCAACTACTTCGGAATCGGGGTTGTATTATATTCTGTAGCAATGTAAACAACATGTTTTTACATGTGTGTTTTCAGCAGCTCTTTCTGCTTCTTTTGGTACCAGTTTGCACCTTGTTAGATTAAACCCATGACTGCTGTGGAACAATTTATGGATTTAAGTGAAATTTAACTTGCGCCAACTGATCAGGCACTGATACAAAGCAGACAAAGCAGATTCTCTCTGTGAAGTTTCAAGTCAACATAAAACATTTATGGCCCGTTAGGAAACTGATGCCAAAAACTCCGCGGCACATTTGTAACGTTCCGTGTCCTATGATATTCAGGGACCAAGAAGGCCCTTTGCCTGGGTGTAAACTGTGGACACACTATGCTTGGCAGTGCCAGGTCATTACGACCAATGCACAGGCAAGATTTACATGTCTGTTTTTAAGTTCAAATGACTATGCAATGCATTATGACATGCATGTTCAATTTCATATCCAGCCCTGGTCAGTTGGCACAAGTCAGATTTCATGCGAGTCCCTTAATTGTCCTCTGTGCAGTCATGCCTGAAACCTAATGAGGTGTAACTGGTACCATATCAGCGGAAAAAATTTATGCAAACAGTACCTCAATGTTGTTTCCAGTCGCCTCCATCTTGAAAGTCACAATAAATTGATTGACGAGCAGGAAAGAGTAGAAAGGATAGGGGAACAGATTGCAATCTGTTTGTGCTCGTCAATCGACTTACCGTGACTTTCAAGATGGAGGCGACTGGAAACAACATTGAGGCACTGTTTGCATAAATAGTATTTTTTTAATAAGCTACCGGTGCATTTTCCATGTTCTCAGTGCCTCGTTTTAAATGTCAGGGCCCTAGGAATTCTAGCGATGAAGTGTGGAGCTATGTTAATGATGAAAAAATTGGCGATTTCTTTACATGGCTATGCGATGCCCAATTCACAACCATTGTAAGCCTGTTGGGAGCTTCGGCTAAAAATCCATTTATTTCAAAAAGTTGCGTACGTACGGAGGTGGGGTATTCGACAAAAGTTAGTACTCATTATCATGTTTCAATACACCCCAAGTCAATTTCACACCGTAATTCTCCTTTAATGATCTTGTGTTCACAGCACTTAAAAGACAGAAAAAAATAATTTCACCTCATTTTCCGTAAGTTTCTTCCACACAATGCAATTAAGTTTGCCTAAACCATTTTTTTGAGGTAATCAGTTTCCACAAAACATTTGAGTTCACCACGTCATCAGAGTTTACAGTGTGGGCTTACATTAAATTAAATCAACACCATTTGTTGTTTTGGCGTGCTCTTCACAGCGTTTTGGTCGCGTTTTTGCCTCTGAGTGCACAAAGACACTTTTGGGAATACGGAGGAGGAAGAGCCTTGTTTTTAAAAATACGTGTTTCTATGGACTAGGTCTCAGACTCCAATTGTCGTGGTAGCTGAAGGGGGGTAAGTGGAGGGGGAGCATGTGGAGAGAGGCGCACCCATGCTCTCATACATTATTAAGTAATACCATACATGCGGTGCTCCACTGCAAACATTTTAAAAGCAAAAATTGAAAAATATAAAAGAGCTTCAAGAGTGTAAGTCTGCAAAAAGCAGAAGACCGATGAGATCAATTGGAATCACAGGCTCTGCCCCATGGGTAACACAGACAATATTGCAGCGACCGAGGCTGCCGTTCCTCGCCTTCCACAATGCATCCAACACTCAAAGCCAAAACCAATGATGGGCAAAATTTCATTTCAGAACATCTTGCATTTCCAAGGACTATAGCATGCAGACTCCATCGGTTCAGAGTCAATAATCTGCCTCCCTAAGAGAGTATGAACTGATATCGCCCTTCTAAAAGGATTTATTGACTGGTAATACCAGAAAACAACACTAGGTCAAAACCCAAGATATGGCTCAAGTGTAAGTAGGGCAGGGCTGAGCCAGTCTGGCCAAAACCGTATTCTCCCATCCTGAAGAATGAGGAACACGTCGAAAAGGCTTGACTGCACACTCCAAAGGACAATAGAACTGAAACAGACCCAGGATTTTTCCAGACTCTCATTTTACACTTCTTTCTTTTTCTCGCCTCTTTTGCTGCCTCTCACCCGCAGCAAGACAAGGAAATCGGGAAACTTGAGGTCACGTAAAATTAAAGAGGCTTGGCAAAAGTACAACATAAGGGGAGGGGTACATTTACCAGTCAATAATGTGTGTGTCACATTATGAAAATGGACTTTGGCAAAAGATGGAATCATCTTTCCATAATCAAAATGTCGATGAGAAACTCGAGTCCTGTTTCCCCAACTCCCCAAAAGCACAGTAATGGATTGGAATAACCTTAACGGTGGTAATCTTCAACCTTGATCAATGTCCAAGTCACACAAGGAACAAAGAGATTGGGTTGTTTCCACTGTCCTGTTAATATATTCCTCATATGTATTTTGGCATCATCTCCATCAGTTGGGGCACAGTGGTTTGCACTGCTGTTTCGCAATAAGGAGGTTCTGAGTTCAAGTGCCAGCTGGCCTAGGCCTCCCTGCATGGAGTTTGCATATTCTCCCAGTGTTCGCATGGGTTTCCTCCAGGTTCTCCGATTTCCCCAACCCAGAAACACATGAGCTACAGGAACATTTGCCACTGACCAAGGAACTGGCTTTAGAACTATAGCTGGTCCACACGCACTGCACTACTCTGTGGCTGCCCACTGCTCCTAACTACAGGATGGGTTAAAGGCACCTAGGACAAATTATCTAACAGTGTTAATTAAAGCATATCTATATAAAAAAAATACCATTGATTTATGTGAAGTATTTCTACAGCATTTATAGCCAGAGACGCAAATAATTCTGGACCCCAACACCCACCCCCCCTTCCCCCCACCCCAAAGTGAAATAAGTGACTTTCCATAATATGAAGGCTGATGATAAAAAGACTGAATCCAAATATCTGTTTTTTCCCCACATTTGAGGACAGCAGTCAGCAGACCTCTGAATTCAGGAGTGGCGAGGGCCATTCAACTCAACAACTGATCAAATCCGCAAGAGGGCCCATACAGACTTTTACACAAGCTTTGACAGACTGCTCTGGTGCAAAGTTCATGTCTTTGCCAGTAGAACTACGCAATAATGCGATGAAAGAAGAGGTTTCAAGGAAGCAAAGAAATAACTAGAATGGTTTTTACACATAAAAACAGATGTCTCCCCCTTCCCCCCATTTCACATTTTAGAGTTATGGTCCGGAAACGAGTCCCACCCTTCAATATGCCCAAGTCCAAATTGTTGCAATGGAAACAGAAAAAATAAAATTCCAAAACAGTTCAAACCCTGAAAAGGCACATCTACATGTTATGGAGAGATACTATATAAAATTTGGTGAGAATCGGTCGAACAGGTTCAGAGTTACGCTCAGGAAACGAATGGGAACGCCGACGCCGACGCCAACGGGAATTCAGGCAAAAACAATATGTGCCCCCCCCCCCCCCCAGGAAGGGGGAGCCATAATAATACAAGCATGTGGGGGGGGGGAATAAAAATCGGTCTTCTTCTCATACATAATTCATACAGCCTAAAAGTGTGCAGCATCTTTGTTGTACAGTCTTTTGGGTTTGAAGCAGATTGCAGAGTCTGCTCCCCATTTCACACCTTAGGGCTGCAGCCCCCATAAGAGCAGTGACGCTTACTCAGTCAGGCCCGAGGCACAATTCTGTGGCAAGGGCGCTCTGCGTCTTTTAAAATTCAGCCATTCAACATGACCCGACACTGACTATTCAAAACCCATTTTGCCGGAGAAGAAATGGACAAACTTCAGCAAAAACTGATATCTATAAGTGTGTAGCAACTACGACTGAAACATTTGATAAATAGAGAGCATCAAATGGGCATTTTCACATCACACCCTGTATCAACCTGAAACCCCAGTATCAGCCCGGAGCCTTGATACAGGGCGCGATATGAAAATGTCCACATGATGTTCTTCTTATCATATACTCATGATTAACGATGCATTTTATCCAAAAAAATGGCAATGGCTGCTGCCACTGTTACAGTATTTTGCCCAAGGGCAGATAAGAGTGATACAGGATTTTGCCCGCAGGCTGATACAAGTGCAAGGCGGGAGTCTGTATCACAGGTGCAAATTCTCTGCATTTATAGGGAAGTATGATAAAACAAAAGCAGCACCTGAGAAAGTAAGACTTTTGACAGGTCAGAAAGTTAGCTAGCCAACTGTGACATGTCCTTTGAGAAAGCACATTGAAAAAAAAAAAACGAAAAAAAAAAACAACAACGACAACAACTAAGAAAACTCGCCAGTGCCCAGGCGGAAACAGAGAGAGAAATGTTTGGGTCATCTATTCCCATTTAAAGACCCATAAAAGGGGCGCTAAAAATAGGGCTGATAACGAGTCCTTAATGATTAAATTAATTAAAAAGCGCACGAGAACGGCAACATTCCAAGATCGACCAATAAACCGAAACAAAAAGATTGAATGACGCGCTATTCATTAATGCAATATTGAACATAATAACGAAACAACGCCTTCCGGGCGATATTTCTGTAACTTCATAGCCAATCATGGAGCGTATTTCACCGATGTAATCCTGCAATAATAAAAATGGTCCCAAAATGGTGCTTGAACGAGGCACAGCAACTACACCTTCAGATAGGGAAGACCCACAATCTACCGCCGGGATTAAAAAAACAAACAAACAAACAAACAAACAAACAAAATCAATACGTCACTCAGGCAACCAAATCACAATCTAGGGTATGGGTCAAGATGATCGTGACCAATAAAAAGTCCATGAAATACGAGTAGACAGAACATATAGGTAGTCAAAGGGAATCATATTCTGAACCCTTCAGCTATAATTCGATCAAATGCGCAACGTATGCACAACTCAAACGGCAAAACACACCATTGATTAGGACACTTCAAATGAACAGAAAGGTTAGTACAGTATCTATTTCATCTGACATCTGAGATGATTCAGAATTAATAAGTGAAACAATACTGACAGACGAATCAAAACGTCAGAAGCACATCGAGCTCGAAGAGAGAGCATCTAACGTGGACCTTTCCACCGACCGAACGTAACCACTGACATGTCATGCGTGTGCGAGACATTTCACAGGTAGCTGGACGTGATCTGATTTTAAGATGGAGAGCACAGGAAACTAAATAAATCGTACACACATACAGGAACCCATCTATCAGGATTTCAATCTAGCAGCTAGGCCCACTTCTGTAAATTAAGTGAACGAGAGCAACATCCAGGAAATTATTACTTCTGCCAACAAAGATGTGTTACAATTATGTGCACGAATAAATAACACCTACAGGGAAAACATGCAGACCAAAAAACAACATGCAAGCGTTTAAGTTCAACACTTACGCTTTGTTATTGATGGAATCCCGTTCAAGAGGAAATGATGGGAGTCCTGACACTTTCCAAACCAAGAGACACGCAGACCTCTATGCGACAGCCGTTAATCAAGTCAGTGGAAGGAAATTGCCTCAATGTTTCACCTACTCGGCCGCCAAAGCTACACAAGTCGACCGTTATAATTATGTTGTGTAATGTAAGCAGGTTCTGAATCGAGAAAATTCTGCTTTTCTACCCAACACGTTTTATCTAACTCAGCTCACATTTCAGGCGACTCCTCCTCAACTGCGGAGAACAGCCGAAGGTTGTCTGAGAGATTACATTAAGTGACAGTTCCACGGAGCACTGACTGCGCGCAACGGGACTACGTCATTGTTCATTTAACGTGCTGTCTGCTTATCGCCCAATCGTTGTGCCGATAATTCAAAGGGGCGGTTCTATCGCGAAAAAAGCTTCTTTCTGTTTACTGCCTACACCTCCGACGCTGTTCCTTCAAAGGTTTCCCCCCCTCGTTTCAATAAGGGAAATTCACTGTCGCGGTTTGTACTTCGGGGGGAGGTAATATCTGTTCTGAGAAAAGCCAAGCTGGAAGTCATCTGAATTCCTGGCAGTGATGACGTCAGCAACAGTTTATTAGGCTAATACAAGAGTTTGTGAAGTTGATGTGGCGACGAAAGTATTTGAAGAAGAAGAATAAAGATCTCCGAGAAGAGTTGTTGTCGAATTTGCATTAGTTTTCATAGTTGAGCTTCTTTAATACTGCTTACCAAGCAATTTCATAAAATTGACTTCATATCATTGACCCGAAACTGGGAACAGGAAAAAGCTGCTGTAGCAATGGTTAATACTGAAGCTTCTGCTCTGAATATTTTACAGCAGAGGCCACCTGATTTTCATTTGACATCGAAATAATAATCCAGTATCTGTTTTCCACTTCGTTTATAGAGCACTCCCTGATGTGATTCAGGCATGGATTTTTTTTTTAATTGAAAGTCTGAACTTGCTTAGAAACCTAAGTCCAGTGTCCCATTTTCCAGTCCAGTAACATTAGTGCGCAGCCAATGGCACTGAACTGAGCATTCACAAAACTGAATCAAACGGTCACACAAAAACTGTGTCCGACTGGTTTTACATTAGTCCCTGGGCTCATTGCTGAGTCAAAATACCCTGCAATTCTTTGTGCCCTCAGGCAAACATACCTCACTTTCACCTGTGTGAGCAACCAGGAATCACCACATTTTACAATACATTAATGTTAATTTTGGTGCCTCATTCAAACTCTTTAAAATAGTCCCATAGTTATCAACTGCCCCAGCTTGTGCCTTCATATTATTAATCACTATTGTTTCCCCCTCGTAACTTGGTCATAACTGCTGAGTCCTCCTTGAGCCAACCATGCAGACTAACAATACGGTCAAAACATTTCAATCTTCGCAGCTTCACAAAAATCTGCCCAACTCTCTCAAGCTCCTTGGCTGGCATTCTAATAAAACAGCTTCATTCGCAGTCATCTTGGCTATTGCAAACCCAAGCTCTTCAGTCTCAGCGGAAAAGTCATCCAAAACTATCATGTACTACTATTTTCAAACTCCACACACATCCACGCAAATGCTAGGTCGCACGATCATACTGTACACCTGTCCTGTATGATTTCCACTTACTCCCTTTACAATTGTGAACAACCCCTCCACCTGCACAACTATCTGACCTCTTTCATCCTTTACAACCCTCTCACATCCTCAGATTCTGCTCAGCCAGTCTCCTTGCCGCACTTCCATCACACAACTGCCCCTTTGGAAATTGTGCCGCCTCAGTCTTTGGAATTCATTCACCCCCCACCCATCTCGCCATGACATACACAGCCTCTCTCTCTTCAAGTCCCATCTCTATACACACCACTTCACCCGGGCTTATTGCGCACTCATCCCAAGCCCGTTTGTCCCTCCCACTTCCAAGCCCATGCCCTATTGTCATGACACACGTCTTGTACATCAATTCTGACAGCACTTCTTTTTGCCACTCCCCACTGTCAACCCTCAGGCTTTCTGTCTTTACCTCTTACTCCCCATCTTTGGGTTTTTTAAAGTTTTCGACAGTTTCCGTCTTTTCAAAAATTTTATTGTCAAGTATGTCCTTATTTTCCATTTTTTTCAGAAATTTTTTTATCTACTGTTAGTCAATGATATCATGGTTATGGTTTTTGTCATGTTTATGCTCATGTTCAGTGTTCATGATTTTGTCTTTTATTTATTCTTTTTGGTTATTGTAATACTCAGGTTTTTAGTTCATTCCATTTCTCAGTTCCTTTGAACTTGTCTCCCCTGTCTTGTGATCGAGTTGGTTCAGTCCGTCTTCCCGGTCAGTGTGCGCACATACTTCTGGTGATTTAAATGAATTCTGGTGTTTAATATGTTCCTTCGATTCTCGTTTACTTCCTTCGCCTTACTGTTCTGATTAGTAACAAGACTAACATTTGTATTTAGTATCATAGTCTACAAACACAACTAATCCATGTATATGGATTACTAACTTACTAACGAGCATGCTAGTTAAATCTGTAAAGTGGCACCACAACTAATTAATACTAATTCCCTCTCAGCAATCGCCCTGTTCTAGTCTTCGCCTCTTGTTCAGCTTTACCTGTCTCTCCCTGAGTTTCTGCGAGAATCTCTCGCACGTGCTTAATTACTTTCCAGCACCCGTTATCTGTGCACTTAGAACTCCTTGACCGGAGCTGTTCAAATGTCATAGGCTGTTTGTGTGATTCCCGTCCGTGTTTTAGCTTTCGCCAATTTTCGTGGTTCGGGTTCCCCTCATGTGATTCTCCCGTTATAATTAGTCTGATCCAGTTCACCTGCTCCCTGCATAGCATGTGACTTCCCTCCCGTCTATTTAAGAGTCCTCACTGCAGTTCTGACTTTGTCACAACGTTGATCAATATTTCTTTGTGCAGAGCACCTTGTATGCCATTGAGTATTGTTTTTCTTCCACTGGTTTGTCCAACTTCGATTCTTGCCATTGCCCTTTTTGTATTGTTTTTGTCTTTTTGGATTTTGACCGCTTTTGTTTGACCACGAGTTCTGTGCTTGGATGCCCTGTGTATGACCCTTGGCTTTGTTCATTGACTATGACTTTTTGCCTACCGTTTATGTACCTTTGCTCATCTGTTTTCATGGTTCTGACCCCTGCCAGTCTAGTCAACACTGTTTTTGGATTTCGTATTGTGGCTTGGCTCTGTGTGTGTGTGTGTGTGTGTGTGTGGTTTGACTCGACTCGACTCGGACCTCATTAAAGGCATACGTTTTTTGGATTTCTCTCTCGCGTGTGGATCCTGAACTGTACCTCACAAAAGTACTCCATGAATAAATTGAATTATCATCAATTTCATTTTCAACAAACTACTAAAAATAAAAGCACTGCTGCCTATATAAGCCTTGGTTGATCCTTACTGGAAATCTGTATCTGGTGGATTTAAGAACCTGTGACCTTACGCCAACCACACAGAATATTTTGCATTTCTTTATCATGTCATCATAACATGAGTGGCAAGAACAAGCCGTTCACTCACTAGGCTCACCAGTTTCTTATTAACATAGTGAATCTATTACATGAAATACTCAATGGTATCTCAGGCTAAATCAAGCATTTTTTTTTAAAGTTCCCAAGGTTTCTGCCTCAACAATGAGGTCAGGCAAGCTATTCTTCACTGAGATTACTCTCTGGGAGAAAAAGTATTTCCTAATGTCAGTGCTAAATTTACTCTCAGCCAACTTCTATTTGTGATCCAGAGTTCTAACAAAACTTAGACAAAGTAGTCCCACATAATTCAC
Organism: Gymnothorax reevesii; assembly: GCA_029721435.1. Lineage (NCBI taxonomy): Eukaryota > Metazoa > Chordata > Actinopteri > Anguilliformes > Muraenidae > Gymnothorax > Gymnothorax reevesii. Next base: position 31,277,266 of record CM056584.1, on the reverse strand, counting down.
TTTGTTGATCCCTTTAGAATAAAGACCTTAATCAGATCGCCCCTTTGTCTCCTTTTCCTAAGACTAAAGAGATTAAAGATCTTCAGCTTCTTCTCATAGCTTTCATCTTTTATATCTGGAATTAGCTTAGTGGCTCTTCTCTGAACTTTTTCTAGAGCCTCTATATCCTTCTGGTCCCCAGAACTATACACAATACTCTAGATGTGGTCTGATGAATGTGTCGTACAAGAGAAGTATGACCTCCTTGGATTTATACTCAATACCTTTGGTTATATATCGTGGCATCCTGTTGGCCTTTTTAACTGCTATGGCACAATGGCTAGAACCTGTAAGGGTTTAGCCAACAATCACTCCCAAATCTTTGTCATGTGGAGCACATTCCAGTTTAATACCTTCCAAGAAGTAATCCTGTCTCATGTTTTTATTACAAATATGTAGAACTTTACATTTCGCTACGTTAAATTTCATTTGCCACATTTCTGCCCAATTCTGGATTCTATCTAAATCATCCTGAATCACTTTAGTGGACTCTAAACTGTTCGCCAAACCTCCCAATTTAATATCATCTGGAAATGTAACTAATTTGCTTTCAGTATTCCTATCAAGGCCATTAATGTAGATGAGCAAGAGCAGGGTCCCAACACCGATCCCTGAGGGACTCCACTCCCCACCATACCTAGCTCAGATGAGATTCCAATGAGCATTACTCGTTTTGTCCTGTAACCAGCTTCAAATCCACTCCAGAATACCTTCTGAAACTCCAACGGAGCTCATTTTAAAAATTAGTTTCTCATGTGGTACTGTGTCAAATGCTAAGTCCTGAAAATCCAAGTATATGATTTAATAAACCCTGCTCTGATCATAAGTCTTGGTGGTCTTTTCAAAGAATTCCAGAAAGTTTGTTAGGCATGACCTTCCCTTACAGAAACCATGTTGACACGCCCTCAAGATATTATCACGTTCAAGAAATAATTCCTGCTCGTCTTTTATGATAGATTCCAGTATTTTGCATGCAATGCAAGTTAAGCTGACCGGCCTGTAATTTCCTGACTAAGTACAGTCCCCTTTCTCATATATTGGTATTATATTGCCCTGCTTCCTATCATTTGGTATTTCTCCAGTCTCTAAAGACTGTCTGAAGATAGCTCAGAGCGGTTTAGAGATGATTGCACTAACTTCCCTGAGCACTCTAAGGTAGCACTCTATCTGTCTCTCGTTCCTGCACCTTGTCTAATACTTCATTATCCCAAATCTCAATTTATGGTAAATAATCTTGAGCATAGGAAATGCCCTCTGACCTAATAAGTATCCTCTATGAGATAAAATTCTCAATAAAGTAACAATTCAAGGTATCAGCAATATTATTTTCAAACAGCAGCGATCCATCTTTATTCTGAATACACTTAACCTCCTCTGAGACTTTCCTTTTTCTACTACAGTACTATCATGCTATGGCTAATTTGTGTGGCCTTAACTCTTCATATAGGAGCCTATTCCTTCAGAATGTAATCCCCCTCTCTAATAATATGAATTTTTTTGTTTACTCTTCCAGAAATTAAAGACTGTAGTTTCCAGGTAGCTGTGACAGTCAGTTAATGCAATGTAAACTTGCTGTAATGACACGCCTCCTGCAATCCAGCTCACCAGTCTACTAATCCTAGATCACACATTGCTTATTATTCAATTATTACTTACATCTGTTTGTTGTTTCCTCTGAGTGATAGTAGAGATGTATAAATTCTAGTTCATTTGTGAATGCCTTTGTGATAGTCTTAGATAGTCTTATAGTGCCTGATATGGGATCAGTAAGACACTAGATGCGGGGAGATGGGAATGAGGATTTTATTCAAACAAAACAGGCACGAGGGCCAACGAAAAACTTGGCCCAAAGGGTTGCAAAAGGCAAACTAAGGTACGCTACACAGAGCTATAAACAAAAGAATACAAAAACGACAAAAAACAAAAAGGCACTGGAAACTCCAGGCAAGATGACCATAAACAGAAAAGAATAATGATTCTATGAGAAGAGAGCAGAAGGCTATATACAACAAGACAAGAACTAAGAACAAGGACAAGGACAAGGACTTGAACTTGAACAAGGCTTGGAAACTTGGCAACAAAACTTGGGAACATGAACTAGGAACAAGCTTGAGACACTGTCTGCCAGCCAACTTCCACCGCATCCTGATAAAGGGTAAGTAATCAAGGACACATGAGGGACAACACTTGGAGAAAGAGAAACAAGAGGCATGGCAAGATCAAGACATGGACAGAGATTGGATGACAAGACTTACTCATTAAGAGAATGAGCGTGCTCAGCTTAAGTATCAATTAAGTATGCAGTTTGGAAGCAAGCATGAATGTTAAGAACAGAAAAGCACAGCAAGATCTTGAAATAGTAAAGCAGGAATCATGACAATAAACTCCCTGTCTAAATTAGTAATATTAGTAATGTGCCTATCTAAGAATTACACCACCCAGTGAATGTTAGTAAATGTTAGTAACTTAAAAACAGCTAATTGTCAATTAAGCTTAGACAGCCCCGAATCAGCACAGCACAGAAGGAAGGGGAAATACCAAAGCCAACCAGAGCTCTGAAATGTGCAACAACGAAGGCACGGGGCGGAACGCAGACAAGCGGTGAAGTGGCTTGGCAGACCTGGCAAAAACAAAAACATGGAAAAGTAAAAACATGGACAATAAACATGAATATGAAATGCTATGACCTGATACAAGAAACTGTTAAAACTGTGACTATGAACCTGAACAATGAACTATGAAATCTTGAACATGACTGTTAAAACCATAAATGCCCCAGAACACAACAGTGCCACGCTGTAACAACGCTGCTCGTATTCGTAAACTATATCCGTATTTTGCGTGTTCAAACTTAACTTCAACCTTAAGTGCTGCTAACTTTAATACAGCCCCTTGATTTACATATTTAAAGGAACCTCTTTCTTTTTCTTTTGTGTAACATAGTATAATAGCCAGTGTCTGTATTACCTATTGTCTTTGTAGAACTTCTGCTCCCTTTTTTTTAGTCTGATCCAGCTCACCTGTTCTCTGCGTAACATGCGACTTCCCTTTTCTCTATTTTAGAGTCCTCACTGCTATTCTGACTTTGTCAGAATGTTGATCAATATTTCTTTGTGTAGAGCCGTTCGTATGCCATTGAATATCAATTCCTTCGACTGTTTCGCCCGACCACGATTCTTGCCATTGGCCTTTTTTGCATTGTTTTGTCTTTCTGGATTTCAACCTGTTTTAGTATGACCACGATTCCTGTGTTTGGATGGCCTGTGTAAGACCCACTGCTTTGTTCACCGACTACGACTTTTTGCCTACTGTCTATGTACCTTTTGATCATCTGTTTTTCTGGTTCTGACCCCTACCTGTCAAGATGACTCTGTTTTTGGATTTTGTTTTGTGGCTTGGCAATAGTGTTTTTTAGCATTGACCAGGATCTCATTAAAGGCATGCGTTTTTTGGATTTCCCTCTATTGCGTGTGGTTCCTGAACACACCGTCCCAGAATTTAGCAGGAATTTATCAATATTAGCACAAACGGACATCAAAAGTCACCGGTAATCTCTCCATACAGCCATGATAAAGTTCAGAGTTTTGTCCATGTTTCTCAAAGGCCGCATCAGTAAACATACATAATCATTACAGGAACTGCTTATTTTTCAGTCAGAACGTTCACCCCGCAACGGTCAGCTTGCTATTTACAATTCCGATCATACAAGTGAAATGCAAGCTTGTATAAATACTTTTCTCGCCCAGTAAGAAGCAAGTATTCACTAACACAGTAATACTTGAAGTATACCTCATTTCAACAAAACAGACATTTCACTATCAGGAAAAAATGCAGTCATTATGCTACTCTTGATTCAACAAAATTGGAGCGATGAATGTGCCAGGGGTTTTACCGAAGTCCTGGAGCTGTTCTCATTTTAAACAAATGAAAACCTAGGCATTCGATTTCATTGAATACAACATAAACCACATGGAGCAAAACTCTGCCATTAGTAGCAAAGGCTAACGGTTACTCAATGTGGCAAACGAGTTTTGTGATCATCATAGCCATTGTAAACCAAAAATAAAAAAAACAGCTGGCCAGCTGTTTCCATAAAATAACCTGTTCCACAATTATTGGCACCTCTAACATTTCCTAGGAAATAAATGTAATTGAAGTATTTCTGTCATTTCTATAGTAGTTTACAAAGTTGAAAAGAGTATCTAGGAACATTTAATTAGTAAATCATCACTTCCTGTTTCCCTGGGGTATAAATATGATGTGACACAGAGGCCATTTCTCTTATCCACTCTTCAACATGGGAAAGACAAAGGAACACACCATTCAAGTAAGACAGATGTGCGTCAACCTTCACAAGTCAGGCAATGGCTATAAGAAAGTAGCCACTCGCCTGCACCTGCCCATATCTACTGTCAAAGGAATCATTAAGAAGTTTAAAACAACTGGAAGAGTGGTAAACAAGCCCGGACAAAGACGCAAGGTTATTTTGCCACCACGCAGTGAGAAGGATGATAAGAGAAATGAAAAGTTCTCCAAAGCTCACTGTTAAAGAATTGCAACAAATGGTAGCATCTTGGGGTCACAAAGTCTCTAAAACAACCATCAGGCACTATCTACATGCCAAACAGTTGTTTGGAAGGCATGCAAGAAAAAACCTTTTCTCACTCACAATCATAAACGCAAACGTCTGGAGTTCGCTAAGCGGTACTGAGACTTCAACTGGGACCATGTGCTTTGGTCAGATGAGACCAAGATAGAGCTTTTTGGCAACAAACAATTAGTGGGTCTGGTAAAACACAAAAGATGAGTATGCAGAAAAGCCCTCATGCCCACTGTGAAGTATGGGGGAGGATCTGTGATGCTGTGGGCCTGTTTCTCTTCGAGAGGCCCTGGGAACCTGGGCATCATGAACACTTTGAAATACCAGGACATTTTAAATCAAAATCTGGTGGCCTCTGCCCGAAAGCTGAAGATGGGTCATCACTTGGTCGTTCAGCAAGATATTGACCCTAAACATGTGGCCAAATCTACACAGAAATTGTATACCAGACACAGAATCAAGCTCCTCCCATGGCTATCTCAGTCCCTAGACCTCAACCGCATTGAAAACCTGTGGAGTGAGCTGAAGAGGAGAGTGCAGAGGAGAGGACCCGGGTCGCTGGATGATTTAGAGAGATTGTGCAAAGTGGAATGGTCGAAGATCCCTCTTTCTGTATTCTGCATCTTGGGAAACATTATAGGAGAGGATTAGGTGTTGTTTTGTTGGCAAAAGGGGGTTGTACAAAGTATTAACATCAGGCTTGCTAATAATTGTGGCACACATGATTTGATGTTAAAGAATTATTTCTTAATGTGGGATTTTTTTCCCCACTGAATAAATGCACTTGAATTAAAGGTTGGATTTTCCTCTTTTTTTTCATTGTGGACCTATATTATTTAAAAATTACAGAATTTATTAGAAGCTTTATTAGAATCTTAACCAGGGGCCCCAATAATTATGGAGGGCGCTATATATCACTGACCAAAACTTCTAACGCAACACATACAATTTTGAAATATTTGGTGTACATAAAATGGGATATTGGTTTTGAGCCATGATACATCAACTACAACTTAAAAGCTCAGAAAATTGTTTTGATTTTGTCGTGTGGGCAGCTTGTTCCGCTTGATTGCACATTGTTTAGAATTTTGCCTATCCTGTCAGGTTGAGTAGAACTCATTGACCAATCCTTTGAGAATTTGGTCAATAAATAGCCGTAGCAATGGGGAACTTAAATATTCCTTTGCGTTATCCTGGGTCAACGTGTGACCATGCTGCGCCTAGGTCAAAATCAGCGAGAGCGAGCCGTTGGTATGTTCACTGGTGGAATGTCACGAAGACGGGTTGTAAGGAACCTGGGCATCCACGTGTCAACCGTATCACGTCTCTGGAGCCAGTATAATGAAACAGGAAGCACCAGTGATTGACCACGTGCCCCCAGACCACGTGTCACCACCCCTCAGCAGGATCGTCATATTCGCCTCCAGCACCTGCGCAATCGCTTCCTGCCAGCTGCAGTCACTGCTGCTGGGACCAGGGGTCGTCGCCAGATCTGGATTAGTGACCAAACCATACGCAACTGCCTGCGGGAAGCGGACTTGCACAACCGACGTGGTGTTGACTCCTGCACGTCGCCGCGTCCGTCTGCGATGGTCAAGGACACTTTTGGGCTGGAATGCTCCCAGGTGGAACAGGGTGCTCTTCTCCGATGAATCGAGGTTCAAGTTGAGTGTGTCTGATGGAAGACTTCATGTATGGCGTAGGCGACGGGTTTTACTGACTCTACCATCTGGCAGCGTGACCGCTGGGGTGGACCCAGTGTGATGGTTTGGGCTGGAATAAGCAGTAGACACAAGACAGACCTCATTTTTATTGATGGAAACCACAGTGCGGCCCATTACCGTGACGACATCCTTACCCCTGTCGCAGTTCTATTCGTCCATCGCTATCGCCTAACGCTGCAAGAGGATAACGCAAGACCACGTGTCACCAGAGTCTGTCTGGACTACCTGAGGCAGAATAATGTTCAGCGTCTTGATTGGCCTGCGTATTCCCCAGATTTAAACGCAATAGAACATCTATGGGATATTCTGGATCGCCGGGTGAGAAGGCGTGATCCAGAACCAGCCACTGTCCAACAGTTGCGTCAAGCACTCCAGGAGGAATGGGACCGCATCACACAGGCTGAAATTCGGCATTTGATTGACTCCATACATCGCAGAATCCAGACTGTGTGTGACGCCAGAGGAGGCCATACAAGATATTGACTTCGGTGATCCAGAATTGCGCCTTCAACTGATGCAATGAATTGGAAACCTGGAAAAATCTGTTCTTCATTTCTGACTCTAAAACTGTGTTTTTGATTCGAATCTTAATATTTGTTATGTATTGTTAAATTTATCGTAAGAAAATGACATGTGTTGCAATAAACCTGAGTGTTGCGTTGGAAGTTTTGGTCAGTATATATATGATAATAAAATATGGGACCTCTAAATTCAATTTGCAGAACTAGGGGTCATGAATGAAAGTTGGTGAAAGATAAATTTAGATCAGATATAAGGAAGTAGTATTTTCACACAGAGAGTTGTCACAGTGTGGAATAGCTTGCCAGGTCATGCCGAAGAGGACAAAGGCCTGGGAGTTCTCATGCCCTGGGTTTATTCAGGGTTAGATACTCTCTCGTCCTTCAGCATCCTAAATATTAGGTGCACTTTTGTGGCAGGGAAATGGCAATCCTTGTTGTGCTGAATGGTCTGTTCTCTGTTGGGTTTTACGAAATGAACGAATAGCAAAAACCAATAGAATACAAAAAGGAGGCTTTATTTCTGAAGGGGGAAACCCCCCAACAGAGCTGGCAACAGTACAAAGTCCGCAATCCAAAATCAGAGTCCAATGGGCGAAATCCAGAGTCATACACAGGGCACCAATCACAAAATCGTTGTCAGACAAAAAGAGATCAAAAAACAAGAATGCGGCAAAAGTACAGGGAATCAGCAAAACTCGATATCTAGAGCGGTCCATCAGAAAGATAAAAAAAAAGGTGAGAGAAGCGTGGCACAGGAAACAAGGAAGAACGATCTGACAAGGAAGTGTATCAAACAGACATCTTATATACATATCCGGGTGAACACATGATCCGGAAAAACAGGTGCAATCAATGGTACAATAATCAAGGAGTGACTCATTAGGAATAAACTAATCACATGAATTTGGCCGAAGCCGAAACGCAGACAGGGATAACAAGACAAACCTATGGACAGACAAACAGCTCCAGTCACGGAGTACTAAAGTGTATAGATTAGAGAAAGGAAAGTACAAAGCATTTGTGGAGACCCACAGAAAATCGCAGTAGAGATAATTAGGGAAAGGCAAGGAGGCGGAAACTAGAATAGGGCCACTGCAGAGAGATCGTTGGTAAATTAGTAAGTGCAGCTGTACAATCCCGAGTGCTCGTTAGTAAGTTATTCAAAATATACAGGGTTAGTAATTAGTGAAAACAAACTGTTAGTATGTGTTAGTAAGACAGTGAAAGAGAGGGGAAGGAAGAACACAAGATAATGAAAGAAGATTGAAACCAAGAAACCAATGAATCACCCGAATGAGTGGCACGCAAGACAAGGGACTGTGAGCAAAGAAACACTCATGACAAGACGGGGGAGACAAGGTGCAAAGCATGGAAAATAAACATGGCTATGAAAATGAGAACATGGCTATGAAAGGAAAACATGGCATGGAGACTATGATAAACTAAAACAAGAAAATAATAAAACAAGAAATCCTAAATATCAAATACACAATACATAATCTAAGGATGGTCAGACAAAGTCAGTGGTCACTAAACACAAGAATCAATCATCATGGCACTAGGCCAGGCACAGAACTTGAGCAAAACATGGAGCATGGCATGGCAAAGACAGAAAATGCAGGATCACAACATTCTCACGACTCTAGTTATGTTAATATACAGGCAGGTTGATCAGTATTTGGGCAGTGCCCTTTTTTGTCATTTTGCTCTGTACGCCACCATATTGGATTTGAAATTAATTAATCAAAATGTCCATTAGGGTTTGACTCTAAGCTATAATTATTTGGCCCACCAATGAAGTTGGATGTGCTAAAGCAATTGCCCATGTCTGTTTGTTTGTTGGTTTGTTTGTCGGTCTTTGAGAAAGTACAGTTTGAAAACTACTTTGTTGAATTGGATGAAACTAAACAGGGAGGTAGGCAATATTAAGTTCTAGAAGTGATTTAATTCTATGGACATTATTACACAGTCATGACATATTGTTAAAAATAAAAATCATAAAATCATTTTTTGGCAATATTTGAAGAGCTAAATGTTGAGAGAAATCCTGATTTTAAATGTTAACATCGCATTCCATCTTGTGGTAAACACTGTATTTACTCTGGTATAGTCTTCCCTTAATAATTGATTTTTTTTTGTTTTTATTTTACAAAAGTATTTGCACATGTGAGAGACACATTACAAAAAAGATCACTCAAGAGGAGTGAGTTAAAAAGAAGAGAGAAATGTGCAGGTGAGGACTGAAGCCCGAAAGGGCTTATAGAGCGGCCTCACCCTGACCTTATAAATACTTATTCAAGAAAAGAAATAATGTACATCCTATGGGAAAAATAAAGCATAAGTAATTGAAAATAATTTGAGAAGGATAAAATACAGGACGGCAGAAAAAAAAAACAAAAAAAAAGAAGAGAAAAGAAAAAAATAATAATCATAATAAATAAAGGTAAACAAAAACAAACTAACTAAAAGAAACAACGGCAAACATAGATTCCACCACAGATGAACTGGTCGTAGGAGACCGCTATACATAGGGCCTGATTTACTAAGACCTTTAGCACATGCAAAATCTTTTTGCACAAGCAAAACCAATTACATTGCCCATGATTGGCCAGGGTACTTGCCTTGCACCAGTCAGTGGCAATGTTATAAGTTTTGCTTGGGCAAAAAGACTTTGCGTGTGCTGAAGGACTTAGTAAATCCGGCCCTATATAGTGTGCTAATAATTTCAAGAACAGTCTCTTTTTTAATATTAGCAAGGAGGGGGCATTGTCTGCAAGATTGTGATGTTCATTCCACAATGTACTCCCTATGTATTTGACAGAGTACTGCCCTCTGCTGGTGTGGCGGAGGGGAAGATGCAGGTGCTCTGCTAATCTTGTCCTATATGAGTGAAAACTGAAATTTCTGCAAAAATATTGTTGAAAGTGATTGGGCAGTTCTTGATGAACTACTTTGTAAATAAAAGTGCATATTTGTATGATATTGATATTGAATATGGTTAGAATCCTTAGTTTATAAAATAGTGGAGAGGATGGAGCTCTAGAGTTTGAGTTTGTGGCAGCTCTAACAAATAGTTTTTGCAGTAAGTGAAGCTTATTGAGTTTGGTTGGGCTGGTATTGGCCCACACTATGTTACAATAAATTAGGTATGGATATATTAAGCTATAATACAAAATAAGTAAACTGGATCTATTAAGAAATGAACTGATCTTTCTGATGATACCCAGAGACTTAGACACTTTTTTTGCCACAAAAACAATATGTTCTCTCCAAGTACAATTTTTGTCAACCATGACACCAAGAAAGCGAACAGAAGATACCTTTTTAATTTCGGAGCCTTCGATAAAGAGCTTGAGTTCATCCAGGTTATGCTTTTTCCTACCTGAAAATAGTATAAAATTGGTTTTACTTATGTTAAGAGACCGTTCATTCAGTTTGAACCATTTTGAATAAGCTTGTAGGCCTAAGTTGGCCTCTTTTAAAAGTGTTTATTAGAGATAAGAAGATTTGCATCATCTGCGAATAAGAGAGGTAAAATTGTACTTGGAACTGTGGCAAGATCATTGATATAAATTAAAAACAATAATGGACCCAGAATTGAGCCTTGAGCCACACCGCATGACAGTGTTACCGTGTTAGACTTACAGTTATTAAAATGAACATATTGTTGCCTATCAGTAATACAGCTTTTTAACCATTGAAATACATTACCTTGGAAACCATATCTATATACAGGTACTACCCAGAAAATTAGAATATTCTCAAAAAGTTCATGTGTTTCTGTAATTCAGCTTAAAAGGTGAAACTTACATATTACATAGACAAATAACATGCAAATCAATATATTTCAAGCTTTTATTTGTTTTGATTTTGCTGATTAGGACTTACAGCTCAAGAAAACCTCAAATTCAAAAACTCAGAAAATTTGAATATTACATGAAATCCATTTAAATAAATAAATAAATAAATAAGGATTTTAAATACAAAAATGTCTTGCCTCTGAAAGGAAAATCTTGCATCTGTAATTAGTACTTGGTTGGGGCCCCTTTTGCACGAATGACTGCTTCAATCCGGCGTAGCATGAATGCTACCAGCCTGTGGCATTTCTCGGCTGTTATTGAAGACCAGCATGCTTCAATCACGGCCTTGAACTCTTCTTTATTGTTTGGTCTCTTTTCGTTCACCTTTCTCTTGACAATGCCCCATAGATTTTCTATGCGGTTCAGGTCAGGTGAGATTGCGGGCCAATCAAGCACAGTAATCCCGTGGTTGTTGAACCAGGATTTGGTACTTTTGGCAGTGTGGGCAGGTGCCAAGTCCTGCTGGAAGATGAAGTCTGCATCCCCATAAAGCTGGTTCGTTGAAGCAAGCATGAAGTGCTCTAAAATGTTCTGGTAGACTGCTGCGTTTACTCTGGACTTGAGAAAGCACAGGGAACCAACGCTAGCAGCTGACATGGCTCCCTCAGTCATCAGAGACTGGGGAAACTTAACACTGGACTTCATCCATTTTCCATCATGCGCCTCTCCAGTCTTCCTCCAGACTTTTGGACCTTTGTTGCCAAATGAGATGCAAAATTTGCTCTCATTAGAAAAGAGGACTTTGAACCACTGGGAAACAGACCAGTTCTTCTTTTCTTTAGCCCAGCGAAGGTGCCTCTGGCGTTGCTCGCTGTTGAGGAGTGGCTTGACAACAGGAATTCGACATTTAAAGCCCATGTCCAGCATCCGCCTGTGTGTTGTTTCACACACAATATTGGTTATATTCACAATATTCTAATTTTCTGAGTTTTTGTATTTGAGGTTTTAATGAGCTGTAAATCATAATCATCAAAATTACAACAAACAATTGCTTGAGATATCTCACTTTGCATGTAATGAGTGAATAAAATATATTAGTTTTACCTTTTATGTTGAATTGCCAAAATAAACCGACTTTTACACGATATTCTAATTTTCCGAGTAGTACCTGTAGTTTTGATAGCAATATTTCGCGGTTCACTGTATCAAACGCTTTTGATAGGTCCAAGAAAATTGCAATAGTATGTTCATTATTGCCAAGTGCAGTAGAGATTTTTTCAAAAAGATCTAACAAAGCCATGTAAGCAGAATGATTCTTGTGAAAGCCATATTGATGGTTGTATAATTTGAATTAATATGCGGTAGAATTCTCTTGTAAACTAATTTTTCAAGAATTTTTAAAAAACAGGGTAATATTGAAATTGGGCAATAATTCGTAAAGGAACTTGGATCATCTGATTTGAATATGGGGATGATTTTTGCAATTTTGAGATCACTTGGAATTTCACCAGTCTCCAATGACAGGGAAAAAATAAACTTTAGGGGATCTGCTTTTGAATATTTGATATCTTTTACCAGAGAAATTCAGACTTCATCGTGTCCTGAACTGGTTGATTTGAGTTTCTCAATAAAGCTTTTAACTTCATTTACATCAGGCTGATCAAAGATCTTATATGTCGGAAAACAACCATCAATATAGTCAAGGGGACTACCACCTGGGTTTTTTTTTTTTTTTTTTTTGCCAGGGAGGCACCTACATTGACAAAGAAATCATTAAACCTAAATGCCAGAGACCCTCTGTCAGAGAAACAAAATGCTATTTTTGTCACAGGTTTTTTTATATGTAATAGTTGATTTATAATAGTCCATGTTTCTTTGATATTATTTGAGGAAGTCATGAATTTGTCAGTAAAATATCTTTTTTTTGCTGATCTAAGGAGATGAGTAAATTTGTTTTTATATATTTTGTATTTAGATTGAGTTATTGGTGTAGGGTTAGATGAGAATTTTTGATATTGACTCTAATATGAGTGTAGAGAGTGTGCTTGTGTGCTCTGGCAACCTGCTATGAAGGGATTTTTTTTACCATGGCAAATATTCTTCTCACATCCACCTAAGTTGTTACCTGTGGTCTTCCAGAACTTTGGTGTCCCAGAGTACATCGGAGTCCTGAGTTTAGGTGGTAAAATCCAGCCACGCCATTGCCAGCTTTGGCTAGATGTCCGCAGATGCAAGGGAATATTTAGCTCAGCCTTGGCAGGGACGATTGGGGTAAAGTCGGCCAATATTCTGTACGAGAAAATTGTACGCAGACTACATACTCTTCTCATAGAGCATATGCAATATGTGATTGGGGATACGACTGCATAGTGTAAAAAAGGCTAGGGCTAGTCGTCACATGATTAGGAGAAATCCTGTCCCAATGCATCTTTCTCCTGTGGCATCTTCCTCCTGTGTCGATTGGAGCAGGCCGCTGCAGTGGACTAACCTGTTCAACTGTGTTCAATGTGGGGGAAAAAAGACCCACCCCCCCACCCCACAAAAAGGAATGAACCTGAGTTGATTTGGCCACAACTGATGTTTTTGTTATCACTTTGAAGCTTTAATTTTAATGATGACTTTTTGGGATTCACAATTAACATAGCTCATTGTTAACTGGCAACAAATTCCAAATGCAAATACAAAACATAAAGTCTATTCATTTAATCCGTAAATTAAATAACTACGGAATAACACATACCTGGGCATCAAACAGCTGGAGAGAAATTTTTTTTTTGTCCTTTTAAAAGGGGGGGACTAAGTATAAAAAGTGCTGTAAGTCATATAATGTTTACCTACTCTGAACAGAAATTCTCAGAAATTAAAGCAGAAAGTTTGCAACAGTTTCCCAGTTGACATCATGGGTTTTGCTATAAGTTTGCACAGAGTGGCATAATGTCTTGAGAGATGATTTTTTTGGAATTGTATCATTGTTGCATTATGAAATTGGGGGGGGGGTTAGAAAAATCAGGAGAGGTAATTGATGGAGTGTAAATTGAAAAGTATAAGATTTCAGGGTTTTCTTTGCATCTCTTTGTGAAGACCATTTGTTGCAGCCAACATGTTAGTTACCATCTATCTGCTTCCCCCATAAACAGGTAAATCAGTTTGGCGCCTGAGGATAGTTACCATTGCATTGCTAAGTGAGAGTGAGCGGTCTCAAGATCCTGTCAGGGAAGTTTCTAGACTAGGCTTTCCTATAAATACTGGGAATAGAGAGCCATCTCCTAGGGACAGCCCAGGAGGGGGTGACTGTCTGGCTAGGTGTTACTTCACATCATATAAACTGCTTGTGTGTCTTTGTTCTGTGTGTGATGTTGACCTCTCTCGTGTGCACAACCTTTTTCCATTGCAACTGAACTTTTAATAAAGTGCTTCATGTGTCTCATCATTACCATTGCCTCCATATGCAAGTTATTTCCAACCGGGATTAACAGTGAATTAAACAGCCTGTTTTAGAATAGTCGAATCAGTGGCAAAAGAAGAAACTAAACAACAGAGATTTTCTTCCCAAGCAAGGAAATGATACCAATTTTTTAAATGTTGACCACCAATGCTTGCTCTTGCTCTCTAAGCATGCAAGCATGCCAAGTTTACTGTGATGCATTGGGTACAATGTGAGACATGATTTGTTGTCTTTATTTATTTATTTTTATTCTGAATCCAAATTTGATCATCCTTAAAGTCAACATTAAAGCACCCGGAAGTATGATGTTTGGTGCATTAATAGACAAGCTTGCTGGCAATTAGCCAGGCAAATTGCTGGGTCTCTCTCTCATGTTAGAAAATTAACAGCCATTAAACTTGGGGGAAAAAAACTTAGACTTATGTCACATCATTAAGTTTTGCACCCCAGGGCAAAATTTAATTAATTTAAGATTGTGTAAGTTGTTTGATTTTCTAATTGTTACCATGTTTTGCATGTTAAATCACATCCATCTTGTACTTATATCTGATTCACATGTTATTTAGAACACCTTTCTATACACATGCAGGACATGAAGTGTCACTCCTCAGCACCATGCAATTTCATTCACCACCACATACACTTTATTTAAAGAAAAAGTGCCAGCAGTCAAGATGTCTCTTCCCATAATGCTTATCAATCATGTTGTATATTTCTCTTGAATCGGCTTCAAGATAAATTGTGCCAGCTGCCAGGCTTTCACTACACAAAGTACACTTTACAAAGAATATTCCTTTTATATTGGCTACAAGAGAAATCAAGCCAGCTGCCGGGCTGACACTTAACAATTAAAAGATTTATATTTTATGGTCTATCAGAAATGGAGCTTTGATATAAATTCTGATAGGCCACAGAGTCAAGCTTGGTAACGTAGAGAAGCCGCTTCTCCCGCTGGAGAATCACCTGAGTGCACATGACTGTCATCTGACTTTGCTGTCAGAGGATTTCTTGACTGATAATATGCTGGCTTACTTAAGCTTGTCATCCTGAGAAGCGGGTCCTCAGCGCGCTTGCTTAGCAGCCCTCCTCCCCAGCTCCACCCGTCTATATTTACCATTTCGTAATCCTGTTCCTTTATGACTAAATTGCATTCATTAACAACGTGTCTTCTTTTCGAGGTCATTGTTGCCTTCAGTTCCATGCTTGAATGGGCAGGAATCTTGCAGAACAGAGCCATGTTGCCAAACCCAATGTATGCTTGTATGTCTGTTTTCTTTCAATACTGTTGACAACATGGTCCGATCAGAATTAAAATACTTTGTATTAAATTGCCAAGAATAGGACCAAATTCAATCAACATCTCCACTAATTACCCATGTACATCAGTGTTTAGCTGAAAAACAGCGACTTATGGGTTCAGTTCCTCTTTGCTAGGAGTAAAATGGAATTATCCTGTTTGCATAGTTTTTCATTATACTGTACCATCAATGTTACATTTCTGTTATTACTTGCTGACATACTTTACCTTTTGATAAGAATGTGTTTATACTGTGGACCCTTTGCATAGCCAACTTCATCCTACCACAGGTAAAGAGCATATAATGCTTGTTTGAAGAATACTCAAAAAATTTCAGTCGCAAAATTGAGAAAGAAAAGTTATCTGTCTGCTGGATTTAATTTAATTCTACCCTCTCAATTTAGAACACAAATTTTTGGAGAACAGAATGTTTATTGTACCCTGCATTTGCAGGGTAAGACAGTATAAAATAAATAAAGTGACGTGAAAAAGTATGTACCCACTTCCTGATTTGTTAAATTTTTGCATAATTGTCACAATTAAATGTTTTAGATCATCACACTAAATTTACAAAACCCAAAACCAGTGAAGTTGGCACGTTGTGTAAATCGTAAATGAAAACAGAATACAATGATTTGCAAATCCTTTTCAACCTATATTCAATTGAATACACTGCAAAGACAAGTCACTTAATGTTCGAACAGGTAAACTTTGTAATTTTTTGCAAATATTAGCTCATTTGGAATTTGATGCCTGCAACATGTTTCAAAAAGGCTGGCACAAGAGGCAAAAAAGACTGAGAGAGTTGAGGAATGCTCATCAAACACGTATTTGGAACATCCCACAGGTGAACGGGCTAATTGGGAACAGGTGGGTGCCATGACTGGGTATAAAAGCAACTTCCCTGAAATGCTCAGTCATTCACAAACAAGGATGGGGCGAGGGTCACCACTTAGTGCAAAAATGCGTGAGCTGATTGTCGAACAGTTTAAAAACAACATTCCTCAATGAGCTATTGCAAGAAATTTAAGGATTTCATCATCTACGGTCCGTAATATCGTTAAAAGGTTCAGAGAATCTGGAGAAATCACTGCACGTAAGCGACAAGGCCGAAAACCAACATTGAATGTCCGTGACCTTCGATCCCTCAGGCGGTACTGCATCAAAAACCGACATCAGTGTGTAAAGGACATCACCACATGGGCTCAGGAACACTTCAGAAAACCACTGTCAGTAACTACAGTTCGTCGCTACATCTGCAAGTGCAAGTTAAAACTCTACAATGCAAAGCGAAAGCCATTTATCAACGCCACCGGCTTCGCTGGGCCCAAGCTCATCTAAGATGCAAAGTGGAAAAGTGTTCTGTGGTGTGACGACTCCACATTTCAAACTGTTTTTGGAAACTGTGGACGTTGTGTCCTCCAGACCGAAGAGGAAAAGAACCATCCGGACTGTTATAGGCGCAAAGTTCAAAAGCCAGCATCTGTGATGGTATGGGGGTGTATTAGTGCCCAAGGCAAGGGCAACTTACACATATGTGAAGGCATCATTAATGCTGAAAGGTACATACAGGTTTTGGAGCAACATATGTTGCCATCCAAGCATCGTCTTTTTCATGGACGCCCCTGCTTATTTCAGCAAGACAATGCCCAGCCACATTCTGCGCGTGTTAGAACAGCATGGCTCCGTAGTAAAAGAGTGCGGGTACTAGACTGGCCTGCCCGTAGTCCAGACCTGTTTCCCTTTGAAAATGTGTGGCGCATTATGAAGCATAAGATAAGACGACGAAGACCCCGGACAGTTGAACAACTTAGGCTGTACATCAAGCCAGAATGGGAAAGAGTTCCACCTGAAAAGCTTCAAAAATTGGTCTCCTCTGTTCCCAAACGTTTACTGAGTGTCGTTAAAAGGAAAGGCGATGTAACACAGTGGTAAAAAGGCCCCTGTGCCAACTTTTTTGCAATGTGTTGCTGCCTTTAAATTCTAAGTTAATGATTATTTGCAAAAAAAATAATAAAGTTTCTCAGTTTGAACATTAAACATCTTGTCTTTGCAGAGTATTCAATTGAATGTAAGTTGAAAAGGATTTGCAAATCATTGTATTCTGTTTTTATCTACGATTTACATAACGTGCCAACTTCACTGGTTTTGGGTTTTGTAATATTAGACAAAAATAAGCAAAATAAAAACAAAATGCAGCTTTAAAATTATCTAATTTATTGAAGAAAAAAGCAACTGATCCCTAACTGGCCTTAGGTAAAGATTTAATTGCCACTTGAGTTGCTAAATTAAACAATCAAACAAAATCAATAATTGGGTTCAATTTCAGTCGACACACCTAGGCATGATGACTGCCAGCACTGTTGAATCTAAACATTACTTAAATAGAGCCTGTCTAGCAATGCAAAGCAGGCAAAAAAAAAAAAAAATGCAGCACATCATTTCACAACCTAAAGAAATTCAAGAACAGATGAGAAATAAAGTTTTGACCTCCATGTGTCTGGGAATGGTGAGAAAGCCATTGCCTACAAATGGTAAAAACTTGGACCAGCGGTGAACCTTCCCAGGAGTGGCTAGTTCACCGAATTTCCTCAAACATGGCATTGGTGTCACATCCAGGAGGTAACAAAGGAAGCCAGACTAATGCCTCAATTACTGCGTTCACATGCACACCACATTCCTGTATTAATCAGAATATGAGTATATGTCATGTAAACGCGTGCAATAACCTGATTAAGGTCATTTTCCGATTCAAAATATTCTGAATAAGACCCCTGGCAAATATCTGTTTTAATCAGAATATTGGGTCATGTATACTCCTTAACTGGAAAATGCCCCCGAACAGAATATTCAGTTACATCTGCACCTGTTCAATTCACAAGAAATTATCGTTCTTGGAGGGAAGAGGAGACGACTGTGTGCATTCAGATAATAAAAGACATGAATATAATGGAATATATTGATGGGCGAAAGCACCGTAACAATGATACCTTTAAGGTGCACGAAAAGTGGACAGAGGCTGGTTTTGTGAGAACTGCCAACCAAGTTAAGCATCGCTGGAAGACTCTGAAGTGACATATTCCAAAGGAAAAAAATAAAGGCAGTGGCTATTTTTACGCCAGTTGTAATCTTACTCCAATTTGCTATTTTTGCAAGCTTCGGTAAGTTCATGCGCAAAGTAGGAAATCTGGACTTGAACCCATAGACCGATTCATACAGTCTATGCTTATACCACAGCATTAACTATAATTTACCAGCTGACGTTAGCCAGCAAGACGGCTGTAACATAACTTATGTTTTCTAGTTGCTTAATTTAGCAAACGGGTTAGGTAGTTATGAGAGTGTAATTTTAGGTTCAACGTTTGCTTGCTAATATTTGGAGAACTGTCAGGTTGTCACTCTCCACAATCAATAGTCATTAGTGATTTGTGTCGTGTAGAAGAGCTAATAGCTGCACAAATTTTGTCCTTGCAAGAAATTTTAGAGTACAAGTTGGCTAATGAATTAGATGGCAAGCTGGCAAAGTTAGCTGGCTAATAACTAACCCTACCTAACTTGAGTAGAGGACATCCTAACTGTAACTTAAAGTAAATAAGCCGGCAAGCCGGTCTAGTAATGTTAACCACAAGGCACGCAGCGAAATCAGGATGTTTTCAACCCAGTTGAGTTGTAATTTTTTCTGAGGCCGAATTTCCTATTGTGCATGTGGATATGGAACTTCATAAGAATAGCAAATTACTGGAAGCTCACGACTGGAGTAAAAATAGAGCCAAAAATAAAATAATACCAGTGGCCCTAATCCAGCCAGTTTCATTTATCTCGCAGTCATAGATTAAATTCTGGGACACAGACCATTGGTGATAGCAATGGCCAAGAGAGTGGACTCGATGTTGGCTCTAACAGAAGGCAACCAAAGCCACAACGATTACTTTCGAACATTATATTTGCTGAAAACCTGGTGTTGAGATTGGACCAAAGTTGTGGATATGCTAATTAATATGTAAACTGAATATTTCCATTGCTCAGCGCATATAAACAATTTATTCGGAAAATTACCTTAACCCGAATATGGACCTTAATCGGAATATGGTGTGCATGTAAAGGCAGTAAATAACTAGAGGCCTCAATTGGCCTCAGTTAAGGTCATTTTCACAATTCCACAGTAACAAAGAAACTGGGCAAAAATGGCATCCAATGGAGAGATGCAAGGCGAAAACTACTGCAGACCGAAAAGAATACAAAAGTTTGACTTATGTTTTTCAGAAAACATGTTGATGATCCCAGAGACTTTTGGGGTTATGTTCTTTGGACTTATGCATCGAAAATGGAAGTTTTGGGAAGCCAGCATCTGTTGCATTTTGTGAAATGAGATGATTTCTATCTACCCTATAAGCCCCAATTCCAATGAAGTTGGGACATTGAAAAACATGAATAAATACAAAATGTAATGATTTGCAAATTTCATAAACCCACGTTTTATTCACAATAGAACATAGATAGCATATCAGATGTTGAAAGTCAGACATTTTACCATTTCGTGAAAAATATTAGCTCATTTTGAATTTGATGGCAGGAACACATCTTTAAAAAGTCGGGACAGGGGCAACAAAAGGCTTGAAAAGTAAAAAGTACTAATAAAAAATAGCTGCAAGAGCATTCTACAAATAATTAGGTTAATTGGCAAAGGGACAATAACATGACTGAGTATTAAAAGAGCATTTTAGTGAGGCAAAGTCTCTCAGAAGTAAGGATGGCCAGAGTCTCATCAATATACGAAAAACTAAAAGTCTAAAAATTGTTGTGCAATTTCATTAAAATGTTCCTCAATGTAAAATTGCAAATATTTTGAATATCCCACTATCTACAGACATAATATCATCAAAAGTTTCAGAGAATCTGGAGAGATCTCTGTGCATAATGGACAAGGCCAAAGGTCAATATTGGAGGCTCATGATCTTCGGGCCCTCAGGCACCACTGCATTAAAAACAGGCACAGTTCTGCACTTGAATTCACTGCAAAGGCTCAGGAACACTTCCAGAAATCATTGTCTGTGAACACAGTTTGCCGTGCAATCCACAAATGCAAGTTAAAACTGTATCATGCAAAGAAGAAGCCAAATGTGAACATGATCCAGAAATGCTTCCGTCTTCTCTGGGCCAAAGCTCATTTAAAATGGACTGAGGCTTAATGGAAAACTGTTCTGTGGTCAGATGAATCAAAATTTGAAATTCTTTTTGGAAACCATGGACTTGTCGTGCGGACTAATGAGGAGAGTGACCATCCAGCTTGTTATCAGCATTCAAAGGCTTGCACCTCTGATAGTAAGGGGTTGCATTAGTGCTTATGACATGGGCAGGTTACACACCTGGATAGGCATTATCAATGCTGAAAAGTATATAGAGGTTATACAACAATGTCTCTTTCAGGAAAGGCCTTTGCATATTTCAGCAAGACAATACTAACCCACATACTCCGTCCAACACAGCAGCATGGCTTTACAATAGAAGAGTCCGGGTGCTGAAATGGACTAACAACAGTCCAGACCTTTCACCTGTAGAAAACATTGGCACATCAAACAAAAAACAAAAAAATTCTTCTTCTGGCTTAGAATACCCAGGACTTTTGAGCAGCTAGAATCCTGCATCAGACGAGTTGGACAACGTCCCTCTTCCAAAACTCCAGCAATTTGTTTCCTCACTTCCCAGTCGCTTACAGACTGTTGTTAAAAGAAGAGGGGATGCAACACTATGGCAAACATGGCCCTGTCCCAACTTTTTTGTGATGTGTTGCTGCCATCAAATTCAAAATGAGCTAGTATTTTCATGAAATGGTAGAATATCTCACTTTCAACATCTGATTTCTTATCGCTGTTCTATTGTGAATTAATTGTGGGACCTACAGTGCGGGAGGCAATGCACCTGTTCAGCTGCCCATGTTGACACACAGACAAGACAGATCAGCCTCAGCCTGTGCAACGAGGTCTTCCAGGCCCTTTGGCCTACCAGCCAATCATGCCCAGTGCTCAGGTGACATACTCACCTACCTCAGTTGGTCAGCCTGCAACTATAGCAACTATAGCACCAATATACCAGGCTCCAGTAGGAGTTACTCCTCCATCAGCCTACCAATATGCTTCAGCGGCACCTACTCATCTGGGCTATTGGCCTCCATCAGTTACTCAATATCCAGCTTACCCACCTCTCAGTGCCGCGCCAGTGCCATCAATTCACCAGACCTCCCTTACTGGTTTACCAACGCCATATCAGCTGCTACCAAATGCTGCTGCTCAGTCAGCTTCCTGCCATTCTAGCACGCAAGTCCCACTGGGTTATCAGCCTCCACCCGTCCCATTGTCTTTGCAGCCTCTTTACCAACCATTGCCAATAAATCTGCCAGCATATCAAGCAGCTCCTTCAGTTTAGCCGGCTGTCCAGCCCCTGCATTTTTGACCCCGACACCACCATTACCGACCCAGTCTCCGATTCAGCCAATGCCAGTACCGCAACTTCCCACATTGGAGCATGACAGCGAGAGGGAGTTCACTGATCTGAAAATGGCTTTGGATCACCTCTGGGTCCCCATCCTAGGCTCTCAGAGCACTATAAATACAGAGTACTCATGGAAACACATATCCAGGAGGATGCACGCCTGATCGCAGTCATGGCGGCATTACCCCCAACCATACACAGAAGCAATGCAAACATTGCAACAACACTATGGACAACCTCATCAACTAGCCCAGAGTGAGATCGCTGCCATCCTGAATGTTCTATGTAAAGGCAGGTGATACAAAGGCATTCCAAAGTTTTGCTCTTCGTGTTGATTTATTATTTGGAATGTTGATTTCTCTTGAAGGGCCTAACGGGATTTGAGCTGATGTCCACGAGTCACGTCGATTGCCTTTTAAGTAAACTTCCCAAGTACTCAAGAGACTCATTTTTGGAGCACTTACAGGCTTGAGGTTGGCTTAACAGCAACAGTCTGAATCCCTACAATCTTCGAGGTTTGGCAGACTGGCTCAGGGGAAAGGCAGAAGCCCAACGACTGTCAGCCAAAATGGCACAATGCCACCAGTCAGAAAAGTCATCAGGTCCAAAGAATGATAAACTCTTGTGAGGTAGAGGGACCAGCCTGTAGCTATCTATCATGGCTTAGATAAACCTAAGATCGACATTGTCCTTAGAGAAACAGCTCAGTCAGACATGAAACCGGCAAAGGCCAAGCAAATCTGCCTCTTCTGCAAGAGCATGGAACACTACCTGTCACAATGCCCTAAAATTACCACCTGCATGGCTGAACAGGTGGAGAAATGAATTACTGATGGTAAACATTGTCAGCGTTATGGGGTGCGACCATAATGGGAACGCCTGTGGCAGGTCGACGTTCTGCCCTACCGGACTGAGAAGCTGGCGGTATGCTCCCAGCAGAACCAAGAGGTTGTTGATATTTTGGAATCCCGCAACCCCTCGAATAAAAGTGGATGGCATCCTCAGATATGCCACTCCACTGCCTTGTAAGAGAGATGCAGCCCCACTGAAGGCACTGATGGATGCGGTGATGACTACCTTATGAAGCACCGAACGTCAACTATTGAAGGGTCCAGTCAAAGCTCAGATCTATGAAAATCCAGAAACTCATCAACGGAGCATGTGTGACCAAACTGCACCCTGAAGAAGTGGATCATTCGTGCGAGTCATGGTTCATTCCTCACCACCTCGTTGAGCACAACGGCAAGCACCGACTTGTCTTTAATTGCTCATTTTCATACCAGGGTCTCGCTGTCAACTACTAACTGCTTGCCGGCCCTAGCCTTGGACCATCTCTTATGGGAGTCCTATTGAGATTCAGGGAGCATCACCAAGACCTTCATCTGGACTGACTTAGCAACTGTCCTGCATTAGGTGAAATCAGAGTCCTGCAGATTCAAAGTCTTTGTGGGGACTAGGGTCTCTGAAATTCAGGAGCTCACCCGAGATCAGGAGTGGAGATATGTCGACTTCCCGAGCAACCCAGCGGATGAGGTCACCAGAGGGAAGTCATTAGCTGAGCTCACTCTCTCAAACCGCTGGATTGAGGGCCCTGCGTTTCTCCGCCAATCCCCTGAACACTGGCCTTCATTGCCCATCTGTGATGAGCCAGAGAATACAGGTGAGATCAATAAGAGATCATTCTGCGGACTCACCCAGATATCTTCAATTGCTACCATCCCAGATGCCACCCAGTTCAATACCCGGGCAGATCTGGTGAATGCCACCCAACAGGCCTTAAACGGGGCGGCAGCTTCGGATCCCGGTGTACTCACATCAGACCTCTGAGAGGCGGAGCTCCATCTCTTGAGAGTCTGTCATAAAGCCAGCTTCCCTGAGGAAGTTAAAGCTCTCAGAGCTGGGAGACTACAGTCAAATAACAGCTGGCTCGGCACTCTTCCTCCTGAGTGGGATTCCAAGACTAGCCTCATTTGAGTGGGAGGCCGTTTCCGATGCATGGTCAATCCTTGCTCAGTCGATATCCACCCTATTTTCTTAGAGCCTCACTACGCAGCAACCCATCTGCTCATCAAGGATGCCTAGCCTGCTTCACCCAGGGCTGGACCAGGTATTCGCAGAGCTTAGACGACAGTACTGGGTGTTGTGTGGGCAGCAAGCAATCAAACGGTATCATTGGACCTGCGTTGGCTGTCGGAAGTGGAGAGGGCAGCTGTCAGTACCTATTATGGTCGATCTCTCATCTGCCCGTCTGTGGCTGTTCAAGCCTCCCATCTACTCCACGGGGGGTTGACTGCTTCGGGCCTTATCATGTAACGACTGGATGGCGCAATGAGAAACACTGGGGCTTGATCTTCTGGAGCTGTTGAACAGCATAGATTCAGATGCCTTCCTCCTCGCCATGAGGCGATTCATCGCACGCTGTGGTACGCTGGCAGAGATCCATTTGGACCAGGGGATGAACTTCAAGGGTGCAGAGAGGGAACTGCGGGAGGCCTTTGTAGCAATGGAACCTCAGCTACGGAATGGGTTAGCGGCACACCAGATATCATTCAAGCCACGCCACAATGCCAAGCCACTTAGTTACGTGTCGTCGGATGGTGCAGACGCTGACCGAGTGACACCCAGTATGCTGTTGATGGGGTGGCAAAATGCTTCGCTCCCACAAGTGTTATTCGCCCCCGATGGTCTCACAAAGAGGAGATGGCGACACAGCCAGAAGATGGTGGACCACTTCTGGTATCAGTTCATCCAAGGATACCTTCCCACCCTTCAGGTCAGGCAGAAATAGCGCCAGCTAACAGACAATCTGACACTGGACACTGTTGTCATGACTGTAGATCCGCAGATGCAGCGTGCTCACTGGCCCGTTGCGAGGGTAGTGAAGCTGCATGTCAGTGCAGATGGCTGAGTTCGATCAGCAGAAGTCAAGGTCAAGGACCGACATACTTATGCCCTGTGGCACGACTCGTCCAACAACCATCCATTCCAGATCATGAAGAATCGGGGACTTCTGGGACAGCGTAGGGAATTCTTGTGCATTAAATAATAGCTCTGCTATTATGGGCGTGGCTATTCCGAATTCCCCACTTTCTCCAGTATGTGGAACCTCTTACCAACTGACAGGACTGTGAAATTATTTATTTGGTCAGGCTGTGGTTTAGACACCCGAGAGTGCCTTTGAGGTCCTTATTTGCACTCTGCTGCCATCCTTCTTTTAATTCTGTTCTGACTGTTAAAGAGAGTAGCCACATGACTGAATGAGCAAATGTAAGTAGATGTTCGATGATATTTCAAGGTTTATTCATGGTTTGAATCTTTAGTACTAAAAAGTTATGGTTTATATTATGTTATCACCTTTGCTGCATGTTGCAATGTTAGTGGGTTGACTTTGCTAGCTGTACAGCATGTGTTGATGATGTGAATTATGTTATGATAAGATGCTAACACAGGCTAACTGTGTATTGATAGCTGATGCTAACCCATGACAATGCTCTTACTTATAATGCTCAATGCTTATAATTATGCTTTCATTTGATGTGGACGATATTACAGGACTACATTAATACATGTTCTGCATATCTGTATAACTGATACAGGTCGGTAGTGTGTTTACAGTGAGGTGTATATCATGTGATACGGTTGTTTAATTGCTTTAATTGCCATTTGCTGTTACTGTGAACATGTTCATGTTACTTAGAGCTAAGTTCACATTTACCCTGTAACACATTCAATGGATTGCTGATTGTTTATGCTATTATTATTTCAGAAACCACCATGGCTACAGAGCAACCGCATACTGACTGCAGTGGTGCCTTCTTGTGCCAAGCAGTATTAAAGTCCAAGAAGAATCTGAAACCCCCGCTTCAGTGTCACTTTCTCACCGGAGTCCACAGTCGATGAGGAGACCAGCTCCAGTTTAACACGTCAATCGATAACAGGTATCGGCCAGGGAATTTGTGCAAATGTTGATATATGATGCCTTGGCTGTGAGATCATTCTTCGGATTTGTTTTTTTCATTTTGAGAGTTAAAGGCAACAGATTCCAAATACCACGTTAAAATAACTCAACTTTTTTTCTGCTTACAGTACTAGTAAATGAAATAAGGGAATAATAACACCCGAGCATGAAACTGCTGCACAGCCAATTGTCCAATAAGTTTTGGTTTCTTGAATAGAGGAATGATCACCTATAAAAAGTTCTGTAATTCTTGCGCTGTTTACCTGATTTGAATGTAAATACCTACATCATGAAACCGGAAAATCTGCATTTTGAACTTGACAGCCATTCTACACTGTCAGCACCATAATGCAGTGATTGGCAGCTAAAATAACAATAACACTGTAAAATATTTACAGACTTGACTGGAAATGATACCAGGATCACAGCCCTGAAAGGAACGCCGGTTTGAAGCTAATGACATACTGTCTTTGATGAAATTTGCTCAAGCATGAATTAATTTGATTTAGTGGTGATTGTTGGAGCTGGATTCCTGTGGTTATTAGTAACCATCCCACCAATTCTCTGTACGTCCTGATCAGAGAACTTCAACTAGGAACTACAGTTGTTTAAAGCCATTTTTGGGATGTATATTTTGTTGACATTTTGTTGTGAAATCTGTTGATTTTGGGCACCCTTTTGCCGCCAGTGTGTGGAATGAAATAAAATGTATATATTGTGTTCATCCTGTTCTCCTTGTCTTGCTTTATATTTTTATGAAGATCTGTGAGACCATTTAGAGTGATGAATATTCAATAAAGGAAATCAAGAGACAGTAAAATACTTTTTTCACACTGCTATATGTGCTTTGGGAGAAACTGGTGACATAGTTTCACTCCTTAGTCTTTAACAACAGCTTTGCTCTGTTTTATAAAAACCCATTTCAGACAAACTCTGACCATGGTGAAGGCGTCCATATGCTGTATACAGTTAGGTAAACTTAACATGCTTGTACAGTGTCCTCCAGTAAGCCAAATGGAAAAATTCTTCGGTTCATTTTTCAACAACATAAACCAGATATGGGCACCACTTAGACTAGAGCACTCGGCAACTGAGTACATGTATCCCCCGAAGGCCCCCCAGTTGGGCCCAGATGGTCCCAGAGTACCCAAAATCAATAGGTGTCGTGAACTTACCATAATACATGTCCCTGCAAAATTTGAAAAGGAATCAGTGCACTTATGTGGGCTGCAGAGCGTTCACAAGAAAATCTCTGCGGACGCGGCGGGATTAACCAGTTAGGAGGGGAAAAAAAAAACAGAATCAATGTTGTGGGTCAGGTTTCTTTTATTGAAATACTTGAAGGTATTATTTGGCAATGTGAAAAAAGTGAACTGACAGGCAGTATTTGAAACAAAGTGGTAAAAATAAGCATGGCTGTTGAAGCACAGATAGATTATGAAAAGTGATCAGAAAGAAAAAACACATATTTCTCACGGTTTATGCTGCAAAGAATTTGTCCCTGAAAGTGTTTATTGAAAATAACACAAAACATATTTTAAATCAAGCATACTCAGCAGATAGCACAAAGGTACTCCACCCGGCCTTCACAGAGGATTTTAACGGACTTCCACCCCAAGCAGAACCCACAACCTAAACCATTAAATGGACACTCAAGGCGAGCTCAAAGTTCATCAGTGAATTATGTGGTGCCTTATAAATATCTATAAATACACCACGACAAAACAAAGTAAGACAAATAAATTAATCCCCTCTATAAAATTAGTGTTTTACATATCAGTGGTATTCTTTGAAGACCCAGTAATATTTTTTTGTTCCCTGGGAGGGACAAGGAAAGAATATTCAAGGCACATTTCGCCTGCATTTGTGAATGGTATTTTGACATCCTTTTCATGGCAACTTGTCTTAACTCATTGTGGTGGAAATTCTTATTTCATAGTGTGTACCTCCTGAACTGTAGGTGTCGCTGTTTATATAAGGATTTACTTACTGTAACCTGCTGACCCTTACTCTTTGTTTACTGTAACTCCTCCCCTCCTGTTGTGAATAAGATCTGGGGTCACCCCTGTTTCTAGGAGGTCTCCACCTAGGACTTTTGTCTGTACTAGTGTGGCTTCCCGTGCACGTATAAACTAATATCAACTGCCTTTGACTGAGTGTGTTATTACTTATTGCTTACAATACTTAAAATACACAACGCAGAAGGGGAAATCCCCCACAATCAGTTTTTGGTGCCGTGACCCGGATCGGAATTGCATCAGGACCTGAACTTCTGCTTGTTTCCAGAGGAACGGTTCGTGCGCACTGTAAAAAACCCAGGAGTTTTCACTCCATCCCTTGCTCTGGAAGGAAACAGAGTTCTGCCTGTGGGTGAGAAAATGTTACCGCGAAGTATTTGAATCTGTTTTAACATGCTCAGTCTTATAGCGGGTGATCTTGGTTGCTTTGCTGTATGTTTATAATTGGGTACCGCGTATTTTTCGGGGATATTACATACGCTAATATTAATTTGAACCCTGTAATATTAATTGGAGTTAATTTACGGTTTTAAGACTTGATTTGTTCGTTATTAAATTTGTCAGGTTGTTCGCGTTTCTAGGCTGTAATATCCTAGGTACCTCTTTATAAAACTCCCAGGATGTTTTGATATTGACAATGGGAACAGTACATACTCGACGCTGTACAAACTGTACCAAGGGGTACAAATACGACTATTGTAGTGCTGATTTGTGAATCAAATCTAGACGGTTCATTGCTGAATGAAGACCGATAGCACTTGCGGAATAGATTCAAAGCCGAAGAAATCTATTCTTGCCTTAATTCATAGTCGGCTTGAGCAAGAGACGAACTAAGATCGTGGTGAGCTTAAGTTAAAGCGTGATTCTTTTGAGAATTGACGCTTCTCTAACAAGAGACTAAACTAACATTCGTTGTGAGTTAGAGTTAATAAGTTGTGTACAAATCTTTTATGAAAGGCATAAAAGTAGTCGAGAATACCAAGAATCCTAGCTAGGCTTGGTTTATGAAAGTTTCAAAGAGGAAACAAAAAATCCCGAGGAGGGTCAGGAATAAGAGATTCCTGTAGACCGCGGCAATCGTTGACTCATTGCCTATATCAGTCATTCTGGGACAGCTCTGTTTGTTTTATGTTGTCTGTTTAATGTTATAGAAAGCATGATGCCTTGGCTTGTGTGTCTTGTATTCGTTTGTAATAACATGTCGTCTATGTGCTAATACTGTTTAATGCGCAGCGAAAAAACAAAAAAAAAAAACGTTGGTCCGTAATTCAGCACGTGATTAACCTCTAATACAGTCCTGAGTCCGTGTGTCCTCTACAATAAGGTAAGCGCATTTTCTTTGATCGGCTATTGTTAAAATTAAGTTTAAATTGTTTTGCTTCTCTAAACTGCATAAAGTATTTAATTGTTTTTTACATAAGTTTTCTTGGCTTAAGTGTGCTGGTGCTGAACAAAAGTGTTCAATTTGCATTTAACTTAAATATAGCCTACGAGTTTGGACAATATTGTAAATCATGGGTTCAACAAACAGCACAATGAAGCCAGAAAAACCACGTGCAGGGACTCCATATCGAGTAATGGAGGAAAAATATGGTGGTATTGCAGGTAAATACATGACCAAATGATCTATCTGGACCAATAATAATTGGCCTGTTGATGGTTCATTTAATAATAATAGATTAAAATCAGTTTGTAATGTAATTGAGAAAAAAGGTTTGATATATAAAGAAGCTGAAGCACATAGAAATGCCTTACAATTATGGAAAGCGGAAATCCAAATTAGAGCAGAAAAGAAAAAGAGTAAAGAAGCATGTTTACTTCCAGCTAAATTGGCTGTTATACATTGTGTAGCACATTCCTCTTCCACCTCTCTAGTTGCTAAAGGTAATGCTACGGCTGATGCATGTGCCAGACATGCCGCGGCCACACCTTCCCTGTTGGTTAACCAAAGTCCTCAAAAAGTTTTAAAGGACCCTGTCCCCTCTCTTAATGATGTCGCTGTTTTACAGAATCGCGCTGAGGCTGAGTGGGCGACATGGGTATCTGTGGGGTGTCATAAAGGTCCTGATGACATCTGGCGACACCCTGATGGTCGTATTGTAGCTCCCCGTGCAATACTACCAATTCTGGCTCAAGTGTCACATGGTGATAACCATGTGAGCAAGGGGGGGATGATTGCGGCCATAAACAATTTATGGTATGCTCCTGGGGCAACACAGCAAGCAGCGCTGTGGTGCAAAAGATGTCTTATCTGCCAGCAGCACAATGTTGGGAAACCAGAGCAGACCAAAAGAGGAGCGCACCCTCCCCCTTGGGGACCTTTTGTAAATATGCAAATAGATTTCATTCAGTTAGAGAAATGTTTAGGTTTTGAGTATGTTTTAGTTATTGTAGATATGTTTTCAAAGTGGGTTGAAGCTTTCCCTTGCCGGAATTGTGATGCACAGTCGGTTGTGAAAATTCTGGTCAGGGAAATCATACCCAGATATGGTATTCCTCACTCCATCAACAGTGACAGAGGAACGCATTTTACAGCCCAGGTAATGAGAGATCTTAGCAAAGCTCTCTCTATAAAACTCAACTTTCACACCCCATGGCATGCTGCCTCTGCAGGAGGCGTGGAAAGGCAGAATGGCATATTGAAGAACAAGCTGGCCAAACTCTGTAGGGAAACGGGGTTAAAGTGGCCAGATGCCTTACCACTAGCCTTAATGTCTATGAGGTCAACACCCAATAGAGTAACTGGTTTATCTCCGCATGAAGTGTTAATGGGGCGGCCCATGTCGACTCCATTAATGCCTTTTCCACCTCTCTCTGAAGTTGAATTACTGTTAGCCAATGAGAGAGCCCTGCAGTACTACAAGGCTTTATGTGCTCAGTTAAAACATCTACATCCCCAGGTGAGGCTTGCGCAACCGCAGCCTCCAGACAGTCCATGTCATACTTTTGTACCTGGGGATTATGTGTACATTAAAGTCTTTAAAAGAAAAAATAAGTTGTCCCCCAGGTGGTCAGGTCCATTCCAGGTGCTCCTGACTACGGATACTGCAGTGAGGTGCCAGGGAAGAGCCACTTGGGTCCATGCATCACACTGCAAGCGAGCACGAGACCCTGCTGCTGCTGAATAAGAGGCTGACAGAAGGCAGACGCTATCAGTCACCTCCAGATAATCAGGTGTAATGTTCCTAGTTGCCCAAATGTCAGTTGTTGTAGTAGATCAGAATACTGCACTCATACCATTGTTTCTGTTCTCTCAATCAGGTTGACACTGAGACCATGACCAGTGACAGACGAGTGTTGGTGATTATCCTGCTGGTTCGAGCCATAGCCTGGATTCAAGCAACACCATCTGGGTACCCTGACGACCTCGCTTCCCAGACCGGGAACCAACAACAGCAGGCAGCCGCCGAAGACGATGACAGCAAGCCTCAACCACCAACAGTGTTAGGGGCATCAACAACTCCTCCTCAAATCAAAAGATTGAAAAGATACAGCGAGAGCCATCGTCCCAACCTTTACCTCAATTTGGAATCAAGACATTGCCGATCAAACCTGTTACTGTTCATGTAATTCATATTCCATGTGCCGGTATCACCCAGTAACCTGTAATTGTTGTAATTGTCCCCCTGATTGTGGACGTGTAACTATGTCACTAGGACAAAATGAAAATTCTCCGACCATTGAAGTAGCCTATTGTGGAACCAAAGTGTTGAAATCTTCAGGATCCATATGGGGACGTGCCTTAAAAGCCCCAGCTGGGGCCTATTGGGTTTGTGGAAATAAGGCCTATTCGTCGCTCCCTTTTAATTGGCGTGGAATTTGTTCTTTAGAATACATAGTCCCAGCTATGCGTATTACCACCACTTTACCTGATGCAACTCATAAAACATCGTTATAATTATTTTCGCACACATGACAGAAATTGTAAAACTTGTGATTTCTTTAGAGCCCTTTTTCCTCAGTATAGAGTCATGTCAGCCCTTGATTAGATTACAGATTTATCTGTAGTGGTTGAAGAGTTGGCTAATACCACCTCTGCCGATTTTACTGTAATCAATACTGAATTAGCTTCTGTGAGAATGATGACTCTACAGAATAGGGCAGCATTGGATTATCTGCTAGCTAGCCAAGGGGGGACCTGTGCAGTAATAGGCACAGAATGCTGCACTTATATTCCAGATTACAGTAATGTAACTATCCCCCATATTATTGACCATCTTAATAACATTTATAAAAAACTACATACACCAAAAGTATACACCTTTTATGACTGGTTAACAGATAAACTGGGTCATGCCGGCACTGAAATAATGCATTATGTCCTGTATCTTTTCATAATAATCATCATATTCACTCTGTTAATTAATTGTCTGAAAACTGTAATATTTTCTTTGTGCACGAAGCCACCTGTTACAATTATGGTGCAAAGTTATAGCCACTCTTTAGCAGAAGAATCTATAGAACCACAAAACCCATTAGCTCCTTACATGGGTTCAACTTTCCATAATCCATACCTACGCTGCTGCTTTTTTCCTTCCCTAGTCAAAAACCGGGAAGGTTTTTGTATCAGTGTGGGCCCTCTTAATTATTACACCTATATAGAGCGATTTCGCTCTTCGTAGCTTAGTTGTAAATAATATTTCATAGATAGGAATTTTTTTACAGGTGTTATCGTTGAGAGGGATCCCCACGGATTAACAGTCACCATACATATTTTCTCCAAGACTAAGTCTGATAGATTTAATCGAGGCCACCGTCAACTTCAGTGTCTACGTCACTGTCAGAAGTCTTGCGATTTCACTGTTGTTAATAAAAACTTCAATGTTAGGTTCTTCTATTAATGTATCACATCTAGTGGTCGGTCCATTAGGACCGTAAGGGGGGAATATTGTGGTGGAAATTCTTATTTCATAGTGTGTACCTCCTGAACTGTAGGTGTCGCTGTTTATATAAGGATTTACTTACTGTAACCTGCTGACCCTTACTCTTTGTTTACTGTAACTCCTCCCCTCCTGTTGTGAATAAGATCTGGGGTCACCCCTGTTTCTAGGAGGTCTCCACCTAGGACTTTTGTCTGTACTAGTGTGGCTTCCCGTGCACGTATAAACTAATATCAACTGCCTTTGACTGAGTGTGTTATTACTTATTGCTTACAATACTTAAAATACACAACGCAGAAGGGGAAATCCCCCACATCATCCATGTGTTTTATTGAAAACATAATGAAAACTTTTTCTTTCATGAATGTTAGGTTTGGAGGGTTATTTGTGACAATATCAAAAAAGATAAATGAAAATTAAGAAGTCAATTAAATAAATGTACAACTAAATGGCTTAATTGACCATGGTAAAAAAAATGATCAAAAAATAATAAAAGTACAATAAAGTTATTAAATTTCCGGTTAAACAATTAAAAGCATCAGCATGTACACTACTGCTCAAAAGCTTGGGATCACTTGGAAATTTTCTTGTTTTCCATGGAAACGCACATGAAATTAGTCTGAATAGGAAATATTGCAAATGAACAGAACATGCTGACATTGTCTGAGTTAGAAATAATGATTTTAATGGAAAATGATGAATATGTACTTCAAACTTTGGCTTCATCAAAAAAAAAAAAAAACCCACCTTCACGGTGGATACTGAAACTGATGTTTGACGGGAACTATTTAGCGCAACTACTAGTTGACAACCTGTGAGGCGTCTTTGTCTTAAACTACACACTGTAGATTTTTGTCTTCTTGCACAGTTGTGCATCGGGGCCTCCCACTGCTTTTTTCTGTCCTTGTTAGTGCCAGTTTGTGCTGCTCTCTGAACGGAGTAGTTGACAGCATGGTAAGAGATTTTAAGTTTTCAATTTCTCGTATTGAATAGCCTTCTTTTCTAAGCACAACAAAAGACTGACGGGTCTCGAAAGGAAGTTCTTTCTTTGTGGCCATTTTGAGCCTGTAAACAAACAAACAACTGCTGATGCTTCAGGTACTAATCCAACCTCAAGAATGCCCTTTTGCGCTCCCTCATTAGTTCAATGGTTTTCAGCTGTGCAACACATTTGCAGAGGGGTTTTCTAATAATCAATTAGCCTAATAAAATGCTTAACTTTGATTAGCAGCCATACCAGGAGATTATTGAAGAGGACTGACAGTTGCTGATAATAGGCCTCTATGCAAAAATGTAGATTATTCTTTGAAATCTGATTGATTTTAATTGTTTGTGAAATGGATAAAAATTTTTGTGTAATGCATGAAAATGTATTTTTCTTTGGAAGACAAAGAAATTTGCAAGTAATCCCAAACTTTTGAGTGGTAGTGTAATATTAAGGCAAATTTGCAGCAGAAACAATTGAATTTATTCCATTAATTTTTCATTTTGCCATTTAATTATTCATGGTGCCAATCTTTTGTGTGACTTTGAATAAATATTTAAATATGTCATCAAAAGCCATCAGAACAGCCTCACAATTTATCCATGTATCAACACAGATCAATGAATTTTTTGTGTGTTTCTGTCAATACAGGTCAGGTGTAAACACATAATTTAATCAAATCTTACAAATATAGATTTGTGTCTGTGGAATTGTTTGTTGGCTTGTTTTTGTCTATATTATGCCCATTGTGGGTCTGGTGAGCAGCACTTATGATCTTGCCAACTAGTTTAAAGTTAGAAGTATTCGTGGCTGCGGCACAAACTGATTGTTGTTCATTCTGTGATAATGTAGCCTATTGAAACCATGTCACTACTTGTGAGATAGCAACAAGTAGCAACTGGATACTATAATCTCAACCAATCGCATTTGGATGCTGGTAATTTGGTTGTATGTGGACAAGCACCTCCATAGCAGCACTGCCGGAAATTCTAGCTAAAATTATCCAGCTTAGCCCCGCATGATCTCAGCTCTGAAGACTTACTGACCAGCGATGACAAGCTATTAATGTTGAAAACACAGCATGGATAGTGTTAAACCAGCCTTTGTCCATGGCTGGTCTGAGCTGGGATTTTCAGCAGGGCAAAATTGTTTTGGCTCACAGTTCTCTTTGTTTATCTTCTTCAGAGTCTTCTGATGATCTTCTTGTGACGTTTTTCTGATCCCAGGGCACCCCCTACAGGTCACTGAGTTTAGGGAATCGTTTGCCATGTTGAGCTGGTTTCAATGATGTTAGGCCACAGGCCTCCGCCCCTTTCAGTACTGCCTCTAGGAATACTGTTTACTTCTTAGGTCAATACAGTTAGCAAGAGCATATTTAACGTACACAGTGGACATTTTGACAAAATGAGCCAACAAACAATTTCTCTGATAGAAAATCTTTGCTTTTGTGGGAAA
The DNA here is from genome assembly GCA_029721435.1 of Gymnothorax reevesii. NCBI lineage: Eukaryota > Metazoa > Chordata > Actinopteri > Anguilliformes > Muraenidae > Gymnothorax > Gymnothorax reevesii. Next base: position 31,242,055 of record CM056584.1, on the reverse strand, counting down.
GCTTCAAGAAACATTGGACTGAAAAGTAGAAGGAACATTTATTCACTCATGCTCATTCTTGTTCATCAGACTGTGAGTGCTGGACACCTTTTTAAACATACAGTATTTAATGCTTCACGTCAGTAAATGTTGGTATTTACATTTATCATTTCACTTTAGCAAGACAACTGTGCTTAAGGAGAGGGTCATTATAACCTGGCTGTGATTGCAACCCCAATTCCAAAAAGGTTGGCACATCATGGAAAATGCAAATGCAATCAGGGATTGATCAGAAAAGTCCATTCACCCTCAACTATATCGAAAACACTGTACCCACATATTATGACAAACTAACTTGTGAATTTGATTTTTTATTGGAAATATACACTTATGTGAAATCTGATGACTGAAATACTCCACAGGGGTAATTTAGTACTTATTATGATATGACAATTTGAAAAAAAATGTATGTATAGCAGGTGTTGTTGTTCAGCAGGTGAGCCATTTGTTAAATCATGTTAAAGGAGCCTCTAATAAAGGCCAAGTCCCTCAATAGTAAAGATTAGTCAAGGCTCACCAATTTTCTCACCAATTTGCAGTTATAAAAGCATATTATCCATCACTTTGAGAAAAATGTTCCTCAACCACTAATCGATAAGATTTTGGGGATTTTATCCTCCACAATGCATTATATATTTAAAAGATGAAAGGAATCCAGTCGAATCTTGGTGCAAGAAGTTCAAGGCCAAAAACTACCTTTGAATGCGCTTGATCTCAGATCCCTCAGACATCACTGTATTAAGAACGATCATGCGACTGGAATAGATAGCCTGACATGGGCTCAGAGGGGGCTCAGGGCTCATTCTGCATGTTTGACTTGGTTTACTACAGTCTTCGGTACCCAAACGCTTAATGAATGTGATTAATGAGTGTGATTAATGAGTGTGATTAAAAGACATTGTGATGTAAAACAGTGGTAAACAGTCAATGGTATCATCTTTTTTGGTCTCAGTTGCTGTCATAACAGTGTATACTATCAATAAGCAATTTATTTGAGTTAGAACATCAAATACTATGTTGTCATACTGCTTTTCAATATAACAGATGGCCAATGGACTTTTCAAATCAGTCCTCTTTAATTTTGTTTGCATTTTCAATGATGAGCTAACTTTTTTGGAATGATGGTAGTACTATTTGATCCAACCAATCAAATGTTCTGCTTTCCGATAGGTAACAGGTTTAATTATCTCTGCTGCATAAAAGTTCAGCAGAATAAAATAATTGAACAGCAAAATTATTAATGAAATAATCAGCTAAAATTAATTATTTCTACTTTGATGTAGATGGGATATTAGCAGGATGTCCTGCTAATATACTAACCAGCATTAAAAATGCACCGCCCTTAATTTCAAGGCCAAAATACAATTTATGCATGTTTGTGATGAGTAATTGTTATCAAGACTATTATGCCTCCTGACAAGATGGCAAAATGCGAAATTAGGTCTTTGGCGCATTTTAATGCCATTTCAGGCAGAAAAAGCTCAAATGAAGATTTTTCGTCACCAGGGCAAAATGAAAATGTCTTCCAGGGTCTGCCTGTTCATGAAATCTGGTCTTTCAAAAGGTGGCGAGGCAAAAGCCACATTAAGTCAACGAAGGAAAAACAAGCGTCTCAGCTCACGAACAGTAGCCAAATTGGAGCCTCTTAGAATAGAGGATAAGTAATCAAAGTCACAGAAAGACATACTGGAGCACACAATTACATAGGCAGTTTATTATGGTGCACTGTTGAAACTGTTTAAAAGCAAAGGTTACTCCAAAACAGAGGCAAGAAATGTGAACCTAAATCATTTAGGGTCTGTGTCCAGTTTGATCATCAGAAACATCAATCTGATTTCATTTATAGCATTCACTTGCACATCATAAACATGCATAATTTGTGTCTCAGCCATGAAATTTAGGTGGCGTGTTTTCTTTTAATGACTTTTTTGCGCATTTAATTAGCTACTTCATTGTATATTCAATTACTTATTGTTTTAAATAATTGTGTTTTCATTCTTCAGATAATTGTTCATTTGCACATTTAATTAATTGTATTTATTTAATATCTGTCACACATAACCCTCCATACGCTTTATGGCTTCTCGGATAACCCTCTTTCATATTCTGTTGAGGCAGTGAGTGATATGAATATGAATCCCTATCTTTATTTGAGAGCGTGCTTTTTCGACTTGAGAGCAGACACATCGATTTTGTGCATAGATCTTGCAAAATTTTTCCCCAAAGTACTGCTCCCGCACTCACAGATCTTATAAATAGTCATATGACCCAACATTATAAAATTTACAGAACAGTGCTTCGACAGTTTTATGAAACATAATATAAACTGACTCCAGCTGTTATGCAATTTTTTTGACTGCATTTTTGTTATATATACTACAGTCCTACATCAGTGTTATGTCAAAAGGTTCAATTGAAGGGTCACTAGTATATCACACCGCAGCAAATTCAGCTTTTTTCTACAGGTGAAAGCAAGGTGAGGCATTTACTTGTACACTTGAGGGCCTAAAGGCAAAAAATAACTTGGAGACCCCTCTGAGACATTAGCACATTGTGCTACTTTTATTTAGAAACCAGTGCTTCCTCTGCCACTGCAGGGGCCCGAGGCACAGTACCTGATTTGCAGGAAGGAAAGCTTTACCTGGTCATATTACTCGACTGACTACTGCAGTTATATAACAAAAAGGCCTAAGATAACTCAGAACAAATCACCATTCATTGGATGGGCTCAAATTCACAGCCACTCATCAGCCCAATCCTGAGAATACCGTTTTTCCAAAAAGGTCCAGGTACGTTTAACTTTACCTGGGAAGTGCTAACAATAAATCGTAAAGACAAAAAAAAAAAACAAAAAAAATCAATTTGATCAGCACGCAAAAACAAAAGGAAGTTGTATTCTCATAACATTTTAATACGTATCTCGTAAAATGTAGGAAAATCATCCGGCATTGGCGAAATTCTAAAATAGACCACACACTTCTTAACACCTGTGCGGTGAATAATCCAGCTACAGCTGCCGATTGTTTTAGGTTGTACAGCTCTGCAATGATCAGGTCTATGTCAGCTCTTCCAGAACAAGAACAGCAGATACTCAATATGTATCAAGACACATATTTACATATGTTCTAATCAGAATGCAGACTTATTTACATGGTAAAGTGAAAAATAACAGATGTCCACAATAAACTCTGAAATAGCGAAAATTGCACAAATAAACTGAAAGCCGAAAACGAGGCTTTAAAAGCCTTGCAAATATCCCCAAGTCAAGATCTTCAAATTTATAAGTATTGCTATAACCATTGGTCATACCAAACCTCATGTCAACCGTGGACGGATAAAAAGTTAAATCCTTTAGGACATATTTTGCAGCATGCATCACAAAAACAGCAAAATGTAACCTGTAATTCCTTCATGATGTCACTGAGTCTTCATTTCGGTCCTGTTCCAATCCACCGTTTCTTTCATTTGTTGTCGCCTGTTTGAAAATCTTGAGAAAAATGGAACCTCTGAATACTAACGATACTGAAAACTCACGGATCAATAAGTGAACTGACATTCATTTTGACATTACAACTGGTTGCCCTAATGTTTGTTTGTGGGCAGGGGTAAGTGGGTGCATTCTGTTTCACAAAATCTTTAACGGGCAATTTGAAATAAAAGCTTAGCTTTCATGTAAAAATGACCATTTATTAGCTTGTAGAATCTTCTCAATAAAACGTAATACATGCCATATAGTACATTCAAAACCCTCCTCTCCCCCTGGTTCAAATCGCCTGTTTATTTCCATATTTATTGACTCAGGCACTACACTGCTAACACACAAATCGCATGAACTTGAACTTATGACAAATAGCATCCCCATAAGTTAGGCATCATAGAATATTTATTCCTTCAACTGAAAATCTTTTAGGAAGTACATTTAATGCTGCCTCTCAAAAAAAAGACAATATACCCTCGTATATCTGGGACTGAGTGAAGGACCTTCAGTGGTTATAGTTTATAATTAGAAGAAAAAACCAAGTATTCTGTAAGGATAGGGATGATGAATATCACTCACTCAAGTCAACACTTTTTTTTTCACACCAGGGCAGTTAGCTTGTCTTCTTCTACATTCCCGTTTCCCCCTCCAGCATCATGACATTTCATCCTCCTCTTTAGCGATCCCTCCCCTCCTCTATCCTCCTGCTTTCATGCTCGTTCAGGGCCTGCACCCCTCATTATTTCCCATCCTTCTTGTGGTTGAGCTCCACCAGCACCAGCTCTGAGTCCTCAGCGACCTTCAGCAGGGTCTTCTCAGGCCCAGTGAGCTCCTCCGTCACCTCCACTAGGGCCTCCTCCAGCGCGTCCTCCACAGGCTTCTCCTGGACTGGCTCCTCCTCCTCCTCCTCCTCCTCCGCTTCCTCCTCCTCTGAGTCAAGCACCACCTCCTTCTTCAGCCCCTCAGGGTACTTCTTCACGTGGAAGGTGAAGGGTGGCACCTTGTAGACATTGGGGTCAGAGCGTTTCTTAGCTTTCTTAGTCTTCTTCTTCCCCTTCCTCTCAGGCTTAATGGTTATACGGTTACCCAGTTGCCCCATGGTCTTCCCAAGGTTCTGCCTGGTCTTCTCCATGTTCTCCTTGGTCTTCAGCCTAGTCTTCTCCAGGTTCTCTCGTGTTTTCAGCCTGGTCTTCTCCAGGTTCTCTTTCGTCTTCAGCCGGGTCTGCTCCATTTTCTCCTTGGAGAAGGCCTTCTTGATGTTGTCGATTTGCTGCCGGCCACTGCGTTTGATTCGCTCCGCTCGAGACTCGTGGATGATCTCTTCAATCTCCACCTCCTCGTCTGAGGATGCACCCACGCGTCCCTCCTCTGCAGTGCCGCCCTCTGTTTCTGCGCCCTCTCCCGCGGTCACCGCATCCGCAGCCTGCTCCGGCTGTTCTGCTTTCGTGACAACTTTTGCCTCCACCTGCGGCCGCAGAGAAAAGAGCAAAAGAAAAAATGAAAAATCTCAAAAACAAAACCACTGATGCCTCATTTTCACTACAAGGTACCGGCTCTATTCTACTCTACTCCACCCGCCTTGGTCGTCATAGCGAAAGAAGGTAATTTTGCCTTCTTTCGCAAAGTTGTCCGATTTGGAAACGTAAACAGGTAACACCACATACTTATCAAGGAAATTACCTTCATGAAGAGTTTTGAAATGCCGCTCTCGCTGGAAAAACAATTACCATCGCAGAGTGCCAGTGCATAGGCCTAATTATTATTAAATGATTTTTCTCTACTGAATGTAGCCCACTATTTTGTCGCAGTTATTATTTTCTCGCAGGGTGGAGAGAAGCCGTGTCTTCAATTGCCACTTGCTTATTAGCATAATTGGCCCTGGAAAACCTACATTAGATCTCATGAGACGAGACGACCCATGATGCAAGAGGGCCAAGAAGCAGTGACCATTCTCTCTGACCAATCAGTGGACTGCAGTGTTGTCACATCACATTTTAGTAGCTCTACTACCCGATCAGCTTTTTTTGGAACCCCAGGAGAGCAGGTACCAGAAAAGGTACTTTTTCTTAATCGAAAAGCAAAGAAGGCGAGTGGACTTGAGTGGAGCCAGTGCTACATAGGGGGAAATGAGGCATAAATGCTAAGGTGCATTTTGAGGACTCAGATGGTGGCTGATTCAAGCCATAGTGATGCCACAATACGACTGTTGCAGCTGTCAAGCCTTAATAACCCAACATTGCTCAAGTGCTAACCATAGCACAGTCATGGTACCTGTGCTAGCTCAGTTCATGCCGTTCTATTTTTTACTCGATTCCAGTGACCACCTGTTGAATACAGTCCAGCCAAGAAATGCCACGATAATATTTTGAAAGGACACTACAAATACACCTTCATTGATGCCAGATCAAAAATGTACATCTTAAATGTCAAACCGGCCAAATTTAAACCTCCTTTTTTGAACAATGGCCGGCCCAAAATAAAGCGCTTTCTATTTGTCCCTTTGAACTAAGACTCTTCTAAAATGTCAAACTCAGAATGTTGCTGGTGTCAAATTGAAAATGAGAACATTTTTAAGAAAATAATATTTCTCTCTTTCAACGCCTGCCATGTTGTCCTTGTACTATTTTCAATTAAATATACAGTTTACCTGATTTGTAAATAATTGTGTTCTCTTTTCCTTTAAATTTTACACAGCCTCACAAGTGTTTTGGAAATGGGGTTGTCCGATTATGCAAAGATTTTCCTGACCCTGGCCATGACCAAAATTCAATGGAGCCACCAGCCTGACCAAATGAAGATTCAAATATTTTGATAATAGAACCAAACATGTGTCCTGTACTTTTTTTGTGTTTCTCCAAAGTTCAGTTTAGGAGATGCAAAATTTCCCGGTCTTCCACACGTGCCTCATCGCCGTCAACCCCAACTGAATTTGCACTCTCCAATATTCTCTTTCAGATTCGCAGCACCAGTGTGTACTCTAGTGAGCATAATGCCGTCATTTCTAAAACCCCCTCCCTTTGTTATGTCAAAACTTTCTTTGGGGATGCAAACACATTCCACCCTCAGAGATGGGGGGTTGGAGGAGTATGTTAAATCCCCTGAAATTGCCATGGGAGTCAAATTTTGGGGTCACTGGGTTTCAAAATGCAGAAATGGATGCCACATCCATGACCACTGGATCTTTGGAGGAGTTGCCTTTTCGGACCCACATACACAAAAATATACGCTAGCAATTTGCTAAATGTCTTTTAAATTATGACTGGAAAAGGGTGCTGCGCTAAGATGAGACCAAAATTGAATTTTTTGTCAGATACAGCATTGGCTTGTTTGGAGTTGAAACAGAGACACATTCCAGGAATGGCATCTCATGTCCATAATGGATTTAAGTGAGCATGCAACTCCCTCTCTGGCTGAGCCATCGATACGGTGCCTCTGAGCGAAGTATGAAATAAATAAAACATCTTACCTTATATATCTATTGCCTTGAGATTGTAATGTATGCAAGAAGGTAATGAGAGACAGACAATAAATTGGTATGATGACAAGGTTATGATAACAGAACGGGAGCGGTAGAACCTGAATATTAAGCTGAAATAAATGTCATTGGAAAAAAAGTGCTTGGTTATTTGGTTTAAATTAATTTGTTTTAGCGAACAAACATACATTCTATTACTGCAACTGGAAGCTCTAAGATGGGAGAGATAATTCCTTATGATGTAATGTTGGAACTTGTATGGAACATTAAAACGCAGAGACAGAAGTCTACCACCAGGGGCCGAATGAGGGGGTAAAACATTCAAGATGTAAGACAGGAGGTCACGAAGAAATATATTTCTGCAAGAGTAGGCCACAAGCAGCCGTAACTTGTTGCTAAGATACTGTGTCACTGGATAGGCCAGGCAGTATTTTGCAAAAACGTATTTTTAAGTACAAGCATGTCTGTATTTCATTTGGATTATGATTTTCCCACTGATTTTCCCACTGATCTTTAGAAAAGTTTAACCCTTGTGTCGCGTTCCAGCCAAACTGACCCTGTATTAAATTTTGAATTTTATATATATGTTATAAATCATGTAAAAAATATATATTTTTTAACATTAAGCTCTATGGCCTTTTCAGATTTTCTGTGAGTATTAAGTAAACAAATACATGAAATTTCTTCCAAAAATAAACTTCCCATTTGCTATGACCCCTGTTAATCCACCCCTGAGCTGGTTCTCTTCTATAAATACAGCAGCCAACTCATTCTACTGGAAAGGTAAAAAAAAACCCAGAATCAAAATAACTATACTCCAAAACCCCCAAAAATACGGTGGGCTTGTTGCACCAATCTTTACCAATACTTCCTCTACCACCCGCTCCAGTATTTCTAAAACTGGACAAATAATTTGACTTCTGCCTGGCTTGATATTGGAACAGACCATCTGTAAAAATGTTCCCATTCAGCCCATTTCTCTAACAGACAAATCAATCGAAACCTTCTCTTTCACAATTCATACCATCAGCACCACTCTTAATGCCTGGAGGAAAGCAAACAAGAGTCACGAGAAGATGACATATAAGATGACATTATATGCTGGGGGGATATTAACATATTAAAATTTACACTGTCACCTTCTACTCTCGCCCCTATCTGGCATAACCCCATGTTTAAAATCTATAGTGAAACCATCAACTTCCCTGCATGGAAAAAGAGAGGAATAACCAGCCCGGGACACCTCTTCTGTGGCAGCTCTCTTATGACCTTCGACCTTCTCAAACAAACATGCAACTTACCCCACCACTTTCACTATCAGTACATACAGTTGAAAGATATCATGAAAAAACTAATCAATATCCATAACTTTCACAACTCCACTCCTCCCTTACTGGTGAAATTAGCTTTGCCTCAACTTAAAAGGTTACTACCCCAGATCCACATGGAGTAAAACATACTCCATGTCATACAGCTCAAAAATTCTGCTAAGTCATTACAATTCATTCTGATAATTCATTTACACAGAATACATATCACCAATCATCACAAAATGAATCTCATGGGCTTCATAGAAAATAACTCCTGTACACACTGCCCCACTGCAATAACGGCTAGTTGCAACCCAATTTATGATGGAGAATCTCTGGCATCATGGGATGGGGGAGAGAGAGGTACGAAAACACACTTTTCAGCATTCCCCTTTCAGAATTCAACGGGGTAAATGGAAAGATGTGACTGATTTCAGGGAATGAAATTCCTACCTCATTATTTATGAGCATAAGAGTTGCCACTCAGCATTGTCATAAAATCCAAAAAATCTAATCAAAATTGATTTATATAGCACACTTCACAAAGAACAGCCAGATAATGGTTCACAGAGAACCCTGGACCAACTCTCCAGAAAAGCAAGCTAGCGGCACCAGTGACATGGAAAAATTCCAAGAAATTGTGTCAGTGTTCCAAGAAATTGCATCATGTTAACAAGAACTCAGGATGCAAGCACTGCACTGGATTTGACTGATTGCTACCATTATCAACAGCATAGTTTATCTTGTGCGAATTTGTATTTTGTAAAACGATTTGTAACAAAGTAATTATATTATACTGAATGCTGATTATACATGAATGAGCCACATCATAACAGTTTTATCCAGGCTCTTTCGGTTTTGGGTAGTTTGTTTGGGCGCCAGTTTATTGCGCAAAGAATGTGAATCACAGATCTCCCAATAATTAACTCCCAATAATCTCTCAATGGGTTCTGATTTACTGTTCGATCAGAAAGCCTTTCACTCATTAAATTAAGTGTAAGTTATACATTACATCATTGAATGACGCTCAAAAAGAAACAATTCCAATTTCAGAAAACCCATTTTAAGGAACGTGCTGTCTGGAGTTTTAGCAAGTTTGCTTATAAACAGAGCAAACTCCACATTTCAATGGGAACTATTCATGTGTTTTGATGGTGTGGTTTCAATTGTATTCAACACATTCAAGCAATCACAGTCCATTTGTAAAGTTATGCATAATAAAATGAACACAAGGCAACTTAATGATAAATTGTACTGAGAAAAGCAACAAAATATCCCCTTAACCTGATTTCATAGTTAGTAAACAAAAATGGATTTTTACTAAGACATGGGCTTAATCAGGTTTTGGCCAGATGGAAAATTCTTTCACTTTCCATGAGACATATTGATCATAAAAAATGAAATTACTGCAGCCTTATCATAAATCACAAGAGCATGAATCTCAGATTTGACAGTGTCTGACTCATCCCTTTGTAAATCAACAGCAGGTGGTGAGCTAAAAATTGAGGAAGAGGAGAACATCTCTTTAAAATAACGATTGGTCTTCACCTGTTAACATGAACTTGAGAAACACTTAACATTTTCAGGTATGGGTAGTTTTCCTCGTTGAGCGAAGACATTTCAATGCAAAATTGCATTTTTCAGTTGTGGACAGTTGTTGCCAATCTTTGTTTTCTTTGTTGCACTGAAAAAAGTGATTTTGACCCCTAGTAAATGTTCCATATATTAATTCAGCATATTTTAATAGAAATAGGTGTGTTATTTAACTCCACTTAAAAAATATAAGTAATTTCAAATAGTCAACATAATAAAAATATCTAGCTTCAGATAAAAATATTTTGTGCAACCAGTTATCTTAAAAAAATTATGTTCATTCAACAAAACATTTTTTTCAGTGTGTAATTTTGAAAATTAGAGCACGTCAGGTAGCCTGCATTGCGGCAGGACATGCAGAACGCGAAGCTACAGTGGAGTTTATCTTTTTATTAAAGTGAATAAAACATTTTTATTGAACTGAATTAATTATTTCATTGCCATAGCGTTGCAAAAGAAGTTGCTGTTTTAACGGTTTATGGATTATTCTAATCCTAAAAGGTCAAGACTACTAATAAGATAAGACATTTCTCTAGCCTCCCTTAATTTCAGCTGAGCAGCCGTCACTGTTTTAAATGACATTTTCTTAATTAAAAAAGTTAATGGCGGCGGCACCTTTAGTGCCCACAGTTTCCACCTGAGCCCCTCCTTTCTCCACCCAGCCCAGTAGAACTCATCATAAAATCTGGCTCCTTTTCCTTATCTGGTCCTGTGTATCGGCCGAGCCTGCTGGCCACCGCCCGGGTTTATTTTGGGTGCGCCCGCCACCGCTCCGCCTGGGATTCCTGTCAGATTCTCTGGCGATGTGCCACCGGCACATTCTGCTCTCCCCGATCAGCAGAAGATACACACTGCCCCGTCACTCGGGCAACAGGGTTGCAAAATAAGATATCAGTGCAGGGGAAAGCAGACTGAGAAAAGGGCAGGGCAGGACCGAGTATGTGACTTCTCTGCTCATGCCCATCAGGAGGGCTGGGCAGAGCCTTGCCTGCCAGGATTTTACCCCCACACGATAGGCCAGGGGCATGGCCAAATCAGCACTTGCTTACTATCAATAATATAAGTTGTACTCTATGTTTTTAGTTTGAAATGAAAAAATGAATGAAATAATGAAATGAAATAATGAATATCGTCTCAAAGTGCAGACTTTCATCTCTAAACTGAAGATATTCACATCTAAAGCAATCACATCTATTGGGCTGTTCCATGGGCGTGTGTGTGTCAATCCTCAATTATTTCATTTTCATGTAAGCAGGTAAAAAGTCGGGAGTTTTTGATATGTGGCATTTGCATTTGGAATCTGAGGCTTTTAACGGTCAATATTAATTCCTAAGTGTTACAACGGCCAGGGAAGCAAGTTGTCATTCAGCTGAAAAATCGAAACAAATCCATCAGAAAAATATGAAAAAAACAGAAAAATTAGGTGTGGCTGAATCAACTATTACAAACTGGTGGGCTGAGGAACACCAAAAGCTCTGAATACCACAGATCATGGCGGGAAAATACCAACGCAAACACAGAGCTTTAGAAACACGAGGCTTGCCTAAAACATAAAGAAAAGCCTGGACAGTTCTGAGGCAACATCCTGTGGACAGATAAGACAAAAATGAGCTCAGAATGATGGAAAGAAAAGAGTGAGGAGAAGTGAAGCAACTGCTCGTAATCCACAGCAAACCACCTCATCGGGCTACAGCGGTCAGGCGTGAGCATGTATTTATTGCTGATGGGACTGCTGGCAAAAGCAGTTGAATGGATTCTGACTTGTATAGGGCTATAATATCTGATCGTTTTTAGCCATATCCTGCAAAAATTTACCCAACAGAGCCTTCCAGCATAGAGGGACAGCGGCCCAAAGCAACTGCTAAACCAAATAAAACATTTTCAAGGCAAAGAATTAAAATGTTCTATAAAGGTCAAGTCAATTACCTGACCTGAATCTAACAGTGCATGCGTATTTTACTAGCAGGAAATGAAGACAACTTCAATGAAGGTCTAGCAGAGCTTTCCATAAGATCTGCTAAATTAGAGAGAGGATTAATTGCTATATTTAAATCGAATGTATTGACCAAGGCACAGTCCGAGAATGCCTGTTTTGAGATGCCTGCAGAAAACAGTCATGATCGGAGACGGTTCCAAAACCTCAGGGGAGGACAGAAAACAGGTGGGAGCCATGGAGAATGTCATTAAAATGTTATAAACGAATACATTTGCATCTAAATAAAGAAGCAAACGTTTTTATAATGATTAGTCTTGCCCAGTTTTCCTCCTTCGTGTCAACACCTGATTGATTTCCTATGTGCCAGAGTCTCAGCACAAGATATGCCTGGTTACTATTCTTGTAAGAACTCCAGCATCTACTTCATATCACATTTGGGTAGGAGAGTTGCTTGATTGGCATCTGTGTCTGCGTGATGGCATGATGATGTGTTTTACACCACCTTCAAAACATTAGACATTAGTTCTATTCCAAAATGCAGCTGTAGCCTATATAATCATTTGCAATAGGCAATGGATGGCGTTTTCCACAGGGAAGCTATGTGTCACTGCTGTAGCACGGTCATTATGTAACATTAGTGAAATGCTGTCGCCACCTTCGATATGATATTTATCTGAGCCGGACTGGCACACACTGGGCTCGACTGCGCACATACAACTGCCTTCACACAACTGTATTAACCAAATTCAAAGGATTAATATGGAAGGCACTCCAATCTTCAGCCATAACTGTCAAGAATGCAACAGGTCTCGAAGAACACTGCACATAACGTCAGTTTATGCATATTTTTATTCACTTCCTCTGTTCACTGACCGCAGTTAGATGTGATTCAGTTAGTCTCCTTCTGTAACCCCAGGCAGCAAGTAATTTTAAGGTTTCATATTTGGAAAACAACATAGCTTCTCATTTCATGTCAAACACACACCCACATGGGGTGTATCTCGAGTCGTGGTAATCTATAATGGCTGATATCAAAGACTAAATTGACACCATTTTTGCGTCTCACTATAGAATTCAGCAGCCTGCGTGTCTATTAATTAATAAGTATTCAAGCCCTGTAGTTAATGTGCAAGTTACTGGATTGTAAATTTGCTTTCATGGAAATTATCCTCGTCAATGTTTAGTTCTATTTTTTTTCATCTAATGCAACTAGTACTTCAGTGACGGCCTTATCCCATTAAGTCATTCTTATCATTTATTTGATTTGAACAAGCTTCCAATCCTAATCAGGGTCCAGCTTTGGGGCCAGGTTCAAGGTAACTCAATTCAAGACTGTTCCTGTTCTTCTACTCAGGTTATCAAGAACAAACTTCCAATCTTAAATCAGGGGCTAAGACTTGGACCGCATTTTTGCTAAGCTATCCAGGTTGCTTCCCTTGTCCAATTTGTTAGGAACAAGCTTCCAGTCCTGAACTGGAGCCAGGACTGGGACTGCATTCTCCTCAAGCACCCTCTCCATCCACAGAAGCAGTTCAGGGCTGGCAGGGCCTGCATACACCTGGCAACATCCCGGGAGCCTGGCCGGCAATTGCAGCTCAAGCTTAGCCTATTACAACTGAGCTGAACTGTCCATCCTCCTCAGGGTTCCGTCCCCGCTATCCTACATTGGGGTTCCGCCCCCAATCTCAACCATATTGCTGTTAATAAAGTACCAGTTGGATTGTGCTTCTGACTCCACGCTTGATTCCAGGTCTGGATCATAACAAGAGGACGAATAGCAAATTCACAAATTCACTGTCATTTTTGCCTCTGTCGTCTTCAAACATTAACTTCAATTGGATAGCTCTAACTGGGTTTCCAAAACCAACAGGCTTTTTCTGCTGGTGGAAAAATGGCCGTGGCAGCAGGATGCAGGTGAGTTATGTTTATCAGCAGGTTTCCAGCATCCGTCTGCTTTTCTTCTCCTGTGAGTCAATGTTAATGGAATAGTTGGCAGGGGAAGAGGGGTACAGACTCACACACGCACATACACACACACACACACACACACACACACACACACACCAATGCAAAAAGTGTGTCTTAATGAGTCTTTTCTTCTTGTAATGACTTTTTCTTTCTTGTTAAAGTGGAATATGTTTGCTCATTTTAAGTCACCGCTTTTTTTTTTTGATAAATGAAAATTGCTAATGTATTCAAATTCTTTAGCGAACCTGAGTGTTCCTTGATTATGAGGTAGCTAAGGCTAACACTCCTTTTTATGCCAAGCCAGTTTCCATGCATTTTTAGGGTGACAGAAGGCAGTGTTGGCGGTAATCTCTGGATGTGCTGTTTCCCCGGCAGTGTTCCCATCTCCAGCAGCTCTGAGCCAGCGCAGCGGTGTAGAAGTCCAGTGTACCACGGTCCCCTCTTTCCACTCCACCGGGAACCCCTGACTTAGAATGAGTTAAGCACTGCACCTCATAATGAGCTGATGGAATCTCACTGACCAGGGAACAACTGCAACACTTCACCTCACAAAGTGGGAGCACAGAGCCACTGACCTGGAAACAGCTGCTAATGTCAGTTAGTGCACCACTGTCAGTGCCGCCTGCACTTGTCGATCAGTGCGCACCAGCTGCAGTGAGCGTGCCTGTTGTGCGCGTGACATGAATGCCCAGTGTCCACCATTTCATGAAGATGCTGAATAATTTGTGATGATGTGAAGCTTTCTGGTTGATTTGAGTCTTTCTGATGTACCCAATAACTGCACTACCCAGGCACCCATCAACCTCACAGTACTGGTAGTTTGTTTCCTATTTCCTCACTAGCAGCGTGCAATTTGCAAAGAAAGTGAGTCTTGAAATCTAGATACCATTCATCAAACGCACGGCATATTTCTTAAACTGTATGTTAGAACTACAGAAAGCAGTTGAAAGAAAATCTTATAAAGTTATGAATTGATGGGCCCCAGAAGCTATGCTTTCAAACTTTTCAAAACAGGACCGACAGAAGGTCATGTCCCAAATATTGAAAAAAAATTAGCCATCTATTCCAACTAATCTATAGAAGTCTGTATGGACTTGGCTCCATCTTGGTTCAGGATAGCTCACACGCAATCATTTCTTTTGTGCTGCGATTTATGACAAAAAATAAATAAATAAATTGAGACGTCAGGGTCGCCAATGCATTCAACATTTTATAAAAAATAACTCTAGACCTATTCCTTAGTACTCTGTCTGATGAACAATCACTCAGTTTATTTACTGAATAACCAAGACCAATATATAGCCTATAATGATTAAGAATGATAGTAAAAAAGAGGTAACTTGTCATCAATGTCAGATTATCAAGATGACATTGTAAAAAAGTTTACATTGCCTGCGTTCAGTTTCCCATTATAGCATCGCATTCATATGAGATTCATGGCCGTCTGCATGCTCACGTCACTTCCAGTGGCAGATGCGACAGCAAAATTGTAGGTTGAAGGAAAATTGAAAACAGATAGAGGACGCTTGTTTAAATCAATCAAGAGTTTGTAATTACCAGCTGAAATCATCAATCACAGTACTTCTTAGTCAAAGTAAATGTCGTACAGCTATGTAAACAGTTTGCCTAGTGAGGCTAGAACAAGGTATGACTGAGGTAATCTGTTATAGGGCTGAAAGAGTGTCCATATCAACTGCCTGCAGATACTCGTCTGAATGAACATACAGAATGGCCTGATATCGAGTTTGGTGATTTTGGTGTTTACCTGACAAGTACACCAGGCAAGCAAAGATGAATGAGTGTTTTTACTTCGTACTATCCCGTATATCGCACGTGCTAACAAAAAAAAAAAAAAAAAATCGGTCTGTGGCATTGATGAATTTAGGACAGCGCGACCAGTAGCCTACGACACAGTTTTGTGTGCATGTGAGACAGAAGAGAAAAGCCAGCCAGCTAGACGACAAGGAAAAATTTGGCAGTATTTACAGGAGCTCAGCCAAACCCCCGAACAAGCCTGCAAGAAAGAAACAAATGAGGAAACGACAAATAAAATTATTGGCAAACTGAGGGGGAAAATTATGGGACTGAACAGTCGGGCTGTTATGACGTAAGTGTGAAGCCTATGCTCACTGCACTATATAGTGTTGTGTTACTGTCATATTTGCATCATGCACTTTGAAAGGCGAGTCCTCAAACTTTCAAACAATGTAATTCGATAATGCAGGATATTTTATGGTTACGGTAAAATGGACAATAACGTTTCTGATTTCAAACACTGTTCTGGTCAATGGTGAACATAGAGTAAGTGTAAAGCAATGCTATTTACCGTTTACTAAGAGGTCATAACAGATACTCCTTTTCAGATGGGCTCTAGTGTGAACCATCCTCTTATCTCGTCTCTCAGGGCTCTTATGTCTCTTAGGCAGTTCAAAATGGTAACGCTTTTTGTCTGTCATCACGGTATGGCTACTGCAGCCAACTGCCACACAACTTTTAGGCATGGTTAGAGGTCAAATTTATTTGACATCTTTGAGATCAATTGTAAGATGAACGGTATTCAATGGCTCTAGCTGATTTGTTTACACCGCCACACTCGGTTGCGAGTTTGACAAAGCCCAGCTGCCCGGATGTTCGTGCATGCCCATTTTAAGATGGCACCTGATTTATCTTGTGTTGATTTATCTTATGTTGTATCATGCATTTTGAGTGGAAAATCAGTAAATTGAACCTGCTCTGAATGCAACTTGAAAAAGTTTTATTCATTCATGGAAAACAGCTTTATGTACAGTAAGCCAATCAAGAAAAAATTCATGCAATATTTATGATGATTCATTGCATTTTGATTCAGGATTAAGAAAATTTGATTACTATTTCAATGTCATGGTAAAAGAAATTCCCCCTCATAAGTTGCCACTGAAATTGTGCACATACTAATGTCTGTTGCTGCCAGGGATAAAAATAGCATGCACAACATGCAATTAACTACAACAGTATATTGCTGCATAAAAAAACGGACAAAATTTTTAGTATGTCATAATGGCAACTGTGCAGATTAAATATTGTTATGACGTCCAAAGTTAAGCACTGTCGATATTGCTTTTAACTCAACAATTTAACTTACTGTGCTAGGTTTCCAAAACAGGACTTAAAAAAACTTTGCAATTGCAACGCCTGATTTTAATTAATCCATCCATCCACTTGCTGAAGTGCTCCCTCCTTATCCGTGCATCAAAGGCGAAAGGCATATAATGCTCCTCACCAATCCACTGAAGGGCCCCCACATCAGGGGCAAACACAACTGGCTTTTAAAGGGAACTGATCTATCATGTTTCGACTGAAACACATCTATCAATTAATTTAGCCACTAAATGTTGTATATTTGAACCCTTCATCTTACACTGTGCTTGAAGTATCTGCTGTTAATATCACAACTGATTTACTGCCACAGAGATAGAGGTTAAAAAGACGCGCCACATTCCTTTCATTTGCAATTTTAACCTTTGAAATTAAAAACAGGAAGCAGTGACATGGTGAAGTAGCCACGAAAGTCGTCAATGTGAATACTCAGAGAGAAAAGCCATTTAAAGACTAATCTCAGAACTGCAGAATCAACAACAAAGTAAGCTGCAAGCAGAGTTGTTTGCAGCTTGTGTGTGTGTGGAGTTGATCCTTCACTTGAGAGTTGATCCTATGGTATTTCTGAGCATGTGATGAATTTGCCATGTGAATATGAAAAATTGTAACACACTAAAATCACTCTTGCAGTTATGGCATTACCTTAGCCGATTTGCAGTGGCTGTCTGTGGCACAGATGACTTCATTCTCTTGTTAAGACTTGATTAGAGGATTTTTCTGAATGTACTTTAATTTTCCACCTCTACATGAAAATGCTAACAATTTATATCTATCTTCCTGTCTCGTGTTTCTATGGTCAATTCAATGAATTGACACGTACATATGGTTTTTCCGATCAATGCGATATACTTTCACTTTAGATGCCTTCCAGAAAATGCATATAACATTTTGGGCCGATGGATTAGATGGTGTCCAAGGAATGAAAAATGTAATTTGTCCATATTTTTCAAATTGGCAGTCATAATGAGTGAAAGGGATCAAGTGAATCATCGTTAGTTCTTGTGTGAAGTCTGAGGTCAAATAACTCCATTTTGGCAATTTTGTGACATGAGGCAACAGCGCCGCTGTGGTGGCTGTTATTAAAAAGGCTGGACTCAGAGGAATTAATTACCTGTGGCTGTGCTGGAGGCTTTTCACTTCATTAAGGCCTATCAGATTAGCAGCTGTCATGCCGTTAAAATCAGTGCTTTAACGCCAGAACAAACATCCAATTTCCTCGGGTGTAGATCAAGCCTGCCAATGGCGAACATAACTGCCTTCACAAAGCAAACCATGAAGAGGTTTACCACTGCGGTCATCATTTCAGTGCCAAGGAAATGATCAGCAACCAATGAAAAAAAAAAAAACTAAATAAATACATCAATAATTTGATCAATAAAAAATACATTTTGGATATAATCATCATCGTCAGCTAATGATACAAGCCAGAGTATGAAGTAATCAATACCAAATAAATCATTTAATGAAATGTTTCTATTAGCATGAATAAGAACAGGCAAATTCCTCAATCCGACGGCCAGGTGTCTGTGAGACAGCAAGTTTCTAACTGTAAAAATAATTACACACGCAAAGAACACATACAAGCACACAGAGTAAAATAAGTCAATCCACCCTTAACGCTTAGGGATACAGCAACAAAATATTATGGATGGGATTTTTCACTCAACATTCCATACATTATTTTTATAAAAGCATTATGTTCCTCTATCTATGCAGCCAAGAGCTTGATGAATTCACCTGTGATGGATCCCTGTTTTCTCTCCTTGACATATTTCCTGTGAGAGTTCATACTACTGCACGGTTCGGCCTTCCTCGCCCCATTTTGGACAGTGGATGCATTTGTTTGTATGACGTCACAAAAAAAAAAAAAAAACAGTTTTCAATAAAATTCAAAATGGCAGAACATCTAGTTGGCAGAAAATTATATTATAGGGTGCGTTGACCTAACACCTCTAAAACTTGATGGAGGGATTCAAATAATATGAAATTCTTGGAATTTCTAACACATTGATGAGAAGTTATGACGAGACATGCAAGTGCAACTTTGACCTGATGGTGGCGCAAAAGTGTTTTAAACACAACCCGAAAAGCTGGTGTATTGGTTGTGGTGACTGTCAGGTATTGGTGCACCAAGTTTCTTTTGTTTTCAAAGTATGGCTCTCTGCCCGGCAGCAGACCTCCATGGAAAAATAATCGTAAGAGGAAAACCAACAATAACAATATGTTCCTTTGCACCTATGGAGGTTCACCACCAATAATAATGACAATGAACTGTTACAATGGGTGCATACGCACCTTTGGTGGCTGGTCCCTATTAATAATAATAACACCAAAAATAATGAAGACACACGATTATGATAGGTGCCTGTGCACCTTTGTTGCTTTGCCCCTAATTATACAGTGAACGTACAATCACAGAGAGTGCCTATGCACTGTTGGTGCATGGCCGCAAGCTATATTGAAGAAAATATAGACTTGGTGCCAATTCACCGTCAATGCTTGTCCCATAATCACCCTTTCAGAGTAATTCCAGTTTAGATCACTCAGGTCAAGCAAACGGTCTTCAAATCCACAGACCTCACAAAACCTTTTAAAACATTGTTAAGCTAGAAAATCCGGTTGCCTGCGACCGCACGAGTGTCGCCTCCGAATGCCCGCTTGTTCCCTCTTAGCATTTTGTTGAAAATGTCACAATTTTTAGAACAAAATTGTGCTTTATTCGGCCAATTATGTAGCCATGGCATCCAAAATTGATTGGTGTCATGAACTAACCATAACCTATGCTCACACTAAATATAAAAGGAACCAGCTGAAACTTGTGGCCTGTTGAGCGTCAGAGAGAAAATCTCTTGGGGTGCAACATTTTTCAGAATAAAGTTGTGCTTTATTTGGCCAATTCTGTTGCCATGGCAACCAAAATGGATAGGTGTTGTAACCAAACCATAGTCAATTCCCACACCAAATATGAAAGCAATCAGTTGAAATTTGCAGCCTGTGGCATGTCCATGAGAAAATCTATGGGGACACAGTGGCGATGCCAGCAGTGGCAGACACAACGACAATTAATCCACAACAGCCATCAACTTTGTCCAGGGGTTACAATGAATTGGGAGCACAATGAGGACAAGTTGATTTCTGAAAGGCATATTAACATCTGCATTTATTAACATCATAAGACCCGTCACTTCATTTTATATTTGCAGCAGCATGAATAAAAAGAAATTCAGAAGTGAATAAAAAGTGTTGCATGGACCTTAAAAGGTACACCAGGTTCCCGCAGTTTTGTTACAATTTTTTGAAATTCTTATTCTACCACTACAGTGATCGATAGAGCTATGAAACACACGATGTTTGACACTGGAATGAAAAAAATATGTCTATCCTGTAAGGGGAAAGAGCTTTATAACAACAGCCAATCAAACGTATGACCAACTCAAATGATTGGAATGATACAGCTGTCAATCAAACCCCACGCACATAGGTTTTCAGGTGTGGCTTTGGAAGCATCATGGTGCGCTGTGATTGGTGGTGGGCGTAGTCACATTGAACTGCAGGATTTGAAAGTTTTGCCCTCAAACCCAACGGGACCTAGTGTTAATTTAAGTGAAATAATGCCAGAAACAGTTTAGAGCAAAATCCACCAGAGACTTCAACCCTCAGGGGTATTGATCAAGCTTATGGAGCACAAGCCTAAGACTTCTACAGTCCCTGAAAAGGATGGGTCGATAAGTTCCCATAAAACTGCCTTACATTTGCTCACAGCTGTTACAAACAAGTGCTAATCATGGTTCTTTTGTTTTTTTAATGATCATTTAACCTTGGGGCCCAGAAAACTATTACTGTAACCCAACCAAAAAAATGATGCCTATGCCAGCAAGTGATGCCTCTGTCAGGCCCCCAGGACTGGGGTTGGACACCAATTATAGGGTATAATATGTGATGTTCTGCTTTTCCTCTGAAGGAAAAACAGTATAATGCATGCGGCATGCAAATCTTACAAAAGGCTAATATGCATAGATTGCCACTAAAATATATTTAAAATGTGTGAATGAAAATGTATCTTTCATCATGAAATCATGGGATCGAATATCAGGTGTGCGTGTGTGACTCTAGCTGCTTTCTCTCTTGATCCTGAACCATGTTCCCCTCATGAGGGTGTAAGGCTTGGTGCACTAAGATTGGACTGGGGTCAAATGTCCTCCTTAACTGGGCCTTACAGTAATGGTGGCCGTCACAGAAATTGGCTGAAGCTCACTGCATGCCAAATAATTTGATGCAAAATCCATCTGGGATTCTTTTTTTTTTTTTTTTTTTTAATCATTGCAGCTGGCAAAAGCTGGTTAAAACTGATAACGCTGGTAAAGTTCAGCAGCTGAATAAACTGATGGACTTGCTGACTACAGAATGCACAGCTGATGAAGAAGCTACAATAGAAATGCTAAAAACTAGCTGCAGTGTAAGTGTCAAAATATTGCCAAAATCATCTTGACCTCCTTGACTCATCTTAAAATGAGTTTTAGTTTTCAGCCTGGTCAGGATAGTATTAAACATCAGGAGCAGTATGCAAATATACATTATTTTAGCACATTATGGAATGAATTAAAACTCAAAAATACTCATAGCATACAGTCAAGTCCAGAAATATTTAGAAAGTGACCGTTTCCATTGTTCTGCCTCGGTACAACACGACAATGGATCTGAAACAAATCAATCAACATATGACTGAAGTGTAGATTTTCAGCTTTGATTCAAGTGGTTTCACAAAAAATATTGCATTAAATGTTCAGGAATTACAGTCATTTTTATACGTCATCCTCCGTTTTCAGAGGCTTAGGAGTCATTGGAAAATTTACTGGCAATCAGTTTCATTGCCAGGTGTGGCTTGTTTCTTTATTATTTCATGACAAATTAAGCAAATAAGCAGCCTAGAGTTTATTCTCAGTGTTGAATATACATTTTGTAGCACTTCACCAGAATGTAAATGGAAGGTGCAAACCAGGTGGTAGCATTCAGGAAGAGAAAGGACAGATCAGACTTTGCCAGAAAACATATTTAAAAAAAAACCCTGACCGGCTCTAGAACAGGATTCTTTGGACAGATGCAACCAAAATGAACTTATACCACAATAATGGAAAGGGAGGGGTATGGAGAAGGAGGTGAATGGCTCATGATCCAAAGCATACCACATCATATGTTAGACATGGCGGTGGCAGTGTTCTGGCCTGGGCATGATTGGATACTAATGAAACTGGGTTACTGGGGTTAATTGAAGACGTGACTGCCGATAGAGGCAGCAGGATGAATTCTGAAGTGTATAACGCTATACTATATCTGCTCAGATTCAACCAAATGCTGCAAAACTGATAGGACTGTGCTTCACAGGCCAGCTGGATAATGACCAAAAACATATTACCAAAGCAATACAAGGCAAATTGAAAATTCTTTAGTGGCCAAGTCAGTCACCTGATCTCACCCGCAACTGAGCTGCTTATAAATTACAAATGAAAAAACTGAGGGTAGAAAAACCCACAAACAAGCAGCCGCTGAAGTTCGCTGCAGTACAGGCCAGACAAAGCATTTCAAGGGATGAAACGGGTAATGTGTGTGAGTTCAAAACCTCAGACAGTCATTGACTGCTAAAGGTAGTATCTCTCTGGGTGGCGAATGTTTACTAATGTAGCGAATTTTGGATTCGCCAACGTTTCTGGCAAAAGTTGGCGAAAATCAGGATAGACCTAAGTGTCATTAGCAACATTTAGCAATGTTAGCAACATTGTGTTAGCGTCAATTAGCAACATTCGCTTAACTGCTTGCGAAAGAATAGCAAACGGCTTACTAGAAAATGAAAATGAACTCTTTGCGACCCTAAAAACTGTTTGCAAACTCTTTTGCAATCTTGACGAAAACCTTGATGGTATCCTCATGAAAACCAATCTTTGTCTACATTCATCAGCATTCATAGTTCTGTTGTATAGTGGTCAGTACTTCGCAAAGCAAAAAGAACTTTAGCAACACGTGTTACAAACGTGTTCAAATGCTTACAACTCTTTTACAAAGGTCTGCAACTGTTTTAGAGAAAATAATTTTGCAAAGAATTTTTGAACATGCTCAAAATGTCTTTGCAACAAGAAAAACTGTTTGTGATCCCAAAATCTTTTAGCGAACTGCTTTGCGCCCTTTTACGAACTGTGACAAAACTCAAAATTCGCTACATTCGTAAGCATTCACTGCTCAGTGAGATACTAGCTTAAGGATTTTCATCCAAGAGCTTATTTATTGTTTATTTCTTGTTTATTTGAAGGGGCCAGTGTACGTCAAATCAACATTGTGCCATAGGCGGCAATGTAAATGCACCCGAGTTTGCCAAAAAGCAAGTTAAAAATAATTCTGACATTTGTAACTGTTTGCTTGACCAATTACTTTTGGTCAATTAGCAATTAGCCTCTGAAAGTGGAGATCTATGTATGAATATGGCTGTAAATTCCTAAAAAATGCACAATTTTTGTGAAACCCCTCGAATTAAAGCTGAATGTCCCCATGTCAATCACATCTTGATTGCTTCATTTCAAATCCATCCATGGTAGTACTGAAGTAAAATCAAAGAAATTACTTTTGTACATCACTGTCCAAATACTTTTGAACCTAACGGTAAATATAATTAGTTATAGTGTAATCAGGTGTCTCGAAGCTGAACTAAAGCAGAGACTAGTCACAACACACTAGATAGGCTTCAACACAATAAAACAAATACTATACAATTGAACACAATTAGATTTTTGGTTTTAATGCCATCACGGTCAAATCATGTACTGAAGGGAAACAAAAAAACAAAAAAACACGGAGATCCATAAGATAAGGCTGTAGTAAAAATATTATGGTCTTGGCATGATTGGTAATGTAGAAGGCAAGAGCTTGATGGAAATCAGGAAGAAACTTCACCCCATGTCTAAGCATTCCTTTCTTGGCATGTTAGAGGCCATCCGAGATGACAATATCCCCATCCAAAAAGCACATTCATCAAGTGGCGTAAAGAGCAAAGCACTGACATTTTACGTGTCAGATGAATCTTTGTCATCAGATCTGTCTGAATGAGTATATACAGGATTTTCTGGAAAAGCTATGTTTACAACCTTCATCAACTTCAAAAACAGTGCAAAAATTGTCTTTCCTTGTGAAAGAGTAACACCATATTCGTCTTACAAAATTAAAGACATTGGCAGCCTCCATGGTACTATGCATGCAAGCCAAACTGTTTCTATGATGCAGCTTTAAACCATTTAAAGTGACAGTTACATTTCTCCGCATAAAAAAGACAAAATTAAAAGTCCAGGGGGGGGGTCACATTGTTAAATTTTGATCTGCATTCATTTCATGAGCTCAGCTGATTTCACTGATTAATTTTAGTCTGTGGTTGAAGACTTGTGCAAAATGGTCTACAACAACAGCATGTTAGAGTTGAAATTAAAGCTGGAATTTCGCACCTTGAGCTCATATTCATTATTTAACTTGAGAGTATTAACACCCAAATCAAGATATTTTAATGGCAAAAAATTTGAATTTTTCACAATGGCCAAGTCAGTCACCAGACTTGAATCCAACTGAGCAGGCAATTCACTTGCTGATGGTATAGTGCCCCAGTTACAAGCTGAAAGCTGCTTAGGAGGACACCCAGCATCTTATGACATTTAATGGTTCAGTGATTTCCAGTAAAGATTTTCAACTACTGCACTCCATATACTAGAAGACTTTGAAAAGACTGATGCCTGACTCCCACTCACATCTAAAGACGACATGTCATTAAGTAATAGAGCACTTAATCACAAACTGTAAGACTGGGGTTCTTGCAGAACGCACCTTTTGCTTGTTCATAATGTCCACCTCATTGAACTTCAATGTATGTGCGAGTCAAGACTGAGGATTTCCGATAATATTAAACAGGTTTGATTTTATTGGTATGTTAAGGCGAGAAAATGTCCGCATTACGAAACGATGACTGGAGCGAACCCCGACTCGAGCAAAATTCTCATGGTATTATTTCAATATTAGAAACTTGTCTGCAACCGTGAAGTTTGTTCACTTTGCTTTGCGTAAGGGGGGTATAGGTTTGAGCATGAGTTTATCCTGAACCCAATCCAACACTCCTCTATTAGCGACAAAATGGATAAATATCAGCACTAATGAAATGAAAATAGGAGCCCTTATCACAGTTGTGGGCAGGTCTAAGATCATATATGAACGACAGCCAGCCTAGCCCTGATAAATTTAATGAAGGCTACTGAGATTTCCTGATCACACTCTGTTGGCTCTTGCTAATTTTGGGAGAACATCAGGAAAAAAATAGCTCACCAATCTCATCGATTTCACACTCATCAATTTTTCAGCAACAGTGAGTGCATATAGTTCAATCTTTGATTCGATTTATCCAGCAATTAATATAGCACTCACAACTGTCCACAAAGTCAGAATGGGTAAAAAAAACAGCTAATTTCAGTATTTTAGAATTAAGGAAAATAATTTCAGCAGATGTTTATCTTACGGTTCATACAAACTAAGTTCCGTAAAAAAAGACGTGAAGAATCAAAATGTCAGCTGAGAGCATCTGAGATTGGAAGGTGGTTTGATCTGTGTTTTTTGACACTTATGGCTGGTGAAAGTGGCTCTGTGAGTAGTAGAAGCTGATCTCAACCTGGAGGAAGCTGGTAGCGAAAGCTGAGGGTTAAATTCATGGAATAGCAGACCACAATGTGTCAGAGGTGCACTTAAAGCCAGCCTGACCTCATAAAGCAGGCTTACTCAGGAATTTCCAGCAGGGGACTTCGAGATAACAAACTTCTGCATCGATACCACACTGTTCTCTGCAGGTCGAACTTGATTCAAACAGAGAGACCGCTGTCAGTTAATCTAAACTACCACATGAGTGGCTGCACTGGCTGTGTCCCATTTTGTCTATCTGAGGTAAACATACCATTTTCTCTTTCTTCTTTTTTACAGCACTATTTTAAATTAAGTTGCCTTAAAGCGCAATTTCTTATTAGTCTTGGTGTAGCAAATTCGTCACCGCTTCGTCTCCCGTGGTACCACAGTCATATAATCTGAAGCTGCTCTGCACTGGCATGGACTTCCATTAAACAAACAGTTTGAAGTTGCAATGAGTAGCCTATAGGCTCACTTCTATGCAGCATCATGTTCAGCCGAGTTCGCACTCATTGAGTATCAAGTACAGTATACTCCAACCATAGTGATCACAGGACTGGATTAGTTTAAAGGTTACGAGTTCAGTTCCCAGCCAAGAACCTGCTGTTGTAACTACTATACAGTAGACCTGACCGCCAGCAGAATTTTCCCAGCAGCATTAATGAATTCTATGGATCCACAACTTAATCTTCCCATATATTATTGATGGGTAGAACAGATGCAGCCACGAACCTCATTCAATTTCTTGCATCATTACTGCTTTAAAAAGAAACCATCAAAGAGGGGAACGCTAAGGGAATGAGCAAAATTGTCACATCCAAGCTCTCGGCCGTAGGTTCGATTTTGTGTTTTTCCATATCGCTTTTGGTAAATATTTTAATTCATTTCTCATTGTCAACGTATTACTCACACCTGTTCTTCATTCCCACTGTAATCCCCCCCTCCCCCCCAAAACACACTGCATGCGCAGATTTCCATTGTTTTCTTTCTCTTTTGTGTCTTTGTGCTTCTAAGTCTGGCTTTTTGTTTGTGTCTCTGCCAGATTGTCCTGTGCCTGCCTTAATCCTGTTGCTTGCTTTCCAAGCATTTGCTCTCCGTGCCTGTTACTCATTCCTGTGCATCTGTTTCTGTCTGTCTGTTCTTGAGATCCTGCGGCCCTCGCCCCTCTCTCCCCTGCCCTGCATGGATTCAGTTCCTGATTCCAACCACTCTCTTCCTGGCTGCTGTGCTCCAGACTGCGGCATATAACTTGACCATGACCAGTCCTGTCTACATTGCCCTGATTTACCGTGTACCAAGCAGTGCCTGCAGACGACCTATTAAAGCACTTGTTGCTGCTATTCCTGGGTCTCCTAGTGGCTCTTGATTTCCACATTTTCACTAAAAAAAACCCTTGAACTGGGTACAATAATTTCTTATGTTCTTACTTACTATGTCCAATTTTAATTATTTTTATTATAATGACCTTGTGCATTATAATAAAAGGAGGAATTGGGATTCCACTACAGACATCTGTTGTGGTATCACAAAAATTACATGTACATCAAAATGTACATCAGAAAAGGCTATCCAAGCTACCTAAAATTACGGTGCAATAAAAGGCAGTTGGTTTATCGATCAACGGAGAGCAAAGCTATCTAAGATCTTTAAGATCTGAATGTGCCTCACTGAGATTTCAAATATTGTCTCCAGTATTAATTTTCCAACCACTAATACTGATTGTGACAAATTTAAATGAATAATTTTTGGTTTATCACAACCAAACCCATTGTCTTTTTTCACAAGTTTATGTTGAGGCTGCCATTTCTTTCACATTTCTTGCGCAAGAACATGGGTCACCATCACTGATCGATGTAGAATGACCAGATTGCTGATTCAGTCTATGCCGCTTTGGGAAGTTGAAACCAGCAGGCGTGGCTAAGCAGCCATATTGCTATCCCAAGTGGTTAGCTGTTTGCTGTTTATCTCCATTATATCCTTTGACTGTGTTGACTCAGTGTGCAGCCTTTCAATGCAGCTAAGCCTTTTTCAGGTGATGTGGCAAACCAATCCATTGGTTGTAGTTAAGGCAAAAGACGCGGTAATGTACATAGTTATTAATATATTGCTTATTATCTATTTGCAATCTACCTTAATAGTGGCTAATGTGTTAACATGTCAATGTTCACCAAGTTAATGGTAATTTATCAGTATTAAATTCAAAAGTAAATTCAATCAGGAAATGTCTGCTGTTGATTACATTAGCTAACATTACCACTTGTTTCTCAGCTGCATCTGAGATTTGATTGCTAAAGTAGTAGTGAGATGCTTTGGAAAACAGAACTGGCTTCATTTGGTGCACTTCTATTCAGGTCTTTGAAGAATTTTACTTTAGTGAAAATGAAAAAAAAATCTATGTTGCATGAGATTGAATAATAGTCAATAAAAAATATATTACAAAATAAATCACAAAAATAGCATTGTTGTAGCTCAGGGTTCGACAATTAACATTTGATGAAGAAACACTGATTCTTCTTCATAAATTAGAGGCCAAGTAGACGTTCACTCAGGTTGCCCTTGACCTAGATGGAAACAGGTAGTGACCTGGTCCGTAGCCTCGTTTCCATGCCATGATACCCAAACACTTCTGGTTAATTTCCGATTCTTGACATACATACATACATACAAAGGCTTTGACTTAAGCTACCTTACAGGTTGCCTGAATAAATATGGTGTGGTCTTTGTCCAGTAGCGTGTGCTCAGTGCCATGTGCCATGAAAACAAAGATTCCGTTGCTGGCAAAAACTCGAAGAAGTGCAATGCTGGCATTTTGTAAGTACAAAGATATACTGTATGCGGGCATGCATATCCTGAGCACGTAATTTATCTGCCTCTGTGACAGGCTGCTAAATTAAGCCCTTCTTGATGAAACAAGACTCCACTGACATTCTCTTCCCTGTTCAAGGCACATTTATAATAAGAAAGAATTTCCTCCCGTTATGCCGATGCAGTGTTGTGAGGTATTGTGAGATAAGTTTCGAAGAAAAAAAAAAAAATCCAGTGCTGCACCAAAAGTAAGAAGCATTTTCTCCTGAAAAATGAGTGCAAACTGGAAAATGTATTAAAGCCCAAAATTACCAATTGTGATGCAATACTGCACAGAAAACGGCATATGGCATGTGAATAAATTTTCTGATGTTTTTATGTGCCTCTGGGGCATTCTTTTCATTCTACCGAATTTACACTTGGCTTGATGGGATAGAGTGACTGCATACAGATATCATTCGTCAGGTATCATGGTCCATTTCGGCTGAGTTAATTCCCATAGCAAAATGGGATTTGCTATTACTTACAGAAAGATACTGTATATCCTATCTAAAAATGACACAGCATAGCACTGCCTCGACGCTCCATACGCTGTGCACCAGCTGGAGGAAATTTACACTAGGAACAGGTTGAATTTCATCTGAAACCCAAATGATGGAGCCATTTTGCAGCTTCCAGCAGAGGCATGAACAAGTGGTCACTCAAATAGTTATTCTCGCCTCTGGTTCTCACTGGACTCAAGCCCTCACTCGGCAACACACGTACACACGTACTAAGTAAACACAGACACAATCAAACATGGTTCTTTCCATATGAAATGATCAAGATTTTCAGCGTTCTCAGAATCAATTAATTAATAAATTCTAATCTTTTGGAGAATAGCAAACTAGCAAAAGTTTAGCCTTCCTTTTAGTTTTGCAGATATAGGATTTTTAAAAATTGGGTCTTAGACCCCCTCTTGCAGTCGCAAGTGCAAATTTGTATTTTTGCCAAGTCTAGGGGCCTAAGAATCAATAAAAGAGCTGTCTAGGAGCTTTAAACCGTCTAAATGGATTCATTTCTACACAAATTTTGTACCAATTTTGGCATGAGATTCAAAGAGTAGAGCTTCGGACATGACTGATGACCTCCTGAAAATGGGTCCATTCAGGGCAGATTGGGGATCATGGGGAAAAATCCTATGATGAGGCAAGATCTCACACCTCCTAAAAGTACCCTCTACTATACTGAAAACAGTAAACAAAACAAAACAAAAACACAATATTTGATATTCCAGGATGTCAATCTAATTGCAATAAGAAACATTGAGTTGTTTGTGAGTATGTGATGTGTACAGTGACCCTTGATGGTCTTTTGGGTGTGGTCAATAGACAGTATAAAGCCAAAAAAAAAAAAAAAATGCTACAACTTCAAGAAAATGGCATGGCTCACAACACTGTCACTTGTCAGCAATCAGACAGCTGTGTATCCAAGAACAGGAAACAGGCACTGTCGCTGACACCGCCCACAACAGCCACGAGTAACATACCTAACACGGGGGTTTTTAATGGGACTATTTATACAGCGCAGTAGTGGCTGTGAGCTGAAAATTGGGGAAACACAGAACATCCCTTGGAAATGATCATTGGTCTTGACCTGTCAAATATAAATTTAAATTAACATTGTGTGAACTCCAAGAACACAACATAATTAGGTGAGGCCAGTGTTTTCTTGAGCAGGTAACACGAGAGGGAAAACAGGTCATCAGAATTTTGTGTCAATCAACATTATTCATTTGTAGATATTTGTTGATAATTTTTGTTCTCTTTCTTCTGAACCGATCATGAAGCTAAATGCTAAATCCAATTTTTCAAAACACACTGAGATTCGGTCCAACTCTTTCTTGGCGATTATATAATTCCTGCCCTTGCCACTCGTGCTGGGAGCATCAACCAACATGATATGCTTCAGTGGTGCCCAACGAAGATCCTGCCTTCGTGGCCGAGAGAATTGTGGTGCAGGGCCACTTGGATGCATAAAAGATACTTTAACATCCTCGTTTTCAAGGGATTGCTCTAAGATATTGGCCAACCACCACTGGCCATCATATAAGCAGGCAAAAAATGAACTAGGGGTACAATATTTTAGCTCCACAGGATCTTCCTTTTCGCAAATAAAGGGCATGAAGGGACAGGTACGGTTTGAAGGGTTTCATCCACATTAGCAACAATTCTACCTATTCAATCAAATTATCTAGAAATTTCTGGGAAAACAAATACAAGAAAATGACACAGGCTGCAAATGATCAAAGAGCATGCAACTGAAAGTAGAAATAAATGAGTGGAGTTCAGTATTTCCTGTACATTATTGTACATTTACCTGAACACTGAGAGTAGTTGTGCCAATGTGCAAATAGCCCTTAAAGGGGGTCTTATTTTTCCAAGTAGGAGTATTTGTTCCAAGTTTGATTGTGTTGCACTTAGAAGTTCTTTGAATAAGCTTTCATTTGAGGCCAAATTTTTGAAAATCAAAACAGGCCCACATGGTCAAAATGAGGGTCAAAAAGTGCACCGTTTCAGCAATTAGCTGAGAAGGGGTTAATGTTTCTCCAAATTGGATGAAGATAGAAAGATGTTTTTACCTCCATTTGAAACTCCGTCAGGTATACTATCGACAATGTAAATGGCAAAGGGGACATTCTAAGGATACTTGCATAATATTTCATTTGAAATCGACATGTTTGGCGCCAAATTTCAATGTTTAGGGGTTAATTGCAAAGCACTCAAAGGGTTAATCATTATATTAAAAGGTTTGTTGCAGACTATTAAACAGAATAAACATATCCTGAAAGAATGAAATTTGTATCCTTATTAGTTCATTGGTTATAACCCTTTGAAAATGGTCACAAACTGTGACCAGAGGGTTAGCGTGGGCCACGCCCACCATTTCGGGGGCCTGTAAAATGAGAACGGAATGAGAAGTCAACTTGAAACCACCTGCAATTTAATTTGCTCATCACAGGCAACAGAATCTTACCAAATGAAGCATTTCTGAGACCATCAAGATGGGAGCTTGGGTGATTTCATATGGAATGACCCTGAAAATATTGACTATTCACAGTCCATAATGAGATCATCGGCAGTGATTAGGACAGCTTTGTTTATTGCCATGTAATAATGAAATGAAATAGCTCATTATAATGTATCCAACCTGTAATGTCATGCATACTCATTAACATGGCAAATAAAGTAAACCTAATTTATTTCAAAATCAATTTTTTAATTGTGATATCTTAAAAACTATTCAAGATGACTGAGTTCCGTAAAAACCGCTGCAATCCAGACAGTAAGCTCTACAAATGGTCAAAAATTTATTTTTTGTTTCCTTTCCCCTTTAAATCTGAAAGTTATCACTGTAGGATCCATTAAGGTGCCATACTGAGCCAAAATAATCAAAATTGTGTCACTATGAAAATACTTGTACTTATGGACTTCAATGTATGCAATGCACACTACAAACACAGCATGGCCATACATAGACACTAACAGTTGAAGCACTATGCATGCACGTTGCAAAGATGGCCACACAAGCAAATGCACATTAGCGAGCACACGCACAGGCCCGCACGCACACGTGGTTTGTCCCCGTGTTGCCGGGGTGGGTTGAGACAGGCCTAATGTTAGCATTCAATCCAAGCCCAAAAATAAGTCAGCATGCATCAAATACTCAAACATAACTACCAAGGCCTGTGCCTCACACACCCTCGTACTATAGGAGACATATTTATCCAATGAGCGAGTGCATCAAATTAGAACTGTAATGAGGCAATGCAACGTGACCGTACATAGATATTCCCCAGACCAAGGAACAGGGAGTGGACAACATATAGAAAACGCTTAAAAAATGGAATGTCTTGCATTTTATAAAAAGTAGACCCTCCATTTGCCTTCAGAACTGTCAGTTCTTTTGTACAAATGCCGTCATACAGTTTCTGTGCCATGCGTTATGGGATATTGGCCCACTCTTCAAGTCCAGTTTTTTGAGGGATGAAGCAGGTGGAGTTCATGTTTTGTGCTTCATAACTTTCAATAAAGTTCAATTATGTTTAGAGCTGGTGATTGTGCAGGCCATGGAAGGCATTTGGCTTCACTCATATGGAGACAGTATCTGTTTCAATATGGGGACATCATGCAGGAAGAGTTAATTTCATAGCGCGCACCTAGTTGATACATTAGAATGCCACCAAGCCTTTTTGATACATTATCAGTTGTTGCAACGAGTTGCAATGCAGACTGACCTTAACCCTAATACCTTATGTATTCCAGTGAGGATGACCTCATAAAACCTACACACTTATAATAGGGTTTGTCAAATACAGTTGCTGTTTTGAAACATGCGGAACTACTGGCCTATTTTATATTTATTGTAATTTATTGTTTATTTTCCATTGATATGGCAGAATCGCTGCCTGGTTTGGGTTTGGTTCTTTAAGTAGCCTCCACAAGACACTGGTGCTCAAAAGTTTGGTATCACTTACGACATTTCAGTCAATGAACTCGCATTGAAATATTTATTACAACAGCAGAACTTAATGAGAGTTTGGCATCTAAACTCTGACCTTCGACCTCATCACTCTATGCACGCAAGTTTACATAGAGGGAGTGATGATTAAATATCTTGCAATATAACATGAAATATTGCAGATCTATAAATTGAATTTATTAAGGCTGATGTTACTCTCACTTTTAAGTGAGGCCAATGCTACACTTTTTTCTTGACCACTCTTGTAAGTGCGCAAGTTGATGACCATTCCAGTGTCGCTTAGAAAGTACCGCTGAAGATAAGTTTGGCCAAGAAAAATTTTTTAGCTTTGGACACACTTAAGATAAGTGTGAGCAATGGAGAAATGTGCGTCTTGGCCACAATAATAAGTATGTCTATCAAGAATTTTGGTCATTTAAGTGCGTCCAAGCACAAAAATTAAGTGTGAATAGTCACTTCGATTTATTAATGAATTAAATCAAACTTCTACTGCACTCCGGTTTTCCACCCCAATAGCGTTTACCACTGCAGCAGCAATAGTTTTCCTAACTGCAGCCTTCTGGGCTCCCTTTATGACACTTTTAAGACTTCCAAATAAAATTATTTTGTTTTTCTCCATCCATCGTCGGCCTGCTGATAAAACCTTGTATCTTCAAACTGATAAACTTTACAGGCGAGCAAAAAAAAAAAAAAAAGTTCAATAGAAATTTTGAATTTTGCAATGTTTATGCTATTATCGTGGACATATGAGTTTTTGTTTCTTATCAAATTGTAGATACGAGGTTTATCAGCAGGCCGACGATATTTCCTCCTCAGTTAAATTCTTTCTTTTTTGCTGTCTTTCGAGAGTCCATGTCGTAAAGTGGGCAGGACTATGAATTTATAGGATGAATTGATAGCATGAATTTACAAGGGCGTGTCATGTAAATTACGATGGTTTCAGCCGCCAGATTTATCAACGCCACGGCAGTTCTACACCGAAATCTGCGACGTACACACGTTTAGTAAATCAGACGTGACACCTGGCGAACGCTGATATTTACACCAGAATCTACACCAGATCCAACGCAAGTTTGATAAATGAGGGCCAATGAACTGGAAGTCAGTATACTTGCCTTGGTGGGGGGGTAGAGTCAGAGGTAGTGTCGGTGAATCATTACATTTGTAGATTACACCACCATTGCTGTCGAAATACTTATGGACCCGACTGTTGAAATTATTGCATGAGATTGAATAAGGCATGTACACTTGAAAATAATTATGATCTCAAATACATACATTGTCATATTTTCAATGTCCTGCAGTATATTTTCTTTGAACGGGGGCAAAATGTGGTCTTTCAATGAATGAGAAATTAAAGCGGGATAGAAAGGGCAATTGAGAAAAACTCAAGGGTATTCTCATGCTGCCATTTTTGAGAGTCAATCTTTATGTGCTCAAAATCTTACCATTTTCAGTGAAAAGGAAAACAAATTAAATGATAAACTAAACACATTTACAAAACTTCTTTGAGACCTTGGAGGGCACGCTCGTGTACATTAATGCACTCCATAATACTCATTTCTTTTGAAATGTGAAACCAGCTTAGCATTTAGGTGTTGTTAAAAGGGCTGGCCCAGCAATTTGTACCATGTAAGTAAGTTATCTAGCTTGAACCTGATACCCAGTAGAGAGCAGCTGTGAGAGAGGGGAGAGGCTAATTCCTTTCACTAGTCTGCTGCACAGACGATGACACGCAGTGGTAAAATGCTGAATTTGGCAGGGAGCAGGCCGACAGCCAAGTGGATAAAGGGTAAGAATGGGAGTGTTTGTGTGTGTGTGTGTGTGTGTGTGTGTGTGTGTGTGTGTGCGTGTGTGTGTTCATGAGTGGTGGGAGTAGGATTCCGGAGCATGAGGAGTGGGATACATGGAACTTTAATGAAAATGGGGGTAAAACAAATGGAGGGTGTGGGTGATAGCTGTAGTTGGGTAGTTGGCATCTCAGGGTGGTAGTGGGAAAGATGGAGTGTTCGAGTTGTAGAGGGGGAGGGACAGAAAGAGTGTAAAGACTGTAGTGGGGGGTGGGGTAGACGGAGTGTGCGGGTTGTAGTGGGCGTGAGATGGATGAAGTATGCGGGCGGTAGTTGGGGTGGGACTGGTGATGTGTGGGCAGTAGTGAGGGTGGAATGAAACTGAGGAGGTTTTAGGAGGTGAATACTCATGGGGAGTAACAGTAGACTGAATAATGGCGGTAGGGCGGGGGGAATGCCAAAGCCTTGAATCACAGATCTAACTCTGCTCTCCTGTCCCCCTCATACACTTCCCTGCCCGCCTCCCCTCGGAGGGCTGCCGAATTCCTTCCAGGGGGCTGACTGGTTCAGAACTGGCTCTTGTGCAGGTCCTGTGCAGCCTGTGCCCCACCCTAGTGCAGATTCCGTACAGCCTGCTTGGGGTGGGAGGGGGTTCAAGTCGAAAATGATACCCCGGGCCCACACCAGGGGTTGACTCTACAGGTACTGGAACCAGGTGCCAGTGCGCCTTGTAGTCCTGGGACTTAACGGTGTGTGACTGTACATTAGTAGCTCATTGGGAAAATGGGGAAAAAAACGGAGTCTTCGAATATTTTTTTCCATTCTCAAGAAGAAAATAATTTCTTGATTTGAGCTACTGTTTTCTTTTAAAGAGAAATTTCTCACACCATGGAAATGGTGAAGTTCTCTCTTTCAATAACCCGCAAAATTTTTGTGTTGTAATTTTTGCAGAACGGCTTTCAAAAATTTTAGCAGCAAGAGTGCAATGCTTACTGGTTTTTGTCATTTGTGGTGCTGAAGGGTTTGACTGTTTTTTTTTTTGTCGTGGATGGATGCATCATTGGGAAAAAGCTCCAATGATCTTCATGGCCTCAAACTAAATCTGATCCTGTGCCAGACCTATAGGGTAATATGAATTCCTGATTGCCCTGCCCCTCTGCCCCTTGAATGGCATTGGGGAGTTAGACAGGATTCTGCATTTGTCGCCAAGAAGCAACTCCGGCTGGCCAATGGGGCGCCCATAGACTGCAGTTAAAGCTGCACATGAAAGGTCTTTCAACAAATCCGTGTCTTAACAGTAGTCTATGCTGTGTAAATGAAGCAGGTGGAAACAACATGCACTGTCAACACTCTCCAAATTTGGTAGGGGGGCTATACAGACAGAATTTTCCGTATTGAAGCGGAAAAAGGATATACTCAGCCCAACTTTGGGTAAAAATGTGTTTCTAGAAATGCACAGAAATTCATTTTATTTGAATTACCAATTACTAAATGAACAAGTTAGGGGTGTTTTCATGGCTCTTAAATTGCTATTTTTAACTTATTTAATCTGTGCTTGACAAGTTGAATTTTATTATCAAATTACACAAAATTGTCAAATTGTTTGGCTGTGTTGGCAGACCTTGCCATAATTTTTCTTAGTGGGTACAAAAAGCGATAAATGTAAATAAGTACATTTGTAGTAGGGACTGATAATTCCAAGGCTAAGTAATGTATCCGTGTGCAATTTTAACTGCTTGATGCCCCATCAATCAGTACGTTTACATGCACAGTTATGTTGAGCTACAGGTATTGCTTGATTAGGCCATTTAATCAGATTACTGTCCTTGCCCCAGTAGACATGCACAGTTGGGAAATCAGTTTATTACACAAAGCATGTCCGTCTCCGCTATGACAGGTGGTGATATGCCCCCCTTCAGTTTGTTTGCGTTGGATTGACCTATTGCTTCATAGACCAAACAATCGACAAACAAGTTACTTCATGGCAAACTGGTAACATGTTGAGTGGCAAATACATGGACAACTTTACGGCTATGTACATCTTGTGCAAGCTGTTCGTGTTTTTGTACAGTTGAGAAGCACGCTATCCCTGGTGGTTACGGCGTTAGTCAAAGGCAGGTGGCAATGCCGTATGCTTTTGGAATGCTGCAACAGTGCGACCTCCACTATGCTCCACTTTGTACTGTTATGTGAGAGTATTTTATGTACAGCATTGTAAATCATTTGTAAATGAAGATTTGTTACACGCTCTTTTTGCTGCCTTACTGGTCAGCTATTTATTTTGTTCATCAACACTCTCTGGTGGTGCATCTGTAGCAAAACATGATCTGATGCAATACCACTTCTTTGTGATGAAATTATTTAGTACTTTCTAGAAGTTTCTGGCTTCTTCATGCCTATAGTCTATATAAATACTGCGATTTTGGTCACCAGAGGTAAGGAGTTTTTGTTTTGGCAGCAGAGTTGCATAGTGGCATTAGAGTGTCATTAGAGGATTGAACAGTGGATTATTTGTAGAGGTTTTTTTTTTTTTATTCAATGAAGAATAAATTTGTTTAAGTTGTCATTGCTGGTTTTCTTTGTTGTGATTTTCAAGTCAGTACCCTCTCCAGTGGCGGCTCGTGAATTGGCAAGAGGGGAAGCCCAAACAATCCCTTAAAGTTAATGATTGTTCATGACCTGTTTTCAATCATTCATTTATACTGTATTACCATAACAGAAACTCTGAAAATTCTCTACATTATCAGATGTGGCCAGTTTTCAAAAAGTCCTGTCGCCATGCTGGCTATACGCTATACACGTACACGTCTAGTTTAGAAAGAAAATTATGTTTTTACTGGAGTCATGCTCCCATTCCGAGGAAGGTTGGATAAGCCAATGCTCAGGGATACAAAAAAACAAACAAAAAAAAGAGTATTTTATGAACACGATCGAGTGGACTCTCATAACAGTGATTGACTGACATAAAAATATGAAGTGACGAGCTCGATACCATTTAGAACACAATCGTACCCCTAAAATATCTCCACCCAATACCTCAAAAGCAGCCTGAATCATCCGCCTGCACTTCTCATGCACTCAGGCTCAATTTCAGGTCTTAATGGCTTTTTTATAGTTGTTGTATCTTTTCTTTTCTGTTTTTGCTGTGAGCACATCCTGCTCTATCTAATTGTATCTTCATGATTACTTCATTCCAATTCCGGGGTCCAGAGTCATAATTGGTTTTCATATTATAGTCTATGGGTGCGTTCGAGCACGTCTGCAGGTAAGCCGGCTGCGCAAGATTGCCGAAAAATTACACGAGAATATTGCCGAAGTTGCGCGATAAGCCCTCCTAACCCTGCGATAGCTGCAAGATCCTGCATATTTACAAAATTATATAACAGAATTAATGGGCTCTCTGATATGAATTCTATAAACACTTCGAAGACAGAAAAATATCATATGGCTCTGAACAATAACAAAGAAAAAGACTTAAAATCTTAAAACATTTGCATCGTTAAGTACATTTCTGAAAACTTTAAGAGTGTCTTCATAAAAAAACACTCATAGAATACCCTGAACAATGAATAGAGTTTGGTTTTATCCCAAGTTAACCAGTATCTATGCTCTCCTCAAACCATTCTACAAGATCAGCATTTCCTTCATTTACTGGTATATCCTGCCAGAATTTCCTCTTGGCAGCCAAAAATGACTATGCCAGTTCTAGAAGCTTTTGACCCTTTACACCAGGAATGCCCCGTGGTTTGCTTCTGGCGGCCAGAGGAATGTCAAGTCAAGTAAATTCTGCCTAGAAAGCAAGAAATGTGACAAATGTCTGCTCAACAAACTCACTGTGATGTTTTCATGGAGGCTGCTATTTTACAAGTTGATCCTGTGACCTGAATGAGCCATGTGATTGGCTTGCACTACTTGCTAGGTTTTTCCAGATCAAATATCCCTATGATGCTCAATAAAGACTGACTTACTAGGTTCTTCCAGATGATAAACTACCATTAGACAGGTGTTTCAGATGTTTTAACTTGATAAAAGCGGTAAAACCTAGTCACTCCAAATGTAGGTTCAACTACATTTTCCCAAAATTTTGAGTTACTAGGTTTTTCTAGATCACAGGAGATAGAGTGACTGACAATTACAGTCAGGTCCTTGAGTATTTAGAAAGTGACAATTTTCATCATTATGGCTCTATTTGCCACCACAAATTCATTTTTTATTTAAATTTAGAAAAAATATTGCATAAATCAAGGATTCACTAAATCTCAAATGTAATTGAATGAAATAAACAACTTAAATTAAATCATTATAATTGATTCTTGGTCACAAATAATTTGCAGGCAATGACTGCCTGAAATCTGGAGCTCAGAAACCTCACCAGATGCCGTTTGCTCTCTGGTGATGCTCTGTCGGGATTTCAGCTGTCATCAGGTCTTACTTGTTCTCAGTGCATCCATTTTATCATAAGCGCATGCGTGAAACGCATGCACAGTTTGATTCAGGTCAGGTGAATTCACTTGGTTAGGGAAGAATATTTGACTTATTTGCCTCAAAAAATGTCTGGGATGCTTGGGGTCATTGTCCATCGGCAATATGAAGCACTGTTCAATGAGTTGTCAAGCATTCGGCTGAATCTATGCAGTTTATACATCTCTGTAAAATTTCACATTCATCCTGCTGCTACGTCATTCATTAATACAGAGAAACCAAGTCTATTGGCTGACATCGATGCTCAGATGATCATGCTTCACAGATGAAGAGGTACGCTGCGGATCAGGAGCAGTGTCTACCATTCCCTGCACTCATTCTGGTGCAAGTTGATCTTTTTCCTCACCTGTCCCTATATGTTATGCCAGAATGGATCAAGCTTTCTCAGAAGATTTAAACTTCCTGTTTTTCAGGTTCACCAATAGTTTGCAACTTGAGTGTTTACTCAAGTGAAGCCTTCTCTTGATTACTGACTTTGACACACATTGGCCTCCTGGAGAGTGTTCTTAATCTGGCTAAGTGTTGTGAAGGGGTTTCCCTCACCAGAGATTTATTTCTGTCATCTACCACGGTTGTTATCCATGGTCTTATGGACCTTTTGGACTTCCTGTGTTCACCAGCATGTTCTCACATTTGGACAAATTTAATAAATAGTTGAATTAGTGACAGCTAAAATGTTCCTCTATTTCTCTGGGTTTGTCTTGAATTTTCAGCCATATGATAGCTTACTTCAATAGCGCTTGACATTGACTTTTCGGACTTCATATTGACAGCTTATAGAAACAGATTCCAAATGCAAATACCACATTTGAAATCAACTCAAATCAAGACCATTTATCTGCTTACTTGTGAAAATAATGAGGGAATAACACACAACTGTGCATGGAACAGCTGTGCAGACAATTGTCCAATTAATCTTGGCCCCTTTAATAAGGGAGGGGCCAAAGTATAAATGTGTAATTCCTATGCCTTTCACCCAGCTTTGAGTAAATTCTCCTCAAATTAAAGCCTGCACTTTGAGCCCATATTCAATATTTAATTTCAACTCCAACATACCACAGTACTCAACTAATATGGCAATTACTTCTCTGGTATTAAAATATTTATGAACATGACTGTATATGAAGCATTTATTAAATGC
Organism: Gymnothorax reevesii; assembly: GCA_029721435.1. NCBI lineage: Eukaryota > Metazoa > Chordata > Actinopteri > Anguilliformes > Muraenidae > Gymnothorax > Gymnothorax reevesii. The sequence continues at coordinate 31,201,688 of CM056584.1, read as the reverse complement.
TCTTTTGAAATGCTAATTACTCATCTTTTATTCTTCCTTCTGTCTTGTGCAGCTGGGTCATTTCTCATTCAACTCAGGTTCACCAAAAAAAAATCCAAAATGTCAGTCAGTTTTAAGCGGAGAACACGCAGTTCCAGTCTTTGGCTGATGTTCGTTTACCTGGGGTATGCATGTAACATAACATAACATAACATAATGTTCAGCATTAGTCGGCCCTTGTAGAAGGCATCAAGACCCTGTAAAGACCAACGAGTCTGATGCTTCGCAAGAATCTGTTGGCCCTCCAAGCCAATCAGCTGCGCAGTAGAGTTGGTGATAAAGCATGCCGAGGAAGCCGAAGATCATCCAAGCTAGTGTCTGCAGCAGCAATTCCAAACTCAAAAACTCAAATACTTTATTTCAGATAAAAGTCTGCAAGAAGTGCTTTACCCACCGAGTTCCCACTAAAACATAACTCATCCCCACTGCAATGTCTTTCCCAACTTAACAGCAGGATTGGAATGAATAAAATTTTGCGGTTAAATGAACAAAATTATGAGATTTTTTTTTTTTAGATATTGGCATGAAAGCATCTGTACCCCAGCATCTGCGGAGCTTGTTAAAGAACATCATCAGATTCACGACTGGGTAGCAGTCCCTGATGCTACTTCCCTGGCCCAGGTTATTTAGCGATGAACCACTCATTCTTTTTCCCAGGTTGATTTCTTCTAGAATTTCAAAAACAGTTATTTAAAGCAGAAATAACCTTTGTGCCAATGGAGAATTGATAAGCCAAGGGAAAGAACAAATGCATTTGCGATGCTACAGTCATTTTAATTTAATGGCATCAGCTCTGTCTATTCTCAACAAAGGTACAAAAGTACATAACAATTTATCCATTCATGTCATCCAATGTAATTCCAGTCTCCATTCAAAAATGACATGTTTCATTTGATTTGACATGCAATAGCCATGAAGAATCCAAAGTGATGCAAATGAGATGGCAAAAATTTGGGAGGCGTAAACACTTTATATGTGAAATGGGAAAGTTCATTCCCCATTAGTACGGAGGAGACTCCGATAAAATAAAATTACATTTACTTTCATTGCTTTTCAACTTAATAAGACAAAAATATTCCCGCATAAGTGAAGTTTAAAACTTGCGCCAATATTTGTCAATGAGAAAAGACAATTTCACTGGCTGAGCAAGAGATACTTTAAACAAGTTCATATATTGTACTAAAGACAATTTATTTCCATTTTAAATCAAAACAATGGCTGAAATTGACTTTCTGTATTATGCTAAATAACGACTCCCAAGCTGGAAATTGGATAGGCCAGTACCCTATCCGCCATGCTACTCTGTCAGTGATTACCATTCTCCACCTGAGACGTTGACGTATCATGCATGCTGGGAGTGATTTAATTTTAGCCATACCACAGTCAAGGCTTCTCCCTTCAGCGAGGGACCAGAAAACGTGAGGCTATTATTAGAATGCTCTGCAGACATCTGGAGCAGAGAAGCATGGCAGGGTAAACATGCATCACGGTCCTCTTTGTACTTGAGGTAAGACTACTCCAATAAATCATGCGCCACATCTACCTGGCTCAAATCGCGTTTGTACTTTTTTTTCTGACTTCAAGCGCCTGTAATACTGATCATGAGAATCAGGCGTAGATTTCAAATACTGGTTCTTCACTGGCTGAAGCTCTGGTATCAATTAACCTGACACCATGCTGGCCTTGGCAAAAAATAGAGCACCTTTCACAGGCTTGACATAACATGGAAGTGACAGTCTGCTGTGCTCATGGAGCTGTTGGCTCTTGGAAGTGTCCCTTCCGTGATATGAGCTCCACGATATTATAGTAATATCCACGCATCACCACACGATTTTGCCACAGAGTCATGCGACTCAAGCATTCCTGTGATATGATTACCCATCGTAATTGGAAGCTTGACCTCTCATCTTCATGGATCATGCTGCTCCATTTTCTAAAAATATGGACTGTATAAAATACAGTAGTGAAAACTTGTGTTTTAAGGATTAATTTAGCAATTTCTGTATGCAGCAATAATTGTTACATTTAGTTTACAATTTACATTTACATTTCAAGGTATTGCAAAATGCTGCAAAGTCCCGCCTGGTATATTTTATTCCAATGTATGAGCACGAGTTGAGCAAAGATTTGAGACATTGAGAGATACAGATGTCAAGACATTTTGGCATGAGAAATCAAGGCTTAAAGATTTAGTATTAGTCTTTTTTTTTATTTTTTATTACAATTTATGACAGTAAATCTTCAGTAAAACAAGGTTTTCAAGCTTGGCAGGAAAAAAAGAAACTCAAATTCTGAATTTTGGCTAGTTTTCTGAACTTAATTTTTCCCCAAAGTTATTATTCACTGTTTTATGCAAGTTGTGAGTCCAGTGAAAATTAGACTCTGCTCTAATTGGCCGTCTCATCATAGCGCAAAATGAACAATGGCGGCCTAAACAAAAACATGTCTATCTTGGGCTGTACAATATCAGTGACATCAAAGGGGACATATATTAAAAATCAGTCATTCAAAAACATGATTCCCTACTAAGGTCACTACAGGAAGCATGCTAAGACCATAAGGCTTCATATTTTGTCAGATGTTTGGTACAGGGAGGACCAATATGTGCAAGTGCAAGGAAAAAATGATTGTTTTCTAATGGGGGCCCTGTAACCACGAATAGCTCTAGTTGTATAAAATTCATCCTGCACTCTTCCTTGTAGGCTAGAAGTCTTTCACTTTTCAATCAAATGACGCCAGAATTTCAACTGAATGCGAAGACACTGTGCCAACTTTTAAGTAACTTTCATCACAAGATGTTTGTTTGGTGTGGTCATATGTCTGTAGTGCTTGTGTCAGCTGATTCCACTCTTCCAGAATTCTAGTAACAGGAATATGGGTTTAGGCTTATAGCAGTCCTTCTTCAGTTCATTTATACATTTTTTAGTTCAAGAACCCACCCCAAGAAACATTTATTAATGCTTGAACACAGCAGTAGTCAATATTCATCCATCCATCCATCCATCCATCTTAAACAGCTATTCCTCATTAAGGTCACGGGGGAGCTAGTGTTTTGGTCTCCCATGTGCAGCTTTGAGCAGGTGCAAATATAAACCATACGGTCATCTGCGGCCAGCTCAATGGAAGCTTGAACTTGGCAGAAATGACAATGGCACTAAGACAGTAGATACTTGTATTTTTTTCTTTTTTCTTTTTAAATTTGGCATCTCCAATCCCACTCGAATTCGGAATGACCAATCAGCAAACTGCGTACAAGTGTGCTTGTATAAAATGCTGCCAGCTGGAATGAGCGAGACAGTTCACTGTTCTCCCCCAAGACATGCACCATTCTGCCACATCTGCTTTACACTCAGAGATTCAAACTTTATATACACGAAACAAGGGCGGAGGAGACCAGAACAAGTGCCTGCTCAGAATGCACCTAATGTGTACCCGGGTGGCCAGCAGGAGGTGGCTCAGCAACGAACAATGCCAACCCAAACCTCAGAATCCCTGCCACTTCCCCGTCTCAAATGCCAATTTACTGTCATTATAATATAATGTGTGAGCTTTTGGCTTTGTTACATGAAATGTGATATTTTGTGACCAGTACAATAGATCAAGGCAGTTTTATGTTTCCATTGCACCTTTTTTTGCTTAGCATATACATTATTCAATAACCATATGACACAGTTAAAATTACGCCGTTGAAAAGTTGTTTAGCTTCTCTGGTTGGAAACATCATTAGACAACAGTGCCTTTCCAAGCGAAGAATGCCGATAGTCTGTTTAAGGGACATTACTTAAACAAATACTCGTCAGACTAAAGGGGAGACCAGCAGTAGCTTGGATAATGTATTACACACAAAGCAGGATCATTTGCTGTGCACACTGGAGCAGTTGCAACAACAATCCGCAGCCAAACAGAGGACCACATTAGCATGATGCTAAATGTATGGCACCATATGACAGATATTATATGAGAGATGGAGGACAAATAAGTCAACTCCAGTTAAATCAGACTAATACTGCCTTCACAAGGATCATGGTGGACAACTGAGTCAACCCTTTGGTCTTGGGATAAGAGACAAGGGAAAATAAACAATAACTCCGAATGATGATGGTTGCGCTTGGAATAGCTCTTTGTCTTAATGGGCTATTAATTGTGTGTTTTCAATGTATATATTGAGTCATTTTGTGGCACATTTAGCTTGGAATTCCATCAAAAGTAATGGTATAAAGTGAAATAATTTGTAGTGCATGATTTCATCTGCTGCCACCATCCATGACATCATTTCCTGTCCTAATCAAATTTTACTGTTATACTCTCATCCAAAGTAATGACTTCCCTTTTAAAGACAGCCATGATCCAAGTGAATGCCACACAAACATGGCCACAGCCCACCCCCTGCCCGAATAGCATCTCACCGGATGGATCATGATTTTGAAGTTCCGTCTCTTCAGAAGCTCGTGCTCGTTGTTCTCCAGGCGTTTGATCTGGCTGGCCTGCTTCTCCAAGTCGGTGCGCACGGACTTGATGTTGACGCTGACCTTGCGCACTTTGTCCAGCATCTTGGTGATGGTACCGGTCGTTGTGCCGTAGGTCTTGTTCAGCTTGGTCAGATCACGGTGGATCCCGCTCACCGAGGTCTCCATGTTATCCTGCCGAGCCTCGAGCCCATTTTGGGTCTGCTGGATCTGGTCCACCACGCCAATGATCTTGTCCAGAAGGGCGAGGACCATCTCTCCGTTAATCTGGGCTTCACTCTTTGACACTTCTCCCTCTGCATCCGAATCATCCACCTCTTCCTCATGCTTGCCTGCGGCCCCGGGGTTCGCCAGAGCAACCTCGTCGTCTTCGTCCAACGCCTTCGTGAGGGGCACTCGGTCCAGCTGTGCGCTTGAATCTGCCATGGCTGTCAACGCCTTAGCAAGTGCAGCTCGTCACACGCAAACTCTCTGCTACGTGAACTAAATGAAGAAACAGAGTGTCCAGAAGAGCCCAAAAACTGATTCCAACCTCTTCCCTCTTCGCTCTTTTGTTTCCACTTTGCTTCTTCTGCCCGCTTTGTTTCTCTCCTGAGGTGGATTTCTTTGCTTAAGTTTCGAGACACTGGCCTGGCTGCGGGATCAGGCTCTGCTTACTGCGAAAGTAACGAAGAGGACGCACCCAAATGCCTCAGGTCCTGGTCAGTGCACCCAGTCAAACTCACTTCTCATGTTCGCATTACTGCCCACCAACTCGGCTCCTCCCTTTTCCCCTCCCCACTCAACCTCCTCCAATCACCACCCTCTGGCTTTGGGCACCCTTAAAAATGTCAGTTTGAGTTCTGTAGAAGTATGTCAAGCAGAAGTATGACAGGGAGTATGAACCCTAATTTTGTCTATCTGCAATTTTTGCTCAGAGATTTTCCAACTCGTTATCTCTCATCTCTTGGGCATTTAAGCTACATTTTAATAATATTTGATTAAAATATTATTTTATATTAAAAAAATCAATTAATAAAATGTGATGGAATAATGAATAAGTGACTGTTTATCCTTTTGAAGTCATTTTCTTTGCTATTTGTGATGTACATTATCAATTACTAATCCCAGATTTTTGAGAGAGAGAGAGAGAGACACTGTGGTATGTAAATATATACATATGAGTGTCTAAACAGTTGCAGACGCCAGTGAGATTTGGTGTCAACATGTTTGTGATGGTCTGGATATACTCACCAAATCTCATACTTCGATCTTGTTTAAAATAAATTTACGCAGCAGGGATGCGAGTTTATATTTCCCTTTGGCACTCACAGTACCTGGCAGCTGGTTCCATTTGTTGTTCTTAATGTCTCCATTAGATGGCTTTCTAACACAACCAGAAGTATCAATGGTGTATGGACCCAACAAAGAACCAGTACTTGCTGCAGCAGGTACAGAGATCATTAAATTAAATTACTTTTTGGCCACTTTTGCCATTCATGCAACCTCTATGGCTAAAATACATTAAAGCTATTAGAGTATCAGTGCCAAATTCCTGTCCAAGAGTTCTGTATTCCAGCCCCATCCCTGAAGATTACTTTACATCAGACACAGGCAAGAAAATAACAGGGGCCTTAAAGTCACGGTACGTACACGGTTATAAACTGGCACCTTTTTTGCCAGTTAATTTAACGACCTTTCTTTGCCCGTTATTGTAACTGTAATTTTACAATAGGTTTACAACAGAGTTCCCTGTATGTTAAGTGTAAACCACAGTCAAATGCGTGCAGGACTCCACTTACAGTTAAAATAACCAGGAAACAATGCGTTAATTTAACTGTTAAATTCAAGCAGTTTGTAACAGTGTAAGCAAACAGGTGAGCTTTACTGAGCTGCCACTGTGTCACCAGAGAAGTTTCCAGAGAATTATTTTCTGCTTGACTCCATGATTGTTGAACATTGATTTACCCAACAAGTTTTTATGCATACATTTTTTCAAGTAAAGCATGATTACAGTATCCCATGTTCGTGAAAACAAATAAGGCGTTATAAGATATAAAGAAGTCAGCTTTGATTAAAGACTCCAGTGCCACAAGGATTGAACTGCAAATTCATATTCATGTTTTTTTGTTGCTTTAAAATATCATAGGAATACCAGTACCAGTTTGGGAAACATGACATATTCAAGGTTTTCCACTATGGGAAGTTACTTTTCAGCGTCGGCAGTGATAATGTTTGAGGAGTTTACTTGTAATTGACGCTCAATAATTTCCCAAGTGCCACAGTTTCAGCATGCATGAACAGATGGAAATGGTTAATTTAGTTCAATCTAAGTTCTCCATAAACATGGGAATGCTTTAGCCATATTAATCTGACTGGGTTAATACTTGACATCAAATAAGTTGAAAGATACTGAGCTTCCAAATACACCTGAAATAAAATAGTTCAGAGGCAGAATTGCAGGGCCGTAGGCTGGGAAACTGTATTTACTGGCTTATTATTACTATAAGGACTCGGATACATTTTCGTTTCTGTATTGCTAAAATTTGCGTCAATAAATGATGAAATAAATAATGGTGCGAATAATATCAACTGATTATTTTCTTAAATTAGAAAATGGTGAATGTACACACATATTAACGCTAACAAAGTGCCCGTTTGGACCTTAATTGAAATAAAAATTGATTCTGGCATTTTTTTTTTTTTTTACCTTGCATCGATTCCAGCCAAAAATGTAGCCCAGGCTGTAGGGAATCAAATCAGGGTCTTTAATAGTTTACGTGTGTAAATAAGTTCTGTAGCTATAGAAATATTTTGTGCATTTGTGAAAAAAATGCACTGTAAAAAACTTATGCTTTATGCTTTATCTTAAAAAATTTAGTGTCTGGGCTTCCTTAAAGTTTTATGTTAACTGAATTTTGGACAAGTTCAGGTAATTCTTAATATTTAAATTCCATTAACTTGAAATTTCAAGGCAGCTCAGACAATAACTTTTTATATGAACACAACATTTTTATAGCGCGTTTTAAACGCAGGCAGAATTTGCATGTGTGAAAAAGTTTTACAGCTGATGATATACTTGTAGTTCTTTGGTCTGTATCAAAATGTTTTGTGCACAAAGATAGAATTTCCACATTTGTAAAAAGTTTTTGTCGCTGAGGAAATATTTTTTGTGTACGTAATTAACATTTGTGTTGGAATATTTTCAACAGTGAGCTTTCAAAAATTTCCTATATGCGAATACAAGTTACAAGCTCACAAATTACGAATTACACGCACAAATTTTGGCCCAAATCTGACACCTGAGGCTGACTAGCCAATCAGCACGTTACCCACAAACTATTCAGTTAGCGGGAGTCAAACTGTTCAGTCTGGGGGAAAAAGGTGCTGTCAAGTTCTGACGAGGAAAACAAGCCTTGGCGGTGCTGTCTTGTCTTTTTGGTTTGCTGTATGTAATAATAACAGTTCCTAAATGTTGGTGACTGACAGATTGTACCACAGAAAAGAGGAACATTTCAAAACTTTTATTTTTTATAAATAAGATTCCAGATGGCAAAGCAGCACAGTGGATCAGGGGTGAGTGCGCTAGCGTGTCAAGGCTTGTGTAGCAGGGAGTGACTGTGCTGTACACTCTCTTCCTTTAGTTACCTACATTGAAATCTGTCAACTTTGAATAGAGAAAGCTTTGCGATGCTGGGAATGTCATTGGGTTCAAGCAGGCTACTCAATTTTTTCACTGACGTAGTGAATTGTATTTAGATAGAGTTTGACCCAGATAGCAAAAGTCATTACTTCAATGTTGGATTTTAATCAGATTTGTTATTTTTGGTTGAGGTTGAAAAATCTACGGTGATTCAATGTTTAATTACAATTACCATTTCAACGTTTGAAAAACTGAATCAGTGTACAAAACCCAAAACCATTGAAGTTGGCACGTTATGTAAATCGTAGATAAAAACAGAATACAATGATTTGCAAATCCTTTTCAACTTATATTCAATTGAATACACTGCAAAGACAAGATGTTTAATGTTCAAACTGAGAAACTTTTTTTTTTTTTTTTTGCAAATCATTAACTTAGAATTTAAAGGCAGCAACCCATTGCAAAAAAGTTGGCACAGGGGCCTCATCGCCTCTCCTTTTAACGACACTCAGTAAACGTTTGGGAACTGAGAGGAGACCTCAGGTTCCAACTAAATATAAAATTAATGCAAAATCTAAGTAAAACCAAAGAAAGGCGAAGTGCGACTGTTAAAACCCTCTAATCAAATGCAATACAGTTTAAATACTGCTGTCTGTGGCTCATTAATAATGAGCCGCAGGTGATGATAATAATAAGGTGAGAGAAAATGTGTGCAGGAAAGTGAGTAGGAGGAGGGCTGGAGACCAAGCCTCACAAGTCTAAGTCTTGCAGAGGTGTCTTTATTCAAAATGGACAAACTTGGGTGTGGATAACGAAAGGTAGACACGATGGACTAAAATCATATCAGCTACACAAGCCTCAACAGGTTGCTCCAGTATATTCAGGTCCAATGTGCAATTTTGCAGTTCACAGTCTTATTTTAAAAAATTATTTTGGATTCTGCAACTTGTTGGCTGTGCATCCTATGATGCAACAACATTGGGGCATTTTTATTATTTCAGCTAACAGACCAAAAAGATGAGAAGGCACTGTTGAGGCTTGTTTTCCTCTCTGGAACTTGCTGGAACCTTTTACTTCTTGAATTATCAGTTTGACTTCCTCTAATTCGATTGTCAGAGGGCTATGTGCTTACTGGCCAGTTTGCCTTAAGTGTCAGATTTTGGTCAAAATTTGTAATTGTAATTCAAAATTTGTGAGCTTGTTACTTCAGTATTGCATCTGCGCATGGAAATTACTTTGTGAACCTCACTGGACAAAGTGTAAATTGCGAATAAAATCAAAACGCGATGACTCTCAAATCACACCAGCCAGTATTTTATTCACAATAGAACTGAGATAACATAGCAAATGTTGAAACTGAGAAATTTTACAATTTTATCCCCAAAATGAACTCATTTCGATTTTGATGGCTGCTACAGGTCCCCTCTTCTTTTTAACAGAGTGGAGGCATCTGCGCATTGAGGAGACAAGTTTTGTGAGTTTAGCCATTCAAATTTGATCCCACTCTTGTTTAATACAGGCTTCCAGCTGCTGCAGAGTATTTGGTCTCTTTTGATGGACTTTTTGTTTAATTATGAGCCAAATGTTCTCAATGGGTTGAATGATGAGGACTGCAGACAGGCCAGTTCAGCACATGGACTCCTCTACTACAAAACCATGCAGTTGTAATAGCTGCAGTGGTTTTGCATTGTCCTGCTGAGACACACAAGGCTTTCCATGGAATAGATGTCTTCTGGAGGGGAGCATATGTTGCTCTAAAACCTACCTTTAAGCATTCATGGTGCTTTTTAAAACATGCAAGTTTCCCACACTATGCAGTGATGCATTCCCATACCATCAGAGATGCTGACTTTTGAAATGAGCGCTGACTACAGGAGGGGTGGTCTTTCTCCTCTTAAGCCCGGAGGACACAACGCCCATGATTTGGAATGGAATGGAATGGAATGAATTTATTGTCATTGTTACAGAATAACAACGAAATTGGTCTGGAGAGAAAGTGCTCCGGGCCGCTGCAACGTGCGTTGCAACGTGCAACTCCACTTTCTTCTTCGAAAAATTAAAGGTTAAGAGATGACATATGACATCAGACATAATATACACATCAGGCTTATGACACGACACGCAGGAAACGTGTAGGAATTTTTTCAGGGGAATAGGGGGGGAGGGAGGTGGGGGAAGAAGGGATTAAAAGCAGGAGGCAGCCTTGGAGTCCTTATCAGGGGCAGAATGTTCTGTCCTCGTCAGAGGGATAAGAAAGTTGTTGTTGTTTCGTAATAGACTGAGGCAGACAGAGGGGAGACGTGGAGTGGTGGGGAAGGGGGGGGGGTGCCGAATTTTATTTCAATTTGGGGTGGAACAAGCGATTTTGATTGATCTGCTATTCATTTTGTAAATTTTTTACTTCACGCTTCAGGGCCACCAGTTCTCCCATCATCTCGTCCAGTCTCTTGCCCAAATTCACAGTCAAACGCACAAACTCCCCACACTCACTCAAAACAGCGTCCATCTTTCTGTGCATTTCTGCAGATGATCCCAGAGTCTTTTTGAGCAACTCACCATTCTCCGATACTCCACTGAAGCGCTCTATAACAATGTCAGTGCTAGGCAGCGCGTGGGCCAGTTTTCCCGCTCCCAGCTCGCGTACTTTGCGGTAGATCAGAGCAACTCCCATGCCAATTAGGAGAAATCCCGTCACCATAAATCCAAAAAGATAAACACCCTCCACATCTTCGAGGGATAGTGCCGCCTGACAAAGAACTTGCCATCTCGACCACGCGTCCTGAATGTAGCCAGCAGCAAAAGTCCCATCCGGGCAGCACGGTTCACCAGGTGCTCCGCTACTCGGTGAAAATATTTTGTCAAATCGCATTCAGGGACCAGCTAATTAATTCCATCTTTACTTGAAGAGCCTCAGAAGAAGACGGAAGGTCCAAAAAAAAGGAAAGAGGGGGTAACAGGACAAAACAGGACAAAGAAAAAAGACGCGACTGCTCTCCTCAAAAGCCGGAAGAAGAATTTTCAACAAGAATGTCAAATTTGGACTCGTCTGACCACAGGACACTTTGCTACAGTCCATTTTAAATGAGTATTGGCCCACAGAACTTAACGGCGCTTCTGGATCATTCTCAACAATGGCTTCCCTTTTGTATGATAAAGTTTTAGGAGGCATCTGTGGATGGCACGGAGGACTGTGTTTCCAGACACTGGTTTCTTGAAGTATTCCTGGGCCCATTTAGTAATGTCAATGACAAAATCATGCCGGTGAGTGATGCAGTGGCGTCTGAGGGCCCGAAGATCATAGGCATCCAGTAAAGGTCTCCGGATTTGTCCCTTAAGCACAAAGATTTTTCCAGTTTCTCTGAATCTTTTGATGATGTTATGCATTGTTGATGATGAGACCTTCAAAACCTTTACTATTTGACGTTGAGGAACATTGTTTTTAAAGTATTCCACTTTTTTATTTTACGCAAGGTTCACAGGTTGGAGAGCCTCTGGCCATGTTTACTTCTGAGAGACTCAGCCTCTCTAAGACATCCCTTTTATAGCCAATCATGTTACACACCTGATGCCAGTTAACTTAATTACTTGCCAAATGTTCTTTCAGCTGATTCTCTTACATATTATTGGCTCTTTCAGCCCTTTTTTTGCCTGTGTCCCAACTTTTTCAAGACCTGTTGCAGCCAGAAAATTTTAAATGAGCTCATTTTGTGGATAAAAATGTATCAGTTTCATCATTTGAAATGGTATCTATGTTCTATTGTAAATAACATATTGGCTCATGTGATCTGAGGCATTGCATTTTGATTTTATTCACAATTTACACTTTGTCCCAACTATTAAGGAATTGGCGTTGTAGTTCTACAGCCAAAAACTTTTTTAGATGTGGAAATTATATGTGTGCACAAAAATTGCACACATGCACAAAATATTTATACAGCTACAAAACTGATTTTCCCCAACACTACCAACGGGGCCCTGGTTGGGCCCTTAAATTTGATTGTGTTCGGGAGGGGGGGTTGGGGTCGCTGAAGGGAAGAAGAGTGCGCCTCGGGGGATACAAAAAGATTCAGTCTATAATATTTTGTTGGACCACCTTAAGCTTTTATCACAGTGCACATTCATTATGGAATTGTTTCAACAATCTCATACAATCTTACAACATTTATTTCCAACCTGATGTGCATTCATTTTTGGCTTACATTGCATTGACAATGCAGGAGTCAAACCACTCTTTTAATGTTTGTCCAGCACATCTCAAAGACCTTCAAATGGCCAAGGTCCAGGCTCCGAGGTGGCAAATTCATGTGTGAAAATGAGTCTTCATGCTTGATGAACCGCCCTTTCACAATTTGAGCCCGATGACTTTTACCATTGTCATCCTGGAATGTGTCTGTGCCATCAGGGATGAAAAAGTCCATTGATGGGTTATTTGTTATTCAGCAAGTCTTCTGAATTCATTTGAATTGAATTTATTGCTGCAGAACAGTGCTGAGTCTAGACCTGACCAATTGAAGCCACACTAGATCATAACACTGCCTCCAAAGGCTTGTACTGTGGGCACTATGTATGCATCACTTCTTTTCTCACCCTGACATGCTCATCACTCTGGACAAGGATAAATCTGGACTCATTAGACCACATGACCTTTCCATTGCTCCCTCAGTCCAATCTTTATGCTCCTTCGCAAATTTAGGTTGCTTTCCCCCCCATTAAGCCTCACTAACAAATGTCTTTCTTATGGCCATTCAGCTGTTTAGTCCCAATCCTCCAACTTCTTGTTGCATTGTGCGTGTGAAAATACACTGTTCAAAAAATACAATAATAAATAAAATAAAAGGGAACACTGAAATAACACATCCTAGATCTGAATGAAACAAATATTCTTAATAAATACTTTGTTCTTTACATAGTTGAATGTGCTGACAAAAAAAAAAAATCACAAAAATGAAATGGAAATAAATTGACCCATGGAGGTCTGGATTTGGAGTCACTCAAAATTAAAGTGAAAAAACACACTACAGGCTGATCCAACTTTGATGTAATGTCCTTAAAACAAGTCAAAATGAGGCTCAGTAGTGTGCGTGGCCTCCACTTGCCTGTATGACCTCCCTACAACGCCTGGGCAAGCTCCTGATGAGGTGGCGGATGGTCTTCTAGAGGGATCTCCTCCCAGATCTGGACTTAAGCATCTGCCAACTACTGGACAGTCTGTGGTGCAACGTGGCGTTGGTGGATGAGTGAGACATGATGTCCCAGATGTGCTCAATTGGATTCAGGTCTGGGGAACGGGCGGGCCAGACATTAGCATCAATGCCTTCATCTTGCAGAAAATGCTGACACTCCAGCCACATGAGGTCTAGCATTGTCTTGCATTAGGAGGAACCCAGGGCCAACCGCACCAGCATATGGTCTCACAAGGGGTCTGAAGATCTCATCTCGGTACCTAATGGCAGTCAGGCTACCTCTGGCGAGCACATGGAGGGCTGTGCAGCCCCCCAAAGAAATGCCACCCCATACTATTACTGACCCACTGCCAAACCGGTCATGCTGGAGGATGTTGCAGGCAGCAGAATGTTCTCCACGGCGTCTCCAGACTGTCATGTCTGTCACATGTGCTCAGTGTGAACCTGCTTTCATCTGTGAAGAGCACAGGGCACCAGTGGCGATTTTGCTAATCTTGGTGCTCTCTGGCAAATGTCAAACGTCCTGCACGGTGTTGGGCTGTAAACAAAACCCCCACCTGTGGACATCGTGCCCTCCTACCATCCTCATGGAGTCGGTTTCTGACCGTTTGAGCAGACATGCACATTTGTGGCCTGCTGGAAGTCATTTTGCAGGCCTCTGGCAGTGCTCCTCCTGTTCCTCCTTGCAGAGGTGGAGGTAGCGGTGCTGCTGCTGGGTTGTTGCCCTCCTACAGCCTCCTCCACGTCTCCTGATGTACTGGCCTGTCTCCTGGTTGGGCCTCCATGCTCTGGACACTACGCTAACAGACACAGCAAATCGTCTTGCTACTGCTCGTATTGATGTGTCATCCTGGATGAGCTGCACTACCTGAGCCACTTGTGTGGGTTGTAGAGTCCATCTCATGCTACTCCTAGAGTGAAAGCACCACCAGCATTCAAAAGTGACCAAAACATCAGCCAGAAAGCATAGGAACTGAGAAGTGGTCTGTGGTCACCACATGCAGAACCACTCCTTTATGGGGGGTATCTTGCTAATAGCCAATAATTTCCACCTGTTCTCTATCCCATTTGCGCAACAGCATATGAAATTGATTGTCAATCAGTGTTGCTTCCTAAGTGGACAGTTTGATTTCACAGAAGTGTGATTGACTTGGAGTTGCATTGTGTTGTTTAAGTGTTCCCTTTACTTATTTATTTTTTGAGCAGTGTAATCTTACCTTCACAATTAAACATAGCCATGAGTTCAACTGTTGACTTTTTAAATGTGAGATTTCACTGAGCATTTTTAGTGATCTCCAATCACAAACAGTAATGATTTTTCCCAAACCCATTTCTTCTGCAATTTTGACAGTTGACCACTATCCTCCCAGGTTTTAATAAATTGTTGGACAATTCCTGACCCAAGTCCAATGATTTCAGCAATCTCCTTAGCTTTTTTTCTTAGCTTGATGCTGGTTAATAATTTGCCCCTTTTGAAACAGTGATATTTTTTCAACTATCATGAGATTTAAAAAAAAAGAGAGAAGTTTCACACTGAATGAGGATTAAAGGAATTATTGCCAGCAGAAACATTATCATCACTGCAATGAAATAAATTTCTTATTTAAATCCAAACGGCGACTTTTTTTTTTGGACGGGCAGAATATAATACATGTTCTGTCACACTCTCCCTACGACTTTCTGGCATCAACATTTCCTGTAATTTCGGTAACGTTACAGCCACTGATGGTCCCATCCCTCTGCGCCTCTGGTTCAGTTTGCCACTGCTAGGAAACTGGACTCCCCGTTTTCCTCACGTCAGAAGCGATTACAAAGATCAGTCACCTGACATTTCCTGGTAAACGGGAGTTTACGAAGTTGGTTGGAACTCGGAAGACTTTACGGTAGGTTGGCGTTTCAGTGTTATGTTCCCTGCGCAGTTGTTTAAATAAAGTTTAAATATTCACGTTTAAAGTTTCTGAAATGTAAATTGTGTCAATTGGCGATTTTCGCTGCCTGTATCGTCAAGTTAGTACTGCGCACATCGCTTGCTATCTAACGTTAGCTAGCCGGCGTAGCTAACCTAGCTGGCGTGAGTTAATATCAGGTTATAACTTTAGCTGTCTTGCGAGCTATTTTATCCAAGTGACTTAAACTGCATCAGTCAAGGAATAAATAATTTGCTGGTGAATTTCAACTGCATGCGATCTAGTTTTAGCTTGTTACGTTTCCTATATTTCCTTCTACTTTATTCTTTCTGATCCAGCGCTGTGAGTTACGTAGCAAATTAACTTCAAAAGTTGCTCGCTGTAACGTTAACTTAATAACACGAACTTAAACCCATAACGCGGATTCTTAACGAGCTCGTTAGTGGGTATTTATGTTAATCAATGAGTTAATCAGTTTAAATTCTCGATCCTTAGTCTGCTCGTTTGTAGAAATTGGACTGACAGCTATTATTTTGGGTAATAGTTACGTGCTGTCGGTAATTATTTCTCAACGTTAACGTTACTTTACTCTTGCCCATGTGAAGTTGCGCTGGTGGGTTTGTTCGTTCACTGTACAAGTCCTGCCCTTTATATCCTCTCCAGATATATCATTTTTTACTCTTACGAAGAATTCTCTGTTAAATTTTAATATTAAGTGTGTCAGTATGTCCTCTGTACTGTCATTACTCCAATTTTTGCTCAGGGTAACTTTGTGTGGACCACGCTCGTTTTAATAAGCCCATAAGCTTTGGTCCCTTGAAGTAAGACTGTTCCTAATTTTTTTTTCTTCTGAATGTTGTTAGCTGCCTCCACCTCAGGAGAAAACGATTATTGAAGTAAATCATATCCAATTTATGTTTCCATCCATTTTTCAGTTGCTGCACTGGCATTTGAACCGCAGTGAACTTCCACGCCACACGCCGTAGCCACTGGGTTAACGTTACCCCTCATCCTGATTTGTTATGAGGGAGATTTGTGAATATCCCACTGAATTTGTCTGTAACTCTTAGAAACTTACTGGGATTGTTGCTAAATTGGCCATTGAGCAGTTTTATTCTTCAGTACTGCGGTTGATTAATAAGGGTCAATAGTGAAGCCAGCCATGATATGATACATTTGGCTATTTGCAATGATAGGATATATATTTCATGTTGTATTTTTATTATTCTTCATTGAACCACGTTCTCTTGATATTTGACTATATAATCCTAATATTATGTGCATACTTATCTACTTTCCTGTGTGTAATAGGCGACAGGGGGAGCAAATTTAGCGCTGTAACAGATGTGGACGAATTCGCCAACTATAACGCCATTTAAATTAAGAACGAAACACGAATATGGTTTATAACCAGGTTAGTGAAGGTTCGAAAGCAGACGTGCTCAGTTGCATGAAGATGGCAAAATTCCCATCACTATAATGACCATCCCTCTGGCGTTTTACTATTGTGTGCAAGCATTTTACTACAGTGCCTAGGTAAAGGTAGAGTCCAAAATTCTGTAAGTGTCAAAATCAGACTGTATCTCGTTAAAATGCACAGTTTTCCAGTGTACCCACAGCACCTTTATTTTCAGCTTTCTTGTCACAAGCCTGTTAATTGGGTATGTTTTTGGCTCATGTTTGTTCTAGTTTATGCATTTACAGTGTAGTATGAATTATCACACTTGGGTTAGGGGGCCCATGTGACACTTGGCGACACATTGACACCAGCCTCGCGCTCATTAACTAAGGAGAATGAGGAATCTTTCTGAATTCCTCAGCGCCTTTAGGCTTGATGTGTGAAATGGCTTTGAGAATCAGGCAAAAAAATACTGTGTTGTGACACAGTATTTGCCATTTTGCCAATTTCTTCTATTTTTGCCTTTGATTTCCCGCACTTTCACCCTGCCCAGTCCTGGAAAATAAAATGCATACCTTCGCTCCATTCACTCAGTCAAGTGTATTGTACCCTAAAAACTCCTGAAAGTTTCTAAAGATGCTCCTCTTCTGTATAAATAAGAAAAAAATGAAAACAAGAATGTAATGACATGCAATATTTCTATATTACTTATTCTTGGAATACGCATCCCCAATGTACACTGACAAGCCAAAACATCAAAACTACTCATAGTTGAGGCAAATGATGTTCATCTCATACCATCAGCACATGTCAAGGTTTCCAGACAGGCCTTAGTACGTGAACAGTTGATTCTCGTATTTGACATCTTGTTTGTGGGCAAAATGGGTCCTAATTCCCTTTCACTGGGGCCAAATTGTTATGGCCAGACGAGTGGCTCGGAGCATTCCCGAGGTTTCATGACTTCCGAGGTGCTCCAAGTCAGCAGTGATGAGTACCTACTGATAGTGGTTCAAGGAAGGACAAGCCATAAACTGGCTACAGGGTGTTGGGAACCCTAGGCTTATTGATGCACAAGTACAACAAAGGTTATCCCGTCTGGCCCAATCAACAGAAGGGCTACTGGGGGCACAAGTGGTAAAGAATTTACAACCCTAATTCCATAAAGGTTGGGATGGGTTTAAAATGTAAATAAAAACTGAATGCAATCCTTAGGGATCCATGAAGATTTTGAAGAATCCTGCAAGGACGGGATATTTTCAGGATCTTTCAAGAAACCTTCAAGGATCTGGAAAAGCAAGATACCTTGCAGAATCTAAAACAATAAACCACAATCCTTTTGCAAAAATTCTTGAAGGATCCTCAAATACAAAGATCCTTGCAGTCTCCTTTGGTTGAGAATCCTTGCAAGGATCTTGTAACAGATTCCGACAGGAACCTTGAGGATCCCCTAGCAAAATCCTCCATGATCCTCAAGGGTCTTAGCAATATCCTAAGGGATTCTTAAGGATCCTTCAGGATCCTGAGTAATTCCTTGGGGGTCCTCAAAGATCATGGAAAAATCCTTGGGGATCCTTCAGGATCCTAGTGAAATTCTGAAAGGTCTTTGAAAAATCCTGGATAAAATAAAGCCTGAATGTTGCCAGATCAAATACAGCACACCCCTAATTGAGCTCTGCTTTGCATTATTGCTTGGAAAGTTTAGAATGTGAACTCTTAAACGAATGCTGCAGTTTGTGAGTGGAGGCCTTTTAGTCTGATCTTTAAACTGTCCGCATCCCCATGTCAGCAACCAGACCACAACTTGATCTGCTCCACCTGCGTGGCTGAAGCTCACCAGGTGTGGGCTTGGTTAGTAATTATATGGGAGACCATCAGGAAAAACCAAGTTGCTGCTTGAAGAGGTGTTGGAGGGCCAGTAGGTGGCGATCTTCTCTCTGGTGGGATATACCTCAGTCCAGTGCATCTTTCAGATGACATTTTAATACTAAGGTCCTGACTGTGTGGTCATTACAGAAACCATTGGATGCTTTGACAAGAGTAGGGGGTTCGCTGGTGTCATGGCTAAATTTACAACCTGCTACTTAATCATACCCTGATCTCATGAGCTATGCTGTTTGTCCTCTCCCTCTCCGGGCTCCCTTGAAAAAGT
This sequence comes from Gymnothorax reevesii, assembly GCA_029721435.1. Classification (NCBI taxonomy): domain Eukaryota; kingdom Metazoa; phylum Chordata; class Actinopteri; order Anguilliformes; family Muraenidae; genus Gymnothorax; species Gymnothorax reevesii. Next base: position 31,182,923 of record CM056584.1, on the reverse strand, counting down.
GATTTCAATCTCAACTGGACTTCCCTTATTAAATTATGTGTCAATAAGTAATGTTTTCCCAGGAATTTAGAGGAACCCTAAGGATTTTGCCAGGATCCTTAAGAATCCCTGAGGATTTTCTCTGGATCCTTGATGATCCTCAAGAATTTCGTTATGGTCCTCAAAAATCATGTCACCAAATCCCTTAGGATCCTTCAGGGTCCTGAATGATCTTTGCAAGGATCCTGTCAGAATCCCTCATTCTGCTAGGATTATTGCAAGATCCTTGCAAGGATTCTCACCAGGGAAAAAATTGTGAAGGGGGAAAATGCATTTTTACTGCACTGCTGACCTGACATTAGCAGATCAAGTCAGTATAACATCATGCTTGCACAAGTTGTACTGTTCTTTCTGACTGAGCATCGGGCGGCATATCAGCCATAATTGTGCAATCATCATGCCGACCACACTGTGGTTCTGTGCCGCCAGTTGTTTTTCCCTTAAGCAGTAATTTACCTGCATCGTGCCATCGCATGTATGTAAAATGAGGTGTTTAGTTGCATTGTTTTCTTCCTTTTTCGTGTCAGCACAGGAGATAGGCCAAACGCTGGTAGGATGGGGGAGCTCTTCAGGAGTGAGGAAATGACCCTGGCTCAGCTTTTTCTCCAGTCAGAAGCGGCCTACTGCTGTGTGAGCGAACTGGGAGAGGTGGGGATGGTCCAGTTTCGTGATGTAAGTTCCATCCCATCGTTCAGGTCATTGTTTCCCCTTCTTTTGTTTGGCTTTGGGTAAAGATTGCAGCGGTATAGACTGTGAATGTGTAAACCTCTGTATTGCATGGCAGGTCATGTACCATTGATCCTAAGTAAACAGGTTGGTCTTCCCTGAGGTTAGAAAGCCTGATATTGTAGTCATGGGACTGCAATGGTCAATTGAAGCACTGATTACTAAAACCCCACAAGTCAAGTCAAGTGTGACTTGTAATTTTAGTAATAGGTGCTTCAATTGTGAAATTGTTGCATGATTGTGATGTAAAGAATAAATGTGGGGGGGGGAAATGATCCTTAAAACTGTTATTTGTGTGTTTCTGTTTTCAGCTGAACCCGGATGTGAACGTTTTCCAGCGAAAGTTTGTGAATGAAGTGCGCCGTTGTGAGGAGATGGACCGCAAACTCAGTGAGTGTTGTTTACGAGGTCCCTACATTGCTGCCGACAGAGAATTTACTATGAAAGGATGCTGATCTAAGCCTGGTTGACATGCATTTCTGTCTTGTTAAATGGAACATAATATGTAACCAGTCGGAGTAAGTTGGTTGGTAAAAGGTACAGGTGGTAAAAGAGAACATGGGAATATTAATAATTTTTACAAAACGTAAGCCTAGGTTTTGCTCACAGCGCTGTGTTTCAGGTACTTTACATTTTCAGAGTTGACAGTTGAACCAAAGGGTGTAATTTGAATATCCTCCCTGTATGAACAAAACAGATTTTGGTTTTTTTTTCAAATGCTTTGTGCTAAATTAATATTCAAGACTTTAAATTTGCATGATTGTACTACCATATAGTGCTATTGGGGACTCTCACTTTGTGTTAAATTCACAAAAGGGTTAGAAGGAGTCAGGAGCAAGACAAAAAAAGGTATTGAGGTCACACACTTGAGGCCGAGTCCACAGGGTTAATCGATTGTTAGTTGGAGCAAGTTTAACCACCAGTGTTGAATGCCTGAAGGCCATGAATGCAAAATATTATGAGCTGCCTTAGTGGCTGGCTATCTGGCTTCTTCAGTACCTCCGGCTATACTCTTATTCTTTTTTACTTAATCTTAGCTTATGTTGCGTCAAAGTATTTCAGAAATAATTACAGCCCAAAATATTAGGAACACCCTGCATTTTCCAGAATTGGGCTGTTTTTTTTAAATCTTAGTAAATTTTGAGAAACAGAGGCGCACAAAATGCTAAAGGGATGCTTGTATTGACTAAAAGTGTTGCTCGCTAACAACTGTACTTCTTGAAATTTAACCTGAGTTGCTGTGGGATGAACTTGACTGGGCAGTCTGAGAAGTGCGCCCTTCAAGTTCAAAAGAGTTCATGAAGGAACTCCTGAAAGCACGGAATGAGTTACCAGGAAGTTCTCTCCTTCGACTGCGGGAAAGAATGCCCAGGATATGCCAGGCTGTAATCAAGGCTAATGGAGGGAACTTTGTGGAAAATCGAATTTGAAGTTGTATATCTCTCAGCAAATAATTTAGCACTTTTCTAGTTAAGATGTGTGTTGCTATGCTATTCTGTTTTTTGTTCTCGCTAAAATGTACCTCAAGTTAAGAAAAACGACCTGAATTCTGAAAAATGCAGGGTGTTCGTAATATTCTGGCCTGTAGTGTCATTGGTGAAAGTTAACAATTTGTTGTCCTTACGGGCTTGATCTTGGAAGTATTGAATAATGCTGAGCAATGCTGTTACCTGGTGTGTGAATTTTGGCAAACTTTCTGTGGTTGGCTGGTTCATGTCGATATGCACCTGTGAAAATATTGTGTCATTTAGTTGCCAAAGGTTAATCTGTGGAGAACTCAGAGGAGCTGGGTACCATAGCACTGAATGGCTGTGAGTGCGATTAAGGGCACAAGCTATTGAGTACTTAGCTGAGGAGAAATGTGAAGCTGTCAGAGGAATCATTTGTCATTATGTTCTCAACAAGCCCTTAATTGCACGTTGGGAGCTGCTGACGTGTGGCCCTATTTGAACAGGGTAGTATTCTGGCAGTTCTGTAATGGTGTGGGTGGTTGTTGTATTTCTGAAGTGGCTGTGTGTAACAATCCCTTTTAAAAGATTGTTCTTTGCTTACCACTTTCTGAGTCTTGATCAATTTTCTTTGAATTTTGCGCCTTTTAAATGATGTCTTGGGCATTAATGATAATTTTAGCCACACTGATACTGTGTCTGCAATGTTACTCAGTTATGCACTGTTTTGGCCCCTGTCTTTTGAACCCCATTAAACCCACCGACTCGGGGGTCTATCAGTTTTCGCGGCTGCATTCAGACCAGTGGATCTTCAGACCCATATTGAATTCAAGGGGAAATCCCAAGGTTTCCAAAGATCCCTAATATGTACTGCTCAATTACAGGTAAATTTGTATAAAATGACATGATATCGATATTTTCCATTTGATGTAATGCTGTGGCCATGGCGTCCTGTATTTGAACATTTCTCTCAGTATGAGTGTGATGTCGCCTCACTGAAGCAGATACAGAATATCTATGTGACACTGGGCCTCATGCAGCAACATTCTCTTAAATTTCTCTTTATATTTTTGCTAAGAGAAAAAAATAAGAGATTTAAAGTCCAAATGCACCAAACGCTCTTACCATCCAAAGAGGGGGGGGGACGGGGACGGGGACGGGGACGGGGGGCAGTCATACCTAGGGTGAAAGTGCCCTAAATCGGCTCGCTCAGCAGCCATTCATCTGTCTCAGCAAACAGATCTGCGTGATCTCTAAAAACACGCTCTCTGCGCAAGGCCTGGATGGCCAAAGCATCCAACAGCAATAGTTAAGCCAAGCTGAACGCACGCAAGTATCTGAGGGTTTTTATCGTTTAGTCCTAATTAGGATCAGCAGGACAAACTCATTAACCCAAGAATTAAATAATAAAATAATTACTTTTTATGAAAATGTGATTATATGATGCATTTTTAATGTTTAGGTTTTAAAACTTGTGTTTCTGTGCATTTGACAAGGAATTTGTGGACAGAGATAACAGTTTTCTGTTTTCTCTTATCTCTGTAAGAGCGCTCTCGACCACTCGTAAAATTTTCTCTTGGCTAAGAGAAGAGCAAAAATAAGAAAACAATGGTGCATCTCAGAAATCAATGGGTAAGAATAAAAAAAGAAAAAATCGGGGATACGAACAAAAATAAGAGAAAATTAGTTCTTATATCGCTTCCTGCGTGAGGCCCATTGTCTTAAAATTCTTGGTGTGCAACCACGTGATAAAATGGCACGCGCCACCATGTTCGGTGATGTACAAATCAAAAATGGCATCTCATGCGAACAATAACAGTGATACATCTCCAAATTTTTCGAAATATTATGACTCTCTGGAGTCCTCTGCCAAGTAAAGATACAGAGAAAAGGGTGAAATTTGTGGTCTTGACCCATATTATGTTAAAGCCGTCTGATTATATGGAGGATTTGGCAACATTTCCAGTGACTGAATACCCCGATATCGTGTACTATCTTGTTATTCAAACCTCGTGGGCAACTCACAAATGAAGGCTTATAAGAGTATAGATGTGTATAACCTTTTTGTGTCTGGCTGGATTGGTATTCTTCTCACTTATACAAAGTGAAAGAGAACAGGGTGCTGGTTCATGCTCAGGTAAACCATTCTCAAAGAACTCGAGAAACACCGCTCAAGCCGTGGTTTGTGAGCGATAAGAATGGTGATGTGATCCTCGCACATTGTGATTTAATGGCTGGATTAAGCGTGGCTTGTTCCCACATTGGAGCTTTGCTCTTTGCGACTGAAGCTGGATATAGAATTGGGAACTCGAGAAGATGTACTGAAGTAAAAAGCAAGTGGCTGCCAGCGCACGTAAACAAAGTGCCGTGTTTGCCAGTAAGCGACATTGATTTCAAAGAGATGTGATTCTGAAGAAACTTGTCTTTATCTCGAGTAGCATTATTGCCGCAGTTAAAAGCCGTACACAAAGTAGGCATTGTTTTCTTTTTAAAGGAACAGCAAATCTGATGAAAATCGCGAAGCATTGCAGGAGCTCAATGGTGAAGCACAGCTATCTGGGTTGTTATCACCCATCATGGTGGGCTTCCTGTTTGGAAATTATGCGTGACGTCACGTGCAAACCAAGATTATGAAAAATGCTGCTTCTGACTTTGAACCTTCCTCAGGGAAAGGCAAAATGAAAAGTTGGAGTTAATGGGATTTAAGTCCCTCCCTCAAAGCCCACTCTGTTGTGATTGGCCAGCAGGGGTTCAGGAAGTAATCTGCTTAATAAAATGAAGGTATACTATAGGGTTTGGAATGTACTGCTGAGGAATTGTAGTAAAATTAATTTTAACCACTAATTCTTCATTATTTCTTCCTTTTGAAGTCCATACAAAGGGAACTTGCCATTGCACTTCGGAAACTGGCAACTTTTTGACTTGGTGATATGCACTAACCAAACTCTTCCTGGCCTTCGACTCAACCTTGCTCTGCTCGAAGGGGTACAAAACTAGCCCCTAGTCGAAAATTACGCAAATGTTACATTGTGATGTACAAACGTAGACGTTACAGAAGAAAAGGTTGGATTCTGTTCTGAAATAGGTGTTTCAGGCTGTTAAGGAAATGCATTTTCAGAGAAACTAATGGCCCTTGGTGTCGACTTTGGGCTTTGTAACTTTCCAGAAGTTTTACATTCACCAAAAAACTTCATAGCATAATGAGCATAATGTGACCCTTTATCAAACTGAACCCATCTCTGTCGGATTAGAGCCAACATTCCACTTTGCTTACTGTGGAAATTCTCACTTGTTTATCTTTTGCGCTTGTGTGTTCTTGAAGCCATGTGACAGTGCTCCTTCCTGGTTTGTTAATTGTGAGCTTTGCTTGCATGTAATTGTGCAGTTTATTAAGGTTTTTCATTGGAAAAAAGTGTTTTGTCCACACATTGTCAGTATATGTTTTCCCCATTTCTAATGCTAATTTTCAAGAAGATAATCACTCAAGATACCATCTTTTATGACAGTTTGAAGTAGAGGATGAACTACATTAATGAGGTATTCAGAAAGAATAATTGTGCAGAAAATCTTTTTTCGGTTAAAGCTTTATCAACCCTTTACCAGCACTTTCACAATACAATGTAAAGATCCTAACACCTTGCACACGGTTTGCAGAACACAGAGCTGGATCTGAAAGTATTTGGACACTGACAGTTTTCATTATTTTGGCTCTGCATCACCACAGTTGGATTGAAATTAAACCTCAGGATGTGTCTGAAGTGTTCATTCCTCCTTCACTTCAAATTAAGGGTTTTCAGAAAATAGTCTATGTGCCATGTTGGAATTTCTATGGTCTTTATGCATAGTTTCACTAATTTTAGGAGCTCAGAAATAATTGGCTATACAACTGACCTGGTCATCAATTGTCTTGTAATTTTTAACATTTAGTAGCAAAGCCTTTGCAATTCAGTCAATGGCATTTGAACTCATACCCATGTAGTTGATTATATGCCAGTTCTGAGATAATGAGGAAATTTCAGTGTTCACTTGGGATATTAACAAATCCAGAGGATATACTTTTATATCCTCAGTCATCGGTATTCAAGTTTAGCAGTCAGTCTCATTAAAACCCAATTATGCATAATGCAAAGAGAGCCAATTTTTGCCTGTAGTACGTGAGCCTGTATAAGGCTTTATAACTCAGCATTTGTGTCACAGAAACTGGGAAAAATTATTCCAGTTAAGCATGTCATTTGGAAATTCAATTATCAAATTATTTGGTAATTAATTTTCAAAAATTCTGGACGCCGGCGTCTATAACTGCACAGTGGGGTTTTAGTCAGTCTCAGGTGAAGGGGTCGAACCTCTATCCAAACAGTGATCAGACCTAATGACCAGGTCTAATAAAATACAATTTATTGAACAAGGAAGCATTTGGTTTGAACTGAAGCAGCTAAAAAAGGAAGGGGAAGAGTATGGAAATGGAACTGCGACGTCTCTTTGTACTTCATATTGAGAGAACACCTGACAGATTTCAAATGAAAATGCCTCACTGGAAATTATCTCGAGACCTTTTATCATTTTCTTACTTGTAAATCAAATGGTGAGATAATAAGGCACAACTGGCTCTGTAACAGCTGTGCTGCCAACTTCACTTTTGCTCCCTTATGACGGGGAGGGTCACACAAAGCATTGCTCTAATTTTCACACTGCTCACCAGATCTGAATGGAAATGCCCTCAAATTAAAGCTGAAAGTCTGCAGTTTTGAGCTCATATTCATTATTTAAACTTCAGTGCAGTGGTAGCTGTCTAAAATGACTCATTTGTACAGTGTCTAAATATTTGTGGAGTTGAGTTTTATATTTGCTCATTTGGCCTAACTTACCATGTAGTTTGATTTTAAGTAGAGTGAATTTCCATTCAAGTGCAAGCATGGATTTGTTTTTGTTAAACCAGTTTATCAGGTCGCTGGGTTGGCCCTCTAAACCTCATAATGCACCTGCTGTATTCAAACATTTGCGACCTTAGGCCTGTTTTAGATTTTAGTGAAGAAGTTTTCCAAAGATCCCAAATATGTTCAACTGAATCTCAAGGAAATGTGCATAAAATGATGTACAAGATCTAGATATTTTCAAGTTTGATGTAATGTTGTAGTCATAAAAACATGGCATCCTGGGTTTGAATATTTTCTCAATATAAGTGGAATGTTGCTTCAGTGAAGCACTGCAGCCAGCAGATACAGACCATTTATGAGACATTGCCCTACAATATGAAAAAAGCTGTTTCTGACTCTGAAGCTAATTAAGGAAAATTTTAAGTAAACAAGTTCAGATGAGCTACAGCCTCGGGACGATGGAGTGTAATTAGTGAGTGTCTGTGCAGGTGGGACCTGCATACCTCCTCTGCCCCTCTTGCAGAATCGTACTCAATTAACACCCGTGCTCTGACATGTAGAGTATGCTTGTCAAGTTTCATGATAATATGAGCAGTATTAAAAAGGAGTAGTGCTTTGAAGTTACTGTCCATACGAAAAGAACAAAAAGAAGAAGAAACTGAGTGAGTTTTTGCTCCCTCGTCCTGATGACAAAAATTAGAGTTTGAGTGGCCAACAGACACGTTTCTAAGGTTTGACTAGTCATTACAATAGTAAATAAAGATTTAAGGCTTGGGTGGTCTAATTGAAATTTTCATACGATCTGTTTATAGAACTAAGTGTGTTGGCCTGTGTACTCCGAGTGGGTTTCTTAAGTATTTATCAGATGTGATTAATTACAATACAAAACGTCAGCTTGCTAATCCCTCCGATTGCGTTTGTTCGCAGGGTTTGTGGAGAAGGAGATAAAGACTGCCGACATTCCAATTGTTGATACAGGAGAGAATCCAGAAGTGCCCTTCCCCCGAGATATGATCGATCTGGAGGTATTGGTGCTTCTTGGCTCAAATAATACTCAGAAAATCTGTATCTCCTCCGAAATCTGCGACAGGTTGCTCTTTACTCATAGTTTTTGCTACTGAATTGCTGAACGAAGCACTCTCGGGGCTGTGAAAGAATTAGGACATTTGATTGACCGTAAATTAATCTGTGAATATATCTGTTGGCTGTTCACCCCCCAACAGGCTACTTTTGAGAAGCTGGAGAATGAGCTGAAGGAGATCAACACCAATCAGGAAGCTCTGAAGAAGAACTTTCTGGAACTGACTGAGCTTAAACACATCCTCAGGCGCACCCAGCAGTTCTTCAATGAGGTTTGATCCTTTTCAGTGCTTCGTCAGTCGGTGGCTGCCTAGTGGACCAGCATTTGTGTTAATGTACAGTATATGCTTACTACAATTGTTTGAATTGAACTATCCTATGTTAGCCCCCATCAGTGAAGGCCTAAAGTGCTCGGCAATATCACAATTCATTGAGCTCAGTGGAGTGGTGCATAAAAAAAAAGAAATGAGATGTATATAAGCACAAACGAAAAGGAAAAAGTCCAAAAAATGCCCACAGATGTCACTTTTGTCCGGTAAAGATTATATCTGGATTCTAGCGAGTTGCCACTTTGCCATTTCCCTTTTTTGTGCAGCAAAATTATTTTTCTCTTTTCCCTTTAGGTGTTTTTTTTCACCTAAGCCACTTGGGGAAAGATTCAGAAGTCATTGGATGTGTTTTAATGAGCTTACAATTTGTTTTTAGAAAATATACCTGAATATTGCATCATCAACTTTAGGTCATTGCTCAGCATATATCGTGACTCCCATCCCATTGATAAGCAATGCCATACGAAGAATTCTTGAATAATGTATGAGTCATCCCTTTTTGAGTCAGTTTGGCGCAAAGTTTGTTTGTGCTATGGATCCGTTTTCTTCATGTTTTCAATAAGATTTGTTAATTTTATTGACAATTAGTTTACCTGGTTAAGAGGAAAAAGGCTCTGGAGCGCGAATGTACAAGTCTGATTGCACAAAATGAAGTTTTTATAGAAATGGGAAGTTTTGACAGTGACTGTTTTCTGGTCAGTCTTCAAAAAGTGAGTCTATGATAACACACCGTTACACAAGGAAGTGCGCGCAATCATGCCTTTAACTAGCGCTTGCTGCATTGGCAGAACCAATGACCCAGAACCCAAGGCATGTGGTGATAGTTCCACCTCAGTGCTCAGTCTGTTTTTTTCATTCATGAATTGAATTCCAGTTTAGTTTATTTCCCGAAAAATTCACACTTAGTGTCATTTATCTTCTGGCATGATATACTCAACCCTAAATTGGTGTCTCTTTCATTTTAATGCCACCCAATTTAACATTTATTTTGAAATTATGTGCAAATGCCTGTTTGTATTGGGAAACTGCGACACTGGACTTGTCCTAATGCTGCTGAACGGGTTGCCTGCCGCCCTCCTTCATTCCTAATTTGATCTGACTGACTGCATTTGTCCGCACAGTCGTTTGTATTGTAAATGTTAACATCCCATTTACCAGTCATTACACACTCAAATTTAGGTAAATCATTCCTCAATATGTGCTGCTTCCCTTGAAACAACTGACCTTTATCCTCAAGCAAGTTATTCACTGTGTAATCTGAGAGCGCAGACAAAGCATTTTTTTTAACCTCCCAAGCCTTCGGCCTGTTTTGAGAATCCACTGCCAATGCTGTTTTTATTTAAAACTATTTTAAGTAGCAAGTAATTGTTTGTACCATTTCCGCTGTTTGTTGAAGTATTATTTACATTGGCGAGTCTGAATGGTTTGGGGCTCCCTTTTAAAGATTGATGCAGCTGAATGTTTGAGAGGCCGGTGTTTGTTAGCGGACTTACCCATTAGTGGCGTGGCGCACCGCCATTTCCCCTCCCTTGCCCTCTCAGCCCTTCCTTCTTTCTGAAGTGCACCTCCTGCCATAAAGCTGCACTTAACGTGCGCTAAACTTCAGCGTATGCTCTGTTTGCATGTTAACCAAACTGTATACTTTGCGCATGCATTAGCATTAGCAGTGCGGTCTGTTTGCGAACAGATGTTAGCTGCATGTTTTGTTAAGGGCATTAGCTATTAGTTTGTATGTGCTCTAATTATTTTAACATGCTCTGTGTGTGTGCCAATGTTGACATGTGCTCTGTGTGTTCTTGCTGATGTTAATGTGCACACCGAATGCACGCTAATGTTAACCGAATGTCCTAAGTGCCTGCTAACATTTGGCTTGAGCCCTGTGTGTGTGACCGCAAATGTTAAACAGATCACCGGCTGTATCCACACTAGTAAGGGGGAGGAAACCGGAACATGTGCTTGCTTAGAATGTAACCGACGAGTGCCTAGATGGCCAGCAGAAGGCTGATTAATGCTAATCCAAATGGACTGAATCCCTCCCATATCTCAGAACAGTGCAAAGTCAGTTATGCTCTGCTCTTACAAGGCTGCTGGCCACACTGGGCCCTGGCACGGCTGTGTGGGGGATTTCCCCTTCTGCGTTGTGTACTTTAAGTATTGTAAGCAATAAGTAATAACACACTCAGTCAAAGGCAGTTGATATTAGTTTATACGTGCACGGGAAGCCATACTTTACAGACAAAAGTCCTAGGTGGAGACCTCCCAGAAACGGAGGTGACCACAGATCTTATTCACAACAGGAGGGGAGTAGTTACAGTGAACAAAGAGAAAGGGCCGGAAGGTTACAGTAAATAAATCCTTATATAAACAGCGACACCTACAGTTCAGGAGGTACACACTATGAAATAAGAATTTCCACCACAGCTGGTTCTGATCCAGTACCGTGTTGGTCAGTTTTGCACAGCAAGCGGCGCCTTTACCGAGTGAGTCAGCCCAGCAGCCAATGTCCGCTCTTCCGTTAGCCAAACTGTGTGTGTGGTCTCTTGCGTAGGCGCTAGTGTTAGGCAAGTGCGGCTTTTTTGCGCTTGCCGAAACAACCGAGTGCAAGACCCATACACTACATGTAAACTTTGTGCTGATGTTAAACTATTGATTCTGTTATTTTGCTGTTAGGTATTGTTTGTCATGTTCAGGAAACCAGTTCTGGATGGACCAACAATACTTAGTGATACGGTGCCTTATCCTCCTAGAACTATTCTTGACAGCAGGGGGTAAATTTTGGGTATAAACGGATGCACATGGTTGGCAGCATTTATATAATTCATAGTTGGTATTAAGGGACCTATTGTTTGCCAATAAAATGTTCCCTATGCTATGACTTTACCACCTCTGGCCTGAACTGCAGGTTGGGCACATGGGTGGGTTAAGGTTAGGGTTACCCCAACAAAATCAATACTACTACATTTGTATAGTCTTGAGCTGTCCATTTCTACTGAGACTTGGCCCTCTGCAGCCTCAGATTTGCACTCTTGAATTACAGTTTTGGGACCCACCGTGGTCTTCTGTTGTTGTCACCCAACTGCCTCAAGGTTCCACTTGTTCTGGACTCTGAGATGCCACAGTTGTAAAGAGTGGTTATTGGGGTGTCCATAACCTCTCTGTTAGCTCAATCCAGCCTGGCCACTCCCCTCTGACCTCTCTAAGCAACAAGGTGTCTTCGTCCGCAGAAATGCTGCTCACATGATGATTTGACTTCCTCCTACCGTTCTCTGTAAAATGTACAGGCTGTAATGCGTGAAAATTCCAGGAGATCAGCTTGTCCCTGCCCGATCAGGCCCCTCTCCTGAATTGGGACCTTTCATCACAGTGGTGATGTTTGACATCAACTATGTGGACTAACGACATTTGATTGGATTAGTATTCATTGTTCTCATGATGTGTCCTGTCAATCAACAAGGCGCATCACCACAGCTAGATTCCTAACAGGAAACATTCAGATGGTGTTTACAGATTACCAACAATATAATGAGTGCTGTTGGGCATCGTCCTTGTCAAGTAAACTAATAAATTTAGACAAACTGCAAATTGCCAAGGTCATTTCTAAACCGCATGCTAAACATGCTGATCCAATTCAATGTGAAGACACGATAAATACTCGATCAGATAGCCGAACATTATCGTCAGCGAACGTTACATGAGAAAGTTTTAGGTTAGTTTTGCTTGTCAGTATGCTTCAGCCGACTGGATAACAACAATAGCCTTGCTGTTGCATTCACATATACCATAATGGCAATGACGATTTTATTATTGCCACAAAATGAGAAAACTTGTTCGTCATCCCCTTGGAGTGTATTATTAAATGTCAGTCAAAGTTAAACAAGTTGCTATCTATCCCTCACCTCTGTTGTTTTTCTTCAAATGTTAATTGCTGTGATGGAAGGTCTTTTTCCGGCATTGCGGCTGAACGGGCAGTGACGCAACACTTCCAGAAATGCTCAAACCAGCTTGACTGGCACCAACAGCCATGCCACCGCCAAAGTCACAGAGATAACATTTTTGCCCCCATTCTGATGTTTGATATGAACATTTACAGAGCCACTTTGTAATGGCCAGATCTTAAGCATTGCATGGCTGTCTTGCCCTGTACTGTTTTACATGATTAAGGTGCACATTTTGAGGGATTTCCGATCATTCCTCCATGCACATCCTTTCAAGATCAGTCGCATTTTGCGCTTATCAACCGTCCTCTTGTGTTCAGCCCATAGATTTTTTTGTGGTCTGGGCCTGACATCGCCATTGCTGAACATTGACTTTGTTCTTCAGGAACTATTTCTGTGTGAATGTTGAGGTTTGCTTTGGGTTATTGTCTTGCTGAAAAATCCACCCGCTGCTCATTCTCAGGCTTTTGACTACGGCCACCTGGCAGTCTGCCAAATTTGCCCGGTACTTGGTGGAATCCATTAAGTCATTGATCTTAACCAGTGCTCCTGGAACTTCGGAATGAAAACAGTCTAAAAACATCCCTGATCCCCCTCATATTTCTTTGTGGGTATGACAAGCCTTTCTTTGTATGTGTCTGTGTTTCAGTGCGAAGCATGATGATCATGTGTCAGACTGAAACTTTCAATTTTGGTCTCAGCTGCCCACGGCACCTTTGTTAAGTCACAATTTCAACGACCTTGGGGAAATTGTAAGCTCTCGCCTCTGTGCTCGAAAAGGCTTTCTTTATGCAACGCATCATAAGAGCCTGTGGTTACAGAGGTCTTGTGGTGCTTTTAGAAACCTGATTTGAAGGTGGCACCAAGGCCTGAATATTTTCAGGGTGGTTCTTGCTTCTCTGACCATCATCCTGAGGGGCAAAATGTGGATGCATCTTCTACTGGTTTTGAACTGTCCTTATATATTTTGAATTATAATCCTGACAGTGCTCAGTGGTATTTTTATTGTTTTGTAGATCATCTCGTTATCACTACCAAGTTTATTAAGGTTTACTACCATCAGTCTGTTTTGAATTGCCTGTTGGTTTGTTATCTTCATGATCCTGGATGACAGGATTTTGCAAGCGCGATGCCTCATTTTAATACCCTGATGTAACAGGATGTGATGTAATGATGCAGTATAGTCCGTTAAACCTTGGATGAACTTGAAGAAGTAAGCTTTCATTCCTGGTGTAAAATTTGGTCGCCAGGTGTGCCATTAACTAAGAAACCTTCATGTGGAGGAAATTTGATTTTTAATTAAACAAAAGAATGATTTTGGTTGGTTCCACTGAAACATTAAATAAAAGATTCCTCAGGGTTGCCTTTTTAGTTTGTCCCTATAATGGTGTTTTTTCTTTAGATGCAGACGGCTTTGTTGGTTGGTCCCCAAACATTTCCCTACTCTACAGCCACAGTTATTACGCTAGGAGGCTGGAATTTGGCGTAAACATCAAGTGTGTGTGTGCATGTACACGCGAGTGTGTGTATGTATGTGTGTGTGTGTGCGCGCGTGAGGGTTTCTGTCTGTGTTTGTGTCGATTGGCTAAAAGGGGATGTGGCAATGGCCGATTGCAAAATGGTGCATTACCTCCAAAGTAATACAAAGACTTGCACAAGATTTTGTGAAAAGGTTGGTCATGAGCCAAAAGGCAGCTGATTAACTGTTCTCGCCAACTGGCTAAAAGGGGGTGCTGCAGTGTTAGTGACCTATAACAAAGGCACTTCTGAACTGAATCGCATAACATGGCCAAATATTTTGGACACACACAGGTGGACAGACATGCACATACAGACACAGACACATTCATACATGCAGACCATTTCCCCTTTAATAACTTATTGTACTGTGCAGAGTTCCTTAGTCATTGGTAACAGCTTGACCTGCCCTGACATTTTAAGTCATACCCCTTTTCATAACTCCTGAACCAATTGTTGTTGGACACTTGCGGGGGGGCATTACTGAAATAAGCAGAGTTTCTTTTTCATTGGTGAATGTTTGCCCTGCCTGCTTCACTTCAGTCATGCCCCCTCACATAACTCCTGAACAATTTGTCTTTGACTCTTGTGGGAGGCATTACTGGAGTCAGCTGGGGTTTCATTTTAGTGCTGACAATTTACCCCACACCCTAGACTTCAGGCAGTTATGAACTGTTTGTCATAGACACATATGGAAGGCATCATTTGACTCAGCAGGGGTTCTTTTTTTAGTGGCGTGGCTTAGCCCCTAGCAATTTGCTAAGCCCCCTTACATAAGTCACGGACCATTTTTTTAAATTTTTTTTAGACATTTATGCTGCCTCTGGAAGGTTACCTTAACATTTAATGCCTACGAAGAGTGTAACATTTTTAACTGCTATCAGCAGCAGCGTATTTTGTTTTGTTGGTCAATGTCAGTTCATTGGATGTCCACAAAAAAATCTGTCTGTTCATTGGTCCACCGAGCTGTGCCCTCCCCATAGCAGCTGCCACTTCTGACCTATGCGGTTTAAATTTGCCAAGACAAGTGTTTGTGGGGTTGTCTGCGTGTTCGTGGATGCTTGCGTGATTGCTGCTATGGCGAATTCAAGCTTGTTTAAATCATATGATCACTGCATTTGCAGTCGGGGGTACCAATTAATCTGGAGCCCATTTGTACATATGCCTTTATGGTTTTGTTCAATGGTATGCTTCAGAAGTACCACCCAAAGCATACAAGTGGCCCATTTTCACAGTTCCAACTGCCTAAAATAGATTTTCTTTTATTTATTGATTTATGATTTATTTTGAGATATGAATATGAGCTCGCTCACATGGTTTGGGTGCACTCTCTCAGCATACCATTCTGTCTGGCTTGACTAATGCTTCTGACGGACTGTAAAGCTGACTTGACAGACTCTGTCATTCCCAGTGGAATGTGTTGGGAGTCTGTCACACGTTCCTGCCCTTCGCTTTATGGGTGAAGGATTTTATGGTTTCACTTGACCCGATATGAAATGGGTCTTTCAGAAACCCATTGAATGGAAAAAAACTGTCGCATGTGACTGCTGGCTTGTCCTATTGTTTCACATTGATTATAATTTACTTGAAGTCTTGACCTCTGTGTGAAGTTTAGGTTATGGTGGCTCTTGCTGTCCTGCGACGGAGTATTAAAATGATAACGTCACAGCTACGTAGCTTCTCGTGTCGGAAGTAAAATCCCTATAGGAATTTATAATGGGGTTGGACACTTTCTGGCATTGCCCAAACTCGTATTAATTTTATGAGCCGCCTGTCCTATGGGGTATGCAGATGCAAATGATCACATCGAATTTGTTGTTTATTGCCAGGAATCATACGCTTTTGCACTTGTAGTCCAGTTTGTAGTCCACTTCTGCGAACTACATTTCCATTGCATACGCAGGCGAGTACCCCGTGATTTGTTCCCATCCAATGGGGCACCTCAGTTTCTGAAAACGTTCTCAACGTACAAGGACGGTAGCCGATTAGTGCCTGAAATTTCCGCTGTCTATGTCCGTGCATCCCTTACACATGGGGGTCCACCATTAGCTGGCTACATGCCTAGAAATGAATGAATCACGATGAGTTATTTTGCTATTTGGCTAGCTAGCATTTAGCTATGCTAGCGAACCACCTAGCTAGCCAGCTAGTGAGCTTATTGCATCTTGTGCACATTGCTAAATCGATAGAAACAGTAAATGGCTTAATTTAATGTAATTTGCTGTCATTTAGCAAACCTAGCTAGAATTAAAATTCACAGAATATAAATGACTAAGCTAGCAAAATTGCTAGTTCACTAGCCTAGCTTTTGAGCTAGTTACGTCAATAAAAATGGTGAAAAGCCATTATTTGGCTACTTAGCTAGCGTCGAGCTGGGAACATTTCGGGAGTTGGCATTTACATATTGCCTCCTAATATGGCGTTTGTCAGCCACTGAAATCTGTCAGCTAGCTCACTGGTTAAATTAGCCAAATAAAAGTTTGTTTGCTTGCTCGGCTTGCCTCACATGATGAATATTTATCGCTAAAAACAGTGAATTGCAATTATTTCGGCACTTAACTAGCGTTAGATGAGCAAGCAGACCTGAATTAGCTATGTAGCTTAGTCAGTTATGCGTTGACAAAGCAGAGTAGCTCCTTCGCTAGCTAGCTAGCAAGTTTTTAACCAAACAAACGATGGCCAAAGATGCTTGGCTATTAAAATAATTTGGCGCTAGTTGTAAAACTTGATATCTAACAAATAAATATAACTCTGTGAATTCGTCAGCCAGTCTACGCTCTACTGTCTCACCAACCTAAGCAAACAAAAAGCTTTGGCAATTGGCAAGGTGCAGGTAATTTGAAACGATTTTAAACTCGTTCTGCCTGGGAATCAAGAGGATCATGGGACGTGTAGTTTTTAAACTACAAATAGTATAAGCATGATGTTGAAAAATTTAAATGATTTAAAATATAGCTGACTCAGGTCAAGAAAAACAACATTTTTTTTTTTTTACTCAGAAATATTTAGTAAAATCTCGAAATCGATGGAGGCCGGAAAACAATGGGAAATTTTACTTTCGACACCAGCGTGACGTCATCACTTTAGTACTCTATTAGCCCTAGGTTAAACTCTATTTCTCTCTGTTTCATCAGATCAGAGCGAGCTTTAGGAACAGAATAGTATAAGATGTACCATTTTGAGCCGTGTGAGGTTATTTGTCCTTTGCATCAAACCATCTCAGTTACTTAGAAGCAGTGGGCAGCCGCAGAGCTGCAGGGACCAACTCCAGCTCTTAAGCCAGAGCGTTCAGGGGTAAGTTGGAGTAGCAGTGTTCCTGCAGTGTCTGATTTTCGGGTGGGAGGAACCGGAGTGCTTGGAGAAAACCCAAACTTGGGTGGAACATGCCGACTTTACAATGAGAGGTCCTGGCTGACTGGTTCTGCAACCATGAACGTCATTGTGAGGCAACAGTGCTAATTGCTACACCACGCTGGTGCAAATTTTGAGGCTTTTGATAGTCTTGGGGTGAATTTTACTTTAGGCCTCCTACTTATTATGCCTCGGTGCGCATGCGCGCAAGTGGAGCATACGGTAGTTCGTTTGTGTGTCAGTCATTCATTCATTCATTCATCCAGTCTGTTACCAGAATATAGCCGCTCCGCTGGTCCAAATAAAGTCCTAGAATATGGCTCTGTGGGTTAAATGCCATGATATCTTGTATTTAAATTTGCCAGATTTTTGAGATAGAGCTTTGTTTTTGACTTATAGCACTATTTGACACTTCCATAGACAATAGGATTTGTCAATTCAATAGGAATTGAGGAATGCGAAAGTAATGCGTGTCATGGGGAAAGCAATTGTTCCAAACAATGAATTCATTTTCATTGGAACACACTTGCAGGTAAATTTATCAAATGACTGCATTTTTGGGAAATTTGTGGCATTGGCTGACCCCTAATGAATTTTGCTGTTGGCGTCATTTTCTGTAACCAGCTTTACTTTATGTTGATTGTCAGATAACAACCTGTTAAATTCTTATTAAAGTTAAAGTAGATGACGTGAGCAGCTCTTTACGATCTAGCATAAAAACGTCATTTGTTCTTTTGGCTACCTCAAATTAATCGCAGTTATTGGTGTTTGTTTGAGGACACAGTTTATATTCGCTTATTAGATTTGCTGATAGTTTCATCTGCATTTTATTGCGAACTAGTTAATTTTGTTGCCTACCACACTACTTCCGTTCACTCGAAGGTTCAGTGCGAAAATGAATGGAAACCGCTTACAATGTCAAATCTATTCGATACACCGATTTGATCGCATAGCAGCAAGTAACGTCATTAGGCTACACACAAGTTTTCACCGCCTTTATTCGCATTAATATTTTTGGCGAACTTCAGGTAATTCGATTGACAAGTGGATGGAAACATAGCTTATGTCAAGCATAGATGCACAGCTAGGGCACTCTGACATGTCCACACAGAATTTTATAGCTTCGTCAAAGGACATACTTGTCACTGCTGTAAGCACCGAGGCATCAGCACCTTCGGTGCTTTCATGCTCTTCAGTGCCAGTGGACATCCAAATATCCTGCTCTATTGCCTCTTCAAGATGAGCTTTAAAGATAAGCTTTGTGAAGATCACTTGCGTACAGAGGCTGACGATTATTAAACTCAAAATCAAAGCTTAAAAAATTGCTTTTACTTAATAACAAAACTAGTTGGCGCATTCGCATGGCTAAGGACATATGAATGTTTTGAACTTCCAAACAACGATTTACAAGGCTTTGGGTCTTACCGATGCTCTCACTCTAGGCATGATTGCTTCGTACTGTACCACAGTATGATTGTCCCCCCTCCTGAGTAGGTACCTGAGTACGTTGATATAACAGTCACTCTTGTAAAGTGAAAGCAGTGGAGTTCCAGGATGGTGACAAAGAAATTTTTGAAAAAGAAAAAAAACGAAATTCAGAAAAACCACTCTTCAAAGGGTTCAAGTTCGCCTTGGGTCACTGCTTGCTCAGTCTTGCAAAGTCAGTCTGTTGTATTTGAAGCTGCATGCTTTTGTGCCGTTTTATTTTTCTTTCTTACTTTTGTCTTTTGTGAATCTGTCCATCGCATGTCCTCCTTATTCACTCACCACCCCCCCCCCCCACATCCCTCACCCTGCCGCACGCCTCTAACATGGGTGATTAGTTGTATGATCGCTCTGTGAATCCAGGCTCAATTCCATCATCATCAGCAGATGGAAGACCCCCATCTGTTGGAGGAATCCTCCATTCTGCTGGACCCGCAGGAGGTGGGACGGGTGGCCCCGCTGAGGATTGGGTGAGCCCCCCTATGCCTGCTCACTACCCGCACCCCCCAACCCCCTAAATCCTAAATATCCTGACCCATCTTTTCCTTGTTGCTCATCTCATGCTGTTATCGAGCAGCTATCATGGCTTACACACGTACCCTTGTGGAGTACATTATTGAGTTCATAAAAAAACCCTCCAGTAAAGTAAGGTTTAAAAAACATTTTAAAAAAAGTGGGTTTGGGCAATTAAATAGGACCAACTCTAAAAGAACCTCATAATGCCTGCCTGTTATACGTAATATTTTGATACTATTGAGCTATTTGCATTGGCATTATTATTGTATTATTTGTGTTGGTAATGGTATCATTCATTTTTATCAATTTCTTTCTATGGTATCATTAATAATTTGGAAAATGCAAATAGCAAAAGATTTTGATAGCTGCAAATGTAAATATATTTGTATATATGTGTGAATGGATGGGTGGGAGGGAATTGGGAGGAGGGGGGGTAATGCATAATTTTTGTATTACTGCATTTTTGTGCTGCTTTTATATGTGGACCTCAGGAAGAATAGTTATTGCCTCGGTACCAACTAAAGCTGCTTTCACACCGGATGCGAAACAAATTTTTTGCGCGACTGATTACATTCAAAGTCAATGCAAAGATGCGAATGCATGCGAAACGCGCGTATTCGTAATCATACCACAGTAATCAGTCGTGTGAAAAATTCATTTTGCGTCCAGTGTGAAAGCGGCTTAATGGGGATCCAATTAAACAAAGAAACGAATACCAAGATTGCTCGTCCAAATTGGGTGCCTGTTGCCTTTGTGACCTGACCTGTCACCCCTGTTAGGTGATCTGTTATCCCAATGTTCGACCAAAATTTTACTACAATCTCCTGCTATCTTCCAGTGTTCCCCTACCATAGCTTTCACTGGGTTGGGATAATTTGGTAGTTGGTAGATGCTTCACGCGGAAAACTTTGAGTACGGCAGACCAAGATTCCAAATGTTACCGGTTACAGGTTTGTGGCTGGGGTAATCGGCAGAGAGAGGATGCCCATGTTTGAGCGAATGCTGTGGAGGGTGTGCCGCGGGAATGTCTTCCTCCGCCAGGCGGACATCGAGGACCCCCTGGAGGATCCGACCACTGTCAGTTTCAATCCCCAGTCCGCTCACACGATCATACCGAACACCTGTCCATTCACCAGACGCACCAGCACGATCACATGAGCCCACAGGTTCACTGAGCTGTTTTACTCACACGATAGAACTAGACCACGGCTCACCAGAAACACCCGAGAGATCGCACGGGCCACTGTTCATTCACCATACATGCACTGCATTGGTCAGGGACGCCATTTTGTTTAATCTGTACCGTAGATGATGCAATCTGATGATGGGAGCAGAAAATACATGATTGGCAGTAAATACCTGTGAGGTTGAAATCGGGGTCTGTAGGTCTCTTTGCTTGAAATTCTCCTTCCCACTGAAAGCGTATGCTTGAATTCTTAACTGTTCCCTGGAAGCATAACCACACATTCATTTGCTGATTTCCGTAGCTTACTTTAATGCCTGGAATCATCAAACAATTACTGTGTTAATGTTAGTCAGATTGAGAAACTAGTAATTACATTAAATGACTAAAAATTTCAGTCATTTCATGAAATGGGTAGCGCTAAACTTCATTCATTTCACGAAATGGCAAAAAAATATTTAGTGGTTTCATGAATTGATTAGTTTCACTATCTGACTATGACACATACAGGGAAGTTTTCTCAACAGTAGGAACAAGCTGTGCACTTGTGCTGCTCAATCAGTGACTTCTGGACTGATCGCCGTTTTTTGCCTCTGCAGGGAGACCACGTTCACAAATCGGTGTTCATCATCTTCTTCCAAGGGGACCAGCTGAAAAACCGGGTCAAAAAGATCTGCGAGGGGTAAGGGGTCAGAAAGAGGAAATGGGGATGAGGGATGTCTCTCCCGGTGACCATAATCCTGTCATTTTCTGACTTATCCTGCTGCCCACTGTTGTAACCGCATTTCACACGCTGTGAAAATATTGTTCACCTAAAGCTAAAAACAGAGAAGCACGGCATTTTCTTTTTATCTGAATTACGGCATCCAATAAATTTTTCTGCAGATTTTTTAAATTTATTTGCCCAATGAGGGTGTACAAGTCTCTGATTCTGGCCTCACCGTGGAATGGCCATACATTACCAATGGTGTTACAACCTACCATGGCTCCTGCGTGGAAGACCTGGGTTTTACCGGCCGCTGTTTTTTTTACTCTACCGAGTGCAGCCAAACTCCCATAGACTCAGAGAAGACCTTTCATAAGGAGCCTTTTGCATTACATCCATGGCTGCACAACTTACCAGTGGGGCTTGTGAGATGGTGACGGGTGAAGAATTAAAAGCCAAAACTTAATGCGTGGATGAACTTAACAAATGCAGATACACTGCCCGGCCAAAAAAAAAAGTCGTACACTGAAATATTTAGTTGGAACCCCTGTAGCTTTGATTACAGTGCATATTCTTCTTGTCATTGTTTTAACATCTATATGCAATGCCAGAACATTTATTTTAGATCAGAAATGCCATAATTTTTGGCCGAGATCTTGTCTTCTCGACATAATGGTTGAACCACTGTGGTCTTTCTTGAGCACATCCCAATAACTTTTAATGTGTTTAAGGTCAGGATTTTGTGGTGGCAAATTTGTTTGTGAAAATGATTACTCATACTGGTTTTTGTCATTCATGGTTTTCTTTGCTAAATTCAGGCCAATAATTTGCCCGTTCTGAAATATTGTAACATCTTTTCCACCATCAGGGGATGTGTCTTCCAACATTATTTTTTAAGAAATGAGTAGCGACGCGCTTCATCAGTCAGGGTAAAATGATTATTGCCAGCTGAAACATATTGATAACCACAATAATGATCCAATTATAGAATTTGTTTGTTAATTTCCAAATGGTGACTTTTTTTTTGGCCGGGCAGTGTACCTTGTTTATTTTCCTGACATGATTTGGGTCCACTCATCCCCTTAAAAAGTCAATGGGTCACTGCAAATCAATGCGGATTTATACTATGTGGTCACCTTTATATCCTGTGATGAAGCATTCCTACGTGATGGGAGTTGACTCTTCCAGGATAATTATGGCCTAACCCCTACGGGGCACAAGGGGTTACTGACGGGTTTTATGAGTATGAAAATGATCCTATGCATTTGATACCATGCTCACAGTCACCAGATCTTAGACCAGCTAAACTCGTACTGGAAATTGTGAAACAATGCGTTTGGTGGCACGCCCCATCGGCATCATCAGAAGGCCCAATGAGGGAATATCTCTGGGAAGAAAGGTGCTGCATTCTGTTTTACATTTGTAGACTCCATGCTGTGGTGTATTGAACATTCTGATTTTTCCATTAAATTGTCACCTCGTCCCATGACTAACAAAAGGTTGCAAGTGTCATTCCTGATGAAACCTGTTTTTCTGCACCACGAGTACGACAGCTGCTGTAATACTTCGTGGTGCAGAAAAACAGGTTTCATCAGGAATGTCACTTGCGACCTTTTGTTATTCAAGGGACGACCTGTCTGGGCGTCAGTGAACATGGATCCTTAACCAACAGAGCACATACAGGCACTCAGCTGCAAATTTTGCATCAGACCCTGCAACTACCAATGGCTGTTGGCAATGGAACAGTTTAGATTTTATTTGAGGCAGTCTCATGCTTTGGTCATTCTTCTCTGTCTGGTGAGTGTTGGTGTACTGACAAGTGATATGTACTCCACCCTGATAGACTGAATACACAAATGCCAAGCTTCCTATAGACGCCAGTATTTATTTTCACTGTCCAGTTTTATTTGCCCCCTTTGTCTTTCTCAGCTTCCGGGCCTCACTTTACCCCTGTCCTGATACTGCCCAGGAGAGGAAGGAAATGGCCACAGGGGTCAACACACGGATTGATGACCTCCAGCTGGTGCGGCCTGCCACTCCCATCCTATACACAACATGCCTTATCTGTTAAACAAGGGTCCTCAGAAATTCTAACCTGAGGATGTACAGTGTCCTTGTGTTTAGACACAAACTTTGTGGTGACGGCATTAAGGAACCTGTTGAAGAGACTGACCTTTGGGTTCAACAGCGTAATGTTTAAAATAGCTGGCTGATGTGATTGTGCTTTGTAAAGAGCTGATAAACTTGGTTATGATGCTTCATATGATCTGATGGAGCTGATGTGGGTACTTAGAATATTTAATCAGAGCTGTAAGATGGTTGTTGTATTGATTTGAAAGTGCTAATCAAGGTGGTCAGATCATAGTTGGTGTCCAAAGACTGGATTCATATGGAACGATCTCCCTTTAACCAACGGGCTGCGTAGGGCAGCAGTCTGTTGGGAGAGTGTGTACAAGGAGAGATACTGCAGGGACAGAAGGCATCGGAGCAAAAGGTCTGCTGTGATTTGCCTATTTATTCAGCGAGTCAGTGCTTACAGTGCGGTTCAATAATTCTGGCATTCTTGGTGTGTATGAATGACTGTGGTTCTGAATTGCTGCCATTGTAGTGTATACTTTTGATATTTAAATCAAATTAATTAATATTATTACTTGTTAGTTCCCAGTTTGTGCACTGCTGGGCTGCATTAATTGTTTAATAGAGCTTTCAAGGGAGTTCATAAGTTCCAAGACTGCTTCTAAGTACATATCCTGTCCATCAAGCCAGCCTGTGATTGCCATCTAAAGATAGAAATAAAATTCAATGAAGTCCATTATGCTGCGGTCGACTGCAAAAATAATGATAACATTGTCAATGTACTAATGAATTAATGGGCACGGACCTGACTGTATGAAAGTCTGTGTCTCAAACTCTCGTGCAGCACAGCTGCTTGATCACAACTAAGTTTCTTTAATTTGTCTGATTGGCGCAGAAGGCGATGCATAGAAGTTCAAAATGTTCAGTCAGTCAGTCTGACCTGGTTTGTGTCTGGATACTGGATACTTAGTTTCAGAATTGCTCAGTCTAATGAGAGGATATCCCTCGTTGGGATCGCAGGTGCTGAACCAAACCGAAGACCACCGGCAGAGGGTGCTCCAGGCCACCGCCAAGATGTTGCGTGTTTGGTTCATCAAGGTGAGGAAGATGAAGGCCATCTACCACACCCTCAACCTCTGCAACATCGACGTCACACAGAAGTGCCTCATCGCCGAGGTCTGGTGCCCCGTCTCTGACTTGGAAGCCATCCAGTTTGCCCTCCGCAGGGGAACGGTGAGTGACCCTCGTTCGGAGACCTGAACCTGTGCAGAAGTATAGTTTTCACTCTCAGCCCAGCTCCGCTCTATTCTGAAATATCTGCTCTAATCCCAGCCAAACCCTTCACTGTGCAGAGATTTCGAGAGCCAGCACAAATGCTGCTTGGACTTTCAAATGAAAATGTCTTAAACGCTGTGAATGCAACACTGTCCTCTTCTAATTCCTCCCTCTCCTCCTAGATAACTGTAAATTAACTGTTTATTATTGGGTGTGCTGATTCAGTGCTCTTTGAAAGTTCCCTGTTAAGGCTTTATAAAAAATGACTGCAATGGGGGGGAGGGGCAGAGTTGCAGGGGAGTCACTCCAGAAACCTCTTGGAACGCTTAACATCAATCTCTGACAATTTACCTTGTTTTTCATTAAATTTTCGGTCATCCTTTTGATTTTGGGAGGGAGGGCAAGGATTGTATGAGGGTTAATGAAAATTGATCTGAACTATTATCAGGCCAGACCAAGTGAAAATAATTTGCTTTCGTGATCCTCTTCCATTAGTTTGTCTCTTTCTCTCTCTCATACACCCTGACACACACGAAGAGGGAGATGTAGAAAGTGTGTCACATGGACACACCTCTGTAATTTACTTGAATACCATATTCGGAAGGAATCACTGGGAAGACGAGAACAGTGTTAGCAGATAGAGTAGCAGTTGTTTTGTCTGGCACACGTAATAACTGAACTGACATTGTGAACGTGTGCTGGAGAAAGATTTCTTGTAGCAGCTTTGCGGTCAGTTAAGACACAGGGATGAGGACACACGGAGAGAAATTGGCTCATCTCAAGAGAATACAATGTATGGCAAGTTGTTCAATATATTCAATCAGAGATTATCAGTATGGCTGACATTTACATTGAGCTGCCCAGCATTAAGAGAGGAGGTAGCGCTGCCGCTGATATTGGGCTGACAGTAAGAAGGGAAGTGGTGAGGGGACAGACACTCGAGCACTCCGCCCATCCAGCTGAGGTTTCAGGGCCCATGAGAACACAGACACGAGTGAACCGAAAGAGCTGAGTGTGTGTGTGTGTGTGTGTGTGTGTGCGTGTGTGTGTGTGTGTGTGTGTAGTGATGACAGAGGTGACTACCCTGGGTGCCGTGCTCATTGCTGTGACAGTATTCCGCCTAAAATTTGGGGTGCCACAACATTTTCACTGCTTCACTGAATTTTATTGGAAGCAAGAGACCGGGGTATAATTTCAAATGTACCGCACACTCTTGTCCTGCTGCCAAGTTTTTATTCAGACAACGTTTCGGCCTGTATGGCCTTGCTCAAGTCAAGTCCACACAGGCCGAAACGTTGTCTGAATAAAAACTTGGCAGCAGGACAAGAGTGTGCGGTATCCTTCGCTTCAAACTCAACTACTACCCATTACCTGCACCTCGTAACATCTGGTGTGCTTTGGCTTTCCTTCTTCAAAAATGATTTCAAATGTAATCACTGTATAGCTGGGGCAGCCTATCCAGTGAAATATGCCATGCATTTCTGAATTTTCTTCTACAATAGTTGGTAATGCAGTTATGCTCTCATACAGGTCTTGCACGAATTTTGATTTTGAAGTTATTTTTTTTTTACAATAAATGAGATTTACGTAAATTTAAACTGTTGGATTTAATGTACGATTTTTAATGTCGATTTAATTTAAAATCTTCTATGATTGAAAAATCTGTCCCTCTCTTCCTCTTTGAAGTTCATTTAAACAAATGGAGTATGGTCTGTCAAGCAAGTGGTTTTAACTTTATCAGGCCTAATGGTAATTCAGAGCTGCTTTTATTCATATGAAATGTATACAGTAGGCAGGAGTCTCTTACTGGCATGGACTGAAAATTGAAGGAATCCCTTGGCTATTTTTGAGATATTTTGGACCATTTTTCGTAATAGCAGTAATCCCTTGCACCCAAACCTAAATTCGGTACTGTAACAAAAGTGCACTTTTCACCCCAATGATTTGACCGATTTCAAATATTTCTTCAGATTTGTACTTGGGTAAGCTTGGAAAACGTGCTTTACAGGAAACTGAAGAATTCTGTTATGGGTGCAAATGAGTTTAGTCATTTTTTTTGATGCTCCGATGGGGCGCTGTGGTTATTTATTTTGTGTGTTGTGAATAATTGTCCAAATTCATGTACGTGTATTAAGTCATAAAACGTCATGTGACAAGACTTAAAATGGAGCTGGGCAATATGGGGGAAAAAAATTTACCACAATAATTTCTGCTATGTCAGTCAATGCCTATATACAGTGGGCTTCAGAATCATGTGGTACCTCTGACTGGAAATGCAATAAATGACCAACTCAAAGTTTGCCTATCATGGAAATTCAAAGAAATTAAATAAGGGCTAATTTCAAAAGTCCATTCATCCTCTACTTCAGTGAAAAATGGACGACAAAACATGATTTGACTCTATAATGTAAATATAATTTGCTTGTTGAAAAAATGCTTTGTGATTTGTAATGTCAATTCAGCTTTAAATAGAGTTTGACAAGAGTGGGTTTTTCTTTAGAACAAGGCGACATATTAATTCTGCATTTTATTTCTCAGGAAAGGGCAGAATAATGATCAGTTTGCTGGCTACTCGATGCCTTTCATGATGGCGCGCAAGAAATAATTTTACTACTACTCTGTTTGCCAGCTCATTCGCTTATTTTAAAGTTATTCAAGAACCAAACTGTTCTTGAGAAGCATTCTTGAAAGCTCCAATGACGTTAAAATCCCAATCCATTTCATCTTTCTTTGAGAAATTTCCATATTTAAAGAGAGGAATGAAAGCCTCGTTATCAGCTGATTTTAAGCTGAGAAATTCCTCTCTTCAGAGAATCAAACACTTGAAGGTATATCCAAAGAATCAGGGTTTATTCCTGCTGAAAGAGTTCAGGACCTGAACATTCCAAGATGGATAAGCCTGAACTAAAGAATGTGGGAATGTACACACCCTATAATAATTACAGAACTTGTACAGAATTCAAAAGGTTACATCTGCTTAGTTCTTCAGTACAGCATTTTAAAGAATGTATTTGATTGGTTTAGCCATCCATGAATGAGGATAATCGGTGTACAATGATTGGTTCAGATAAACTACACCAGACTAGTTCACCATGACCTCTTGCCTACATTATAGGTAAATCAAGAATAATTGTTTAGCCATAGTTACTATTTTTTTAAGAACCCAGGAAAGCAGTGGGAGCCCTCTGTTATTCCCTCTCGGACGTTCACTGAATGGTATACCAAACAACTACGCTCCCAGCTTTGGATTCTAGAAACAGAAAGGAAAACTGAAACCCCAGAGGAAGTGAGAGAGCGGTGTTTACTCTGGTTCCTGCATCGGCCCATGTCAAGTGCTTAACTAATTTATTAGACCGCCACCCAATGTTTTATGCCACAGCTGCCCTAAATTAACAGTATTAGTTATTACCAAAATCGTTTTTTATTTGTTTCTATAAAGGTCATAATCCACCAGCATGCGCAAGCTCTTTAATTGAAATGACATTTTTAATGCAAAAATGTCATTATTATTGTTATCCATAAATTTTCTAATTTACTGTTTTACAAATAAGTCGAAATAGTGAAGCGCATCATTATTTTTTTTATTAAGAAGCCAAATAACAGTTATTTACTTGCATTCCTAAGAATGAAAACTAGTTTTAGTTGTTGAATGCAGGAATGCAAGCTGTTATCAAGGCCAAAGGAGGCCATACACAATATTACGTTTTTTTGGTTTTTGTGTGTGAATAAGGACTATTTATTTGTTGCAGTTTGTTATTTGCCAAGGAAATAACAATGCAATTTCTAGTAGGGATGCATTGAATTGAACATTTTTGGCCGAAACTGAAAATCGAAAATGAGAAATGCTTGGCCGAAAACCAAAACACCGAAAGAAATTATCACGCCAATTTTTAGTACCATTGCATTTATGGCTATGACTTTGTACTTACCTAACCAAAGTCAAGGCATTGCAATTGCATAAATGAATATTCATGCTTCAAAGAATAAATCAATTCTAAAATTATGAAAATGTTTATTTGGCACTGACATTCCAACAAAGCACATTATAAAATGTTTTACTTGGCCTCACTCATGAATAACCTACATGCCTAAAACTGACTGGCCTATTACAGGCTGCTGAAAAATTGTAAAATTTAATATGTTTCGTGACAACACAGCAGCCCTCTGATTGTTCAGAGAGAATCGTCTCTGCGAAAGACAAATCGCTTCCGCATTATCGTTTGGAATCTGGCTTCACTTGCCATCATTCAAACAGGTCTTCAAATAGTGTTTTATTGTGTTTTTGAAACGTGTGTTGTTTTAGGCAGCTTGATAAATATACTGTGTGTTGAACAAGGTTGCGTTTGTTCACTGATGCTGCTGCATTTATGAGATGCGTTTCTGCCTGTGACCCTGTTTGTAGCGAAATTAGAAGCAACAGTTTCCCCCCCCCAATTACCCTTGAGATAGTTATTATGCTACAAAAATAGCGGGAAAATAAATTTACGGGTGCTGATGAAGCATTTTGTACTTAGGAAAGGTACCACAGATGAGATGACACAT
Source organism: Gymnothorax reevesii (assembly GCA_029721435.1). Taxonomy (NCBI): domain Eukaryota; kingdom Metazoa; phylum Chordata; class Actinopteri; order Anguilliformes; family Muraenidae; genus Gymnothorax; species Gymnothorax reevesii. The sequence continues at coordinate 31,153,840 of CM056584.1, read as the reverse complement.
TGTAAAGCGATAAATTCTAATACTCTGCCATCTCCTGTGATTTGCGAATATGCTACGTGTTTTGCCTTCAGTTTCAAAGTGAAATGTTTATGAAGCCTGAATGTCAAGGTAATAAACAATAATTGTTTTATCATGTGTTATTTGCTTCTTTTTTGTGAAGGAAAAATGGTAAATTAACATCCGTGTGTGGTGATTCCATATTTTTCCCTAGGGGTCGTCGTTACATTATGGAATACTCATGGAATGCTAATGCCTTGAGAATATACTGCCTTTTTCTATGAATACCCTATGCCTTTTACGGATATCATTGCTTTGCAGATATCACAGATCCCTCCTGGCCTCTGTTTACACCTCAGGCTTGGTTAATTCAATTTACTATTTCTGCACTATTCCATCTGCCCAAATATGTTACCACAGTTCTATCATCCCTTCATTGGCTATCAAAGTACGTGTAGTATTAACTGTGGTATGAGTGGCTGTAGCTGATGGCACTGCAGTCTTACTGTGGGATTGTTAAAACTCGCCAGTATGGTGGGGACTGTGGTGAAGAAGACCACTTTATCAGTATCCTTGTGTCCAATTGCTTAGCTGATGGGAGTGTGCGTGACAGGAGTGGGCCTATTTCTTGTGGAGATTACAAAGTAGGGAATGTTGTTTTGACCATTGTCTCCCGGTTCTTAGGAGCGAAGTGGCTCGACTGTCCCTTCCATCCTCAATCGGATGCAGACCAGGCAGACCCCGCCCACCTACAACAAGACCAACAAGTTTACCTCTGGCTTCCAGAACATAGTAGATGCCTACGGGATCGGAACCTACCGAGAGATGAACCCAGGTAATGCTCTCTAGTATCAACCCAGATCATCTGCTTTGTACAGTGCATAAGGAAGCTGAAATCACCCTCAATAAGTTACTTATCTGGGTGTTGGGCCACTGTCTGTGGCCAATATGTTCCGAGAGCATGACTGCGTAAACTCTTCTAACGTGTGGAATTCTACTGAAAGTGTATGACCCCACTCTTCCTCAAGAAGATCAACTAATTCTTATTTGGTGTAAATGGATACAACTCTCAGATGGTGCCTTGCCCTGTTCCGTACTTGTGAGGCTTTTCCGGGTTGTAGCCCTGTAACAGCTGAGGTGTGTGATTTCTCTCTTTTCTCTGGGTCCTCCTGCAGCCCCCTACACCATCATCACCTTCCCTTTCCTGTTTGCTGTCATGTTCGGGGACATGGGCCATGGACTCCTCATGACCCTCTTTGCTCTATACCTGGTTCTGCGGGAGAACAGGCTTCTTGCGCAAAAGAATGACAATGAGGTATGGAAGCCTTTTATGGGCTCGCACATTTGACTGGGACTCAGACGGCAAGAGGTATAATCCCCAGACTAGCATCAATAAGATCTGTGCCACTAGGCCCTGGAGCAAGGCTCTTAACAGGGCAATGGTCCCTACGTAATCCAATCAACAGTTCATTTTGGATGAAGGCATCAGTCAAGTAACTAAAATGTAATGTAAGAATGGTCCCTGGTCATATTTTTATTAACATATGGTAGTGGTCCATATTGAGTACTTCTCATTTTCATATGTGTCTCTTTTTCCAAAGAATTGTTTATGTCCTTTCAAATGTGTCAAGTTCGTACATTAGACCCCAGAAAAGAACCTATTGAGCCTTACCCCAGAACAAAGATGGCACCCAGGTATAACCTCTCTCACCAATAAAGTACTCTTATCTACTGCATCTATCCATCCATCTCTCTAAGATGGGGTCTTATTCCAGTCTAAACAATGTTTAGATTGAAATAAGACTCAGTCTTAGAGAGATGGATGGATAGATGCAGTAGATGAGAGTTCTTTATTCATGTACCGGGTGGGGTGCATTGTTTCATTTCAATATCCAAGTCAACCAGAAATCATAAACAGCCCAAGGAAGGTCATGAAGAATGCAAATGAAATTAGTGTGATAAATAAAAAATAATGAATGTACTTTGTGCATTAATATGACCACTCAATTCCAAAAATGCCGTCTCATTATGTAAATTCAAAGAGAATTAAAAAAAACGAGTAATTTGATAAGTCCATTCCCCCTCTACAATATTGGAAACACTACGTCAGCACAATATTTACAGCTTTTACTTGTGAATTCAAATGTATATAGCAGATATCGAGGGCTGACTGCAATAAACAGTTATGTCCAGATGTTATATATTGGACAAAACTCTTTATTGCAGTCAGCCCTCCATGTACACTTCTTTCATATCTGATGCCTAGGACTAATAATGATGAGAGAAGTAAGAAGATTTTTGTGATATGAAATAGGTGATATTTAACTGTTTAGCTGTATTGTAGTGTAAAAAGAGCCTCCAAAACTGGCCTCGCCCTGAGCGAAAAAGATGGTTTAAGTCTCATCAGTTTGCCAACAGTTGATTACGCTCATGAATGGTGAAAACATTGTTTCCCATAGGCAGATGAGTTGAATTTTGGGCATTTCCCCTTCAACAGTGCAGAACCTAATATGGAAGGAAACTGGTTTAATCTCAGTATATAAAGAGCAAAGCTAAAAAGGACTTCTGAATGCCTGCAATTTCCAGACCCTCCGTCACATATCTTGGGAACTGCCATGTGACTGTAATCGCAGAGTGTGCTCTGGAATACTTCTGTAAACCTTCTTTAGTCAGCATTATTTGTTGGTGCAGCCACTGACGCAAGTTAAAGGTGTACTGTGTGAAGCTGAAGCCACACACCCCCACTTTCCGAAAGCTCCGCTGACTTTCTTGGGCACGATGTCATCTGGGATGGACAGTAGCACAGTGGCAGCATATTTTGAGGTCCGAAGTGTGAACAATTTTAATGTTTTTTGGAAAAAAGGCTGCCATGTACTCCAGCTCAGAGATGACAAGGACTCTCCCAGCTGTGCGTATTTCATGGTATGAAGGTGCAATAGTGCAAATGGCATGGGTGACTAGCACTTTTGCGAGGGCAACATGCAGAAAGAGATGTACGAATTTTCATGCAACAGATGCTACCATTTAGATGTAGTCATCCTGCAATTGTCTTGCATTTTCCACGTAGATGATCCTGTCTGTCACTGATTGAGAATATACCATACAATATGAAGCCAAGGTCATGGCAGCAAAGTCCTTGTACAATTGCTCAGCTGAAGACCTGCATTATGGAGGAATAGGGAAAAATTCCAGCTGCTAGACTTGTCTTCAGTGCCAATACGCAGAATCAGTTTGATAAAATTTCACGGTGATGCTACGCAGTGGTAAAATGATAGACTGTAAACTATTTTTGGACTCTCTTGTTGTTCCTTTGTGTACAATCACTAAGCTATGAAATTCTCATTTATGATCATCAAATAATGTATAGTACTGTTTCAGTATAGTTGATGGTGAATAGACTTTTTAGATCAATGATTTTCAATTATTTGTATTATCCATCATCTGCCATATTTTTCCCAATGGGGCTTTTAAAGCAGCTTGCAGTGGCGTTGTGGAAAGTGATAAATTGATTTATGTTGTATGTTAATTATTCTCAAGAATTTAAATTCAGAACAGTTGAAATGTCTGTTTTACACTCTCGGTCCAGATGTTCAACATGATCTTCGCAGGACGTTATATCATCCTTCTGATGGGAATCTTCTCTGTCTACACGGGCATCATCTACAATGACTGCTTCTCCAAGTCTCTCAATGTGTTTGGCTCTGGGTGGAGCGTCAAACCCATGCTTGGGACCGGAGAGGGCAACTGGTCGTAAGTCTTCATGTTTATAAATTGTCAATTTGTTTGGGTGGCGGTGTATTATCGCACAACTCTACCTGTGGTTACAGACTATGCAGTGAGGTTGGTTTTGATAATATACTCTGTTCTGTCCTCAGGGAAGCGGTTCTCAATACCACAAGATTCCTTCAGTTGAATCCAGCAGTAGAAGGAGTTTTCAATGGACCATATCCAGTGGGCATTGACCCTGTGAGTAAATGATGCTGGATAAAGCAGGACCCTTAGAAATGTGGCCATTACTTGCTTGAATGTGAGGCCTTCAGTTGGACAGTAATGTTAAACTTGGAAATTAAAATGGAAAGCGGGGGACTATTTGTATCAATCGAATCTCCCCATTCTGCTCATCTTCCTGTTAAGGAGGATGGGTCGCTCTTCAGCTGGTTGAAATTCAAAAGTTACTGTGAATTAGTGTTTTAGTCCTCTTTCACAAATTGATTTCCTCTGAGTAATTTTAAATTAGGAACTTTTTGATTCACCTTTAGGTAATTGTGGGAAAAAAATGTTTTTTTTTCATGCAGGAATTACAGCTTTTTTAGGAATCCCAAAATTTTGGACACCATTCTGTCAAGCAAATTATTCCTTACCTCTGAATAGTCACTTCTTATCATGTGCCTATGCGGTTATTCACAGGAGCTAAACCGCATGAATTTCACAGTAAAACCGAGTGCAATAACACTGGTCCATTTTACGCTTGTACTTGCATCAGGAAAGTATTACATGCCAGGGCATTGTGATATTAATGTCCATATACTGTATGGCTGAATCCCATTTCACCCCTTGGTCCACGACTTAACCCTACCCCTCCGTTTTGCACGTTCGTGAGTAGGGGTAGGGATGTCCCAATTCCCGTTAGGACAGAGGGGTTGGGGGAAGTGGCAGGGCTATATACCCCTTCAAACGAAGATTTTTCAGAGGCACACTTCAAACGGAGGGGTATGACAATTAATAAAGATTTAGCCATTGTGTTTCAATGCGTAATGGTCATTTTCTTCATAAGATGCACACGAAAAAATCGCTAGTATTACGTTGAGGCTTCAGTAACGTTAGCTATCTAATGTTATTGCTAAATCCGATTTGTGCATGGCATTCCCGCATATGTTGTATCCCATGACGCCCTTAATTTATCTGAAGACCAGCAGTGAGATAGCTGAAGTTTTTACTGATAACGCTGTCACCATAGACCATCAGGGTTGCCTACATAGCACCGCTAGTAACGTCAGCCTAGTAATGTTAAAGTTAACCTGCAACGTTTATGAAGCAGATTGTGACTTGAGTGATCGATTGATGCTTGAAATTGAAGTTGTGTAGGAATTGCGAGCATCCGTGCTACAAATTTGTTTTCTTGCATTTCTCCGTTTATTTGTTGACAACCGTAAAAGGATGCCAATAGCCCACGCAACATAGATCACCACAGCTGTAGACGGCATGTTAAATTTCTGGCAAAGTCTCGTCGCGTCTGCTTACGTAAAAGCTAGCGGAGACTACTGATGATGTATGTGATTGTTAAAGGGGTGTCCCAAGATGTTGGGGTTGACTTACAACCCCTACCCCGTGTAACTCCGTTTCAAGGGGCAAGGGGTAGGGCAAGGGGTAAAAAAGAGAAATGGGATTGGGCCTGTATGACTGTTGGATCCAGCACACATGCAGCTCATAGTTGCTTACAAACTGTGGACAACCAGCTGAACTGTAGAATGTTCAAACTGAGCAGAGTATTTATCATCGTTCGTCAATGTACAAGCGCAAATAGATGCAATGTCATGAAAATGTTTTTTTTTTATTTTATTTTTTTTATTTTACTGATTGTTTAGCTAGCCCATAGATGCAGAGGAGTCTGGATAGTATGTCTAGCACATGGAGTAAGCTTTGGTTTTCAAACCTTACTTTTTCATCATGTGGTTGTATTATGAGACAAAAATAACTTAATCTGCACTTCTCTGATACCTGGGCTTATGTATGAATGGTATAGATGAACATTCAATGTGTAATTCAAATACAAGTTTGCTCCAGACTGGCTCCTGATGGTCAGACCCTGGGCTGGAGCGTTGACTTGGGCAGTGTGATAGAACAGGTGTCCGTTTGTGCTGCCAGTCTGGCTTTGATGAAATTACTTTAAATTATACTGTATTTTCCAAGATGACACTGATCATTAAATGTATTGAGGTTAAATTGAGGATACTTTTTTGAGTACATACGGTGATAAACTTGTATAAAGCAAGTGCTGATGATGAACAACAAATGAGAAAACTAAACAACAGCCAAATTTACCCCTTGTTTATGACTGGTTTCAAAATGCATTTCCCAAAGTTTGGGTAAATCTACATAAAGCATGAAGTTGGTAAATTTGACTCAATTCAAAGCTTTGTTGTTTTTATTGCAGATTTGGAACCTTGCCAGTAACAAGCTGACGTTTCTGAACTCCTTCAAGATGAAGATGTCCATCATATTGGGGGTCGTGCACATGCTTTTTGGCGTCACCGTTGGCTTGTTCAACCACTTGTAGGTTCTCCTGCTCAACTAGTTCCTCCATCTTTCTTGTTTGTTACTCCTGTACTGTTAACCAGACCCAAACTGGAGCCTGACGCTGTACTTCTCTATACAGTCTTTCATTTTTATGCCACAAACCCACCAACTTCTGGGGACTGAGCCAATAATTTCTTGCCTTTTCAGCTGAGGGAACTTGTGTCCAGTACAGTTTAAATGTGAACCTTAAGGGGAGGAAAGTGGTTAAGCTGCTAAAAAAGGGGTTATATGACGTGGTACAATTCTGCTGACTTCACTCTAGTGACTGCTCTTTTAAAAAGTATGCCAAGCACTGGTATTGTACTGGTATTAGGAAAAAAAAGAGAAAAGAGAAATTCTGTTTCCAGAAGCCATTGCGGAAAGGTTTATCTGCAAAGTTAAATGAGTTTTAGATCCTGTCACATGAGCAAACCTTTCGCAGCCCGCTGTGGTTTCAAAATGAAGCACACATTTGTTTCTGCGTTAGTGGTGTCCTGGCAAATGTGCAAGTCACCCATGCCATGAGCACTGACGCACCTCACACTGAGAGATGCTGGCTTTTGGGCCAGACCTTGACAGCTTGAGTTGTCCCTGAAGTGTTTGGCCCAGGGAAGATGATGACTGTTTTTAAACCACTTGAAATGTTGGCTCTTTGCGTTCAGGGGTCGTTTTCGATCTTGCCCTTTGCCCCAAGATTCGATTGGATTCCTTCTATCTTTTAATTCTATTAGGCACTGTTAATAGTGAAATTCCCTAAATCTCACTAGTGGTCTTTGGGGCAAATGAGAATGTGGTTCTCAAAGTGGTGGACTAAAAGCTTATGCGTCTGTTGGCAAATTGATGAGCCTCGACCCATCTTTGCTCCTGAGGGACTTGGCCTTTTTTTGGAGGATCCTGTTCTAGTGTAACAGGATCAGCTTATCTGTTTCACATTATTGCAAATTGTCACTACATTACTTGTTGTAAATTTCCCTGTACCAACTTTTTTGGAGTCTCTTGCTCTTATTAGATTTGAAAAAAATGTATATTTTCAATAGGCATTTGAATGCACAAGTTGAAGAGTCTGATAATTTGTTTTTATAGTGTTTGCAATGTTGTAGAGGGTGAATGGACTTCAAATGGCTCCTTTTTTATTTGATTTTTTTCAAAACGTACCAACTTTTTAAGAACTTGGGTAGAAGTGCAGTCTTGTACCTTTCAAGCATGACCACTTTTTGGACTGCTCCAGATCAGATTGTCTATGATTTCAGACGAGCCTGATGCCACACTCCTGATCTTTTAACCTCCAGATACTTCAAGAAGCCTCTCAACATCTACCTGGGTTTTATTCCCGAAGTCATCTTCATGTCGAGCCTTTTTGGGTACTTGGTCCTGCTCATCTTTTATAAGTGGGGAGCCTACACTGCTGCCACCTCACAGGAGGCCCCCAGTCTGCTCATCGCCTTCATCAATATGTTCCTCTTCAATTACAATGACCCCAGCAATAAGCCCTTCTACACTGGCCAGGTAAGAGTCTTCCATGCCTCCTGAGCCCCTCCCCTGGCCTTCACTGTTTGTTTGAGTTGAAGGGTGGTTTTGTGTTCAGTTTATGAAATGGCAAAAGCGCCACTACATCCTTAGGAATGCCTCATCTTTTACTTCACGTGCAGTCGGTTGCACTTCTCACTTGGAGTAACTCCAAGAATGAGTTATTATTGTGAAATGGGTGGCTAAACGTTTCAAAGTATTTCATTATGGTGCAGAGGTTGCAAGCAAAAATTTTTGTATGGCAGCACCAAAGCTTCACTCATCTAGACGCCTAGTAAGCGTAGACTTGGGCTCAGAGGTCACGTTAACCAAATATTTTCCGTCATCGACGGATTTTTTTTTAGCAGTGACGGAACATTTTGAAGGCCGTTCGTCATTTTGACAGAATGTAATTCACACCCCCAGAGATGCCAAGTCTCAAGCATTCGGCGTGAGTCTCTCGCCTCTTAGTGGCATTCACGTTCCTGTGCCGTAGTCAGCAATTATTCTATCAACGCGCACTGAAGAAATTCACTCGCGGAATACTAGTCATTGTGAATTAAGTTAATCAGATTCACGTGGATTACTAAGGATTTCCCCACTAGTGACACGGAAATCGATTACGAATCGGGAATTCTCACGCTTGTCGTAACTGAGGGATTGAAAGCAATGGAATTGCATAAAGGTGTTTCAAATGGTCTTATTTCATTAAAACAATTTAATCGATCATGAAACACATGCATTGTTTCCAATCTCTGAGTAAAGAGAAGTCCGGAGTCATAATCGCTTTCCATGTTACTTGTCGTGAGGTCCACCTTTACGCAAGTGAAACGGAAACGTCAATGTACAAGGATTTTAATTCCGCGCGAGAATCTCATTAATAAGCATTCATTGAATAATTGCTGTCTATGGTGAGTAAGTCTAAAAAATGCGCGAGACTTCGCGCCAAATGCATGAGACATGGCACTCTGCACCCCCGTCCAATTGGTAGTGGGTGTCATATTGTCTCGAGCATTGTCCTTGATCTGAATGATCCTATATTCCTCATATTTTTGTCATATGATCATTTGCTCTTCATTTGTAAAATATGCTGCTCTGCTACCGGTAGACGATTGGTCATATGCTACAAACGCCATCTCTGTTATGTGAGCACGCAGATATATACTGTAGGACCCCTTGGCGAGACTGTGGTTGTTAGGCTTAGTGAAGCCCAGCAATAACTGAAAGCACTGTTCATTTGCACACTGTTACTGTGTGGGGGGAGAAATCATTTGTGATGTTTTATAAAGTTCATACAGCAGTAAGTTTGAAAATCCACGCAGTGCCGTATTTAACACAGTGCGCAATGTGTTTCTACATGAATCACTGTCAGCATTGGCTAATGATAATGTATAAATTCTGTTTATTTTATTCAAAAAAATAAATGAATATCATTTTCAAAAATAAATTTACAATGACGGGCAATTCCAGCATTGCTCACGTAACACTTAAAGTACGGGACTCTTAAATAAAGGTGTCTCCCCTACTTTGTATACTGAAACTTCAGCTGTCGTCTTGCCATGTTGAGGGTATGGATGTGGAATTGCTCATCTTTATTCCTCTGTAGGTGGTGATTCAGAGTTTGCTGTTGTTGACGGCTTTAGCCTGCGTTCCCTTAATGCTCATCGTGAAGACTTTAATTCTTCGGCGGCAGCACCTGAGGAAGAAACGCCAGGTATGTCTAACTGCAACCCACACAACTCTTTTCGTATTATTATTATGTCTGTGCTCACATGGTGAGCAGAAGGTATAATGTTTCCTGGTGTCAGTTTGTGCTTGCGTCCATCACAAATATCTAGTCTGCCCTGTATCTACTGATCGTTAAAAAGTCTGAAAAGTAAATTCAGTATCCAAAAGTTTTAAAAATGAATCTCATCTCATTTTATGTCGGACAGATGAGAACAGTGGAACTGATTTGCCCATGTAGAAAATGTTAAATGACAACCTGTTGGTGATGTGTATACTGAAATACAGTGAAAACGCAATGCCTAATTTTGAAAATTATGGCTGATTTTTCTAAGCCATTAAAATTACCACAGAAGAAATATAGTGGTATGAAGGTTAAAAGCTTGAATTTGTGCAGGTCCGGGTTCAAACCCAGTTTCTGTGTCTGTCTGGGGATCACTTCTCCAAACGCGACTTTGTCATGTCATTAGCAGCTGGTTGAATGCATCACTTGAAAGACATGCAAGTGCTGAGTAAGACACTGGACGCATAAAAGGCACCGTGGTTCATCCCCATCAGCATCAATGTCGGGATGTCACGACTTACAGGGAGCGAGCTTTGGGGATGCCGCTTGTGGGAACATCTAAAAGAGAGGTTAGCGGCCGTTTCAGTGTCAGTTCATCCACTATCAACAGACTGGTGCATTGCTGCCAACAGACATGAAGCGTTCACAACCTCCCCTGACCAGGACAACTTCGGGTTACGACAGCACATCAGGACTGACACATTCGGCGGATCCATCGGAGGAACCGGTTCCAAACAGCAGCATTCATGGCTTGGAACCCGATAGGATGCCACGGACGCCCCGTCCTTGCCATGACTGATTTGGCGACTGCAAGCTGTGGGGTTAAGGTGCCGGAGGCCGTATCAAGGCAACATCATGACACAAAATCACAGAAACGACAGACTCCAGTTTGCTCGACGTCGTCATCCTCAGCCGCCACGAATCTTCCAATGTTGGGTTTTTCAGACGAATCGAGGTTCTGTGTATCATTTGCTGACGCGCAACAATGGGTGTACAGCAGGCAATATGAACGTCATTAAGACGGGTGTGTTCTGTAGAGAAATCAGTTTGGTGGAGGTAGTGTCGTGGTCTTGGCTGCCATTAATGTGAGATTTTGGGGAGAACTTGTTGTGATTTTTCGAGGTCTAATGGCACAGCAATATGTGAATGAGATTTTAAGAGCAGTTCTCCAAGCACTATTGAGCAACCATGGATTACAACGATTACCGTTCACATTCCAACACGACAACGCCCGTGCCCATACTGCACGCCTCACCAGAGACTTTCTCCAATGAGCAGGGATTGATTTTCTGCCTTAGCCACCCATTTAACCTGATCTTAACCCCACTGAACACTTGGGATGAACTGGGTCATCGTGTGCGCCAGTGTTAACGTCAACCACGCAACGTCGCCGAGTTGACAGCAGCACTACAGGAGGAACATACATCAAGCAACTGTGCAACGTTTGTGTGAATCGAGGCCTCGCCGTTTACGCACGTGTGTGCAAGCACAGGGAGAACACACTCACTACTGACAGTTTGTGGAGGGTCTGTGCATTCACAATGGCATATTGGAAACATTTGACGAGATAGCGCGATGAAACTTAAGTGTTATGGACAATCCAATTCTTCTTCTTTTCCTATTAAAATTGAATCGAAAAACATTGGTTGTTTCTTCTTTTTGGTTATAAAATATGGATGTTGCGTTTTTACCGTGTGTCGTATATATACCAAGGCTCGACATTAACGCTTGTCCGGGACAAATAGATTTTATTGTCGGACAAGTGGAAGAAAGATTTACTTGCCAACTCGAATGCTTTGATTGACCGATCAGATACACAGACATGGACGTGCGCACACATATACAGGAACCCTTTACATCACAGGAGCAGCGATGTTTCGCAAGGCTCCGCAACCCGGGCAAGTTCCAGGAAAAGCCCCTAGAAAAACAGCAACTGCACCTGAGCGACATGAAACTCGGTCTGTGCGATGAATGAAAAATGAACTGTAATAGCAGTGGTGCGAAGAGAGACTGAGTGAGAGAGACGTGAATCAGTGCCACCTCGCTGCAGTATCAGTAGTTTAGCTGCTTTAATTTATCATAGTAATATATTTTAATTTGTGTTGTGAGTAAATTTAGTGTTTCATATTGTTTGTATTTCGTGACATCGCCAGTGCTTCGTTTGTTACTGACCTAACTCACTAGTTGATGAAGACATTTGCGGGTTTATTTAACGTTTCCAAGGTAACAGCGTAGGATTGTGGGTAATGTAGTACTTCTCCGTGACATGTATAAAACTTTTTTTTTTTCCAAAACAAGGTTGATTACATGCGGACTTGTAGTTTCTACAGGAGCAGATATCATGGTCAGTCTGCCCTCGATACCTCACTGCCCAGGTCTGTCAGTCTACAAATTGGTCGTTGAATTATTAGGTTAAGTAATTTAAATTTTACATGACTCATGCAGAAGCACCAACCCAAACACGCCAGTTTTTACTATTTAGTTAGGCCTACCTGTGCTATAATGATTGGTTGGAAAAAAGTGTTTAATTAATTTTCTGATGTTAATAGCATCATGTTGAGAAATAATGTAATTAAAATATAAGTCCTGAATTCAAAATGTAATTTAATAGTAAACATTTTTATTGGTTAAATACCATCGGAAACGTCTACAACTACTATCTGTTGACATATTGCTTAGTTATTGGAGTCAAGCTTACTGGTAAATATCTACTATCTAAATATCTAATTATCCCCCCTCGCGCCTTAAGCGCGAAGCGGGGGATATAGTATTCAGCTCCGTCCGTCCGTCCGTCCCGAACATTGTCAGCGCGATATCTGAAGGAGGAGTCAACCTATTTCAATTCTTTTTGGTACCAACCTTCCTACTGGGAATGCGCAGACACCAGTCGGTTTTGGTGACCAAACGGTGGGGGATATAGTCACTTTAGTGACAAACTCTTGTTTATGATTTACTCATAAAAATGCACTAACTCATTTGGCAAACATTGAGTAAAATTCAGTACCAATCTTAGCTCTATGTAAAGTGAGTAAACATGTTTCCCAGATAATATTTGCCATAACTGTTGATTTGTTAGATTGGAGTTATATTGACTGAAACACTTCATTCAGCACAGTTTTAAACGTTGGAAAATGTTTATGTAACAAAATCATTCCTCTAATATTCCAGCTCATCTTCCTTAGTCAAAGGGACAAGTGCCTTTAGACACGACACTCTGCTGTCCCATGGGGCAAGCAAACAGGAGTCATCAGGAGATGGCGTATCCCCCCGGCCCCACATATCGAAAGAATGAAAATGTCACCTGCTCCAGAAACAGACCATACCTCTTAAAATTCTAAGTTAAAAATATTTCCATGGAAACCAAAAAAAAAAACAAAAACAAAATTCATCAACTTCGGATTAGCGAAAGGCACCACTTCAGGTCATGATTAATGTGCACACCAAGTTTTGTTAAATATTGAACAGTTTTCAAGTTGTGCTCTGGAAATGAAATGTTCACAGACAGGCGGGTGGACGGACAGATGGACAACCGCACACATGACTATATTCCCCCATATTATATGCTGGGGGGATAATAATAACAAACAGACAGACAGACGGACAGGGCAAAAACAATATGCCTTCGAATCTTCGATTCTGAGGGTATGAAAAGAAAATTTTTGTCAATTATACTCAGACAAGTGTCTTTTGAGCCTGGACAAGAGAAAGGTAAATTTAGTGCCTCAAAAAGTTAATGTCAAGCCCTGTATACTAATGGACTTTAAAAACTTACAAGTCTGACTAGACAGAAATAGTATAGTTGGTGAAGGGGAACTTTAATTAGATCATTACATAATTGATATGTAGTTGTCTTTGAGTAAGGAGACACAACAGTGCGTGGGGTCATGACCTTATTTGTGTCTGTGGAGCAGGATTTGAGGAATTGGTGATGAAACCTCGCCCGGCTTCACTGATAACAACTGCAATGCTTTAAATGCCTTAAAATAATCCTTGAGGTCATTAAGGCCAGAACCCCAGAGTATTTGTTCAAAGACACTAGGTGCACCATGCCTCGCCTTTCCAGACCCCAATGTGATCAAGCCATTGGGCTGTGGATAGCTGGAACATCCCAAAATCGCATTGCCCATCATTTAGGTGTAAGCCAACCCACAATATCTAACCTTGTGGCTCATTACCAGGAGACTGGAAGCACCAGTGATCGACCCCGACCTGGTCAGCCTTGGGTCACAACCCTAGCCCAGGACAATCATTGAAAATTGAATTTAGTCTGAGAATAAGCTTAATCTGTGTTTGTGAAACTGGCCCATTACGTCATTGCCAATTTCAGCTGCACAACACCATTATGCATGTGATCCTTTATTTCGTTTCTCTTCGGATTATATGGCCATCTTCCTAGCCAGCAAACGTTATTTAAGGGAAATCTTTGTCAGTAATTGTCATATTTAAGCGATGTTATTTGGTTTTTGCCCTAACTTCATGTGCTAGCTTGCTGTAACAATGATTGCTCTTGTGCTAGCCAGCTAGCGGGTTTGCTGTAATGTCCCAAAAATCTGAAAGTATGGTTTGGACACACAAAAGCGCAGAAAAATATATCAGAGAAGTTCATGCCTATTTGCTAGCTAAGTTAGCAAAGTTGGGGCTAAACAAAAGCATATCGCTTAAATGTGGGGATTATTTACAAAGATTGTTTGCAGTTGACATTAGCTAGCTTGATGGCTATTTTATCCTATGAGTAATGTAACAATATGCAATCACACACGTAACAGTATAATCAAAGAAGGAACAGAATAGCCAGTATCTTTGGCATAACGCGGTCGAGAAACCATGATATAGCAGGTAATGATCATGACGCATCCCTACAGCGTGCCAGCCGTCCTCAGGAGCTGAGTGGCTGGTATGCCAGTGAGGAACCTTCTTTTTCAGCCACGTACCTCATGCATGTTTACTGTTGCCATGGAAATGCTTTGCCTTCAGCGAAATTTGTCAACAACCGAAAGTAACACCTCCAGTGTGGTTGCAAAAGTTAAGCAGGTGGTTTGGTCTGATGGAAAAAAAATAGGTTTATTCATATGTTCATACATGTTGATCTCTTGATATATTTGTGTGTATATGTTGAATAATGTTTTGTTAAATATTATAAAATTGTCCCTAAATCTGAGAAATTGATTTAGTTGCTTGCTTTTTACCTTCGCCCAACAAAGTTGTTGGAGGTTATGTGATCATGCCCATTTGTTTCTGTCTGTCTGCTAGCAGGATATCTCAAAAATGGCTGCATAGATTTCAGCCAAACTTTGCAGGATGTTACAGTAGTACAAGAGGAACAAGTGATTAAATCTATTTTGAGTGGCATTAATAAAAGCTTTAGAAAGTCTTAAAAAATCTGACCTGCCTGAAGCTGCAGGAACCCTGTGAAGGTGTGAAGGGATTCTCACCAAATCAGACATGGTAACTCTCCACAGAAGGTTGTTGAACAGATTAGGCCTTGGAGGTCGAAGGGTCAAAGGTCAAGGTCAGATAGGGTCAGTTGTACGCTGGGACCAAAGATCAAATTTCTGGGCATCTGAAGCTATGGCAGGTGGAGGCAATTCAGTCAGTGCTCGGTGTTCAGTTGCACCTATTATTATTATGTAATAATACAATAATACAATGATCTCATGCAATACGCATTTAGGAATTTATATTGCAAATAATAAAGCCTTGAATTGTTTTTGCAATGGTTCAGAACTCATAGGGGGGAAAAAAGGTGACTTCACAGCAAGCATAGTTTCTTCATGTTTCAGTGCATTTGTTCAGAAATTGGTTTTCTGCATTTTTAAAGCGGGGATGAAACTTGTAGGTAAATGATAAGTCTGAGAAAGGGGTTGTGACTGTTGGACACACAAGCCTGTCCCCTTGTTCCACAGGGAACCCAGAATTTCGGTGGGATACGGGTAGTGAATGGGCCTACAGATGATGAGGCTGAAATCATTCAGCACGATCAACTTGCTGAGCCCGTGGAAGACGAGGAGGAGGTGAGTCTGCCTTGTGATACTGATGCACAGTGTGCCACCTGCTGTGAGTGCAGAGAACTGCAGCTTGCACGATCCGGGTATCATTTGTTCATTCGTTTTTCAAAATGTTTTTCATTGTGGATTTTCAAAAGACAAAAACCTAAAAAAACCTAAAAAGACTCATTTTCTCAGTATTTGTTTCCAAGCCAAAAACAAAAAAAACCGATAACGAGTCATTTTCCCGATTTTGTGCACAAATGAAAAATGGAAAAAACGGAGAGCAAACATTTTATCCCATTTTGAAATGTACAACTCTCTCCAAGTTGTGTGCCCTGGAAGTGAACTTGACAAGGCTGCGACTGAAAAGAGACCTCAGCAGTCTTCCTCTCTTCTACCCTGCGACTAGAGTTAAAAAAAAAAAATCATCAACCACCGTTGATACCAGTGACTACAACAATCGCAAAACTGTAGAAATCTTGCAAATTGTATTTCATTGTGATTCCACATTAGTTCTTTCTAAGTTTTCTTGACGCAGATAAAATAACTTCAGTTCATTTATTCATTCACTCATTATTCTGCACAAGTTACGTACGGCGCTCCAGGCTAGTTGATTTGTGTTTATGATTCCCCCCCCCCTGGTCGCAGGGTAGAAGAGGGGAAGACTGCTGAGGTCTCTTTCCAGTCGCAGCCTTGTCAAGTTCACTTCCGGGTCACGCAACTTAAAGAGAGTTGTAAATTTCGAAATGGGATGAAATGTTTGTTATCCGTTTTTTTCCATTTTTCATTTGTGCACGACTCGTCATCCGTTTTTTCGTATTTGGTTTGGAAACGAATACTGAGAAAACAAGTCTTTTTTTGTTTCTTAGGTTTTTGCTTTATTTTGTAGAACAAATGACACCCAGATTGATCACCCAAGCAAAACAAGACCTCGAGAAATTTTTTTTGACTGATGTTTAATGCAGACATGCATTCCCAATCGCATGGCTTTTAAATAATGCAAAAGCACGTGATTAAAGGGGTTAGATAACTGGTTGTTCTATCAGCACCATGCCCACTGCTGCCTATTGATGTCGCATTAAAATTAACATCATAATTAAGGAAGCAGAAAGAAATCATCTTTAATGTGGAAATAAACAATTTCTTCACATATTTTTTATTCAGTAAATAATTTATTTTTATATGGTGGATCAGAATTGACGAATTGAGGAAAAGGTTCATTTTGATTCCAATTTTTTGTGTGTGTGCTTGTTACATGGGATTGTGTAATACAATTAGATACGCATACTGACACACACACGCAAAAGTTCACAGTTCACTGTTTGTCATCCATCTAAGTGACTCTGTGGATGTAAGGATATAACCCTGACTTTCCTCAGGTCTTATTTTAAGCTCTTAGAGAATTTGTAATAGAGGCGCCAAATGGCACATGGAACTTTTCATCACTTACAGACACAGCAGGGGTCACAGTCAAGCTATGTGCCTCTGTCACTTGTAGGAATCATTTAGCTGACTGTTATAACTCCTTGCCTCTCAATCTCTGGTTGCAGCCTGCTGGCCTGACCTGAAGGGTTTTGATGAAAGATTTAACTGCTGTCTACATTTTTATCTCAAACCATTTTTCTATTCTTTGTGTTTGAATCTTTGATGCTTAGTCTGCGCTGATATCTGGGAGTCTGTCCGTACCATTCTCAGATACAATTTCCGTGCGCTGAGTCTAAAAAACTCCTTTTTCACGTGGGAGTGATTTATCTTAAGGCTTTTCCCCTCTGAAGTTTGAATTTATTTATTTTTGTGAGGAATAAGTGAAGAGTTTTTTTGGGGCCGATGGCCCTGTTGCTCACTGACCCGAAAACTGAGCCAGTTGTCCAGTATTTCTGAGAAAAGCTATTCAGAGATTTAATCATGTATGAATACAGCGTTCTAAAATGCATAAAGTGAATCAAATCTATTCATTATTCGTGAGCGTCACAGTACTGACATGAATGATTTTGGGTGAAATAAAGCAGGTGCTAAGGATTGATGTCTCCATCATTCATAACAGGAGGCCAGTAATGACTTTACTTGCATATCAGCTCTGTTTTGGCTGGGTAACACTGTTGACCGTCTGAATTTCTGCTCTGCAGTTCAACTTGGGAGACGTGGCGGTGCATCAGGCCATCCACACAATTGAGTACTGCCTTGGCTGCGTCTCCAACACTGCCTCCTACCTGCGGCTGTGGGCTTTGAGCTTGGCCCATGCGCGTGAGTCCACTGCCCTGTGTGTCAGGAAATGCGCATACATCACTTATTTAAAGGGCCTTCCCAGGTTCATTTGATTTACCCTGTTGTAGCACAGATATGGGTATAGTAACACTACAGTTTATCAGTTCAACACAAAAATTTACCAGTCCATTGGTTTTTATTTACACTGTTACCATTGAGTTGTAGTTAATGAGCAAAATCACAACCCATATTGTGGCAAGTCTTACTCCCTAACCACCCAACCACATCACTTAATTCTTTTTTTCCCTGTTCAATAATGTCATATCTACGCAATCACATGACGATTTCTCGATTAAAAAAATTCATCAAATGGGTCAGTTGGATGACACGTACGTTCTCATGAAATTGATACCTTTGCCCCTGTCAGAAAAAGCCACTGTGATTGCGTGCAGAAATAACCTGTCTTTTCTCAGGATTTGGAGCTTTGTGACTAAACACGCTGCTTCACGTAGTGTCAGTTTTATTGGTGACTGTCACCTCTTGTCGATTGGGGATAAAGGCGAGGATCGTGGCTGATCTGCGGTGTGATCTTAATTTTATGAGGGAACGGGTATTGGGGAAGTGACCATATTCTTCTCTCCCAATGTGAACGCAGAGCTGTCAGAGGTGCTGTGGTCCATGGTGATGCACATCGGCCTCTCGATCAGGAGCATCGCGGGCTTCATTCTCCTCCCTTTCATCTTCCTCGCCTTCGCCACCCTGACCATCGCCATCCTTCTCATCATGGAAGGGCTGTCTGCCTTCCTGCACGCGCTCCGTCTGCACTGGTGAGTCCTCATTATCACTGCAATAATATCTGATCCACGTTTTTCAATATTTTATTATTTTCAATTCTACATTTCTCCTGTTAGGATAATTTTCATATTTGGAACCGTATTTTTTGCATTTGCCTTGAAGTGCTCCGAATCTCGCGATGACTTACGCATTATACTTTGAAGAAAAGTACGATGTGAGTGAATGTTGTGATGTTTAAAGACAATGGAAAATGAACTGAACCATTTTGTAATCTTGTGAAATGTTGTGATTGGACCTGCTCATGTAGCTGTACTGAATTCATTTTGAATTCTATTCGCCAAAATCATCATTTGGTATTTATCAAAACTCGTTTTAACCACATTTTTGAAGACTTTAACCACAATTTGAAGACCCAGCATGTTGTAGTCTGAGCTATGGTCCCATGAAAAATATTTTCCATTTTTACCCCTCGGCTGACTCCGGCCAGAGGGGTATTGTCGTCTGTCGTCCGTCATCCGTCGTCCATCCATGATTTTGTCCGGGCCAGTACTCAGCAACTAATGATCGCAGCTTCACCAAATTTGGTATGGTAACTCACCATGACCCATAGATGTGCAACGTTTAGTTTTTTGCTGGATTTGACCTTTGACCTTAGCACTGCGACCTTCACCCTGGAAATATTGTCTGGGTCAGTACTTGGCGACTAATCATTACAGCTTCAGCAAATTTGGTCTAGTAACTCACTATGACCCATAGATGTGCAACGTCCAGTTTTTTGCTGGATTTCTCTTTTGACCTCAGCGCTGTGACCTTAAACCTGGAAATCTTGTCCGGGTGACTTTATCTGGGCCAGTACTCAGCAACTCGCAGCTTCACCAAACTTGGTATGGTAACTCACTATGACCCATAGATGTGCAACGTCAGGTTTTTTGCTGGATTTGACCTTTGGCCTTAGCTCTGTGACCTTGACCCTGGAAATCTTGTCCAGGTCAGTTCTCTGCAACTAATGCTGCGTTCCATTTGTACTCGGAAGTCGGAATTTCCGAGTTCCGAGTCGGAAATTTCAACTGGAACGGTCCCCGAGATCGGATTTCCGACTCGGAAAGTCGGAGAATCTTCACTACCCCCGAGTAAACATTTAAAGATGGTTGACCCAGGTGTAAACCGTAATTAGACGCACCTGTAATATTCCGTTTATTTCTTCTGACTCGTGTTTGTCGCACTAAATCAGCCTTATACATTGTTCGACGTATATACATGGAAATTCACCGCGTTTGGAGGTTGCAGAAGGACCACATGCAGTTAGGCCCGGAAATAATTGGACAGTGACACAAGTTTTGTTATTTTAGCTGTTTACAAAAAACATATTCAGAATACAATTATATAATTACTATGGGCTTAAAGTGCACACTCTCAGCTGCGATTTGAGTGTCCACATCCAAATCGGACACAGGGTTTAGGAATTATGGCTCTTTAAATCATATCCACCTCCTTTTCAAGGGACCAAAAGTAATTGGACAATTGAGTCAGAAGGCTGCATGGGCTTCTCCCTCTTTAACCTGTCATCAATTAAGAAGTGAAACTAATTGACTTGACTTGAAAAGGTCTGGGGTTGTTTCCAGGTGTGTGGTTTTGCATTTGGAAGCTGTTGCTGTGACCATACAACAGGCGGTCAAAGGAGCTCTCAATGGAGATGAAGCAGAAGATCCTGAGGGTGAAAAAAAAGAAAAAGTCAATCAGAGAAATAGCAGAACTGCTTGGAGTGGCCAAATCGACAGTTTGGTACATTCTAAGAAAAAAAGAGTGCACTGGTGAGCTTGGGAACTCAAAAAGGCCTGGACGTCCACGGAACAGTGGTGGATGATCGAAGAATACTGTCCATGGTGAAGAAAAACCCATTCACAACATCCACTGTAGTGAAGAACACTCTCCAAGAAGTAGGTGTAGCTGTCTCTAGCTCTACTATAAAGAGAAGACTTCATGAGTGTAAATACAGAGGATTCACCACAAGGTGCAAACCATTTATAAGTACAAAAAATAGAAAGGCCAGAATTGACTTTGCCAAAACACACCTCAAGAAGCCAGCCCAGTTCTGGAACAGTGTTCTATGGACAGATGAGACAAAGATAAACCTGTACCAGAATGATGGGAAGAAGAAGGTTTGGAGAAGAAAGGGAACAGCACATGATCCAAAGCACACCACATCTTCTGTAAAACATAGTGGAGGCAGTGTTATGGCATGGGCTTGCATGGCTTCCAGTGGCACTGGGTCACTTGTGTTTATTGATGATGTGACAACAGACAAAAGTAGTCGGATGAATTCTGAGGTGTACAGGGATATACTTTCTGCCCAGATTCAACCAAATTCAGCAAAGTTGATTGGACGGCGCTTCACAATACAGATGGACAATGATCCAAAACACACAGCAAAAGCAACCCAGGTGTTTATTAAAGCAAAGAAGTGGAATGTTCTGCGATGGCCAAGTCAGTCACCGGATCTCAACCCAATTGAGCATGCATTTCACCTGCTCAAGACAAGACTTAAGGCAGAAAGACCCACAAACAAACAAGAACTGAAGGCTGCTGCTGTAAAGGCCTGGCAAAGCATCAAGAGGGAGGAAACCCAGCGTTTGGTGATGTCCATGGGTTCCAGACTTCAGGCAGTGATTGCCTCCAAAGGATTCGCAACAAAATATTGAACAAAAACAAACATTTTGTGTAGGTTATGCTTATGTGTCCAATTACTTTTGAGCCCCTAAAATGTGGAGCGTCTGTATAAAAATGTGTGCAATTCCTTCATTTTCAATCAGATATTTCCATTCAACCCCTTGAATTAAACGTTACAGTCTGCACTTCAATTCTGTTGTGGATATTTCATTTCAAATCCAATGTGGTGGCATGTAGAGCCCAACTCATGAAAATTGTGTCACTGTCCAATTATTTCCGGGCCTAACTGTATTCGTCCAGAAGTTGCTTATATTCAGACAAGGCAAATGCGAGAATAGCTTTCGTAGGCAATACCATCTTGTATTATTACTCTTCTTCCCGGTTTATGGCGGTTTTTCCGACTTTGTAACTGGAACGCTGATTACTCGGCTGTGACGTCATTCCCAGCTCTGACCTCTGACTTCCGAGGTAAATGGAATGCAGCATAATTCTCGCAGCTTCACTAAATTTGGTATGGTTACTCACTGTGACTCGCATGTGCAATGTCACGTTTTTTTGCTTGATTTCACCTTTGACCTTTGCGCTGTGACCTTCAGGCCGGAAATCTTGTTCGGGTCAGTACTCAGCAACTACTGATCGCAGCTTCACCAAATTTGGTATGTTAACTCAATAGATGGATTCATTGGGGCTGGCAATAATCAAGTCTGTTGTGTATGCTTTAATAGCACCCATTCAAGATTCTGTCGCTACAATTTGCCAGGGGTCCTCCCCATCAAGTTTGCTTTGTATTGTGGGTAATCTGACGGCAAGTACCTTCCCATTTTTGGGTTATAAATATGTGTTAATAATGGCGAGGCCTGTGTTTTCTGAACTATTTCATGTGGATTTAAACCAGATATTGGTTATATTACGTTGTACACGTGTAAGGATGGGATGTCACTGTGCGGCTGCGTAATGCACATCCCAGACAGCTAACGCAAAGAAAGGTCAGTGATATCCGTTCATGAGAGGTGTCACTTCTCCATTGTGCAAACAGGGCAGGCAGTTCACTGTAACCAATCAACGGAGGTGGCCGTGCTGACAAGTGAGTCTGTAAAGCTCTGTCTGCAGTGCCCCTGCTGGCCAGTACAGTTATGTGTCCAGTTGAATTGAACTCCATTTTCAGTCAAAGTTAGTTAATTGTATGGATCTGTTACCAGCGGGGCTATTCCTATGTCTCACAAGGGCAGTTGGTGTTGGATAATATTTTCTTGAAGAAAAAGTTTTTCAATAATAATTTTTTTTAATCTTGGGATTAGTCTGAAGATCTGAAACAAAGTGTAATTTTAGATCTTCAGACAGGATGTACTATAATATAATAAGGCGAACATTTTAAAAAATCAGAAAGAAGGACCTGTCTCATTGGACTGTGTATCACGCCTTGCTTGAAGCAGCTTAGTGTACATGTTTCACTTGCAGGTACTGCAAGTTTGTTTTACTGTTGGGCTGTGCTAAACATGTCGCATTTTCCAGGAAAGTTAGTCATTACCATGCTCAGTAACTGCACTGTTCCATCTATTTTTTTTTTTTCCCATCTTGCCGAACACTGAAGTAGGTAACCAAAAACTGGATGATGCTTGATACATTTGTCGGAAAATCCTCAAAAGATTTGATATCTTGCAGCCCTCAGTTGTATTATAACAGGCCATTCAGCCCCACAAGGCTCAACATTTATCTACCACTGGAGTGGACCTGACGCTTTGGATACTTCTGAGCTAAATTCAATCCCAAATCATAAAGGGATAAATCAGTGTTATGTAAATTATTTTTGACATTTATTACATTGAAAGCAATACAACATCTCTATATTTTATATACTTCAGCATATTATTTTGTGTTTTAACAATTTTTTTAATTTTTTCAAAATAAACCATTTTAATTCTTGCAACATATTTCAAAAAAGTTGGCACAGTAAAGTAATTACTACTTTATGGTGTCGCCATTCCTTTTCACAGCACTTATTAAACATTGAGCGGACAAAGATTCCAGGCAATTATATGTTTCCAGTTTCATTTTGTTCCATTCTTCCTGCAAACCAGGCTTAAAGTATGCAAGGTCCTCTTTCGACGGATTGCCGTTTCTATCATGCCTGCTTGTCAGCTTTCGCAAAGCAGTGGTACGTGTTTACATTTACTTATAAGACACACTCCCTCTGTCGGATCGTGGCAAGAGGTTTCAATAGTCCTGTTCTATATAGTAAATGATGGGGAAAGTTTTTTGCGCCTTTTCTCTGATGGGTGTGTTTGGTTTTAGTAGCCTCCCTGGGGCTTGCTCCATTGACAGCGACGGCTTTCAGGATTTCACATGAGTTTACGACAACAATGCGCAAATGCAGATGCCAATCAACTCCAGACCGTTCATTTAATTAGTAGTAAATTAGATAATCAGGGAAAAGCCAACACATGGCCAACGTAACTAGCTGTAACTAACTCCAATATTCTATGGCCGGCAGCTTAATTAATAACTTTGATGATGTCTAAATATGCGTCGACCTGACTCTAAATACTGTGTATTTATTCGTTTAAGTAATTGTGGTGTCCATACTCACCGACAGACTCCATCACTGCTTTCTCTTTCCTTGCTGAAAGGTCATGGAGCTGTGTGGTTTAAATATAGTCTGGGGCAGCCTTTCCCTCGGGGAGGCTGTTGGATGTGAAGTCTCTGGAATGTGACACCAGATCTAAGGAGCCGCTTCTCTGGTCTGGCAGACAGAACTTCATGGCTGAGAGCAAGAATCTGTGAACTGGCCTACCTGGCAAATGATAGAAAGTGGTTATTGTTTCAACCCCGGGATGAATGTTTTATAATATTCAATTCTAAAGCAACAACAACATGGTCAGCAACGTCTGTTCAAAATCTAGTACAAAGTCCACGTTTTACTCCATGTATTACTGCAGTACAGTGATAATGTATTCATTTAAAAGGCTTGACACAGTACAAAAAGTTATCATCACGGACTGAAAATGTCTCTCTCTGGGGCTTTCTAAAGAAAACCGATTTCTTCCTTTCTTCTAAAAGGGGTTTGTCTATTTATGTGCAGTACTTGTGCTTTTCAATTTATGTCCAATATATTGAACTTGTATTTGCGCCTCAGTGCTCTTTGCTGCGCTTGCACCAATTTGTTAATGTTTTTATCCTGACCTGGAATTGTTGAGATTAAATCAGGTGTTTGCGTTTTTGTTCTTGTAGCTTTAAGAAAGCAATATCTAAATTACTGTGCGCAACCTTCCACTGAATACTTAACACTCTAAACATTCTTTTTGCCCGAAAGAAAGGGTATTTATGGAAAAGGGTTGTCATAAAAACAAGGATCAGACTGGATACGGGAGGGCACATTTATACGTACTGCTGTCAGCCTCGGTGGTGTGTGTTCATCTCTCTCATTTCTGATTGCCTGAAGGATTAAAGAGTAGGCCTGTCACTTTTCCTCAAAATCAGGTTAAATCGAATTTAAACTAACAAGCAATTCATTCTAATCAGCCTGAAGAAAATGCGCAAGCGTGATGGGCTCCCACTGCAAATGAATATTTAGAAATACAAGTGTCAACTTGATTTGGACTGAGTTTTATTTCTTTTTTTACTTTACACCATCTCCAGCTGTTCAGAACACCCAAGTACTTGACCGCTGTAACTCAGGGCTATCATGTGCTTTAATATGAGTTATAACTACCTAGCTAACTTAAGTCACCTGTCACCTACTAATTCTTGAAGGTATACTGTGTGTTGGCTTTTTATGTTGCCGCTTTAGTGCATAAATTTGGCCCATCATCCACAGTTTATCAACACTGGAAATAGTTCAGTGCAATTTCCCATCCTCACACCCTGCATACTGTTATTGCTTGGGAACTGTGCACCCACTGCTCAAAGGCTGTTGCCCAGAACAAAGGGTTTTTTTTAAGCTTTGTTTTTTTTTTCTTTTCACAAAAACGCCTATATTTCATAGCATGATTTAATGGTGAAGGAAATGAGAAAACAAGATGTAATTTTGAAAGAATAAAGCCAAGATATATACATTTATGTCAAAAAAGTTTTATTTCCATGGGAGACTGCCCACATGGTGAACTTGCCACTCCAAAATTGGCAAAAAAAAAAAAGAAAAAAAAGTGACTTATTGAAGCCGGGACCTTTTTCAGGGTCTCCTTACTCCACTAACATGCCTTGGATGCAGTGAGTCTTCCTTGTGCAGACAGACCTGTCCTCAAATAGAAGGAATCCAGCACAATGTAGCCTCTGTAAGGGATCCTGGCCTCATAGAGGGCCCTTGAAAACAGAATTTTTGATTTCTGCCTGTAAATTTTCATATTCGAGAGGCCAGTATCTTGAAAATGAAAAGGGCTAGATCAATTTTGACTAGAGATTCTGGTGGCCTGGACCCAGATGACTTTGGTTTGCAACTTTCAGCCCATACCTATGATTTGTTCCAAAGATATAGGCCTCCAAAATCCTTATAAATTAACGTCCGGGAATCACGGGGGTTTTTGGGGGGCCATATCTTGGAAGCCCCTTGGATTAGAACCCTAAAATTTAGCTTGTGTTCATTATGAATGTAGAAGTACTTCCAAAATAAATTTGAGCGAAATCTGATTCAGTGACCTGCAGACCTCCGGTTGACTTCATTTGGAATGACCCATATGTAAACTTATGATCAGGACCATTTGGGTGATTTCAGTTATCATTACGATTTAAAAAGGAGCCAAACGCCTATATGATGATAAATTACTTCACAATATGATTATCCTTAAAAAAAAGACAATTTTTTTGCATGATGTCATATTTTCAAAATAAATGGCAACATTTCAGAAATTCAGCTTGGGTATGAAAACTTTCGAGCACAACTGTATTTGCGAAAATAATGTAACTAAAATGCCTAATAACTGAGAAATGTATTATAGAGCTGTAAATTGTTAAAAACTATATGAAAAAGTATTTGGTGTGACTACCCTTTGCCTAAAAGTCAGGGGTACTGTCCGGTTGTGCTACAGTTTTATAAAATGATTGGCTTTCTGCTTGTTCCAAGCAGAGAGGAAGACTTGCCACCGTTTTTCTGTAGACTGACTGTCTCATTTGCGTCTCTCCCTCAAATTGCAGACAGCCATGAAGCTCTGTTGACACTATATGATATGTATCAACTGTTTCTAATGAAATACAAACGTTTCTATTTCTATTTCTATTAAAGCTATTTCTTTAAATTGGCATTTGGTATTTCAAATAAGGATTTTCAAAGTGGAAAATAAAAAGTAAAAATTTGAAGCCAGACTTAAATTCTGAAAAATGTAGGGTGCCTAAGACTATTTGCACAGTGCTGTATAATTCATATTTCCGAGCAGAATTTTCAAACGTTTGAAGAATGGTTCGAATTTTAAATGATAATTCACAGCCTTATCAGTGAGTACATATATCCATAGCTCTGATTGGCTGAAGGAATTTTGAGTGCATGGATCCATGCCTTTGATTAGCTAGTGACTTGTCCACAGGATTCACTATTTGGGTATGTGCGTCGTAGTGTGCTGGTGGCTAGCCTTATTCCATCTCATAAGGACTCGGCATGCAGTGTAGAGATTTAGCATTCCATGTTTGTTTGGAATTGAGATATAAGGTGGTGTATGGGAAATGAAGAACCTGTGGCACATGTGCACATGCCTTAAACATGCTTGCTCTGAAATAGAACCTTTTCCTCCTGTCTTGACAGTGGTGCCCAGTCATGTGCCATAGAGGGCATGAGTGTGCAGGTTTCCATTGCAACCAGTCTTTACACATGTTGATTACATTAGTTATCAACAGGTATGAATTCCATGGCAAATGATCGGGCACCACTGGTCTAGAGCGATTGGGCAAAGCCATTGGGACATTAACACCAGAATCTCTCCTGTTTCGTTTTCCTTTAGGGTGGAGTTTCAGAACAAGTTCTACAGTGGCCAGGGATACAAGTTCCAGCCATTCACCTTTCACAGCATTTTAGAGGGAAAATTTGAGGAATAACTCGACCCACCTTCCCCATCACTTCCAGAATATTCCATCACCTCTTCTCATCTTTGTTTTGTTTTTGTATATCATGTGTATCATGTATGTTGATCATGCTGTCGTCCCTCCCTTTAAATGTCATCCAATATCTGGGATGGTTTGCGTTTTCTGTTTCTCCATCCTGTTTGACTGGCTTTTCCATATTTTGAGTTTATTCTTTTTTTATGTGTTTTAAATCAGCGTCTTATGGAAATTCTTTGAGGAGATTTAAAGCTATGAAATCTATTTGAAACAATAAAAACGAACCTGTTATTGCTGAATTTTGAGGGAACCAAGCTGTCTTTTACTTATTTCTTACAAGTTTGTGGACTTTTAGCCCATCACCGAATAAGCAGAGATGCCAACCCTCCCATTTCTCCAGGAGGCTTTTGACCTTATGGGCGCCCCTGAAATCTTCCCGATTTTCTCACTTTTAAAGCATTTATCATCCCGCATACGCATTACATGTATACTATGCAAATGCAATGTATAGGTGTTGAGCACATGCATGCAGTCAACACTCTTCGCGAATGTACAGTTAAGTGTAATTATCGTATATTCGGTCGGGCTCTATGGTTTCCTGCCACAATACTTCACACACAAATTGTGAATGTAGAAGTGCTGGCTAAGTATACTGCAGTCTGGAGATAGATTGGTTTACTCATCTGAAGCATGATGACTTTTGGGGTGGCCTTCTATTGTCCCCAGGAGTGTCTGGGTACTGCTCATTCTGTCTGATCACTGTCTGGAAATGCCACACCCATATACTGAGTGAAATCACTGAGCAAATGCTCACTGACAGAGAGATGGATTAAAAAATGGTAGGCATATCAAGAGAAATATCCCTATTGTACAAGTAAAAGTCAGCATATGCTCACTTAGAGAACTACATGTGGCATCAATATTTGACATGGGGCGTTTATATTTTTGTTCAGTGTAAACCCACAGCTGTCTGGGATAAGCAAAGTATTGACAAGAGGCCCATTTACAGTTGACGTCATTAAAAAGATGCGTGCACATCTTGGCAACGGAAGTAGCGGTCTCCCCAATTCAGTCTGACGAGTTATGAATGTGCAAACATTGAATTAGATATTTTACCAGCACTGAAATGTCTGGTTGTTGCGTGTACGGCTGTCAGAATTGATATTCCATTGGTGGACTAAGTTTTACAGGATTCCGAGAGGATCACATCCGTATAACACCCACTGGCCGCAAGCGAAGCCTCAAGTCAAACCCTGAACGTTGTCTTGATGTTTTTAAACTCCGACTGAAAGCATCGGGCGCATCAACATTGACAGCTGTCAACACGACCGAGAAGCCATGGGTGTCTCTATCAAAATATTCAACAAGATAACAATTAATTTTGAAAACACCAACTGATAAAGCTTATTTTAAGTGATGAAAAAGTGCAACATTCAGGTTACTGCGCACCATATGTTAAATACAGGCATAAATTTCCTCCTAAATTTAGCTGTCTTGTAAATTAAGATTATGATTCACTTTACTTAACCCAGCAGCGAATTAGCTAGCTAGCTAACTTAGCAGTGTTAAATTCTTACCAGTGTACCTTGAGTTAGGTTCTTTCGAACTGTAGATCACTTGATAACTTAAATACGCACAAAATAATGGATTTCCTCTCAAAACTGCGACTTGGTTAAAAAGCAGGAATATTGGTTTTCACAACCGCATGTGAGGTTTCCGCTAAATGTGTGCCACCAACCATGACAAGGCAAAGTAGTTAAATAACCTAAAAGACAAATGCGTTTCTATTGAGTTGATGCTCAAGAAATTGAGCAGAGGCGAAAAGTAAAAATCTGATGCTCGTCACGCGCTGCCAGTGGGCTTTGCTCCATTGAAATTAATGTAACCATTTTTTTGACGCGCAGCTCACGGTTACAGACATTAAATGAAATATGTGAGAATAATGGTAAACCAAAGCAGATTATATGTTTGCACGACAACTACGCAGTCAAACTCACAAGCTAGCAAGCCAACAATACAAAATAATACTTAGCCTTCCATGCAGGTACAATTATAACATAACAACACGAATGGCGAGAACAGGCCGTTCAGCCAAACTACGCTTGCCAGTTTCTTTATACCATTGTGAATATATCCCTTCAGATACTCGATGACTCAATGGTATCTACTTTTAAGTCAAGCCTGCTCTGAAAAACCCCCAAGGTCTCTGCCTCAACAATATGCTCAGGCAAGCTATTCCACATTCAAATGACTTTTTGGGTGGAGAAATATTTCCAAATATCAGTGCTAAATTTACCTTTGGTCAACTTCTATTTGTGACCCTGAGTTCTACTGCCAACACTTGGTTGAAGGGATCCTACAGAATTCACTTTGTTAATTCCTTTAAAATATTTAAAGACTGTCTGTTCCTCTTTGGTGATTAGAAAAATAAAGGCATGGACACATGGGCTTTTACTGTTCAAAAACAAACAAAGCACACAAAGCTACTTTCATCATATGTTTACTGGTAAATAACCTGCTAAACATGTCAAGAAAAATGAACAGCTATGGAAATTCTGGGATTGCAATTGTGGTTGCAGTGAAGACCAGTTTACACTGTGGCTCTCCAGGATCACAAGTTTTGGCACTAGGTGGGATATACTGCTGTCCCTTGCTCTCTTCTTGAGGTCGGCAGGCCACAAGGTGTCCTTGGGTCACAGCCGTGATTCAAGACTATCATTATAAGGGCAGTATTTGTTATTTACAAGTGACTTTGCTGACTTAAATACAATGTTTACTCTTATAGCCTTTTCACACCTGGTCGAGATGACCTCGGGTATTTGAAGGCCTGAGTGGAAATTTATCCCTTGGCTAAAAAATTGGCTTTACATCTGGTTATAGTGCAACATAACATAAAGGAGTGGAAAATCAGGCTATTCAGCCCAAAAAGGATCACAATGTTTTAATCACCAATTTCAACCTTACACTCAGTTTATTTAAATTCTAGATTGGGCATTATATGATGTCAAGCCTGCTCTTGACAACTGACAACTCTTAGAGTCTGCATCTATGCCCTTTTATTCACAAAGGGACAATGCTCTCACACAAGATGAAGCAAATATACCAGATTTAGCCATATAGGCTGATTTTCATCTGTTTTCTCTGGGCAGGTTGATGCATTTGGAAAACATGTAAGCATATTTTTGTGATTCAACAGTGTGACAGTTGCTTGGAAACAAGTAATTTAAGATGCATGAAGAGAAATGAAAGCAGAACAAAGGCCTTTACACCCAGCAAATTATGCAGCATGGCAACAACACAAAACCTTATGCATGGTTACATACCAAGCATAACGGATATGCAAATTACAAAACCATGAAACATGCACCTTAAAACAAGACAAGTCATGTACCTCATATGCGCACATTACGCATCTACAAGTAATATGAAACCCCTAATATGGCAGCAATTCACAAGTAACACGCCACAATGAATATTTGAAATTGCAATGACATGACCTTAAACCTAAGTTTACTGATGAGAGCATATCTGCTTGCCTGGGAACCACTGTTACTTGGACAAAGAGTTACGAGATGTGATTTTTCTTTTTTTCTTTTTTCTATGAGTGCAGTATTCCAGCAAACAGCCAACTGGCAAACAGTGCTTTTCCCATGTGTTCTATTACGATCACCACTGGTTCCCGTCCTGGTCAATGACTTTTGATTTTTCTGTATGAATTCATTGAGGGGCGGCACGGTGGCACAGTGGTTAGCATTGCTGCCTTAAAGCAAGAAGGTCATGGCCTTTCTGTGTGGAGTTTGCATGTTCTCCCCGTGTTCGCGTGGGTTTTCTTCGGGTACTCCGGTTTCCTCCCACAGTCCAAAGACATGCATATCAGGCTAATTGGAGACACCAAATTGCCCAAAGGTATGAGTGTGAAGGTGAATGGTCTGTGATTGGTGTATGCGCCCTGCAATGGATTGGCAAACTGTTCAGGGTAGTCGGCTGGGATAGGCTCCAGCTCGCCCCGTGACCCTAGTGAGGAATAAGCGGGTATAGAAAATGGATGGATGGATGAATTCATTGAGGTTGAGCCAGACCATGAAAGATTTTAAACACAAGTGACATATACACCAATTTTATCATGTTTTCCCAACATATGAATATATATTGTTATATATTCTCATAAAATGAAGTTGATCAGACAAAATATTTTAATATTCAATATTTTTATCTTCTTACTGTCAGCTTAACAACTGCAAAATATTGTATAGTTCCCCCTCGTCTCACCAAAACAGCTTTGACCTTTAAGGCATGGACTCCACAACACCTCCAGTAGTATAAGTATCTGGCCTCAAGAGGTCAGCAACAGATCTTTTGAGTCTTGTGTGTGCTGAGGTGGAGCCTCCATAAATGTGTACGTCAGTGTACCCATGACTGCATGACAAAATGCTGACATGCAGGCAGTCACTTGTCACTATTTCAGAAAATCGTGTTTTATGATTTCAGTCCTTGCTTTTTTTTTTTTTTTTTTTTTTACAAAACAGGGGGAAACTTCAGAAATTTTCCCACAGAGTCATCTGAGCCAAAGGCATGTTGAGAATGTAATCAGTCGAGAGTTCACACAGTAATCAGTCCCAAAGTTGTATACGCAGGGAATCACTACGCAAAGTTCAGGTTTTCTGTCATGAAATGTCAGCTCACTTAGTGCCAAAAACTCAGTGGTATTTTTATTTCATCTGAGGCACAGCTTTGGCAGTTTTGTACACACAGAACATTGTGACAAAACTCCTGTGATATCACCTCCAGGACCTCTCCTGAAATGATGCGTGAGAAGCCAGGCCGTTATTTGGAAGGGAAGGTGAGGACAATTCCAAGGGCTCATGCCCCAGTGAGGCTGACAACACCCCTGTAATTGATAGAGGAGGCCACTTTCTTACAACATTATCATGCATAATGGGCTAAAATTCATATTAATGCATCAAATGGAGGACAAAGCCACAATGTCATTAAAAATGGGTTTGTCTGTGGTTTGGTGCATGGTTCGCAGAGGGTAGTGAGTGCTCTTGTATACTGTAAGGGGTCACAATCAATGGTAGCAATAAAGGTGGATGTGAGTGATAAAAGCGCTTAGCAAGACCATTAGCAATGCAGAAAAAGAAACATGAATTGACGCATCAAAAAGGATCAGAGAAGAAGGATATACAGGCAAGGAGCACACATGGAGCCTGTCAGGCAGATTTTAGGATTTGGGATTAAGATGAACAGGATTATCGAATGATTGTTTATGAGAAAATTTAGCCAAGTTCAAACAATAACATGAATTATCTGGCAAACTAAATTGGCCAACATATGGTCATCATCTGTGTGCTTATGTTTCGGGGATACAATATTGAAAAGTTAATTCAGATTTTACATTGCTGCAAATAGCGGCACTGCATAAGCATTGCTGCGTCTGAGTGTGACAGTGTGGTCCTAGCAACACAATTGTTAAAACTTGCTAAACGCCAACTTCAGTGGCATGACTTTTTTTTTTTAAAGAAAATTACCTTTGGTTTTGACCAAAATTTAAATGCCAGCCTATGGACATGGAGGGGGTAGATTAATACAGCAGCATTAAGCCGCTTGTCCTCCTCATACAGTAATTAGATGTTTGCTTACAGCAATGGCATTGATGAGCCAATTTAGCATGTGAGATGAAGACTAAGACAAGATTGGTTAGTCCTCTCTAAATTGTGCATTTAAAATTATTTTAAAAGTGAAGCCTTTTATAGCTATAGAAGAAATATGAAATGAAAGGATTTAATATTTTTTGCACAATCATCTGTGCCAATTTTTATTATTTGCAAATAGTGGCTTCATTGGCTATCTGATTTGATATTTGATTTTTGGCATTATTTTTGCTTTATATGATGAAAAACATGCCATGTATATCCAGTAAAGACATCAATTAAGATATCAATATAAGTTTAGACAAACGATACTCCGTCTAAATACTGCTCTTTGAATTTAACATCAATTTTAACAAAAAATGTGTTACACTCTCGAAAACAAAACTAATAATTTCGTGCATTGCTTCAGTCAATGTCAAGATCATTGAGGAAATGAATTAAATAGAAAAGAAAGTTTATAAAATTAATCTTTGGCAAAGGAAAGTCAGGGTGGATGTCAAGCGTCAGGTGGGAGGCACACTCTGTTCTATCAGGGGGCCCAGACTAACAAGCATTACACAGGCCTTTCAATGTCATTTTTCTCTTTTAAAAAATTGGGACAACACCCTGATGACGGCGTACTGCCAAAAAAAAAAAAAAAACTTTCATATTGCATTAAGAAAAGAGCATAATTTTTTTTTTCAGATTACACAGACTCTTAATCCACACCACTCTTTGGGTGTACAAATGCATTGCTTTTTTTGATGAAGATATTTCTACAGACAATGTGTGAATTGCCATCTCAGTAATCTGGGGTTGAAGTTCTTTTCTTTGTAATGTGTTTGTCATCTCCGCACCTTTTTCTTGGTCAGGAATTATGTAGGCTGTGGTGGAAATAGCAGCATTTTGGGTGCAAATTCAGGGGCTTCCTCTTGCCCCACAGCATAGGAGCCCATTTGCAGACAGAGCAAACTCAAATTCATGAGTTTCCCAAGAGCAAAATCTCAAGGACGATAAAATGAATGATATACATTGCAACATGCGGTAATGAACATTTTGAAATGTTCAGCCACAAAGTTCTGTCTTGCCTTGTTTTTTTTTCTTTTTTAAAAAAGAACACAACAATGTGACTCTACCCAAATGTACAAATTACTTGTTCATGGTAAAAGGTAATACAGAATTTGAAAGAAAAACAGAGTATCTGACAATAATAATCACAGAAAATGGGCAGACGTGTCCTGTCTGAAAATAAATAGGAAACAAACCTTGTAACACTGAAATGAGCTATGAAGTCTCGAGAGTGTTCAGTGTCAATTGCTGCTATCTCTATAGCCAGTACAAGTTAATCTGAGTATATTTAATGCAGACATGATGCACACTTAAACAAACTCTGGCCTTGGGGTTGGTTTCAAGAAGTACTATGTCATATTGCACTTGTTCATGTGTATACACATGCATCTTACAATACATAAAGTATAAGATTTTAAATTAATTAGTACTATCTTATATGACCCGCTGGCATAAGACAACCCTTATGAAAATTTACCACAAAACACTGCAGTAAAAATACTATAGTCTTCTATAGTAACTATGGTATGTTTGCGGAATTATATAGATATACTCTGTAGTTTACTACAGTGATTCTAAAGTTAACCACAAAAGTCAAACTCCACTATAGCAAACTATAGCAATGATATTCAATTATTATAGTATATTTGCAGCAAGCTATAGTTTACTTTAGTGAAGTGTAGTTTACATCAATTTTACTGTAGTAAACTATAGTTAACTACAGTACATTTTTAGAAGGGAAATAAAGGGTTTTTAGACTCTTCATTCAAGAGCCGTAGTACCTACAGGGCTCGACAGTGCGAGTGTTTCACTCGCATTTACGACTGCAAATAGATGTGTGCGAATTGTAATATGTATTTAGTAGCACTTGTGCGAAAATGATCAGTGCGGGCAGCAGGTTGTTCAAAAGTTCAACATGAATGCTTGCATGCCGAAAAGCCTAAGAAGAACAGTGGTCACTGCACCGATTGAACCAATGCTGTGTGTCAAAAACATCACATGATCTATTCATCCAACCAGTTAGTAGACACCGCATTAGCAGCTTTAGCCTGTCGCTCCAGTGTAAGCCACCTCAGGAAGGGCAGGGCCCGCTTGTAAACAAATGCAAGAAAATGGGGGCGATGTGGATTTTCTTAATCCACAACATTTACACTTCTCAACCGATTTCAAAGAATCGTAAATATAGGGTTTATGATCTACATGGAGTACGCAGAAAACGTTTTTATCTTCACTAAATTTGAATCTCAGTAAGTTATGCTATGATTGCAGTCAAATGCGCAAGAGAGGATTATGGTATCATAGTTAGACTCGTGAAGTTACATGGTGGAAAATAATTCACTGTCGTAAGCAATTGTAAAAACTCATTCAAACATGGATTTTATTTCTGTCTTCTGACGGTGGCAACGCGCAATAAAAGAGAATAACGTTAATATTACCCCAACAATATCCGTAAATGGCCATAATACTTTTAAGAGCCTTAGTTTTCACTGTAATTATTATCAACATTTAATGCTCTCTAGACCCCGTTAAAGATCTCAGCTTTGCTAGCTAACGTTACCGTTATTGATGGTGTTAGCTTAGCTATTAACTGGGAAAGAATTTGTAATCCGACCTCCACTTTTTCGCCTTTTCATTTGGCAGAATGATTTGACAAGGGGGTACCGATGTATTGTATTTGGGATGGAGGGAGTTTATTACTGAGAAACGGGTTTAGGATTTAACTTTAATGTTTAATATCGCGAATGCATATGCTGCGCGTGCCCCAGCTACCTGGTGTGTCATCAGAATCATGACCGCTGCCGTTATATGCCATTACCACGTCAAGCAGCTCAAGAAATTGAACTCTAAATTCTTGACTGGATGTGCACTTGATGTTTTTACACGCCATAGTCACTGTTCAGGCAACTATACATTAAGGCCTGTTTTAATTGCAGGTTGCAAGTGATAAAGTTGCTCAGTTGACAGTTATTTGCTTGTAGCGTGAGGGGACAAAATTCATCTCGGAAGCAACCAAGCTGCATGTTACAGTTACTTGTTAAGGCTTGAAACTGAGATGATTTAAAAACTTGAATGAGTTGTCTGTATTTAAATCATTTTTCAAAGTTGTCTCCTTGTATCCCTTTAAAAAAAAAAAAACATTATTTAATACATTTTAATTGTGCTACTAAAATTCTCGATGTGCTACAAATTTTTTTTTAATTTAGTAGCACATGTGCTACCTGGGAAAAAAGTCAGCGTCAAGCCCTGTGTACCTACCTATCTAGAATATCCCAGATTTAATCATCTTACAACCTTCTATTTGGTATATTAGAGGTATTTTGTTTTGAAATGGTAGATTGGATAAAACCTTTGCTCGGCGTTCTTGTTATCCTGATCAGGTGACCCTATATCTAGCTCCCTGATTGGACAGTGTGGACATAGAACTTTTTAAACTGAAGTGGACTGAAAATTCATACAAAGTACTATGCACTTTCTGAATGTTTCTCCCAGCTGCCATCTATCATTGAAAAAACGACATCAGGATATGGTACCTGTTAATACTGTGATTATTTCCATGGTAAAACATAATTTTTGATGAAAAGTGGAAATAGGCCCAGTTAATCCTCAGCCCATGAATTGTAGAACTTATTAGAATATGTTCTGAACCTGTGTAAACAATTTCCCTCCAGATACCCACTCGTGTGAGTCCAAGAAATAGAACTTTTTTTTAGAACATTATGTTACCATGGTTACAGACAGGCTGAGCTAGTGGCCAATAATTTAAAAGCTTAACCATCCAAGATCTCTTGAGATTGACAGGGCTTATGCTTTATGGTGTGTCTTACAAATTAATGGCATGCTGGGTACAGCAATATGTTCAAGGGTCTTGTTTTCTTCGTGGCAAACATAGATATTTCTACCAAAATGTGGCTGAAACCGTAAATAACTGCTTTAAACATGAAATAGACCAAATTAGGACAAACAACTAATTAAAATGCAATGATTGCAATTATATATGGAAGAAAATGTGCTTCGCGGAGGCGAAGGCAATACCCCTCAGCTTCAACACACTCAATCAATGAAAAATGAAAGATGAAGGTATGTGAACCAGAGTGAAAGGTCATTGTGGTACAAAACCTAGACGAGGCGCGCCTATCCACTAAGACAAGTCGACAAATGCAAAATCAAGTTCCTAACCCAAGCGGTTTGAGAGAATTGGCCTGGACAAAATTTTAAAGGCGAAGGTCACTGAACCAAAGACAAATGTCATTCGGGTACGAAACCTTGACGAGGCTCAACTACTCACTAAGGCAAGTCTACATATGCAAGATCACGTTCTTAACCAAAGCGGTTTGAAAGAAATGGCCCAGACAAAGTTTTAAAAGTAAAGGTCAGTGAGGCAAGGTCAAAGGTAATTGGGGTACGAAACCTTGACGAGGCGCACCTACCCACTAAAGCAAGTACATATATGCAAAGTCAAGTCCCTAACCCAAGTGGCTACAGAGAAACGGTCCAGACAAAGTTTTCCCGCCCGTCCGCCCGCCCTTCTGCGATGAGGACAACAACACCCCTCTGACCCTTAGTCAGGGCTGAGTGGTGAGAAACCAGCATACAAAGGGGTCTCAGGAATTGAATTTGGGAACCAATGCTGCAAGTCACTCAGACTGACTGTACTCATGAACAAACTGCAAAGCAGGATTAAATTATTGTTGAGTCCCCCTAAATCTCAATGCGAACACCTGCCAGGAAAATGAGGGAAAAAAATTTCTTTGTTTTGGCAGCAGAAGGCCTTGAGATTGGCCTGAAATGCAAACACGGCTGACAGTAAGAGCACTGCGCAAAGCCTTCCTGGGGAACACGTTCACTTTCTTTCGTTCTTTGAGCGCACGTCCCCAACAGTAACTGTGCGACCATGGAGCAAAAAGTTGTGCTGATCACGGGATGCTCCTCTGGGATAGGCCTTAGCCTGGCCGTGCACCTGGCCTCCGACCCGGAAAAAAGCTATAAAGGTAAGTGAAGTGAGCAGGCACTGGGGTTTACTGGGTGTGCAATAATCAGCTGCTCAATTCCATTGCATGAGGTGATTGTGCATCTACGCACAGGGATTTAGGGTAGTGTGTTTGCATTTAGAAATGTCTTTTGTCTGCAGTTTGTAAATTAATATGTTTATTAATGTCTATATTATGCTGGTGGGTGGGATGTATACAAGTCAATGGTGGTCAGTCAGTGAACACAAAGTGCTGTATGTAGGGATACTGTCCAAAATATTCAGTTAGAGTCTAATGACATAATGCAAAAGACATTAGTCCATTTTTGACTCTTAAATGAAGAGGTGAGCAACCCGCATCATTTCTGAAACGCATACATTCTTCAAATACATTTATCAAAATACTGACCTGTTACAGTTCATAGCCACGGTGATGCTTTACAGCAGGCTTCTAATTCAGTAAATTAATTCAAGAAAAATTACCTGAACTGCCAGACCTTGGTAAAAAAAAAAAATTGCATTCTTTGAGAATTTCTCCCAGAAATAATGCAATTACTGTTTTTTTTTTTTTGCCCTCATCCTTAATGTTTGAATATTGCATTTAAGCATTTAGCTGTAGTTTCTTTGAAACATCAGCAGAATTTCAAGAAAAGCTATTTTTGAAAAACTATGAAGGAGAATAATTGATGGCTTTATGGTCTTTTGAATGATTTTGGAAAAAGGTACGTAATCTTAAAGAGCAACTAATCTACAAGAAGAAGTAATTACATATGTAGATACATTATTGTAGTGCTATACCAATTTTAAAAAGTAGGTTTTTTTTTTTCTTTGCTAATTTTGACTACCCACTTGTCCTTGTGAGGCATAACTGATAATGGCTCTGCTTTGTTTAGTCTATGCCAGCATGCGAAACTTGGCAAAAAAAGAACGTCTGTTAGAGTACGTGAAGGGTTGCCACAAGGACACTCTTGACATTATTCAGATGGACGTAACAGACCAGCAATCAATCGAAGATGCGAAGGAGAAGATCACAGAGAACCGCGTGGACATCTTGGGTAAGCAGATCACCAGTATCTTTGTCTTACATGGACTGGCATTAATTATTGGTGAAATCCTAACTAAAAACCCCAGCAGAATCCAGAATAAGGTAACAAGATTTCTATTTGTGTTTTTGACACTTCTGATCTGCCAGTACTTTCACTGATGTGTCATCAACAACAGCAAAGGCCAGAACACACAAAATTACTCTCAACATTTTCAGGTAAAAAATTTAACAACGGACTAGCTCAGTCATGAATTACCAATTACAGAATTAATTTAGACGGCATATTTACGAAGCATTTTCCATGCCATATTAACAGGCCTACCAAAGAAAACGTAGCCTCAGCACACAAAAACTTTGAAATGCCTACATTAATCGCGGAAATAGCAACAGAAAAATAATACCCCGCTACCGAAACTGCAAAAACCGCAACATAAACTGTTGACTCGTAGCATAAGACTATGAAACTGCAACATCTTCTTTCGCATCCGTCTTTGCCATTTACTGCGCTTGCGCGTACCGGCCCAGGCTGCTTTCAGAGATAGCGGAACCAGCCGTGTCTCCTTCGGTTGGTAAGTAAAACTTCCAAATATGACGTTATTGTTAATGCAGATGTTTAACAATGAATTGTAAGACGTAGCTGTTACATCCACATTCTCGTAAATTCGCTTATTTTAGCATGTCACCCTGCCGAAAATGAACGATGCACTGTCGATTTCGCTGAAGTCTTAGAGTTGCCAACTCGACGACTTTCTCGCTTAATCTGGCGACTTTCCAAATGGGGATTGTTTGCCCACTCAAGACGTATGTATATGTCTTGAGAAATTCGTCAAGTTGGCAACTCTAAGACTATAGCAAAATCGACAGTGCATCGTTCATTTTCGGCAGGGTGACATGCTAAAAAAAGCGAATTTACGAGAACGTGGATGTAACAGCTACGTCTTACAATTCATTGTTAAACATCTGCATTAACAATAACGTCATATTTGGAAGTTTTACTTACCAACCGAAGGAGACACGGCTGGTTCCGCTATCTCTGAAAGCAGCCTGGGCCGGTACGCGCAAGCGCAGTAGATGGCAAAGACGGATGCGAAAGAAGATGTTGCAGTTTCATAGTCTTATGCTACGAGTCAACAGTTTATGTTGCGGTTTTTGCAGTTTCGGTAGCGGGGTATTATTTTTCAGTTGCTATTTCCGCGATTAATGTAGGCATTTCAAAGTTTTTGTGTGCTGAGGCTACGTTTTCTTTGGTAGGCCTGATTAATAATGTAAAAAAAATGGGCCAAACCCAGAATGACAAAACATTTAGATTTCAATGGTCTTAACACTATTTATTTATTGCTTTTTGTTTTGTTTTGTTTTGTTTTGTTTTATTTTTGTTTTTTTTTCCAGGAGTGGAAAACCATGAATCCAATTTGAAGGTTGAAAAGTGTAAATAGTCATTAAAGATGACTGATTTGCTTAAGTTTGTTTTTTAAGTTTTCCATATGTAAAGCCAATTCTCACCAATTTTAAGCCTTCACAATGCCCTCCTCTAATATTGGCAGCCTTGGTAAATATTAGCTGAAAGGCAATGACAAAATGCACTTGCTTTTGATTCTTAATATACACCAGTGAAGTTGGCTCGTTGTGTAAATCGTAAATAAAAACAGAATACAATTATTTGCAAATCCTTTTCAACCTATATTCAATTGAATACACTGCAAAGACAAGTTACTTAATGTTCGAACAGGTAAACTTTGTAATTTTTTGCAAATATTAGCTCATTTGGAATTTGATGCCTGCAACATGTTTCAAAAAAGCTGGCACAAGTGGCAAAAAAGACTGAGAGAGTTGAGGAATGCTCATCAAACACTTATTGGGAACATCCCACAGGTGAATGGGCTAATTGGGAACAGGTGGGTGCCATGATTGGGTATAAAAGCAGCTTACCTGAAATGCTCAGTCATTCACAAACAAGGAAGGGGCGAATCAGGTTCAGAGAAGGATCAGAGAATCTGGAGAAATCACTGCACGTAAACGACAAGGCCGAAAACCAAAATTGAATGCCCGTGACCTTCGATCCCTCAAGCGGTACTGCATCAAAAACCGACATCAGTGTGTAAAAGACATCACCACATGGGCTCAGGAAAACTTCAGAAAACCACTGTCAGTAACTACAGTTCGTCGCTACATCTGCGAGTGCAAGTTAAAACTCTGCAATGCAAAGCGAAAGCCATTTATCAACAGCACTCAGAAACACCGCCGCCTTCGCTGGGCCCAAGCTCATCTAAGATGGACTGATGCAAAGTGGAAAAGTGCTCTGTGGTCTGACAAGTCCACATTTCAAATTGTTTTTGGAAACTGTAGACGTCGTGTCCTCCGGACCAAAGAGGAAAAGAACCTCCCGGACTGTTATAGGCGCAAAGTTCAAAAGCCAGCATCTGTGATGGTATGGGGGCGTATTAGTGCCCAAGGCATGGGCAACTTACACATATGTGAGGGCACCATTAATGCTGAAAGGTACATACAGGTTTTGGAGCAACATATGTTGCCATCCAAGCAACGTCTTTTTCATGGATGCCCCTGCTTATTTCAGCAAGACAATGCCAAGACACATTCTGCATGTGTTACAACAGCATAGCTCCGTAGTAAAAGAGTGCGGGTACTAGACTGACCTGCCTGTAGTCCAGACCTGTCTCCCATTGAAAATGTGTGGCGCATTATGAAGCGTAAAATACGACAACGGAGACCACGGACTTTTGAATAACTTAAGCTGTATATCAAGCAAGAATGGGAAAGAGTTCCACCTGAAAAGCTTCAAAAATTGGTCTCCTCAGTTCCTAAACGTTTACTGAGTGTCGTTAAAAGGAAAGTGGTCAAAAGGCCCCTGTGCCAACTTTTTTGCAATGTGTTGCTGCCTTTAAATTCTAAGTTAATGATTATTTGCAAAAAAAAAAAAAAAATGTTTCTCAGTTTGAACATTAAATATCTTGTCTTTGCAGAGTATTCAATAGAATATAAGTTGAAAAGGATTTGCAAATCATTGTATTCTGTTTTTATCTACGATTTACATAACGTGCCAACTTCACTGGTTTTGCGTTTTGTATTTTACTAAAAAAATAACAAACTTCTATCCCTATATTTAAAGTGACCAAACAAAAAACGATTAATATTTTTCCCCCAAAACGTGAGCCAAAAACATTTCCACTCAGTCTTAAAAGAAAAATATAATCAAACTATATTCCAATTCATTATTGACATAATAGCGCACTAACATAATTACCGAAAACTTCTATGGTCACCCATGACTTCCTGTTTCACTCTGGCATTGTTTCCCTCTATCACCATGGAAAAGAATACATCAATGAAGTGGGACAGAAATATTAGTAGATTCAGAGATGTCAGTTCATTTTCAATTTGTTACATTAACTTGAAAATGAAACTGAAAAAAGTAGGATTACACTTTCATTTTCATCATGAAATAATGTGTGTGTTTCTTGAAAAAGAGAAAGCAATTCTGAGAATGCTTCTTTATGAAAAGATTTACATTTTTATTTGTTTCTGGGAAGGGGTAAGCCTTGGCAGAAATATACCTATGGTGCACGTCTTTCGACATGTTTTCTAACAGTATAGTTATGGTTTGGGTTGTGGGTTTACTAATAGTATTCAGTTGTTCTCTGGATATAACTAGAAAGCATTAGGTTTTGCTGTGTTTTTGCAATTGGTAAGCAGTAGCAGTGCATTGTAGGTTTACTAACTGGATGTGGAATTGGTGTGTGCTGTGCTTTTGCTACATCCAGTTTTGAATGTGTATTTGTTATCGGAGTAGAGTACTGATGAGTGTTGATAACCAAGTGCAGTACTGGGGCCTCATTAATAAAAATAAAATGCGTAATTTTGAACTAAAATATTTTTTAATCAAAATTTTATTTATTTTTTTAATAAATGAAGGCTCCGGTGTGTGTTTGCAAACAGATCGTAGTATGAGTGTGTATTGTATTTTTGCTAACAGTATGCAATGCTGGAGTAGGGCTGATGGGCCCATTAGAGACCCTGTCTCAGGACCTGATGATGCAGATCCTGGATGTGAATCTTCTAGGCACCATCCGCACCATCCAGGCCTTCTTACCCGGGATGAAGACCCGGCGCAGTGGCCATGTCTTGGTTACTGGGAGCATTGGAGGGCTGCAGGGTGAGGAGCAGGGTGGAGTAACAGAATCAGTGTTATCCTGTACTACAGGTTCCAGCACCAATGTACAGAATATTAATACATATTCATCACAAAAACTAAGCTTGAAATGAAACGTTTGACAAAGCCGCCAAAGACATGAAATTTAACTGCATCTGCTCCACTGCAAAAATAAGCCTGGTTTCTTTCAGAATGTGTTTAATGATGTAACCACTGTCCTTTCCAGTGTTATTTTATTTTAGTTGTCCACCATAGCATAATATAGTTCAAATGAATCAAGGAGGGTAAATAGGCAAAACCCCAAGCGAAAGCTGCCCCCCCCCCAAAAAAAAGTTGAGCTGCACAAACTGAATCCAGTTATATGTGCTCAGACTACCTATATGTACCCATTAATGATGAAAAATGAACTTCAGTATATTTCATAAGGACAGTAATAAATCTTGCTACTTGATTTAATTTATTAATATTTTTGCGTAGTTCTCAGCAATTATTAATCATGACTGAAAAAATCAAATGGCAAAATGTCAAGTTGATCTATACAAAGGATCTATTAAATAGTTTTTGAGTTATCGCTTTAACATGAAGGATCTGCAGTGGATACGAACACAGTGGATGTAGACAAAGTGGCAA
This sequence comes from Gymnothorax reevesii, assembly GCA_029721435.1. NCBI lineage: Eukaryota > Metazoa > Chordata > Actinopteri > Anguilliformes > Muraenidae > Gymnothorax > Gymnothorax reevesii. The sequence continues at coordinate 31,110,089 of CM056584.1, read as the reverse complement.
TGATCAATCTATAGTATCGACTTGTATGACTGAAAGAATCAAAATTTCAAGCTGAAATGGCTTGTAGACATAGGGGTAGATTCTGGGTAGACAGACAACTGAAGTTGGGCAAGGGAAAAATTATTAACTGAAGCATTGAACTTTGCATGATGTAGCACATAGGTTTATTTATTTATTTTTGGTAATATAAAAGACAGCAAAGCCAAACAAATTTCATTCATTGGGAGGAACATTATTTATATGTTAATCTATCAATGTTTAATAACAATGTAAATATGCGGGGCCTCCGTTAGACCTACTAGTAGAGCGGGTAATTTGAGAATAGCAGGGAAAAAGTGCAAATAGTGATACAAGCATGAAATTCGGCATAACTATTCTTCTTTGTCTCTTGTCTCATAATCAACCTCCGGCCACACAGAATTTGACAGTTTTTCAAAATGGCTTCCTTCCGATATATGAATATAGACATTTAATTCCTTAATCACTTAAACTGACAATGATAAAGAAATGTTTATGCTAAAAATATTGAGAGCAAGCCTACAAGTACTAAGATTATGTAAAATAGTTTCTAGAAACATCCAAGATGGCTGTCATCATATCCAAAATGGCCGCCAAAGATCAAAATATTTGCGTATAAGTTCATATGTGCGCTAAAAGGTCAGGTAATAGATTGATCTGGGGTAAATCTAGCTGGATCAGTTTATTTTTGCAAGTAAGAAAATAATTAAGCTCTTTTTAATTCATTTTCATTCTAATTTGAAAACATGAACATAAAGGTAAATATAACATTGTAATAGTGTAGTGTCATTGCACCACCAGGGCACACTGGTTGACACTATAGCTGTGAACCTCAGCATGGGGTTCAATGCTAGCTAATGGTAGAAATTTGTCATTAGTTTCCCAAATGCTGTTTCTATAGCCCCATTTTAAAGTTAAACAGCTGCACCTGAATTGACAGGATGTGCCAGCGCGGGAGAGCCGAGCCAAAGAAGACGGGGCTATATCCTTCTGGAAGGTGTACAGATCACACGGGAATTAAATAGCATTGGATGAATGATCGGGCTAGGGGTAGGATTGTAACATATCTAAGCCTAGTTGTATCCCATATCTGAAAGTGCTTACATGTTGTATAGGTGGCAAAAGGATTAGGATTGGAAGGGTTGGTTTATTTTATCTCTTTATGACTGTAAGAATGCCAAGATATATGAATTCACAATGATTGTGTGGAAAATATGCCATTTTTGTAGCTTATAGGCTGAAAATATTCAAAATATAGAGCAAATTTGCCACCATTTTGAAAACGTGTCGGCCACCTTGGATATAACTATAAATTGAAGTGGCCGGAGGTTGATTTTGATTCATGGGGACATTAAGAGTTCTCATGCAAAGTCTGTTGCTTGTATCACCATTTGCACTTTTTTTCAACAACCCCGCTCCACTATACATTAGATAGTTGATTTTTTTCATTGTAATTGATGGTTTGGCTGCATACTTTTTCTTGATGTGATGGAAAATATCTTGCTTTATTTTTGTCTGGATTTATGGGGAAAATTATGATTAATCAAATGACCAAGTAGGTTATTTTGACTAGCTATAGCCTCCTTTCTCAGCATCTTAACACCACTGAAAATGCAGTCAAAGGAAAAGCACACAAATGGGAGAAAAAGTAAAGAGGAAGGCGAGGCCAAGAGGTTGAGGACTATTTTTGCTTCATCATGTGATGATCAGCTCAATTACTTTTTTTTTTTTGCTACATGCCACTGAATTATTGTTTCCAGCCTGACTATTTCACTAATGCAAGACAATCGTGAACTGGATGAGAGTACTTAGCTAGCACCCAGTTTTTGTTAGAAGATGGAGTGGACACTGACTTAGAGATTTTATATCTGCAAGAAAGTGTTTTTCTAACGGAAAAATTCGAGTTTTGCTGGGCTATAAGTTTGGGAGGGGTCAGAAAACAATTTTTCAAAAATTGCTTGACTGGCATCGGACTGTATTTGTTAGATCTCTACTTATCGAGCTGTCAAGCTAGCTAACGAAATACATTTAATGATTCTAACAGTCACTAATAATACAACATTACATCAGGTAATTAAGTTAAAAGTTTTATCTATTGTCGTATTGTTCAGCTTTATTAGAAATGTTTGAAACAGTCTTTGTCATATTCAGAAACCTAATCAAAAGTATTTGTATACAAAATAGAAAAACAAATTTATGAATATAGCATCTATCTATGAAACTTACAGAGGCATCTCGCTAAGCACCATAGAAAACATCAAAGAAACACACAATAATGTCTGTTAATGGAGAAGGCAATATTTGCATTGAAATTGCTGCTGGAAATTTTCTGCTTGCGTGCAGCGTGCGATGGCATTTCATATTTCCCTTCTAACTCATAGAATAAACTTATGCCCTTGCTTACATATCCAGCAATATGATGAAACTCAGGTGCCCCAGGAAATTAATGGGTTAATTAATTTATGATTACTAATAATACAAAGCCCAAGTTAATTAATTTATGATTACTAATAATACAAAGCCCAAAATCAATCTAGTTCTCCATCTTAATATAATCTAATGGCATATAAAATTTGAGAGGGATAAAATAGTTTTTGAGTCATAGCATTAACACAAAGGATCTGTGTGAATACCACAACAGTGTTAGACCTGTTTCCTCCTACTTCATGTAACTTCTTTCATAATTAAATGCATCACATAATGAGAACTATATGCGACAGGTCTGCCTTTCAATGAGGTGTACTGTGCCAGCAAGTTTGCAGTAGAGGGAGTCTGTGAGAGTCTGGCCATCCTCCTTCAACACTTCAACATACAGTGAGTACAGCTCGGGATGTGTGTGTGTGTGTGCGTGTGTGTGTGTGTGTGTGTGTGTGTGTGTGTGTGTTTGTGTGTTTGTGTGTGTGTGTGTGTGTCCATCTAAATCTAAGTCTAAGCTTTTCATTTTCCTCATTTGTACATAGTGCACAGGATTATATGAAGCACACAGTCCCTTTGTTACCTTTAAAAAATAAATCCTCTTCCCATCCTGTTTTCATTTTGTCATCAGGGTAACCGCATTATTATTAGTAAAAGTATTGACTGTCCCCTTCTATTGTTTAAGTACATTACGGGGGGGGGGGGGAGGGGTGGCGGGGTGCACTTGTGACTCCAATGCATTTTTTTTTAGATTGTGGCATACATATTTGTGAATATATCAGCTAATCATGATTGGCAACTAGTGGTATTATAAGCTAAATTTTATTGTAATACGGCATTAAAATTTTCTAAATTAAAATGATTTTGCACAGTGTAGAGACACAGTGAATAGCCCTACAGGCTCATTGCAAGAAGGTTACTGGTCCTGCTAGCCACCATCCAACATGACAGGCTCTAGTGGCAAGATAACTAAAATGTATATCTCAGTCAGCTAACTCATGTGTAAACAGTTAATTGCAGCATTAATAAATAAGTAAAACAATAGATCAGCATCTAGGCTCTGACCTTGGGGCAACAGCAATTTGAGCTTGAGGGGCAGAGAGCAGGGAGTGCAAGACATCCCATCTGGGGGAATGTTCAGAGCCCACATTCAGATGCTGAAGAGAAGGTGGGTTGTTAACTTGCAGCAGGCAGAGTAGCTTGAACAGCCTATCTTGCAGGGGATTGGAGCTGTGGCAGATTTGTGCGATTGTCCGTGAAAATGAGGTCTCAGATTATTCGTCCAAATTTGCACTGCAAGCTACACAAGACCATTCATTTTAAAAAAAAGCATTTTGTACAAATATTTGCTGAAAGACTCAAAAGGCTCAAAACAGGCCTCGCACTAACATCATCCTGCTTTCCATCAGTCTGTACAATCACTGATTTTTCACTACTGCTGCAGCTCTGCCTGTCAGCTAAATATTTTACATGTGTGCGCTACTGGGCAGGCTGCATTGTGCAAACATCCCTTCCCTCTAAAGCCGATTATATGAATGCACACGTGTCAAATACAGACCTTTTGAAATTCAGCTACCTTCGGAGGAAATGGGGCAGCTGAGCGCAGCTCTGTGTTCTAAACCCCACAGCGTCAGCCTGATTGAGTCTGGCCCCGTGAACACACACTTCCTGTCCAACCTGCGGCGGTCACAGCCAGGGGATGCCGTCCTCCAGCAAGTGGACCCCCTCACACGTGACCTGTACGATGCCTTCCTGCAGCACTGCTCCTCTGTGTTCCAGAGCGCAGCGCAGGACGCCCAGGACATTGTACAAGTACGACCATGCTATTTTTTCACTGCACGACTCTTACTGGCAACCCCAATGGCTTCGGGCAGCTGTTTATAGTGCAGCCAGGCCCAGCAATAGGACCAGCGCGAGGGTCCTGGCTTCATAACAATCGTTATATCTGTGGTTATTATTATGGCCAATGATCTTGTCATATCAGGGCTATTCATACTTGGGGAACCAATTTGTACAGTATGTGCTGCTTTTAAATTCAGCTCATGTCATGATTAGATAATGCTAAAAAAAACAAGTTTCAAGTCACGAGATGTTTTAACATACAGTCATGCTGGTTGACCACGATCAATTTGCTCGGCCATTAAATACAGATTGAGAGTGCGATTGTTTAGGACCTTACCAATTAGCTTTCACACATATCAAGAAATTACTATTGTAATTCTTTATTAGGTATCCAAATAAAGTTACGACACTGCAGTCCTGTAAATGCCCCCGTTCTCCTATAGGAGCAATATTTTATAGATGTGCTTTGCTTTTCTCCGGGTTGGGGTTAGACTGGCGTGCCCCTGCAGTAGTGTGGTTAGAAACGTGTAGGTTTCACAACTTCCTGTCTGTGAATAGGCAGGCATGCCCGTTTAGGACTGAGAATTGACGGGTGTGTTTACACTTCTGCAGGTGTTCCTGGAGGCAATCAAATCCTCGAGCCCATCGCTGCGGTACTACACCAACAGTGCTCTGCTTCCCTTTACCTCCCTAAATCTGGCCAAGCATGATGGCTCCCAGTACATCAGGGCCATGAGCGCGCTCATTTTCTCCAGCTCCAGCCCAGAAGCTTAGATACAGCCAGCACACGCAAAACTACACCCAGAAAATGCTACGCTATTGCAAGCTCATTTATCACTGTAATCAGCACGTTTAGCATTGCAAACACGACACGCCACGCCATTGACCAAACCATCACATACAACACTACAACGAGCACAAAGAACACTGTGAATCTTCCTAAACAACAGAACCAAGACTAGCGCAACAAAAGAAAAAAAAAATAGCAGAACAATATACATCACGCAGCACTATAATATACAGACAGTGCACGCAAACTTGTACACATAGCACTACTTCCAGCTTTGCATACTTAGCCGAAATCACACTAATACAAAATTACGCTAAGCTCACATATCATATTCAGTGAACCAGTAAACCAGACTACTTCATGATAGTAATTAATTGAATTTGATGTATATGCATGGGAGATTATTAAAATATAACTAAAAGTCATGGAACAAAATTTGTCTTTTGGTGTGATATGTTCTGAGCTACTTTTCAAATGCATGCCCCTGATAGGAAGTAGCAATTCTGAGGAACATTGGTTTGCTCTTGTTTCATAAAATCTACAAATTACTTTATTACTATTGAAATTTGACATGATATTCAACCAAATGAATAATCTTGTTGGCCTACTTTTGTGTAAGCCATTAATCACAGTATCAAGAAATTGATACAACAATAGTTTGGAGTCCAGGTTCTAACCCTGACATACGCAGCAGTCTAATGAGCTAAAGGAAAAGACAGCAGGGAGTTTTAGAAATTCAGCCAGAGTATACAAACTTTTGAGCTCAACTGTAGTTCACGCCCAGATGAAACTTTCCCGATATTTATATGTAGATTGACGTGTTTTTTATCCAATTCCAGAGAGTATAATCTTTCCACAGTAACTAAATTACATTGTCCAATCAATCAGAAAAGTGTATAAACCTTTGTGTAACAGCAAGTTTTGTCGTATTCTCTTAACGTTATGCAGTGGAAAAAGATGCAGTTGCATTGAAAAAAAAACCAGCCTGAAGTGCTCAGTTGTATGTATCTATGTATACGTGTCATGAGGTGGGCTTTGGGAAAAGTGCTAGAGTTATGCCAGAATACCCTATAGCACTGACTTCAGTCCTTTGTTAATGAATGAAACAAATTTAGTAACAAAAAGATTGATATTCAATATTGAAAATAGGGGATTATTTACCTGTGATAAAAATGGCTTTTGAATGGTCAATTAATTATGGAATCTGTGGCACGTCTAGGCGAGGACACAGAGGTCGGGCATTCAAAAATGAAGCAGTCTTGGTGACTGTTTTTAGACTTTGTAAAAGTGTATGATGCATTATGGAAGGAGAGTTTAATTAATGATGACGTTATATGATATGGGTATCAGATGCAGAAACGCTGAAATGGAATAAAAATGTTCATAAAAATAGGGCTGTTCAGGTAAGAATTGAAGGCAGTAACAACATGTTCAAAAAAGGCAGGAAAAGAGAACAGCAGGCCTCAGGGAAGTATGATCAGCCCAGTATTGTTCAATATTAAGAGAAATTATATTTTTCATGCTGTTGATGGAGGGTATGAACAGTCCCTATTTGCAAGCAACGGCGCTCTCTGCAGGAGAGGGAGAAATGTGAGGCTCATCATAAGATGTGTTTTGGGCAATTAGCTCTACAGAAGCATAATAATAAATGAGGATTCAAAATTTTTACCTCTAAATATTACTACATGATTTTTGGAAAATTCCTCAAGATTTTTGGTTCTCACTGGGTGTCCTTATAAGAGAGTCAAAGAAGTTTAATTTCTTGGAGTGTGGTTCGATGACTGACTCACATGGAGGTGACGCATAAAAAAGTCTGAAAACACATTAAATGTAATGAAGAATCTCGCAGGATGCATTCGGGGACCAGAGAGGGAGTTGATGCCGTCAGTATATCAGGCAATGGTCAGACCTCATTAAAAGATGGATGTTTACCGTTTGGATCAGCAGAAAAAAAAAAAAAAAAACGCGGCATAATGAAAACTGATGTTGCTCAAACCAGATCGTTGAGGCTTTGTAGTGGAGCATTTATCACTAATCCAATACCAGTGTTTCTAGTGAAATCTGGGGAATGCCCTTAAGGATCAGAATAATTAACCTGATGAAAGCCTCTGGATTGCTGGTGCACCGGGCAAATAGAAAAATCTTTTACAAAACCCAAAACCAGCGAAGTTGGCACATTATGTAAATTGTAGATAAAAACAGAATACAATGATTTGCAAATCCTTTTCAACTTATATTCAATTGAATACACTGCAAAGACAAGATGTTTAACATTCAAACTGAGAAAATTCTCTCTTTTTTTTGCAAATAATCATTAACTTAGATTTTAAAGGCAGCAACACATTTCAAAAAAGTTGGCACAGGGGCCTTTTTACCACTGTGTTACATCGCCTTTCCTTTTAACCACACTCGTAAACGTTTGAGAACTGAGGAAACTAATTTTTGAAGCTTTTCAGCTGGAACTCTTTCCAATTCTTGCTTGATGTACAGCTTAAGTTGTTCAACAGTCCAGGGTCTCCGTTGTCGTATTTTACGCTTCATAATGCGCCACACATTTTCAATGGGAGACAGGTCTGAACTACAGGCAGGCCAGTCTAGTACCTGCACTCTTTTACTACGGAGCCATGCTGTTGTAACACATGCAGAAGGTGTCTTGGCATTGTCTTGCTGAAATAAGCAGGGGCATCCATGAAAAAGACGTTGCTTGGATGGCAACATATGTTGCTCCAAAACCTGTATGTACCTTTCAGCATTAATGGTGCCTTCACATATGTGTAAGTTGCCCATGCCTTGGGCACTAATACGCCCCCATACCATCACCGATGCTGGCTTTTGAACTTTGCGCCTATAACAGTCCGGGAGGTTCTTTTCCTCTTTGGTCCGGAGGACACGACGTCTACAGTTTCCAAAAACAATTTGAAATGTGGACTTGTCAGACCACAGAGCACTTTTCCACTTTGCATCAGTCCATCTTAGATGAGCTTGGGCCCAGCGAAGGCGGCGGTGTTTCTGAGTGCTGTTGATAAATGGCTTTCGCTTTGCATTGTAGAGTTTAAAACTTGCACTTGCAGATGTAGCGACGAACTGTAGTTACTGACAGTGGTTTTCTGAAGTTTTCCTGAGCCCATGTGGTGATGTCCTTTACACACTGATGTCGGTTTTTGATGCAGTACTGCCCGAGGGATCGAAGGTCACGGGCATTCAATGTTGGTTTTCGGCCTTGTCGTTTACGTGCAGTGATTTCTCTAGATTCTCTGAACCTTTTGACGATATTACGGACCGTAGATGATGAAATCCCTAAATTTCTTGCAATAGCTCGTTGAGGAATGTTATTTTTAAACTGTTCGACAATCAGCTCACGCATTTGTTCACTAAGTGGTGACCCTCGCCCCATCCTTGTTTGTGAATGACTGAGCATTTCAGGGAAGCTGCTTTTATACCCAATAATGGCACCCACCTGTTCCCAATGAGCCCGTTCACCTGTGGGATGTTCCAAATAAGTGTTTGATGAGCATTCCTCAACTCTCTCAGTCTTTTTTGTCACTTGTGCCAGCGTTTTTGAAACATGTTGCAGGCATCAAATTCCAAATGAGCAAAAAATTACAAAGTTTACCTGTTCGAACATTAAGTAACTTGTCCTTGCAGTGTATTCAATTGAATATAGGTTGAAAAGGATTTGCAAATCATTGTATTTTGTTTTTATTTACGATTTACACAACTTGCCAACTTCACTGGTTTTGGGTTTGAGCTGATGCAGTGTGCCTTGTGTTTTAGCCACATACAATATGAGCACACAGGTATTGCCAGAAACCAGAGGATGCTGCCTTTTGAATGAGGCCTTGTTCATGAATTTTGGCTCAACAGTTTTCTACGCAATAGGCTCATTTGGGAACTTCAAAAGCATAAAATAAAAAATGACGAGCTGTATAGGGTTAAATTAGACTAAGTAAGGTATCGGGTCAAATTAAGGCTTGACGTCCAATTTCCCAGTTAGGTGCTTTATATCAGAACCAGGTGTAACTGGCGCGCAAACAAAGAATACGCTTTTTCTAAGGGAAGGAAAGGAGTAGGTTGACATAGTGGGGGTGGTTAACGCTGTTATATCAAACCAAATCTGCTGGATCAACTCAAGACTAAGGAGTGTTGTACTGGATTTAAAATCCACGTCGATCAGCTGTGGGAAATGTATTTTATTTTTATTCATCTTTACTGATGGATCCACTGATCCAGTCAATGCAAAGGCAGGATTTTGAGTTAATCTGGGGAAATGAAACATTAAGGCAGGGTTGTATGACATGGCTGATGTCTCAGTCTTTGCTACCAAGGTTTTGGCAATAATCTGGACTCTGTGGTGGATGGAAGCTGGTCAGACCAGAGAAAGTGCTGTCTCACTTTGCTGCAGCCGTATTATTCCTGGAGAATGGGGGTTTCGGTGGCCAGGAGGATATAACAATAGACATCCAGAATGTTCTATTCAGGATCTGAAAGACAGAGATAGAAGTGGTGATGTGCTGGGTCCCTGTAAATAAATGTATTCAGGGAAACAAGATTGCAGATAAATTTGTTGAGTCAACATTAAACAGGGAAAATATAGAATTTGATGTTTCCTTAGGCAAAATATAAATATTAAATATAAATATAAATATAAAATATAGGAGCAAAATTATTGAGGGCATTAAAAGGGTGCGGCAGGGGCAGTGGTAGAGTGAGACGCAGGGAAGAAGAGACTACATTGGGGTCAGTCAGCAATTGTAGAAGAGATGATAAATGACCTGTGATCCATTGTGCGTGACGTCACACATTTTTGGCTGGGGGTATAAACTCCGCCGTGTCTCATATTTCCATTGGCAATCACCTACGCAACAATCATCCCTACCATTTATGTACAATATTTGCACACTTTTGCCAGAAGTTGCAGAGCAATGACATGGTAAGTACACGATTTGGTGGTGTTTCTTTCATAAAAATTTAGGGAGTTAAGACTCCTCGCCAGGAATCAAAACAAGGCGGAGTGCAAACACAGGGTGCCAGTGATAGCTTATAACATTATCCAGAGTAAAAGGAAAGGTGGAGATCGTGAAGGTAGGACCCTTCTATAGTGGCCCAGGTAGTGGTCAGAAGTCTGATGAACACATAATGCCAGCATGAACAGTTTAAAATATAAGGAAAGAAAAATGGAAACTTTTTTACTTTACAAAGTCTTTATTTTTCATTTTTCCGCCTACAGTCATGCTAATTTCTTTTGAACATGAACCCCACTGATTACATACACAAAAATTTTTGTTCCTATCTCGCTGTATGGTTCGCAGCCGCCTTATAACAAAATGAAAGTGAATGTATGCAGCCACTTGATTCATCTCATACTTCAACCTTTTAAGCTCTCTAAATCTTTATAAAACAAACACCATCAAATCGTGTCCTTTCCATGTCGTTGTTGCCCTGCAACTTCTGACAAAAGTGTACAAATATCACTCATAAATGGTAGGGATGAACGTTGTGTTGGTGGCTGTCAAAGGAAATTTATATGAGATAAGGTAAAGTTTTTACCCCCGGATGAAAATGCGTGACACCTCGCACAATGGATGATGGGTATTGCTGGCTAACCCTGATGTTGTCTATTTCTACACAGTCAAAGTTTAGCGGGATTAATGGGGTTATCTTCAGTGGATAAGAGGGCAGGAGTGATGGAGTGAAATTAACCAGACAGAGGCTGTGCTACCATGGGTTGAATTACTCGCCCAACCCCCAAATTCCCCCTTGACCTTAACACTTGAGCCTATCCCTACATTTTGGACATTCCGGCGGAAGGTAGGGCTTTAGGTCATTTTTCTTTATATACCAGGGCAAGCGGTCATCTAGCCCTACACCAGGCCCCCCAAAAGAAGCATTTTAGATGCAGGCAACGAGCGGAGGGGGAGAGAAAAATTCCTATGAAGCTTCACGAACTGAAGAAATATGGCTGCTGGTAAGGCATAAGAAGCCCATAAATTTGAATTTATCTTTGCAAATAACCATGCAAAAATAGCTAAATCCAGTCCATAAACGAGCATTTCACAAAATTCTCTATTCACAATGTCATCACATCCTTCATTTAAACATCCATTTTTGCATGACACTCCAGGTTATTCCCATGTCCAGCTTTTAAAGTGTGGAAATGAAAATCCAGCTGAGAATTCTGTAGGTTTCCTGCTTCTCTTATATCACAGCAGGGAGTGAGTTTGGCTAAGTGCTCTGACTTTTCTTGAATGAAGATTTCAACCCCTACTCATTGGAGCTTCATTCTGAAGAGCCATTAACTTATCACAGGAACTCTGAAACTAGGGATAAAACCAAGGGAAAAGCATCGGGATCAGGCCTCTACCTGCATCTCAGTGAGAGTCGTTCTAATGGAATATTTCAGTGTGGGACGGATGAATCTAATGTAATGGATGTAATAGAAATCAAATTAATAGTATCAAATGTTAGAAATACTCTTTGTTTAGTTTCAGTTGACCCCCATTACCTTCTCAGCAAGGCAATAGTACAGTGTCTCTGAGATAAAGGAGTGTACTCTTGTATTTAGGACCAATAATGTAATGGGGACATTATCCTGAGGAAGGCAGTAACATGCGAAGATGTGTGTACGCTGACTGAAATTGCATAACAGGAAGCAGAAGAAGTAAGGGCAACAGAAGTACTGTTGTGGTTTCCATTCAGACATGTTTTTTTTTATTTTTGGGGTCCCCTTATCGTCAATAAATTAGAGAGAGGCTGAAGCTTGAGAAAATGATCAGACTTTATTGCAGCTCATGATGATACAGTGACCTAAAGCCCGGAGGAGTCTTTGCGTGCAAATAATACTGAATACAAACATTCCAAACTGCCTTTTTAAAATGAGGACTTCATTCCGATCATATTACACTGGGTATCTCTTATTTCTTTCCCCTCCCCTATTGGTTGTCTTGTTCTCTGTGGAATTTTCTGAAAAGTATTGGTGACACGCAGAGGTATTGTCCCCACAAAAAAAGAAATAAAAATGCATTTAAAAAATTATAAATATATATATATATAAAGTAATATACAAATGGATATGTAAATGGCTCAACTGCTTCCAGTATATATAAGTAATGATTCAGCTGAACAGATGTTAATCAAAGCAACTGAAATCAACTGCACAGATATTAAACAAAGCAGAAATCAACTGAATGGATATTTACTGAATCAACTGAACAGATATTAACCAAAGCAGAAATCAACTGCGTGTGTGTGTGTGTGTGTGTGTGTGTATGTGTGTGTGTGTGTGTGTGTGTGTGTGTGTGTGTGTGTGTGTGATGCTGAAATATGATTCTCAAGAGTAGCTATACAAAAAAAAATTTCCAGCCTATAATATTTTGATGGGCCAGGTTTAGCCTTGATCACGGTACATATTTGTTGTGGTATTGTTTTGAAAATCTTATACAATGTTACAACATTTACTTCCAACCAGTTTTGCATTCATTTTTGACCAAGATGTTGTATTGACAATGGGTGACTGTGACTGAGATGGCAAATTCATGTGTGAAAATGATGGCTCATACTCAATTAACTACTTTTTCACAATTTGAGCCCTATGGATCTTGACATCCTGCAATATGCCTGTGCCATTCATGTAGTTTGCTGATTTCACTTTATTGCTGCAGAACAGTGCTGAGCTTAGACGTGGCCTATTGACACAACTCTAGATCATAGTGCTGCCTACAGAGGCTTCTATAGTGGACACTATTCATGATGGGTGCATCACTTCATTGGCCTTCTTTCTTATCCTGATGTGCCCGTCACTCTGGAATACGGTAAGTCTGGACTCATTTGACCACATGACCTTTTGTACATTGCCTCTCCGTCCAATCTTTATGCTCCTTGCAAACTGAACTTGTTTTTTTCCCCAATAGCCTCTGTAACAGGTAGCTGTCTTACAGCCACGCAGCTGTTTAGTCCCAATTCTCCAAGTTTTTTTGCATTATGCCTGTGAAAATGCACTTACCCTCATAATTAAAAAAAATTTGTGACTTCTTCTGTCGATTTTATTTATTTGTTTATTTTTACTGTGAGGCTACGCCAAAAATGTTGGTGATCTCCAATCAGTGTTTGTCACAATTATTCTCCAACTCATTTCTTCCGTGAACTTCACCACAATCCTTGCAGATTTAATAAATTGGACAGTTCATGATCCAATCAGTTAATTTCACTAATTACCTTAGCTGCTCTCTTTGCTTGATTCTGGCCAATAATTTGCCCCTCTTGAAACGCGGGAACATATTTTCAATGACCATGAGTTGTTTTTTAGTTGGTTTTTTTTTCCAGAAATGAAAAGTTAGGCACTGAATCAGTCAGGATTAAAAGAAGCAGTGCCAGCTGAAACACATTCATCGCTGAAATAATGATTTGATCATGAGCTTATGAGCATTTGCTTATTTAAATTAAACGAGAAACTTTTTTTTTGGACAGGCAGAGTATAATGCCTGCCTCTTGTCTGGAAAAGAAGTATTTAATATTGTGCCATGCCATTTATGTTTGCTTTTTCTTTTTGAAAATATCAATTTTTAAGAAAAGACAGAAAAGCAGGGGAAGCAATGCAGGGAATCACAGGAGGAAATAAATAAAAATATTTAGGAAGAAAAAGAAAAGAAGAAGAAGTAGTCACGTGACGTGTTATGTCAGCGTTTGCAGCGGATATGTTTTCCAAGATGACAGAAGCGAATGCTTCGCCTGAAAGTCTGTGGATGAAAGTAAGGAAATACTGTTGAGACTACTGTCAGCGACGTAGTCAAGTACTCGACGGTTGTAGTGGTTATACTTTGTATTAATAATAAAATAAAATAGCAACGTTTCTTGGTCGCTTGTGCAATGTTGGCAAATCGTTTACTGTAGCTAATTTATAGAAAGGATTGCGAGATCGCTAGCTTGCTATTGTAACAGGCTGCCCGTTGTTCTGCGCAGTTCCACATACGAGATCAACGTGATGTGTGGAGACTGTTCAAGCTAACTTGCTTGCTTGCTTCACTAGTGAGTGAAGACCTCCATGGTAACTACTCGGCTAACAAGCAGTTTATCAAGTTGTTAGCAGTCGGTGTGCTAGCAATACCAGTTAGAGGGCTGTGACATATGTGTGTGTCATTGTTTTCTTCTAACTTCAGCTCTGCTTCTGGGCCGTTGTTCGTATGGCGGATCAGTGACTCATTACATTTAACTAGCCTGCAAAATCTTTCTGTCTCGGAAGGCTGCTAGTTAGTCAATGGAGACAACTATTAAGTTACAAAATTGAAGCAAAGGAGACCTGTCATCCATAAGAAATCTGTGGTTGTACCTCTTACGCTGGCTGACTGCATCTGATTTCTCAGGGTCGTTAAGATGATGAATCCTCTGGTAATTTGAGCTGAATACAAAAGCCTCCGTGCGGATATTGATAGATCACATACCCCTCTGAGTCTTACCATCACTTTCGTCTGTCTGGCGACCGAATTCGCTCTGATGCAGCAAGCAGACAGCGCTTTCAGCGACAACGGATTTGAACACAGTAAGTAGTAACGAAGTCTGATTTACCCTCCCAATGTCTCACCGTATAGCGATACAACTGTCGTATAAATAAGCATGGGATGAACATTTCAATCTTTTTTGAGGAATAAAAATGTAGTACTATTATTAAGTGGTTATTGTGGTCCTCGTTTGATGAGCTGAGTGAGAACATTTAGGTGAGCTGACGGTACATGAAGTTTCTCTTGCGGGAGCTGGTGAGTTACCTGCATATTTTGTCGTTTGCACTATATACAGTTTAAGGAAAGGTGTATTTTTTAACTTGAGCAAATACAAATGCATTAAATTCAGAGTAATGATTTTTTAAAAGTGGTGAAAAAACTGAACAAATTAATTTGTTCAAGATCAGATACATTGTTTGTATGAAAAACCCCAAATCAGGAAAAGTTGGGACAGTTTGTTAAAATTAAAATTGAAAGTGATGATTATTTTTGACTTGTATTGCATTGTAAACTACATTTCGTGATTTTTTTTATTTTTTATTTTTTTGCCGCAAGAATTTTTCTGATTTTTAATTACTTGTATCAATTTGGATTCTTGGTATGTCATTAAAAAAAGAAAGAAAATTGGGACTGTGAAGTGTTACACTGTGGAAAATGTTTCCATTCCTTTTCACAATATGTAATGCATTTTAGGGACTGAAGATATAAGATTCAGTCTTTCAGGTGCAATTTCATCCGTTCTTGTGAAAACAAGTCTTAAGGTCTGTAAAAGCAGAGGATCTTCATCGCTGCATTTTTTGTTTCAGTGTTCGCCTTACATTCTCTATTGGTCACAATTTGGGGGTTGCTGGCAGGCCAATTCAGCACCTGCTCTCTGTTCTTCTGTAGCCTTACCTCTTTAATGTTTGAAGAATGTAATCTTGCATTGTCTTGTTGAAATGTGTATGGGCATCCCTGGAAAACATTTTTTTCTTGAAAGCAGCAGATGTTACTTCAGGGGGCCGCCAAGCCAATGTTGACATGGAGAATTAAAAAAAATTTTGAAGTATGTATTATGATTGGTCATTATAAGTGGAAAACTCATTATAATATAGTGCTTAACTGTAAAAATGTAAAGAATTATGTATATATGTATAATATATTGAAATAAGTACATTGAAACTAATTAATACTATTGCTGTCATTCCGTGACAGTTTGCCTATTGCAATTCCGTGACACTGACTTTTTGAAATTTCTTGCCTATAAAGCAGGGTTAAAGCCAATATTTGTTTCTATAACTTACAGTATTAACAAAAAACACCTTAAATATGAACATATTGAAGTTTCATAACTTCACTATGACAGGAACATCATTTTCTGAGTAGTTAAACACAACACTAAAAAAACCACGTCAATTTTGTGTAATTCCATGACGGAGTAGTTTTTGCTTGTTTCTTCTATGAAAATTTCTCAAAAAATATATTTTCACTAAATAATATTAAAGAACAAGTTAATACCTTCAATATGACACATCATACTTGATTTTATCTTATTTAGTTGTAGAGTTACAACCCAAAATGTAGTAGGACTGTAATTCCGTGACAGCTTGGCGGCCCCCTTCAAAATCTCTGTGTACTTTTCCGCATTAATGGTGTCTTCACAGAAGTGCAAGTTTCCCGTTGCCCAGGACAACCACACACCCTGATAAAGCATTCTCTGCATATTTCAAGTCAAATATTTTTTTAAATCACAGCTTTGTGTTTTTATGTGCATTTTCCATGCTGAGTGTATCAGTAGGATGAAATCAATTATCTTTTCTGGGCACTAGAGGATGTACTGAAGATGAACAATGTCAGATGTGCTTTGACTCACTGAGTCAAAATTTTTTAAATACATTTTGATGCTTCGATTTGAGAGGTGTCTTATTTCTTTAAACCTTATATTTTTAATAAAGTCCCTTCTCAGTAGCAGTAAGAAATTCATTCCAGTCAGATGTAGAAGCCCGAATGTGTTGGATTGGATGTGTTGCTTTGTCAAAAATTTGCCCCTTTGCCTTTAATAAATAAAAATGAACATTCCTCAGATTGATCTGATGGTGTATTATCTGTGTATGAAAAATTATGGGTTGCTATGCATTTCCTTTTATCAGATATGACTCAGTGTACCGAAGTGGACACACTGTAGAGAAAAATTGGGGAAGCAAACATCAGCAAGAAGTTAAATGCACATTGGACCCACACCTATTACTTAAAGCAGATCCATCCAGGGAATGGTTGTTGGCTGGTTCCTTAATGTCTCTAGCTGTGGAGAAACTTGAATTATACAACACGTAGATCCGACCGAGCAATCTGATTGGTCAATCAGACGTTTAGAATGTTCTCAAATGAGCAAGCTAGTACGGGTAGCCTGTGATCAAATGAAAAATACCTCATCACTCAAAATATTACTCCCCCTATCTTAGTTGCCTAGGCCATTGGTTTAATTAATTCGTCAATTTGTTTGCATTTGTACGTTAAAATAAACATTTAATAAATCAAAACATCTGTGAAAACTGTCATCTTTATTTCAGAGGTAAATTGATAATGGCCTGAAAAGGTGATTAGCTAAAGCCCCCGAAAGGTGGGGCTGAAATTATATAACTCTGTTCAGCCTTAATGTTACAGGTTACTTTTGCTGCTTAGCCACATTAATCGGACCTAACATCAAATTGGAGTGACACACCCCCAGCTTAAATGAAATATTTGCTGAGTTTATCAAAATATAGATGTTTTTTCTGGCACTGACGCTGGGAAGCTGTTGCCTATATTGAAATATAACCGTTAATATAAGTTCGTTCTAGATAAAGATCAGCTGTGCTGGCGAGTCGTTGGCACATACCTGTTCGCTTAAACGTGACTGAGATGTCGGCAGAAGTATAGCTATCAATCCATGATAAAATGATTTTTTTTCCTGCGGATATTCTAGTTACAGCATGATTGAACTAGCAAAGCAGTTTTTTGTTGCTATGTGTGGTATTTATTCAGTTTTGGGAAATCTCGATGTCTATAAAACATAAGCCCAAGTTGGCTGGCTGACAAGGACTAGTTAACGTCGGATCTCATGTATTTCCATGGAAACGGAGAGAATACTAGCAAAAAACTTTTATATTTTGAGGGCGAAATGCCCTAAGTATGAATACATTTTGATTATACATTTTATTTTGTTAGTAATAGTTGTATAATTGCATTAGCGAAAGTGTGCTTGACCGTCATTGTCCCTTCCGCGATGCTAACCGAACTCGATGCAAGCGCCTCTTTCCTGGCCGCATCCCTGTCGTGACGATAATGATGGTCAAGCACACCCTCGCGTGTAATAATGCTTATATTTCCAATGAGATAAAGGAAACCAAGGAGAGAACCGCATTACTGACAATGCTTTGTCAAGGGATAAATCCTACTTCTGTGAATGCTTTGGGGCTTTTGTCGAGGGTGAGAATAACCTTGTTTCTTGGTTCTCCGCTTGTAAAAAATACAGTAGTTCGCTTAGGATAGGGAGTTCTGTTAGTCGCGGCCAGAGATTCAGTGAACCATTCTATAAACATAAAGAAGACATTGAATAATAAGATATTTGTCTTCATAAATGATCACACTACTCCAAAGTCATTCCATACAAAGTCATCGAATAGCTTCCAGGTGACCCTCTCAGATTTAGCTTAAAATCTGTCAAAATGAACTTTAGGGTCTATATTGAACACCTCAAAATGTTCAGGGTCCAACTCCCACTGGTTTGGATTTTATAGCCCTGTTATTTTTATGACTGTTCCCTACTGCAAATTATTTGAGTAATTGGCCTAACATTGCATAGAGGTAAATTGAATCTTTGGTAAATTTGCCATTGCCAGATTTATGAGGGTAATTGACCATCTCTGACTGCCAAGCATTTGTTCCTTTATGATTGCGCAAAGCAAAAGGATGTGTGTTGAACTATTCTCATGGCTTGATGAAATGGGAAGCAACACAGCTCCTAAAAAGTTGGCTTAAATTTAATAATCTGTATTTCAAAAATTACCTGGCTGAAATTTAGTAAATGTTATGTGAATAATCGGAATGGTTACCATTAATTGTGAAACCATGATTTCATTCATTACTGAATGCACAATCTTGGTTGTTCATTTGAAACATTACGGTATGGTGTTTTTCACATGCTGGATGTTTGAGTTTATTGGTCTAATGTTGTTTATCTAAATTTTATGTCTCCTATCTATCCCCCTTGAGGGAAATATTGTTTTTGACTCAGTCCCCTCCCTCGATGGCCTTCTCAGAGTATTACCAGACTTAAGAAATTGCTCAATATTTCTTTACCAAATTTTGTAGGTGCATTTATTGCTGCTAAACTATAATGTTTCGGTATTTTGGTGTTTCTGGCAAGGTGTGGTGGGGTATGTTTTCAAGAGTAAAACACACTCTTGTAGTTTAATTGTATTTATAGTGTATTTCCAGTCAGTAGTGCCATTAATTCTGGGGTCGAATCCATGTTTCTCTGTTTTAAAAAAAAGCTTGTGTTCATATTGGGGCGGAGAAATCCTTCATTAATGTGCCAACATTAAAAGTAAAATCTCAATCTCTCATTCTACTTATTTTTAATTTCGGCGGTGCACCAGGAGAGAGAACATGCTTATTATGGAAAATGTGTGGATTTATGTAGATTTCTGCATCTGTGAAACAAAGTCTGATGACTTTTGTTGGTAATTAGGAAATGCATTCATAAGTGGGTTCAGTTCCTGAATTTGTGGCTCTTTCAACCTGCCAGTAAATATGGCAGCCAGGTGGTTGCTACACATCGGTGTTGAGTGAGCTGAGTTTCAATAAAGCACTTTGAATTGCCATTCTATCTTTATAGGGCTGAGTAAATGCATAAATCTATCCTTTAATGCCAGGAGAGAACAGTATGTAATAAAACCAGTTGTCCGAGAGTCATGTGGGGTGTGATAATGGGGCGGTACTGCCTTGGTATTGAGTGTAATTTCAGACATGTTGCTTATGAGATTGTCAGGTGTACATTTCTCCTTGTGCTTTTTTTCTTGTTTAGGTTTCTTTGCAGAGGGGACAAGGAAAGGAACTGTGGTCTCCAGGGCCAACAGCATCGGTTCCACAAGTGCCTCATCTGTGCCAAACACTGGTACATCCGCGCACGCACGCACACACACACACACAGTGTATATATGGCGGCTAGAGTTCTGTGGTTGTCGAAAACAATCTTTCTGCCCTGAGTTTATAGGATTGTTAAAATCATGCGAGGATGCTATTACGATAGGCCATCATTAACCATTGATTTAAAAATTAAATATTTATTTTTATGCATTCTGTTGCTAGTGTAAACTTTTTTTGAACAATGTCATCAAATTGTGCTTGCATAGTATTACATCGGAAATGGCTTTCATCCTATTGGATGTGTAAAATGCTATTTTATTTATTCATTTATTTAGTTATTTTTTTTACAAGTAACTACACTTTCAAAAATGCACACTTTAAACCTTGTACATGCCTGCAATCTCCATAACTTCTGCTTGTTACTGACACACCAGTCAACCCTTTGACACACAGCTTATATAAGACCAGACATGTTTGCTTTGCTAAAGTTTAGTTAAAACCACTCCTATTCAATTCAGATATGCTGAACTAAAAAAAAAAAAAAAAAATCTGAGTTAACAAAAGCATTTTGTTGCATGAAATGGTAAAGATAAACATTGCTTATACATTGCCGCACTAGTTGGATGCATTCATTTACAGCAATCAAGCAGATTTTACATATTGAGAGCAAATATTGAGAGATACATGGTCAGTTTGAAACTCTGCTGAAGATCTTGATCAGTGGAATCTGGTTTGTAACTGCTTTGTTGGAATGAAAGCCTGCTTCCTCACTGGCCCTTTGTGGATAAATTTGAGTACCCCAAGGCAATAAAAAAAAAAAAAAAATTCCATTTTCTGGCAGAGGAGTCATAATACGGTGTAATGTGGAAATCACCTTATGTGGGAGCAAAAGGGTTAAGTGGGGTTAGCGATTTAGACAAAATTAGACAGCTGAGAAAATGAGGTTAGAATTTTTAGGGACAACCTGTACAGAATGGAGGTGAGATTCAAATGTCTTGGCCGTGGCTTGGTCAACTTTCCTGAAACTGAGTACTATGACCCTTCATCAGATGATGAACAAGACGTCTCTGATTACCCTTCTGACTCTGACTGTGGCCACTCGGAGTTCCACAGCTCTGAACTATGAATCTAGAAAATATGTGGACCCAAAAGCCGCTGAGGTTGCTTCTAACATGACTTGGAAACAAGCAGTGACAACTGCTCACTCCCATCTTATGCTTTAGAATGGTTAGAACCAGTCTACTGTCAGACATAAAAAAGGATGCCCTTGTAATCAAAATCGTAAGACTATCACCATGGTCTAACCGTAGTAAGTGCATTCAGTACTCCTCTGTCGAAGTGCTTCAGAAATGTTAACGTTATTCATATTACTTCACAGCTTAGTTACACTGAGGCTAGTCTTAAACAGACAATAAATCCACTCACTCCTGAATGAATGAAGCATGAATTTGCTTAGATATGGCTCAGAGCCATTTGCTTTCAGCAAGGATATTTTTCATGTTCACACACAAATTTTCTCTTGGTCACATGTTCAGAAGTGGGACTTCAATGCTGAGTATGATTTCACTCTCAGAAGTAAGAAACACTGTTGCCCATATGTAAAGTTAGAATAAGAGAGTTACATTTTTACCTCTTCATGAAATGATTTTTTCTTGGTATAGTGTCGTATTACAAAATTATTCCAACTTTATGGGCAACAGTGTATATGGTCATTTTTGCTAAAACAACACATAATTGTGGCCTAAGACTTTTGCACAGTACTGTATAAGTGCTAATCCAGGAGCCCTCCTGGGATTAAAATAGAAAGGATATGAAAGGGGGGAAAAATGCCTGCTGAGGGCCTGTCAAAGCTATTTTCAACAGAGCACAGCACAATGCCCTTTGGGGGGCAATCATTGCTATTTTAAACCGAGCACAATGCATGACAAAGAATGGAAAATAAACTGCAGCAGTTGGTACATTTATTTCAATACCGGCTGCATTATATTTAGTGTCCGTCACTAGTATTGGCACTCTCGTTAAATATTCCTAAAAGTGGTTTTTGAGTAATGCACTTGCTAGCTAACTTAATGTTGATAGAATGTAACCTTTAATTGAAATGCAGTCATTGAAAGAAGAATGTTTGAATAATCATGAAAGAAATATTTATCTCAGAAACTTATGTGCCAAAATTAGTGCATCCCCTTCATTTAGTACTTTGTGGAGCTTGTCTTTAGCAGGAGAATGACTACAAGACCTAAATTGTATAATGCTGTTGGGGAGCCCATGGCAATGGTTCTGCGTCTGTTTTTCCTCGCAGAATCTCACCAGATCAGTCGAATTCCATGTTCAATGTGTTTAGACTCTCCGCCTCTGCTTGTCCTTCTTCTAGGTTTAGGTCAGGGGACTGGGATGGCTCTGCCAAAATTTTGATTTGGTCATTGCTTGAACCATTTTTGCGTTGATTTTGATGAAGGCTTTGGATCATTGTCCTGTTGGAAGACCTAACTACAGGCCAGTTTAAGCTTTCTGGTAGAGGCAGTCAGGTATTTTTTTTAAATACCTGCTGGTACTTGATGGAGTCCAAGACACCATGAATCCTAACAATTTTTCAGTGTTTTTAGAAGACAAACAGCCCCCAACATTGAAGATTTACTGCCATACTTTATAGAGAGAATGGGGTCTTGGCTACCTTTGTTTTACGCCAAGCTCTCCTGTGGAGTTTATTGCGAATACCACTGAATCTCCAGTTTGGTCTCCTCTACCCATAGAACCTTGTTCCATTGGAAGTTTTGGGTAATTGTTTGGCAGGCTGTTGGCTTTTGAGTTAGTTTTTTGAAGACAGAAACAGTTTTCTGGCAATCTTTCCAAACTTCTTGTTGCTGTGTACAGATGGCAACTGACTGTGGTTAAGGAGATTTTCGGAGCTCAATGCAATGTCTGCAGTTCTCCAGCTGTGATTCTTGGAGTTGTTCTCCGCTCCTGAATCATCCCTATCACATTTAAATATGTACATGTTCTCTTTCAGGCAACTTTTTAACGTTGCCATGTGCCTTAAACTTGACCTTTCTATAGGGCAGAAGACATTTTTCTTACCATTGACTTACTGGCAGAGCGACATTATTCATTTAGTTAATACAAAAACTGTGCGTTGTTTGACTTTAAGAGAAATTTACTGCTACACTTGTAATTTTTTTAGATTTTCCAACAATTAGATTTTTAAAAAGAAATAAACTTGGCATCACCAATCCCACCCGAATCTGGAATGCTCAATTGGAGAACTATGTACAAGGCCTGCTCGTATGCGACCCCTTGTAGCCAACTCGGGAGAGCGAAGACAGTTTGTGGCTCTCCTCTGAAGCACGAGCCTGTCAGCCACTGCTTCTTTAAACTCATAGGTCGAAACCTCACAAGTTCAGAGCGAAGGCGGAGGATGCCCGAACATGAACAAGCTTAGAACCTTCCTGATGAGCGCCTGGCTGGCCAACAGGAGGCGCTAGAGCAACAAACAAAGCAAACATTTTTTGTATCCCATCCCGGCAGTCCCTTCACATTCTGCATCCTTGCAGTGCTAAGCCAGTCTATGCGCTGCTCTGAAAAAGCTGCCGCCCACTGCCGGTTGGTACGACCGGGGATCGAACCCGCACCGTGGCAGTCACTACTGCTCCACAAGTGTGGCGCCTTAACCGAGTGAGCTAACTTGGCAGCACTTTTTCAAATTTCACTAAGTACTAAGTGATGCGGTATAGCTGGAAGAAATTTGCAAATGGCAAATTTTTTTGCCATTTTCTTCAAATTACATTTTTGTGAAGCTCGGCAGCTTTCAGCCACACTTAAATGCTGCGTTCTTTTCTCCTAATCACGGTGGAGGATACTGAAGGGAAATTTATCTTTGTGTCTCACATTTATACCTCATGGACACGGGAAGTCATGGCTAACAACATAAGTTTCTGGTAAATTACATTGCCAAATAAAGTACGTAATGTCTGCCATCCAAAACATAAGCCGTAATTAAAAAAAAAAAAAAATTGCTCCTTGCAAATGGAGTGTAAATGTCGGGTGTAAGACGGTACGAGAAAACCGCCGTGTTCGTCCGGCTGGAAGAAGATGCCTACGTCACCCAGGCTGGTAACTCCTTTGTAATAAAGGTAAAGAGGTGAAGGTCACATCAGTCAGGGTCGGGTCGCCCGTTTCATGAGGACACCCAATGGCCAAGCATTGCAGCATGTCGAGGGTTAAATATATAGACTTCCAGCAAACAATCAGTCTTAATTCAAACAACTGGTATCCCTCAAAAAACTCCTAACCATCAGCGCAACTTTCAATAGCTATACTGTGACTCCCTAATCTCAAAAGACATGCCCAGCCTTCGTGATGTCACACATTGGTCAGGGCAGAATATTTACTCGTTTGATTGGTTATTTTCTATGGTGTCAAAGAGAGATTCTGAATGGGATTAGGCGATGCTGGAACACTGATAACATGGTGCTAAAAAAATTTAAATAACAATGGCTTATTTTGGACCACAGACATTATATATTTAATTTGACTATGTAAGTTTACCATAAATTTTCTTGTTGTTTAATGTATACTTAATCATAAATTGGAATGTATTTCAACTAATTTTATGTGTATGATGTTCTTGGAGTGCTGATGATTGTGGCATTCATATTTTTTGGGGGAACTTTTTTTATAAAGAGAATTATTTTTTTTCCTTAAATCATTTTCTGTAAATTCAAGGTGATATTTTTGTTAATTCTTTGAGTACAAGATTTAGAGGATTAATAGCATTGTCTGTTTGCAAATTATTTACCAAAGGTGTCGAGACTAATGAAGGGCACTGTAGGTCTGCCTAACGTTTATAATAAATACATAATGATAAAATATCTTGCAATTGATAGTTGTGAACATTTCTATGGATTCCGGCACTGCCCAAGATGCAAGACGATGCAAAGGTGGTTTGTATCTTGCTGAAGCTGGCTTGATCTGGGGAGAGTGGTGGTCGTGGAGCTATAATATTTACACTGGGTAACTGGTGGGTAATAGTTGGACTTGGAGTAGGTAACATTGTGTTTACGGGATCAAAACATGAGTGGAAAACAGTTGTTGGCATTATATAGTTATGCAGATTTTTACATGCGTGTCGTTCCCAGTCATGTGAATGAATGAGATACCTCGGTAATGCTTTGAGGGAACTTTTGCCGAGAAGTCCATTTGGCCTCGAGGATAAACTGATCCAAAGATCACTGTGACCTCATGTCTGTCCCATTCTCCTGAATGCTCTATTTTGGGAATGCTTGGAGGGAATTTCATCGCATCTGGTAACGTCAGACTTGCATAAAAGGAAGAATTGTTACCTGGCCCCTCCCGTTGGGGGCAAGGTTAAGCAATGATGGTGTGTGTGTGTTTCTGTCAGTCTGTCTGTCAGCCTGTCGCTGGGGCCAGGTCTGCTATCTCTGATTGCCTTGTTTAGAATTGAATGGGCAAAGGTCTTTGTCTCTGTGACCTCACAAAAGATGTATTTATTCGTGCTCTAATTTGCTAATTGTGGCAAAATTTCACAAGAATATCAAACGTAATAAAATGATGAAGTAATGACATTTTATTGCCAAAAGGTCAAAGGTGTACTCCGCCGTAATATCATAAAGTTCTTTGAAAACACTTTTTTTTTGGACATTTTTTAACGATTTGGACCCCAAGGTACATGTAGGACTTCACCCTCTTCATTGACTCTCCCTGGAGAGCAAACAAGACAAGCAGGCCTTCAGTTTCTGTGATTTTGTACCACAACCTCATTAGTTTTGCTGATATTGAGCTTTTGGTGATTTTTTTTTTTTTTTTTTTGCACCATGTGATGAAGTACTCTATCAGTCCTCTGTAGCACCTCTTAAAAATAGCCTCCAAGTAGAGACGGCGTGTCTCCCACAGGAAAGTAATCACACGGAATCGTAAATGTTCCTTTTATCAAAAAATAAATTTCATGCCTCTTATCAACCGCTGAACTCTTTCTTGGCGGCGCTGGCAAATTGCATTCAGATATAAGCATTGAGAAAGGTTATCAACCGTAACGTAATTGGATTTCTTATTTCATCAGATTACTTCATGATCCACATCTTTGCGATGATACCCAAATATGGAACTATTGTCCTCAAAGCCTGTGAAGAAATGTTTTGTTTGCACTCTATGAACGTTGGGTATGCATCGCATCAGTTTCGTTTTTGCGAAACTGTCATCACTCAAAAAAAATTGATAAAAATGACGGAAAGTTATGTGTTATTGATTTGAGGAAGAGCTGGACCTAAATAGTAATAAAGAAGAGTTTTCTGGTTGAAATTCTTTAGAATCGAGCAATATTTTGTCAGAAGAACAACTAACAACATCAAATTATGTAATATTTTAATGATTTTATTTGTGTGACATTGTTTTTTTTTATGTTAATGTTGGCCAGTTTGGCAAGAGTTAAACTCAAATTTCTCATTGAAGTTTTCACTCAAGTAGCTTCAAAGTCTGAAAAAAAATTCTTTTCATCTTTTGCACATTGCATATTTTGGTATCGGCAGGTCGCAGCACTTCACTGAAGCAACATCACACTTATATTGAGAGAAATATTCAAACTCGGGACGCCGTGTCTTTAATGGACTCAGCATGATACAAAAAGGAAATATCTAGATCTGGCGCATCATTTTCTTCACATTTCCCTTTATTTCAGCTGGACAAATTTGGAATTGTTGGAAACCTTGGAAGCTCCTGTAGAATTTGAAATAGGCCTGAAGTTTTGAATAGTTTTGAATACAGCAGCCATCTGTTTTTATGGGGTGAATTTCTGTCCAGTCTTCACTTCATAGGAGCTCGGAAAGTCATGGATGTTAACTGCTACATGACTGGTTGGTGGAGGCATACAGCTTCAAGGTTTTGGGTTTTTTTTTTGTTGTTGTTGTTGCTTCTTGACGTCAGTTGTGTGTTTGCGCTGTAATTCAGAAGTAATAGTTAGTGAAATGGTCATGCGCATACTTTGTGCATATGTGAAACATGGCTTTTCCTATCTGCAGATGATGAAGACAGTGACTACAGGCATGAGGCCTCCTGCAAGGAGACGTACAAAGAGCGGAGGAGGCAGGCACACACACAGGCTGAACAGAAGCGCAGAGATGCCATTAAGGTGAGTCAAGCAATTTGGCACCAGGATGTCAGAGAATGCTCCTGTGATTTAAAAAAAAAAAAAAAAAAAAAAAAATTTTTTCCTGCAGTAGTTGGTCCTTTGTGTCTGCAGTATTCATAATAATTTTAAATAGGCGTACTTTTTATAATGAATATGCAATTATTATAACATTTCTTGCCATTGACAAGCTGATTGTGCTGTTTTTAGCACAATAATTTCCCTACCCCATGTGACGACAAATGCAGGGAAATGCACGCTGTGTTGTAAGCCGGCTCATTGTTGGTTATTTCATTAGCTTATGCTAAACGGCATTAAAACATTGTGACCGCTGAAAGGATGAATTTGGAATCAAACCTTACATTTTAACGGTAGACCAATTGCAAAACCAACTTCTATTTAAAAATAGCTGGAATTGACTTTGGTTTATCACAGCTGTCAGTTGTGAAAGTGACTGTCCTAGGCTGCAGTATTCTGCATGACGACCGGGTGTTATCTTTGGTGATGGAAGCTTGTGCTATTGTTGACCTCTTTCTCTGCAGAAAGGCTACGATGACCTGCAATCAATAGTGCCCACCTGTCAGCAGCAATCCGAGTACACTGTAGGGACACAAAAGATCAGCAAGGCCACGGTCCTGCAGAAAAGTAAGTGTTCTATTAGTAAGTGTTCTTGTGAGATTTCTGCAGCTGCCTGCTCCAGTATAGATGTTATGCAGTCTGAGGAAATGAGGGCGGAATGCTGCATGTTCAGGTGATTTGCTGTAGTTTGCTTGAGGATTCAGGCAGTCGCAGCCCAGACCCTCAAGGAAACTATAGCGAAACATCTGAACATTGCGTGTGCCAAGACTGCTGCTACATGTTCAGTCAGCTGCTTGGTATTTTACTTGTGTTTTGTTTTGGTAGAAACGGTTATGCTAGCCTGCTAGTTGAGCTTCTTTTGGTCAAAATGGTATGTCATGTGACTATGTTCTCACGTGTAAGTGCCCTGTGATTTTTTTTCCTAGCAGCTTTTACAATGTTATCAACTGCTGTTACCACCCTTGGTCAACCCATCTGATCTCTGTGTTGCTTACAGCAGCTTTCTTTTTCAAGACTTTCCCAATTGCTGTGCTCAGTGGAATGGCTCTGATTGATTCTGTTCTGAGATGAGAGAAGAATTTAAGTTACTTGTTTTTGTCCCAGAGACAGCTCTTTAGTCTTTATGTGCGGTGTCCACAGGTCATACCTAAAGTTAAAATTAAGATTAGACATTCTCAGCTTTTTAATGTTTGAACAATCAGTGCTTCCTGTCATGTCACTCTATAGTTTGTGGTTGACGGTCTCCATGATACCGTGTGGCATGACCTACATTGGAGTGGGACAGTGCAGGACTGACCAAGAGGCCTGGTGTATCTCAAATACTGTTTTGGGAATTTCATTATTTTAGCGTATTACCCTTCACAATTCATTTTGTGCGGCCCTTGAAGTCCACCCCCTCGTCCACATCGTGGGAGGTGGTAATGTCACGCGGACCACTTACAGGGAGACTGTTGTGGCAGTAATTGCTGTTTTGATGAGGACATCTCCTGGAAAATGGGGCTCTGCTGAAAAAAAATAGGCAAATTGAAATGCTTTGTGATGTTTTTCAGCGATTGACTACATTCAGTTTCTGCACAAAGAGAAGAAGAAGCAGGAAGAGGAGGTGTCCATGCTTCGAAAGGAAGTGATGGCACTAAAGATAATGAAAAAGTAAGGTAGCATCAGAGAAATGTTCTGTTTCTCGGGCGCATAAGTACCAGCTTTTTTCTGTTGCAAAAACATTGTGAACGAAGAATATTGAACATTGCTTGCTTCAAATAAGATTTAGGATAAGTTTTTCACTGGGTTTTGGCTGCTGATCCAAAATGTTAATTAACGCTAAATGTTTTATGAGCGCGTCTATGATTTGTATTCGGTGTGTACATGTGTTTGTGCTGAGTATGTGTTTATGCATGCAGGAATTACGAGCAAATCGTCAAGGCGCACCAGGATAACCCGCAGCAGGGTGACTGCCAGGTGTCGGACCAGGTTAAATTTGGAATATTCCAGAACATCATGGACTGTCTCTTCCAGTCCTTCAGTGCCTCTGTCTCTGTCGCCAGCTTCCAGGAGCTGTCAGCCTGCGTATTCAGCTGGATTGAAGAGCACTGCAAGCCTCAGGTAATGCTGCTGACTGACATAGCGGGGAATCTGCAATGGTGGAGACATGGTACATGCATACGGAAGAAATGAATTTAATAAAAATATGAGCAATAATGAGGGTTTTAAGTCCGTTTAAATTTGAAGACTGTTGCTTCCCCAATGTTGGTTGACAGACTCTGTTGTAGAATGGCTCTGTTTGAAATGCTCTGCCAACTCGGGCTGGTTTTACAGGGACAGACAGAGTTTGTATTTTCCGATGTTAATCTCTATTTAAGATCAAATTTAGTCTTGGACATTGCCACTGCTATTCCTTTTTAATCTCAGGGACAACAGATGTTCTACATCTTGTTAAAATGTATATAGGTGTATTCAGCAATATCTTAGATCTACAAGGGGGGAAATATAGGGATCAAGGGTGATCTAATCTCAGTTTAAAGTATAAATTTCTGATGTTCTGCTGTAAGGCAAAGGTGTAAAACCAAGATCGGTCAGTAATATTTCTCGGCTTTATTTTGTTCCTTTCACTAGAATTCTCTGTCACACCAATGACCAGGGCCTGATGGGTTCAACTGACCTGTGTTCAGCCCTAATTTTGTCAATTCAAATCTAGCAGTTCTCTGGTTTAATCCCTGGTCTTCACCATCGAGATGCGATCTGGGTCACGTTCCAGGAGCTGTGCATAATAATTACCTCACATGCTGGAAATCGGCAGAGAAACATTCCCACTGCCATTGCACCATTTATTTATGGGCGTTGGTCTCCTGTTACAATTGCGCCATAACTCTGTGCCCCCAACCACGATCAATTAGATGATTTGTCCAGCCCCCTTTGTTAGCACCCCAGGTGGTGTACCATTCGCATTCAAATCAACCAGTGTCAAACCCACATCTTGACCTAGGTAGCGAAGCTGAGTCGGTCAACGCAGGTTAACCCTTTCAAACACCAAATGAACCCTGGTTTAGCCCCCATGGTGTGAAAGGGGTGTAATTGGCACTACTTTTAAATTAGAGTTAAATAAATTTTTCATGGCTGAATTTGTGATTGGAACAAATGTATTGCAGGACTTTAACTTAAGATGTGCACAAAGCAGAATTGTGATACTGTGCTTTGAATGTCCTTTTACAGACACTGCGGGAGTTTGTGGTGGGTGTGCTTCGGCAGCTCAACAGCCAGCTGTACTGACACAAGCAGCATTAAACCGGGAACTTTTGGGCTGAGCAGCCTGAGATCTGTTCAGCGTTTCTGCACAGGCAGTCTGCAGTCGTCTACTAGGCCACCAGGGCCCACTGATTCACCAAATGCCCACAGCTCCTTCTCATTTAAAGCCATTGATGTTCTGTCTGCAACAGCATTGGTAACAGTAGGGCATCTGATTCATCCAGAACTGCAGCTGCCTTGACCAAGTCACCTGTGAAGAGTTCCATGTCTTGGCACTCGGGGGGGGCTCTCGATGTGAAGTTCTTCTGTCTACTCAATTTGTTTCCGCATTCAGTATTTCTTTGTGTTACCTCTTTGCCCGTTTTGGGATTTTCTGTCCGATAGAATGCAGGGGAATCTGCATCGTGATTGTCTGTTTTTGCCTTTTTTGGTTGTTTCTATATAGTTTATATGGTTAATGGGCTTTACCCATTTTCAGTCCAGGTATTACATGAACTTGGTGACATATCAGCACAATAATATCCATATATCAATATGTTGGCCTGTATATAGTGCTCAAAAAATAGGGCCTTTTTCACAGCTGCCTGACTTCGAGCATATACAGCACAGTATACATTTCCATAATTGTTGGCTTCACGTTTTGAAGATCCATTTTCTGGTTCACTACAAGCTACCAGCTTTGAGGACAAGCACAATTTCTTGGTTTTAAATTGGTTTCATATTGTTTGTCATTGGGTTTAAATCTGCCCTCAGAAAGTGAATACAGCCTTAAATGAAATTAATGATCATTATTAGGAATACTGCATTTTCCAAGTGGATTTACTGATGGGGGAATTAAGAGATTTAAATATTTTTGTGGTTATTTGTTACTACAATTAAAGGATGTTTAAAGTTTCCACTTGGATTTGATTTACTAATGACGTTGTTCACTTGTAGGGAGAGAAAGCATGGGAAGTAATTTTATTGTGCATTTCATATCCCAAAGCGCTTCACATTCACACAAAACACCGAGATGAAAATATAAAAAAAGCATTATAAACAGGATAAGACAAACTGGAAAACTAGAAAGCCTTCAGGGCAGAGCTGGCCCTAGGCGAGATTTTATATGGTGCTCCCCTCCATTGGCGCTTAGCTTACTAAAGAAATCAAATATAAATTAAAGACAATGGTAAAAACAATGCTAAGATAAGCATGTAAAGTGGGTGACATGTTTACAAATAAATACACAAAAAAAATGCAAATACCCTTACCACTAAATAAAATCCTGTAAATAATAAGAATAGTAATAAATTATAAATACAACAATACTCAAGTGATTATGCATTCCATAATCGCCCCAGCCCGAAAAACATCGCAGTGATGTCTGGCAGCACTTTACAGTCAGTGCAGTAGAACCAACCAGGGTGATCTGCAAACTGTCCAAAGCTAAAGTTAGCAGAGGCAAGGATATTGACCACCTGTCAACTTGGAGAGTAACGCATCCACCATTTGAGTGCTAATCAAGAAAAATAAACTGGAACGGGTTACTTTTCTTAGAGTAGCCTAATTGGTTAATAGGAGACGATTCTTTAGTCCTTTATTCGGCTCCATGCAGCATGTCGCCGAGAAATACTGATGTCAGTTAAGTTCCCCCCCCCCCCGCTCCCCAGAAGATTGACTTTTGTCATCCACACTTGCTGGAAAATACGTTGAATTGAGCATTAGTTTGCTAGCCAGCTTGTCAACTAGCTAGCGTTCACTACAATGGATGTGTTCACCCTACACATCGCCCATAAAATAAACACACAACCAAAAATCATCAATTTAATCGCTTATACTGAAATGGCAAGCTAGTTGGCAACGTAGCTAGCAAGCTGAAACGATATCAAACTCTGTAATGCAACAGCTAGCTAGATAGCCAACTGGTCAGCGGGTTAAAAGGCTAAACTTCGCTTGGCGAGCTAAAAAAAAACAAACGTAGCCTAGTGAGTCAGTTCAGCGCCGAGTAGTCGGTTGCGCGCAGGGATATTTTGTGCTGCAGCCTGCCTCAGAATGCAGTGGATTACAGTGATTTTATACCAGCATGGAATGCGGCTCAGCCAATCACATTTAAGGATGGGAAGCACCTGTTTTATAATGCAAGGTAAACAGTGGAGCTCCCTCGCCACCCCACTCTCAGCCACGTACACTGCTCAGAAAATTAAAGGGAACACTAAAATAACACATCCTAGATCTGAATGAATGAAATATTCTTATTAAATATTTTGTTCTTTACATAATTGAATGTACCAACGACGAAATCAAATATTTTAACCCATGGCGGTCTGGATTTGGAGTCAAACTCAAAATTAAAGTGGAAAAACACACTACAGGCTGATCCAACTTTGATGTAATGTCCTTAAAACAAGTCAAGATGAGGCTCAGTAGTGTGTGTGTGGGCTCCCAGTGCCTGTATGACCTCCCTACAACGCCTGGGCATGCTCCTGATGAGGTGGCGGATGGTCTCCTGAGGGATCTCCTCCCAGACTTGGACAAAAGCATCCGCCAACTCCTGGACAGTCTGTGGTGCAACGTGGCGTTGGTGGATGGAGCGAGACATGATGTCTCAGATGTGCTCAATTGGATTCAGGTCTGGGGAATGGGCGGGCCAGTCCATAGCATCAATGCCTTCGTCTTGCAGGAACTGCTGACTCACTCCAGCCACATGAGGTCTAGCATTGTCTTCTCCATAATTTGTTGTTACTTATGGTCTCGGGCCAGTGGATGGAAAGGATTCGGCGAAGACACTGGTTGACAAAGGTCTGGATCCTGTGACTGGTGGCCTTAGTGAATCTCCAGGTCTCTGCCCCGTACAATAAAACAGGTTTCACATTCGAGTTGAACAGCCGTATCTTGGTGTTTCTGCTGATTACTCTTGAACTTTTGTCACTGCAAGTGTTTGGCTGAAAAAATCAAAAACTAAACCATTAGTGCCCCGGTATAAGTGCGCATACCATAGGGGCTGTGTCCTTGGGCGCCCTGGGTTCGATTCCGGCTCGGGTCATTTGCTGCATGTCTTTCCCCATTCTTCTCCCCCACCTTCCTGTCTCTCTACACTGTATAAATGTCAAATAAAGGAAAAATTCTTGAAAAAAAAAAAAAAAACCAAACCATTAGAGAAATGGCAAGAACACTAGCATTTGGGGGAACATTTTTAAAATGAACAGATGCACTGAAGAGCTCCTGGAATACCGAAAGGTCTGGAAAGCCTCGGGTTGTAATTCAGAGAAAAATTCTTACCCTTCTGACGAAAAACCCAAACTCAGAAAAACAAAAAAAAATCTAGGCTTTGCTAGGATTGGCCAGCTGTTCAAGGGGCAGGATTACAGTCCTCGAGCTGAACTGCTGGCTAATCCTGGCGCTTGGATGACTGGGCAATCCTAGTGCTTTACTGCTCTGAAGGGGCGTGTCTTAGCAAGAACGTAGGTGGGTTCCATAATAACGCCTCTCGCTTGTAGTCCCCCCCCCACCCACCATAAGCTCGTTCAAGAGGTCAGTTCAAGAGCCACACAGCCTTCAGGAACGTGACGAGCTCCAGTATGTCCGATTATAGGGTAAGACACACTGGTAATAACAAGAACTAAACTTTTGGGTGCATATCCTGGACCAAATTCATCTTAAAAGATAGTGCCTTTATACACTAAATCCAAAGGGTTATTTTGCCAAGAGTGGTCTGTGTATAGAACAATTTTTGAAAATTACCAGAAGCATCTGGAAAAATCCCCAGGGAGTCCTTTGCCATATTGATCCAGATTTGTGAGGTAACCTGTGGTTCCCCCATATCCAGGGCGCTGAGAGACCCAGTGCCTGCATGAAACAGTGCGCGGTCACCGACATTTACCGATTGCAGCTGAACGACAGTGTATCTGATATGGAATAGCCATCTGTCCATGATAGTGACCATTCTGGCCAAATCTTCAAATAACACTCTAAATCGCAAAAATAAACACCATAAACAACTATATAACTCGGTCGCCGCAGGGACCGAGTCGTGTATCTCCCTGATCCCCAGGAGAGATCATTTGCAAATTTTTACAGCCACAATGTTACTGTTTTCACTCTTGCCATGATATTAATATGCATCACTGTACATGTATGTATATATATGAGGCTCAGAATGAGCAAAAATCATAAAACCTGCAAAAAAAAAAAAAATTTTGACAAGATGGCTGGCGAAGGGCATATTGGATGTCGGAAATTGCTGAGAATTGATCTTGAGCATTGCAAAATAAATGTCTTTGACTATGCAAATTTCGAGAAAAATCCTATGAACTTTGAAGCCTCCTGGGCCTGGAACAGAAAAGTGGCCCCGGAACTGAACCATAGTATCTCCTGACTATGGTCGTCGGGGAGATACAATAACGCAACCTCCAAGCATATCCGCTATCAACTTACTGACCAGCGGCGTCTATGGACTGCGGAAACGGCACGTGACGTCAGAGAAAGTTATTTTCCCCGGGAGATTCAAATCGCAAGTTTTTAATCGCACCAGCTGAATTCTGCCAAAAACACTGATGTTAAACCGGGTATATCTGACACCGAGTGATGTGTTATATTGGTTAAAATGCGTAAAGTGACTAAAAATCCTATATAGTATCTCAAATTTGGGTGCATTTTAAAATCGGCGAGGATATGCACCTTAAGGTTTTACGTATTATGTATTTCTCACAGACACACACCACGCCATCTCAAAGTCATTTTAATAGTGCATAGTTATCAAAAGACGAGAGAATTGGGGCTGTTATGCAGATGTTAACAAGGAGAAAATGTAGGGTAGGGAAGGGTAGACAGAGAGATTTCAAATTTCTGGATTGTCCAGGTCCACCATACAGAGGTCCAAATTTAATTCCGGACCACTTTCGACAACTAAAAGTTGAAAGGGTACCTTTTTTCCCCATCTAAAATAAAGTCATTAACTAACTTGTAGCCCGTCCTCCCAAGCACATTCACGAGTTCAGCTCAGAACCCGTATAGCCCGCACAGAAACACAAGACAAGCTCCAGTATATCCTATTCCGAATAAACATTGGTATTAACATGAAGTGAACTGAACCGCATGTGCCTAAGACGTGATTGACACTGAATTAGAATCTCCTGGCTCTGATAGATTTTGCTCAGGCGCAGTGGATTATAGTCATTGCCATTGGAACCACTCGGGGAAGCCAAATCTACCTGAATTTTCAGATTAAATGTCCCATGTACTACTTCAGCAAATATGGAAATAAAGCAATTTTGTAAAAGTTACCAACTGCATCTTTAAGAAAACTGCTACAGCACTCACCAGTTCATGGCAAGTGGCAGTTTTTGGAGGGCCAGCATACAGGGCATTCTAATAGGGCAGATTTGGACAGACAAGCAAATAATTTCTCATCCATAATAGAAGACTGCCCCTTATATTCGATAGGAAACTGTGTTACTGGCGTAGCAATGAAAATTTACACATTGCTGATGGATTAGGGAACCCAGAATCAGGATGAACAGTAGAAACAGAACACTGCATTGGAGAAATGTTTTCCCAGTATTCACCCAACATAAGGGTTAAAAAAAAGAATTTAAACTATGATGAAAGTAGTGATCCTTGAACATCTTAGTGGTCAATGACCATGCCTTTTTGACTGCTCATTTAATACTCAAAAATACCCCCTTT
Organism: Gymnothorax reevesii; assembly: GCA_029721435.1. NCBI lineage: Eukaryota > Metazoa > Chordata > Actinopteri > Anguilliformes > Muraenidae > Gymnothorax > Gymnothorax reevesii. The sequence goes on along the minus strand of CM056584.1, from coordinate 31,074,307 downwards.
ACCTATTCACTTGTTTACCTGTGTAATGTTCCCAACTGGTGTATTTCTGAAGATTCCATGACTTGTTCAGCCTTTCCATTCCCCTGTACAGATTGTTTTGGAATGTGTTGCAGGCATCCAGTTCGGAACTTGCGAATATTTATAAAAATCAACAGTCGATAAGATGAAACTATTAATATTGTTTCTTTATGTCATTTTCATCTAAATGCTAGTAAAAGAGAATTAAAAAAAAAAAAAAAAACACACAACTGTTTTTATTTGCATTTTGCATACCGTCCCAATTCGAAGGTCAATCAAAATAAGAACATATTTTTATCGTCGACATTTAATCACGTCACGCAAAACTTAAAGCAGAGGCATATCAGTGCTGAGAGTTTCCCTCAAGTTGGATTGGAATTAGTAGTGAATCCCAATCTCAGAAAGGTGTTCATTTTGTTTCATTACTAGGATCTCCACAACCTTGCTCTAAAATGGAGTATTTGAAATGGTGCAACATTACAAAGTGCTAAGGTGTCATGAGTGAACTTCTGGGGTAATGGCGGTTGAGCTCTGTGGTACTTAAGTCTCCAAGGATTGGTTCATAGTACCCACATCTTAGCGCATCTAGTTAATAGGCCGAGAACGTAAAGATGATGTGCTTTCTCTTATTCACGTGGGTACTGTAGTACTTCAAACATTAAGCAATAAACAAGCACTACCGACACTATTAGCCTCTGGATTTCTATAGTATTCAAACAAATGGATATGTAAATAGACCTGTTTTGTTCCTCTGATACCGGAAATATTGATTATAAAATAAAATCAAAAGCATTAATTCCACACACTACATTTATTGTTTTAATCCACCGAATATCAAAACCAGGGACAGGAAAGAAACGCTGTACATGCATACAAAAAGTAAAAGGTGCACTCAAAGATGATCTCCTAAAAAAGGCCTTATATTACCTGTTTAACCGCAAGACCCCCTTAGAATTTAAATTTACAATTAACCTTTATGTTGCACAGGTCACATATATATTCAATGTTCAACACACTCTCGCTTATTTGGAGATTTCTAAAAGGATTTGTCAATTTCCATACAGCATATTAGATTTAAAATTGCTGGCTATCAGTGTGTACACACTGTTTAAAAATGGTAGTAATTCTTTCCCGGGTCATAAAATATTTCTAAAAAAAACCCCTAGAAGCTGTATGCGTTAACGTCAAGCAAGTCATTACAATCCACTGCTCTGGAGGAAACAGCCAAAATAATTAGAACTGTGTCACTGTCCAACCATCCATGAACCCGACTATTTTTGACCTCAGTGATTTCCATTTTAAAGTAAACCATACAGAGGGTGGTCTATCATTTCTATACTTGATGTGTCCTATTGCTCTGCCACAAAGAAAATGTAAAGATTTCCTCTCGCCTGAATTGGACCAAATGAGGAATAGGTTCCATTTATAAGAAAATTGAAATGGAAAAAAAGAATTCACAGTGATTCTGTCAGGAACTTATAGCAAGAGCCTCTGGGAGCTGGGACCAGGCCAGTCATGGAGCTTTACCACCTTCATAATGATTCACATTGTTAAATAGCAAACTACAGCTCACTCCACTCTGAAGCACCCTCACTGGGGCTTTCCGAGCAGGCCTGACAGAAAACCGGACCCCTGGGTCCTGGACCGTGGCCCCCCCTGCCTGGGGGCCCCAAAGGGATCCATCTGGTTGAGCTCCGACTGATCCAACAACTCAAAATCCTCACCGTCCAGGTCGGTATCGAGCTCAGAACTGGACTGGTGACGAAAGCCGCGGGCGGGGCCTGCATGGGTGTCGCCGTGGGGTCCGGGTGGCGGGTGTGGCTGCATCGCCCCCGCCAGGGCGGCCTGGATCATGCTGCTGGCGATGGCCCCGGCCATCTCGCCGGTGAGGTCGCAGCCGGAGGTCAGGGCCGAGGTGAGGCCGCCAAGCGACAGCTCCGAGTCCAGCTCGTCCTCGGGATCCGAGTTCAGCTGGTCCTCCACGTCCAGCAGGGCGGCGCTGCGGGACCCAGACAGGCCCGCGGGCCCCAGACTCGGCAGCCCGATGCTGGTGTCATCGTCGTCCTCCAGAGCTGTCGCGTCAGGGTTGATGGATGGGAAGTCGGGGAGGTCGCGGGCGAAAGACTCCTCTGGGTCGCTGTGCCGATCCAGGTCTGAGGGACAAGGAAAAGATTTAGAGATGAGATGTTTTAGGCAGCTTGATAAATATGCTGTGTGTTGCCTTACCTTTCAAACAAGGTTGTGTTTGTTCACCGAAGCTGCTGCATTTATGAAATGCGTTTCTTTGCCTGTGATCCTGTTCGTAGCGAAATTAGAAGCAACAGTGTTGTGTCCAATTCTGTTTCCCCAGTTCCCTTTGAGGAAGTTATTATGCTGCCCCTTTTTTTTATGAAAATTGCCCGAAAAATAACTTGCAGGTGCTGATGAAGCATTTTGTTCTTAGGACAGGTATCACAGATGAGATGATGCATCGTAAAGCGATAAATTCTAATACGCTGCCATCTCCCGCAATTTGCGCATTTGCTACGTGTTTTGCCTTCAATTTCAAAGTGAAATGTTTATGAAGCCTGAATGTCAAGCTAATTAACAATAATTGTTTTGTCATGTGTTATTTGCTTCTTTATTATGAAAGAAAAAAGTTAAATTAACATCCTCAGTGTGTGGCGAGGTGTGTGACACCTTTTAGGTGTCTGAAGGAGTCTGACCTTCCAAGCTTTCTGTGAGAGGAGTCTGGCCTCTGGACAGGTTGAAGGTGCCATTATCAGTGTAGGAGATCTCAGCATCGGAGTGTTCAGAGTCACTGATCTCCAGCTCCCGGGCAACCACTGCATCATCCAGCTGCGGGAGAGATAAAGTGCTCAGCTCAGGAGAAACTGACGTCTCTAGTGTCCGGAATAATGAATTAAATTAAGCACTAAAGGACACTCTAATCTGATGAAATCCCCCCAACCTAGTAGACTGCTGATAGTGATTTGTCTAAATCCAGTGAATCCTTATGATGCCTGCTATATTTTTTGCATTTCAGGCTCAATGCTGCCACATTTTTCTTAGTTCGTAGTTCCAAAGAAGGAACTGACCAATGCACCTTGCCATCAGGCAGCTTCATCTCAGAATAATGACACTGAACACACAGGGATGAAACTGAGAACTTCCATATTCGCAGATGCCAAGATTCTTGCGGATGATAGAAAGAGGAGATCTTATTTACAGTCTAGACTGTGATTGGGGAGAGTGTTCACTTACTAGAGGCAGGGCGTATTTCGAGTAAACAAGCAGTGAAGTATTAAATGTAACAATGAATCAAATTTAATGCTACTTTTAACGTAAAAATTTAATTGTTCTATTGAACACAAAAAATGTTTTATATGTCATATATCTGGCCTATCAATTTCAGTGAGCAGTGATGTGAATATTGATGTGAAGAAAGGACTTCCTCTTTGAAGGAGCATTTCTCCCTCTGATTTACCGTGGGACAGAACGCAGCCAGCTCCTCCTCACTGTCACTGCCATCGGCTGAGGTCATGTGACTCACAGGCCTGCAGAGGACTGGAGCAAAGAAGCAGAGATCAGAGGTCAGGAGGTCCACAGCTGCAGCAGCTGCTATGATGGGGCTGCATCTCAAATTGTGTTCAGGGTGTGGAACATGAAACCCACCCTCTTTCCAAAAAAAGCAAATGTTCAAAGCAACGTCAGTTACTCATTTTTACATGACGCATTCAGGGAAAAATATATTGTCTAAGGATGGTCTAATTCCTCCTTTCCCAAGGCATCTTTAAGAAACAATTCACTTCAACTTCCCAACTCATCAAATGGATTAGAGCTCAGCCCACAGATTCTCCTTACAGCGTGGCAAATTCAGCAAGAAGGTTACACCAAAAACAACAACAGATACATGTTGCACCATTGTAATACTCATGCTTGTGTGGTGATGGTCCCTAGGTGGAGTTTGCTCTAAAAGTCATGAATTTGTATAAGCTGAGAGAGACACAACATTTGCACCAACGATAAGGGAGTTACTGTTCTGTAATGTTCTGACTATATTCTATTTAATTCCAAAAACGTCAGCTGAAGAGTAGCGTACACAGAGTAGCCATTGTTTACCAAGATTTCCCCAGAGGAATTCATGTTCAGTTCTGCAAAGTACTTATACATAAAGTTATAATCTAAGCTTTGCATAGGCTCTTTGTGCAAATAACTGCAGGACAAGCTCTGCTTAGAAAACAGTAAGCTTGTAGCACATTATCTTGGTGACGAACAATTTGGCTCAATAAAAATATAATGGCTTAGTCTGTAAGGTTTGAATAAACTGCACAATTCTTTTGGCCACATAAACACATCATAGCCACTTTAGTGCAACACTGACTATGTCACGCTTGAGCAGAAGTATTTCTTGAAATTCGTCGTCTTAGCCCCTCTTGTACGGTTTTGTGTGTGACTGAATGATCAAGTGACCGGCGTACATGCAAAACGAGTATGCCGGATGGTTGTGCTGCGTAACAAACTGTACTGGAACGTGACTGAGTGATTTTGTATACATTTCGATTTCTCTGTATTCATTTACACTAGTGGTAGTCAACCCTGATCCTGGAGAGCTGCAGTGTCTGCTGGTTTTTGATGTTACTCAGCACTTAGTTGATGAATTAAAGCACTTGATTAAATGCTTAACCCACCTCACCTGGTGTCTCAAGTTTAAATGGGGTGTGGAAAACCAAACTCACACACCCTGTGGCTCTCCAGTACCAGGGCTTGCAACCACTGCCCTATAAACTTTGATCTTTACTTTGCACTTCTACTTTGTCTGCATTACAACTATGCTACATGTCCAACTACATTGACAAATCTTGGTTTCCATGTGCACTGCGGTCACAACCTGCATGTCTGTTTAATTGGCTCTAGGAGTCTTGTGGGTGGTTCCTGGAAATTGATTTGATTGGCTTATTATTCCCTTAGTGCAGGGCTATAGCTAACCCTGTTTCTAGAGGGCCACGGGGTGTGCTGATAATGTTGAGAGTTTTTAGAGTTTCTGTAATGGAAAATTAAATGAATGATTGAAAACAGGTCATGACCTATCATTAATTTTAAGGGATTGTTTGAGCCTCCCTGTAGCCAGTTCATAGACACCACTGCATTGTATTATTAGTTCAGAAATCAATAAATAAATAGATGAAAGATGTTTAAAATCGCCATCAAGTTCGAGAACCCTGCTTGGGCATTTCCTGGGTCTTTTTATTTTTGGGAAAAAAAAAAAAAAAATTGGCAAGTGAAAAGCCTGTGCGGCTAGTGGATTTCAAAATCCATCTACCATAGTAGCTGGTGGCGGAAAAAGTTAACTTCAGGCCCTGAATACGTGACAAACAACCTGAGTCAACATGAAACACCCAAATGTTATTGTTCATTGAAAATATGCAATGTCCCAAAAATAGTCCTAAAAATTTTACACAATTGTAAAAATGCTTGAAATGTTGACAAATACACAGTCTCCGCTGTGCCACTGTCCTTGTTAGCAGGCACTTAGCCCAGAGAAGTCGGCAGTATTGTTCAATATATTAATATAAAGCTTAAATTTTTTAATTTTTTTTTAAGTTTCATTTTATCGGTGTTTCTGGATGTCAGAATCAATGTATAGTGACTAATAATTAAAAATAAAATAATCTTTCCATTATCTTCAAAAATGTTGCAACATATGTATATAATCATGCTAACAATTAGAATGGTGGACAAGACAAATTGCATTGATTTAATAACTTGAACAAGTACTTTTTCTCTCCAGACAAGTAAAGTAACTATGGAACTTGTCCTGGGACAAGTGTGTCAAATTCTTAGGGCTCTAAATGCGTGGTGAATAGTGGGAGCGCCGCGCCAATGAGGTGTGTCCAGGCGTATGTTGCAATTTTGTGCCTAGCGTAGCCTGGCGCAAGTACTCCTCTGTCCCGCCTCTGTCTCTCCTGCCGGCGCAAACGGCAAAGAGGGAGGAGAGAAGGCTTAAGCGGGTTTAATACAGCCGAGTCAACTCTTCACCAATAAAATGAATGGAATTTCAAAACGAAACTACGTCAGATCATTCAAACTTATGAAGTTGGAATGAAATACGACGGTTGCTCATTGGGAAGAGAAGCGATGGATAGCGTGTTCCTATTATTACACCCTGTTGCTGCTTAAAATTTTGGGATTAACATGCATGGACAACAATGCAAGATAAGTTGCATATTTATTTTCAATATGTGATCTTAACTCCATACAAGATCATAGCAATCAGGCTGTATTCCTTTCCCCCACTAAAAACGATAAAACCTGAGTGACAATAATAGTAGCATTAAGCCGCTTGCACACTGGAGGCGAAACAAATTTTTCGCACGACAGATTGCGTTGCTGCGTTGAACGCATTGTCTACGTGTCCGAAAGTCGAACAGGGTTTTAATATATCTCCGTGTCCGACAGTCGGATGGTTTCAATATAACTCTGTGTCCGACAGTCGATTATTGTTTTTAATTTCTTCAAATCTACTGAATCTTTGAGATTTTTTTTTTCTCCACTTGGCCTCAGAACAATTTATTTATTTATCCCCCCCCCCCCCTTAATAATTTAGAATTCAAGTTTCGAACATCTTCAAATATAAGGAATAAAAAAAAAATAATAATAATAATAAGAAAAGAAAAAACATACAAAAAACATATGAGTAACACTCTTATGCAGTAAAGAACCAGGAATATTAAAGTTTAGCTATTGCGGATTCTTACCTAAAATCTGACCCAAGTTTAATAAAATCAATCCAACTTCTCCAATAGTCCTCAAACACATCACTTTTCAATCTCAAAGTAAAACTCAGTTTTTCCATTACAAATATATCATGCATTACTTTAAACCACTCCATTCGGAAAGGTGTTCTCTGACACGGCCACTTTTTCGTTACAGCTTTTTTTACTAGCAACCAACATGACTCTATACAAATATGCTTTAGACAAACCCTGGATTTCACTTGGCATCTGTCCCAGGTACATTGTTCTATAAAAAAAAAAAATTCTATCTTGGTATTCAAGACTTCTTCCATACTGTTTCTAATTAACTTCCAATAGTTTTTAATCTCCGAACAGTCCCAAAATACATGATAGTGGTTTGCTTTAGTCTTCCCACAACCTCTCCAACAGTCAGTCTGTCTCTCTGTATGTTTGTGCTGGTGTTATAAAAAATCTCACAAGGTTTTTCCAATTAAACTCTCTCCAGGACAAAGAGTTGGTAGAGCTTCACTGTTTCTCATTTAAACTCTCCCACTCCTCTATCGTCATGACAAAGTTTCCCTCCAATTCCCATTTTTCTTTTGTATATGATGTGCTCTGCCCCTCAAGCCCCTGAAGGGTTTTATACAGTTTTGAGATCACTTTATGACCTGATTCTGATCTGTGGGCTGAAGTAAAAACTCTTATAATACTGAACCCAGATCTCGATTTTTACTAACTTTCTGAGCTTATTTTCCTACCAGTATAATCTCTAGGCTGTATATAACGAAATAAATCCTTGCTGGCTAATCCAAACTGTTCCTTTAAATTCTGAAAACTCTTTAGAGTTGAATCCTCATATATATCCAGGTAGGTCTTCAATCCTAACTCTTGCCATTTTTTTAAAGGAGACATCAAGCCTATTTGGAGAGAAACCTGTATCGTGGGCTATCCACTGGATCAATAAATATGGTTCTGAGACTCTAAACGATTTGACAACTTTAAACCAAATTTAAAGTGAAAGATGTACCCATGGATTTTGGAGGCTGTCCTAAGTGTGTCATCAGCTTGTCATCTCCAATACCTGCCTGAAGGGGGACTTTCAGATATTAAACGTGAATGTTTTGATTAGAGGGCTCAGTTCTTTAAGATGAGTACCGAGAATTTCAATCAATGTTTCTGTTTAAGCTCTGCACAATAAAGTGAGTCAATATTGGCGCGGGACAATGTACAATGCCTGTCGAACATTAAATCCAAAATACTCAGTGTCTGACAGCCAAAAAAAAAAAAAAAAAAAAAAAAGGGGGGGGGGGGAGGGTATTAGAACAGATTGATAATGAAATAAAGAATAACAAGTTTTTGCCACTTACGTGTCTTAGTCCCCTGCCAGGAAATGGCAAATCGTGTCAAAATGAACACTGTCTCGGTGTAACCTTGAGAGTGACACGAAGGTCACCAAAATCGACTGGCGCCAGGGCACCACCCTAATACATGTTGACATGAAATTTGAAGGAAATCCGTCAATTTGTTCTTGAGATATCTCGCTGACAAAGATTCGGGACATACGTGCGTACGGACGGACGGTCGTGAATGTCCCGCCGCTTCATGCATTCGCACGCCAGGGGACAACAAAAAGAAAAATTTTATCAACAAACAGAACATGCAATGAACACAGCGATTTATTTATTTGCAGGGCCATCTTTTTTGGATGTTCTGTTTGTTGATGGTATATTTTTATTCTTTATTTCGTTAGAAATCTGTTCTCATATCAATACTTTTACTTATTGCTGGCCGCTGGACATGGAGTATTTTGCATTTCGCGTCGGACAGTCTTGATCGCGCATGCGATATTTAATTCACCATGTCAATGGTCACGGAATTGATTGGGTCACTAAATACAAGCACAGTTTTATCTCTGTGGAAATAAAGTGTGAATCTGTTCGATCCATCTGACTAATTTTCAAAAGAGAGACCGATTAAAGACTGTTGTCTATTTTTAATGGAAGAAAACAGACGTGCGTATTCGAGTCTTTGTATTGACTTTGTCTGCAATCAGTCATGCGAAAAATTTGTTTTGCATCCAGTGTGCAAGCGGCTTTACTGAGCATAGGACGCAAGCAATATATAAGCAGTTTGTGGTTGGCTGAGAAAGATGTGAAGTTGTTAGTTTGGATTACAGATTCAGCTGCGTTGATTAAGCCAGGTCGAGTTTCCATTAAGTGTGCCAATCGCCTTTATTCTGACATCAGAACAATTGATATAGATACTATAATTTATGTCCTGATTCAGATCGTTACATTAACTAGTGCTTGCTGAAATTATTTACTTCATTTAAATGTGCTTGACAATCTGGAAACCTGCCTGTGAAGTCCCAGTGACGTGTGCGCACTGTGCGCCGGTCAGCCAAATTACCACTGCACAGAAAGTAAACCAGGTTGGAGCTGGAGAGTTTTCTGCGCAACTTCAGCAGAGACTTTTTCTACGAAATTGTCACTGCGTCTTGATGAATGTGAGACACCTCCCCCTACTATGCTGCCACACCCATGTCGGCGCACATCTGTCAACCAAATTGCCAAAGTGGCTGCGCACGGTGCTGCACCACACGAAATTACCACTGCGCGGGCTGCACCGGATGAAATTACCACTGCGTGGGCTGCGCCACGCTGCGCTGTGCCATAAATTAGAGCTCTTAATGTCAACATTCACGTTGAAACATCAAATAATTTGTTGATGAGAACTTTCCAAACCAGTAAAGGGTGAAATCAGCCCTTTCTGATTTTATTAGCATTTCCCATCATGTGCAAACCATTTCAGAATTAGGGTTGCAAATCATTTTAAAGGGGCAATTTCACTGCTGAGGACGTGAAGTGGATGCTCATTGGTTTGCCCAACTGTCTGCATTCTTGTTTTTAGTATTAAACTTTGATCTCTTCCAATATAATTGACAATATAATGCCTTAGAACATCTGCAATCCTCCCCCCCCGGTGCCCATGGCCAGACATAGCAGCGTAAAAATAAATTGGCTTTCTGAAAGACCAGCAATGATTATCAGCATATAACTACTTGCAATTTCCACTGGAGATGAGCTGTCCAAAAAATTGTCCAATTTTATGTTGCCTACTATTGCTCAACCGTGGCAGCACCCCTTTAATCTGCATGAATTTGTAAATAGTACAAGATAATTGCTTTTTCTCTCAATCAATCAATGACCAACCAATGAATTACCCTTGGAAAACCTTCCAAAAACGTTGGGAGAGGGAAAATAAGACTTCAAAAGGGGTGCAATGTTAAAAAATAAATTAATTAAAAAAAAAAAAAAAAATTTTAAAACCCAAAATACAAACAGTGAACAGGTGTTAAACTGATGATGCAATCATGCTTGAAGAGAAAAGGAGACTCCACAAAAGCGAGGAGAATTTCAAAATTACCAAGAAAACCACAGCAACGAACAATCAACAGTTCAGAAACATTTCTCAGAGCACTTTTGAAAGGGTGTTAGGAATTTCGCCCCCTACAATGCGTCAAGTTATCACATATTAAGATTCGTGGAGTCCAGAAAAATTGCGTGAAGGATGATGTCAGCCAACAGCGATGAGAAAGCACCCTGAGAGGCAGGAAACACACCCACTAAGTCAACACTCACACTGGTTCTGCTTGGGCTGGGACATCATGTAGCCGTGCGCGCTGAAGTCCAGCCGCTGCAGGGCCGGCTCAAGCAGGACACACAGCCTGGGCCACACCCTGTGGCGCACCGCTAACGGGAACAACAGCACCGCCAGCACTGAGAACAGACAGGGAAACCACAGGCTGTCATAAATGGGTCACAAGGTAAAAGGGATGGAACAGAGGCAGGTCTGAAGAGCACAGGGGTGGAATAGGGGAACACAGACTAATTATAAAACAGGCAATTCCAAGGTGTTGTCAACCAAAGGTCCCCTCCGTGACAGACACTAAAATGATCCCCAAATGGACATGGAGGAAAAAATGGAGCTTTTTCCTAATGAATATAGTAGTGCACCATTATACCAATAAATTGGTAAAAAAAATGGGCCTTGCTGAAGCGGGCAATCCCCATCAGCCCCGAAGGTCACTGCTGCAAGGTCAAAGGTCAAACAGGAACGAAACCTCGAAAAGGCACACCTACCCCCCATGGGGAGTCCACATATGCAATATGAACGTCCTAACCCAAGTGGTTACAGAGAAATAGCCCGGACAAAATTGGCAGCCGCCCGCCCGCCCGGATGCCCACCCGCCGAAGGGACGACAATACCCCCGTGCCCTTGTTGGGCTGAGGGGTAAAAATACTCTAACAGAATTTTGTTTAGGGAATGCTTTAGTCTCTTGTCACGGACGGAACATTTTGTTAAAATACCTCTGAATCACCCAACTATGGTAATTAAGGTATGTCTAAGAAAGAAGATAGCTCACCATTCATTAAATAACTGATAAAGAACAGATTCAGTCAAAATGCAAGTCTTCAACAACTAAAGTTTCCGATGAGTGAGATACAATGTTGCAGAGCTTTTCTAATATCAGTGTTAATGAGCCTCTCATACCTACAGTCTATACTACCAGGTTCGCAAACATTCATAAAGTACACTCACTATACAGGAGCAATGTTACAATTTAATCAAACAAGCTCCACCTTACGCTTCAGGAATTAAGTTGTGCATCTTATAAGATCAGGATGTTCCTCCAGATGTACTCACCAGCACAGTAGCACAGGGCCAGGCCAGGAATATAATGACCCACCATTGCCAGCAAGGAGAAGAAGCCGCACGCCAGGAAACAGAACTGAGCAACAGAGTCAACAGCGTGGCAGTTAGTCCACAGAAGTCAACTGCTGTAGAGCCTTACAGGAAAAACAGACTTACCAGACCAATAGCTAGTTGTGAACTCTTAGGTTTTGTATGCAATTCCATTCTATCAATCTGCTTAACACTGATGCAAACAGCAACAAAAACAAGTCATACGTGTCACAAATCTCACCGAGCAAATGTTGACTCTTTTAGGCATCATTCAGCGCCAAAACAACAGATTTTTTGGACTCACACACATTTTTTTTCACAGATTTTGATTGTACTCATGCTAAATGTTCCAAAAGAGCAATTCTCTAATTTAAGCTACCTACTTCATATACTTTTTGACAAATAACAATTTAAGCAAGCAAGGGAGAGCCGGGGAAAAAATTCGGCAAGAAATTTGTGGTCATGATTCCGGCGGACAAGTTCATGCATTTTTAACTCGCTAAGTTTGTTACAATTAGGGCTAAATGTAAGAAATCATAATAAGATTGCAGTTATGCATTTGTGCAGAACAATCTGACCATGCTGAAGTACATTTATCTTAAAATCACCACAGTGTTTAGCAGACGCACAAAATGACATAAATGGAGATTAGTGGATGTGATGAATTCATTTTGGGGTCTATTCTCCCGTGGGAGTAAGTCGAAAAAAAGCGTGTAGCTACACGCTTTTCAGCCTGTGTGTCTTCTCCCCTCGACTTAAGTCTGTGCATTATGCGCCCCGAAGGCAGCTACGCACTTCGGGTGGAGCAAGGCCAAAATCTGGGTGTTTCTCAGGCAAATAACACTAACACTAACACTGTGTCAAGGTGTCCGACAGTTTGTTGATGGCATGCTGCACCATATCAGCCACTTCATAAAGTTCCCCAAAACACCCGCTGAAAGACGGAGAGTTAAGGGGATGGGGGCTGGGAGGATTCTACCGGGTCGCCAGGTTCCACAGTGTAGTGGGAGCCATTGATTGTACTCATGTTGCATTCAGAAACCATTCCACTAATGAGAATATGTACAGAGACTGAAGGCGTCGGCACAGCATTAATGTTCAGGTTGTGTGCGATCATGATACACGCATATTAAGTATCTGCGCCAAATTCCCTAGCTTGGTCCAAGACGCATATGTACTGCTTGAAATGCCAAAAAAAAAACCAACAAATATTTGAAACCATATTAAGCTTGTTTCCAGTATTTATCGCAGTGACACTTTGAGTATAGGCAAAAGAAAAATGACCATTTTACATTACCATCCTTCATCCGTATCCAATCCTAGTTCTTCTCCATGCACTTCCACTGCAGAAAGAGTAGATGCCACCTCCTCCTCCAGTGCAATGAAATGCACAGGGGATGATGGTTGCCCACCATCTATTGCGTGTACACTTCTCCGGTGTGCAGAGAGCCTGGCTTTTACAGCGCCCTGCAGATCTCTCCATTTATGCTTTAAATCGGGGATACTGCGCTTACATCTCCCCACCGAAGCCACATCCAGAACGATTCGCAGCTTTCTTCCTCAGATCAGCCTTCAGCGCCCCCCTGCCATACAACACTTGGTGGTGCCTCTTCACCGATTGCACCAATACCTCCAACTCCTCATCTGTGAAATTTGGTTTTTGGCCTCGGCTAATAATCTAACAAGTTGTGATATTCTCACTAGCGAGAAGATTGATTTTCTAATTGAGGATCTCTCTATTAACTGACCCATGTCTATGAAAAAATGTTTTGCATATTTTTACATTGATTCACAAACATAGCAGAGTAACTTTGGGAGAATTTCGAATTCTTAATTAGATGAATATAGTCCAGTACTCACCTTGCCAGAATTTTGCCGTTTCAACTGCACACAGCCCTCTTTAAAAGACAAAGCACTGACCCATGCTTCGGCCATGTGATGACAAAGTTCCGGAACGCTGAAGATCCCGGGATGGACCAATGCCCAGCTGGGTACAGGAAATTTAATTAATGATATCATCCCACAATACATAACACAACCTCAAGTCCACAAGTATTAAGACAGAACATAAAATGCAAATGAAACAAACTATAGGTGAGGGGTACAAACCACTGATAAAAATTAAAAATTTAAAAACATACATCAGCTGGGGTCCTGAAAGCTGCAGAATAAATGTGCTTCTATTCCCCCAAAAATTAGGATTTTAACAACTTTACAAATTTTGTGGCGTCCAAAACGTCTTTGGTTCATTTTGTTCTGCAACAGCAATAACGCCACTCAGCCAATAGCACTACAACATTGACACCATGTGTTATTGCAGTAGCTCCCAAAATTCCTACAGCTGCATTTCACTCTAGCTGGTCAGAGATAGTAGAGTACAAACCTATGCAACCAGTTTATTGGTGTTAAGAAATTCCAGTAACAATCACAGTGCCTGACGTCTACTTGACCGGTAAGCTAAGGTCTGGCAATGTCAGTTATCTACACCAGTGACTTTAAGTGCGACGTACAGGGACGACCATATTTTTTTACAGCTTATTTTAAAACAAAGTATAGAATTTGTGTTTTACATCATTACAGCGAGGCATTCCAAGTAAGCTGGCATGGTAGGTATGTTTAGTACCTTGCCATCATTATTAGCTAACAAACACTAGCAAAGGAAGTTTGCCATCGGTTTCAACTTAAACTGCTAGCTCCAATGGCACTAATAGAATGATTTCCATAGAAAAACACACAAGCATTTCAATACCGAAACATCATTGTCAACTTTTCTGATAAATAAACAAGTAAATAAATAAGCCATTAAACAATAAGCGATAGAATGAAAAAAAACAAACAAACAAACAAACATGAAATTCACCATTTCTCCATCCCTTGAAAATGCTTAGCCAATGAGAGACTGAGAGATGCTTTGGCAGTGACATCGAATGACTACAGCTTAACCAAAGTCAGCAGGGGCCGAACACATTTTGTTCTTAATTTTTACTCATTTTGGGCTGTTTTATAAGCTTAAACTGGTTAATACACAAGCTCGTGCTCCCCTTCTCTTTCTGTGCTGGTTTTCTAGCAATGAGAGATTTAATTGTGTTCCCTTCCATTATCATTGATAGTTTCTTTTTTACAAAGTATATGTGACTGAAACGTGAGTAGTCTCTCATTCATTATACTGAGCAGACACACCACAGGTATTACCGTTACGATAATGAGGATGTCGCCCCTTTCACAGTCCTGGGATCAGGGAAATTCATTATTACGCTTCATAATTACGCACTGCTAGCATGTTTAGCGAACTATATAATGTTTTAGCTTATGTGATTAGCCTAGCTGTCATCATTGTTAGATTACTACGCATGTGCAATAGGTTACTTATAAATTTTCTTTCTCATTTCTTCCTTCAGAAAATCAATACATGACGACCCATCTCCTGCCTCCAGTCTGGTTCTTGCCAAAGTGCCGTCCTGGTGACATTTTAGCCAGCCCCTAAACTCACAGAATAGACTTTATTCTGAACATTTTTCACAATCAACTGTATCACCAAAACCTGGTTTCTGTGGTGTTTTGAAAACACTATAATCATGTTTGCTTGGTTATTTATTGTATTGGTGGTTACGATTCTGCCAGTGTATTCAGTATTGGGTATTAGAACACTCATTGGAAAGCAGACACTTTGGTTCTTCAGCAAGAGCTTTTTTTTATACCTATTGCCATTAAAAAGCCATAAGACATTCAACGTCAATAAAGCCTGCTATTAACATGAAAATAGCCGATTCTGTGTTTTTTTTCCCAAAGTATAAGTAATTTAAGAAATTATCATTCAGTTAAGCTTAGTCTTAAAATCACCAAAAAAATGTATCACCCAAGGTGCTGTTCTTTCGCTTGCAGTTCCCTATGGATGAAAGTTGTGTTATTGTTGCTTCATTTTTTTTAAACATGATTTTATTTTTTAAATGGATTCATCTTAATTATTACTACTCTCCCTACAGTTTTCACGAAGAATTTTGATTTGGCAGCACAAAGTTGGGGAGGAAAAGGATTTATTGACCAAATGAATTTGAGCAATGCCAGATTTAAATAACATACCTTTCACTGTCAGCATCGCTTGGTCGCTTCGCTGTAAAAAGCAAAAATCATGAGTTTCTCACTGTCCCATATTGATTCATCAAAATATTTACAGAGAACAGGCACATTGCTACAGCAGACATGAAAAATAACACCCTGGGACCAATTCGCTAGCATTTCAAAAATCAATTGCAAAAATTGAGAATTTAAAAAAAAGGTTATACTTCATGATTAAGTTGTTCCTTGAACAATATACACAACCAATGACAATATAAATGAATTTGAGATTTAAGCATCACTGAAGCGCCTTTCATTTGTAGCAATCACTGGTGCAGTTTCATATTGATTTCTACATTTCATGTTCATACTATTGAAGTTTTTTTTTTATAAATTCCCGTACGAGTAGTTAAAAGAACAAAAATTTAAGTCAAGGCATCGTTGCCTTTGATTTTCAAAGAAGGCTTACAGCACACTGACCATGCAGACAATAGCTTTATAATAAAAATCGATCCCATAAGTTACTGGAGTTCATTGTCAAAGTGAAGTGTTCAGTAAGACACGAGACATCACCTCTGAACCATGCTCAGTAAGACACGAGACATCACCTCTGAAGCGTGCTCAGTAAGACACGAGACATCACCTCTGAACCGTGCTCAGTAAGACACGAGACATCACCTCTGAACCGTGCTCAGTGAGACACGAGACATCACCTCTGAACCGTGCTCAGTGAGACACGAGACATCACCTCTGAACCGTGTTCAGTAAGACACGAGACATCACCTCTGAACCGTGCTCAGTAAGACACGAGACATCACCTCTGAACCGCGCTCACAGACACGAGACATCACCTCTGAACCACGCTCACTGAGACACGAGACATCACCTCTGAACCGTGCTCAGTAAGACACGAGACATCACCTCTGAACCGCGCTCACAGACACGAGACATCACCTCTGAACCACGCTCACTGAGACACGAGACATCACCTCTGAACCACGCTCACTGAGACACGAGACATCACCTCTGAACCGTGCTCAGTAAGACACGAGACATCACCTCTGAACCGTGCTCAGTAAGACACGAGACATCACCTCTGAACCGTGCTCAGTCAGACACGAGACATCACCTCTGAACCGTGCTCAGTAAGACACGAGACATCACCTCTGAACCGTGCTCAGTGAGACACGAGACATCACCTCTGAACCGTGCTCAGTGAGACACGAGACATCACCTCTGAACCGTGCTCAGTGAGACACGAGACATCACCTCTGAACCGTGCTCAGTGAGACACGAGACATCACCTCTGAACCGTGCTCAGTGAGACACGAGACTTCACCTCTGAACCGTGCTCAGTGAGACACGAGACATCACCTCTGAACCGTGCTCAGTGAGACACGAGACATCACCTCTGAACCACGCTCACTAAGACACGAGACATCACCTCTGAACCATGCTCAGTGAGACACGAGACATCACCTCTGAACCACGCTCACTAAGACACGAGACATCACCTCTGAACCGTGCTCAGTAAGACACGAGACATCACCTCTGAACCGTGCTCAGTAAGACACGAGACATCACCTCTGAACCACGGCCAGATGCGCTTCCTCCAGATGTCCACACACACAGCAGAAGCCAGGCCCAGAGACAGCAGGAACAGCAGCCGGAGAGAGGTCAGCACAAAGAACCTGAAAAACAAGCTCACAGATGTAGGCAGTGCAGAGCAGGACAGATACAGCTATAAGGCCTACAGTATGAGGACAACCCTTGGTCAAGGCCGTTTCTAATTGGTCAGGTGAGGCCTCATAATTCCCCAGAAAAAAAATCCAGACCGTATAGACTACAGTGACATAACATATTATTATGGGAGTTCAACATTTTGCGCCTGTTACTGCATGACAAAACTCAGATGCTCAGAGCATTGGGGTTAGAGTTGAGGAACTTGACTGGCCGAGACAGAGCCCTTATCTCAATCCAATCATTTCTGGCTTCCATTGTTTAAATAGTATAATTAAAACAAATTGAGACGAGGAGGATCAAACAGAAACACCTACTGCATAAACACTTCATTGCGGGACAAACTTGGTCACATCATATTTCTAGGCAATTTCAAAACAACAGAGATTACATCATAATGCAAGTGAAATAGAACATGCAAATCTTTCAGTTACAGGAGCAAAGACATTAAATATAAGATGACAGAACACGAAGTCATAATTATGTAAAGAATGAATGTGTTCTGCATGAGCAATGAATGAGCCATTCTAACTGAGTAAACATGTTCGAAGATTTCCGTGAAGCACCAATAAGTAAATTAAGAAATATTCTGCAAAGTAGACAATTATGCAGAATTTTCAATTGATAAGATAATTCAATGATCGTAAAAAAAAAAAAAAAAAAATTAAAAAGTGTTTATGACTTGACGTCTGGGGGTGGAGAACGAAGCAAGTTCAACATCATATTCGCATGAGGTGGCTCGATAAACCCCACACTCATAATCAGAGTTGTAAGTTAGTTACAAATGCAGGTTAAGAGTCACCTTTTTGACATAGAAAATCGCGGCTTTTGGCTCAAGTAACCTCACTAACCCACTAATCTCGCTTCGTAGTACACGCCTCTGATGTGGCATTTAACGACAGCCATCGTTTGGTTAACAGTTCATCTTCAACTGCAAAACGGGTGCTGAAAAGACGAGGTCTGTGACAGGAACGGGGGTAACTTCATTATATGTCATGTCAAATAAAAATGCTCATTGTTAGGGTCAAGTTGCTGCTAGAGTAATCGAACAATAATCATTTTCATCATTCAGTTTCTTCACACTCACCAAAATACAGCATTGATGACAGTGTGCAGCAGCAGACAGTGAAGAGGTCTGTCCCACAGCAGTACGGACTGCAGGTACGTCAGTGCGGGTTCGTACGGGCCCAGTCTCTCCAGCAGGGCGGCTTTGACAGCTCGCACTTTGGCGTCTCTCTCGCTCGCACAGGGTCGGCTGCGCAGACCGACCCCCGAATCGGGCTTCCCTGAGCTTTCCCCCTTCGCGATCGCCATCAGCCTGTAACAGTTATCATCCAGCACAGTGAACAGGCAATCACTTACCCTTCCTCAAAATCTAACCATCTACCTGACGCGCCCGTTCGAGCTTAAGCCGCTTTCACACCGGACGCGAAACTCATTTTGCGCTTCAAGATTCAGCCACTACCGCTAACCAGTAAACCTAACCTAGTTGTGTAATTTCACGAGAGTAAAACTGGTTACTAACTAACTTTATAGCAATAAGGCAGGTGGATTAAAAAAATAGCAGTAAAGACAGCAGTGGTGACATGAAGGTAACTCAGCATCATCCGTGGCAAATGCCACAGATTAAGTTACATACCTGTATAATGTTAGCTAGCCAGATAGTCTAGCCAACTGAATATAACCTTATTAAGAGCAGGTTAACTAGTCGTGTCTTGATGTCATAGCGATTTCTTGGCTGTGAGCTGTAAAACCACTGCTGCCGAAGAAATGCAACAGAAATATTAGACGAAGTTAACTAGCTAGCTGCTGAGCCTGCTAGGTAGCCATCTTCTTAGTTTACTCCAGCTGTGATGACAGCATTTTTCAAGGAAAGTTTCATGTCATGTAGCTAGCTCGCAATCTAATAGCACTCTTCACGTTCTTAGGGAACACGTTTTTAATACAATTTTCGGTGATTTCACAGAGCTAGGTAAAATGGCGCGTCCATAGAGTTCGTGATTGTTTTCTTCTTCTTCTTCTTCTAATTAAAACTAATATACATTGCGCGTAATGCTGCCCTCCACCGTTTTAAATAGGATAAGTCACTTATTTCATATTGTGCAATGAATCCCGTAAACCACAATTAAAATGACTTGATTCCCATGTTAAACAGCTCTTTAAACGATTGTTGCCCTTCAACAGTATAACACACAGAGAAGAACTCTGTTTCTGGACTCCAACAACAGTGTAATCCATCGATATTCTTGCCTAAATTTTTAAACACCTTGCAAGGCCTCAGTGACTAAGATATAATCTGGTCGTGATGACTTCTCCTCTGATCAAAACCTTTCCCTTGAAATTGTGTCTTGTAAAAAAAAAACAATAAAAAAAAAACATTCTCCCTCTCTTTTCTTCCCTCCACTCCCTCTGCCTCTCATTGCCTAAAACTTCATTGACAACACTGAAACATTCAGGTCTTTCAAGCACAGCCTTTAGATCTATATTGTCCTTTGCAAGAGTCTCTTTAGCTATTTTATCTGCAACTCCATCGCCCTCTAGTCCTGAATGCGCTGTTATCCACAAAATTTCAACATTACATTGCATCCTCTCTATTCTGTATAAACAACACATGATCCCATTTTCAAGAGCAAACAAGGCAATGATTGTTCTGCTTTGTTATTTTTCTTAGTGAGCGTCTCACTCATTTAGATCAATGTACATTATCACCACTTATAGCTCTGGAGTATGAACCACAGACTACCACCGACATTCCAACTCTGTTAGATCAATAAAATCCGGCCTATATCAAAAGATGAACCCAGAATAATTTATCTTTTTTTCATTCAACCTCTTGATCTCTTAATCTTTGCCTCAATAATTGTCTCTCGTTAAAATCTTTCACAGAGTATAATAAATTGTTCTATTGATCCTCCAATCTGACATTTATCACATAAACCAGTTTAATGCTTTTCTAAACTTTCCACAATGGAATTTCACTTTGAATGCTGTTAACACCTAATTTCGGAGTGTTTACAATAAGTTGTATGTGAATGAAAATGGGAGGGATACACTGTTGCCAAATTGTTGCTCTGGTCCCTAACAAACAAACCTACCCAAAACAATGCCAATCATAGCTCTAATTTTCAATGACTTGCCGGTTAATTAACACGTAGCTTCTGAGCACTCAGTTCACAAGCAAAGATTGTGTGTGTTCTACCATGAAGAAGTAAACTACAGTGGATAGATGTGCACTGCTGATGTAGCTCAATTGACAGCCACAGACAATGATAGCAAGGGCAGTAATAATTGAGAATGCATGAGAGATATGAATGAAAGGATTCAACATGAGAATTATAACTTGAGTACAGGAATGTACATACATGCAAGAGTGTCTTCCATACTGAATCTTTACAAAAGCTGCATTATATATAACTAAAGGTCATACTGCTGCCATTTTAGCAATAACAACAAAAGTTTTACATATTTTTATTGACTGATATCTTTGGGACAAAAAGGAATTTAACCACCCCGTACCATAACATAGCATGGCTTTAGGACTTACTGTTGATAGTAGTCTGGATGGTCCTTTTCTTCTTTGGTCCTGAAGACACAAAGTCTATTTCTTCCAAAAAAGACTTGAAATATTGCAGATGCCTCCAAACCCAGAGAAGGCAGCAACCCTTCAGGACACAGTTAACATAAGACTTCCTTTTTATACAGTAAAGTTTTAACTGGCATTTGTTGATGTTACTAAATATTACAGAATTTCAGGTTTGCCAAAGTAATTTAGCCCACGTGGTTAGACCACTGAGAGAAAAACAAATTCTGTGTCGTCGTCTTAGTGATTGAACATCTCAGGTATTCAGCTTAGGCCGGCAAGCACCCCAGCCCTTCATGCACTTAAATTCCTCCAGATTCCTTAAATCTTTAATGTTATGCATTATCGAGGATCTTTCTTTGAGGAGTATTGTTTTTTAAACCTTTCAATGATTTTCTCCTGCAGTTATGGGCAAATTGATGATCCTCAGCCTGTCTTTGCTGCTGAAGGACCATGCCTTTCCCGAATGCTGCTTGTATTCTTACTATCTGCAATGGCATACAAGTCAAGCTACATTCAAGAAGCATTGCTTTCTTTTTAAATGTGCATTATCCATATTGTTCTGACTTTTTCTGTGTTGGGGATGTAGTTATTGATACTTCAAATCCACCTATCATCTCCTGATGAGTCACAATCCACATATCTTAAGCAGATAGATTCTTGCTCTCATGCAGACACATCTTGGGTTCCATCGATTATTGGACTTCAGGGAGTGATCTAATGGCAGCTACAATATCTCCTGTGATGGAATGCCAAATAGACTGAGAATTTCATTCTGGGATCGTGGACTAATCAGACAATGCCTCCCTAAACTGCTAGCCAAATCAGAATCAATTGTCCTATACCAGTTAGGGAAGTATGTTGTGGCAAAAGCATTTTCAGCCTTACTAGCCATATGTTAGTCTGGAATGCCTTGGCACAAAAAAGCATAACCATTTGATTTTACCATTTGATATGGAGCAGTAGTGGAGCCATGCAAGATCAGAGTACCATCTTTCCGGACAACATAACATTTGACTTGACAAGCTTTTGCTCAGGTATGTGACTTGGATTTGGTTGATTTGTTTTAACTCCTTACCAATCAATGCCTGACCATGTTCAGCATTTTTAATCTCAGTCTCTGTGCTGGAGCATTCCCTATTCACGTTAGGTTCCCTGACATGTTGTTCCATTTCTTATACTTTGAGTACAATAAAAAAAAACTCAGGTTAAGAGTGTATTTTGACCTTGCTCAATCTGGAAAATTCTGCACATTGCACTCAGTTCATAATCTTACCCACAGTGCCACTGGCCACAAACTCTCATTGGTATTCAGGGCCCTTGATCACTCCTGTTTTTTCTCTGCTCTTTTCTGCTCAATTGCCCAACATCGCAACTGAAGCACCTATTACTAACACCCCATAAATCACACTTGACTTGACTTGTGGGGTTTTAGTAATCAGTGCTTCAATTGCAGAATGAATAATGAAGATCACAGTTTGATGTCGTCGTTTATCTCAGCCAGTAATCAGTCCGGAATAATGACCTTCATCACACTAGCAATGGGGAAAAATGCAGTCCATAATTTCACCTGCACTGCATCTGGCCTCAAACTTTCTCCTCTGTTGTCTCTGAACTCATCCATTTTCTCTGTGCTCTTTCCTCTTCCTCTGCCTAACATTACAATGTCAAGAAGAAAGATTTTCATATAAATATAAGTCAATTAAAAATTTTATTTAAAAAAGACAGGATGCCAGAGAGACACCAACTAACAAAATATAAACAATCAGTCTTTGAAAAAGAAATAAAAAAAAAAAAACACACACAAGAGGAAGGGCTATTATGGCCTGCAAAGGCCTGCTCAAGTTTAACTCGAGCTGGTGTCCCTCCAAAGGCGGGTAGACTAAATGATCAGAAATGATCAGTTCTTCCTGATGATCCTTCCACCATTTCTCTCGAGCCAAAGTCTTGCTTTTGTTATAGTCCAGCTGATCCCATCTTGGAGGAGACCTTGAGTCCTCTGTCGGAGAGTGACCAGGTCCACAGAGATTTTTGGTAGACGTTGATGTTCTTCACCTCCCACAGGGCCTGCTTGATGGCGCTGACAATCCTCCACTGGCGCTGGCTTTCGAATGGTTTACATCTGTAGTGTAGTTGGCTCTGCATTTTACACTGGCATTGTGTTAGCTACCTATCTGGCATTGATTTACTCCCCGTTACATTACGTGAGGTTCATTCACTAAAGTTGTTGTTAAATGGCACTCCAGTTTCCCTGTGTTTTCATTCATGAATATTGGTGCATCACAGTCACATCACAGTACAGTACAACATCCGCGTGGGAGATCGTACGGAACCTGCTCAGCCGTCAGGAGGGACCTCGGCAGCAACATTGGGTTATATTTACGTGAGCTTTCTCTGTTCATAACCACTGTAGGTTGTGCGGAAACACTTGGTGGCAGTGTGTCAAGTGCTCAGTAGATTTTTGGTGGAGAATACATTATAATTCAGCCGTGTAATAAGTTTTATCACATAACTGTGGTACTTTTCCCATTGCCCAGCTGATGAAATACTTTTACTTTTGCGAAAATTTCATTGGCTGAGTGCATTGGAAAAAAAATTGCTCTGAATAACGTCACGCTCTTCATATTTAGTCTAACTGAATAGCTACCAAGCACTTTGTTTTTAGAGCCATGTTTCATCATTATATTCCATCATTATATTGTGTCTCTTAAATCCAGCAAAAACTGTAAAGCCATGAAAACGTTGGAGATATACAGTATGAAACCTTGTTTATGTAACTATGACTGCATTATGCTGAACCCCCAATCCAATTTTAATTGTCGTTGTTTCTTTTCTCAGTTAATGTGAAAACTATGTATAGCATGTATCCTGTGATGTTTTGTACAAGTGTTATATATCTCAATAAAAAAAAGAATAGATACCAAGTGCAACATTGGTTAAATCGGTATGGCTTAGTGCTATAGCGAGCCAGCTAAGTACTGCTCTCATAACTAGGTTATTGTTACTGAGTTAGCCAGCTAGCATGCTCGGAGTAACTTTCTATAACCATTGTGTAACATTATTCCCTTACCTAGCAGGCTACTCAGTTAACTTTGAATTTAAAAACCATGAAGAAAAGTTATGAAACTCGTTAAAACTCGCTGAAGCTCGAAACAAATACAAAATTTACTCAGGTCGTCTCATAACTTTCATATGACATGCCCACCATGTAAGATCCTCGATATATCCCCGAAACTGAGTGTTTGGGGATATCATGTATTTGTCTCGGCTGCTCTCGTCACCGCTTCAGAACCTTCAGAAGTTAGTGGAATAAGTAAAATGATTTTCTTAGGAATCGCACAGAACTTTATGTGTTAATTGCTGGTGCACAGTGGATGAGACTTTTTGTTTTTTGTCACTCTATGATCTATCTAGTAAAGCAATCAGGTCAAACTTTACATTTCCAGATGCAACAATTTAAACATTTTTGATGGGAATCATGTCATACTTCCTGTGATTCTTTCTCGTGCATAGTGAAGGCTGGGTTTTGGTCACACAAGGAAATGCAATAGACTGGAAAGAGGTGATGTTAGGGGCAGGGGAGAAGGTCATTAGGAGCTGGGCAAGACTCTCCGCTGCCTGTCCGAGAGAACCTCTACCAGATGGTCTCGTCTTCTTCTGTGGGTGAGGCTTGCCCATAATTCTCTTACAGTGTTGGGTTTCAGGATGATGGGTGCTGCCTGGGATACTAACCTCCCCGATTCCAAGCTGAAGACAGGGAAGAAAAGGACGCTGCAGCTCAGCTCCTAGTCTGAAGTGCCTGCCAGGAATGTAGAAGAGCTTGAGTCCTCCAGCTTAAACATCACAACCAAAGTAACAGTCGACGTCGTCCAGCTCCCACGTACTTGGTGAAGCAAAGGGTTTGCCTGGTGACCAGAGACATCACCCTGATGGTCCAATCGAAGAAGCTTGCTCCCTGGTTCATCGGCCCCTTCACAGTCTCCTGGGTCTTATTGCCCTCAGCATTTAGACTTGTGCTCCTACCTCCCCTGCGCCGCATCCTATCTTTCTTCTATGTTTCCTGTGTTGAACCTGTCTGTTCTTCTCATGACAGTCCCCTACCCTGGGCAGAGGTGTACAGTCTGGGTTCAGAAAGTGAAAATCCTCCCCAGAACGGTATTCCAACCACCTGGATTTACTTCGGACAGGAGACAGAGCCAATATGAGTGATCAGCTCATTCTGTGGGAGGGAGAAAAAACTTGACAGGACTTTTACTTTCTGACACCTCGATTTCACACCTCTGACCCTAGGACATCAGTGATGGTCCCAATTACATAGTGCATCAAATCCTGGATGTTCAGCACAGGGGGCGTGGCTGCCAGTAACTTGTTGACTGAGAGGGGTATGGCCCTAAGGAGAGGTCCTGTGTCACTTAGCAGAACATCTTAGATACCTCCCTAGTCCAGGAGTTCCCATGTCAGCAACCAGAACTGGCCATTGGGCCACTAGGTTGTCCCCCTCAGGGGGTGTCTGCTGTCACGTCTTGAATGTTGTGTTAATTGTTTTCCTTGGAATCTAGCGGTCTGTGTCAGTCTTCCTCTCACTTTGTAAACCATGTCTTGTTATTACATGTAGTCTCATTTGATACCTCCCCAATGCTTTTCCCGCTCATTCCCACTCTGTTAATCATTGTCTTTGTGTGTTAAAATTTCTTGTTTACGTTTCTCCTTCATTAGACTGTTGCCTTCTGTTTTTGGAGTTAAAACTCTAGATCCAAGTACCTAATTTTTGGGGGCTCTCTTCCCACTGGCATCCTGAAAATGAGGCCTAAAGAACTATTGCCTACAGTAACCAGTAGATGGCACTGAATGCATTCAATCATGAAACCACTTCTGACATCAAAGAAACGGCATTGTATCAGCCATCCCGCAAAAAATTTTTACTCCATCTAATCCAGTCTTTATCATTTCCTTAGCCTGGTTAGCACTTGAACTCACGATGAACAGGATCAGTTCAAATTTTAAACTTGCAACTGAAGTATGGAGTTGGTCACAGACAGTGGCGTGTGGTGGGAAGAGAACAAGGAGGGCGTTAAACATGTCTTTAAACTGCTTATTAGTCTTAATCTGTTTTCAGTCAATTTCCTTAGTAAAGGACACTTGAACTCTCCCCTCTCCGGTGTAGCTAATTGTCTTCGTTAAGACGAGAAATCAAACGCACCAGTTGAACCCAAAAAAGCGCATTTAAATCTTTTTCAATTAAACAATCATTACACAGAGGTTTGACGACTTGCTTCAGATGTGACAAAATTTAACGCGGACAATCCACATGTGGATTTTCGTGAAGACTTGCAAATTAAGGCATGTGAATTAAACATTTTACAGAATTTATTATCCACTCGCCTCAACATTTCATTATAAGGAAAACTAACAAGTTGACCCAGAACAATGATTGAATTCAGGTCACTAATCTCATCCGTTTCAAGGGATGTTTTCCGACCCACCAGTTTTCCGTCCACCATCCGTCACTGGTCACAAATAACCCTCCATTTCCTTTGGGTTATGTAAACGAACTGAGATTTTGGAGTCCATGTGCAGACTGCTATCGAAAGTTACCGCATAATGACGTTGTCTGACGAACCCGCACTCTTGTGTCCTCTCCGTCTGAAGTGGTATGCTACTTTGGGCCGAGATAAGCACCCACGTAGAACAGGGATTGAGGCTGTACTGAGAGAGAGAGAACTGAGGTCAGCATGTATATAGCCCGCCGTTGACGGGTGAGGTGTTTTTGACGTGTATTTTATATGAGTTCACCAGTAGGTTACATGAGGCAAGTGCGAACATGGAATGTGCGCATTATTGCGTCAGGTTTTGGTGCAGGATGCTCTCACAATGATGATCAATATGTTTTCAGCTTCCCTGCCAATAAAAAAACCTAAATACTTTTGCACTGCTGTTGTTTTGTTTGTTTTGTTATCTTTTTTAACACGGTGTCATAATCTATTGCAAAATGATTGACTCCTCTCAAAAAACCCATTGCATGGAAGAATACAAGTAGACTCATCTCTTAATTATGGGCTATCTATGATTGACTTCAAATCGCTTCCCCTGCACAGACCTAATCCCTGTGCATCATAGGCGCCTGTCTGGGTACCAAGCAGTTCACCACCTCAGCCGAAAAAGACAGGAGAGTGCCGGGTGAACGCAATTGTCGGACCACTTAATAATGGGAGTGCTGTCAAGAGTTGCTTACCCATAGCGATCACAGTGGTACTGGCAAAACAACCAACTGCTTTTTTCCAATTTCAGTTAGAGTTCTTCAACTGGTGAGCTGACATTTTGATATATCTGCCATTTTAACTGTCTAACTTTAAGATCTGAATGAAGAAGTTTGAAAGAGGTCATGTAAAATTACCAGCCACACTTTGATGCAGTTCAATAATCTGTATCAAAACCTTTTATTTGTATTATAACCTTATAACTCTTTTCCTATGGTAAGCCGGTGCCAGCGGCGTGGACAATCATTTGCTAATAAGCTTGATAAGTAGCATCAGGTGTGTAGCTGCTTGGTTGCAATGAAAGTCTGCACTCACACCGGCCCTTTCTGGGAAAGATTGGGGACCCCTGATCTAAGACAAGGTTGGGGCAGAAGTTCTTAATCTTGGTCCTGGGGGACCCCTGTGTATGCTGGTTTTTGTTCCAACTGCAATGGCAATCCCAGAATTTTAACAAGCTGTCAAGTATCCAAATTAGGAGCTTATGCCGTGAAATTCATTAAAATCTTAAATCACATCCTGCCAGAGTTAGCTATGCGTGCGGTGAAAAATGTATCTTCTATAGGCATGTAATACTTACTGGATTAAATTTCAAACAGTTAATTTTGATATACATGCAGAGAGGTAATCTCACAACTCTCAGCTGAAAATGATGTGGTTCAACTTCATACACACCAACAGGTTCATCAATGCCACTTCTCACCCACCATACAATCAAATTCTAGAAGCGGGAGGGACTTCCAATATGAACGACAATACTGGAGGAGAATCTGATCGTGCAGGCACAGTTGTGTTTCTAATTAGTTAACTCTAAGCAAACCTACATGGTAGCTTTTTATCAAAGGACTTCAGGTTTGCTAACAAGTAAGTTATTTAGTATTAATGCTAACAACCGTAGAACCCAACAGCTATCGCTATGCACCCTGTTATCGTTTAGGATCTCATTTACTTTAAGGGTAATAGATTTCTCAAAGCATAGTTGTGAACTATGTTAGCACATTACGTAAGCTATGTTAACTATTTTCTATATAAGGTTCCAGCCACGTTTTGGGGAAACAAACATTCATTTGCTCAGTAGCTAAGACTATTTGCATTTTCTTTTCATTGTTTTAGCAAATCGTTCTAGGGCAAGGTAACATTAAACTAGAAAGATATGACATTTGCGTTGATGGATTACGGAAGTGCTTAGAAGACTGTCGTTGTAATCAAGCAACAATAAGCGCTTGAGAGAAGTGCTCTGAAAAGCTCATAAAATGCTGTCTGCGGACAAAGGCCCTTAATAGGCAATGAAGAAAAGAATTATGCAACAAGGGGTTAGATTATGTAACTATCACAAAATGGTGGCCTCTAAATATACCTGTATTCTAAAAAAAGTTATAAAATGCAGGTTTGACCACGAGTGTGTCTTTTTGGGTTTCTGCATTTAACAATCTAATATTTGTAATATTTGGCAGCTCTGTTGAAAAAATAAATTTGAATTACATGCATGCGCAGTGCAGTAGAAGATTAACGCTAACGAGGGCACAGATTTCAAATGTCAGTGTCTCAAAACGAGCATTATCACTTAAAGACACCTCTTCAAGAGGGTAGCCCTGTTGTGATGGATCAGATCCCAGCTGTTCAGGGCTGATGTGCTGACTTTAACCAAGTAAAACCAGGCTAGCACATGCAAAGAAAAAAAATACCATATTTGTGCCGGACCACTATAAGTTTTGAGACTGATATCGATTTTGACCAAGAATGAAAATTAACCTTTTCCATGAAGATTGGGCAGTAACTAGATGCTTTAAATATAATAACTTTATTGAAAAATAAAAGTGCAATTCGGGAGCAGATCCAGAAAAAATAACCCTGAACTACTGTTAGGCAAAAGTGCCTATGTGTGAAGGTTACTTTCAGTTACTGTCCCCAATGCGTGATAATGATGCAAAGATGGAGTGGGAGTTGAACACTACTTGTAATACAAGTATTACTGATGGTGACAACTAGGACTCTCATTTAAATGATGGTATTGATCAAGATACAAGCTGTCTGCCAATAAACTACAGCATTGCTGAGGAAGCGAAAGAGGAGCAGCAGGACAGTTCAATAATTGATTGAAAGTTCATAGTGTTTGAATCATAGACTATAAAAAAGATGGACGCAGCGTCCGGGTCTGAAAAGTGAGACCGATGTGGAAATCTCAAAAATTTGCATTATATTTAAAGGCCAACAGATGGCGACATCAGCGGTTGAAGGAAGACGTTCAATCCTAGAGAAGTCTGAGAAAATGACCCTACTTTGCCACATGATTTATTTCAATAATGATTTTCCACATTACTTTATGGCATCTACTGCAAGTTTCAAATTTCCTTTGATATATCTTGATGTTCATTTTTGTAAATTATGGTCTCAAGTAGACTAGAACAAAGGATAAAGCCAGAATATGCTTTAGGGGCGTGGCTATCCTTTGGTCCTCGTCTGATACGGTCTGATCCAGAGCCACGGTCCTCCCCAGATTTTCAATTCATGCTCTCGTCCAATAGGAATCACATCTGGTTTCAAAATGACAAAATGGTGCTGTTCAAATTGCCAAAATCGAGGCTTCCTAAATGGTGTGCTGAAACCAATGGGTGACGTCATGGTTGCTTCATCCATCTTTTTATACAGTCTATGGTTTTAATGCCGTCTTAATATTTCACTCTTCTCTTGCCTTTGCTCCTTTAAACTTGCGGATGGCAACATTTGTGCAAAAATTGTGATGGATGTCAAAGGGCATGTAAACCCATTTTCACAATCTAATTCTACCTCATGGATCGATTAAATGGTCTTCCAAAGTACTGTTGGTGATAAACCTGTCATTGAGTAAGCGCCATGCCCTTGTCCAAGCACTTTCAATTTCTTCTCCAGAAATGGTTGTGACATCATTTTGGGCTTCTTTACATTCAGAAAATCATATCAAACAAACTGACAATTAAATAAAAAAAGTCAAATCTTTTTTCTTGAAGCCAAATTGTTCAATGATTTCAACACCAAGTTTTGTGGATTATGATGATCGTGGAGCGCTTATTCAGGGCATGTATTGGGAATATACAGCATGAATTGCAACAAATAGTGAGTAAACACCATGATGTAAACATTTTAACTGGGGTTATAACTTTAAATTGTGACCATAAAAAGGACTTGGTTATAAAGAGCAAATATCTGGAAATAATTCTGCATGATAACTTTGATGTGTTCTATGTCAACAAATTATGAAATTTATTGGCTTATATGAATCCCATTGTGCCGGCATTACCTCCTCCTTCAAGGTTCATGTTTGTAGGGCTGTAGCCCAGTGTAGTCTTCTGCCTCACGAAGACCAAAGTCTTTGGTTCCACGACTATAATCCGACCGATGTTACTTTCGTCCTCCAAATTGGAATACAAACTCTTGCTCTTTAATCCACTGCTTACCTTACTCGAAATACTGGCAGGTGACCATGTGTTCCATCGCTGATGTAACAGGTTACTCGGTACGGCTTGGTATGTGCTCGGCAGTTCCAATTCCAAGCTCTCAAAATTGACTGTGTTTGACTGGGGATCGATTTCACTGAAAGAAATTTGTTTCCTCTGGTACTTTCTAGCTTTTTGAAATGTTGGTCATGTTGTAGGGTTTAGATGCCCTTTAAGAAAAAAGTCAACGGCTCTCACTCGACTGCCAACTATACTTTCTTGGGTGATCAAAATGAGTTGGTCACCACAGTCAATTATAAATGGCACGCATGGTGGGAATTTACTGCTGTCAGCCAGCATCTTGTTTTCGAGCAGCACTTACAATCAATTCAGTAAAGTGGCTGGCTTTTGTGGCTTGGAAATTTGAGCTTAATCCACATTTTGTGCACATCAGTGGCAATACTTCTACTCTGTTGTTGACCGCAAATATCTGACCATGAGAAATGAGTTGATTTAATGCCTGAAAAGGGAGGCTACTCAGAATCTCTGGTGATGACCACTGTGACAGTCCTGACTGTAGCACAAGGGATTGTGTGTACAGAGCAGGAGATGGGTAAAATGTTTGATTTTACTTGTGTGCAGGTGACTGATTCTGCTTTTTCAGTAATATAACTCGTCAGATTGTGCTTGACAAATTGGAGTAAACTGGATTATGAGAGTATATTTTGCAAGTTAATGAGGGAAACATATCCTCTCATTATTCACCAAGTTGACACTGGCAATTTGCCAAGTCCCAGAAAAATAAAATCTATTCAGTTTCCAAGAAGACAGATTGTTCTGAGCTTGCTGAATGGCGCACCTCTGCAAACAACCATTTGTGGTGGTCAGCAAAATCATGTGAGGGGATGAGATGCTGTTGAAGGACGTGTGGCTGTCAACCGTGCATCGCATTGCAAATAAGAATTTCACAAACATTTTCATGAAGTCCTCTCAGAGGCACAAGAAACATAAAAAAAAGTGGCTCAAATCAGATTTGGCTGCCCATGAAGCTCTGAGGTAGATTGCTAATGACACAAAGACCCTGAAGGACCTTGAACACTGGTCTGTGTTCTGTTGCACAGGGAGCCTTAAAAACTTCCATAGCCTTATTCTGAAATATAGACTAAAACAGCAGCAGTTTTCTCAGGAAGAGGTAATAAGGACCAAATAATCTATTCTGACCAAAACAACAATGTCGGCTGACAAAAAGCTAAAGTACCCACAGCTAAGGCAAACTCGAAAGCCATAGGAGAACTCAGATTCAGTGTTAAATGTAGCAAGTCCAAGAGAGAGTGGATGGTCAAACCTGTGTTTGAATCTAAAGATTATTGGTTTGCTTGTTGATGTTCTAAAGTTGTGCACAAATTCCTGAAGCTGAACATGTCCTACCTTGCCCCTGAAAGGACCAATTCTGAAACTAGCAACAGCTGACTTCATTACAAGGTGAACAATTTTGAGTGCAATTCTAACGTGAATCAGCAGTCATCATTTTTTTTCTGATACCTCTTTAACTCAGCTCTTCCCTCAATTTCATGAAATTCCTTCTTTAGCGAGTATGCACCATTCACCAAGGTGAGGGATACTCACATCTCAACATCACCTCACATCCAGCATACTGCAAAGTTATTTTAGACTGCGATCTAAACCCTATTTAAAGGGGACCTATTTTGCTATATTTCCAAGGTTATATTTTGATCTTGGACTCTCCTAGAGTACTCCTGATCATTCAAAGTCCAAAACAGGGTCCTTATTTAACTCATACTGCCATCCTCAAAAAACCCCATTTGTAGTCCATTGTAGTCTCTCCCTGAAACGCCTCGTTGGGGTGGCTCTTCTGCTATGGCCCCTACTCCACGTGTGCTCACTTTCTTCTGACTGGCCAGCGCTGTAGAGGGCGAAGTTGGGCGGGACGAGGCTGCAGAACGCAGTTTTCCGGGTCCACCTTCCCAGAGTGAGACGTCAGACACTTCTGCCATCTGATAACGAATCAGCGGGGAAATTCTTCAATCTAACGCTATACTTGAATACAGATCTAATTAAATGAACTTGTTCTAATAAATGCTGTGGTGAAAGTGGAGGACGCAGTGCAAAAGTCTGGCAGCTCAAGCTAGAATTTGCTATCGGCTACAGTGGTGACTACAGCGGTGTTTCTACTCTATAGCTAGGATGCAGGGAAAGCTAGAATCCACCACATACAGACTCATATGTAGAATGGGTCGACATACCCACGTGTAGACCGGAGACCGTAGAAATCAGGTGGGTCTGAGTTTAGAGGGAAACATGGACAGTGAGGAGCAGCCAAAAGTGGACCAACAGCTTATGGACTGCTTTGGTGTGTATTATAAGGACCTGCTGGTTCGTGTGCATAACTGTGGTGTGTCGTTAGCGTGGAGTAACGAACAGCTTCTGCGCTGGTATATGACAGAGCGGTGAAAGCTCCAGGTTAAACGACCTTTTCAGAAATTGCCTGTGGTAATGGTTTACTTATTGCATTGGAATGACCAGCGTTTCCTCGCGGAAAATGGGCGCGTTATGGATAGTGCGCAATAGCTAGATAGAGCTCCGGTAATGTTATGAGCATAATACAGGTTTTCCTGACCGTAAGTTCCGTCTGCGTGAAGCTTTGCTTTTGTGGAGCTAGCGAATCGATAAGTTTTACTAGAAAGAATTTAATATTAATTCGCCGATTTAAAATTCAATCAATAGCAATGCAGAGAAATCGCTTGTTATACCAAACACGTGCTTGTGCTTGCTTTCATCGGGAGCATCAGAGAGCAGCCTAGATACTAGAGAAGTATCAGGCTGACCCTGGTCATAGATAAGTAAAGCGATCGTTTCACAAGCACCCAAAAACACGCCCCATGCTCTGCAAAACTTATGTCTGGTCTAACTGCAGCCTTCGCAGCCCAACTCTGCAGACCCATACAGCACCTCTTCGGTTAGCTTCAACTGTAGTGGCTACAATTAAGCAACGTTATGATGGAACTGCCACATTGATGCTTACCGTAGTAACACAAGCATACCGAACATAATTACTGCCTATAAGTTACCAGGAGCTTTTTAATTTGCACAGCACGCGAACTAACATGCAGTAGCTGATAACCGAGCGGTCATAACAACTACAGAGACAAATGTTACCCTGCAATACAGGTTTTACAGTCAGCAAGTTCCATTACCGGGGGGGGGGCAGTTGTACCAAGCATTCAAATTACAAATAAGTATAAAAGTTTGCTTCAAATGAGGTTAATATTCACACACCTTCTGTTTAATTTCCCCTGGTATTACTCTTGCATATTTAGGACACAAACTTTAGCAACAGTAACTTGGCTACGTTAGCCGCAGTGCCACAGCCATTCATGGCACAGGCCATCAGTTGGGTAGGCTTATGCAGTCAAGAAACTGCTTCCGCATCTGTAGCCATGTTTTCATCCACACGTTCTTATACTAATTAAGTAATATTGAATTAAAAATGCCTTATGGAGACGGTGAAATTAGACTTGATTTCAAGACTATCGACTCACAGTTTGTACGGTCCATCTCATCGGATTTTCTCTTGATCGGTAAGTGGCTAATGCGATAAATGCTGATGGAAATGTTATTCGCCGAATAAATCTGCTACTGCATCTTGACGGTTTTGATGCTGTCGTTTCCTTTTGATAATGGTCTGCTATGCTGCTAATAGCTGGCACCTAATCACTATAACTAACTTGTGCAATTATAGTCATTTGTTGGTAAATGCAATCCATTTTGGCTAACCAGCTAAATTAGTTGGCTAACAAACTACTTTTGCTCACTTGAAGGTTCTGCGATTCAGTGCGAAAATGAATGGAAACAGCTTAAAATGTCAAATGTATTCCATACACCAATTGGATCACATAACAGCATGTCTCGTCATTAAGCACTCCTTTTTATTCGTTTTAATGCCGTTAGATGGAAACAAATTTTCACCGGCTTTATTCACATGAATATTTTTGGCGACAAGTGGATGGAAACATAGCTTGTGAGTACGGAGGTACACCTGTATTAAGGCATAAGGTGCATTCCACTGCCCAAAAACAAATCCACCTTTTCTCTTCCTTTCTCCAATCCAGATGTGTCAGGGAGGATACCAGCGAGGATATACTGTTATGGCGCACATATAAAGTGTCTATCAGTTGCATTCGGAGGGAATATGACAATGTGCAATTTTGCATTATTTACCAATAAAAAAAACAGCTAAAAACAATAAAGTATCAGCAAAAAACCACCTTCTTTTTGCAGGGAAGAATTCAGTTACACAGGATATAAGTATTATCTACAAAGTGGTCAAAATAGGAGCCAATCAGCTCCGTGATGAGAGGACAGCCAAGTGGAGTGCAGCTGCAAAACCTCAATCTTGTAAGGTTTTCATTGCCTTCATACGCATGTCCTCAGAGCAAGCTCTCAAGAAGCTGGGAGCTGCATCCAAATCCTCTACGGAGCTAGGAACTTTCCTTGCTAACGAAGATAAACCGGAAATAGTTTGGCTGGTAGCCATGATAAGGGGTGTCTGAATTGGCTATTTCATGGAAAACAGGCAATTAGTTCCTTTGTAGCTTCCTTAAAGCAGGGAGACACAGGACCAACCTAATGAGCCTGATCCACTTTGCAGTAATGTTCAGCAAGAGGAGTTTGACTTCCATAAATTTACATTTACCTATGGTTAGTTCCTGAATCAACTGCACTTTGCAGGTGAAAGTAAATATCCAAAGATTTATGTGGCAGTGGATCTGTGGTCACAAAAAATACGAGAACCTACACATTCCATTTCAGAGGACTTTATTTCACCATGCTAGAGAACTTGTCTATAATGCTGAATTATTTAGTTTGAGGTGAATCTGTTTTTTAAAATATTGATACAGCATGTGGCCCATAGATATTCGGATGTGTTAGCAGCAGATTACTACATTCTGCTTATTGTACCATAAAGATATGTTGTGTTGCGTGGCTGACTTTTTCACAACATGCTTGAAAAGTGTTTGCATGTCCAGTTCTGTCTCCAATTTTACGCAAGACCATCATAGGATAGATCCACTATACAGTAAAGTTCTGCAAGATGAGTCTGGCTTGCATAAATTTACATAGATTTACGTATGGTAGTTGAATCCATGGCACTCCACAAGTGACAGTAAAGATCTGCAAACTGATAAGGCTGTGGATCTGCGGTCATATGATTATACAGGAACCTACACATTTTTCTATGAAGGACTTTTTTCAATCATGATAGAAAGCTTGTCTATAACATTGAATTATTTAGCTTGAGGTGAGCCTGCTTTTTTTTCAATGTTTCTCATAAATATTCAGTAGTATTTGCAGCAGATTACTGCATGCTGCATATTCTAACGTAGAGGTACGTAATATTGTGTGGTTTGTTATAAACTTGAGATATTGAACATGATAGTAGTCACTTGTTGGAATTCAATTCAATTACAGGAGGCAGATCCCAATCTGCTCTGTGGCAAAACTTTAACCTTCTGAAAAACCAAAACTTCCATATGGACATTCAGACTCCAATCTATGAAGAGGCGACATTGAGTAAATTATTTTGAATTCCAGATTTTCTGAGTTTCTCCAAAAACGTAGATTTTAACTGTAAATTCAGATTTAATACATTATGGTAAGAAGGAGTAACAGACACCAAAGAGTCTTTCAAAGGTTGAGGTGCAGGCGACGGGGCAACCACAAAAATTAAAAAGAGAAAGAGACCCTGCACACTCCAAACTCCACCCAATTTCTTTATAGGACTCCAAAAATTCCATAGGACAGCATTTTTGAAGACAGCCTTTGTCAAGTCTTAAAATACCTGAGACAAGGGAGGAATTTAAGCCTTCAAAAGGTGATAAGCACACCTGGTGTGCATCCAACAAATTTCAGAGACAATTACATTAATTAACTAATTTAAATGTCACATACAGAAATTAGAACTGCAAATATGTACATGGTTTGGGGTATTTAAACCAAGGAGACCCAACAATTTCAATATACCTAAAAAGTGCACAAGTAAGATTATATAGATATCAAAATAGTGCACAAATCAGCTAACAATTATCAATGGCGAGGCAGTGTGGATCAATCGAGATTTAATACATTAAACAAGACTATTTTTGTTCCACGGACTCCAGTAGAGCGAAGTGCGTGCAGTCAGTTAATCCGCACGCCCGTCTGCAGTAAGACACTATGGACAATGACACGTGCAAAACTGTAATAATTCAGTAGTATAATACAATAGTGTATAGTGTATACAATAATATAGTATAATATTAATAATATGATGCAATTCTATATACAATGTAGTCTATCAAATGTTAGAGAACAGTGTTTAGATATACACTGAATAGCCATAGGATTAACGCTACCTGCCTAATATAGAGAAGGGCCCTCTTGTGCTGCCAAACCAGGTCCATCAAAGTGATATCTCCTCAATTCCCTAATTTAGGCTTTCCCAGTGGAACATTTCTGTATCACACTCCCTCCACAAGCTTATCATCTTCCCAAAGTTCATCCTGATGCCATCTCTTCCCAGGTAAAGGTGCACAGCTACCCAGCTGAAGCACATGATGTAAAAGAAAACTGGTCCATTTCTGAAGCTCACGAGCCCATTGGAGGCACTTTTAAATGTGGAAATGTGGACAAAGTCAAAATGAGCTAATAGTTTTCATGAAATGGTAAAATGTCTCTCTTTCAACATCTGAAATGTTGTCTTTGTTCTATTGGGAATGAAATGTGGGTTTATGAGATTTGAAAATCATTGCATTCTGTTTTTATTTGCATTTTACACAGCATTCAAACTTTTTTGGTATTGGAGTTATATATGTGAATAGTTTTTTCTTTGCCTTCATTGTTTAAAATCTGTCTGCAAATCAACATTATTTGCTGCATATGTGATTGATTTTAATATTTTGTCTCGTGTGCGATGCAGTAATATGTAAACATAAAATAATTGCGCCAAAATCAACTAGGTAAGAGTCAATGTAGTTTTTTTGGACAAACTCAATTCTTCTCCATCTCAAACTGCTCTGCAACATAAACACCTTTCGCCCTGAAGATTATTATTCTTGAATCAATACAGTTTTATGGAGCATCTTTTTCAATTCCACATTTCAACTGCAGGGTGTGAAGTCCGGCAAAGCGGTACTGCCTCAACTTGTGGAGGTTTCTGGCAACTAATGTAACAATGCGAAAGTCAAAGTTGTCAATGCCGTCTTGACTTTCAAAAATACAGTTATCGAAATTGAACACATCTTCTGAACCTATGTCAAACCAGATTATGTGGTTTACAAGGGGCTTTGATGAGCTGCTGATGAAATATTTGAGGTTAGTTGAATGCAGCGTTCTGCTGAGCAGATCACCTTTCCAGTACCTATGGAAACATCAGGTCTCCATTGTTCTTCAAGGCCAACAGGTGGTAACTTCCAGAAAATGACGCTGGCGCTGCATCAGACACCAAACTGTTTGGGCACACATTGCCCGAAAGCTGCTTTATCACCTATCGAACAACAAAGCCTCCCGTACACATCCAGCTCTGTTCATCATTACATCTAAGAACTAATACATGCAGCTCGCTGAATATATACTGTTAATTATAATTTGAACAAAATTGTACACAAGGAGGATACACTGGAATACAAAGTTCACAAGTAACAGGGAAAAACCAAGACAAGCTTGGCACTGAAACACCAGATACAAGGGTTTAGATAATCCTGCATTGCCTTCATCAGTAGCTTATGCTTCAATTTAGAGCTGAGGTTATATCGGCTTTGAACTATCAGCTTGGGATTTCATTTTCATAGTCGAGATAGGGTGTACTATTAACCATGCGGCACTATTTAAACACCGCGGATAGGTGGTTGATGGAAGGATTTGAAGGGCATGTCATCAAGCCGATAAATTTTGCATATAAATGTTATCTACAGCATGTGCCTCACCTGTACTTTATATTTAAAAAATTTAGTCTTGGAAAAATTCTGTCGGCCTTTATCTTCAACATTTATCCTCCTGGACAACAAAAATGAGGTCCAGATACAACCAATTAAATTCTGCATGCGACAGAGCACAGTCCTTCAATGGAAATGTATAAGGAAGCGGGGAACACTTTCAGGTAGGCGATTGTATATTATTTGCGTATTTGCGTACGCAAAAGCATTAAAGCAAATTAATGTACATTTACAGTAACAGTTCAGGGGTACAGTTCCCAAAAGCATAGTTTGAACCAGACTGTGGAAGTAGTTAAGAGTTAGCAACTAGCTATGCCTTTGGGAAACATACCCCAGCTCAGTAAATTGCAGGACGGTAGCCCACATTCTGTTATTATCTTCCTGAGTTGCTTTGCTACAACAGCAGCTAAAGATGATGTGTTATTCACTATCAGACTTTTTTAGAGTAGGCCAAGGCAACGAATCAAGGACACACATTGATTTCCTTCATTAGCCAATGTAATATTTCCGTCATCGCCGGTGTGATTCACTAGCGAGTGGGGTCCGAAGTGAGACTCATAGCTACATTCTGTGGTTGGATTCATTACTCCAGGCACTGAGCACCAAAATTCCATTAGCCAATGAGGTCAGACCTCACAAAAAATTCCACCCACACGAGAGGTTTGTGACAGAATTGCAAACAAAAAATCAAGAAGCGCGAACGAGAGAGCTGGGAGTGTAGCCGCAAATCTGATAATTGCGAAAGCACCAGAGGGAACTGTAAACGAAAGGACAATTTATCAAACAACTGAAAGACCAATGGTTTTCTCCATCATAAAAATAATTTGTCTTCAAGTTATAAGTTTTACTTTTGAGGTAACTTTTTTTGCATCAGTCAGTTATATTCTCTCTCAATTTTGAAATTTTTGTTTCATATCCAAAAAGTTTAGTTTGATAATTTTGACGCAAATCTGATTCCATAAAGGATGAGCCACATATGTTGGTTCATGAAAATCTTAAACACTTAAACTTTGTGTAAACTGCCGCGCCTCGGTCTGAAACCCCATGTAACTGATTTCAAGCGCCTCCAATTTTTCTGAAAATGGAAAAGGATTTAAGGCAACAAGAACAGCACCAAACTGGAACATCAAGTAAACTTCCTGGAATCGAATATCGGACTTCATTGAACATAGAGCTGAACATTAAACTGCAAAAACTTTAAAGAGCTAGTAATACTAAAGTAAATCCAGAGGTCACTCAGAGAGCGCATACCTCCACCAGCTGTGACAGACAAGTCAAAATGTTTTTACAGTTATGAAAATATTATTTTAAAAAAATTGTTGATATTGCACATGAAAAATCAACAGCATATATCGAAGACTTACTCTTTAAAATTTTACTGAAGGTCTGAACAGCTGTATTAAGCCCATAAACCCTAATCCACTTTCTATGCAGTATATCATGTATTTTTCAATGGAATCAGTTTCAGTATCAACTGACAATCAACACATTTAGGAACAGTTGCTTGATACTTTATATTGATTTTACCTGTCTGGCAATGTAAAGTAGGCAAAAAGCAACACATTTTTTAATTTCAATTCAATTTATTTGTATAGCGCTTTTCACTGAGACTGTCACAAAGACGCTTTACAGTGAGAGATTAAATAAATGAAAGGGCAGTGCCCAGCCTATTCCCCACTACAGCAAATGAGGCAAAAAACTCCCAGTAGGGAGAAAAATCCTCAAACAGAGGTGATGATAAACTCCCGAGAAAACTCAGGAGGAACATAACAGGAGGAACACATGATGGTAAGATCTGAAGAAATTCAAAAACAAATGAGAAACCGACTCACTGGCAGTCTGGAAAGGGCTACAAGGCCATTTCTATGAGTTGGGATACCAACAAACCACAGTGAGAGCTATCATCTAGAGATGTAGTGAACTTCGAACAGAGGTGAACCTCCTCAGGAGTGGCCGCCCAAGCAGAATTCATCCGAGTGCGTTGATGACTCGTCAAATTGGTCACAAAAGAGCCTTGACTACCATGTCATGTACTGTTGGCCTCACTTGTTTCCACTGAGGTTAGCGGTCACAATTTCACAATAGGATAGAGACTTGACGAAAATGGCGTCCATAGGAGAGCTGCAATGTGAAAAACACTGCTCAACAAAAAGAATACAAAGACATTTGAAAATTAGAATTTTTTTGAAAATAGCCTGTGCATTGATTTGTCAAAAGTGGTTATTTAAAAACTTTAATTTGTGTTTATCTCATTCTCTCTGTCTTATATTAAGATTAGTCGGTTGATCTGAAACAAACAAACACAAACACGAACACACACACATATGTTTATGTGTGTGTGTGTGTGTGTGTGTGTGTGTGTGTGTGTGTTTATGTGTGTGTGTGTTTATGTGTGTGTGTGTGTGTGTGTGTAGAACCAAAAAAAAACAAAAATAGAAATCAGGAAGGGAGCAAATACTTTTTCACAGCATTCCAAGTAGTGTACTTCAGTCAAGGGTTTAATGCAATGATGCAATGTTCAGTGTGGCTTTGGGTCAGTGGTTCTCTTTAATGACTGGAGTGATTATTTAAAACCTCTTAAACCATGTATGACAAAAATAGCCGTGCAATTCATGAGCAACAAGTGTTGCCAGGCAAAACAAACCTTGCCCATCCACTGAAAATCTGCAACCTTGAGTTTGACCTTTTGAGGTCACCCAAGGTCTAAGGTCATGGTATTAAATAGAAGTCCATATCGGAGTTTCTATACGCTCATAATAGTAAAAATCTATCTGCAACTGTTTTTGAATTATAGTGGAAAATATATTACTTTCCTTGTGACCTTGACCCCTCTGACATTTAACCCCCAATCGCTGCAGGGTGTATCAAACCTACCCCATTGTGCAGCATAGGGTTGGAAGCAGAATTGAAAGATGCAGATTTTAGTTTTGAAATTGATGTGATGAAGGCTATGTTCCCGCAAAAGAAAGCTGTTATAAGAGGATGCCATTCAGAATCTGTGAACCTTCTTAAATTCTTTCTCAAGAGGGAACATGGCCTGTATTCTTTCAGTATTTTTCCGAGAATTTATCATGAAATAACACAAAACAGACATGGCTCATAATGCATAAATAAAATTCTGGGATCGCCATTGTGGTTGGACCAAAAACCTGCTTACGAAGTGGTTCCTCAGGATAGAGTTTGAGAACCACGGCCTTATTTCACTTCGTTTAGCAGCCTTATTGTGTCAGTCAGATGACTGAACTGAACTCAGAACCCTTCCAAATCAAAAAGACCAACTGAAGTAAAAAGATGTCTTCTGGGTTTACTTTAGCCATTTAAATCAGGAGTCCAGCTTTGTAAATTCCCCCCAGTTCTGTGACATTTAAGTCACATTCTCACACCCCCCACTCACCCAAAGTTCTGACACACATCAGGTGTCCCCCTCCACCCCGCATGGGACCAATTCAAACAACCTAATTAATCAACATAGAAGTAATCTGGAAGGATCTGCTCTATTTTTAAAAAGGGATTTGTTACCATGGGAGCATGGTGTGACAAAACAAAACAACAGGGAGGCAGGAATGACAGTGGCGGCAGCAGGTAACAGGAGACTATAGGGAGAAGAATTATTAATAACAGCTAGCATTAGGTTGCTGCTTTGACTATTAACTTTTCTTCTTGTTGTTGTCTTCCTTTGTTAAAGCTGCATGCTGTTGAATTCAGCATACAAATCACTCCAAAGGTTTTGGGGTGCTATTCCATCCTCTTGCACAGATACACTGCGTAGCCTGAAGTGTGGTCACCCAAAAAATATTTGCATTGACATAGAATTTGTCCAGCTTTTGTGACTATAACTGCCTCTGGAAAGGCCGTATCCATTTACTGTAAATTACTGACCATTACTGCTGGAATTTGCTGCATTTCAGCCACAAGAGCTCAAGTGAGATCAGGCACTGATGTTGGGCATAAAGTCTTTGCTTACAATTGGCTTTTCGATTGAGATTACCAATGAGGTTGAATGTCTATCACTTCCGATGCACATGTTGTTCAGCCCCCTCCTCTGCACATGCTCTCTCCCCTGGTCAAGACAAATATCATCCACACCTGGTTCCTGTAGGAGCTTAAAGTTGCATTTGGTAACTATGTTTGTATAACACCATGTATCAGTAATTGAAGTGGTCTGAGAGTAAATTTGGATCTCTGTAATGGCAACCCTAAACAGTAGAAAATCCAGAAGGATCAAAATCTCTGTCTACAGTTCCAGTTCCTCATTTGTAAAAATTTGCATAACCGTGCAGGAAAAAGACCAAGGACACTATGAGGACAGTATAAAAGCAGTCAACAAAAGGCGCGGGGTTTGGTTGTAATAGTTGCAACCCATATAAACTGGGCATAAATTTTGGATGATGTGCTGACATTGTGTGAATAAGTAGTTTGTCAGCATGCTTCTACATTAGCAGTGGTCTGTGCATTTATGTAGCTGCAGTGACCGGGCTCCAGTTGTAACAAGACGACAGTGTCATCACAATCCCCACGATCAAGGGTGTAACTCCATTAATAAATATGCTTTGACATCCCTTTTCAAAGCCAGATCAGTTGGCAGCAAGCAACAGGGAAGCAGGCTTTGCCCTAGTGTACAGGGATGCAAACTATCTTGTCTTTTTGTTGTCCATCCGCTTCTCTTGTCTTGTGGTTG
The DNA here is from genome assembly GCA_029721435.1 of Gymnothorax reevesii. Classification (NCBI taxonomy): domain Eukaryota; kingdom Metazoa; phylum Chordata; class Actinopteri; order Anguilliformes; family Muraenidae; genus Gymnothorax; species Gymnothorax reevesii. The sequence goes on along the minus strand of CM056584.1, from coordinate 31,031,115 downwards.
GACCTACATAATAAGTAAGTAAGTAAAATTTATTTATATAGCACCTTTCGCAGACAGAGTCACAAAGTGCTTCACAGTCATTTACATGCAGAAAAGAATAAATACAATAAAACAAAATTACAATAGGGATAGAATAAGAACACAGAAAGATTCAAATGCCAATAAGTCAAGTATAGTGTATTTAATTACTATAGTGTAATTATCACTGGAACCAAGACTCTCATCTTGCACACCTCTAATACTGTAAAAAAAAAAGTCTTTGTCATTAGTTGCTTGTTAGCTTTTGTAATATGTACCGCTAGTTCCTAGGTTCAGTGATTAATGTTAACATTGTGCTGCTAACATCAGTTTGCTCACTTGCTTGGCTGATGTATTGCCTTGTTTGTCTACCATCTTTTGATTACCAAGCACAATTTAAATGACTTTGAGATGGCATGGTATGCGTCGGCGAGTGACATGTAAATGCTTAAACAGGGTAACCTATAAATACCCAGATTTGGCTTCTGCGTAAGGGGATTCATGTATACCTTTTGTGGTTACCAGTGTTTCTTACGTCGACATACTGGAGCTCTGCATGTGTTTCTGTATAGCTACCGCTGGTGAACTGGATGAAAAGCCTGGAGGGAGGGGCTACTTGAACGCAAGAAGGAGCAGAGGGGGTGGGGTGATGGTGTTTATGATCATAATCTCTCTTCTCTTGCTCTTTTTTCCAATGTAGCCAACTGTTGCTTTAAGTGAGTTTTATTTATAGATCCAATTTTCTTGACTGATGAAGGTAGTTGTGAGACCTCAGCATATTGTCCGTAGATACCCAATGAGGTTGCTGTGAATAAATTGATGACAACCTGTTAAATGAAGGACTCCTGCCTTCTTGGACTTAATTTTACCTCAGAGCAAACCAATGAGTCCTAACAAGAGACACCTCAAAGGTTTTGCTTTTGACAAGTACAAATGGAAATAAGAACCAGGTAATTCCTGGTTTTGTCAGACAGTGATGGTTTAGCTAAATACACTGCCTGGCAACCAGTGCAACCAGTGCACACCTGTGCTTCCCTGTACATGCAACCTCTTCTTTGGAATTCTGAACAGCATTAGGATTAAGTATTTTAAGGATCTTAAAATAAATTAGGTTGCACTGCTGAAAAAATCCTAATGGGAGATGGATTTCAGAGAAAGCACTGGGTTGATTTCTTTTTTTTTTTTTAATTATTATTATTATTACTTGGCATGAATTCAATATCACTATGCAAATTGTAAATGCAGCCTTTCAGAGATCTGTCATTTCTAAATGTTTTCTCAATAATCAGAGGCTTATATGTTGATCTTGATTGTTCAGTAAATAAATTGAGTGATTATCAATCAAGCAATATTGAACAGGAACAGCTTGAAAGCAATTATAGGTTTAAGGGTCAAAGGGTCACGACAAGTCATTTGAATATACCATAACACCAGTGTTACCGCTAGGGGGATATTGGGCTTTCGGCAGTTTGAGTCTGCTCAGTCCTTTGTGAGTTATGATTATTTGCTTCCGATTTTGGCTGGTTCTTCAACCTATGATTGTATCTTCTCCCTGGTCGGGCATTCTCGACATCTGGCTTTTGACCCCTGATTTTGTTTTTGACGGTGATTTGGATATTCCTTTACGTACTACTAGGTACCTCATTATTAAAAAAAACAGACTGCATGACCTCTCTTTCAAGTGTATTAAAGTCTATGAAATTGATCTTCGGTCTGCTCTCGAGTCCTGAGTACCATGCTTGCCACTGGCCAGCTCTAAACGAGAGGATAGGGATGAAGAGCGATGCAAAGTGGACAGAGCAGAACTTGCAGTTAGCTGAATCAACTGGTTGAACTGTCTGCTTTTCAATTTTAAAAAATGTACTATTTCAAAAATAGCAGCTAGCTAGCAACATAACTTAATGAGCTGTGTACTGCTGACAAATTCCAACAATCAACCAACAGAGATAACTTTGCATTTTGAGACAAGATGCCAAGTAGGCTTACACTCGGGCTACCCTTGACCAAGATGGAAACAGGTAGTGACCTCATGCGCAGCCTAGTTTTCATGATGCAATATCCAAACACCTGTTTTTTCCAATTCTCAACGTGGATGATATATAGACAAAACGAAAGACCTAGTCTCGAGTTACCTTGTAAGTAGTCCAAGTAAAAATAATCCTTGAGGTATGTAGTGCTGAGTTTGATCTTAAAATCACCTTCTGTCAAGTTGCAGTACTCCCAAACTAACTTGGTAACTTAGACTGATCTTTAGGGTAAAGGTAGCATCTGTTATGAGCAAACAATGGCTAGCTAACATTACTGTTGGCAGTGTATTTTTCATTGCCCTGCAGAACTGGTATAGCAAAATAGTCAAGTACAGCATCAGTTTTGAACCGCAATACAGAATAATTTTGTGCCAACTCGCTAAAATTTTGTTGGTACTTAGAAGGAGCCTCTGATATTGTGGCTGTAATTTATTGGACCACGGTTAATTGACAGCATAACAGTTCTGGAAATCTTAACTGTTAAATTTTTATAGGTAACCATAACTGTTCACTGTAGTTTTGTCAATGGTTTGATTCGAAAATTTCCATTCAATATTCCATTTGCCCATGACTAGGCCAAGCTTGTGTCTATGAAACTGTAAATTAGAATATGTATTATCAAACATATTTGAGAAGTTATCATAATTCCTCAATACCAATTGAATAATTGCCTTCATTTCCAGCTTAGGGTTCTCTCTCAGGTTCTCTCCTAATGGAAACTAATGCATTCTTCTAAATTATGAAGTCCTGGTCTCACCTTGTCATAGTTTGTTTAGCATGAGTGACATTTTCAAAAATGGACATAGGTCTGTAAATGCTGATGCATTATGGATATTTTATTAATGAACCAAAATTGTAATAAGAGCAGGGACTGAGAAAGTAGGTTAGTTTTATGCTGCTTCAGGCATACGCTAACAATGCCATAACTGTAAAATTTATGTTTACACCTTGACTGTGTGTGTGTGTGTGTGTGTGTGTGTGTGTTTGTGTGGGGGGAGGGGATATTCATTCATATTTCACTGAATAAGTGCTTTTAGTACTGTACTGTATTTCTGAGGGTTGAGGGCTTGATGATGTCTCCTGCATTAATACATTTATGCAGCATAATAATTCTGTGAATATATATGGCTGACAAATAACTGAAATCACGAGGAAATATGACGGAGCTCAGCAGTTCAGCATTGCAGAGTTGCAATGGCAACTTATAAGTTCCCGAGTCTGCCCCCTGGTGCTCCCTTCTATTAGTTGGATTCCTTAGTTCTCCTTCCTTCAGTGCAGTTGCACGGTGTTTCTGTTGGCCAGAGTGCCCCGTTTTCCCCTTTCGAGTTTTCTGGTTTTATTTAATAAATATTTTTTTGGATCCCTGCATATGGCGTCTCATCCCCCTTTGTCTCCTTGTTTCTGAGTTCCTAGTGTTTTTCCCCACTCAGACCCAAACAACCACAGAATCGTCTCCTTTTAAGCAATTAGGTTACTTTAATCCTGTCCCTGTTTACGTTGCTCAATTAACCCCTTTCTGCAGATGTGGATGCCCGCGTCTATAGACCTGCAAATTGGAAGTACGCTGTTACTGTACTCGATCACTAGATAGCACCCCCGGATCAGTTATTGAATGTTCACAAGCAAGCAGACCTCGAACGCGGTTCTGAATACGGTGAAGTTCACTCCACTCCCTGTTTTTTGAGAGCTGCATGAATTAAACTCCTCAGCTAAGCCTGATGTGAAAACTGGTCAGTATCCTTGCCCATAGTGTCGATTCAGCAGTTTGAAAAAACGATATCTTGACACAGAAAAAATCGTTATCCTTAGTAGCAACCAGTTTAGCCACAGTGAGCTAACAGTATTCCATTTAGTAGTTCATAAAAATCAGTTTTCTGAGGCAAAAAAATCGACATGGTATTAATTCTCTCACATTCTATTGCCTATTACAGTTGTCCCATACAAAAAAAAATTGTAGTTCCCTACCGTGGATTTACGCGTAGATTCCTTCATTGCCAAATCCAGCGCTTCCTTATATCCACCCGAGTACTGGCGTTGATAGCCAATCACTCAACCATACGCTCAAGCTCTTCTGCGTAATTGTAGAGTTACACTTCATGGTCTCGTGAAGTTTCCCTGATGACAATGTATTTATTGGCTCGTTTCTTATCCAATTCCCGAGTGTTTAAACATTTTAGAGTAAGTGAAACACATTGATTGGACAAACACAGAGCATACAAACCAATGCGTATCAGCATGCGCTGTTGTATCCTGTCTACGTTATGCACATTACGCGGCTAAAATAGACGGGATTTATAGAAAATCGGTTCGCAAAACTGGCCTTGAAGTGTTCAGTTACATTACAGGATTTAAATGAGAACGATATGCTCTATTGGAATTATTTCGAATGAAACAGGACCGGAGGATGCTACTGGATACATCGCTCTCTATTTTATACAGTCAATGTCTCTGGAGGAGGGATTCACGAAAAAGGTCAGGCTGCTATTTTTGTTTGTTTTTTTTTCTGTTTCGGAATGTATATGTACTCAACTAAGTCGAATGTCGAGGTTTTTTTCCTGTTTAAAACGCGAACTGCCCGTGCATTTTGGTGTGGACCCCCGGTACGTTCATTGCACGTTTCTTTTGAATCGGGAGACGCAATGGATTTGATATTCCCTGAAAGTGGAGTGTCTGTTCAGTTAAAATAAGGTATATTTCAGAATTCAGATATTACTGTGTTAGTGAGGTGTACTTGCTCCTTATAAGTGTTGAAATGGGTTCGTGAGCTTTGAAGAGGGGACTGGTAGCTTTCATTACAGGGTGAATGTTCTGACCGTTTAATTAGCAGTTCATTTAATGCGTGTTTGTGCTGGCTTTGAAGAAAAATGGCCAAAACTCTAAACTTTATTATGGAGAAAAGGCACGTTCGTATTTGGAGAGAAAACTGGTGACCACTGATATTCAACTGCACTGATATTGATAAATTCATACTAAACTCAACCAGAAAATCATTCGTTCATATTAAATTTCATGCCTTAAAGCTTTAATTGTGTTAAATACATGATTTTTTTAATGATTTGACAGCAAATCATTTTGAGACTTTGGGGAGACACTTGGGTAGCTGTATAATTTGGCTAATAGCATGTAGGTAATCTAGAATGTAATGTTGAAGATGAATTCTACTTGTGCTCAAGGAGTTTATGATACCATAAATGTATAGTTTTAAGCCCCAGCAGTTTTTCAATCGTCAGAATTATTTTTTTTGCAATTTCAATGGTGAATTCTCATGAAGATTTTTTATGTTTGCTGCTCATTTTCTCTACCAAAATCATGAAAATAAACTGAAATACAATGTAATTCTAAATGCTGTAAGTGTCTTTCCTAAATTGAGCCACATTTTTCCTCTTTGTGAAGCTTAAATCTTGAATTATACAGCATTAAAGTGGGTTACCCATAAATAGCCAAATTTGGCTTCTGCACAAAGGGGTTAACAATCAAACAGGGGATTCGCTTATTTACTTTGCTGAATGAGTAGAGCTGGGTCAGATCATCCATGTCAGATCATCAAATGGGTCTCACCACCACATTCTCAATTTTGCTGTTTTTGTGTATGTAGCTGTATGAATATACATATCACTGACAAATCTGGAATTTCAGCTCATTCGGACCAAAAATTAATTTTTGGTGAATTATTTTCTAAGGGTTCTGTCCGTCAGTTGACGTTTTTCTTGTATTTAACATGGCATAACTTTTTTTATTACACCTTTGCAACATTGGATCTAAGCTAATGTTATACTGCTTAATCAGAAAATGCAGTTAATTTTACTTTATCTTTCTTGGTTGTGAAGCTATGAGTGCCTTTTTTTTTTAAGGCAGTTCCATGTTTAGGCCATCAAAGCACCCCCAATATAAACCCCGGAGATACGGGGGTTAGAACAACTGGCATTTTGGTGTTTTTGTTTTTTTCACATTTGGCAAGGTACTACAGTTGGTGGTGAATTCAGCCTGATTTATATTCAGCAGACACAAATGAAGGGAAAAAAATGCCAGAGAGCCTATGCTAGGGTTTAAATTGGGGTTGCTCTGGGGACCTAAACTTGGAACTGACTGAACAAAGGGCACTATTGGTGTCCTTTGCTCCACAACAAAGAAAGATAAAGTTAAAAGGACAGCATTTTCTGATTAAGCAGTATAACATTAGCTTAGATGCAAAGTTTCCAATCTATAGGTATAATAATAAAAAAGTTATGCAATGTTTAGTACAAGAAAAATGTCAACTGATTAAAAAAAAACTGATGGACAGTACCTTTAGACAAAAATTTACCAAAAAAAATTTTTGGTCCGAATGAGAAGAATTTTAGCCAGTAGCCTAAAACTGTTAAAATGTGATGGTAGCTGACAAACCTAACTGGGCTACGGTGTTAGATTGAAAGAATTCCAATAATTAGAAAAATTAGAAAAAATCTTCCTCTTAATAACATCTCTCATTGTAGAATTTTAGGACATTATTCCAGATTAATTTAAAACAGACTTGTTATAAGATTGCCCTGGATTGTATGAATCTAACAATACACAAGGTGGAAATTCTGGAAAACATTCTGAAAAGCGGGTGAAACGTGAATGTGAGATATGAATTATCACAGTTGCACGAAATGACATGGCAATGGCAATTGTGTTCATGCAAATCTGTGCTGTTCTATGGCAATTTAAATTTCAAAATGCAGCAATCAAACATGTTGTCTTAATGAACAGCTCTACTCATTCAACTTAAAGAGTAAACAAATCCACCATTTGATTGCTAATCAAGCAAAGTAAACGGGAACAGGTATACTTTTTGTTGCCTAACTGGTTGATAGGAGATGATTCTGTTTTGATTTGCTTGGCTCCTTTCAGCACGGAGCCGAAAAATAATGATGTCGGTCAAGATTTTTTCCGGGAGCATTTCCTATGCCCTTTGATGTTAGGCACGTTTGTTCAGGAGCTCAGGGGTTAATAAAGGAAAAGAGAAAGCTCAGATGTTCGCCCCATGGTAGCAGGTGCTGTTACTACGTTTTCAAGAAACCCCTAGTACTAAGCCTGGTTTTGATACAAAGAATTGCTGGTATATGACCTCACATTATGTTTGGCGGCATTGCCGCAATTTCCATTGGCTGAGATGGGAAACACTTTTAAAAACCAATATCGATTGCTCCGTTTGGTTTGGTCTAATGCTCATCTGGAGCAAATTTGGTGATAATTTTTTAAAACTTTAAGCCTGTGGAAAAAATGTTAAAACCTTTCAATAAAATCCAATATGCCCGCTGTATCAATTATGTTGACATAAAAGTTGCCATCTCTCAGCCGAAGGACCTTCCGCTAGACACAATTAGTATTTTTAAAGTAAGTCAGAACAATGAACAATAAGAAAATTGAGCAGCACAATGGGTACCAACACAGCTTTGCTGCCTGGCCCCCAATTTTATTTTTCCCATTGAAGTAGATGGAGTTTGATTGAAATGGTCTACTTTCAACCATTTGTTCTGAAAAAAATCAATACTCCCATGAGGTGTGCACATTTTTCTTTCAAACAAAAATGGTATGATTGTATTTTTACCATTTCTGAGAGTTAAGCTGCGGCTCATGAATGTGAGTCATTTTATTATCATTAGGAAAATATCAGACAATGGTTGCACACCTGCGCCTCCAGTCTCCATAACCATCATGGTATTGTCTCATTGACAACCATAACAATTTTATTCCCAACCACAGGTTTTCTCCCAGGAAGTTAAGTTTGTTCTAAATCTCAATAAGAGATGTCAGAAGACAACACAGCTCGCCGGAAAACTTTAACCTTGCTGTCCTCGGATGCGGATGTGGACGCAGAGGGGATGGCAATGGCTTTCCGAGGACATTCGTCGTGGCGAGCTTTGTATATATACAAATCAAATAAATACGGCCTATGATTTGGGCTCAGTTGGGGACCACATTTCCACATTGTGCCTACTGGGTTCACTCAGATTTTAATGAATCCCATGGTGCGTGGTAGTGGGGGCATGGTGATGGGGGCAAGTATAATGTTGATTGTGTAGTGGAGGGGGGTAGGGGGTGCGTGTGAATTGAGGAGAGGCAATTACAGATAACCCTATGTATTTAGGGACTAAATCTTAGGCTGCCAAAGACGGTAACCTCAGGACAGAAATTTCAGATCTCCTTCACCTATCATTTGCAGGTGATTGCTGACAAACAGTGTTTGACACCACTGTCATGCAAAGAGAAAGAGGGACGAGAGGCTGAGAGCAAGCGCATCTGTTCCTTGCAGACACCGTCAGAGAGGCAGCCCAGCCCTTTGGGGGGGCTATAAGGATTGAGCTGCACGCCATTCGCTGCTGCCATATTCCAATTAACACCTCTCCATTCCCTCACCAAGCTTGTTAATCTGTTTAAAGCCAAATCAGTCCATTAGCAGCAGAAGGAAATTATCTGCTGTTCGCTCCCGAATGTGTAAAATGTCGCACTGTCTCCCACTGTTTACCCATTATCAATGAAACTCAATGGAGCCTCACCCACAGTCTGTCAGCAGAGGAAAAACTACCAGGATGGGCTGCAGACACACTCAAAGGCCAAAGAAGTACAAATGCATGTGTAACTACCAGAATATCATGTGAATGCATGTTAACCATATTCGAATGACCCTGCAGGCAAAAATAATGATGTGGCTTTCTGATTCTCACCTTGGGAATAATAAACAATTTTTTGTTATGTCTCACAACTGCCACTTTAACCCTCCAAGCAAAAATGTACAAAGCCACTCCTAAAATAATGATGTCGCTTGGTTGTGACCCCTCCCCTTTCCCCCAGGGACTCAAAAAAAAGATTGTGCAGGCTCCAGTTCAGGTGAAGCTATAACATGACCCAATGGAGGTAGTGAAGGGATGTAATATCATGGAAACATCAGAAATGAACAGAAATCAGTACAGTTATCACCACCACTCAGTGCTTTATTCAAAGACCTCCACTCATGTATGAGGAAAACAAGAGGAGGCAGAACTCAATTTGCAGAGTCAGATTCACCTTTTTGCAGGTGGAGGTGATGTCGAGGTCCTGGTAATGAGCCCCGAAATGTGAGCACTGAGGATGCAGAATGTTGTCGGGGCCATAGCCATAGACGCCGAAGAAGGTCACCTCACCAAATATTTCATGAATGCCTGTTTTGGAACATACCAAGATTGTCACTGAGCAGCATCCTTAGAAGGTGCAGGACTTGTAGATAGATTTGCGCTTCATTGTAATGCCAGACCCCTTTCTACCACCGAGAACAACAGTTCCTCAGTCTGCTGTCTCCCAGGTACTGACCCTTATAAACCACTCGCTAACGGCAACTCCTGCTACTTAGTTAAAGCAAAACTGAGGCCAAAAAATTATTTATTTTTTTTCTAATACTATTTCAGATGGAGACCAAAATAGTATAATGTTTGGAGCAGTTTGATCATCCACGTCCGAGAAAATAAATTCTAAAAACTTGACCATTATTGGCGACGCCATATTGCATTTTCAGCAAAGTTGGTCGGTGACATCACAACATCAATTCTAAAGACCACTGCACTTTCTTTGCAAGTGTTTTATACAGTTTGCCAAAATTTTTGCTTTCTCTGTTCTACAATATTTTCCTAGATTATGACTACAGTTCTGAAAAATAATTTCAGACAATAGTTCGTGTTCAGGAGACTCTGACAGCTCGAGTGAAGTCTTTTCTCAAGAGTTTGAGAATTTTGACTGGTTTGGTATGCAATCTTATCAGTTCAAGTGAGAGATCAATGTGTAGCTTCCGATATCAGCAAGAGTGAAGCATTAAACAGCAAACATAACAATGAGCAAGACCAAGATCGGCCTAGATTCTAGCTGGTAAGCTTTTCCTCTATGACTGTTTTGTGTTGCAGAAAAGCACCAGTCTCTTTTTGACATCTGCGGTTCACCCCATGTTTACGAATTTCAGTGAGGCCATGAGGCATTGTTGTTTTAGTTTATATCAAAAGAAAGAAATACTAATATGAAATACTACCATTTATTTGTAATGAGGAGAACACAAGCTAATGAAAATACTTAACTGTTGCTTTAAATACGCTCTATGAGAAAGACAAAGCAGATATTTTGTTGTTCGTCAAGTAGAGACTTTATTAAAAATAAACTTAGGGTACTTAAATTTAAGACATTCAGCAAAAGATAGGGTTTTATCCTTGAAAGTTAGCATAGAGACAATCCATGCCTTACAGCTAGCTCGACAAAACCCCTTGCATCAGAAACTGTTGAAATGAGAAGTTGATTTTCCTGATATATTGGAGGGAGAGCTGATGGGTTAAAACACTTACTGATCAGTGAAACAGCACTTAACAAGGGAACACTTATTTCATTCCTAAAGGGCTACTGTACAATCTGGACTTACTGGATAAAAAGTTGTGATATGGAGGCTCCAGGACATATGGGCCATTTAAGCCCTAACATCTGGCACTATCTCAATGTGAATCAGTTCATAAGTGAATGACCCATATTTTTGATGCCAAGTATTCAAAATTCATCAATATGATTGCTTGCTGTGCCCACGAGTGCATTAATAGGCCAGAGAAAGGCCATAAATTGTACAGGTTCCTACCTGAGCTGCAAAGAAAAAAAAAAGTCCCTTTTTTTGAAGGATGGAAACCAGCCTAGTCATCGTCGCGTTGAGAGCTAAGTCCCTCTGCTCGGCGGCAGGGATATGCTTTCTCTCTGTTACTGATTAAACTATATTAAATAAATATAAGCATTTGCTATACTTGACAGTAGCCTGTTGCATAGGAATGTGTGCACCCCCTCAATTTTCCTTATCAGACTTTCACTTTTTTCAATGTTCTGTTTTTCATTTGGCAACACGTATCAGAACAATGCAGAGGTTTCAATGATTGATCTGATATATGGTTTGCAATGTGTCCTATTCATTTTCATGATTCTATGCAGAGATTTATCATTAAAAAAATAACTAAATTATTTAATTTATAGGACATTGATGGGAAAAGGATTCAGAATAGTTAGTGCAAAATATTCTGTTGGATTGTCCGCGTGACCAAAGAAATTATCCAATGCCACAGATATATACATTACCTCTTTCTGTCAAGCGGAAACAACAATAAAGTAGCTGCACATCATTGATGCAAAAATCTTCTTGTTGTGTATTTTGTCATTGTCGCTAAAATGAAAAATAATGAATCACTTGAGACATAAGTACCAGTAGCAAAGCCGGTTTAAATCCTGGAAAGTTCCTGTGTTGCTTTTGAAATGTCCATATGGTGGTTAACAGAGACAACCACTCACCTGGTTATTCTCTTCAAGGAATACTCTGTCACTGCACTCTTTTTTTGCAGTGCCCACATGGAAAGAATCTATATGAACATACTGTATATGCGCATATTTGCAACCTATATGCTGCATATATGTGCATATATGCCGCATTTAGGCCCCATATAGGCCAAATTCAGGTACATATATGTGCATGTAGGTCTCCTATATCGCTTCTTTATATCCATATATAGGCTCTATATGTACATACAAGGTATATGTCTCCTATATAGCTCATATACCCAGTGGCAGGTTCTGTTTGTCATACCTATTGTCATACTGTCAGCTGTAATACATGATGCCTAGCTCATATTTTTATTCTCATGGTAATATCTGCATATTAGTCCAAAGTCCCTTACAGAAATAACAAGAATTTCATGCAATAACTTACATCACATTTAATCCTAAATACACGTTGACATGTGACAACGGTATGTGTTAACCAGTCATTATTAACTATGGCAAGTGAGAGGACACAAAAAGCTATGATATCAACACAAACATCTAATGCCATTTGTTAAATTTTTTTCCTGAAACATTATCAATAACAAGGTCATCAATTCTTTCCTGAAGCATACTTATTTCCATTCAATGAAGATTTATTTGTGAATTGTGGAAGAGAAGGAAATGTATAAAAATAAAATGGTTTGATTATGTTTATTTCATCAATAAACTTGAAAAAATGCTTAATGTCACTGCCAGATTCGCCACATTAGATAATTGGATTCACATCATTACCGCTCAGACACATCCACTGAAAGGTTATACACTACACTGTTACATCCACCAAATGCAATGTTTTCAATCTCGTCTGTAATGCAGTTTCTAGATGAATGGCTCAGAGGGCATTAGTCTAAGTGTAGAAAAATAAGACAAAAATAACAAAATAAAAGTACATAGAAGAACATACATTCAAGTAAACATGCCTTTCAAAAGTCATGTTCATCCCCACATCTATCGGAGCATTTCACTGTGGTTAATGAATTTGAAGACAAAGGGCTCTAATTTCTTGGCGCAGCGGAGAGTGGCGCAGCAGCGTGGTGCAGCCCACGCAGTGGCAATTTCGTCTGGTGCAGCCCACGCAGTGGTAATTTTGTGCGGTGCAACACCGTGTGCAGCCACTTTGGCAATTTGGTAGACGGACGTGCACCGAGATGGGTGTGGCGGTGTAGTAGGGGGAGGTGTCACATATTAATCAAGACCCAGTGACAATTTTGTAGAAAAAGTCTCCGCTGAAGTTGGGCAGAAAAAACTTGCCAGCTCCAACCTGGTTTACTTTCTGTGCAGTGGTAATTTGGCTGACCGCCGCACAGTGCGCACGCGTCACCGAAACCTCACTGGCAGGTTTCCAGAATGTCAGGCACATTTCAATGCTATAAATAATTACAGCAAGCACTATTTAATGTAACTATCTGAATCAGGACATAAATTATAGTATCTATATCGATTGTCCTGGTGTCAGATTAAAGGCGGTTGCCTCGCGTAATGGAAACTCGACCTGACTTAATCAATGCAGCTGAATCTGTGATGCAAACTAACCACATATATAGCCAACCACATATATAGTGCTTGCGTTCTATGCTCAGTAAAGCCGCTTGCATACTGGACACGAAACAAATTTTTCGCACGACTGATTGCAATAAAGTCAATGTTAAGACGCGAATACACACGTCTGTTTTTTTTTTCTGTTTTCTTCCATTGAAGATAGACAACAGTCTTTATTCGGTCTCTCTTTTGAAAATTAGTCAGATGGATCGAACAGATTCACGCTTTATTTCCACACCAAAGATAAAATAGTGCTTGTAGTCAGTGACCAAATCAACTCCATGACCCCTGACATTGTGAATTAAAAATCGCATGCACGATCAAGACTGTCCAACGCGAAATGCTCCACGTCCGGCGGCTAGCAAAAAGTAAAAGTATTGATATGAGAACAGATTCATAACGAAATAAAGAAAAAAAATATATCACCAACAAACAGAACATCCAAAAAAGATGGCCCGCAAATAAATAAATCGCAGTGCTCATTGGATTTTCTGTTTGTTGTTAAAATGTTTCTTTTTTTATTCTTTATTTTGTTTTCAATCTGTTCTAATTGTCCTCTTTTTTTGGCTGTCAGACACGGAGTATTTTGCATTTAATGTTCAACGGGCATTGTACATTGTCCCGCACCAATGTCGACTCACTTTATTGAGCAGAGCTCAAACAGAAACATTGATTGAAATTCTCGGTACTCATCTAAAAGAACTGAGCCCTCCTATCAAAACTTTCACACTTAATATCTAAAAGATTCAGTAGATTTGAAGAAATTAAAAACAATTATCGACTGTCGGACACAAAGTTATATTGAAACCATCCGACTGTCGGACAATTAAAACCCGGTCCGACTTTCGGACACCTAGACACTGCATTCAACGCAGCAACGCAATCTGTCGTGTGAAAAATTCATTTTGCGTCCATTGTGCAAGCGGCTTAATTTTATTATTATTGTCACTTAGGTTTTATCGTTTTTAGCGGGGGAAAGGAATACAACCTGATTGCTATGATCTCATACTGAGTTAAGATAACATTTTGAAAATAGATGTGTAGTGTATCTTGCATTGTCGTCAATGCATGTTAATCCCAAAATTTTAAGCAGCAACAGGATGTAATAATAGGAACACGCTATCCATCGTTTCTCTTCCCAATGATGCAGGCAGAAGAAATAAAGGAGCAACCGTCATATTTCATTCCAACTTCATAAGTCTAAATGATCTGACGTAGTTTTCATTTTGAAATTCCATTCATGTTCGCTCATGGTAATAATTCAAGAATGCCTCATATTTGTAATGCTTAATATAGACGTAAGCGGTGCAGAAAACAAACCTGAAGCAGCAAAGTTAAATGCAACATTAATGCATTGTGCAGATATAGGACAGAGGCTTCTATATTCCAACACTTTAAAGGGGAGGAGCTCATTTTATTGGTGAAGAGTTGACTCGGCTGTGTTAAACCCACTTAAGCCTTTTCTCCTCCCTCTTTGCCACTTGCGGCAGAAGGAGGGACAGAGGCGGGACAGAGGAGCACTTGCGCCAGGCTATGCCGAGCATGAAATTGCAACATACGCCTGGACACACCTCGTTGGCGAGGCGCTCCCACTATTCGCCGCACCTGTACCTGGTCTACGAATTTAGAGCCCAAAGTCTACATTTCTGTTCCCAGTTTTAATCAACAGACACTTGTCTTTTATCGGAGATGCTTGTACAGCAGCTAAAGGTCCCAGGCTTTTTCTTACAGGGAAGAAATAACAAGGATTCTTAAATTCCCATACGGAAAGAACCTATATAAACATAGGTTTTGATATAGGGCCACATGTAGGTTTCGCATATATGCGACATACATAAAATTGGCCGTTTTCATATATTATATGAAAATTGACAATTTTATGTATGTAAATGAGCTTTGTATTTCGGAATTGGGGTTGTACTGTCGAATAAATCAACTTTAACCAGTGACTGAACTGAATAGTGTTAGCTTTAAATGTATTTGACAGTTTCTGCTCACTAGAAACAATAAAATTAATTCACCTTTTGACCATGCTTGAAGGACCTCCAAAGCTCTCTTTTTTCCCCCTAGCAAGATGATGTCAGTATTGGTATTAATTCAGCTGTATCTTGAGCACAGTCTCATCTTGCCTCATCATTCAGTGACGCTGTCTGACCAAGCATCAATATACAATGCAAAATGAGGCTTCTGGCATTCTTATTTAATGCCAGTTTAAAAGTAACTTCTTACCTCGAACCGGAACCCATCAGAATGGCAAGTCACCCAGGTCCTGTAGTTGCGAAACAGCCCCAGACCATCACACTACCACCACTGTAATTAACTGTTGGCATGATGCTTTTACTGTGGAATGGCGTGTGAGCTTTACCTGAGATGTAATGGGACCCCTGTCTCTCCAGAAGTTCCTTTTTTGACTCATAAGTCCACGGACTATTATCACAGTTTTAGGCAAATATACAACACGTGTTTGTGTTCTTTTTGGCCAACAGAACTTAATCAATTGAATTTGTTAAATTGGTAAATTTCGTAACCCAGGAGGCAATGTTGTGATCCTGCATACTCTGTCTTTGCCACGCCCATGTTCATGTCTAGTTCAAGTTCTGTGCCTGGCCTAGTGCCATGATTTATTGATTCTTGTGTTTTAGTGACCACTGCTTCGACTGACCGTTCTTGGACTATGTATTGAGTATCTGGTTATTAGGATTTCTTGTTTTATTATTTTCATGTTTATCTCGTCTCCATGCCTTGTTTTGTTTTCATAGCCATGTTTATGTTCCTTGCAATGCTTTGCACCTTGTCTCCCCCGTCTGGTCAGGTGTGTATCTTTGCTCACGGTCCCTTGTCTTGCGTGCCACTCATTCGGGTGATTTATTGGTTTCTGGGTTTCAATCTTCTTTCATTATCTCGTGTTCTTCCTTCCTCTCTCTTTTACTATCTTACAAACACAGACTAACAGTTTGTTATTTTTCGCTAACTACGAACCCACACTAACCCTGTATATTTTGACTAACTTACTAACAAACACTCGGGATTGTATTGCTGCACTTACTAATTGACTAACGATCTCTCTGCAGTCGCCCTATTCCAGTCTCCGCCTCCTTGGCTTTCCCTATTTATCTCTGCTGCGATTTTCTGTGGGTCTCCACAAATGCTTTGCGCTTTCCTTTCTCTGATCTATACACTTTTAGTACTCCGTGACTGGAGCTGTTGTTCGGTTCATAGGTTTGTCTTGTTATCCCTGTCTGCGTTTTGGCTTCAGCCAAATTCATGTGATTTGTTTATTCCCAATGTGTCACTCCTTGATTATTGTTCCATTTATTGCACCCGTGTTCCCTGGTCATGTGTTCTCCTGGATGTGTATACAAGATGTCTGTTTGATTCACTTCCTTGTCAGATCGTTCTTCCTTGTTTCCTGTGCTACGCTTCTCTCGCCCTGATTCATTGTGATTTATCTTTCTGACTGGACTGTCCTAGACACCGAGTTTTGCCGATTCCCTGTACTTTTGCCGGATTCTTGTTTTTCGACCTCTTTTTGTCTGACTTGTGATTGGTGCCCTGTGTATGACTCTGGATTTCGCCCATTGGACTCTGATGTTGGATTGCGGACATTGTACTGTTGCCAGCTCTGTTGGGGGGTTTCCCCCTTCGGCAATAAAGCCTCCTTTTTGTATTCTACTGATTTTCGCTTTTGGTTCATTTCGTAAAACCCAACAGGCAAGTACTTATTCACATAGGGCCAGGTAGGGTTAGGTAGCTTTTTTTCTGTCAGTGAGTGAAATCATAATTTAAAAACAGCATTTTCCTGGAATATCTTTGTGCAATATAACATTAGTTTAACATTCAAGTGTGACAAATATGCAAAAGTAGAAGAAATTGATATTGGAGCAAATACATTTTTACAGTGCCGCATGTGTTCCGCAGAAGAGATGGCTGGAGATGGAAAGAATAGGCAGAGGGAAGGTAGAAGAATAAGAGTGGGATGAAGAGGGGGGGAAGAGCAGGTAGACTGACAGCTTTGCCCAGAGCAAAGGCACATCTCCCTGCAGCAGATAATGCGCCCACCACAAATCTGACAACACTGTATATAATGAGCCATCTCACTGCCCACAGTTCCAGAGAACAAACTTTTTCCCCATCTCAGAAAAAGAGAAAAACAGGTACTTTCACAGTTTTGAATGCAGTCATATGAATCAATATTTAATAATTCATTCTTCAGCTGCCAATCACTGGGAAGGGTTTAGCTTTTAAAAGCATTTGTTGATCATTCGTGTTCATAACCACAGTAGTTAATGCTGATGTATATTTGATTGTAAAACGTTCAATGTATTTTTAATGGATGTCTATCCTTATCTTCCATTTGATAATATGAGAACATCAAGCTAATTCAGTATTTCGATTTCATACATTTGTGCATCATCATTGTAAATTGAGGTTAATGAATACATTGGCTATTTCCATCTCTTATTGAGGTGGAGTACAGTTTAAATATTCGTTAATAGTTTAGTTAATCCTATGAGAATCCTTTGGAGAATGTTCAAATAATCATGTGGCTTATTTATTAGCCTATTTAAATATACTGCTAATGTAACTGCAAACTAATTTGAAGTTATCTGCGTGCTTCTGTAATGGATTTTCACATCACTAATTCATGTTAACTACCACATTAGGAAATTCCAAGTCATGCAAACTTTATTATCCAAAAATATTAATTCACATCGACCGGATGGCAAGAACCTATGGGAGCTCTGAGAAATTATTTCAGCTATGAGTTCGTTCTCAGAGTGGGGGGCTGATTAACGGCTGCACTTAGCCAGTCGTGCAGTGCCCAGGCAGAGTGGGAGGCCTGCCTGGACTAATTTGTTTAATTTTTCATGAGGCGTTTCCAGCGAAGGCACAGAGCGGGTTGTTTTCTTGGTTTCTCGGCAGGCGAGATATCTATCACTGAGAGAGCCGGGAGGATCTGAGGCTCCCTGGGAGGAGGCAGTGTGGGGAGAGAGGAGAAGGGAGGGCAGATTTTTTTCCCTCACATTTTCAGAGTCTTTGTCATCCAAGCAGCTTTGCAAACTTCCTCAATCTCTCACTTCGTGCCAATACATCCTATTAAAAATTTATTCATTTCCACTTAGAAAGGGCTTTCTTTTTCTCATGAAATATTCCCTGCCAGTCAGAAAAACATAAGCATTTCAGATTTTTTTTTTTTTAATGTATATATGAGACCACGGAATAAATGTCAACCCTTTTTTTTTTTTCTTGAAACGGATTGCAAAATTTATTTTAAGAAATGTTTTTAGTCAGGTTCCTCGTTGATTAGGGAACTGAATTAACTATTTAACTATGTAATTATTTCAATCAGTACTAATTTTACCAGCAATGCCTATAACAGCTGGACCTGTGGATATTTAATTTGTGGGTTTTTTTTTTCCCATTACTTTTATTTTAACGAAATTGTCCTAGAAGGCTTGACCCTCTCTGTGCATGACCTGCATGCTTTCCCAATGTTTGCATGGGTTTCCTGTTGGTGATCTGCTGTTGGTGAACTAAAAAGAGATTTACCTGGGTGGAACAAGACTTCTCCTCCAGGCACTTTTCACAGTCTTAAGTGAATAGGATGGGGTAAAATGTGGAGGTAAAATTAGCTCGCTGGATTCAATGAACCACAAATGCTGTTGGTGGGTGACAGCAGTACATGTTTTTAAGTCTCTGGTGAAAACTCACCTGTTCTCGTTAGCCTTTGTGTCATGTTGACCTTTGCACTTGATATGAGTTTTTTTTTTCTTTTGATGTTTGTTGTCTATCTTATTGTTCCTATATTTGTACCTATACTGTACAGCCCTTTAGTCAACCACAGCTGTTTTAAAATGTGCTCTATAAATAAAGCTTGACTTGACTGGATGTCTTCAAAACTACAGCACACTCTAAAATTCATACTTAGGCCCAGTGGTGACACTACAGGTAAGGGTATGGGGTCCATAAAATAAGCAGGGGAACTACTTTAGGGTCCAGCAATACTCACAGCAAATTTAACCTTATTTCCATAAGATCTGTTCGACATATTGCATTTTTGAAAAGTTAAGTTTGGCCTGAAGGTGGTGCTACAGGAATGGTCATGATTTCATCAGAACAATAGTATTGTTGTCCTGTGTACTGAAATGTTCAAAGCAATGTTGATCTCATTCCCACTAAAAGTAGTTGATTTATTGCCCGATAAATTTGGGAATGAAGTTTCGCTTAACAGTATAACAGTAACAACAATAGAGCCATTAAAATCAATTAAGTCCTTTCTCCTTGCATCAGGAATGTTGACAGCACTCTCATTAAAACTTTAAGTTGTTACAAAAGTACATTGTTTAAAATGAAAATTTCAGGCTGGTGGCAGTGGTGGAACAAGGAGGGCTGTCAGGTCACCAACAGCACCTTTACACACCAGGAATTATCACAGGAGGTTTGACATAATTTCCATCAAAACTGAGAGTTATTATTATTTGTAAATATTAAACTTAACAAAGTAGTGGCCCTTCAGGAGACATTACAGAGCCATCAGAATCAATAACTACCTTTTCTATGCCCCAGATATTTTGAAAGCAGATGTACCATGTGTCATGGTTTGGAGGCTTTGAGAACTTTCTTTGTTGCTCTCGTCCGGGACAATATCGTTTTGCTCTCAATCGGATTCCTTGGCCAGCTGGCATCTATTGGGGGCGTTGCCCAGATTCTCTTTAAGTCCTAGTTCCACCTCACTTCCCATTGCTAGACTGTCAGTGTTATGTTTGCACTTTAAGCTGGGAAGGTCTCTAGTAAGAGAGTTGTTTTGGGCTTAGCTGCATATTTGATGAGAAGTTCTAGATAGTTCTCGCCTTGCTTCCTTGCCTCGGACAACATCCAGGTCCGTTGGAACCGCGAGTCTCGCCCCCTTATTTTATTTGTGTCTCTCTCTCATCTGCGGTTCCCCCTTTTATTCTGGCCGCTGCGTTTGGCATCATAACTCACCTCAGTGTAGCTGGTCGTCACAGCGGCACAGCGCGAAACTACCCTGATGTCATCCTTAACACGACACACCTATAACTGCAGTCATATCAGGTTTACATTTATTCCGTCGATTTCATGAAAGATTTATGTGTTCAAATCAGGGGACGCGCAGTATTGTCACCACGTTATGACACTAAAGTCCGGCAAGTGTTGAATTGTACTTTCTGTTTGACATTGTCCTGATGTATAGGGATAGCAGCTGGTATTGCGTCCAATGCAGTTGCACATTAAATTCCGTACTACCTAACAACGCACAGCAATGACATCCGAAGAAGGCACAGAGAGCAATGTACATTTCACTCCGAATTTGACGGCAAAACAAATGGATTGTTCAAGCATGGGATAATTCAGTGATCATTGCAGAGCAGAGTTCCAAGTTGCAAATGCGCAGACCGTAGGACAGGGATGGGCAACGAGGGCCGTATCTGTCCATGATTTTCACACAAACCTCTGGCCTTCAATTAGTTAATAATCTAAATTAGCCAGACTATTAATGAAATCTGACATGTCTTTAAATTATCATGAATTACCACCAAAGACTGTTCTTGTCACCCTACATAAAGCATTTTTCTTTGATCAAACCTTTGCAAAAATCTATATTTTGTATGCAGCCAATTAACTCAATTAGTCAGGGTAATTGATAGAAATAAAAACCTGCATACACACCGGCCCTCCAGGACTGGAGTTGCCCATTCCTGCCGTAGGAGATGGCAGAGAATCAGAATTCATTGCTTTATGATGTCTTCTCTCATCTGTGATAAGTTTAAGAGCAAAATGATTTGTCAACATCCGGAAACTTATTTTTTCTGTGCCATTTTTTATAACAAGCGTGTCTTGACATTACTTTCCCAATTGGAATTAGTCAGGGGAGCATAACTGGACACAAGACCGTCGCTTTTAATTTTTCTGTGAACAGGGTCACTGACAAAGAGAATTTTGCCATGAATGGAGTCACGGACAAGAGAAACGCATTTCATGAATGGAACAGCTTTGGTGAACAAGTGAAAACGTGTTTGAAGGTATGGCAATGCACAGAAGTTGCCTAAAACAATATAAGTTTCAAAAACACCGCAATTTGAAGACTTTTTTCAAAGATGGCGCATGAAGCCAGACTCCCAGCTACAACGCTGAATTTTCCCTTTATTATAGCGATGGTTGATGATCATAATAACAACGGTAATCTTGAGACTCAATCTAACTCGACTAAGTTGTCCCGAGGTCGACTATGAAATAGTTTCTTGCAGTGACAATTCTCTCTAACCAATCAGTGGGCTGAAGTGTTGCCACGTCACATTTTAGTACCTGGTCAGCTTTTTTTTGAACCCCAGGAGAGCAGGTACCAGAAAAGGTGGTACCAGGTACCAAGTACTAGGTACTTTTTCTGAATGGAAAAGCAAAAAAGGCGAGTAGAGCCGGTACCGCGTAGTGGAAAAGTGCCATAAGAGTGTGACGTGATTCCCATCAAAACTGTTTAAGTTGTCACATTTGGAAATGTTAAGTTTGACCTCGTAGTGACACTACAGGAAGGGTCCTGTATGCACCAGGAATGAATCTAAGAAGTTTCATGTAATTTCCACAGAAACTGGTCTAGTTATCGCACAAAACACAAAGGACCTGTGGCAGCAAAGCTGAAGCCATAATATCCCCCAAAAACACAGTTCTGGAGATACAAATACTGGACTGACTCACAGGCAACCTAATGTTAAACTAATGTCATCATGGCATATGGCCTGAGGGTATAAGATAACTATCACTGGGCGCAAATTTGACCCAAATGTCAGTCTGTGACTAACAAAGGGTAGGGCCTTTGGGAAAATCCTAGAAAACGTGTCTGATATCTGAGGACCTTTTTGCATAGACTGAGCCAAGGATAAGGAGTGCTGATTTGTTGGGTAGTCAAATCTGCAGATCATTAACTGCAAAACTAATGCAGCAAAGATACCTGTGCAAAAGAGTAACTTGTTGCATTTTCCCAGAGATTGGGAAATTACACCTGCTGTATCCACAATATTCCAAGGTCCCATGATGCCTTGAGCAAAAGATATGCAGAACTTCCAATGCTGAGAAATGAATAAATTATGGAAGGCAGTACTAGACTGACATTTATTAGCATGCTATGCAGTAGGTCTTAGTTGTTGAGCTGCAAATTTTCAAAGAAATTGTAATTTCTGGCTATAATGCCATTTTGTTGAATTTTTTGTAAGCCACTATATGTGGCATTAGAAATCTGATCGTAGATTTTAGCTAATGTACAGTTAAACTCTGTATTTTATGCAGTAATAAACTCTCCTCTGAAAATAAACAGGTACTTTAAGCTGTATGAAGTGTTTATTTATAATGAAAGTGACATTTGGGTCAGTTAGAATCCAAAAGACCGTTAATGTAGGTTTTTTTGAAGGTCCTAAATAGGGTTAAAAGAAATTGAGTTATTATCGCACAAAACATGAAAATTCAATATGGCCGCTAGGTCACATGACTAGGCACAAGCACACAAAACTAGGTCAGTTTGTTGAACTGCCTAAGCGCAATACACACCAATTTTGATGTCACCTGACCAATTCGACCAATAGTGAGCTTCTAGAATTTTGACCGGAACTAAACGCCATTCGCAAACTTTGAAGGACTAGCAATGCTCTACATTTGTATCAAATTTGAGCTCAATCCGCTCAGTGGTTCTGGAGGAGAAGATCTTTAAACGTTTTTAGCTTTTTCCAATATGACTGCCAAGTCATGTGACCTAGATCAACCAACTGGCCAGGAAATAGCAGCGAAGTTACGTGAAAATTGGTCAATTAGTTTTCAATTTACGTGGTCTCAAAATTTTAAATTGCGGCAGAATAATGAAAATAATAAACAGAAAGATTACAATAGGGCTTCAGCCATTCGGCTTGATGCACTAATCAATAACATTATAGGACAACCATACAGATTTACTTCAAACTAATTGTGGCGAATGAAGAGACGATTACAGAGGAAACAACTTGGGTAGAGTTCTCTTCATCGCTGAAAAATTTACAATTTAAGGGGCTGATCACACCGAACGCGCTTTATCGGCGTGGAAACACGAGGCATCTCTGACCTGTTATTTTGAAGCCAACGTTGTAAAAAGGTGCTGGACGCGTCTTTTCCGTAACGTTTCTGTCACTCATCTTTGCAAACATTCTGAGATTTTAATTAAAATTTTTAAACCGTTTCAACGAACTAGTCAGCGAACTGATTTCATGTCTTTTACCATGATTGAGCTGGGAAAAGACTGACAATGACCTGAAGCACCTTTTTATTAAGGCGCCTCAAAATTAGACTGTGTTTGATACCAAGCGCATCAAAAAAATAGCGAGGTGACTGATGCACAAAACCAGCGTCCTGAACACGTCTAATGATTTGAGAATAGTAACAAAAAAGGCGCCCCATGCCGATAAAGCACATTCGGTGTGATCTACCCATAAGCTTACTACCTTGTAAAAATAAAACTAATAAATATATTATTATCTTAGGAAACCTCTATATCTAGCTAGTGCGAGAGCACTTCCTCTTCAAAGAGAGCAAGGCAGAGGGCATAGATTTGGGGGTAGTGCATGCTAGGTGCAGTTTGTGAAAAGATTTTTGTACTCCTCAGTCTCCTGATTACTTTCTTCACATGAATCCAAATATTCACAATTCACTTGATTCTGGTGATCTCCTCACAGGTTAGCAGGCTAATCCTTAGTATGGCTGGAATGACTAAGATCACTTTGCATTTCTTCAGTATGTCTCAAATAGTAAATCCACCAACTTTTTGATCATTAATGATTAAAAATTACTTTAACAGTAATTCATGCTGTCATATTGTAAAGTGTTATCGGTAAAATTAGTATATGAGGACTGTGGCCAGTTAGTGAACCGCTCTTAAAATGCTTGGATGAGGTTGCTGAATGTAACTTTTTCAAGCCTGAATTTGGCCTTGATAGCGTACTGCTGTAATGCTCTGGTGAAGCCTACTTGAATTGAGCCTATTTTGCTTCTGAAGTACCAAAGAATAATTTTCCCTTCACTGAAATTGGATGTTTTCTGTTCTTTTTCCTACAGGAGAAGGTTAGATGTGAACCCACTTGAGAGTACTTGGTGTCTTGAAATGAGAATATGTAGCTCTGGGTGAAGGAAATGAGCGGTGTAGATTGTCTGTTGCCAAGTGCTTTTGCACTTCTGCATGAGATTGGAAATGGAAGTAGACGTAAAATACCAAATTAGAAGTTGTTTTTGCCAGCCGAGTAGACGTGGAGTGAAATGGCTCATGTCTTGACCCTCTTTCACAGCATTGTTGGCGGGTTAAAAAGTATTTGCCTCTTCTAGATTTCTTCTTCTTCTTTTTTTGCATATTCGTCTCACATCAATGATTAAAGTCATCAGACTAATTATATTATAAGACAAATGTGACCGGAATAAGTGAAGAGTGAAATTCAGTTTTTAAATGATGATTTCATGTATTGTAGAAAAAGCCTGGCCCTATGTGAAAAAATAATTGCCCCTTTAGGTACTAAATCAACCAATTGACTCAATTTCACTGGACACACTCAGGCACAAATACTGCCAGCCGTGATTAATCTAATCATCACATAAAAGGCATTTGACCTAGGCATCTACCTGTATTTCCATATTTTTCTTTTTACAGGATTTCTCTGGGCATCAGCCTTGGGGCACGGGGTGTGTCACCCTCAGGCAATAGCAGCACGCAGGCTGTGAGGGTGGGACATCATGCTGTACTGCAGGGTAGTGCTTTGGATGTTGTTGAGCCAGGGAGGAGGGGGCAACTTTGATTATTCAAGTAGAAAAATGATGAATTAAATAATGAAATAAATTGAATTATTTGTGCTGCCAATTAATATTTCCATTTTTTTTTTTTTTTTACTTTAGTTTTGCTCTGCTGTTGCGTGCTTTTACTGTTTCATTTCTGCAGTCTGTATCCACCCTGCCCACACCACACCAAGTTCACCATTCCTTGATACATCTATAACATTCAAGAAGCAAACACATGGAACATGAATTAGACAAAGAGGCGCAAAGACAGATTGCTAGCACAATACTTAGGGCTGAACTGTGTTATGTACTGTATCTTCAGGGTGAATTTTGCAAAATATGCTTCTAAAACCTGAACTGTCTGGCCCATATGTGGTTGTTGCCCCAAACAAATACATCGGCAGTTTAATCCAGAGATGGAATTGGCTCACTATAATTTGCTGTGTCACTTACTGTGTCAGTGGCATCATAAATTCGTATTTTCTCATAAAAGCATTCCTGAATGAATTCACACAGCTCTCACAAAGAATGTCATCAATTTCTGTTTTTCATTTTATTATGTTATCATGCCTGCTTTCCAAACAGTCCCTTGATATGTCTATCACACTCGCATGGTTGCAGTTTGACAGTAACCAGTCGTAAAAGATTACAAACAGTTCAATTCGACTGGCTGATTCAGCCTCTGAAGGACTGGGGCTATAACAAATTCAACTTTATTGGAGTACAGTGTATCATGTCAGCCTCAAAACATGGGGTATATAAGAAGATATTATGGTAAAACCTCAGAGGTAAAAATGACACTCTTGAATTCAAAGTGTCTATGTAATGGGGGGCAAAATTTCCGAAGGCTGCGAACCGCAACCATCACCAGCCACTACTGACATCAGGAGGCACAATTAGTCTGCACAGCTAATGACTAAGGCCCCCAGGGAAGGGTATGAACAATGGTGAGCTGTCTTCAAGACAGTTTCAGCAGTCCGCCTTAACCACTGAGTGGGCCTCAGCTTTTCCCAGCTCCCCACAGCTGCTTTGGTGTAACTCTACAGAGGCCATGTTGAGATCCAAGCAGAACAAGAGTCATCTAAACAAGTAAAAATAATCAGACTTTCCTTTCAATAGCATAAACACTGAAGCAAAACAGAAAATCACTTCCATAATACACCCTGTCATTCCAGGATTTTCTCATGCCAAAGAATCATACAAAAAGCAGGTTTTATCCTGTCGATGCTGCTAGCTTAGGTGCTATTAATACATCATGTGTGGGATGCGAAACACCAGTCATAAGATCAGGAGTTGGGGAAAGGCTTTGCCAAAACTTTCGGTTCTGTGGTGACACCAAAACAGATTGTATTTAATATATCTTACTAAGTATTCTTTTCTAATATCTTAGTTCCCTCTCTTATTTTTCACTGGGCTCCATCTTAATTGTCAGTGATTATTTGGTAGCGGAATGGTTCAATGTAAAATTTTTGACATTCTTACTGAGGACTCGCCTTGATAAGCAGACTGACAGATTAGATTTTCATTTTTATTTTGACCCCATAAAATGGTGACATGTAAATGCAAATGCAATTGAATGGGGGCTCTGTTTTGCTTACTTAATCAGAATACTGTCCACTGTACAGCAGATTAGGTCTTTGAAAATGATGTCAAGTGTCTAGAAAATTGCACATAAATACAAATTGTGGCTTAAATAAATGTAAAATTAAGTTCTATTGTTTATTTTGCATTTTACTTTTCAATTTTGAAATAACATTTGAATATTTTCCTCTGAAAATTAAATGCCTAAATTAAATAGCTTTTCAATTTTTATTTTAATAAAATAAATAACAATGGTATCATAAAAAAAAAAATACAACTAGAATGCCCATACAAGTACGTGAAAATGATTGCGGAATTATGTTTTTATTCTCAAGTTCATAACAGTTTACTGTAATATTGCCCCCCAAAACCTTCCATACTTTCTAGTACATTTAGTGTAACTTGATTTTATATATATATAGGCAGGCATGTTTAATAACAATATTCCTCCATGACTTTATATGATCTTGTAGTTGGAATGAAGCTAGCTGTAAGAAATAGCACTCAGGCTCCACACAGTTACGTTACATTGCTATTGCAAGTAGTAAAAACTGAGGACAGAGTAAAACACAATAAAATTGTGATACATTATTTCGCCTTTATAACTCTCATTTTATAGGGATTCATTATGCTGTTTGTCGGCACCCTCAGGTGAGATTAGAAATAAGTCGCACTTCAGTTCAGATGTGGTTCTGACAAGTCATATGTTGACTGTTTTATTGTATCAAAAAGATACTAAAAATGCCCTTGAGCAAATGACACTCACTGGTGCCATGTAATTTACATGGAAAACGCCCCCTGAAGTACAACTATGCCCTCAACATAGTCTCTCTGCCTCGTTGCAAGTAGCCCTGGGGGAAAGAAAAAAAACCAGTTAGTCCTTGCAGCTTGCAAAAAATAGTATGAAGCTGTCATTCTGCATGTGTATCATCAAATGTAGTGCATTCAGAAAAACAGGGCCCATTGTCTTACATTGCTAGAGATACATTGCATGTAGAACAAGGTAGAAGTCAACAAGAGCATTGATAGATAGATTCCAAGTTATTGAAAGAACTCAAAAATGCTTTGTAGTTGGTTACTTTACTTTTCTAAGTTTAGTCAGCTCTTTATGTTTTGCAATGTAGAAAAAGGCAATCGTAATATAACCCCATTTCCAAAAACATTGGAACGGTGTGTTAAATGTAAATAAAACAGAATGCAAGGATTTTCAAATAATTATATATATATATATATATTCAATTGAAAATAGCACAAGGAAAATATTTAAGACGTTGAAACTGAGATATTTCATTTTTTTTTTTTTAAATGCGCTCATTTTGAATACCAGCAACACACTTGAAAGTTGAAACTGGGGCATGTTTACCACTGAGTTGCATCACCTCGTTTTTGCATACATAAGGAGCTTCAATTTGTTTATCCTCCTCCCATCACTTATAGGGAAGTCTTACTTATTGTGCTCAAGGAAAGCTATTCTTAACTAATCAACCACACACTGGAATGGTCGCACGTCATCATGCTATGTGAAGTATGCTAAGGTAAAAACTGGGATGCATTGCAGTGTCACTATTTTCGTTGGCCATATTTTGAATCGTATGTTCATAACATATTATATCAATAGCATATGAACTGGATACTACTTTGTACATGCAACTGTCATGATAGTTGTCATGGTTCTGCTTTTGTGCTAGTGTTTTTTTTTCCTGTAATATAGATTTTCATTTGTTTGACTATTGTTCTATTTAGTTTAGTTCTACAGCACTGAACAATATTCCTGGCCTTTAAAGTGTTTGATATTCTGTGTTGTCGATAATACTAGATGAAAAACTGCTCTGAAATTTTCATGGTTAATGATTTTAAAGTACCTTCAAAAGTAGTTTCAAGACAATTGTGTGCTCCAAATTGGTGTCACTTCCTCCTTGCCTGCTTGTCAACAATTTCCAAAATTTTAATTTGAATTTTGATCTCTAGACATTCTCTGTTCATAAGGTGATGAAAATAAGTATAGAAATCTGTACTTGGGTATAAAAATTTTTTTATTCAGTTCTGTTAACAAAAAGGCTTTGAACCAATTTACTGGTATTCAGAGCTTTCAGTAATAGAGGTAAAAAAAAGCCAGAATTTGACGAACTTTCCCTTCGGATGCAAGAGGTAGAGTTTGTCCGTCGTGCAGAAACAGCTCCATGGCGGATAGGAGAGTAGGGACGGGACTTGGGTCACAGTTTGCTTGTGAATGAATGAATCACAAAAGGTAAAAAAGTGATTTTTAAAAATGAAAAGGGAAAGAAACTCAAAAAATGGAAACCTGGTTTTGGGGGGGTTGCTGCCTGCGGTGAATTTTCTTCGCCAGCTGAGTGCTATCCTGCTGTGTGGTCAGGTGGTTGATTGCTGATTGTTTGCAGCTGTGGAGAGACTATTTAAGAGGCTCTTCCAGTGCTGTCTGGTGCTTCTGTGTCACTCTTGCGAGGTCTACGAAGCCCTTTGTGTTTAGTCAGAGGAAGCTCCTTTACAGAGTTTAGGATTTGGTGTTCGTCCATCCTATAGGCCTTTTGCAGTAAGCGGGTCACGTGACCATTCTCCCATAGCAACAAACCAGACATTCCTTGACAACGCTAAGTGCTTGACTGACCAAGAGTGGAATACCTACACTATAGAGGCTGTTTATGTAATTATTCTTTAAGTTCGCGACTTCTCCTTCCAGATATAGCTAGAAGAAGCATTGATTATTAGTTGTAGCTAATTTTTGAGACGAAAGAACGAGTGAAGGCGAGTTATCGAGGCCGATTGCTTTGCATTCGGTGGACGCGACACGCCAAGATTGCGGCGTTCTCAGGTATGTTTACTACCATTTAAACACTCATCTTTATACCGCTAATCATCCCGCATTTTGCAAAGCTTCAGGATTTTATTTCTAGAGTCACTAGACTCTAGTTTCAGCCATAAAAGCGAATATTTTTGCGATCAGATCGTTTCGCGACCAAAGATACTGTGTTAGTTTACATGTGCAAAGACACGTGCACGTGGCATGTCAGGACCGTCAGATCGTACGGGATCATGTCCGAGACCGAACACTACCAGCGACAAGAACGGCTGCTCAAGTCCAAGGACGACGTGGATTCATTCACCCCAACACCGTACGGAACCGTCTGCGAGCTGCAGGCCTGCGTGCACGACGTCCTTATTTCGGCCCCATATTGACGGATCGTCACCGAAACCAGCGTCTACAGTGGGCAAACAGGCACCAGAATTGGCGACTGCGATAATGGCACGGTGTCATCTTTTCTGACGAGTCACGATTTCACTTAAGGAACGCAGATGGCCGTATACGTGTTTGGCGGAGACGTGGTGAACGTTATAACGCCGATTGTGTCGTTGAAATGGACCGTTGGGGTGGTGGCAGCGTTATGGTGTGGGGTGGAATAAGCTACCGTCACAGAACCCCTCTCCGTATCTGCAAAGGAAGAGTGAACGGCGTCTACTACCGGGACCAGGTTGTGCCGTTCTTCAACCAACACCACGATGTCCACTCGTTCCAATGGGACAACGCTAGGCCACACACTGCAAGGGTGTCCATGCAGTACCTTGCACAGCAGAACATCCCCGTGCTTCAGTGGCCAGCTCTGTCACCCGACCTCTCCCCTATCGAGCACTTATGGGATGAAATTGGACGACGTCTTTCCCGTCAACGCCAGATGGACAACATCCGAGAACTTGAGGTTGCCCTTGTTCAGGAGTGGAATGCTATCCCTCAGAACACTATCCAGAGACTGATCAACTCCATGCGACGACGATGCACCGCATGTGTCAGTGCCAATGGCGGTCACACCCGTTATTGACTTTCCTGTTTGACCCCTACACCAGTTAAACCTCTCTTGCGCATTAACATTATCGTGAATGAAATTGAATGATGTTTACATTTCTTCTTAAATCATTCATTATCTCAAATGCATCATACGTATATACTTCACATATCAATCCGTGGAGCTATTCCAGATTTTGTGAGGGGTGCGTTTTCATTTGTACTCAGTATATTAGTGGTCACTTGCGTTTCACGGGTGGCTTTTAGAAACCCTATCCTGTGCCGCGTCTGGGCCTCAGTCCCATTCCCCTTTCACAAGAGGTTCCTCTAAACATAAAAGAAGAACAAAGATAAACAATAAACCATCTACGTAAAACTAAAGGAATATAAAGCGTGTCGTACAATGGCTAAAACACAGCATAGGCAGCGTGATCACAATACTTCATAAGTAAGACTGAGCAGAGCTCAGCCTTAAATGCGCACTGCCTGCAGCTCATTAATACTGGGCCGCAGGTGCTGGTAATAATTAAAATGAGGTGGATGTCGTGAGTGGGCTGAAGGCTGGAGGCGAGGCCTCAAAACCTGGGCTTCATATTTTAGTTTGTTATTCCTTGCCCTGCTTATTTAATTTGTTTTCCTTTTTTCATACTTTTAGTATCCTTCAAGTTTCCTGTGTAATGTATCTCCCCGTGCCCTGTCTCCCCTTAATTTTATTCCTCGCCTCCTTTATAGTCTTGATCAATGGTCCTCCTCCTCACTTGCCTCATTCCCACTCCCAACCTGCTGCTTGTTACCGCTGTCTATTTACGTTCTGTCTTTCAGAGCATTACTTGCAGTCTTGCCAGATGTTTCTATCAGTGTCTCAACCTGCCTCTTGTCAGTATTCTTATTCATTCTGTTTATTGTTTCTTTTAATACAGGTCTTCTCAATTATTTTTAAGTAGGTATCTGTGCCTGGTGTCTTTCCTCCCCGCCCCAGGTCACCCAGGTGAAAGTGGGAATTTACGTTTTGAGTATATTACGTTGTAAGTTGTTTTATATTGTTTCCTGGCTGAATAGTGCAAGATATAGCCAGTGTAGTTTGTTATGAGTGTATGTTTTTTGTACTGCCAGTTTTTGTTGATCACATAGGGTACTGTATACAACTATTTGTCACTTTTGGCCATGATCAGTATCCCAATCATACACTATTATAAGCTGAAACCTCTTTTGCCAGTTATTTCAACTGTAATTTAACAATAAGTTTATAGCACAGTTTCGTGTATGTTAACTGTGAACCACAATTAAATGAGCACAGGACTCAACTTACAGTTAAAATAACAAGGAAACAATTAATCATCACGGTCAAGTCAATTTGGTACAATGAATAAGATTAGGGTAAATTCATTTTTGGGCTTTATTTCTGTCAGTTAAATGGATTCATAAATTAAATCACGCCAAGATGTGACAATAATCTGATGAGTACTAGTTGACAACAAGCACCTCAGTTTTAGTAGTGCAAAGACAAGAACGCACAGCTTTGTTTACAAAATGCTTTGCTATACAGACTTTGACACATGACCTTTAGGATTGCTTGGTATCTTCAGTAGATTCAATCAGGAACACTGATAAAATCCAACTACTGTGTCTGCACATTTTGAAAGAAAAAACAAACCAATGGGCTATATGCAAACTGATGTTAACATTAGTTCAGGTAATAAATAGTGATAATTCAACAAGCACTGAGATTTTTATGTCAAATTTAAACAATTATTGCTAGTTCTTTCTGCAGCTGCCAAATAATGTTTAAATAAATAAATACTCCACCTTGAATGCAATCACAATGTTTTCATGTCGGAAAGAATTTACAACATACTTCATTAAAAAATGGGAAACTCCCATAATGTGTGGAGTTATTAAATTGTTAAGTATCATTTCAGTACTTGGCAAATCCTGCTCTTATGAGCACTCATGGTACAAGTTGCAAGGTTGACTTTAAATATTCAAGATAAGTGAATATATTGTTATTCAATGCAATTCTTCCTTTCTGCATGAGAATATTTGACTATCTTCATTGCTGCTTGAAAGCACTTTTAATGTCACAACCCAAATGTCTGCTGAATTTGTTCTTCCTCTGTTCCAGCAGTCCTCTGGGTTGTTTCTATTAATTGATTGTCTCGTTATTTCTTTAGTGTGATCAGCTGTTGCAGCTGATTCTGCTATGCAACAATGCTGCTGGTTTTGTCTCAGATCAGGCTGAATCGACTTACTAAAAGGTGTTATGGTAAAATACCTCAAACCTCTAACTCTAAATTCTTGATTTCCTCCCTGGTGTCTTTTCGAGGGGGCAAATTATGAGGTCCAGTGAGTTCCCCAAGCCTTCTTTTATTTCTTCTCATCTCCCTCATTATAAATGCTGTAATGTTTAGTAAAGGAATCCAACTGCAAGTAGTTCATAAGTGCGAAAATTGTGGTCTTTATTCGGTCCGAGTCCAAAGCCAGCTAAACACAGAGGGGCAATCCAAAATCCAGAGTCCAAAGACAGGCAAGGGTTCAAAAACCAAAAAGCACTGGGAACAGTACCAAATCGTGAGGCAGTGGGGAAGTAGAGTGTCCATAATCTGAATTCAAAAGCCAGGGCAGCAATACGCAGCAATCGT
This sequence comes from Gymnothorax reevesii, assembly GCA_029721435.1. Classification (NCBI taxonomy): domain Eukaryota; kingdom Metazoa; phylum Chordata; class Actinopteri; order Anguilliformes; family Muraenidae; genus Gymnothorax; species Gymnothorax reevesii. The sequence goes on along the minus strand of CM056584.1, from coordinate 30,998,389 downwards.
GGTCGGGCAGAAAAAGGGTCGTAATCAGGAGCAAACGGAACCAGACAAAGACATCATTCAGTGGAAAATTCACAGAATCACATACAGATCACTGGCGTACACTGAGCTCAGCTCAGAGGAAAGTTTATCAACAGTCTGACAAAGCTAAGCAGAAGTGAGGGACTATATATACACAAGGGAGGTAGCAAGCTAAGCGGGGTAATAGGTGTGAGGAATAATCTAAATATTAACTGAGAGGGGAAAACACAAGAAGAAATTAAACAATTCAGAAGGGGAAACAATGGCAAAGACTAGTTTTGACACGACTTTCTTAAATGACTACAGCTCCAACCAAGGAGTTCCTAAAGGCTGATACATACTCCGCAAGAACAGAGAAATTTGTTCTTGTTCTCAAGACTGCAAGATCAAAATGATGTCATTTTGTTCTCGCAGCCCTGGTTTCGGAGTTCCTGCAGCTTTTCCTCGACAAATCATCTGGGCAGAACTTCTCTCGTGTGGTGTCCGAGAACTATCGTATGATTGGTCAGAAAGATGGAGTGGGTGCTGCCCTATGAGGTCTTCCCAGGACTTTGGCACTTTAGATTCTCATGAAGTATGAAATGTCCCGGTCAAAACGAACTTTGTTCTTGTTCTCGCAGCCTCGAGAACAAGAACAAATTTCTTGGTTCTTTTGGAGTATGTATCAAGCTTAAGTGGGGAGAGTCTGAAGAAACAGGTTACTATAAGAGAGAGTTGCAAAGTCTCTGCAGAAACAAAGGAAAAGCACTTGGAGAGAATCGAGGGCGGAGTTACAGATAATGGTAGAAAGCGGAGAGAATCAATTAGTAGAATTAGTCGTTAGTGCAGTAATAATTTTACCAAAATAGTGCAAGTTAGTATGTCAGTTATTTACAGGATTAGTATATTAGTTAGGGTTATTGATAACCTAGACAAAACATTGTCAAAGGAAGTAAACAAGGCATGAAGGAACTTGTCAAAAAATGGAAACTTCCGAAATCACCCGAAATGTGACAGCTCGCAGTCAGGGGCGTGCACTGGCAAAGAACATAGAAACGCCAGACATCACAGGGGAAAACAATGTGCATTAACTAAACAAACCAAGTGGAAATAAACATTAACCAGGACAGGCAGAAATCACTGATCATAACAAATGCAACCTAGTGGCTCAATGTCGATCCCGCCATTGGCTCCCCCTCTGCCAAGTTCTTAACATTAAGGCATATACTACAAATTTTATCAATATTAGAAAATATGTATCCTCTACTCCACCAGATATCCCTCCTTTCATTTTGATGTAGCAAGAGCAACCTCCTCTTTTTCCATCTTTGGTTATAAAACATGGAACCATGTCTAATGAGAAATCAGTAATTATGCCTCTCATTTCATATGCCGTTACGATACTTAAATTATACCAAAAGACAATAGCCCATCTATCAAGACACTTCCCTTGTATAGTTTCCCATGTTCTTTAGTGGTTGTCTTGGCTGTGTGCTTGTCGGCACAGAGCAGCCACTGAAAATATTTTTTGCTCACTCAAATAGGCTAATTATTGAAATGATCACATGCAAATGGCGACTGTAAGAAAACATCTCATTCACCCAACTATAGTACGTATGTCCAGTCTGTGACTGTAGAGAGTCAAGTTTGTCACTTCTCTACACTCACAGAATTTAACTCCGTAAATGTCATGGTTTGGTCCCGCCGGCAGAAGGCAATAAGCCGGCGGGCACTGGGACCATGTGCCCAAACCAAACTAAAGGGACCCAAGTGCACAGGCTGAGTAAAAATATAAATTAAGATCTAATTTAAAACAAAAACAGAGAGGAGAGACGAGGCTACAAACAGGGCTCCATTAACCACAAAGAGTAAAACCACAGAATGTAGCTGCACTGCCAAACTGGCAGTGCAGCCCTTATATACTCTTAACAGCACCTCCACCTCAATGAGCAGCAGATGTGGCTCATTGATGTGGAGGTGCAGACAGCAGGAGGGGGCAGGGACTGCAGGGCAGAACCATCACAGCAAAAGCAAAAACATGGCTGGGCTTAGTCAAGTTGAGAGGACATTAGTTACAGAGCCCATCTGTAAGTAATCATTTAATTCCACTGAACTGCATGAGCACTTAAGTGCTGCTATAGATAATTGCATAGTTTTCAAAACTCATTGTTTAGAATGTATCCTATCAGTATAAAGTACTTCCAATCTGATTTTTAGCCCCATATTTTCTGGTATGATTACCGGGTGATTATTAGTCCACAGTAGAGTTTACACACTGTCCCGTAATATGCATATTCCTGCAGCGATATCAAAATGCAGCTACTCTGCATTACCTCCACCATAATGTTGCCACATAAATAGCTTTGGCTTGGTTTGAGTTTTGTTATAAATTCAATCAGTAGTTTTCTGTTATTTGCATGAATGAACTATGCCCTGTCCTATTTTCCTGCTGCTAATTCCAAAACTGAATTATGGCTATGCCACTGCTCGCCAGTGAATGGAATTTTAATAATTAAAACAGAACAGCATTCAAGAAGATTACTACTCATCAGCCAAATTTTCACCATTCTCATAACAGGCATTAGTCTCGTCAGTATGTACCACTAACATTTTCTGACATTTATGACCACCCCATGCGGTCAATTACTGGTTTAAACTACAAACTACGGCCACAATATGATCCCCTAAATATAGTGTCACTGAATCCTGTTCAATGAGATGACCAGTTTCAATACCATTTTAGAGAGCTACCGAGCTCAACGACTGACATTCTCCTCTGATCACTTTTTTACTTTTTGTGATTCATTCATTCACAAGTAAATTGTGACCTAAGCGCATTCAGTTGGCTTATTTAGCTGTGTTTTATTTTTTTCCCTCCAATCAAATGGAAGGAACTGACACCATTCTCCTTAAACCAGGCATGCATCCTGGAATTTAGTTGATGCAGACAAACTCTGCCTTCATTCCCAAACTGACTGAAAACCCTGAGCGATAGATTATCAATGTTAAAAAATAACCACAATTAAGGAGATTACTATTCATAAATCAAATTATAGCCATTCAACATGCGTACAAATAAACTCACCAATTACATCTAAATTTTCTGACATTTGTGACTGTTCTATACGACCAAAAAAAACAAACAGACACTTTCAAAACAAATTATGATCCCGTAAATATAATGCTACCTAATTCTACCTAATCTTTTACCTGGAATTAATGCTCAACCAAGTTCAGTAAGCAACCAAGCTCTACAATTCATTCTCCCCAGATCAGGCTAACTTCAGTGAGACAAGCTCACTTTTCATTTAAGGGCAGCACCACATCCTACAGAAATTTGCACAACTATCAATCGATTTTTATTGTAAATGTATTTATTATAAACATGTATTTATTACTGCACTATTTTTTCATTCTCTGTGCAGTATTGCGCAGTGATGATTATACATCACCACTTTCGTCTAAAAGGGGTCCTAATATATTACTCCTCTATTATTTTTTGGTGAAATTGTATTGAAAAATACCACTGAAGGCGATGAGAGAATGATACACTTGGAATAATGGAAGATAAACAGATGGCAAAGTCAGACTCAGAGAAACTTGACATGTCCTATATAATTTTTTTTCTTTTCAGGTTTCATCCTTGTTGATGGCATGAAAAGATGGTATTTTTTCTCAGAAATTCACCTGAAAATGTTTCTTCAAGTAGAACATGGGAACTGGGGAGATGTCAGGCTTCTTTCGTTTATCACGGTGCAGTTGGTTGGATGTGTTATGATCTCAGGGGCGAGTCTCCAGCCTGCCTGAGATGAGGCCCATGATGACTACAGGGGACACTGTGTTCGCCACACTTTGCCCAATCACTGCCATGTCTGCCTTCGCAAATATGAATCCCCCCTGGAAGGAGCCCGAGCTGGTAGAAAATCTACCACCCACTCCTCCCTTTCACTCACAGCATAATGCAGACAGAAAGTGCAAAAACTCTGGAGAGGAAAACAGAAATTACAGAGAAAAACAACTCTGCGAAAGAGCATGTACAAACCCCATTCCAATGAAGTTGGGACGTTGTGTAAAACATGAATAAAAACAGAATGCAATCCTTTGAATATAGGTCAAAAAGGATTCACAATTAGGTACACTACACTCTTAAAAAAAGGGGGTTCTTGAGGGTGCTGTGTAGAACCATTGGGGGTCATTGCTAAAGGAATGGAGCCTTTAGCTCAAAAAAGGTGCCATTTCCTTCAAGAGAGGATTGCTTGAACTTCAATGACCGTTTATGGAACCTCTCAGGAGACACTCATCCTACACCCCCACACTGCCCCTGATGTGCAGGTTGGCGCCTTGCATGGCATCCTCCGCCATCAGGGGCAGAGGCATAATTGTAAAGTGCTTTGTGGTCATGTCATGCGACTAGAAAGCACTGTATAAATGCAGTCTATTTACCATTTCAACTGAAAAATAAGGGTAAAAGGTCTGGGGTATGAATGAACCTTTATGTGCTATGTAGAAGCCTTTAAAAAAATGTATGAACGTCAAGGGTTCCATAAATTTAACCCTCTGAAATGGTCCTATATAGAACCTTTTGAGGGTGCCATATATGTACCAAGTTATGGAACCTTTTGTTTTTAGAGTGTACGGCTTCAGTTGAAAATTTTTTTTTGCTTCATCGCAATCATGATGTGTTATAAAAAATTGTCCATTATGCGGGTATTCAGGTGCACAGTTGTACAGGACCTTTGTTACAGTATATATTCCACTTTGTAAAGTGCCATGCATTCTCAATAGGAGACAGATCAGGGCTGCAGGCAGGCTAATCAAGCTCCTGCACTCTCTGCCTACGCGACCATGCGCTTCTAACTGGGGCAGAATGTAATTTGCCATTGTCTTGTCGGAAAATGCAGGGCTGTCCTTGGAACAGACATTGCTCTTAACTGGGAAACACTGCCATTCTTAAGGAGTTAAGAAGGCTCCAAATAAGAGTTCAGCTAAGAGGGAGCCTTAAGATAAGAGTGTTTCCCAGATACTGTGATAGCTGCTGGAAGTGGACGCCAAGAGCAGCGGCCAAATATAAAAGGCAAATCTCACAGCGTGAAGACAGACTAAAAACAGATAGAAATAACGAGACTCGCGCTACCAACGGACCAGACGCCGTCCGTGGTAGAAAACAGGCGAGCTTGAGGAAAACTAAAGAAAAGGGAAAATAAACCAAAGATTCCCTTACTCGCTAACACTGATCCTGTATGCAGCTAAGTCCCTGCGACAATCTCTCAAGAGACCTTACCGGCTAAAGCGCCAAAGAAGCACTGACACTCAAGCAAGGAACGCGAGGCGAAACTGGAGCTTAAATAGAGTCCGGGCAACGCCCCCAATTATTGCCAGCTGGCCCAGGAATCCGATAGGGAGCAAAACGATATCGTCCCGGAAGAGAGTAACAAACAGCTCTCAAAGCTCCCAAACCATGACAGATGCGTTCTTACTGCCCTTCTTAACAGGTGCCTTTGCACCCCTCTTATCTGTCTTCTTAACTGGAGCTCAGTTGATCAATCGAGCTCAGAGTAACTGATTGTTCCACATACTTACGTGCACGCAAATGAAGTTTTGATGTAACAAGTGGCATATAATGTTAAAAATTAACGTTCATAATGCCATTGCACACGCAGCAGAAAACAAACGGATGCAAATAAAGACCAAAAACACAGATATCAGAAATCTGAATAATAAGAATGAAAACAAAATGAAAGCATAACATTGCTTCGGTGAAATCCTTCAACATTACGTGACTGTACCTTATGTAATGTCATATTGTTTCTTTTTATGTTTTCATTCTTATTTTTCTAATGCAGTTCTGCATATAATTATGCAGTTTACTTTGTTACTCTTAGGAATAGCAGCAAAGATTATAAGCTTCGCTGCTATCCAGTGGCCAGCGGTGGACGGAAAAATGGGGGGGGGGTTTGGAAAACATCCCTTGAAACCCATGAGATTAGTGACCCGATTTCAATCATTGTTCTTGGTCAACATGTTAGTTTCCCTGAAAGAAATGTATAGGCGAGTGAATAATAAATTCTATTAAATGTTTAATTCACATGCCTTAATAGGCAACTCTTCTCGAAAAAACCACTGTGGATTTTCCGCGTTAAATTTTGTCACATCCAAAGCAAGTCGTCAAACCTGTGCGTGATGATTGTTTAATTGAAAAAGATTGAAATGCGCTCTTTTTTGCGTTCAACTGGTGCGTTTGATTTCTCGTCTTAAAAAAGACAATTAGCTACACCTGAGACAGGAGAGTTCAAGTGTCTTTTACCAGGGTATTGACTGAAAACAGATCAAGAAAGCCTTATTCAGCGTGTGATGCCAGATGTCATATAACTGACAATGTCACATAGCTCGTGGCTAATACTATAAAGGGTGACATTGTTAGCTAAGTGACATTGTCATAGTCACATCTGGTGGCATCAAATGCTGAATAGGGACGTGCAATTTCACCCTTTACAAAGCATGATATTTGCATATGTACGATTTATGAAGACATTATGTCTCATTTATGAAGGCATTATGCATGCTGTTTAAAGACATTATGAGGAACACTTCATCTAAAGTGTGACCAAAAAAAGATTTGCGCACTGCCTTGTTTCTTATCCCGCCATATCACTGCGATACTAAACAATGTGATGTCACAGCAACAGAAACCATACACTAAAAAAATTATTTGCTTCAGTTTGTGCTTCTTCTGCTGACGGCATTTCAACAGCGTGTAATTTTAAATTCGGCTGAGTTTACTTTGATTTTCCCAACGAAATGGGGGGGAAAAAAAAAATAAATAAATAAATCGGTCCCACTATTTGCAACAGATGTAGCTAGTTCTTTCTTACAGCCTACTCATGTGGTTTCTTGTTTTATCTCTTTCCTGACTCAAAAAGGTGGGCTATACTGCTTGTTGTAGGTTAGAGAATAACTTTCTGATAGTGAACTATTGATATTTTTACTTGTTTTCACTTTCATAACAAATTTTGGAATTAATAGACTATAGTAAAATACATTGCAAACATATTATTGCTCAATGACACAAAATTGATTAAAATATTTTGACCATGCACGCATTAAAAGTGAAAAAATGAGGAAACCATAAAAAAAGCATAGCTCGTCGAAATAAGGTTCCTCTAAAAAAAAGAATGATAATATTACGTAATATATGCATATACATACAGTGTCCTCAATTATTGGCACCCCTGGTTGAGATATGTTCTTAAGCTTCAAATAAATTCAGTTTTTTTCTAAAAAATATAGGAAAATTCAACCTTTAATTCAAGTGCATTTATTCAATGGGAAAAAAAAAAATCACATTAAGAAATAATATTTTTACATCAAATCATGTGTGCCACAATTATTAGCACTCCTGATGTAAGTACTTTGTACAGCCCCCTTTTGCCAACAAAACAGCACCTAATCTTCTCCTATAATGTTTCACAAGATGGGAGAATACAGAAAGAGGGATCTTCGACCATTCCTCTTTGCACAATCTCTCTAAATCATCCAGCAACCTGGGTCCTCTCCTCTGCACTCTCCTCTTCAGCTCACTCCACAGGTTTTCAATGGGATTGAGGTCTGGGGACTGAGATGGCTATGGGAGGAGCTTGATTCTGTGTCTGGAGAACCATTTCTGTGTAGATTTGACCACATGTTTAGGGTCATTATCTTGCTGAAAGACCAAGTGACGACCCATCTTCAGCTTTCGGGCAGAGGCCACCAGATTTTGATTTAAAATGTCCTGGTATTTCAAAGCGTTCATGATGCCATGCACCCTACCAAAGTTCCCAGGGCCTCTGGAAGAGAAACAGGCCCACAGCATCACCAATCCTCCCCCATACTTCACAGTGGGCATGAGGTGCTTCTCTGCATACTCATCTTTTTGTGTTCCGCCAGACCCACTTAGAGTGTTTGTTGCCAAAAAGATCTATCCTGGTCTCATCTGACCAAAGCACACGGTCCCAGTTGAAGTCCCAGTACCTTTCAGACGTTTGCGTTTATGATTGTGAGTGAGAAAAGGTTTTTACCGTGCATGCCTCCCAAACAGCTTGTTGGCATGTAGATAGTGCCTGATGGTTGCTTTGGAGACTTTGTGACCCCAAGATGCTACCATTTGTTGCAATTCTTTAACAGTGAGCTTTGGAGAACTTTTTATTTCTCACCATCCTCCTCACTGTACGTGGTGGCAAAATAACCTTGCGTCCTCGTCCAGGCTTGTTTACCACTGTTCCAGTTGTTTTAAACCTCTTGACTCCTCTGACAGTAGATATGGACAGATACAGGCGAGTGGCCATTTTCTTGTAGCCATTGCCTGACTTGTGAAGGTCAACACACATCTGCCTTACTTGAATGGCGTTTTCCTTTGTCTTTCCCATGTTGAAGAGTGGATAAGAGAAATGGCCTCTGTGTCATGTCATATTTTTACCCCAGGGCAACAGGAAGTGATGATTTACTAATTAAATGTTCCAAGATACTCTGATCAACTTTGTAAACTACTGTAGAAATGACAGAAATACTTCAATTACATTTAATTCCTAGGAATTGTTAGGGGTGGCAATAATTGTGGAACAGGTGATTTTATGAAAAATAATTATTTCTTCGTCAGAGATTTTTTTCCCCCCTTAAAATTCACTTGAGTTGAAAGTTACATTTTTCTACAATTTTCAGTGAGAGTATGCTTCTGCAATAAAAATTGAATTTATTTTAAGGCTTTTAACACATCTTAACCAGGGGTGCCAATAATAATGGAGGGTGCTGTATGTACATAAATATACATACACACATACATATGCATACATACACATATACAGAAAAGAAAAATGGTCATAGTATACTAAAGCTTCGATACAGTATTTACGCATAGCGAAAGTGGATAGGAAGGATCAACAAATACATCTATTTAATCCATATACACAGGCATTCAACAAGACAGACAAAAACAGGATAGGGAGGATACAAATACGAATGGAGGAAATATTAAAAAAAGGCAAGGAAGGGGAAGTGAAAAGTGTGAGGAGCGAATGAGAGCACAGTAGTTTTTTTTCTGTCCTTTGCGAAAAGGAAAACAGGGTATGCTGAAAAGAAAGAAAAAAAACTTAACCCCATAAGTATCAAAAAAGATAGCTGTCTAGTACACGCCTCTTCATTTTCCTTTTGAAACTAAACGAATCGACAGGTTGTTTTATAATTTTATACAAGTTGTTCCAATACTTTGGCCCAACAGAAGTGACAATTTTTTGGGCAAAAGCCATTCTCGTACGAGGGAGACTTAAGTGTCCATCGAGTACTTGTCTTGTAAGATATTGATGTCTTTGACTGGTTCTGGTGAGCATGGAGGTAATTGCTTGTGGAAGCTCATTTTTTGATAATTGATACATAAAATAAGCTACATTCAACTCAAACAAGTCACGTATTTTGAGGATTTTTGTTTTATAAAAAAGTGGGTTTGTGTGGGACAAATACTGTGCACAATTTATAATTCTAACTACTCCTTTTTGTAACAAAACTTGTTTTTGTAACAATAATAGAATATTTGATTATATGAGTTCGACAGTTGACAAGTGTGGGCTTCACCGGAACACAGGAAGTAAACAGAGGTATGTGCAATGAGTGAATTAGCACACCTTTTATGCATTTCTAGGTAAACTACTGAAGTCAAATTCACTGTGGTCACTTGGAAGGGTTAAGTTAACATGGCTATGGACTTGAAATGACATCTCGATTGTGTTAAGAGATTAAAAGCACGTTAAAAGCCTGCCCCGTTTGAGCCGCTTTGGTGCGAATTCTAGCAAGAGCATAACTCGGTGTAGACAAAATTTTCATCGTTTGTCTCGCTATTAACAGTACTCTTTCACCACAAACAACAAAGATATTGAAATTGACCGGAGTTCCCCTTAAAGTCTCCCTGAAACACTGCAGTGTAGGCTGCACTTCAGCAGTCATGCACGTGCCTGAGAGAGATAAATTAAAATGGCTTCGTCTGACTCCATCTCTTGTCAGTAACTTTCTGAATAATTTCAAAGAATTTACCAGAAGAAAACTTACTGCTGTACCAGGGGTGTCCCAAGTGATGAATGAGTGCTAGGCACATTCTGAGAGGGTCTTAAGTCTTTGAACTGAGGCTTATCTGACTGGAATTGTTAGGGTAGTAGTCTAAAACTCCCCCTCAAAAAAAAAAAAAAAAAAAAAAAAAAGATAAAAAAGGGGGGTCTGCGGCGCCCTTTCCCAAAAGGCCTTTCCTGTCGTCGTGAAATTGGACGCTGTGGTATCTTAGGCTACAATGTCCAAGTCTTAAGCTTGGATGAGGATATTCGCACGACTGTCGCGTGAATTAGCAGAACTGCCCGACTGTCGTGCCGATAACTGGATTAGTCCGCCCGACTAGAACAGGGGCAGTACATAGGTGGTTCATGTTTCTATTCACAAAAAAGCACATGTTAATTATATTTAGGACAAGGATATCCGCACGACTGCCGAGTGAATTAGCAGATGGTCAAATAAGCCCGACTGTCGTACCGATAAATAGATTTGTCCGCCCGACTATCGTGCCGATAGTCACTCTCCTTTAGATTAGCTACACTTGAATCCAAGAGGAAATTGATGGGAAACTGTAAAGAAAGACTGATTCGAAGACATTTGCATTGCAGCGTGCCTGTAATCAGCCTATTCTTTACACTGCTGTAGCCGACGTTTCCAACTGTTTGGCGTTCCGGATGGTATCGTGGATTTTTGACCCTGAATTTGTCGAGCAAATAGCTCCATGTAATGATATGGCAGAGGGTCGCAACGCTCTCCAAAAAAGCCAAGGCGAATTAAATGAAGACTTATTCGGAGCTAGCAGAAGAATCGAATCAACTGCTTTTTAGTAAGTAAGTGCAGTCAAACGGCACCCTAAACGCAAATAGTCGCAGTAAATGGATTAAACCCCATGCACTTGTCTTTAGTAAATGCATAATGTTGCTATGATACAAAATTTAAACGCATAAGCCACTGTAACTAAAATATCAGTCTAAACTTACTGTCGAAAACGTTTCATGTTATCGGTACCTTTAAGGAAAACAGAGACATCAGGCTACTGACGCTTAATAGACGGCAAGTTGGAAATATTAAACGAGCGGCAAATTATATGCTTTATTTTTAAAACACGTGTTACAAGTCTTTCAAATTCAACTTTCAAGAAAGTCAGTAGTTGTTCAGAATTACAAATATGCGTAAAAACAGTGAGGTACAAATTTACTGTAAGTAATCGCCATCGCGCATGCTTCTTTTTTTGTTAAACATTCGCCAAAATGGCTTGAGTAAATGGCATGCAAACTGATAAACATGCACAGCCTTTCGCCTCTGTAGGCTCCTTGTCCTCGAACATGCCATTTAGAAGTAACAAATCTTCGAAAAAGAAACACTTAATGTTTGTGAACACTTTAAATAGGCTATACTGTTAACGGATTCGTTTAATGAATCCAATTAATCCTCATGCATTGAGATCTGCCCCCGCTTTAACATAAATACAGCACGTTAGAATAAAGACTTAAATGCTCGATAAAAACGTGTAAACATTGTTTTACCCAAATGGTCAACAATATATCTGGACGACTTTCGGGAAAAAGTCAATCGCACTTCACATCAGTAACTTTCCGCCTCTCTGAGAGAACTGAAAGTCCTTTCCCCACATGCAAATCAAAACGTTAAAACACGACATTAACTTGTTTACAAATTAACTTATTTTTCTATGTGTACTCGAGCAAATAGTCGATGAAGACCACATAGAGAAGCTAACCCTTTGGAAGCTCTTTTTTTTTCCAATAATTGCCGCTGAGCACCGCAAAACAGATCCAGCCGCAACTCCTGCTTAACAGTTGTCTACAAGTTAATTTAGTCCGATCATTACAGCTTCAACATCTTTGGACGGTCTCCGTTCCCGCACAAGAAAGTTTATCATGCTCTCGGATTTGATCATGAGATTGCAGCCGAGAAAGAAGACGCCAAATATTACCGTCAATGACAGTACGCACAGCACGGCTATTTGAACCACCCGCATGATGAAGAGTTTCCTCTCGTCCGGTGGCAGACCCAACGAATCGCCGTCAGTTGTGGCGATACCACTCCCGTTGCAGCAGCCGACCAGAGTCCCTGCGAAGTCCTGGCTCCGATTGAGAAAGAGGCCATGTCTCAGGTGTGTCTGGTTGAAAATGGAGCTGTTCATCTTTCCGTGGTGCTGAAGTGGTCCGATGGGAGACGACAAAGATCTCCGCTGATGGAAATCCCAGTCGGCGATTTAACTTTGTCATAAAACCGAGTTAATGCTTAAACACATTAAGAGGGAAGTAATACCCTTTATTTAACTTTTCTACACGTTTGTATGCTCACTGCAACTTAATCTGCAATCATTAGGCATTGTATGCGCGATTGCTTTGTTATCATAAGCGTCGTGACTTAATTTAAGGTTGTCATCTTGCGATAAAGGAGCGTAAAGGCAGCTTGTTCGCGGCTCAGCCTCAAACCAGACCCTTGGGTATGTCGGCTTAAATGTTTTTATTTCTCTGCCTGGACCTTCGGGAGGTTACGATCCCTGCATATGTTCGCGTGTGCTTCAAGTCAAATGCTGTGCTTCCTTTCTAAGTGGTTTATGAACTCCCTTCTGACTCACCAACGCCCCTGACCCGTGGAGCTTACATCATGAGCGCTCAGCTACAAGCCAATACGATGCATTGGTAGTAAAAATAAAAACGACGTCCCCATGTCGAGGAACACGAAGCAAGGCAAATGAATCAAGCTACTACAAATTTAAGGATTACCAATACTGTCAATATACGAAGTCTTGGTCTCGGAAACTTAAATAAAGTTTAAACACACACGCGCGCGCGCGCGCACACACACACACACAAGAAATCATTTACCCTCATAACTCATATGAAGACCACAAAGGAAAAACGATCCAAAAACGAGTCCAAAATGAGCATTTTAGTGTATTTTATACATTATTATAATAATAGCCCATTATATATTATTATTATTATTATTATATATTTTGCATCTTTTTTCAGCGCTTTGTTTCTAAGATTGTTTTGAATTTTTAATTTATCATTTCTTTATGGGAAAATGTGACTGATAATTTTTCCATTGTGGTTTTCATATGTATAAATGTAGTGCACTTCCATGTCTACACATTATCCAACAAAATTATGAACAGAAAACAGGGGTGTAATGCCCGGGTTCAGAGAGTAAAATCCTCCCCAGAACTTTATTCCAACCACCTGGATTTACTTCCGACAGAAGATATTGGCTCTATGAGTGATCAGCTCATTCTGTGGGAGGGAGAAAAACTTGACAGCACTTTTACTTTCTTACCCCTGGATTTTACACCCCTGATAGAATTCCATCCGATGTAATACCGTACCATAAATACATACTCTTTGGCAGTTAGTATACTGCTCATCCCCTAAGTCCTCCAAGGTTACCCAATCTTATTTCATTCTGTTGTTGACATGGGAATGAAGTTTTTTACTTGTTTGGTCCCTATTGCATGGAATATCTATACTCTGCTGTGGCTGAAACTCCACTGACATTGCAATGGATCTATCCATGCAGACCTTGTCTACCTTCCTAGTGAGCCCGACCAGGTAAAGGTGACAAATTCATCTGCTGCTAGCAAATTATTTTTTTCGCAAGTCTTGACAATTTCCTATAACCTGTGTCTGAGTGCTTGCTTAATTTCCATTCCAGTAATTATGCGTGAATCCTTTTGAGGAAAGACTTATAGAAAAGGATAAGAACTGTCTTGTTACATTGAAAACAATTGGTTGCAGTAGAAAACACGTGTGGCTGACCCATCCTATAAATAGAATTGGTTCATTGATCCTGTGAGAGTCTATGGTCTATAATTAGACCAGGATACTTGTATTCTGTCCCTACCTCAGTTTCCTCCGCTCTGATCATTGAATGGGTGGGTGAGAGGGTAACACGTCTAAAGTCAAAGGCCGGTTCCATGGTTTTGGTCATGTTTGAACTAAGCTGTGATGCTTTTCACCAGTCTGTGAGCTCATTTAATACTGAGCCATGTTCAAATTCATCATTTTCTTGTCAGCTGACTGGGCCTGTGTCGTCCACAAATTATTTCCTGGGGCAGCTGTGTATAAAATAAACAATGGAGGTAGGAATATGCTGCCATGGCGCTTAGCAGTGGAAGTAACATGCTCCTACGACTAAGGTTTTCCCCCCATTCACGCTTTGAGATCTTCCAATGAAGATGTTTCATTAATTCGGGAACATGTGATTTGTTTACAATCTAGTCCAAAGTGTTCTTTTAGTCTGTTAGCCAGAGTCAGTTGGTAGATGAAAAGTCTGCAAAAAGGGCCAAGTGTGTGCTTTGATACCCTCTAGGTGTGTTCACAGAACTTTTGAAAACAGATGTCATCATGTGTTTCTATTTAAGAACAATAAACAAATTGCAGTTGGTCCAGAAGATGCTTAAATGAGTCAAACGATGTTGGTTTTAAGGATATTTTAGTGGCCTGCTGTAATGCGAATGGAAGCCACTAGATGGCAGTATTGACCTTTTCTTTTGTGAAGCCCAAACTGGAGCTAGGTTTGGACATGTCCTGGGCATGTCTGAGAGGGAAAGTCCCAGAGAATAAAAAAAAAAAGTCTAAAAGGTGGGAGGGGTCTACAAAAGAGTATATAATGAGGAAAATTGAGGGAGTAAAGTAGTAGGAGAAATTGCAAGGAGAAGGATACATTTGACCAGACCTGTCACTCTTTTCAAGACCTGTGAAGTTATTGTTTTGTGGATTTTTGCCTGTGTTGGAGCATTTCCCTGTCAGGACATCACCAAGCAACCCAACCAAAAGGACTGAAAAATTTTTTTTTCTTGTATATAATCAATCTTGGTCAGTAGAGTAGATTAGTTAAAAGGCTTTTTTTAATTAAATGTGTTTAAGTTTTAAAATTGTGTCTGTCATCCCTTGCTGTCGTAAATGTCATAACAAATTGGGGCCATAACACTACCTAAAATTGAGGGGAAAGAAATGGGCCTGTAGTCATTTGGAGTGGATAGTCAAGGAGATGTAGGAAGGGGGACTAAAACTGCTGTTTTCTACAATGATGGGCCACTTCAGCATCCAGGGATGGTTGAACAGAGACTTCTGCTCAGCTGTGTTGTGTCTTTGCACCCTGCGTTATCAGGTACTGGGGCGCTCTGTACAGTAGTTCTCTCTCGCCCAACACACCTGCTCCTCTCTGATCATGAGTGCGTCATTCATAGCTGCACAGACAGGTTCCAGTCTACCAGTGATGTCTTTCTTGCTGTTTACACCAGTCTCAAAGTGCGCAAAATACTAATTTAACTCGTTAGCTGGAGAGAGGTGCACCTGCTCTTCCACACATGGGTCCAGTTTTGGTCTTCCCTTCAGGGGGCATTAGCCATGCTTTAATACCCACCCATTCAGTCCTAGCATCTCCTTCAGTCAGGGTTAGCGGATGTTTGTCCCTGTACAGGTATTTTGCCATATGAATCTCCTGGTAAACTTTTCTCTGTACCTCCTTCTTTCCTGCAGGATTCCAATCCCAGAGACTCTATTACTGAACACATTCGTCAGCCAGACCTTATTTTGGAATGCTGCACGGGGCCTTCACTCATTTTATACCCATTTAACATTGAAATCAATCACCTCTTTCTGATTCTCCGGTTTATCTGTAAAATGTTCCAAACTGGTGTTTTTCTGAAGATTTCTCAAGTTATCCAGTCTTTCCATTTCTCTGTCCCAGTCGTTTTAGAGCGTCTTGCGGGCATCAAATTGTGAATTTGTTAATGAACTGAAACTTTACATTTTTGTGCGTCGTGAAACTAATTGTTGGTAAAAATTCAGATCACTAAATGCTATTTTTACTGTATTTATATTCTGTTCTTCCAATAGTTGTGGAATCAGGGTTGTTAAAAGGTGTTGGTTAGATGATATCACACGATATGGAGAGATAATGACATCACAGAAATGACAGCGACTCCATGGCTGCTGTTCGATGAAGTGTTTACTGTTATTCTCTTCAGACAATTACATTGCAGGCTGTCACGTAATGGTCATATTCATAATGCCCAATTTGCAAGCAAAAGGATGCAGTCGACTGCCATCTGCTGGACACAATGACACATCATCTGCAGCCTCTCCTGAAAAGGTGTTCTCAAGCGTCAGACTAAGAATTCATACTGCAAATTATACTCATGAATCTGCTACACATAAATGCAGGAGTGAGCCGGGACCAAAGTAACAACCTTCCAGTCTTTTTTAACCAAGGAGAAATGAAAAAAGAAATTGAAAATGTGGAATGCTTGTTGATGGCAGAATAAGGAAGTTTCAGATCTGGTGTGATTAGGTTCATAGAGATAAATGGGCTTGAATTTAATCGATGAATTTTAATTTTGTCTTTCCGTTTCGTCTTTGTTGTTAGAACACCTTAACTTCCAACATTCAGCTTCCAACATTCCTCAAATATGATTACATTTGAAGATTAATTTCAAAATGCCTGGTCTCTAATTTGATCTTTACTTTAAGACCAGTCAATTTTTATGTCACCCCAGCTGGTCAGGTCAAAAAAACATGAAATTAAAAAGAATGTAACTGGTGTTATATGTCAATTAACTTGACTATTTTATTAATAGGCGGCTGCATGTGTGACAAAAAGAACACCTAACCGTAAAAAAAATTCTAACAAAAGGTTTCTCAGCTGTTTTTTTGCAGTATTAGGTGTCCTTAATGACTTACTATAAGTTTAAAGTTTGACCACTAGACCACAGCTGTAATTTTCAAGATGGCGTCCAAGATGGGCAGGAAGCCCTTAAAACATCCTAACTCCTTCATTATTTGACATAACATGGTTATACACAAAGATTACATGGCTTTCTGGGTCTATGAATCCATTGGACTCGTCCCAATTGCGCT
This sequence comes from Gymnothorax reevesii, assembly GCA_029721435.1. Classification (NCBI taxonomy): domain Eukaryota; kingdom Metazoa; phylum Chordata; class Actinopteri; order Anguilliformes; family Muraenidae; genus Gymnothorax; species Gymnothorax reevesii. The sequence goes on along the minus strand of CM056584.1, from coordinate 30,981,434 downwards.
GACATAACATACTTATGGAATACATGATTTTGTGAGATTGCTGTAAGGTTTTATATTTGTTTGGGGTGAACCAGAGATGTAAACGATTTAGCCTGTCTCATGTAACCCCAACTCAGTACGCATTCCAACGGTTCCTGATCATGTCGAAAACTGGACAGTTTTCATTGGAAGATGTAATGAGCTATGAGCTCTGCTCATTTCCAGCAACCCTGTTCGAAGGCACGGAAATCTTCCTAAAGCCAACAAGCCCCAACTAGCGCAGGCAGTCACTGAGTTCTCAAGCAAGAAATCTAACAAAACTGTCCTGGATTCCAATCCCACCATCTGAGCATTAAGTCCTTGATGGTGGCTCCCTGGTTCCCTACTTGGCATGGAAAAAGGGTGACACTTATGGTGCCATTGCACAGTCATATGCAGACTTTACCCTACGGCATTATGGTAAAGCAACAGCTGTTTTTGATGGCTATAGCGAAGGTCCTTCCATCGAAGACAATACACGTCAGAGACGGGGTGAAAACACTCACCCCATCGTTAACTTCAATACAGAGACTGAGTTTGAGGGAAGAAAGGATGATTTCCTTTCCAGATCTTGCAACAAACAAGGACTTATCCATCTCATGACGAGAAGCTGGAGAAGGAGGGCTGCACTGTTATCAATGCATCAGGTGATACAGGCGTGGACATTGTCAAAGCTGCAGTCAAGGCCTCAGAACATAAGCCCATAACCTTGATAGGGGGGGATACGGACTTACTTATTCTTCTCCTCTGTTATGCTGGTATGAACAACAGAGGCCTCTATTTCCATTCAGACAAGTCCAAAGCTGCTAAAGTTTACAGCACCAGTGGGATGAAACAAGTCCTGGGTAGTGACTTGTGTTCCCAGTTGCTGTTTATTCACGCCTTCACAGGATGTGATTCAACTTCACGCATTTTGGTACACTCCATCTGCAGTGGGTAACTCCCTGTGGTATGTCAGTGCGATATAAGATTAGGAACCACGGGGGTCGCCCAGCGCCAATGACAAACGATGTGTTAGATTCTCAGCTTAAAGCAGGATGAGTGCGCTGATTGGATGGTTGTGATCATGTGACCTAGTGGCCATTATTATGAAAGAGTACGAAGGCTTGCAGTGGGTAGGGGGAGTTATCCACTGCAGATGGAGTGTAGCATTTTGGCCAACAGGCAGTATTCCAGAAACTTGTGAATGGTGAATCAACCATCCAGTCCTGTGCAAATATGTTTCTGCTCCCACAATCAATCAAGGTATGTCACAGAGGACCAGGGGACCAGGGCAATGGCAGTGTTGTTTGGCAGAAAGAGTACCGATTCACTTCCCTCTTTGCGCTACAACTTTTTTAGCAAGAAAATGATACCCCCAAATCATTTGTTACCCCAGAACGTCTGCCTCCAACTGAGTCCTCAACCAAACACCACCAAAGAGCTCACTTCCAGATCATGGTGTGGATTGGAAAGGACGATGACATGAACACAGCAGTGGTGGATCTAGAAAATTTTACATGGAATGGCAAAGGGGTGGCAAGAGGTCTGGGAGGGGTGGCATGGGACATCCTCAGTGCGGTATTAGGAAATCCCCAATTCCAATGAAGTTGGATCATGGTGTAAAACATGCATATAAAACAGAATACAATGATTTGCAAATCTCTTAAACCCATATTTTATTCACAATAGAGCATAGACAACATATCAGATGTTGTAAGTAAAGACCGGCAGATGTTCACCGACCTGCCAAAAAAACTGCATCTAAAAATTGGGGAACAATTTCAGAAAAATTTATTTTTAATATGTATTTATTGTACAGTGTGTCCCAAAGAAGGAAACCAAGAATAAATGGTTGATTCTATAAAAATTACTTAACATTCTTTGTTTAAAAATGGCATTTGGTGTTATATAACTATGTCTTGTATCTAATGGTATCAAGCACCTGGAAGTTGTGCCACACTCAACTGAACAACAATGGCACTTTCGGAGTAATTCAGCAACCACTTTGCACCAGATTACATAAAATGATGAAAGGCCTAAACACGGAAAGCGGCACTCGCGAGTGAAATAGGCTATAAAAAGCATGTGGCTCAAGCTATTTGCGCAGGTGCGCAATTTTAAATAACTTTGATTTAAATTCAGCAAATACACGTCCAGATGAATGACTGTTGTCCTACCTAATCGGGGAGAACAAGCAACACCTGTTAAGTGCGGAGTGCTCTCGGAGTGAACCTTTTGTTCTGAAGACCTTGTGTGAAAACGTTAGTCACCTGCACCTTAATAAATCGCCTTATATAACTGTGTGCTCCAGGACTTCTTCCTTTGAACCTTTTGTTAATCATGAAAATGACTGGAACAGTCAGGAGTCAGGACTAATAATTTTTTAAAATGGATGGTTTGTCCACCCCAATTCTCAGTTCTACTGAATTTGCCAAATGATTTCATCGCTGTTAGATCGCATATGGAGAGAAACCGTGCCTTCAGTTGCCAATTACAATAATTGGAAAATGCATCAATAAAGGAAAATAATTGAGAACTAGCCAGGGGACAATCCTAATTGTCATAAAGCAGGGGTCCCCAATCTTTCCCAGAAAGGGCCGGTGTGGGTGCAGGCTTTCATTGCAACCAAACAATTACACACCTGATACTACTAATTAACCCCTGGACTCTTTGCTAATAACCTTGATTAGTAGCATCAGGTGTGTAGCTGCTTGGTTGCAATGAAAGCCTGCACCCACACCGGTCCATTCTGGGAAAGATTGGGGACCCCTGTCATTAAGGGACATGTCTGTGCCCCCCAATTCCCTGTGCCGGGCCTGCATATATACGGTAAAATAATAACAATTATATTTCAAGTTTCAATGGAATTTAATCAATCAATTTTGCCTGGTTCGGCTGACACATACCAAATTCATCAGGACATAGCCCTTTTTGCAAACATACGGATGGTAGGCTAACAGTAGTCGGTATGGACCGGCCCGTACCTTTACCTGTGATGGAATGAGACGAGAGGCTGATAATACCGCTGCCTTACCTTTAGCATACAGGCTAGAGATACTGGTTCGTGCCCGTAGCCACCGCCCTGACAGTAAGGACCCGGTTTTATTATGCAGCCTCATTGCTGTGATATTGATCACATAACGCTGAAACTTAACAGCGACCCTCTGGGTTCAAACATTCCCATCTTTGATATCTAGCAATATGCATCATAAACTGTTCTCGTTTTTACTATAATCAAAAAACTACCCGAAGAGAAAAATGCTCCAACAAATCACCCGGGAGTGAGTCACTTTTGACCAGCGATTAATGAGCACATTGAACCATTGCCTTTAGCGTACATTCCATCTATTACAAATTTAACTTAACTTTATTCACCGGGGGAAACTGACTTTACTTGGAGAAAGTTGTGTGGCTAAGTGGCTCCACTCTGCTGCGCTGCATGCAGGCTTCAATGTGTGTCCATGCCAACTGACACGCCAGCGCGGAGCAGGAGGCTCGTAACGCAGACTCCGCGCGTTTGACGCAGGACCGTAGCTTGCTTATTTATATATATATATATATATATATATATATATATATATATTTATTTTTTTTTTTGGTGAATTCATCTTTTATTTCGGTGCTTTGAGGGGCTTTTAGACATAGTGGTGATTTGTTTCACAAGTGTAGTTTTAAGAACTTTAAAGTTAGGGGGGTAGCGTGGGTGGCAAGGCTCGACAGTGGGGGGGGGGGGCTCTGTCCCCCAGTAGATCCACCCCTGGAACACATTGGATTTGGGATGGAAACTGGTGGACAACAGGTTCCTGCCAGTTATGACCAGTAAGACTGCTGCCCCAGAAAGCCTCCTGCAGATGATCCACTGTTATTGCACAACTGCCTGCCGAACACACTGGCGCAGTTGCAGGGCTAATGGACTACCACGCATGCCTGCTTGTGGGCCATGTCATGTTGGGAATTGTGAGAATCACTATAATCAACCTCTATGGGAGGAAGAGTGTGACGACTAATGGTAAATCGAGGGAAGGTCACAGTGCAAAAAAAAGTATAAAAAATAAACCAGAATAAGAGGAAACAACTGAAGAAAATAGAAAAAGACATGTATAAATATATAAAAAGCAAAGTGCAAAAAAAACTAAACGCAATATTAAAAAAAGAATCTAAAATATATGAAAAAAATGAAAGGGGTTAGCGACTGAGCCTTCACGTAGCAGCCCTGTTTCCACTAATTTTACAGTACCACACATTTCTAATGAATGTATTCTTTATTGGAATCAAAAGAATGGTTATGCACCACAGAAACCATCAACACTAGGCAAAATGATATGAGAAAGGAGAAATATGCAATTACAAGGGAATTGTACTCATTTCTTGCATAAATATGCTTGTAACCAATTGCTTTAATATACAATTGTTGTTGTAATCACTTTTCTAATTAGCATAGTTGCATGACAGATTACTACATGGCCAAAATATGCATCAGGTGTGAGGGAGGCGGAATTTAGAGGACCAGGAGCGATCGAATGGGCGACAGAAAGTTACCCCCGCACACGCGGAGAATAACCACTAAAACGTTCTGAGAAAATAAACAAAGAAACCACCCTTTATAAAACAGGGCGAGCGGATGAATAGTCAGAACGTCACAATAAGAAACTCAAGAAACATCCAAAATCAAACACTCCCGTCCGAACACGGGCTTTGGCTGCCTTATACTGTTGGCGTGTGGGGCTTGGGTACTTATGAAGCATTTGATTCTTCACGGCGAAGTGAGGCGAGGGAAATAGCCCTGAACTCTCTATCGCCGTTCAAAGGCAAATATACCTAAAAGATCCCCGACGTTTCGCCGAAGCGTCACTACCTATTAAACTTAATACTCTGCTCCGTAAGAGACGGGAGCAAGAAAGAACCTCCCGGTCCACTAATAATCGGGTGATCTGGACAAGAAGCCGAGACGGCAAGAGGACAGGAGCTCCAAACGTTCAGCCCCCAAGAAGGGAACCTACTACAGAGCGAGAAATAAGCAAAGACCTAATCCCACGGCAATTTTATGCTCACATGGGTATACAAACCACTAAACACTGGAACGAGAAGCTACAGATTGTAGCGGTCAGTTACCTCAGACAAAAACCAGTCTGTACCTTACCGACTCAAGTGAAACACTCACGCACGGGTTGGAAGGCGGAGCTGGGTTTTATAGGCAGATTAGATTGGGCAAGATCCGACCCAGGTGTGCCACTCAGAGCGAGACACAGACACCTGCTGGACGAAATGGAGAATCGTCCACAACCCGTGACATCAGGCACCAGTATTCCTGGTCTAGGAGGAATACAAAGGAGTAACGGCCATTTTAAGGACCTGACGGCTGCCATTCTGAAAATGGGGCCTTTCTTGGAGTCAAACTTTGGTAAACTTTTAGTATGTTTTTAAATACATCTGATACTACTGTAAACCACTGAGAAACCTTTTGTAAGATTTTTTTTGGGGTCAAGCCATATTTGCAGCTGACTATAAAGGCAGATTATTTCTCTTGCTTGCTACTATGAAATTTCATCTCATTATCATTGGAATGCATTACACACGTGATGAAGATGCATTGTTGGTTATTTTGGGAGTATTCATGTAGAATAAACCAGTAATTTGCCGCTTTTTAAATATTCCTATATTTTCTCAATGAGCCATTGCAACCAACCACAGTGATTGATCATTTAGGCTAGCATAATTAGGTATGGTAAATAAAAGATCATATTGAACTGATAATTTTTCATCATCCAATATGGATGTTGCCATGACTTTGACACTGAACGACCCATATGTGTAAGGCCACGCCCCCAGTCTTCCAACTCACTGGTCTATTAAGACCTGGACCGGATTCTTCAGCTCCGCAATCAGTGCATGCATCTGCTGTTCATTTCCACTGTGTGGTAGTGTTGTGCTATTTATGACCGAGCTTCACACTTAGTCTTTGCAAAGTCTCTTAAGCCGTTAGCCTGTATTTATTCTCTAGTCTTGCATAGACTTCTCCGCTGCATTTCTCGCGTATATAACTCTTGAGCTTAATGCTGTTCATTGTTAATATCAGCACTTTAACTTTATTACCAGGAACCTCAATTCCTTGTTCTTTTGTTCTATTTATAGTACATTGTACTGTGGTTAAAGACCAGTGTCTGTATTACTAATAGTATTTTCTTGGAACCTCGATTCCTCATTATTTTTGTATTATATCATGTGTTTCCTTCTAGCGGCGCTGAAGGCATTATAAATACAATCAAGTCCATCCAGTCCAACACTTCCTGTCCTCCATGCACATCACAGGTGCTTAGAGCACAACCCTTACAGTATGCTGGAAATGAAACATAAACAACTGGACAGAATTTAACTTTCAACTTTAAATAATTAATTTAAAAAATAAATTCTTCCATAAGTAATTCATTCATCAAAAAGGAGTTTATTAATTTGATTACACAGTGGTCACAAATGGAGGGTGGACAAATTTTGAAAAACTCAATTTCGGAGTCGTGTTCCGAAGGCAACATTCGTCACGAACACTGTCTTCAAGGCTGGAACAGCTATGAGTGTGGGTGACTTTCAGTGAGGGCCATCGAGGAATTGCCTCCATTCTTATGAAACTTGGCATAAAGGCAGGGGCACTCTCAATGAAACGCTGTCACGAAATGGAGAGAGAACGTGTGAAACACAGTGAAAAACGTGCACTAGAACTTGAAAAAAGAAACAAATAGACGCTCGACAAGCACGTAAAACTAGGGAAGATTGAAGAAGAGGGAGTTACTTATGACGCTGGTGCCTTTTAAGGAGGTAAAAAAAATCCTAAAAACCACTAAAAACAAAATACTAATTGTATTCCTCCTGAGAACATTACAGTCAAACTTCGATCATATTATTATTGCTGAACTAAAATCATGTTTTTTCTAAACAAGATTTTCACCAAGAAATTACATCCAATTAACTTCAGTTTTCATTTTGTGATGATCTATGTCTTTACAGAGCTCTGAATATGAGTAAATCAAAATATGCATACTTAATTATCTGTTTCCCGCTTTCAACAAAAAAATACAGATTTCTCAGCAACTGTGCATCCAATTAACTTCATATTTGGCAGTTATCTTCATTTTGTGATGATCTATGCCTGTACAGAGCTCTTTTTGCAATATGTACCTCTGAATATGAGTACATCAAAATATGCATATTTAATTAGCTGTTTCCCGCCAAAATTGATTTAGGGGGTGTCAAGGTTTAGTCCCGCCGGATGCAACATGCAATCTGGCGGGCACAGGGACCATGGGCCCAAAGGCTGGGAAGGTAAAAACAGAAAACAACTTGTAATATTTAAAAAAAAGACAATAATCGAACATCAGGGGAGCAGCAGCACAAACGTTTAAACAGGGCTTAAAACAGAATGCTGCTGCACTCAATTGAGGCGCAGCCAACTCTTAAATAAACAGACCTTCACCTCCACCTCAAGGAGCCACACCTGTTGTCCATAAAGGTGGAGGTGAAGAATGCAGCAGGGGAAGGGACTGCCAGGACAAACCCTTACAAGAGGGGTCAAAAACAATACTAGAACATAGAAACCTGGAAAAAAAAAGCTCTGTAGTGACATTAGGAATGTTTTTTCCTTCACATTACAGCTGAAATTATAACCAAACACTGTGTAGTTACCTCAATAACTGTGTTTCTCTAAGTATCTATATATTCATTATAACAGCCGTTGCTATGGCAACCACTGATGTGACGCTACAGAAACTCAGTGTTAAGTTGCAATTTCTAATAGAATTATTTTGACAGTAATTCTTAGTTTAGAAAGTGAATATCTTGGAAAAATGTTTGCTTAATGATAAGTCCCCCTAAACTTGGTATTTGCCACACCATTCAGGCATAGCTCCCCTTCCTATGTCACATGCAGGCCCAAGAGAATTATTGCACCCTTTATCTGAATATTCCCACCCATGGTTTGAGGGCTACTTTTGAGAAGATGCACTTTTTTGCAAACTCAGAACCGGTTGGCATTATGTCCAAGTGAAAAGTGAAGCACGGACTGCTCTATTGCTGGCTGCAAAGATCAGTGCACATCACAAAATCAGCTCCATGGCTCAGAGGACAGAGGAGCTGGACGGATTTTCTTAATGGTGACATTCAAGCGTTAATTGGCAAAAACCTATTCATGTATGCAATCGACCTTTTGTCTGACTGTTTTATATTACTAACCTGGGTCAGTTCAATGTAGGACTGGCAACAAAATTTATTTTAAGGCAGACCTATAATGCATTGCAGAAGAGGCAAGGGGGTGGCATCACTTTATCATCAGTGGGAACCTGTAGTCAGCTGGGTAATTGTCTCCAATTTATGTTAATAGTATTTAAACGGAATTCCTAGAGTAATGGTAAAATTTTTATGACTTGGTTGGCATTGTAGCTAGCTAGCTAGCAAACTAACCACCTCTTTCAAAACTACTTCGCTAGCTAGCATGCACGTCTTACCTTTCTATAATCATTACGCAGTTTACTAGCTAGCTAGCAAGGCACTAAATTGTCAATTTTGAAACCACTGGTAGTTTAGCTGGAGACAATCTATGAGACGCCTTGATAGGAACAGACAGAATGGGTGACTGTTTTAATGGAATTCAGCAGTTGAAGAGTAATTCACCATTCACCATAAATGACATGTTAGCTAAAGGTTGCTGCTATACAGATGCTAGCCACAGCTCATTCTTTATGTTGGAGGCTGAATTCTGAGTGGAGTTAAACTTTTCTGGTGACTGCATGCCACACATCTTTGTGAATATAAGTCCAATCCTTGCTTAGCCAGCAGAAATTGCCTGTCCATATGCATTGTTTAGCAGCTAGCTAGCAACCTATTCAGTCATCTGTATTTAGAGACTTGCCAGTAACTGCGGGACTTTGACACTGTCACTCTCCGTCGACACACGGGGCCGGTGGCTCTGTTTGCTGGCCCGTCAGAACAGAGTTCCTTTCAGATAACGGACGCCACTCAAAACAGACTGTATTTCAGAAGGTTTGGGGTGACATTTATCAAATTACCCTGAAATCATGGAATTTTTTGTCATCTGTCTTCCCTAAAAAGTTTGTAAAGCTCCCTTTGGGACATCCAATATAATTATTTACTTGGAAAAAAATGGCATAATAGGTCCCCTTAAAATTCTTTGCCAGACCTTCAGGCCTCATGTGACCATGTCTGACAGAATAGGTACTGTATTTAAACCTCCCCAGGCAAGGTTAAGCTTAATGTCATCCCACAAATTAGACAATCCTCATCGCCCCTCTTCCCTTTCTGGGGAGAGTTTGCAGATGCCAATGTCTCAAGGTGTTCTTTTGCATCTTTACTCCCCCTTTCCTCCGCTACTCCTCCTCTAAGGCCACCTTGACAAGAGCATCTGTGAAAATAGCTGTTGCCCTGCAACATTCAATGTAAGAATAAGTATCGTCCTTTTACGTTTGACCTTTGAGTACATATTTGTTAATGTCCAGCATGGTTCTCCATGTGCATCAGTTATGTGCCTTATGATTCTCTGTTATTTGTTGCAATTTTCTGAACTGAGGCAAAATCTTGGGTAAGAGGCCTGAAGCAAGGAGGCTAATACGCAACGAAGAAACAGTGCTGGGCCATAACAGTGCTGCAATGGACATTGCTTCTTAACACACAGTTACCTCCTAAGGCAGTGGCCTTCTCTAACTCACAAGTTAACAGAAATATCAATGTTTGCTCTCAAGAAAAATACCATACCCACACTGCGATGTATTGGAAATAACAGCATAAAATGAGAGAAAACAGTGTAACCAATCAAATTAAAGATGTAGTTGGCTCCTAATTGGTGAAAACTAATTGGCACATCATGACAAATTGATTCTACAAGCAAATGGTTAAGAGTCAAACCAGTTTTGTGTTATGTTAAACTATTTAAGTTCACCTGAAGTTTTTTTGAAAGAACTTGAAACAATTGTGTCCAGCAGCCTAATTTGGGGTTTGCTGATTTCCTCAGTGTCTAATTTTATCTGTTTGAAATATTATATTACTTGAAATTTCTTACAGTATACAATCTTCTAGGGTATTTTATTCTTCATAGCATGTATGGATGTTTCTATGTAATATTAGGAGAAAGAGTGATTAACAACTCTTAACATGAAAACCACCTCATTAAGACATTAACAGCTTGTTAAAATCCTGCAATTACAATTGTGGTTGGAACAAAAACCAGCACACAGTGGGTCCCCAGGAACAACACTGGAGACCACTGTCCCAAGGGGAGAAGATCCCCCTCTCTGTAATGGCTGAAATAGTCCCCACACTGTCAAACTTATAATAAACTGTTCAGTTTTACCATATCTGAATAAAATATTTAAGTGTTGACAATATGGAAGAGCTATTTAATGGGCGCAGTCACGGTATTTGCGACATGACTGTCAACATTTTTGTTTGTCAGATGGTATTAATTTTTAAACGTCGATGGGACGTAAAATGGTTGAACCTCTTGAATCTGAAAACTGTTCGTTCATATCTTGTTTCGTTCTCAAGATATAAGAGCATTAATTAAGAAATATTGGTTAATGAGATATGTAGATGGGACACATGATTTTATTGTTTTATAGCCAAGTCAAAGTAGCTGTGGCTTTCAAATTTTGCATATTGATTAGGCATCACATGAGACATCCTCTATACAAAAATTGATGTTTACAATTCAATGGAAGGTGCTTAAACAAAAGACTTAAGCAGTGAATTAATGCCAATTTAGATTTTGAGATACAAAAGTTTCTCTCAGAGCCACAATTTGGTTTCAAATCAGATAATCTTTTTTTCCATCTTACTTGAGTATACAATTAATAGAATTGAGGTAGTTGACATTTTCAGAAAATAATTGTGTTTCAGTAAAACAATATAGAAAATGTGTCCCATCTACATGTTGTTGATGGGACAAGCTTGTAGATGGGACATCTCTATAGATGGGACAATTTTAAAATGCTAGTTTCTGGGTGTGTAAAGATATTAATATCGTTATATTTCAGCTTTTAGTTGATCTGATGATATGTGCTACTAAAACAATGTTAATTAGTCTAATTAGTTTAGGCTAATTAGTAATCACTAATTAGTTTTTCCTCATTTTTTAAATTTTTTTGTTGACCCGATCACATGCAATACTATGAGAACACTGCTAATTAGTATACTGAGCGAATACTAATTAGGCTAAGTACAATCTCTAAATGTTTTCACCGATATTCGTTTTCTTCATCGACGTAATCAGTTTTATAATAAGCTTTGAAGTGACCTTGAGTAGATTATCAGACGAAATGTTGACCACTGATCGATCCTTTTTTCTCATGATACAGAGCTGTAAATTGTACACTAGTATTTTAGGAACAAAAGGGGTGCACCCACTGACAATTTTGTGCTGATCTAGCAGAACAGAGTGTGTTTTAGCCTATCAACCCACACTCCAATAGGACGGGAAAATCAAAAAATTTTTTTCTTAGTTTAGACACACTGCCAGTGGTCTGAAACTTCCAAATGAAAAATGGGTTTGGTAGCCAAGTCATTAATTTTTACGAGAAGGAATTGTTTCAATGGATTCTGACAAACGGGATATTGTCAATGAAGCAAAGGAGTTTTAGAAATGACTTTATGACACATATGCGATTGCACACCAGTGCCTAGAAAAGGAAGGGTATATTACAGTGAAAATTTTGCTCCATATGAGAAAATAGATCTTATTGACAAAAGTTGTAAAACCGCTGTAAAAGCGAGCGCGACTGTGACTAGGAACGCAAGAAAATATGGACTCTCCATAATTGTTTGTTAAAACATGCATGAAAATAACTACGAAAAAAATGTGCTAAATATTAATCGTTAGTTACAGAATCTTATGAATCTGCAGTTGTCTTGGCGTCTGGCTGGGGCTGTATTATTTCTCTAGCCTGATGAGGCTTGTTCACAGAGCCACAGAGGCAGAAGAGAACATAAAATCTTTTTCTGACTGATGATAACTTATATTTCAAGCATTGTTAATTTGGATATTATTCTCAGCAATTCTGACTAACAGCAATCTAGTGAGTGTTGCCTTTCAAACGAGACCATGATTATGCCTTTTGTCAAATTGGTTCAAGAACAGTAAGAATTTTAGTCTGGGAGGAAATTTGCACCAAAAAGGACTGCCCTATAAAGGGTGGATATCAAATCTGAAGATGGGAGATTAGAGCAGTTCGACAGAATAGGCTTAAAGCACAATGTAGAGTCACAGTTCACTGAAGGTGAGGCAAAACACAGGAACTTAAGTGCACAAGGACCCCAATCAACAAATGGGAGAGGAATGTGCAAGTACAAGGAGGAACAAAGCAGGGGAGTAGAAACAGACAATAATTAATCAATTAATGGAACGGGACCGAAACTTCCACTGATGGCTGGGCTGTGGAAAAAATGATTAAGAAGGGGAGAGGGATGTGACAGTTTTGAAATATGGCAATATATTCATCCCTGAAAACCTATGCCTATCCTGTCCCAGTGGCTGAGAATGATTGATGTCCTGACTGAAGACCCGCCTTGATGAGAGTAGTGACAGGTTGCATTTTGATTTTGGAGATGACACTAAAAGAGTGTGGTGAGGGTAAATGTAATAGACTGGAAGTGCTGATTTGTTTAAGGGGGCCTATAAATTCCAATTTTGATTCAAAATTTTAGTTTTGAGGTAAGTACGTGAAGTGGTCCTTCAAATTGTCCGTAATATGGAGTCGTGTTCTGATGGAAACATTCGTCACGAACACTGTCTTCAAGGCTGGAACAGCTATGAGTGTGTGTGACTTTCAATGATGGCCAACGAGGAATTGCTTCCATTCTTATGATACTTGGCATCAAGGCAGGGGCACACTGAACAAAAGGCTGTCACGAAATGGACAGAGAACGTGTGAAACAGAGCGAAAAATGCGCACTAAATCTTGAAAAAAGAAATGAATAGACACTCGACAAGCACGTAAAACTACGGAAGAAACACTGATTGAAGAAGAGGGAGTTACGTATGAGGCTGGTGCCTTTTAAGGAGGTAAAAAAATCCTAAAACCCCCCAAAAAATACTAAATGTATTCCTCCTGAGAATATTACTGACAAACTTTGATCACATTATTACTGCCAAACTAAAATCATGTTTTTCTAAAAAAGATTTTCAACAAGAAATTACATCCAATTAACTTCAGTTTTCATTTTGTGATGATCTATGTCTTTACAGAGCTCTGAATATGAGTAAATCAAAATATGCATATTTAATTATCTGTTTCCCGCTGAAATTTTTTTATGGGGGGTGAGGGGGTGTCAAAATCAATACTAGAACATAGAAACCTGGGAAAAAAGCTCTGTGTTGACATTAGGAATGTTTCTTTCCTTCACATTACAGCTCTCAATAACTGTTTCTCTAAGTATCTATATATTCATTAAAACGGCCGATGTCATGGCAACCACTGAAGTGATGCTACAGAAACTCAGTGTTTTAGGTTGCAATTTCAAATAGAATTGTTTTAGTTGTCTTAGTTTTTAGAATTTAGAATTGTCTTAGTTTAAAAAGTGAATATCTAGGAAAAATGTTTGCTTAACTATAAGTCCCCTTAATGAATTTGATTAGCTCACTTTACTGCAGGCTACATCTAAATGAAGTGAAATGTCATGTGCATTCTTATTTTCATATTATTAAAGAATTGTTTTAATTGCGACTTAAATAGGGCTACTGTTTGCATAATTTTTATTTATTTAACCCTTATTTAACCAGGGAAGTCCCACTGAGATTTGAAATCTCTTTTTCAAGGGAGCCCTGGGGGTTGAGGTGGGGAGGGGGCAATTTGCACAGCCAATTAGATCAGGGGATAATTAGGTGGCAGTTTGAAGGAGCCAGGTTGGGACATTTTCCATGACACCGGGGAACCCCCTACTCTTATCGAAGAGTGTCATAGGATCTTTAATGACCACTGTGAGTCAGGACCTCGGTTTAACATCTCATCTGAAAGACGGCGTCTCCTTCAGTACAGTGTCTTCAGTTCAGCACAGGTATGAACATCACTGCACTGGGGCATTGGGGATTATTCCAACAGAGGGAAGATCGCAACGTACTGCCCACCCCCCCCCCCCCCCCCCCCCCCCCCCCCCCCCCCCCCCCCCCCCCCCCCCACCACCCCATCCAGCAGCAACTTGGTTTTCCCAGGTGGACTCCTATCCAAGTACTGACCAAGCCCACACCTGCTTAGCTTCAGCCATTTGGCTGGAGCAGATCGATTAGTGGTATGGCTGCTGGCTAAAATAGAAAACCGAGTAACATTGTGTTTTCATTTTCAAATCTGAAACAACACATTGTGCAGCGGAGTATAACAGAAAATAACATGTCAAACAGCTTTTCCATTTTAATATGGTCATAGAATGCCCAAACGAGTATGTGGAAATGAAAATGTAAAGTGGATTATTGCATTATTCTTTTCAATCTTAACTCAATAACACAAACGTGAAAAATTATTATGCTGTTGTGGAATTAACGTTTTCATTTTGAGGTTCACGTTATTCATCTAATATGGCCCCCCATATTAGCAGGGAGTCAGGGACTTTTTCTCCGGTGTTAATTCCGCTTTGTGTTCCACTCAGGAGAGGGCGTTACAGCCTCATTCAGTCAATTACGACGTTGTGAAGAAGAGAATGAAAAGACATTTCTGTTAGTTTAATACGCACACAACAAAACTGTGCTGTTATGTTGACCCTGTACAATCTAAAATACAAATAGACAAGTTTTTCTAAGTAGTTTCTTGCAGCATGACAGTAAGCTTTTCGACCTTGGACTCCCACTCCACCCAAAGCGCACTTGCCGTCTCGTAACCTGAGGGGCGGCACCAGCGGCTTTTGGGAATCTGTCAGTACTTCTGAAGTTTGATTAAAGTCAGTAATTCACAGCATGACACAGAAGCGCAGCTTCATTAGCAGTTGTCTTGTGCAGTCATCGGAATAACTACTTAGGCTATAGATAACCAAGAATATTATAGAAGTAGTAGCATCAGCAGAAATACCAACAAAATAATACTTTCTAAGAGAAAAAATGGGTACATTAATGGATTATATTTGGATGTGTTCTTTGGTTTTATTCGTTGAAACTGGAGTTTTAGGTGAGTATTTTATTTTGGTGGTAGCAGCTTTGTCCGCGTTTACGAGTTCAAGGTATGAACAAGTTTGCAAGATCATGTCGGCTTTAATCTTTCACTTAGCGATTTCATCACTTATATTGCGTGAACTCTTCAAGCCAACTGAAAAGGGTTTTAGTTTTTTATTAAACTGCCCTGATGACATTGTATCAAATAGAAATGGGAAAATTAATAAACTTTCTTTGACAGATGAGATTACTGCGGAATTTTGGCGGACAAATATTGTTTGCGCCAAGAACAGTAATTTAGGCTACATCTGATTCGTACAAAATTGAACTTGACGAGGAATTAATGAGCGAAATTAATCTCAAGTAGATAAGGTAGGCCTATCAACTGTTGAGATTTACCGTCGGTGCATATTCATGTAGCCAACATTACTGGGGTTCCATCCTGTCACGCATATCTATATACAAGCTCGTTAAACGTGTTCTCTATCCCACGCTTACATTTCTCGCCAAAGGCTCACCTCTTCTCCTGGGATATTCCGCGTGGGTTATCTGAGTTGTGGGTTGCGCAGCGATGCTTAGGCTTACGTCTTAGGCGTGAGTTTCTCCTCTTTGTGGCATTCACTTTCTGTGCTGTAGTCAGCACTTGTCTTTGAGGGTACTGCCGACTGGGGCAGTAACCTTAAAGGTAGGCCTACTGTTGTTGTACCTTAGAAGTGGGTTTTTATTTGTTTTGAGACATAAAAGTACCTTTTAGAGCCTAGAAAGGTTCACACAGGTACCTTGAGGTCCTATAATTAGCCCTAAAGGGTACATAAGTGCTGAATGTACCTTGGGGAACATAAATTGACTCCTGCTGTACCCCTATTTCTGAGAGTGGTACGGTGAATAAGCCTAAAAAGGCGTAAGACCTACACCGAATGCGTTGAGACTTGGCATCTCTGGTTGCGTTTCCTTTATGCCTGGCATCAAATGTTTCATTAAGCGCGGAGGTTTTCAAGTGAACGAACTTAGGCAAAATATAACTCGACATTGTAAGCAGTTACGTGCCTTTCGTGACTCAACAAGCCTGACTAACGGAGGAAATCGCCCGGAAGAGTAGAGGGAGCGTGAGGGACAAAGGACGAGGGAATCTAAAGCCAAATATTTCAAAGGTGCAAAATAAGGTTCTTCTTCGTGGAATGCGCAATTAATGACATTTGACGCACTCCTCATCATGGTTTCCAGCGTCACTCAGGTCCCTGATGCAGCCGCACATTGTCGGTGCCTCGAGATAGATAGCCTGTATGACTTCCACAGTTCACCTACTAGTTAAACGTGTGGGTCTGTTAGCTATGCTCTCCTCAACCTTTTCCCGAGGAAAAGCAAACTATTGCAGAGTGTGTATGCTGCACTCAAAAAAAAAAATGAGCAGTGGATGACTCCTTTAGCCTCAATCTCATTGCATTCTCAAGCAACGATCTGTCTAGTGAAAGCTAGAAGTACCCAGAATTATTCATGTCTTAGACTGGGCAGCTATAGCCGACTGTGTCCCCCCCCCCCAAAAAAAAAAAAAAAAAATGCATCAAGACATTCTTTCAAGTAGGCTACGACCGACTGTGTTCCAGAGAAAATACCTTGTTTCAAAAGTAACAGAAGTAAAATGACATTTCACTGCAAGTTAAACCTTGATCATTTGTTGTGCAGAAATATTTTTTTTATGCCAACTCAGATAAAGATTTTGATATGTTTAGACTGTTGAACACGGAAAAGCACCCTACTCACGAGGGTAGCGAGCTATGTTTCGAAATGAATCCTTTTCTGCAGTCTGTGAATTCTGCTTTGCGCTTTACTGAGTGACACATTGCTTCACCTACTGTGGTCCAGTCCAATTGTAGCTTTTCCTGCTGTCTGATGCAGTGAGATTTTATTGGAATATAAATAGATTTATGATGGACACATGCTCCATACACCTTGTACAACCTACATCCTGATTTTGCCCTTCTAAACCTGTTTCAGGGTCCAATGTCTGCACCTCACAAGGTGTCACTACCTGCAAGGAATGTCTGGCCGTTCACCCTACTTGCGCATGGTGTTCCCAGGAGGTAAAGCCCCAGCCATGCCAGCAGACGCACTAACACATACACATACTTTGCAGGCACATGTGCTAGTGCACAGATTCACACGCATGCATAAACACATGCAGTTTCCAGGTCAACTGAATGACGATGGCCCAACTCCTTCTCACCTCCTGGAGTTTGTCACAGACTGTATGTTAGAAAGTTCTGGACAAAAAGGAAAAACACCTGGCCATAAAACTCACTCAGAGCAATGCCAAGACCTCACTGAGCCGCCACTACATTTCGCCAGAAGTATGTAGTGCCATTCCATGTTTGCATGTCTGTTATGACACTAAACAGGCAGATGCTGTATCTGACCATAATTGTAAGGGGACCCTCAAAGAGGCGGACATGGAGCAGGAAGTTAGCAAATAGAACATGGAATTTAATTTTAGAATTGTAGCTTTAATCTTCATCCTACCAAGTAGGGTCCATCTGGACGCCGCACCGATATATTCGTTTGCCATTTAAAAAACGTGACATACTGCCTCACTGTTTTATGAATTTCTCAGAATTTATGTCTTAATTAAAACAGTAAGGCACCGGAAGATCAGCTTTTTGCATTGTGAAGGTATAATTAATTTGTTCAGATTCATAATGGCCAACAGACAAAGACGAGCTAGATGCACAGCAGCAGAGGCCTTAAGGCCTACACTACGAAACAAAAGCCCTAAATTATTTTACAATTACTTTTTTGTTTTAATTTCTGTAAGAAAAGACAGAAGTTGTGATGCAGAATATTTTACAGCTGCATGAGCTGAAAAAATCATGTTATAATGCCAAAATTTCTTTTGTGGTGCTATAATTCGCTAGTTATTGGAATATTATTGCAATGTTATTGCATTTATAATACATCATTGACATTCACCAATAGTGGATTTTGTTCTTCAATAAAGTTATGTGTGTTTGCTGCATTGAATTTGTTCTTACTGCATTGATTTCAAGGTTTTCCCTCCTGGGGTTCATACGGACCCCGCCTGGCAGTTTGTGTGTGTAAAATTGGCCGGAAGGATGAAGGATAATTACAGAACATAAAATGGGAAATGGTTAAACATAAAAAGACTATGCTATCACAATGCTGGGTGAAATGATACTAAACAGTCTTAAAGAACAGAATTACACAGCCCAGGAGATAAAAATAATAAAGGAGTATTCAGAAAAACCAACACATCAAAAAGACAAAGTATGAGCTTAAAACCCCAAAGTAACAAAGCAGTGATGAAAAAAAGAACAACTGAACCAGATCCGAAAATATAAATGGGGAAAAAGCCCAAAATGCAAAAACCTGCAAAATGCGAGGAAACGTAAGACAAAGTACGGAATAGCAATATATATACAGTAGGCAAGAGTAATAATAACCAGGAAACGCTGGGGCAAGGATTTCAAGAATTCAAATTATGTAAGCACAAAAGGACTAGGAAACACAGGGAGCTCGGGGGGACGGGGAGCTTCCTGTTGGACGAGAGCATGAATCGAAGATCCAGGGGGGAGCGAGCGGTGGATCTATGGGTGGATCTGACCGTATCTGAGGAGGACCAGGGCATAGCCACGCCCCTAAAGCATATTCTGGCTTTATCCCTTGTTCTAGTCTATTTGGGACCATAATTTACTAAAAAGAACATCATACTTAGACTTAAAAGTTGAAATTGATGCCATGAAATAATGGGGGAATTATTGAAGTAATAAATCAGGAAGAAAAGTTGGGTCATTTTCTCATAGACCTCTATAGAATTGAACTTCTTTCTGCAACCACTGACTTTAGCATCTGTTGGCCTTTAAATAGAATGCAATTTTAACAGATTTCTGCATTGGCTGCACTTTTCAGACCCGGCTGCTGCATCCATCTTTTTATACAGTCTATGCACTGAAAAGAAACTAGGAGTTTAAATAAGCAACGAGACAGGTGAATGTATTCAATATTCAGGCGAGTTAGAACAAGGAAGTAGAGACTTGATTGCAGATGGAACGTGACAATAATACTCAATTTTCGGTCTCTTATGACCACACCACTATTGCCCAGTCATAATTTAAATGACCTTTGGGAAATTGCAATTACTTTCATCTGTGTCTGGGATCAGAAAAAGCTTCCCACTTGCAACCCTTCCATTGAGCCTGCGGTTATGGAGGTGGCATCTGAGGTTGTGTAACGCCACGCCTCCAGCCCTCTAACTCACCAGCCTATTAAGACTCGAACCGCATTCCACACTCCATCTGATTGTCTGCATCTGTTCCCTAATGTCTCTTTGCAATAGTGTTCCGTATATAAACGAGACCTTCGCACTCATTCGGGGCGAAGTCTCGTGAGCCTCACTAGCCTGTTGTTTCACTGTAGTCTTGTTTAGACTTAGATCCTGCATATTCGCATGTTAATGTAAAACTCATTAAATAAGCGCTGTTCCATTCTGTAATATGGTCAGCACTTCTATTGTTATTCAGGAACCTCGTTTCCTCATTGCTTTCTGTTTGTAATCCATTAGCACCAGTGGCGATGGGTGAACTGGCGATAGGGGAGGCTCAAACCCATTATCATTTTATTATCGTTTAAATAGTTTATATGAAATAAGATCATCTGAAATGTTTTTATGCAATTCCATTGCTTCCTATGATCTTATTTCATTTAATCTGTTTAAACGATAATGAAACACATGTATTGCTTCCAGCCCCTGAGTTAAGAAAAGCGTGAGAAGTCCAGAGTCATAATGCAGGTGAAACTGATAAATCTCCCATGCACCAGGACTTCAATTGCGTGTGAGAATCTCTTCCACATGCGTTGATTGAATAATTTCTGACTACAGCAGGGGAACATAAATATACCACTAAAACCCACACCGAATGCCTGAGAGTTGACAGGTTTGCGTTATTAATGAAAACTGACCACATCTGATAATGTTGAGAGTTTTTGTAATGGTAATTTAAACAAATGATTGAAAACAGGTCATGACCTATCATTTTAAAGGTATGGGTTTGAGCCTCCCCTATCGCCAGTTCACCAGCCGCCACTGATTAGTAGTGTTGTCAAAGTCCCAGTTATATTTTACTTATATTATTATCCAGAAACCCTGCTTCCTTGTTCTTCTGTATTGTGTTTTGCTGTGCCTTCCTGCTGTGCCGTGAAGGCAGAATAAACCAGAACCATCCTCGCACCTGAGTCCACTTCCACAATTCCTGATCTCTGCGCATTTTCACCGGTGTTCAGAGTCCACCCTTGCAAGGTGACTCAGTGGTGTATGTAACCATTTGTGGACTTTTCCGCATTTATGAAGGTCTACAACCACGTGTATCCCATGAGCCGAGGCTTTACTCATTTTCTTCATGGTTCTAGATGACAAAGAGACTTTGCATGATACGTATTTTCTATACCCATGTGAAACAGGAGGTGATGTAATGACACAATATAGCTCAGTAAAATTTACTTGAACTTGAATTTTATCTAAATGAAATTAAGTTTCATTCTTGATTTAAATACGGGATACTTCATTATCCCCCACCACGAAGTGGATCAGGGGATATTGGAATGGCGCTCATCCGTCCGTCCGGGTTCAATGGGGACAGGTTTTCTCGGAAACTATTGCACCTACATGAAAATGTTGTATGTGGCCAGTACTGATGACCCATCTGAATGAGTTCTACAATTGATTCAGAGACATTTATTTTTGCTGAGTTATGGGCTTGACTCTGTTCGTGGACTTAAGTGGATGGGTGTTGCAATGGGGACCAGTTATCTCGGCAACTATTGCACCTACGTGGGTGAAATTTTGTGGGTGACCAGTACTAATGATCCTATTGAATGAGTTTAACAGTTGATTCCGAGAAATTTAATTTTACAGAGTTATGGTCCTTCTTTCTGTTCGTCGACTTGGTGTATGGAATTTGCAATGTGGACAAGTTTTCTTGGCAACTATTGCACCTTCAGGGGTGAAATTTTGTGTGTGGCCAGTACTAATGACCCTGTTGAATGAGTTCAACAGCTGATTCAGAGAAATTTATTTTTAAGGAGTTATGGCCCTTGACTCTGAACTTGGTGAATGGGTATTAATGGGGACAAGTTTTCTCGGCAACGTGGATGACATTTTGTGTGTGGCCAATACTAATGACCCTATTGATTGAGTTCAACAATTGATTTTGAGAAATTTATTTTTACAGAGTTATGGCCCTTGACTCTGAACTTAGTGCATGGATGTTGCAATGGGGACAAGTTTTCTTGGCAACTATTGCATCAACGTGGATGAAATTCTGTGTGTGTGGCCAGTAGTAGTGTAATGACCCTATTGAATGAGTTTTAAAACTGATTCAGAGAAGTTCATTTTCATGGAGTTATGGCCCTTGACTCTGTTCGTTGACTTAGGTGTTCGGGATTTGCAATGTGGACAAGTTCTCTCGGCGTGGGTGTATGGAAGGTTCAATTGACTTTTGGCTTTAGTATACTGCGTTTCTTTGATTTTCTAATTATAAACCTAAAGGTATTTCCTGTGAAATGGATTTTGTTGCAAAAGTCACATCAATTGTTTCACCACAAATCACGTCCTTCACCTATTACATGGTGCTTTTTTCCCTGCATTTCAGGGGATATATGAAACACTTCTGCACATCCAAAATTCTCTCTCCTCAGTACAATTACAAACTTTCCACTCTTTTGCCTTTTGAAGTTGATTATTTTAACCCCCTGCCACAAAGTGGATCGGGGGATATTAGAATGGAGCTCATCTGTCTGCCCGTCCGGCCGTGTGGCCGCCCAGGTTCAAAGTTTTCTTGGAAACTATTGCACCTTCATGGGTGAAATTTTGTCTGTGGCCAGTACTTATGACCCTATTGAATGAGTTTGACAGTTGACTCCGAGAAAATTATTTTTACAGAGTTATAGCTCTTGACTCTGAACTTGGTGCTTGGGTGTTGCGATGGGAATATGGAATCTCCCGTGACCATTCTTACTGAGTCGGGGGATATTGGTGACAATGTGGCCTTGTTGAAGATTATTGTGAGGGTTGCCATTAATTGTGAAACCTTGCTTTGGTTGAAACAGATTTTAAAATTAATGAAGAAATAATATTTATGCTCTTCATTGAAACTCTGGTAAAGTTAGCAATTCTCACGTCGGCATTTTTAGTTTACGTCTATCATGTTTTTTTTTTAATTATTTATCTTGTTTTGGTGCTTTTCTAATGAGGAGTATCAGTAATTCTGGAGCCCACTGTATCTTGGTAAGGTTTGCGAATGGCGCTAAACTATGTGCTTCTGGATCAGTGGACTGGGATTGGGGTTGGACCGGGCCAGGGATGGTTTAGCCTGAGCCGGAGGCTGAAACCAGGGCAAGAACTACACCAGATTTGGGCTGGGTCCCGCAGGGGTTGAGTACAAGTTAAAGGCAAGAGATAGTGGCCATGTGGAGGAAGCATTTGGAGGACTTTTGGGCGATGAATCAACTGGAGGAGCACTGACGGCTGGTTAAAAGGAAGTTCATGCGGATTTGCTCAGAGGTTTGCATGCATCCTTGGAGCTGGCTGGATTTTATTGAACGAAAGTGATTTCTGTTGGGATGACTTTAGTCTGTGGCTTGTCTGACTATTGACAGTATTCCTCTCTCTGGAACATGTTTGCTATTACCATGTCCTGGAGAGCAACTGCTGCACTTTGCTGCACCTATTATTATCATGTTACATACCCTCTGCATTGGCATGGGGGGTAGGAGGAGACCGACATGTCAGAATCTGTAGACATCCCCAAAAGCCTTTATTTATGAGCACAGTTGGCACGTGTTGAGATTTTTTTCTATGGAGTGCGGAAAATATGTTCACACCAGTAGACTGGTATTTTTCAGCCTCATATTACTTGAAGAGGCATGTTATGAGAAAAGGAAGATTTCGAAAGGAGTTTATCTTTATGTTGGTCAATTTGTAACAGTAACCCCACTGCTGTGAAACACTTTAAGTGGGCAATTATGTATTGTTACATATTAAGCTGAGCATTAGCAAGTACTTTTACTTACTCCAAAAGAATCTATTTTTTTTCATGTACACCTGGGTTGTATTCTTGAGAGCGAAAATGTCATTGCACTGCCGTATTCACAAAATTGTGTATTTGTCATTGCAGTATTGGATGAAAACTGATGTCAAAAAAGTGACATAATACAATGTTTTCACATCCTTATCCCTGCCTTTTCCACATTAAAATGAAAACACAAATATTTTCACAATTTACATTCTTGTGTTCAACCTGACCTCCTACATAATGTGGATACCAAACTGCTGCATTAAACTTAAAAATTGGCAGAATTCTTCAAAGGTCGTTGGTTGCCCAAAAATGCTTTTAGTGTCACATACAATGCCGTGAAAAAGTATTTTCCCCCTTCCTGATTTCTTTTTTTTTTTGCATTTTTGTCACTCTTAAATGTTTCAGATCATCAAACAAATTTTAATTAGACAAAGACAACCCACGTAAATACAAAATGTAGCTTTTAAATGATGGTTTCATTTATTAAGGGGAAACAGCTATCCAAACCTACCTGGCCCAATGTGAAAAAGTAATTGCCACCTAAATCCTAATAACTAGTTGTGCCACCCTCGGTGACAAGAACTGCAATCAAACATTTGTGATAACTGGCAATGAGCCTTTCACATCCCTGTGAAAAAATTTTGGCCCACTCTTCTTTTCACAATTGTTTTAAATCAGCCACATTGGAGGATTTTTGCGAATGAATGGCCTGTTTAAGGTCATACTACTGCATCTCAATCGGATTTAAGTCCGTACTTCGACTTGGCCACTCCAAAATCTTCATTTTGTTTTTTTCAAGCCATTCAGAGGTGGACTTGCTTGATTCAGCAGGTCTGGCAGTAATCAAGCCTGGGTGTGGCTCGTGAAATTGTACTCAAAAAATGTGGTTAATCCCAGTTCACACTGGGTTTAAAGTGCTTGAAAGTCTGAAAAAAAGATACTGAAACAAGACCTATGTCATTTTGTAGGTCTCAGTGAGCAGATAAAGAAAAAAACATCTGTTGGGAATTTTTGGAGAAAATCCACTTTTTCATCGGCACCCAACATGAAATTTTCAAATTGAAGCACTGATTACTAAAACCCCACAAGTCAAGTCAAGTCAAATGTAATGCTTAGACGTGCGCTATTGTACTCTTTGATTGCTTGCTTTTAGCGCAAACCAAATAGTTTGTTGCTGCAATACTTTATCTGATGCCTCTCCCAGAATGTTGAGAAGTCAGCGTGAACTGCTTCGAACACTTGCTCAGAATATCTAGCCAATCCACAACCATGGCACTTACAGAACTCACGCAAATGGTCTCTGATGATGTGGAATTTGGGTGTGATCGAGATTCCAAGTTTCGCATAGGCCTCGCAGAAGTCGGCAACATGGTCTTCCCATCCACTGTTTAGGCTTTGTCCGAAGCAGGAAGTGACCATCTTTCCCATTGCTGCAAATGCATTCGCGAAGGATGTGGCTGAATGGCTTGCTGGTGTTTTCGTCGTTGAACTTATGAGCTGGACTAAGACATCAGTTCTGCATTGTAAGGATAAGCATTCATCTCCCTCAAACTGTTTATGGTATTCTTCCTTCACCAGGCGTAGCTTCCTTGGCCACTGGATTGCTTCACAGTTCACAGTTCAGTTAGGGCGGCACGGTGACACAGTGATTAGCACTCTGCCTCACAGCAAGAAGGTTGTGGGTTTGAATCTGGGGCTTTTCTGTGTGGAATTTGCGTGGTTCTCCTCCAGGTACTCCGGTTTCCCCCACCCACAAAAACATGCAATGTAGGAACACTCCTGTATGGCTGTGTGTGAATGTTTGGTGGTGGTCGGAGGGGCTGTAGGTGCACACTGGCAGCCACGCTTCCGTCAGTCTGCCCCAGGGCAGCTGTGGCTACAGAAACGTACTTTACCACCATTAGAGCGTGAATGTGTGAGTGAATGAATAATGTATCCATTGTGAAGTGTCTTTGAGTGCTATATAAAACTGATGCATTATTATTATTCAAACCATTGCATTGAGAATATATGCTTTAATACACTGGACAAAAATACAGACGTCACATGTCAAATTTTTGAGTTTTTATTAACAAAAAACTGGAACCGGGATTCGTCAGTGAATAGACTCTTCTCCAGTGTGCCAAGGGCCATCGAACGTATGCGTTTGCCCATGTGAGTCAGTTCCGACGCCGGACAGTGGTGAGATCCAGACCACGGTGAGGATGCCGAGCGTGCAAGTTGGCTTCTCGCAGGCAGTTATGGACTGTCTGTGGTGTAATGCATCTGTTCTGCAGACCAACGGTCTCATCCGCTGTGCGTGTCGCTGATCTGAGCAGATCCCGCAGGTGGATGAGCCGGATGTAGCGATCTTGTGCTGGTGTGGTCACGTGCGGCTGACTTGGATGAGGTCGATTTGCAGTTCTGCCCGTTTGTCGGAAACAAACTCTCAAAAGGCCTATCGTCTGATAGTTAACATTCAGCTGCACAGTGACCGCTCTGGTGGACATCTCTGCATCCAGCATGCCAATGGCACGTTCCCGCATGACCTGAGACATCTGAGGCATGATGACTTTTGACAAAATTTTACATTTTGGGGTGGCCATTTGTCCCCAGTATAAGGAGTCTGGGTACTGCTCATTCTGTCTGATCTCCGTCTGGAAATGCCACACCCATGTACTGAGTGAAATCACTGCATCACTGAGCAAATGCTCACTGACAGAGAGATGGATTAAAAAATAGTACACAAATCAAGAGAAATATCCCTATTTTTCAAGTAAAAGTCAGCATATGCTCACTTAGAGTTGTTAACTCTAACTCATGTGGCATCAATATATGACATGGGACGTTTATATTTTTGTTCAGTGTCGTTTCAACATAGCAAAAGAGTAATTTTTCTGAGCCATCTGCTTTTGCTGTTTTGCTTCCAGATCGATATCTGGAATTGCCTATATTTAAATAATGCCTGCAATATATTTTCCAATTTTTAATTAGTTAAATGATTGCAATGTCTTTTCAGTGCGCGTTAAAATGTGCACTGAAAATGAAAATGACGGTGACTGGATTCAAATGCAAAGAAGAAGAATAGTATTTACTTCAAAAATAATTGATTATAGGACAACACAGGAAAAGCAGTAATTCCCAAATGTGTACAAAGATAGCAGACTAACAACTGTCTGCTTAATATCAGCATTTTCAGAAGTTACACACAAAACACTACATAATGGGCTTACGAGACTTCGAGTTGTGCGAAGCTCAGGCTTATCAAGGCTGGAATGGATAACTGTTGCCTCTGATCGAAGTCGGGCAGCTACTATGGATTCACCGGTGTCGTCTTCGCCTCTGCCGCAGCGTTAGCGTCCGTAAAACACTTCCTTGTGGACGCTCTAGATGCTGTAATTTTTGACATATTACTTTTTAAATATTTTTATTTTTTATTTTACCCTTATTTTACCAGGGAAGTCTGGTTGAGATTGAAATCTCTTTTTCAAGGGAGCCCTGTGGGTTGAGGTGGGGAGGGAGAGGGCAATTTGCACAGCCAATTAGATCCATAGACTGTATAAAAAGATGGGCGAAGCAACGGGTGACGTCACACATTGGTTTCAGCACACCATTTAGGAAGCCTCCATTTTGGCAATTTGAACAGCACCATTTTGTCATTTTGAAACCTAATGTGATTCCTATTGGACGAGGGCATGAATTGAAGATCCAGGGAGGACCGTGACTCTGGATCAGACCGTATCAGACGAGGACCAGAGGATAGCCACGCCCTTAAAGCATATTCTGGCTTCATCCTTTACTCTAGACTACTTGGACCATAATTTACAAAAATGAACATCGCGATATATCGGAGGAGACTTGAAACTTGCAATAGGTACCATAAAATGATGTGGAAAATCATTATTGAAGTAATAAATCAATTGACGAAGTAGGATCATTTTCTTATAGACTTCAATAGCATTGAACTTCTTTCTGCAACCACCGATGTGACCATCTGTTGGCCATTAAATATAATGCAAATTTTAGATATTTCTACATCGGCCTCACATTTCAGACCGGGTGCTGCGTCCATCTTTTTATACTGTCTATGATTAGATCAGGGGATGATTAGGCGGCAGGTCGAAAGAGCCAGGTTGGGAGCCAGGCTTTCATATTTGGTACGGACATGGATTACACTTCACTTAGGACACCTTTAGATTTTGTTTGCCATGGTGACAGTATTGGCGGAATAATGCGCAAATTTGTGCTGAAACATACTAACTTCCTTGTGGACGCTGTACAGACTGTAATTTCGGTATGGACATGGGTTATACTTCACTTATGACACCTATCGATTTCGGTTGCCATGGTGACAGTGTTGGCCGAATAATGCGCAGTAAAGGGGAGAAGCGGGCTTTAGGGGGCTACGCCCATGCGGTCGCAACCAGCTGGACTGTCTGTTTGACTAATAAAACACTGCTGCACGCAGTTAAGTGATGATTGGGAGAGCAGGCCAGTTCCTCAGAACTCTGGTGATGCAGTGCGCTGGGGGTGTGGCATGACGACGACGTTTTAACTGAAGCGCATCATGCAGACTCCAACAAAATTCTTTATAATTATTGGCCTTTTTAATTGCACTCACAGCCCTGCCAATCCAATTCACTACCATTAGTTATTGTTGAACAAAACCAAGAGGACATCAGTCAGAAACTAGCTAATCTGAATATAATGCATTTTGATTGTTCTAAATCTATACCAGTCAAGAGAGTCTGTGCTGTCATATTGAAATACTGTGTTGAATCAACTTTTACAGCACACAGTCTGAATTTTACTTTCATTTACCCTGTTAAAGCTTAGACCAGACCATTTATTGTGTCTATGCCTGTTTAGTATGCGTATGATGTATAAGTGCTGTTGCTATGTATATATTATTCTCTCCGCTTATGTTTATGGTTCAGGGTTTTGGGCAGGATGTGGCAAGTTCATCCCGGTGTGACCTCAAAGAGCAGCTGCTGGAGGCCGGGTGTCTTCGTGATTTTTTGGAGTTTCCTGTCAGCAGTCTGAATGTGCTGGAGGACCGGCCTCTCAGTGGAAAAGTGACCGGGGCAGCTGAGGATGTCGTCCAGATCCAGCCGCAGAAAATACACATCACTCTAAGACCTGGTAAAGAGATTCTTTCTCATGTGAGCATAATTATGACTGTGAACCTGCTGTAGGTTTTGTGCTTAGTTTGTGGTAATCACCATCCGTCCCAGAAAAATCCTCCCGCCTCTGATTTAAAGTTTTTTTTATTCTGAATCAAATCTGTCAAATTTGCAGAAAAAAGAAAGTGAGAGAAATTCTCAGAATCCCTGTCTATGGAGTAGACAAATTGTTCAGCTTTCAGTCACTGCACCACTTATGGGTTTAGCAGATTTGATTCTTTATGTTAATAAATGCACTTGTTGTTTGGATTTATTACACGATTTGGATCTCAAACTCTTCTTATAATGAAATCAAAAAAAAAAAATCTGCCCCTGAAAATTGAAATGTAAAGATTGCTAGCCAAATAATTTTGTATGGCCAAATTCTTGTAGATTACTGGGAGGGGTCATTGTGATTACTGACTGACGAGTCAGCTGGACATTAGTTGGTGAGGTAAAACTGAAGGTAGCACTTTCAATGTTCATTAGTTTTTGTTATATTTTATTTGAGTAAACCCTTACCAGGCAAATAAGGGCTCGTCATGATACTAGTCAATTCATTCGGTAACACTGATGCAGTTGTATTCTTCAAGGCATGGCATTGAGGTATCAGTGTCTCAGTAAACCCCAGCTGCCTCCTGTGAACCTCCTGTGTGGGCCACAGATGACTCCCAGCGCTTCACAGTAAAGGTTCGTCAGGTGGAGCATTACCCCGTGGATCTGTACTACCTGATGGATCTGTCCAACTCTATGAAGGATGACCTCATCCGTCTGAGCACTCTGGGGAATGAGCTGGCTAAGACAATGGGCAAGACCACCAGTAACCTGCGCATGGGTTTTGGAGCCTTTGTGGACAAGCCCCTCTCCCCTTACATATACATGGCTTCTGAGGAGGAACTGGCGAATCCCTGCCATAGGTGAGGTGTTTTCAAAGGGGGCTGCTGTTGACAATCGACTAATGCTTGTCTTCAATGTTTTAGTTTCATCATGATTGTCTGATGAAAATTGTCTGATTGTCTGATGAAAATATTATCTTGTTGTAAATTCCTGAGAAGTGACATTTTCTGACCTTATTGATATTGAATCTTGAGATTTGTCAAACTGTCATACCCATTGGCTTCTTTGCCGAAAAATTATCAACATTAATAAAGTCTAATTATAGGACAAAAATATTTGCTAAGAGCAGTGTTTCTTTGCAGTGCATCATTGGCTCTTTTTTGCATCAAGGGCACAAGAGCAGTTGCTTTCAAACATGGCCCTGGGAGACAGCTGTATACACTTTGTACACAGCAGAATCAAACTGTACTAACTGTACTATCATTTTTTGTCTTAAGGGTCATTCCACGCAAAGTTTGCCCCACACTGTCTCAGAAAAAATGGAAAAAAATCATGGGTGTTTGCCATCATTTCAAATGGTCAAATCCCAACTCCAATTTTTCATGGAGTAATTGCGAATTTAAGGAGGGGGTGTCTGGTCACTTGCGAATGTAGCAATGACTTATAAGCATTTTTGAAGGGATACAAATACATTTTCCAGTGCTGCAAAATTAATGTCAATGGGTGCATACTGTGATGATATGCTCAGAGGAACCGGTCGCAACTCAGGGATGATCCAAAAATCGTAAGCCTTTATCACAAAATGGGTCAGGACCAGTAGACACAAGGATTGCTAAGCCAAAAACAATGTCCAAAAAGCGAAGTCGACAGGACCGGCTGGAGTCAAAACCAGTAAGGCAGATGTGCAACGGTACATAGACAGTAAGCCAAAACTTGTGGTTGAAATCCAGAAAGGTAGGTCATACACAGGGCATCCAAAAACAGAAATCGTGGTCGAACAAAAACAGGTCAAGATCCAAAAAGACAAAACAGGAACAGAAGAGCGATGGCAAACTCGAGCAAAACAGTCGAGAAGAAACGATCAACAAAAGGCACACGAGGAGCTCTGCACAGATGTGAACTGATCAACGTTCTGACAA
The DNA here is from genome assembly GCA_029721435.1 of Gymnothorax reevesii. Classification (NCBI taxonomy): domain Eukaryota; kingdom Metazoa; phylum Chordata; class Actinopteri; order Anguilliformes; family Muraenidae; genus Gymnothorax; species Gymnothorax reevesii. The sequence goes on along the minus strand of CM056584.1, from coordinate 30,951,103 downwards.
GGAATGAACTGCAGTGAAGACTTTAAATAGACACGAGGGAAGTCACATGCTATGCAAGGAACATTCGGATTGGATAAGACTAATTACAGAGGTAAGCACACATGGGGAAGTCCTAAACCACAAACAATGGGCAAAAACCAAAACGCAGACAGGATCAATGCAGATAACTTATGACAGATAAACAGCTCCGGTCAAGGAGTTCTAAGTGCACAGTTAAGATCCCAGGACAGAGAGAGAAGCACCTGAGGTGCGTGAGCTGTAATCAAAGCAGAGAACAGGGAAAGCAAAAGGGGCGGAGTTACAGAACAGAGCAGAGCAGGGCAGAGTTAGTTATATTAGTAAACAGCGATATCTACACACCTAATCAAAATACGTGAATGTCAGTTTATGTACAGAAAGGGATTAGTCTACAGTAAAATTGCCTGTACTAACTAAGCAGTTGAGCAGTTAATTAATATGGTCATTTCAGAAAAGCGGGAAGGAAGGTAAAACGAGACTTGAAGGAAGTTTGTGAAATACCAGAAAACTTCCATAATCACCCGAAGCCTGTCTGCAGGCAGACAGGGGAGTGCACTGGCATAGGGAGATTGCAGATTTGGCATATCTCATTTGATTTTTCCTGTGACAGACTGTTGAAAATGACCATTTTTACTGAACCAAAATGTTTATTTGATTTTTATTTGGTCCCCTTGACCGAAGTATACATAATCAAGGGTTCATATTGCAGCCTCATCCTCAGCAGCTACAGCACTCTGGCCCCTTAGACCCAATCCAGTCTCCTGTCTCTACTTTAGGAGTAACTTTCATCTGAAAATGCTTATGATAGATGCAAGTCATTCCTAAACTAGAGGCAGGAGATTGGACTGGGTTCAAGGCGGATAATGTGCTGTTAAACTAAAAATCAAATTAAAATTTTGGTGCTGTAAAAATGGTCATTTTCAACAGCCTGTTACAGGAAAATCAAATGAAATATGCCAAATATGATAGCAGGTTCATAAATTACAGGTAATTCTCCCAACATGCACCTATAGACATTACTTTAGGAGCAATGGAAAGTGTATTTGTATCCCTTCAAAAATGCTCGCAGGTGATTTCCACATTCACAAGTGAGAAGACACCCCCTCAAATTGGCAATTACTCCATTGAAAATTGGAGTCGGAACTTCGGATTTGGGATTTGACCATTTGAAATGATGGCAAACACCCATGATTTTTTTTCAAATTTTTCTGAGACGGTGCAGTACAGAGCCTGGTGTAGTTGGCACGGAATGACCCTTAAGTACAATCAACATGTTTTCAAGGATTGATTACTCAAAGATCCAAGATGTCAGAAATCAGAAAGAATTAAATTTCAAAATGCCTTTATTGTAATGTAAGTGTGGCGTAGTATCACTAGCAGTAATCCTGTTCTGAGATGCTGAAATCCCTTTCTCTGTGGGATGGTAGGATCGGCAGGGTCTGTGAACCTCAGTTTGGGTATAAGCACGTCCTGTCCTTGACTGAGGAGGTGAGCCAGTTCACAGAGGAGGTGAAGAATCAGGCAGCGTCCCGAAACAGGGATTCTCCAGAAGGAGGCTTTGATGCCATCATGCAAGCGACAGTGTGCAAGGTGACTCCCACTCCCACATGTTTATTTTGACACCAAAGGAGCAATGACCATGAAGACAATGCTTTTTTAACTGAGTGATTTCAGCGCTCTCACACGGACTTGTCTTTGAACAAAGTCCCCAATATTTGGAAGTTTTGACTCTGCTGACATTTTCTCCATGAATTAGAGCCAGGGAGAGCCATGTTTTTGGTGGCGTCTTAAGTGAAGGGAAACTTCAACACTACTGGATGTGAAGCTTTGAAGAGAATTTATGCCTTTCAAACACAACTTAATAAAGTGCATTTCAAAAAGGCAATTTATGATCATAATTTTTTTCCCAGTTTAAAACCAATGAAATTGGGGACCTATGTAAAAAAAAGTGTTGTAATCCAACCCATGCTGAAAAATCCAGTAGAATACCAATAGAAAAAAACACTAGGAACCATTAGGTTTCTAATGGTCTTTTGGGAATTGGAACCCCATTAGGAACCATTCGAAGAAACCATTAGGAACCGACTGGTCCCATTACGATCTAAAACCATTAGAGACCTACTGGTTCCATTAGAATGTCGTACCATTAGAAAGCTACTGGTTCCATTAGAATATAATACCATTAGAAAGCTACTGGTTCCATTAGGAGCTAAAACCTTTAGAAAACTGGTCCCATTAGGATCTAAAACTATGAGAAAAACATACTGAGAAACCTACTGCTGCAACAGAAATTATAGGGGTCCTAACACTGGGCACCAGAGACATGTCTGTATATATGTGTAATTGTGTATGTATTCAGATATTTTCCCCTCCGAATTGGGAACAGGACATATGGGGCGCGACAACTCATTGCAGTTTGTGATTTTAGTAAAATCTTTTTCAAAACATGAACCATCAAACCCTCTGGTCATGTTCTTTTCCCTCCTCTTGCATGGATGAGTCATGAACAATGATTTAATCACAAAAGGCCAAATACGATTTAATCACAAATTTAATCGCAAAAGGCCAAAGGTGATCTTGGAATGTATTTAATGAAATCACTGAACGCTGCAATATACAAACATACTGTACAGCCTACACAAGGACCCACTAGAAATCACACAGATGTGTTCGCCAAAGAGGGCTATAACATTTGTGTTCCTCCATCACATCACCATTAGAGACCACTACGCCCTGTGGTGACCACTAGACCACTGTATAGTGACCGTTAGACTGGTATAGAAATGCCTTTAGGAACCATTAAGACTTCTGTAGGAACCATTAGACCTCTGTAGGAACCATTAGTAGGGACCAGTTAAAGTCCTGTAGATTTGTGCAGGAGATAATAGAATCTCATTTGAAAAACAAACCGAACCATTTTGAAAACATAAGTAGCCATTAGAAACCATTACAAAACCACCAGGAACCATAAGAAACCAATAGAATATGCCTAATGGTTTCACTTTTTTTCAGCTGGGAATTCAGTTCATATAATATTTTTGAAAAAACCTGAAACTAACCTTAAACTAAACTAACTTTGACTGTTAAAACACACCTTCATTGTTTCATTTCTAATTTTTTGTAGTTTAATATGGAGCCAAAGTTATGAAAAGTTACTTTATTTTGTCAAAGAAAAAATACTTATGGACCTGACTGTATCTACAACATTATCACATTAACTTGCTAGTTGATATTTGAACATGGGAGCACCTCAACTGGTACACTTGAGTCACTTTTCAGAGAGTGTGACCAGGTTTTTACTCATTTTGCATCTGGTTCTTCTAATACTAGCTTATGGGAAGGGGCCCGCTAGGAAATTTTTAGACAACCACATCCAACCCTCCAAAGGAGTAAATAAAGCTTGAATGCAATGATAGTGAAACTCCACATCAAATTCTGCGTATTGTGTTTTCTTACAGTCTATTTAAAAACTGCACCTATAAATTAAAAATAGATTTCCATGGAATGATTGATTGCTGTGACTGCTAGCACTGTTCCACTGCATGGTACGGGCTTTACTTGACTCTGCTTAATTTTGGTACTGGGCACTCGTTTTCCACACAGTGCAGTACCCACTCAATTCATGGCAGGAACGACCATGGAAGTGCCACAACGTCATCTTCAATGAGACTCAAAACACATCATCGCCTTACATGACACGAACACTGAAACAGTGGAGGATATGGAAGGGCTGGTTCTCTTGGTTCTCAGTATCAATGTTTGGCAGCTATTTATCTGGCCACTTATCCATTTTTGCCTAATTGTTTCAGCACCATAAGCGGTCATATTTTGCGTTTCTGGTACGTGTCTAAATGGCTTGCATTTGCCTGCGAATGGTTGGTTGTTGTGTGTTTGACAATCGTTCGTTTGCTACTTCCTTTTTTCGTGAGATTATGATAACACGAACCCCAATTCCAGTGAACTTGGGACATTGTGTAAAATGTGAATTAAAACAGAATGCAATAATTTGCAGATCTTACAAACCCACATTTTATTCTCAATAGAACGTAGACAAAATATCAGACAGGGCAACATATGTGTTACAAAAATGTTATCTGTGGTAACGACATGCTTTGTCTCTATTTTAGGACAAGATTGGCTGGCGACCGGGTGCCTCTCATCTTCTGGTGTTCACTACTGATGCTAAAACGCACATAGCCCTGGATGGTCGCATTGCAGGTCTTGTTCAGCCTAATGATGGAGAGTGCCATTTGGACAGTAGTGGCAATTACGATAAGTCTTCCACGCTGGTATGTATGGTTTGTGTCCGTGTGTTTCAGACCTGTTTTTTTTTTCTGAGAGCATTACATATATATTGCCACCATACACTGTTAGATGCCAGTAAAATAAAATAGAAATATTACTTATTTATCCCTCTATTGAAAAGTCAGTATCGTGTCCAAAGTAAACTCTCAGATAAAAAAACAGTTGCGCTCCCCCTCCACCACACTCAAGCGTATGAGTCTAGAGCTGCAACAGATAGAATGAACACTGTCACACGATGGAAACGGTCTCCATGTAATGACAGATCGTGGGCACATTCTAATTGTTCATGGCCTATGGGCTCATGTTGTAAGTCCCTGCATTTTCCGGTAAGACCATGCAAAACCGCATTCTGCATGGACCACAAGTCCATGGCATTTAAGCAGAGAGTGCGAGTGGTGTGGGGATAAGGCTCCATAAGATTTTGCAACTGAATATCTACTTAATGGAGGAATGTGAAAAATTTCACTTGCTAAACTTGGCCGATTCATATTGTCAGTGCCCAAACGCAAAATTAGTGAATCTAAAAGATATGTTGATGTAATTTAGTGGTTTATTGTTGACTGCGCTGACTTTTTGGACTTTGTTGCAGTCATTACATTGTATATTTTCAAAAACCAATTAAATTTACATTAGAACATCAAATTGTTGTAAAATTATTTTACAATGGCTAATGATTTAATGGTTTATTTATACTAATGTTGGTTGTAAAAAGTACTTATTAGTGTCCAATAAAAATTATTGTACCTTTTCGAGTACTATCATAATTGCCTCCCCTCAAGAATAATATGCACCTCCGTCTTTCCTGTGTTTTTGAATAATATGTTTTTAAATGATTTAAATTGTTTTACACCATGCTTTTACTTTTTTTTTGCTCCATGTCATTTCTCAAAACCTGTTTTTCTGCAGGATTACCCTTCATTAGCCTTGATAACAGAAAAGTTGTCAAAGAACAACATCAATCTGATTTTTGCAGTGACTGATCCAGTCATTGCACTCTACCAGGTGAGATCCCCTCTCCTACGGGCACATTTGGTCATTTGTGACTGGCAGTGTTGTGTTATACAAATACCGCACAATAGTGGCAGTGTCAAGATTTATTTGTTCCTGAGCCTGGAATTTTTAGTTCACCGGCCCTATGGGCCGATTTGCTACTGTTGTGGTGTAGCGTCCGGCGTCTGGCATCTGTCGTCCGGAACATTTTTTATCTTTTTTTTGGCCTGATGATTTTTTGTGTACATTTGCCATTACATACTACTGGGCCATATTTCCTGGTGTTTTTTTTCCGATTTTTGATTGAATCATTTTTGTTTGTTTCATGGGCCCTTGAAATTTTGGCCCCAATGTTAAAGATAGGACTGAGAAATTTTTTTTAAATTTTTTCACAAAAGCCGCGTGTTAAATTTTTTTCTAAATCGGGCAATCAACATCCCTTGGTACCATCAATGTACAGTGCAAGCACCATTTTGATTGAATCAACTGAAGTGGGTCTAGTGGGGGTGCTGTACTTCATGAATAAGCAAGATGGCCTGTGGAGGCCAAATGGTTGCAGATGGAGATTAAGTTTGTATTATCAACATATTGGAAGTCATATATGGCCTTTACATACATTGGCGTTGTTAAAGTTGACTTCAGATGACCTTGAAAGGTTAAACTTGAGGTCAAAGCAAAATGTTACAATTTTCAAAGGCTTCTAGGCTTGAAAATATTGAAGATTTGGAACATATGTGTATTAAACACTTATAGGAAGTCATATATGAATTTTCTTTTGGTGGCCTTGTGGTTGACCTTATGTGACCGATGAAGGTCAAACTTCACATTGAAAAATTTCAATAACTTCTATCACCAAAATTATTATACTGTAGATAGAGCTTAAGTTTGTATTGTGGGGATATGGGAAGTCATGTACGAGGTTTCATTTGGTGACCTTGAACTCGACCTTCAGTGACCTTCAACAGCCAAACTTTACAGTGAAATTTCAATGACTTATATCAGCAAAATCATTACATATAGAGTGTAGGTTTGTATTGGAGACACATTAAGTTAAATATGGACTTTCATTTGGTGACTTTCATATTGACCTTCGAAGGTCAAACTTGACCGATTGAAAATTCTATGACTTCTATCACTAAAAAGTTCACCAATAGAGCCTAGGTTTGTATCGCAGACTTAATGGAAGTCACACATGAACTTTCATGTGGTGACATTCAACTTGACTCTTGGTGACCTTTGAAGGTCAAACTTGACATAATTTTTCAAAGAACTTGACCAATCTCTGTCAGCACTTAGGAGACAGATTGGTCAAGAACTTTGAAAAGTACTTGAATACAAGTACAAGTACTTTAGGCATTAATAGGAAGTACTCCAATACAAGTGCAAGCACTTTGGTATTAAAAAAATGCTTTCATTCAATTCTTGAAAGTACTTGAAAGTAATTGAACCCAACTCTGCACTACACGATCTGGGTTTGCAGAGTAGAGTAATTCTTTTGGAAAGATTTGTTTCCAAATCTCATGCCACTCATCTATTGGAGAGAAAGCCAAGTGCAGCCAGATGTGTTTACTTTCAACAACCTTTTCTTGCACTTAAGTGACTTAACCCTTTCCCTCCTGAGTTCCTCTTCAGTCGATCTAAAAAATAAAAAATCGTTTTTTGTTGACAGGACTTGGTTACAGACAGATTGGGCAAGTGGCCTATATTTTGGAAGCTCAACTGTCCAGGATCTTAAATATATACTTCAGACTACTTTAAACTTAATCAGGAAGTGTTGTGCTTACTCATTCATAATGAGAAATTGAGCATCTTAGGAAAACTCGGCAGGGGAAGGATTAACCAGAAACCATGTGAGGTAGGTTGTCTGGGTAACTGACTACTTCGCTTGAGAAATGCACAACAATTCCTGACAGATCCCCATTGCTTCCTGGGACCAAGGTTGGCCACCTCAAATGTATTTAATCCAAATCTGTGCATTTATTTGACTCGCTAACAACTTGAAATGTGACAATCCCTGAGCTAAAGGTTTAAGAAATGTATTAAACGACTTATAAAATCGTCTTAATATGGTAGCGCTATGGTTCATATGCCAGATGAGAAATGATTTTAGGTCATTTTTTTCAAGCCATGGCTAGAAGTGGTCCACATCTTTCAACTGGCTCTGGATCACCTTTAGACAATCAGTTATTTCCACATGCAAACCAACTGAAAGTGGCTTAGGTGCGACATCACTGGGGTTGACTGAACTTATAATGCAGGCCATTTTCTTGACAGTAATATAATATTCTTTGTAACAGACTGTTGGAAATGACTTACTGTTATGGCAAATGGCTAAGAAAGGATGATTGATGGTGATAAAGAAGGCGAGGGAGGAGCTCTGTGATTGTGAAGGTGTCGGATTGGTGTGAGCATATGAGGCTGCTGTGTTGCAGGAAATTTATCTCTCTCTTCTCTGGAATGCTGCTCACAGAACTACAGTCAGCTGATCCCTGGGACTGTGGTGGGGATGCTGTCAGATGATTCTAGAAATGTTATCCAGCTCATTAAAACAGCCTATGAGGTGAGTAGTGGGCAATTTGCAATAATAAACCACTCACCAAAAAATCTTCACAGTCACTGTCCTATATTGTTGTATATTGACTGATGTAAAAATGTTCTATTCATAGCCAAGATAGCCAATTTCGGAATATGGATACAAATTTACTAAAAATGAATTAAATTTGGCAATCTGCCTTTAACCTCATTGATAATGTTCTCATTGCTTCGTTTCAAAATGGAAAGCTATTTGCATACGTAAATTAAAATAGAGGCAGAGAATAAATGTATACTTTAGCTCATTTGACCAGTGCTTTCAAAAGAAATATCTGCAGTATATTGTGAATTGTGTATATTGTGTCCTGCGACAGAAAATCCGCTCCCAAGTGGAGTTGGAGCTCAGGGGAGTGCCAAAGGAGCTCTCGCTGTCCTTCAATGCCACCTGCCTGAATGGAGAGGTCTTCGAGGGCCTGAGGTCCTGCTCCGGCCTGAAGATCGGAGACACCGTCAGTACCCCCACTTCCTTTCGTCTTTTCACATCTTGCCTCTCCTTCTTTCTCTGCTCGTTCACTTTCTCTGAAGCCTCTGTCGACAATCACGTCCTGCTCCTCCATCCAGGATTTCAGATGGTCCAGTCTGTCAAAAATGTGCTTTGATATGCTGGCATCATTTTTACTTCCATAATACGGACCAACTGAATCCAAGACATAGCTATCAGGGAGCACGACACTCATGAACTTCAAATAATTTTGTTTTTTGTGTCCGCAATCAGACTTTCTCTGAAGTTCATGGTCTTCACTCTTATTTATATGCAAAAATGTCCCATCCATAATGACAGTGACTACTTCGCCGAAGATTGTGATTATTAAAGGTGTATTATGTGATATAGCATCATCTCTTCATATATGAGCGGGACCCCAGATAATGTTACTCTCCACTGCTTCAGTCACAGCATGGAATGACTTTGAGACCTGCTTCTTATCCAGACTAGTCATAGCACTTATCTGATGCCAAGAAAGATTTGTCTTCAACTGTTTTTGGTAGTGATTCCTCAAGGGGACCTGTCACCTCGCCGTGGTCTTGAGGCTCCTTCAGTTTGAGGGTCTAAGGAGAGGCAGTCATTTTAAGCATAAACATTATAAGGGTGATAGTGTGTGACATTGTCATTTTAGCTGTTTCAAGCACAATATTGATAAATTCTCAGTCTTCTGTAATCCAATGGGCTGGTGCAGTCATATAAGCTCTTATTTATTGGGTTGTCCAAATGTCTAGAGCAAAGCCTATAGCTGAGTTTTTAATAATATCAAAAAGAATTAGTCTCACTGCAGTGCATTTTTGGTTACCCCTTTAATGATTTTTTCTGTGATTTGTTATCGTGTACCCCGGCTCTAACTTGTCCATAAAATGTCTAAAACCTTCAACCTGTACAACCTGTCACTGGCTGCATGTCTATCGCAATGAATATCACAAGCGCATCTGTTTTTTCCTTTCTCCTCTTCTCCTCTAAAGGAGGTTTTTTGCATCACCCGCTCCAGGGTTTGTTGGCTCCTTGTCGCAGGTGTAGTCTGTTGCAAGCAACGCACCCAAGTTTCCTAACAATCATAAAATTATTGATTTACATATTTTACTTGTTAGCTTTATGTCACTACTCCTATGCGGAGTTAGCCTATTTATTCATCACAATCTTGCTATTATGGATACTAACAATTCAACCATTAGCCTAATAGATGACAATCTCGTTTACTACTTAAGCTAAGTGGATCAAATTTCAGAAAATTTATATTTCTCAAATGAGCGGACTGTTGAGCAACTGAATTCGTACATCAACCTAGAATGGGAAAGAATTCCTCCAACAAAGCTTCTACAATTAGTATCCTCAGTTCCCAAATGCTTACTGAGTGTTGTTGAAAGGAAAGGTGATGTAACATAGTGTTAAACATGCCCTTGTCCCAGCTTTTTTGGAACGTGTAGCAGGCATCAAATTCAAAATGAGTGAATATCGGCTCGTCAGATTTTACATTTGATATCTTGTCTTTGTAGTTCACTCAGTTGAATACAGGCCAAAAAGGATTCGCAAATTATTGTATTCTATTTTTATTCACGTTTTACGCAGTTTCCCAACTTTGCATTGGGGTTTGTAAATTTAGAATTTGACTGTGAACCTCAGGATTAGTAGTTCAATGCTTCGAAGGGTTTGTTGCCGCCCAAGTTATTTTGATCAAAAAATTCTGTTAAATTTCATGTATACTGGTGCCAGAAGCAGGAAAAATGCCAATGAGTGCTTCTCCTCTGCCCCACCCTGCCTCCCACCTGTAGGTGTCTTTCAGTGTGGATGTGCAGTTGCGGGGCTGTCCCAAAGAGAATAGCACGACCTTCACGCTGAAGCCATTGGGTTTTCGGGACACGCTGGAAATCACTGTTGATTTTCAGTGCGAATGCAACTGCCAGGACCACGCTCAGCCGGACAGCCCCGTCTGCAACCAGGGCAATGGCACATATGTGTGCGGGGCGTGCCAGTGTCACCCGGGGCGGCTGGGGCCACACTGTGAGTGCGCAGAAGAGGACTACAGCCTCTCTGAGCAGGACAACTGCAGCCCACCTAGCTCGGACCCGCTCCAAGCCCCACGCATCTGCAACGGGAGGGGCAACTGTATCTGTGGGCAATGCGTCTGCCACGCCAGCAGCTATGGCACGGTGTGGGGCCGCTTTTGCGAGTGCGACAACTTTAACTGCCTGCGCTACAAAGGAGAGTTGTGTTCAGGTTAGTGCTTGGGGGACCAGGGGGGACAAGCCTGGAAAATATTTTAGCGGAGCTGGATTTTAAGAATGCGGAAACAAGTCACTCTCGAGAAATACAGTGATTGCATATTTATGGCATATTTCCACTACCCACAGACCCAAACCGAGCTGCACCAATCCAGATTTATCTGCGTTCCCTGCACGGCTCAGGTTTTGTTACCATACAACAGGACCGATTTGGGAAAAGGCCTAGTTTGTGTAGTTGCTGCTGTGACAACAATTGTGTTGCCATGATGACTTCAGATGTCGAGGGTGCTAATGTAATCTGTCATGAAGCAGATTTTATGTTGAAACATCTGACAGTGCTTTAGCTATGTTGTTTAAAAAAATTAATCGGTGTATGTTCATAATAAGCTGGCTGGCGAGTTAATTTATGCCTGAAGTTTCCTTGAATGTATCCTTCATGTTTTTTACATGAAGCTCAGAAGAAAATAAACTGTGATGGCAAATCATATCTACAAAGTCCCGCATGGAACTTTTCTGCTCTTCGTTTTTAATGCTCCTTTTAAAATTTTCTCTCTGATCTTTCTTGCCTCCATTGATTTTGGAAAATAGACTGTACAATTTGTGTTACTGGCGCAATAAGAGTCTTTTCGGCTGACAAAAGATGTAGCTAAAAATATGTTCACATTTTAGACAAGGTGATGAATATATTCTCTTTAATTTTGTATTATTTCACTCACCTGCAACCCAACGGCTTTTATTTAGAATCTTAATTTTTCAGACCCACCCGCCGGATCCGCCGATACACTGCGGTTCCAGCAGGTATGTTACCGCAATCCATGGATCTCTTATGGAGAGGTTGCTTGAGGGGAACACAGTCCCAGTTCTGGCTCTAGTTCAGTAGTGGAAGCAAGGTCCTAAAAGACTGGACAAGGATAGCTAACTGGATGGGCTAGCAAGAATGCGGTCCCAGTCTTGGACCCTGATTAAGACTGGAAGCTTGATTTTGATAACTGGAGTAAATGAACAGGAACAGACTTGATTTAAGAAAATTTGAACTTGGTCCCAGTCCTGGACCCTGATTGGAGGCTTGTTCGAATTAATCGAATGATGAGAATGACTGCATAAGGCAAATGCTGTCACTAAAGTGCTGGTTGAGTTAAACGAAGATGAAAGAATCTTTTATCCAAGAATTGGCTAGTGTAACTTGCAAGAAAGCGAGTTTACAGTCCAGAAACTCGCACAAGAACCAGAGGGCTTAAATACTCATCAAGCACAGAGCAGCATAGCAAGATTCAGCCGAGGGGAAGAGACGCACAGGACATAAACCAGTCACAGCACTCATGAACTTAATAGGCACGCAAGTTGCTGAATTGCGAAGGGACACACAAGGAATTCACACGAGGGCTGTGAGAGTAATACGATTTACAGTGTTTTGATTTCTTGTATCAACTTCTGTGCTGAAGACTCTCTCTGCTGTGTTAATATAATTAAAATAATAGTGAGGAAATCAAGTTTTTTTTGGTTACTCAGGGAGGAAGGGGGTTATATCAGTGATAAGACAATATGGAGCCAAGGAGTGGTTGCTGGAGGGCATGTTTCTGTGAGAGGGTGTTTCTTACAGCTGTGCAGACTTGCACAGAGCTGAGCAATGCCTCATTTTGTCAGCAGCGAGACCACGGAAGCTAGAAAGGGAGTGGTAATGCCGCGGTTTGTTGTGTGCCCACCTAGTGCCACCTTGCCATTAGGAGCTGGATTTAGTTGTAGTTCTACTGAATGGGATTTTTGTGTGTCCCTTCAGATTACACTGCCGGCTGTTAGTGGTCATTATGTCATGATTTTGGGGAGATTGCTTATTTTATTTTTCTGTGAGGGGTGCCCTTCTACTTTTACTCATTTTTGGTGTTACCGATTGGTTTTTGCCACCTGGCTATCGAATTCCTGTCCAGGTGTCTGCCTTACCAGTACTGGTTAAATGATGATTCAAAGCACCAGCGTTCTGCCTACATACAGTGCTGTGAAAAATTATTTTCCCCCTTCCCGATTTTTTTATATTTTTGCATATTTGTCACGCTTAAATGTTTCAAATGTTTTGAACAAATTTTAATATAAGACAAAGATAACCTGAGTAAATACGAAATTAAGTTTTTAAATGTCGATTTCATTTATTAAGGGAAGAAAACTATCCAAAACTATCTGGCCGTATGTGAAGAAGTAACCCCCGCCCCTCCCCCATTGAACATTTTTTGAGTTCAATTTCACTAGCCACGCCCAGGCCTGATTACTGCCAAACCTGTTGAATCAAGAAATCACTGAAGTAGGACCAGCCTGTGAAGTAGGCTAAAATATCTCAAAAAGCAAAATGTCATGCCACGACCTAAAGAAATTCAAGTACAGATGAGAAACAAAGTCATTAACATCTATCAGTCTAAAAAGGGTTTCAAAGCCTAAGGGTTTGGGACTCTAGCGAGCCGTTATCCACAAATGCAGAAAACTTGCAATAGTGGTGAACCTTCCCTACTAAAATTACTCCAAGAGCCTCCTCCTCCAGGAGGTCATAAAAGAACCCAGAACAATATCTTAAGGACTACAGGCCTCACTTGCCTCAGTTAAAGTCAGTGTTCATGATTCAACAATAAGAAAGAGCCTGGGCAAAAATGGCACCCATGGGAGAGTTCCAAGGTGAAAACCCCTGCTGACCAAAAAGAACACAAAGGCTAGTCTTTCATTTGCCAAAAAACATCTTGATAATCCCAAAGACTTTTGAGGAAATATTCTGGGGACTCACGCAACAAAAGTTGAGCTGTTTGGAAGGTGTGCATCCCGTTATATCTGGCGGTAAACTAACACAGCATTTCATAAAAGAACATCATATCAACTGTCAATCATGGTGGAGGTAGTGTGACGGTCTTGGGCTGCTTTGCTGCTTCAGGACCTGGACGACTTGCCTTAATTGATGGAACCATGATTTCTGCTCTCTACCAGAAAATCCTGATGGAGAATGTCCGACTATCAGTTTTCGATCTCAAGGTCAAACGCTTGGGTTATACAACAGGACAATGATCCGAAACACGCCAGCAAGTCCACCTCTGAATGGCTTTAAAAAAAAACATAATGAAGGTTTTGGAGTGGCCTAGTCAAAGTCTGAACTTAAATCCGATTGAAATGCTGTGGCATGACCTTAAACAGGCCATTCATTCTCAAAACCCTCCAATGTGGCTGAATTAAAACAATCCTGCAATGAAGAGTGGGCCGAAATTTCTTCACAGCGATGTGAAATACTCATTACCAGTTATCGCAAAGGCTTTATTGCAGTTGTTGTCACCAAGGGTGGCACAACTAGTTATTAGGTTTAGGGGGCAATTACTTTTTAACAAAGGGCCAGGTTGGTTTGGATAGCTTTGGATAGCAGTAAATGAAATCATCATTTAAATACTGCATTTTCTATTTACTCAGGTTATCACTGTCTTATATTACAATTTGTTTGATCTGAAACATTTTAGTCTGACAATTATGCAAAAAAAAAAAAAATCAGGAAGGGGGCAAATACTTTTTTGACGGCTCTGTACATGCTGAAGTGGCAACTGCTCCCTGCTGAATTGTCTTCTATACATGAGAGCTGGTAACAGCAAGAGAGTATTTGCTCTAAGTTCTTTATTTGCGATGCCTTCGCATTTAAATGAGAGGATCAGTTAGAGATTTTGATTTAGTTATTCTCTCTCGTTTCCTCCCTTCTGGTGGAACAGATATTGGTGTGGATTGGGCGGGTTTTCAGTCCGTTTAGTTTCTCTACAAAATGCATTTCTGCACCGCAGATTACGTGCAGTTTGCTTGCTATTATTATTTTGGTGGGAGTATTCACCTTGTTAGTCTTGTTTTTTTCGTTTCATTCCTCTGTTTCTGTTGAGATCTTACACGCTGGTTCTTTTCAGTGGCGGCTCTTGGATCTGTTCATAGTGGCATTTGGACCCTGCCAGCTTCCACACCCTTACACATTCAGGTGTGTTTGCTAGTGTTCATACTTGTATCTCCTGCCTTGCAGGCACACAAGTGGCTCCTGTGCCAGAAGGCTTACATTCCTCAGGATAGGTCTACTTCTGTTCTCTTTCCCTCCTTTTTCTCTTCGCCTCTCAATAAGTAAACAGACAGGAACTGATGCAGTGGTAAATTGTGCAGTTCTCCTCGTTTGTTGTTTTTAGGGAGCACTGAAATGGTTCTTTGGAAAAATGTTTACCGGGAGAAGTAGTTTTAATGGAGAATTTGTACTCTTCAGAGTTGCGACGACTTAGAGAGAGGTATCCTTCGTGCTACAGTTGTGCAGTATCGTCTTTTCAGCACTGCAATATTTTAGTGGTTTGTTGGCACCTCCAATGTGACTAAATTATTATTATTTGGAAATTTCCCATATGGAATGTGATTTGATCTGTTCAGTAAGACGTCTGATACTGAAAACGTTATTTATGATGAGGGCTGGTACAAGAAATTCTCCTCCATAAGTTTTCACATTCATATTGTCATCCTGTGAACTGAAACACTTTCATTAAAGTTGTGCATTTCACACCTTGTTTCTGAAAAAAAAAAAAGTTTCTTTAGGCTTCCAGTTTCTTTCTTCCCTTGCTGTAATTGGTCCATTCAGTTCTCAAGAACTGCTCGACAGATTTCATTGAGCTTGTATTTGCTTTGTTGGACCTTTTTATTCACGAGAGCTTTTTTACAAGATTAATTATTATATATGTATACATTTTAAATTCAATTTAGAGATTTTATTTGGGCATTATTTATATGTGCAGATTATACAGTATTCTGGGTTTGTAATTGCGCAGATGAATATAGACTGATTGATAACTGCACTTTATAAGTTTTTTATTATCATTATTTTTAGTAGTAGTCCTAGTAGTAATAATATTCCCACAGAGCTAGCAGAAAAAGATGCCTGCCAGCAATTTTAGTGTTTTGAAAAGGAGTGGCAGCATTATAAAGTGATGCATACTTCACTGTCCCAACTTTTTTGAAATATGTTGCTAGACTCAAAATTTAAATGTCTTTATTTGAAAATTTAACAAAATCCATGTGGTGAGACATCAAATAAGTTGCCATTATATTGTTTTCAACATAATTCGGCTCAAAGATAATTTACAAATCACTGCTTTTAGTTTTAGCTTTAATGTACTACACTGTCCCAACTTTTTCTCATTTGGAGTTGCAATCATAATGAACAGTCCAGGGTGAAATCCAAAAAGTCCTTGAGACAGCACTAAGATTTTTGGATCATTCAATCACACACGAACTCTCTTTGCCTGTATATTATAAGGAAGATACAAATTAATTACAAATGTAAGTGCCACGGAGCAGGTCCTGTGAGATAAGGATAATAGATGTTGCAACACGATTATACAAGACAGGACAGACTGCACAGTGTATCACGATACAACATGATAGGGCGAGCCAAAATATAAGGAATTTGGTCAGGACATGGGGGTTGTATGAGCAAGAGTGAGTGTGTATATGTATTTTTTCTGGCAAGTTTGTGTGTTTGTGTGTGTGAGAATGTATGTTCATGCACCAAGGAGAATGTACACGTACAAGAGTGTAGAATTTTGCTATGGTTATTTCCCTCTTCTTCTCCACATGGGACATCTATTTGTGAGCATTGAGTGTCTGTGTGTGTGTGTGTGTGTGTGTGTGTGTGTGCGTGTGTCTGTTTGTGTGTGCGCGTGTGTGTGTGTGGTGGCGGGGGGGATGGGTCAGAATGTTTGTCCATCCATGCAAGCATGCAAGTAAGGACAAGCCATATGAGCTGTAAAGTGAAGTTTGGCGATGACGTCACGCTGGTGTTGGAAGTACAAGTTCCCATACTTTTAGTTAGATATTCACTTTGAAGCACTTCCCATTGTTTTCAAGCCTCCATCAATTTCTAGATTTTGTGTCATATTTCCGAGTAACAACAAATGTCATTTTTGTGGACCGGAGTCAGCTATGATTCAAATCATTTAAATTTTTTGCCACCATGCTAATCTGCTTTGTAGTCTAAAAACTACACCTCCCACAAGCCACCTGATTCCCAGGCTGAACGAGTTCATAACATGTTAGACATTTTCAGCACCTTGCCAGAGCTATTTGTTTGCTTAGCCTAGTGAGACTATACTAAATAGTTATTCACTCTATGTTCTACTTGGTTATGCTTACCTTGCTAGATATCAAGTTTTGCAGTTGTTGTCAGTCAGAGCGACCTATTATATCGCGCAAAACTGTCGTAAATTGGGAGACAAGATGAATGAACGGGATTTCTTGTAGACGTCCGCACTTCCGGTGATAAGGCCAGCTTCACCAAGCCAATGCATGCATGTCGGCATGCGATGAACATTGTGCAGCTTCACAGTAGAAAACCATCAAGAACACACAGATATGTACATGAAAATATCTAAAAATTCAAATAAATGCTAAATTCAAATCAAAGCCAGAGTCCTCATCTTGGAATTAAATACTAAAACTCGCAATTATATTAGTTTGAGTTTGACCGCCCATGATCATTGGCGGAAGTTCGCTCGTCTACATTTTGAACTTTGACCCATCATTATCAGCAATCTTATCCACCTTACGGTGCGCCGTATTGGATATCAGGCCGCTCCAATTCATTTTTATAGTCAATCATCTTTTGGTCAACATAAAAAGTCAGTCGCTTGTGAACGAGCTAATCAGCCTTTTCCACGCATAACTGACCTAGCTACATAGTTAATTCATGTCTACTTTCACATTTAGCGCTAGTTAAGTACCAAAATAATTGCTATTCACTGTTTCTAGTGATTTATATTCACTAAGTAAGGCTAGCTGAATGAGTTAAGTAACTGTTGGCAGGCTAACTTAGCTAGCGAGCTAGTTTACCAACTTTGGTAGTTGGCTTACTTAATATTTGGTGCATGTGACTAAATGCCAGCTAGTGAAATGTTGAAATGCTCAACGCTAGCTAAGTAGCAAAATAATGGCTATGCACTGTTTTTATTGACCTATTTAGCTCGCTAGCTAGACTAGCAAGCAATTCGGCTAGTTTAAGAAGTTATATTTAGTGAATATCACGCTGCGTCTGCAAGTCAGCTGGCTGTGCGCGATTCCAAAAAATTACACGAGAATCTTGCCGAAGTTGCGCGATAAGCCCTCCAAACCCTGCGATAGCTGCAAGATCTACTTCGGCAAGATTCTTGTGTAATTTTTTGGGAATCGTGCGCAGCCAGCTTACTTGCAGACGCACTCAAGCGCACCCTATGTATCCTCTACATAAACAAGTTAGTACCCCGTGATTTGTTCCTGGCCAATGGGGTAACACAGTTTCAGCAAACATACAAACTGAACTACAGTTGCAAAAGCATACCATTTTTGACAATAAACAACTTATTTGCTGTGATCATTTGCTTCCATTTACCATGTAGGCTAATCTCAGAGCAAGCCAGCTCAAAAAATTTATACGAGCTTGAGCAATGCCAGAAAGTGTCCTAATCCCATTATAAATTTCCGTAGGGATTTAACTTCCATCACGAGAAGCTAAGTAGCCGCGATGTCATCAACTTCAGTACTGTATTAGGAATCAAAAGAGATTGATGGGGATGTGGTTGGTGCACAGGCTGGCTGTTAATTACCTTTTCCTCTTTTTTTTCCTTTCCTTCCCGATGATGTGTTTCACTAAACAAAATATTTTGCTTCACACAAAGTATTTCAAACCCTTTCATGCATACGCTTGTACTTGCACAGACAGAAATAATCTCCATCCCTCTATCCATTATCTTGCTCATTTAAGTCAGTTAGAGTGGCTGGGGTTGGGTAGCTGTAGCTTATCCCAGCATCCAACGGGGGAGACCTGGACACATTGCCAAATAGTTGCTGGGAACAAACATTCACTCACACTTTACTTTTATGCTAACATTTTTCTTTTTCTCTCTCTCCTTCTCAAGGTCATGGGACATGCAACTGTGGGTCCTGTCAGTGTGACGCAGGCTGGAGGGGGGAGAACTGTAACTGCTCGAAGCAGACTGACACCTGCATGTCCGGGCTGGGTCTACTGTGCAGCGGCCGCGGCCAGTGCGTGTGCGGAGTGTGCGAGTGCACCCAGCCCGGGGCGTACGGCAGCACCTGTGACCGCTGCCCCACCTGCCCTGATGCCTGCACAATCAAAACGTATGTCAGCTGCGCAAATGTCTGACTCACTTTTCATTAAATGCACACTAAGGCTATATATATATATATATATATATATATATATAAAAAAAAGAGTTGGTGATCATCCTTTTGGGCTTAAAAAAGTGAGCTGGGTGGGAGGTTTTTTGTTCTTCTTCTTTTAAGACTGAAACTGGTGGAAATGCGTTTTAACTGAGGACTATTTAGATATTCGCACATGCATGGCATGGTTCAACAGACGCTCGCTAGAG
Source organism: Gymnothorax reevesii (assembly GCA_029721435.1). Classification (NCBI taxonomy): domain Eukaryota; kingdom Metazoa; phylum Chordata; class Actinopteri; order Anguilliformes; family Muraenidae; genus Gymnothorax; species Gymnothorax reevesii. Next base: position 30,932,096 of record CM056584.1, on the reverse strand, counting down.
GGCCGGTCAGTCATCCCAGTTGAATCAAAATAGCACAAGTTTGAATCACTGATGCACCGTTTTTTCACATTTTTACGTAATTCTAAACATTTTTTCAATGAAAAAAACAATTTTTTTGCAAAAAAAAATAATAATAATTGGGTTGGCACCGTTTTTCCCAGTCGGGAGGGGATGATCACCCACTACTTTTTTATATGGCCTAACATGATGATTTAAAAACATAAAGTTCATCATGAATACTGTGGTCCTTAGCATTTTGAGAGTGATGGACATAAATGAGTACAGATCTCGATGATAATGATGATAATAATGGTTGATGATCATGAAGATGATTGTGATCATGGTGAATTTGATAAAGATGCTAATGATGAAGATGATGATAATAGAGATGAGAAGTTCCTCCTGTGATGCCAGGCTTGTGTGCTGATTGCAGGGAGTGTGTGGAGTGTGGACACTTTAAGCGAGGCAGGCTCTTTGATGAAAAGAGCTGCTCCAGGATCTGCCGGGATGAGATCCAGCTGGTGGACTATCTGAGTGAGAAATATTCATATCATCTTCACTTCTTTAGTTGTGACAGTCATGTCGTATGAGGAAGGCATAACTAATACTGGTCCTGTTGATATTCATTCCAACAAAACACATCTCATTGAATAGCTGGAGTCATTGTTAAGCTGCCAAAAAATAGAGTCAATCATATCAAATTAAGTGATTAAATTATTACGCCAATTTTGAAAAGATTGCACTTCAGGGAAAAATGAAAAAGCACTGATTTGAAAAGACAATTTGCAATCCGCTATATTCAAAATAGCACAAAACATAATTTAATCTTCTATCGCATGCATTTAATTGCTTATTGAAAATATATCATGTGATGACTGTTAGAGTCCCAAAAATTTGGCATATTACACAGCTTAACCCTGTGTAACATGGAAGCAAATATTTGTAAAATCGATGCACTCCTGCAAAAAGGGCATAAGTCACATTTTGGGCAAAAATGATGTTTCATTTTTTAGATACATCCATGTAGGACCCATCTTCTGGCAACATTTTAGGCCTAAATTCTTATCCATAAGGGGTCAAAACCCTTTTTCAAAAAGGCTTATCTGCAAGTAAAACTTTCCCCCCAAAGTTTCTTATTTGCTAGAAGGGCCTATGTAGCAATTCCTATGCTAAATGGGCGTAAGTGGTAGGGAACAACCTTTTTACAAACAATACGCATTTTCAGTCCAGACATATCTACCTCTTGCACCTTTTTTGCATATTGCTACTCCTAGTTGGTACTATCATAAACTGTGCATATGCCTGCAGTCAATGCACACTGTATTATCCTTTGTTGTATAATCTGTTGTTTATGGCCTCAAATATCAATGTCAGCACCGAGGTGACATAGTGACCTTAATTCAGAAATACACTGCATTGTTTTTAGCCACTGGGGTGTATAGTGTATCTTTAGGTCTGATGATTCACTTCTACATGATCAAGTTCTTTGCAGTTTGTCAGCAATTTCAGGTAGTATACATAGACCAGCTGTTTTACAGAATACTTCAAAATTTTGACAATGGAAACCAAAATGTATATCCTGCCATAGCTCTCCATGTACGTTGTATTCAAATCTGTCTAACATTTAAAACATTTACTAGGGAAACAGGAAACCATTATGAATATTTAGAATTTAGAAAATATGAACATACTCTGGGCACTCTCACCAGGTCACCTTCAATTCTGTTAGCAGTGTTGGAGATGCGCCCTTTTACCTGGAGCAGTTTTATTGCCTCTCTTGTAAAACTTGTAAAATGTCACTTAAGCCCTTCTTGCATGAGGGTATCGAAATGATGTTCACAAATACATTCACAGCGGGCAGCTGTGGAACTATTTGTAAATGCATTAAAAAGTTTAATGCACACAAATATAATGTGCACGTGTAATACATTTCTTTTTGTTGAAGAAATGTTTTGTGCTTGTGCGAAAAAGTTAAGGCAGCTTTTATAGAATTGGGATTATATGATCCAGGAACTGAGTGGTTATCTCATTATTAATGTGGGTGGTAAGGATGAGTGTAAACATCAACCATAGGTGCGATATTTCATCATGAGTCTAAACTGATTGTTTGCCGTAAAAATTAGGCAAACTAGGCAAAAATTATTGTACAGTGTGCATTACTCAAGATAGTCCTTATTTACCTCTGTAATGCTTGGCTCGTGTGAGGGTCTGTTCAGGAGGGGCCCATATTTTATGGCCCTGTGCTCAGATCTCTCTCTGTCAGTCTCTCTTGCACCCTCTCTCTCACTCTCACTCCCTCAATCTCTCCATCTCAGGTTTCCAAGATAAAAATGCGCAGAACTGTACCTACAAGAATGAGGATGACTGTGTTCAGCACTTCCAGTATTACGAGGATGCCAGTGGCAAATCCATTCTCTTTGTTGTGAAGGTAGCAGGTAAGATCATCACTGATCCTCAGTTCTGTATGTTCTGGTCATCTTGCCTGTATCAGTGACATTCAAGAAATGACAATGTTACCATCCATCCCAAAGTCCATTGTGAGGGAGATGCATTTGATGTGAGAGAAAATATAACAGCAGGTGAATTTTTGAAATTTCCAAATGAATTTGAAATTCTCATATTAAGTTAAATCAGGCTCATCACAATGTGGAGTTGGAATAAAAGAAAGGCTATTATTAGGGTTGAAAGACAGACAGGTCTGTTGGACAAGATTATAACATTTAGTGGTTCCTGCTCTTTGTCTAATAATGTGATGCTTCCCTGTTGTTTCTTCTACTTGCTCCTCCTGCATTCCTTTCTTTGGCGGAAGGTCCTCTCACCATTGGTTCTGCTCTCTCTATAGCAGTTTAACTGCAACGTGCTTAAACGGATGCATTTGTTTCCAAGTCCGTGCCCGCAAATGACGCAAAAGACCACGTATGGAAGTGTGTACAGCCTCCATGGGCCCCAGGATTCTGCAGGGGTAAACTTGCTTCTGGTGGAAGTCTTCATCATCATGTTCAAACTTATACCTCTTGAAGCTCCCCATCAGACACAATTTACTGTATGAAAAATAGTGGGTTACTATTGATATTTTGTTTTACTTGGTTTTACATGAAAGTGACAGAAATTATGAGAGGCTGGATGTGCATCTACTCTTTTTCTCTCATTGAGAATTCCTGTATCTGTGAATATTCAAATATGCAAATATAACTGGCCTCGAACTCCGCCCACTGCCACTGCTTGTGCTAAGCTAACCAGTGAAACTGTATGTTATAATGAATATTAGACAATGATTTTTAGCCACTTTTTCTCTGCAATGGATACAAAGTCACGGCATGTTTTTAGTTGACAGGACGAGTCATATCATGCTCTAACATAGCCCCAGAATTAATCTTACATTATTTTTGTTTCTTCACAAAAACATAGCAGTTTGCAAACAACAAAGTGATTGGTGTCCATAAAAAGCATTATTATATTTTTAACAAGCATGTCATAACTCAATCAATCAATTTACAGTAAAATTGTCAACATTATAATGCAATCTACATAAAAGGCAAGATGTGTCAATCTAGTAAAATGTTTTGGGTACTCGTAACAGTTTTAGTCCTGCAAAGTGCGAATAAGAGTTTATACTAGGGTATTATCATGTACTTACCGACTGGAAAGCACTTAACAGCGTGTGTTATCACTTGCAAACCATTCAAGTCATAAGGTCATAACTGTGAGGTCATGAGGTTGTGACCTACTTGTTTTTCAGCAAAACTAAATTTAGCCGTTTCACTTCGAAGGAATTCAAACAAAGATCTTTCCAAGTCCGCTTGACACGTCAAAAAAACCCAAGAAATGTTCCTTAATGATACCTTATTCATCAACATGTCTATCGTTCAGACAACTTTTGCCTGGTCTCGTCAGGAGCAGCCACAATGTCCTGTGTTATCTCACTGTTAATGGTGCCTGCAGTAACAGTATTTGACTAATTCTGTTTGTTTTTCGGACACCTCAGTAAAAACAGACAATTTCTTCAAATGCTGGGTGCGCATCTCTGTACTGTTAACTCTCTTGACTTAATTTTGGTCAAATATCTGGCTACAAATTAAACCAAATGTGAGACTTTCCCTATTAATTAACTTGCCAAAAGCTAATATTCTAATAGCCTGCCCTTCAAAATGGCTCAAAATAGTTTTACCAACCTTGGAATTCATATGACACAAAGGATTCAAGATCTTTATAATTCCGACTATTGTTGTTGCGCACAGGTAAGGATTTTCAGTGGTGGTCAATACATAATCTACGTTGTTTCTCTTGCTGCACAAGTCTATACTTTGAAGATGATGATACCCTCCCTTATAATTTTTTCAGTGTATTCCAGTTTTCCTTGATCAATCTTTTTTTCATAGACTTGGCAGGCTGATTTTGGAGTTCATCTGGAATAGTAAGGCTCATAGAATGCGTAAATTATGTTTATAGATCTCAAAATCCTTCAGTGGGCTAGCCTTGTGAAACTTGCCAGTTGGCAGATCTTCAAATGAATCAATATTACCAACCTCGATGGCAGTATTTTGTCCTCAGAACTATGACAACTGATGTAAGCAAGTCTAAATACAAGAGTAATATGTTTATTTAGACAGACTATTTTCAAGTCACAGGAAGCACTGTAAGATGGTGAAATTCAGTGGTTAAGAGGACGTTGTCACTTATTTGAGGAAGTAAAGCAAGATGATGAAATTCAGCGGTTTATGTGGCACTACGAGCAATTTTGAGTCTGTGTCACAAACGGTCTATGATCACGAAGCAGTCTGTGTTTTTTGGGCTAATAACGTTGGACATCGTCGTGACTCTCTAAGTGCGTTTCCATTACCCTTAGAAATGCACAAGATCTAAACAACGTAATAAAAAGCTGGTGATGACAACACAAGTCTGATATCACGAAATTTGCTCTGTGATCTGCAGTATTAGTCACCGAAGCCAAAGTCTAATAAATAGAGTATCGGACTTCTGCAGCAGACCTAGTTTACTTGTAGTTTCACGTATTGTGGAGCACTTACATTGTTATTGTCAGACGAGCATTTACAAATTTGCCGCGTGCTCACCTCAGCTTACAGTGACAGGGTCGAATGCGTTGCCATTCTCATGGATGCATGATTACAGTCGAACTGTGATAGGCTGATGGCACGTGTGATGGTACCACAGCCGATCTGTGATTGGCTGGTATATGTAATGGTGCCAACTGACATGCAGAAAAAAATTTCGCATGCAGCGAGTTCAGGCAGTGGCGTAACTTGGGCCGTACAAAATCATGAATAGTAAGAGGGGAGGGCCCATGTGCTGAGATTATTCTTAAAAAGTTGAAAATTGAAAAACAAACAACAAATTCATTTTAAATTGATCAAGTTATTACAAGACTTAAAATCTAAAATTAAAGTGTCCATATGTTTTGTATTATTTACAAATGAAGCACTTATTACTAAAACCCCATAAGTCACACTTGACTTGACTTGACTTGTGGGGTTTTAATAATCAGTGCTTCAAATGTTTATAATAATTAAATTGTCCTCTGTGGGGCCCCTGTGAATGCTGGGCCCCTAGAATCGTCCATGGTTACACCCCCCAAGGCGCCCCTGATGTGGATGGTGCCTTCAGTAGTAACAAATAAGCGAGCTGTTCAGGGTGGGTCCCTGTCTTGCGCCCCGTGCATAGACTGTATAAAAAGATGGACAAAACAACCGTGACGTCACCCATTGGTTTCAGCATACCATTTAGGGAGCCTCGATTTTGGCAATTTGAACAGCACCATTTTGTCATTTTGAAACCGGATGCGATTTCTGTTGGATGAGAGCGTGATTTGAAGATCCGGGGAGGAACGTGGCTCTGGATCTGACCGTGTTGGACGAGGACCAGAGGATAGCCACGCCCCTAAAGCATATTCTGGCTTTATCCATTATTCTAGTCTACCTGAGACCATAATTTACAAAAATGAGCATCACAATATATCGAAGGAGACTTGAAACTTGCGATAGATACCATAAAATAATGTGGAAAATGAATAATGTGGATTTATTATTGAAATAATAAATCAGGTGGCAAAGTAGGGTCATTTTCTCATAGACTTCAATAGCATTGAACTTCTTTCTGCAACCACCGACGTCGCCATCTGTTGGTCATTAAATATAATGCGAATTTTTGAGATTTCCACATCGACCTCGCATTTCACATTCGGGTACCGTGTCCATCTTTTTATACAGTCTATGGCCCAGAGTGAGCTGGGCTAGGCTCCAGCTCCCCTGCGACCCTAGTGAGAAAGAAGAGGTATAGACAATGGATGGATGGATGAATGAATGGATTGATGGATGGTGAAAGTAAGTGGTTCCTGAGAACACGGTCTCTCACTCGCCTGCAGAATGTCCTGAAGGGCCGAATATTTTGGTGGTGCTGCTATCTGTGATTGGGGCCATCCTCTTCCTCGGCTTGATTGGCCTGCTCATCTGGAAGCTTCTGGTTACTCTACACGACCGCCGAGAGGTTGCCAAGTTTGAGGAGGAGAGAGCACGCGCTAAGTGGGAAACGGTAAGACGCATGCTTGCAAGCTTGCTATTCAAACATGCTAACTTCAAACAACTTGTCCTTCCCCCCAGAGCCTAGAAGTACACTCATTTGCATCAAACACACTAATAAAAATAATACATACTAATACATGCATGCTAGTTTATCAAACATGCAGACCCAGCCAACCAAACAGGCCTTTGTCCCACCTGACTCCCTGGCAAAGCAATTGCTGTTGACCCATGAGGGCAGTGATTTTAGGAACAGGGATGTTGAAGATGACCTTTTCCAGACAGCATGTCACGTTTTGGAGAGGTCTGGCTGTCACTGCTACAGAAATATTTGCGATTGGCTTAAGCTTGTTATTCATTTATTATCCCAGTTTTAGGTTTCACCCTCAGCTTTATGTGTCTGTATGTAGAGTCAGAACACTTATTTCCATCTAACATTATTTTTTGGCCAAAATCTTGAATAGAAGAGAGTTGAACCACTCTGTCAATTCTTCTCCAGTACAGCCAAAAGACTTCCACTGGGGTTAATAATGCATTGTACTGTTCTTGACCCAGTTGCAGTGATTTCAAAAATTTTTTAGTTGTTTTTTTTTTTTTTTGCTTGATGCAAGCCAATAATTTGCCCCTCTGAAACTGTAACATCTATTTCACAGTTACAGGATAAGCTTTTGCAAAATGGTTGTTTAAGAAATGAAAAGCTACTCACCATATCAGTTACAGGATTATAAGAATTGTGACCTGCTGAAACATATTAATCACTGCAATAATGATCCAAACATATCGTCATGAACATCTGCATAATTGCTTCCAAACAGTAACTTTTTTGGCCAGGCATTGTATGTCAGAAATAACTTCTGATTTGAAATCCATTCAGTGCAAGTTAAACTTTTAAATCAGTAAGATGTGTTTTGAAGCAAGGCTGCCGTACCTTGGTTGCAGGTGAACACTTGAGATCAATTGCTTTGCTGTAGACTCCTAGATCACTGCCATGTCTCAGCATTTGTGAAATAACAATTTGCTGTTCCTGTTATATTGCTCTTCGGTTATCTAAGGCGGTGTTTCCCACACCTCTCCTGGAGGCCCACCTGTCCTGCTTGTGTTAGATCTCTCCCTGCTCCAGCACTTGTGATTCAAATGATCAGGTTGTCATCAATCAGCTTTAGGGGGTGATTAATGAACCTGATCATTTGAATCACCTGAGCTGGAGCAGGGAGAGATCTATAACATGCAGGACAGGTGGTACTCCAGGAGAGGTTTGGGAAGCACTGCTCTAGGGGTTAAAATCCAAATAGTGCTCACACTGTGGGTGTGGATGTGCTTGTTCTCAAATGCTGTGTTTGTCCTTTTTTCTAATGTTTTGACAGGGCAACAACCCGCTGTACAAAGACGCAACCACCACCTTCACCAATGTGGCATACCGGGGAAATAGGAGTCCAACCAACGCCCCATCACCCTCGGACGCTTCGGGTGCCCCTGGCAATATGTTACCCTCTCCATGATACCTGTGTGACATCGAAAATCTCCCATAAATAAGCAAATTACAACCCAGGCAGAGATGAAGTTTAGAAACTTGCATCATGCCTCTGACGGTTGCAAACTGAGAAAACGCGAAGTACCGCAGAATCCATCTGGACGGCATCGCATAAAGGACCCCTGTCCTTATCTACGACTGTCAACCAGTTAGGGTTAATTGGTTTGCTTTGTTGTAAGAATTTTTAAGGGTTGTATTGAGGGTTGCATTTGTATTTGAGAATCAAGGTGACTGAAAGGTCTACTTTATCCTGGTGGTTGGATATTATTTGTTTAGATGGCGGCTGAAGAATCAACACAGTGTTTCCAAGTCCTTTCCTGGTTGCTGCTTTAAAAAAAACTTGCAGGCACTTCACTTGCTCTAGAGGCCTCGTTTACCAATGCTACATAAGCACAGAAAGGGGTTTGAAATGAGTGAGCACATCCTCCCCCCTAACATTTGCAGTTTCTAATATAAGACTTGACATGACGCTTAATGTATGACTTGAAAACTCTGACCCATACGTTTGGGGCATCTCGGGGAAAGCCGGAACTAATGACACCCATGGCGAAGAAGAGAAATGCATCTATACAAACTAAACTGTATTCTTCAGCTAATATTATGTGCACGCATCTACTGTTTATACACTGTATATTCATGAGGTAGTTTGAATTGAACATCTATGGACCATCGTGAATGGTGAGGGGGCAGGTTCACGTGCGCACACCGTCGAAAAGGCTGTCATTTATCGAGAAACGCTGCGCACGGTTGGTTTTTGTCCCGCGCATGCCATTCCCTGCTCTACTTGACTGCACACACTTTTTATGCAGAGCTACATAAAGTTTTAGAAATCACGCTCTTTCTCATCCACGATGAGGGTCGTGAGAGAGCTGGAGCCTGTCCCAGCTGACTAAGGGGGAAAGGCAGGCACCCAGCCCGGGCAGCTTGCCAATTCCTTGAAGGTCATACATACCATTCACTCACACACTTCTATATGGGCAATTTAGCGTGACATGCATGTCTGCGGACTGTTGGAGGAAACCGGTGCCCCCGATCTGAACCCACTCGAACCTGGGGAGAACGTGCAAACTCCACACAGAAAGGCCCCAGGCCAGATTTGTACCCACAAACATCTTGCTGTGTGGTGGCAATGCTACCCATTTTGCCATCATACCGCCCCAGGCCCCATTACATTCAAATAAATAACATTTTTCAGCTTATAGTATAATATTTCCTGGGCTCGATGCTGAACCTCTGCACCTTTTTAAACCCTTCTGTGATTGGCTGGCAAAGAATCAATCTATTTCAGAGAAGTTCACATTAAAGTCCAGATAGAAATCAGTTGGTTACTTTTATTTACACCTACTGTATATATAGACCAGTGAATGTGATGGGTTACAAACCGTCTCAGCTTACATCTCAGAATGAACAAGCCCCTGGACTTGTTCATTTTGTCCATGCACTTATTCGGGCTTGGCCCTTTATTTTGTTGCCTTTCTGTTTATATGAGATGATGTGCATTTACTAATAATGGGTAATTGTGTGTGATAACTGGACTGAAGTTTTTGGTCTAACTGTGCGACAGTGTGCATATGCCCGGTTTTATAATTTGGGTATTTGTAATTCGTCTGGAATTTCCTGCTCACTATGCCGACGCTCACTTTTTATAAAGAAGCTGCACCAATATCCATGTATGAGGACTAAGGACGAGAGTTAAAGCTGCAGACCATGTGGTCCACAAGGGCTAAAATTTGACGGTAAATTTATTTCAGAAGGCAACTGATGAGCCAACATGGATGTTCTGCTCTTCTGTTACCGTGTGTTCTTATAGAAGTCATACTTTTTGAACTTGTCCCATTAGTGGTGCTAAAAGACCTCTAATGACCCTAGTCTTTGAAGAGGCTATGATTAAAGTGCTATACATATGTAAGTAACATTTGCAGAATCCAGATAGTGCACCTGCTGTCTTAGTACAACTGGTGCACAGTTGAGTCATTTAATGCTTATTTTGATAATGGAAAACAAATTCTGCCAAATTCAATGTGCAGAGTTCTGAAATATAGTTTCACTATGTCTGTGTCCTAGCATGATTACCACTCCTTTTATGAGATACAAAACCATTTATGGAGTGAGTTCTAAAACATGATTGGGTTGCTATAGTGCTGAGCAACAATGACTACTGTTAACTGAAAGCACTGTGATTCAAGAACACTGTCTTTAATACAAAAGAAAAAATTCCACAACTGCTAGTCTGCAAACATTTAACTATTCTTTCCTGACATGTTGCAACTAGTGTACTGAAAGGCATGTAGACTGGCATAGTATCTGAGATGTATATGTACTACAATATTATGGGTTTAAAGATGGTGCTATTTGTTCGCCTTTTCCAAAAACAGATGCAAAACTCATTGTTGTCCTGGTAAAATTGTGTCTGCAAACTCTTACTCATTCACACCAACACTGATGACACCAATACTAGATAAGACCGATTCATCACTGTAAAATATTGTTAGAGAGGCTAGAGCTCAATAATCATTTCTTGTATCTATCATGCAATGAGGATAAATGTCAGTTTATGTAACTTTCAGGCGAATGAAATAACTGATAGGTGGTGCCACGATTACTGCACGTGATCACTACGTTGAACAAAGTAAATCTGCTTAACTGCAAGTCAAAATCTAGAAGGTATGCTTCATGCTCTATGATCATTGATGATGGGCAGCCAGCTTACATTCTTCGTATCCCTCGGCTAAAGCTTAAAATAGCACTTTGAATCCTCAAATTTCCATAGGAAACTCCATAATATAAATAGCATAATTCCAGAGTAACTGAAATATATTAATGCAATGCAAAACAAAAATGGATTGGCAAGGATTGAATCAGACTATGACTCACTGTCGAGCAGATTCACTTTCTTGGGATGTAAGTTCTGAGCATGTGCAGTAATCGTGACACAGCTCCTGTAAATTGGTCTGAAATCCAAATGGGCCCTGCTTGCCCATCCCTGTCATACGGTTCCTTTTCCCCTGGACTAAGATGGGTAATGTAACTATGGTCCACAAGATGAGAAAGATAATTATAAAGAGTATAAATGGCGATAGATCAAAAATATTGCCCTCTGAAGTGTGATGAAAATGTTCTCTGGAAAACAGATCACTTAAATGATGATGCAGCTTTTCTGAACTTCATGCATTGTTGTACCTCATAGCACCATTTTTTTATGCTTGTATGAATCTTAAACTTTTGCATATCGACACTGGGAAAGCCTTGTGCCTGTTTAGTTGCTGTACTATATTAAGGTTGAAGGGAAATGGTCATGCTTTTGTTTGTATTCTGTTTTTTCCTCCCATCATTTTAGTGTTTTGGAGCACAAAACCCATTTGAATTTTTGAATGTGCAAGATTTTATTTTCTTGTCTTATTTGGCTTTGACTTTATTCTGATCCTTCTATAGTGAACCAAACCCTCTCAACAGAAGCAACATGGGGTGGACTGTTTTTACTTTTGTTTTTTTCCCCTTAATTGTTGTTTTTACATCTGTTTTTACAAACAAAAAAAAAATTAAATAAAATGAATCATTTGATACTTTCACTGTCATTCTTTCTCATTCCAGACATTCTATTTAATATTATTTCTATGCACAGTTATGATCATTTTCAAGCCTAATTGTGAAACGCTATAAGTTCAACTTGCTTACATGAATTCAGCAAACCTTCTCGCAAAAGATTTCTTCTTTAAGTTAAAATGAAACAAATTATATTTTAATACCTCTTAATTTTTTGAAATACATGAACTTCAGTTTTGTTTGATTAATAGAAAAATATGATGCGGAAATTAGAAACCGCTAGCAGACCCAGAAGTAGCACAAATAGGAACGTTTATGAATGGTGGACTGGTGAGGGTCAGTAGATTGCGGTCAAAGGAGAGGCAGCTTCAGTGTATGGTTTCTGGAATATAGCAAGGTGAAGCAGTTATCAAAAAGGAAGAATATCACAGGAATCTGGCAGAAGAGATGGGATGAATATCACAGGGGCAGAGCATACGACACAATACAAGTGTCTGTCAAAGCACAGGGTGCCAAAGGAAAAAACAGGGCAGGAGGTGATCCTAACAAGATTACTGTTTGACTACTTATTTAAACAAAACACCCTCCCTGTTCAGGAAAAAAATGAATCTGATGTGTGTGTTGAATGTAACTTTGCTGAAATTGTAGAACAGACTGTATGTCCATGCATTGTGCGAAATATAAGGTAGAAAGGATGAGCTTAAAGCAAGATGTAAGAAATACTGGACGAGAATGGGACCTAGACGGGTTATTGCAGATGAATGGGAATGAAGTATGAGGAGTTCATTTTGCATCATTCACTTTGCTTAAGAATTCAAGACTATAAAATAGAATTTAACTTTTTTCGTCTTTTTAAGTCTAATTTTTAATTCATTTATTATCTGTAATATACCTGATTTTTCTCCTTGATATGTACGTACTGTACGCTGGTTTTATTACTTACTTTATTATTCCGCCAGCATATGGTGCGGCGGGAGATAGTCTTGGGTGCGGTCGTCCGTTCGTCCGTCAGTCTGTGAAAATTTCGTTTCCGGAGCATAACTTGAAAACCGTTCAATATTTTTTCGCAGAACTTGGTGTGCACATTAATCGTGACCTGACGTGGTGCCTTTTGCTAATCCGGAGTTGATGACGTGTGCCCGGGAGGATATGCCGCCATCTGATGGCTCTTGTGCAATACTGCAAGTCAGATGTACATACTCCGATACGGTGGGTGGCGGTATGCACCTCAGTTACTCTAGTGAGAAGCAATGAAAATAAGAACTGTTCCGTTTCCGCTGTTGCTCTTAAGTATGGCGGCGCCCTGTGCTGCCAGTGTGGCAGAGAAAGGCGGTAGCTCAGAATCGTCGTTTATTCCGGGAGAAGAATATGAAAATGAATGCAGGAGACCGCAATTCGGAACCCGATTTTTGACGGACCAGCGTCAGGTTTTTCAGCATAATGCCTGGTATGTATATAATGTTTCCAACTGTTCCTTTGGTGGTAGAGTAGAAGATGGGTAACACTGGCATGAAGCCGAGCGTGATGAGTATCGGCAGGACATTTTCCTTTTAAAGTGAAAATTCTCCACTGACGGGCGGATGTGCCTGCAAAACCTTTGACATGCGAAACCGTTCGTCAATTCATGTCAGCAGATTCGGCACAAGTCATTCGTGGGCGCTGTATTTGGGTGAAGAGTACCTGAGCAGGTGTAGAAATAGTCTGCCGCGGCAATGCTGTCATATGGAATAATATTTCGAGATGACAAGAGAAAAACTGATAACGCGTGATTTTTAAACATGACCTGTGCGATACAGTGTTTCCTCTGTCATTGTTGAGTAGCAGTAATTGAAGATATTTAGGTTTTTTTCCACGTCAACTCCTTTTGGTTTTTAATTTGGTTCCAGTACTTAAAGCAGTTGCCAAACTAAAATTGGTCATGTATGTTTTGTTTTATTTACCATAATTTGCATCTAATTTTCGTAAGACAGTTTGTGCTAGGGTGTGATGCACTACATCACAGATTTTTCATGAATTATTTTTTTGAATGTAGATACACTCCTGATCAAAATCTTAAGACCAGTTAAAAAATTGCAAGAATTTACGTTTTGCACTGTTGTATCATAAGAAGGTTCCAAGTAGAGTTTCAAAATGCAAAAAGAAGAAATGTGAGCAAGAGACTAAATGTTTTGAGCAGGCAATTTATTGAAAAGAACAATTTAACTAAAATAGGCTGTTCATCAGCTGATCAAAAGTTGAAGACCATAGCTCAAAAAAACCCCTAAAACAGAAATTAAAGTCTCAAAAACAGACTCAGTAATGAGTAGCTCCACCATTATTGTTGATCACTTCAAAAATTCGTGTTGGCATGCTTGATGCGAGTGTTTCCAAAAGGCATGTAGGAATGTTGCTCCAAGTGGTGAAGATGGCTTCACGAAGGGCATCCACTGTCTGGAACTGATGTCCATTTTTGTAAACTTCCCTTGCCATCCATCCCCAAATGTTCTCAATTGGATTTAGATCAGGGGAACATGCAGGATGATCCAAAAGAGTGATGTTATTCTCCTAAAAAAAATCCTTTGTCAGACGGGCATTGTGAATTGCAGCATTGTCCTGCTGAAAGACCCAGTCATCACCACACAGACGAGGGCCCTCAGTCATGAGGGATGCCCGCTGCAACATCTCCACGTAGCCAGCTGCTGTTTGACGCCCCTGCACAACCTGGAGCTCCATTGTTCCATTGAAGGAAAAAGCACCCCAGATCATGATGGCGCCCCCTCCGCTGTGCCGTGTTGAAAAAATCTCAGGTGGCATCTCCTTGTCATGCCAGTAGCGTTGGAAGCCATCAGGATCATCAAGGTTAAATTTTTTCTCATCAGAGAATAAAACTTTCTTCCAACTTTGAACGTCCCATGTTTGGTGCTCCCTTGCAAAGGCCAAACGGGCAATTTTGTGGCGTTGAAGGAGACGTGGCCTTTGAAGACGTTTTTTGTTTTTGAAGCCGTTCCTTTGCAGATGCTATCTGATGGTTATTGGGTTGCAGTCAGCACCAGTAATGGCCTTAATTTGGGATGAGGATCGTCCCGTGTCTTGACGGACAGCCATTCGGATCCTCCGGCTCAGAGCCGGTGAGATTTTTTTGGGTCTACCACTTGATTTTTTTGTTCCATAAACCTCAGGATCTTTTAAGAAATGCAAAATGACTGTCTTACTGCGTCCAACCTCAGCAGCGATGGCACGCTGTGAGAGGCCATGTCTATGCAGCTCCACAATCCTGCCAGGTTCGAAGGCAGTGAGTTTTTTTGCTTTTCCCATCAAGAGGTCTTGACAGTGTGATTACTTGACAGAAAATGACATGGAATCCAAATTTTTTCCACAGATTTGGGCTTTTAAAGGATGTGGTCTTAAACTTTTGATCAGCTGATGAACAGCCTATTTCAGTTAAATTGTTCTTTTCAATAAATTGCCTGCTCAAAACATTTGGTCTCTTGTTCCCATTTCTTCTTTTTGCATTTTGAAACTCTACTTAGAACCTTCTTAAGATACAACAGTGCAAAATGCAAATTCTTGCAATTTTTTAACTGGTCTTAAGATTTTTATCAGGAGTGTATATGGCAGCAAGTGCGGAAAATCACATTTTCCAGTCCTCAATGCCCTTTTGTGATTTTTAAGAGGTCCCTAAATGAGTGGGGTCCACACACTCCTTGAAGAAAATCAGAATTATGGTTAAGAAGTTTTTTTTTTTTTTGTGCACCCTGAGTCACCCACGGAGAAAATCACAGACTTTGTTTGTATGGTTAACAGTGGTAACCTTGGTTCCAATTTTTTTTTTTTCCTTTTTGTTGATAACTAGGCGCTCACGGGGTCCCCATGAAACTCACTTTAGCTTTTTTTTTTATATACCTGTGGGGTTGCTTTGTCCTATGCCCGGAGTCTCCCATCAAGATTGAATGGATACCTTAGTTGTGTACGTTGCAATCCGCTGGGGGCGCTGCGGTCGCCGCCATTGTTGTTTGAATACATTATGATTGCGACCAAGATGGGGGCGGGTCAGCGCTTCGGAATTCCCGATTTCATTCATTAAACTTGTACAAATACTGTAAGCCAATCAGAAACTACCCTCAGGTCATGTGACAAATTCACCATGTAATTATACGTCCCCGTCAATTTTTAAAGGCAGCGTGAAATTTCCTTCCAATTTCAGGTCTAAATATGGACCTTACAATTCATTTCAACAGTTCGATTAGGAGGATTAGGTAAGAAAACACATTTTTAAGATCATTTTGATACTATCTGCATGACAATCTGTTGCGCAGGTGGTGAGTTATGCCCATTGAAATGGTGACATCCGAGAAACTGTCTTGTTGAATCGAGCAATGTTGAAATGGTATCATATAGTGTCTATAAGTGTTATATTTAACATTTAGGGAATTAGATTTTTTTTCTCGAGCGTATAAGAGTGGTTTGAGCATCGTAACTTTTCAATGGAACTGCGCATGCGCGGGGAGCTTAACCCCTTAATTCGGGTTCCCAAATGGAAAAAAACAGGTTTTAATCGCTGAGCCATCAGATTACTCTGCCTGTCCTAAATGCTGGAAAGTTTATTACTTTTACTTCAGTTCAGCTTTGATTGAATTCAATGGGATGGTCACACTGTCTTCTTACTGTTTTCTTCATTAAACCTAAGACAAAAGGGCCTCGACTTTCTAATCACTGTTTTTGCAATATCTCTGGAGCCAGATAACCTAGAATCAAAATTCCAAAAGCACAGGGCTGGGCTCCACGAGCACATTCTCTTGACCCCATTTGTTCAATACTTGAAACATTCTGGATTTTTTTTGTGATGTACCTTCCTTAGTACCTGTTCTACATCGTGTCATAGTTAGGATGAGTGACTTAGGGCGCATAGTATGGTGGCCCTGAAGTGCAAAACACAAAATCAGGAAAGAAAATGTGAAATAAGAACAAGCAACTCTGATTTGCCAAAAAAAAAAAAAATGGCAAAAGCAAAAACCAGTGACCCATCCATTATCTTTTCCGCTTCTTCCTCACTGGCGTCTTAGAGGAGCCGGAGCCTATCCCAGCTGACTATGGACAAAAGACAGGGACAGATTTTGGATCGCTCGCCAATCCATTGCAGGGCGCAGACACCATTCACATTTAGGGCGTGTGCACACTGCGATGGATTGGCGAGCTGTCCTGCCCCTGCCTTTTGCCCATAGTCAGCTGGGATAGGTTCCAGCTCCTCCGGGACCATGGTGAGGAAGAAGTAGAGTAGAGAATGAATGAAAGAACTATTATCCATTTCACCACTTCTTTGAAGACACCTCTCTTCAGCATCACAGTGTAACTGAAACCCCTCCACACAGCTCTGCTGTACATTCTGCAGCAAAACATCTTCACTAAGAGATGCATTCTGTGTGTTTTTTCAGGCAGTCATGACTTCAGCTCATCTCAATGCCCATTCAATGCTTGGTGAATCATGATTGTATCTTGTCAGAAAGAATGCACCTATTGTCACCACGGGGAAGAAAATGTTTTTGAGGCCTAGGGAAGGAACTCAAGAGCTCTTTATAAACATACTTTGCTTTCGAAGAGTGTTTTATTTGGTCAGATTTAAGACGTGGTAATTTATGTAAACCTCTGGCATAGTTGCTTTTTGGCACCAGATGCAGTCCCACAACTTGCCACTGGGGACATACAACCCTCTGGTCTTATTCCAAAGGCTGGGGGCTTGATTCTCTTTCTCTCTCAGGGATAATATTGAATGGACTGAGGAACAGGAGGCAGCAGCAAAGCAGAAGGTTCACGAGAACAGCCAGCCTCTCCCCTTGGAGAAGCAAGGTTTGTTGGTCACACCTCTTCACCTACAGTACTGTGCAGATGTCTTAAGCACATTTAAACCAATTTTGTAGGGCAAATATGCCCTAAGTAATAAAACGTTTCTAATAACCAAGATATTTACAATACAGAGCTGTAAACCGTTAAAAACTAAATCAAACCAATACTTGGTGTGATGCTTTGCCTAAAAAGTAGGCACACCATCCTGTTGTGCGAGAGTTTTATAAGATGATTGGCTTTTTGCTTGTTCCAAGTAGAGTGTAAAACTTGCCTCTGTTCTTCTGCAGTCTGTCTGTCTCGCCTTTGTCTGTCGCTCCCAGTAATTGCAGACAGCCATGATGATGTTGACATCAGGGCTTTGTCAAGACTATTTTATCCATATCAACTGTTTTTAATTAATTACAACTATTTAAACAATTTAACCGTTTTTTTTGTGTTGGCATTTGGAATTTCAAATATACTTCTCATCCTCTGCAACATCAATGTGGATAACTGAAAGTAAACATCTAAAGCCAAATTTCAATGTAAAAAAATGTATGGTGCCAAAGACTTTTGCACTGAACTGTACATATACACTTGGTATTTAAAACCAAAATACACCAATCATTGTATGAAAAATGCAATCGGTGCATTTATTTAAATTCTGTGTTCTCGTTTCTGTAGAAGAGTATGATAGCCGAGCAAACGAGTACTGGAATGACTTCTACAAGATCCACGAGAATCGCTTCTTCAAAGACCGCCACTGGCTGTTCACGGAGTTCCCTGAGCTGGCACCAAACTGCATGCAACGCCTATATTCACTGGCAGATAGCGCCGCTGAGCAGGAGCCAAACTGCAGAAAGCACCTAACGTCACAGTCCAAAGGCAATGATGAGGGCACAGGGGGTTCTGAAAGTGATGTTATCACTGTGGTCCAAACTGAATCCTCCCTGACTGCTAACAGAGACTTCCCTGGGTCTTTGTCCACGTTCCGCATTCTGGAGGTAAAAGAATGCCCTAACTGGTCCACCATGGGCTCATGACTTCATGTTACAAAAAAATATACTGCTGTTCTAGTAGGGTGTCATTGGAAGTTTGAGTCAGGGCTTAAGTTGCAGTTGCTGGTCTTGTCACATGACTTTCGAAGTCCCACATTTTGTTCATTTTTAATCAATTAAGACAGCTCTGTGGTATCTGTAAAAAATCATTTGAATCTTTTGCAAAAAGACCCTTAAATGTATTAATTGCAGCCAGTTTTCAGCTTCTCTGTCTCCCCATTAATTGTGTGCTGTTTTTAGCGGGAGGTGAGTCTATGCACATGAGCCCTGCTGTCATTGGTTGCCTCGTGGCAGCACAAAGTGAAAAGTGGCGGCAGGTCTGAGATGACACTCCTGTGCTTTAACTGTGTGTGATTTGCTGCCAGTTTCTCGGGGCAATTTCTTAATGCTTTATCCACGTACAACCCCAATTCTGTATAAGTTGGGACATAATGGAAAATCAAAAAGGAGTCATTTGTAAATGTATCCTGTACCATACTGAAAACAGTGCAACACATTATTTGATGCTTTTTGCTTTAACTGGTATCGCAAATTGTTTCTTGAAAATATACAATTTATTAGATCAAATCTGATGACCGCAGCAGAGTCCAAAAAATGCGGCATGCCTGTCAAGTCCATTTGCTGCTGTATTCACAGATGCAAGGTAATTTACTGTGTAAAGCAAAAGCGTTACATCAACACTCCAAAAGCGCCACCGACTTCTCTCGGCTCTGTGTCATCCAAGATGGACAGCAAGACTGAGAGTCCGTCAGGAAATTCAACCTTTCAAGTAGTTTTTGGGGAAAAAACTGCTGCTGTGTTCTCTGAACAGAAGATGACGAGGACAACTGGAGCTGTGATAACTGTGGGTTCTAACAGCCAGCGTCTGTCAGGGTATGGGGGTTTGTCAGTATTCATAGCATGGGTGACTTAATTTGCGAGGGCACAATTATCATTGAAAGATAGGTGTGAATTTTGGAGCAGCGTATTTTATATCCTCCAGATGTAGTCTGTTCCAAGGATGCCCCTGCATTTTCAGGCAAGATGACACCAAACTTCATTCTGCTCAGATCAAAGTGGATTCCTGCATAAGCAGAGTGTCAGCGCTAGATTTGTTTGCCTGAAGTCCTGATCTGTTGCCAGTTGAGAATGTATGGAGCATTATGAAGTAGAAACGAAGGCCCTGTACAAGTGTGGATCTGAAGACCTGGATTATGGAGGAAATTGGGAAAATTCCCCTCACTTGTGTTATCACTTAACCAACTGGTGTCATCAGTGCCCAGATGCTTAGTGAGTGTGATTAAATGGCATGTTGATGTGACGGTGGGAAATGGACAACTTTTTCTCTCTTGTCATCGCATAAGCAACTTTGAGCATAAAAGCATTGTACTTTTTTCAGTCTTTGAGGAGGTGAATTGAATGTTCAAAGCAGTTCTTTATTTTATTTTATCTGCACTTTCTATGATGTACCAACCTTTTTGGAAAACTGGTTGTACTTCTTTCTCTCCTGTTTCCTAGTCAGTGTCTGTGGTTACAGCTTGGAGCAACTTATTGAGGTGCCTTTTCTCTGCATCAGGTTCCCATCCCTTTTTGGGGTAAAACAAATGCTTGAAATTTGGCAGCTGTCAATGGGATTCATTGGCCATTTTGACGTTCACTGTAAAGGAAAACAAAATAACCAACTGTGACTTTTTTCCCTATTAATCAGGCCTGCAAGCCTTCAGACCACAATTGGCCTTCTTTGAGTTCAAACTTTTGTTCTGCTGCCTGACAACTTAGTTCAGTCGTATGTTTCACTGTGTGCAGTTTAAATTAGGCGATAGAACTCCTTTCTTTCTGTTGTAATTTTGCTTGTGACCCTCCTCTACCAGTGATGGAGTATTTCATTTCGATCCTAGTGGAACTTATTTCCTTTTTGCCAATTAACTTGGAGCATTATCAATTGAGCTTCTAGATTAAACCGTGCCTTCTAGTGGCCTTTGCAAATTTTTTTTGTTTTTACAAAATTACATGGCATAATTCACTTGAGAATATTAGTCACAGCACCTGCCAGAGGACTAAAAAAAAAAAACTAAACTTAACATCCTGAAAAGAAGGTAAATTCTTCCATACCTCCCCAGCGAACACAGTCTTGACCCATTTTCATAGGATTACAAACAAGTTGTTTTGTTTTTCAACTAATTTAGTCTCACTCCCCCAAATTACAAAAGTGTGAGTTTTCCACTCAAGTTATTTCAATAATGAGCAACACGCCTGAGTTTCCGGTGAAGTTGCTGAGCTAAATTTCCTGTTGATTAACTGACATCTTTAAGGATGTCTGCCTAATGATTGATTGACTGGAGTTTCGGTGATCAAACAAAAACAACTAAGATTCCAGAAATGCCTTCTACACAGTAGACTCCATAAAATAGACGTTTTGTGCAACTCGTATGTTTTGTGCGTATTGCATGTTTTATGGGACTGAGGTCTCCATGGCTTGCTGTGCTACTGTACACTATGATTCATCATTAAATCTCATCGATCTCCCTCTCTCTCTCTCCCTCCAGGTCGGCTGTGGTGTGGGAAACACAGTTTTTCCTATTCTAAAGACGAACAAGTAAGTCAAATGGGCGTGTCAACAGTCTTGTAATAAGAGCTTGTATACCTTTTTAAAAAAGAAAAAAAAAAAAAAAGTCATGTCATTAGTTTAGTGCACATTTTGCTTCCACTTGCATCCGTAACTGATCACTGCCCTTCAGGATTTTCACATAGTACCAGTTTTACCATTTACTGCGGTAAATTTTTTCTGCACATATGTGCTTCTCTGATGACAGTGACATGGAGGCCACGATGGGGCCATTTTACCCCATCAATATAGAGTGGGTACCATAATTCATTGAACAGTGACATTTTCCGTTCACCTGGACCTACAGTCCGGCGGGCTCATGTCGTCCCTTAACATCTCCGAAACTGCTGGACCAAAGAAGCTGAAACTTTGGTGTCATCTTCAAGCCAATGAGGACACTAAAGTTTGCATAAATTGTTGCGATTCAGTTTTCAATATGGCCAACAAGGCTGCTATGTCAAGGCTCAATCTGAGCAATAGTTTCAGAGATACAGCTAAGTATTTCAGCTATTTTTTCATTTATTGAAAATTTGACTTTTGTTTTGTCAGTGTTCAAAGAGCATATGCAGCATTCTGTTTAAGCCACTGAGTTGAGATTTTTTTTATACAAAGGCAACTTCTTCTGAATTTTCCATTTCTGCTATGAAAATGGGCCTCCTATATCCCTGATTGTCCAGAGAGCTCCAAAAAATGGAAGGGAAAAAAAAAAAATTTTCTGTAATTTTATCCAAAGTTTGCAGCCCTGCTGCAGGAGAGTGCCTAACAATTCAGAGCAGATCATTTCTGTAGTTTTGCCTAATATATATGAACAGTTCCATGGTGTTAAAAGCATGTACAGTAAATGACTATACCTCACCCATAGTGTGCATTCAAAATAACATACTTTTTTGATTTTTTTCCAAAAAGACCTTTATACAATCTACCAAAACCACAGGATGACCGTTAATGACAGTCTTAAGATTTTCTCAATATGCTCTAATACATGTGAAGATTATTTGTTGCCAATTTCACAAAGTATCAAACTGGTTCTATTTTTAAAGATGCAACAAACATTTGCCAATGCTAAGGAAAAACAAATGTATGAAATATTTGTTCTCAGTTTGTTTCAGAAATATAGAGTCAAAAGTAAGTTCTATCATGCTGGTAATGGTTTGCGTTGGTGAGCTGAGAGAAACTGACAATATATGACAAGATGGCCAGCCTGGCAGGTACATTGCCTGTGTGTACGATGCC
Source organism: Gymnothorax reevesii (assembly GCA_029721435.1). Taxonomy (NCBI): domain Eukaryota; kingdom Metazoa; phylum Chordata; class Actinopteri; order Anguilliformes; family Muraenidae; genus Gymnothorax; species Gymnothorax reevesii. The sequence continues at coordinate 30,909,815 of CM056584.1, read as the reverse complement.
AATTGGTACGTTGGAAACATTAATAACAGATCAGATGAACATTTTGATGTGCTAGTGAAGTATATGAATACGTCCCACAACAATGTCTTTTCCTGGGCTCCAATGCCAAGGAAGGATGAATGCCCTGACAGCATATCATTTGTGTGATTGATGTACCGACTTTTCAAGGTAGAGGTGCCCGTCACTACACTTTAAGTCCAGAGGATCTGAATAAAGTTGTCTATTTTCACAATTTTGGAATGTTCAGTGAAGTATAAAATATTCTGCATACTTAATTAGTCCTTATGAAGAGAAAATTGTGTAAAATGCATACATTTGTATGCATCAATTAGCAAACTGGATATACATATATAATGTGAGTGATGTTGAAAGAGATTTAGTCATTTAATGATAATGATATAAATTTATGTTACCAGCATGATTGACCTTACTCTTTCATCTTTATATTACACACTGTAGAGGGCGAAATATATAAAATTCTAACTATGTCCAAGTGGAACGTTCTTGAAGAGGTGGAAGATAGGCATACACGTCTGTTGGCAAATTCCTTGATCCATCTTCACTGTGGAGGGATAAGGCCTTTCAGGAGCTCCGTTTATACTGCAACATTATTGGCTCACCTGTTAAACATCACCTATTTCACACAATTAAACTTCTCTTATTATTCATAAACTTTTTATTGGAGTCTTGTACAGTCATGTGAATTTAAATATTTTTAATACACAATTGAATTCACTAGTGAAAGCACATGACGTGATGTTCTCAGGTTTTCAACATGGTGGAGGGTGAATGGGGTTTTCACATCACTCCTTTTTATCCCCCCGGCATATAATGCAGGGGGATATAGCGATCAGTGTGTCCGTCCGTCCGTCCGTCCGTAATAAAATCGTTTCCGGACCAGAACTTGAAAACTATACCATTTAGAAACACCAAATTTAGTATGGAGCTTCTCCTTATGGTCTAGTTGTGCCTTTTGGGGGTTTCGGTCGGTCCGTCTGTCCACACAACCTGTAGGTTACACTACCTACAGCCGGGGGGATCCGCCATTGCCAGATTGCTCTTGTTTTTTTTCCGTAATATGCCATCTTTTTCGGAGTTGAGGTTGTAGAATTTAGTGCTCATATTCAATATTTGGTCACATATCCTTTGCATGCATTAACTTGACCAGACATGGGGTATTTTCATTGGTGATGCTTTTCTAGGCCTGTACTGCTGCCATCTTCAGTTCCTGCATGTGTTGGGGACTCTTTGCATTTACTCTTAACTGTGTGTAAAATTGGATATTCATTTTGATTCAGATCTGGTGACTGATGTGGCCAAAGGAACCAAAATAACAATAAATGTCTGGCCGTGTAGTGAATTATGATTCTCTCTGCACTTGTTTTGTCCTGTTTTGCAGTGATCCTGGGCTCTTCGTCTTCTGCTGTGATTTCTCCACCACTGCAGTGGAGCTGGTGAAGGTGGGACAGTTTTCTAAATCACAAATGTAGGACCGGCATTTTCTTAACTTATAATGCGGTTCTGACAATCGCTGCCTTTAATTGATAGCAATGTTATTCTCGAGCACTGGCTTAGTACTTTGAAAAAGCTGGTATTCTGAAATAACATTGTTCCCCATTACCAGTGGTTAATGTTACTTCAGTGCTGGAAAATTCAGCAATGACTCGTGTGATTGTTTCTAATGAAGAGTAGCCTTATTGCATTAATGTAATGGTTTTGTCAAAAATGTTGTGTGAACTGTAGCGGAATTATAAGCATTTGCATCAGCATTCCCATTTTTAGGGGTTTAAAAATAATTGGACTAACAAACATGGACACAAGTGAAATTTTCATTTTTTAGTATTTCATTGTAAATCCTTTGCAGTCAATAACTGCCTGAAGCTCAACTCATGGGCATCACCAGGCTTTCATTGCAGCCATCTTGCGTTACTGCTGCTTCTTTGGGCATTTTGCTTGAAAAATTGTTGAAAAAAAGTTGAAATGTGTGTTCAACTGACTTAAGATAAGATGATTGACTTGGCCACTGGAGAACATTCAATTCAGTGTCTTGGGTTGCTGTTGTGATGAGTCTATGCTGCTGTGCATGGTGAAGTGCCATCCAGTAGGACATTTGGATCAATCTGAGCGATTATAAAGGCCACATACTGTACAGAATTCATCCTGCTGCTTTTGGTTGCAGTAATGTCATCAATAAATGGAATAGAACTGGTTTCATTGGTAACCATACATGTCTACGCCATAACATTGACACCATGTTGCTTCAGACTAGGTGGTGTTCTTCAGATAATGGGCCAGTCCATCCCTTTTCCATTCTCTTCTTTTCAAATCATTTTGGCACAAGTTCATCCTTGCATCATTTTCCATAGGATGTTGTTTCAGACAGGTTTTTTTTTTATTTTATTTTATTTTTTTTACATCTTTTATGGTGAGCTGTTCTCTTTTTTTTTTTTTTACATCTTTTATGGTGAGCTGTTACCTGGTCTTTCTATTTCTAATTCTTACTATTGGTTCACAACTTGTGGTTAAGCCTCCGATAGTCTTCTCTCTTCTGTTGACTTTGACACACATACTGCTACTCGAAGTGGGTGTTTTTTATCTGACCAACTGCTGAACTGTTGAAGAGGTTTTTCTTCCCTGTGGAAAGAATTCTTCCACCAACCACGTCATTCATGTTATCCATGGTCTTCTGGGCCTCTTGTTGTTCTGTAGCTCACCAGTGCATTCGTTCTTCTTAAGAATTAAAATCATCTCTGTCTGAAATCATCAGTCTGCCACAACACATTGCTTCCTGGTCTGTGGAAAACACTTTTATGTTATGTTAGGAAAGTAGAGTCCGCACACTGTAGATATGATCCCAAATAGTCAACGTTAGTAAATTGAGACCTCGCGGTCTTCATCAGAATGAAGCCGGACAGAAAATCACTCCTATAAATGGATGTTAAAACACTGCCAATTGGCGTGGAGTGTATTGGGTCATGTGAGAGATAATTGGACCAATTAGGCCTACACAAGTGAGACCCTCTAAGAGATCAACAAAAACTGGCATGAATAAATCCGCTTTAATCGAGTACAAATAATTGACTATAAAAAAACTAAACCCAAGTACGCACCCAAAAACAGAGAAAAAAAAAGAAGAAAAGAACATAAGACAATGTATAGCAGCACATAGGCAATATAGAATAACCCCTTAAAGAAATGCATCCATACAATTAATATTCAATACAAGACTGCAAGGTCAAAACGTCAATAAATTGATTATTTGGGAGCATATCTACAGTGTGCGGACTCTACTTTCCTTGCTTATACTGATTCCACTTGGTCCTGCACCTGTATTACAGACTGGATGTGCGTGTGCTTCTTTCTTGTTTCATGTTATGTTATGTTAACAGTTCATTTGGCCACGCCTAATGTTTCTGCTGTCTCTTGTGGGGTTATTTATTATTTTTTTTTTTATTTTACAGCCCAGCCATGGCTTGCTGGCTGTGATGGCTTTGTAGACTTCGGACTGCATAATGACTGTTCATTGCAACAGATTACATACACAAATGCCACAACTGAGATCTACTCTTGACCTTTTATATGCGTACATGTAATTTTAATGTAGGAATGTAGCACTCTTGGCCATGGAACGAGCAAAGAGCTGCCAACTGTCCAATTATTTTTGGTCTCTTAAATGGGGATCACATGCAAAAATTAGGGAAAAAAAAAAAAAAACAGTGACTTTGTCAATGGCCAAGCATTGATGGACTTGACTCTGCTGGAACTTTCAGACTTCTAGTATTGTTCATGCAGTGCTGTGTATTTGAGACACACTTTCAAAAACTGTTTTTCTCTGTTCTCTTCCCATGGCTCCTCTAGTCCAATCCGCAGTATGAGCCTGCACGCTGTTTCGCCTTTGTCCACGACCTGAGTGATGAGTCTGCCACTTTCCCCGTCCCACCGGACAGTCTGGATGTCATTGTGCTCATCTTCGTGCTCTCAGCCCTGCACCCGAACAAGTGAGCCTTAATCTTACTGTCGCGGACATGGAGTGCATAACGCTGCCCTTGATACAGTTCGAGAAGAAGTATTTTCCTCTGCCACGATTTCCTCTGTGGCATATTTTTCCCCTCTGAACGGTTTATCATCTCAAGGCAAAATGTAATATTAGGGAGAAAAAAACATTTTCAGAATGATTCTTGCATCGATTTAATTAAATGATTAAAATTTAAAGGGATAGTTTGGATTTTTTTGAAGTGCAAGTAAGCATAGTAGTAGTAAGCTTAGTAGTAGTAGTGAGCATAATTATTACAAAAAAGTGAGTCCCTATCATATTTAATGATGAACTCATGACATTTTATTTCAGAATGTTACTGAATGCATAACCTGCATTGTGATGGTGTTATAACGTTGGTGAGAAAGCTCCAGGGGAGACATTTTAGCTGTGTAAACTCTGTGGACATTGTGAGGACAATAGTGTTCTCCCATTTGTAATGACAGATTTATGACAGGTGAGATATTGTTGTTATTACAGTGCGGTAACAGCAAATATAACCCTCAGAAGTTGAAACGGCACTGTTGGTCAGATGTTATGGTAACAGTGATTCTACTGGTCAGAGGTAATGGCATTCGCGATGGTCACTAACGATGGTAGCAGTAATGCTTTTGATGAAATGGGAATGAAGCAGTAGAGCTGGCTCTCTCAGGATGCAGGCTTCCATCAGAAGACTGGCTCAGCTACTGAAACCTGGAGGCGTTCTACTTCTCAGAGACTACGGGCGCTACGACATGGCCCAGCTCCGCTTCAAAAAAGGTGCATTGACCCCCAACGTTTCCGAGTTGAAATATCACATCAATCTCGCCTGTTATGTATAATTGGGATACTTCTTAGCCAGAATGCATTCCTTAAATACAACTGTTTGTTTATTTTTCTTATCAAGGGAGGTGTTTGTCAGAAAACTTCTATGTCAGAGGGGATGGGACACGTGTCTTCTTTTTCACACAAGGTAAAATTGACCCCTGTGTTTGTCTTCTGCTTTTCAAAGTTGTAAAAATCAACTTTCACATCTTATCGGATCACTGAGCAGTTAAAGCAACGACTATGATGTACTGATGGACATGCAGGCCGCACAATACCGCAATCCCCTATACTGGTGTCATGTTCTTTAATTAGGGGTGTAAGCAGTGGAGCTGCTGAAACCTTATTGTCTTTGTTCTGATTTTTATTATTATTCTGTTGTTGTTTTTCTGCCCTAAAAGTGTTTGCGTAACAAAAATGGCTAAAGCAACCAAACTTGGTTCCTATGGTCAACCTCTAGATAGGGTGGGAAACATTGCCCTGATTGCTCACATGGTGGCGCTATGGTATGCGAAAACATATTTTGGTCTGTAACTCTTGAACTGTTAGGCCGAAAGTCAAAATTCTTTTTTTAACCAGATGCTCTGGCTCCAGCCAACAAAATAGCCTCTTGGACCAAAATTTGATTTTTGATTTTCAACCATTTATTTATGTATTTTTTTTTTGTGTGTGTGTGTGTGTGTAAAACCTTGAAAATCTACCTCCTATGATTCGCTTTGTCTAATTTTTACAAACTTGCGTACACAGTATTTTCAGGCCAATATCTTTTAAATGTTGCATTAAGAAATTTGCTTTATTAAACCAATCAATTTTGTGGGCTTGCTTTCATCTGATATAAGAGGGTCTGATGCCTGCATATACCATGTCCAATGATCAAAAAACTTAAGATTTAGCAACTAAAGGACCAGAAGCTGAAGCCTACAAAACAGCCTGATAAGCATGTTTAGAAAAGATTATGGCACAAACAGGATGGCCATCAATTTAGACTATCAAATTTCAGCAGCACTAAAACCCATGATCTTCAACTCTGGTCATTGCTAGGTCTGTCTAGCAACAATCGAGATGAAACTTTGTGGGTAACTAAATCTTGCTGAGATGGAACCATGCAAATTTTGGCATGAAGCAGCCGTTGGGGGGCACTATTGTATATATGCATATTTCAATGAATGTACCATTGGCTTTGGGTGATGCAAAATGCTATAATGTGAATCAGTGGATCAGACTTCTTCTGTTTAATAATATTGCCACAAGACTCAATATTGGCTCTCCTTTAGATCTTCAACCATATTTGATTTTTATTTATTTATTTTTTTTGCAAGACATATTTTTGCAAACTAGTCTCTAAAATTCTGGAAAATATGCATGAAATTATGCTTGAAAGAATCTAGGGACACCGAACTTTACTCAAAATTTGTTAATCTTTTCTTTTTCAAATTAATATGGCAGCTGCACATAAATAAAATGATTAAATTGAGTGAGCATAGCCAATTTTATTTAACCTGACAAAATTCTTCACCTCAATGTATTATGAGAATTTGTGTATGCATGTCGATTTTGAGGTCACTCTGAAAGTAGGTTGTGGTATAAGGTGCAGAAATATCTTTTATTATATCTTTTCAACTGTTTTAATGCCGTTTACTGCTTGTGTACTGCTTATGTGCCAAAGCCACAGACAGTCCTTGCATTGAACTAAAGATGTCTTCAAGAATATGGTCTCTACAGCTAACCAGCCATCTGCTGCCATTTGATAGGCTGAGCATCAGTAGATCATCATTAAACTTGCAGGGCAAGGAATACCATGAACAGTTACATGCTACAAACCGTAAATTGTTTGAAAAATTCATCCAGTATATCTTCAATGCTTCAAAATTCATAATTGCCTCATGTTGTGGACCCCGTTATTTAGCTCCTGTGGTTTTTATTTATTTATTTACTTACTTACAATTTAGATGAATATATGTTCTCAGAAAATCTCCAAAAAATCATTGACTTTTTTTTTTTTTTTTTGCTAACAGTTTCACAGACTCCTAAAGATATATTTACAGGATTCCATTTAACATAGTAATGAGGGTGTGCAAGCATATGCACATAAATATTTCATGCTAAAACATCCATTTAATTATACTCTATTGCTATGCTCCAGTAATCTAGTCATTTTATATTATTTTGTCAGTGTGAATAGTAATTTCTATGTTAGTCAAAGTATTTCTGTTCGTAAATAAAACAATTAAGGACAAAATTTTTCCCAGACATATTGCATGACAGTTTGCTTTAGACTATGCCATTGGCACATTCATTTATTAGCGGTCTTTGAATCATTAATTTTAATTATTCACCCAATATCCCAGTATTGATATCCTAGCTGAATGCCTGCCAATGAAATGCTGCTGCAACATGCCACTACATCATTTGGGAGAGCCACTCCTCCTTGCTTGTTAGCCATATTCTAAAAGCATTCCTCTGAAGCATCAAGGTGGTCTAGCACTGGGTTCCCCAGTCTTTAGCCTATCCAAGCAACGGTAGCAAAGTACAATTCTATTGACATATCAAGAGGTCCAAATCAAACACATGCTGTTATGCACAATATTATTACACTGTGGATTTATACAAGCAAATTTACTGTACATATGACCAAAGTTTGTATTCAAGTTGGAGGCATTATTATTATTATTATTACGATGGGTAGTGATTCTCCACCCCCATTAAATAGATGTTATTTATTATCCGTTGCGTTAAGAGGTGTGACTAGCTGTAGTTTGCAGTCCAGTTCAATTCTTTTTATAAACAAATATTTATTGAGTTTTTTTACAGCAGACTACAGAGTACACAGATACAAAATGAACATAGACAAACAATATGAACAAAAATAACCCGAGTTCCAACCCACCCACCCCGCTTCTCATCTATAAAGGTTTACAAAAAAAAAAAGTAAATGCATTGATAAATGAAAGAAAGAAGAAGTAAAGATACACAAAATTGCACAGTCAGATACATAGTGCAATACCATTTAAACATACACAGACAGCAGAGCAATAATATTTAAGGGACTATATAGCCAGTGTGGAGCATGTCATAAGTATTATTGTAATATAACCCATATCAAATCATTTATGGCACACAAAAGTATTAGGTTATTCAAATAACATTGAGTGCCCTTACGAGATATGTTAGAAGATAGTTACAGGGTCAAGGGTATATTGCAGATCTGTAATTTCATTAATTTGTATTTTCAAGAAAAGGCCCCAGATTTGGTAGAATTCACCAAGCTTATGTTTAAGACTATAAGTCAGCTTCTCCAGTACCAGACATGAGGATAAGTCTTTAAGCCAATGACTAATAGGGGGACATGATATATTCTTCCAGTACATGGCAATGAGGCGTTTTGAGTGGACAAGGCAGAGATTTATCAATTTGACTTCATGCGATTTTAAAGAAGGATTTTCAGGGTTGAGGCCTAAAATACAGAATTTGGGAGAGATAGGGAGGGGTATGAAAATTATTTGAGAGATTATATGCATTATTTCCTTCCAAAATTTTTGCATTTTCTCACATTCCCAGAAACAATGGAAGAGGGTGCCTTTATGAGTCTGACATTTCACACAAGTGTCAGGGATGTCTGGATTGAATTTGTTCAGTTTTACTGGGGTAAAATAGATCCTCATTATCCAGTTGTATTGTATCAACTTAAGTCTAGAGTTAATGGAAAGCCTCTGGGCCTTTAAGCATATTTGACTCCATTCCTCGTCCAGCACACGTTCATTAAAGTCCTCACTCCATGCTCTCCTTACTAAGTCAGTTGACTCATTAGAATGAGAAGAAAATATATCGTAAAGTATAGAAATCTGGCCTTTGCTTTGCTGATGCTGGGTTACAAATCGTTCTAACACCGTTAAAGGGGGACAGTTAGATGAGCAATTTAACTTAGAGTGAATAAAGCTTCGCAGCTGTAGGTATTTAAAAAAGTGAAATTGTGGAATGTTGAATTTATCTTTGATTTCATTAAAGGACATCAATGTATCGCCATTATAAAGGTCAATAATTCTTCTAATTCCTTTATATGACCATTGTTTGAATCCTAAATCATTCGTACCAGGTTTGAATTCTGAGTCTCCCCAAATAGGTGACAGGCAAGACAAAAGGAGGAGTGTCACCTACAGCATTATGAGCTTCATGCCATACCACCAGGGTGTTTCTAACAAATGGGTTTTGCGTGTTTCTCTTTAAATTCCTAAAAGAATCAGAATATAGATATGAATCTAACCCTACCCCCTTTGTAGACAATGCTTCCATTTTGACCCAAAATAGTTCTGGATGTGATGAGAACCACATACGGGCAGCTCTAAGCTGGGCTGCCCAATAGTACCACAGAAGGTTAGGCACCTTCAAGCCTCCTCTATCAAATGGGAGGTATAGAAGTGCGAGTCTAAGTCTTGGGCGCCTATTTTTCCAAATGAATTTAGTAAGAGTAGTTTTCATATCTTGGAAGAATTTAGGAGGAGGTGGCAATGGAATTGATTGGAACAGATAAAGAAATTTAGGGAGGACATTCATCTTGAAAACATTTATACGTCCAATCACAGACATGGGGAGTGAGACCCATCTACTTAGAGATTCCTTCACTTTTAAAATAATTGGGTCATAATTAGCAGAGACTAATGAGTTTAGGTTGGGAGTAATAAAGACACCAAGATATCTAAATCCTTCAGGTGTATTCATAAACGGGTGTTGGACTGCAGGATGGAGTCTCTCTCGTTCATTGAGGAAGAGAACAGATGATTTGGTTTTGTTAACTTTGTAACCTGAGAATTTCCCAAATATATTAATCAGAACAGCAAGAGCTGAGAAAGATTGCTCCAAGTTCGTCAGGAAAAGTAACGCATCGTCTGCAAATAAAGCTATGCGATGCTCCACATCTGCAACTTGAATCCCTTTAATAATGGGGTGATTTCTAATAGAGACGGCAAAGGGTTCCAGTGCTAAAATAAAAAGTTGGGGGGACAAGGGGCACCCTTGTCAGGTACCACGGTGGAGAGTAAATGATTTGGAAATAATATTATTGGTCATTATCTCTGCGCATGGACCTGAGTACAAAAGTCTGATCCACTTTCTAATGTAAGGTCCAAAACCAAAGCGGGAGAGTACTGCAAATAAATATGACCATTCGATTCTGTCAAACGCTTTTTCAGCGTCAAGCGATAAAATGCATGAATCTTGTGTAGCTTTTTTTTTCATAAATTATATTTAATAATCTTCTAATATTATAGTATGCTTGTCGATTTTTAATAAATCCATTCTGATCATTTCCTATTAGAGATGGGAGGCATTTCTCTAGCCTTAAAGCTAAAACTTTAGCAATTATCTTTGTGTCCGAGTTCAACAGAGAAATAGGTCTATAAGATTCACATTTAATGGGAGGTTTGTCTGGTTTTAATATCAAGGTAATAAGTGCATTTCTAAGAGGGGGGGGGAGAGTGCCATTCTGAAAGGATTCTTTATACATATCCTTCAATGGACTTATCAATTTATCTTTAAATAATTTATAGATATCAATTGCAAGTGCATCAGGACCTGCCATTTTCCCTCCTTTCATGTGGTTTATAGCTTCTAGAATTTCCTGACCTTCAAGTTCACGATCCATCCAGGATTTATCATCTTCAGATATGGTGGGGATTGGGAGTGCATTGAGAAAGGAAGTTTGGCCTTCATCTGGTTCTGATAACTCTGATTTATATAGAGTCTGATATCTTTGTTGCATATTATCATTTATTACTAGAGGATCAACAATTAGGTCACCATTTGGATTTTGGATACTATTGATGGCTCTTTCAGTATCTAACTTTTTTATTTGCCAAGCTAATAGCTTTCCACTTTTCTCCCCTTGTTCATAAAATGCTTGTTTTAACCTTAAGCTATTTTCTGCCTTAGCAGCAGAAAGTACATTATATTTCGCCCTGAGAGTTGCCAGTTTCTGTGTATGAGAATTTGTCATTGTTACCTCCCTCTCAAGTTGTTTAATTTCTCTGTCTAAATTTGACATTTCTAAATTTGATTTATTAGTTATTGAACTAGTGTAGCTAATTAATTGACCACGAATATAAGCTTTAAATGCCTCCCATCTCACAGAGGCTGGGGTTTCATCCTTATTAATATAAAAAAGTAGTCTATTTGTGTTCCCACAAATATGAGGAAGTTGGGATCATGTATCCATTTAGGGTGGAGTCGCCACCTCCAAGCTCTCCGCACAAGTTTTTGGTCGTTATATATAAGCGATGCTGGACCGTGATCTGAAATTATAATGGAGTCATAAACACAATCTGTTATTCTTGGAAAGAGATCATTGGACACTAAAAAGTAATCAATTCTTGAGTGGCGTTTGGATACATTTGAACAACAAGAATATTCTCTGTTAGTAGGAAACATTCTCCGCCAGGGGTCACATAAATTAAGTTTTTTCATAAAATAGTGCAATGTATAAAATAGTGCAATGTCCAGTTCAATTCTATACTAAATTTCTGTGGTATATCAATACATGGAAAGTGTCTTTGTTGGCTGTATGTAAAAAGCATATCGCGCACGTGTAAAAATAAATAGACATACAGTACTAAAGTGTAAGGCACCCCAGGTATTTTATTTAAATTTTGTCCCAGATGGTTATTTTTAATTTTCTACACTGATGTTTAAAACTAAAAAGCACGCGAGTTGCACGAGTTGGCCTTGACAGAGCGCTGGTCTTGACACCATCAAGGCTGTCTGGGATTACCTGCCGAGAGAAACAGCAAGTGGGACAGTGTCTGCTGGTGAAATGCGGCAAGTTTTCTAATTTGCTTGGCAAAAGCAAAAGACAAATTCTTAAAAAAAAAAAAAAAGTGTTGAACTACAAGAATGTGTACCTAATTTTTAGGCTAAGGGCAGTCATGCCAATTATTAATCATGGCTCAATGTTTGACATTTGTCAAAATTAAACTTTCCTTTCAAGATTTTTGGAGGCATCTTTGCCTTACTAAATAGTTTGAAATGTGCCAACAATTTTTGCACGGTACTCTTTCTCCGTTAACCATTAAAATACTCCTTGCCTGCATGATTGCAAATCTAAGTAACTCATGCAGGAATGGTGAGAAAAAGCTCAGCTCCATCATTAAGTTGGGGGGGAAAAATTGGGGTAACATTTAAGCCCCTTGATGGAGTAATACTCACAGACTCAATAGTGCAGTAATAATAATCTTCGTAAAAATGAGGGTACTGTATGTCGTAATAATTAGGGTGTAGTATGGCATGTATGATCTGCTGATTCTTTTGCTTTGTCCTCTTTTAGAGGAGCTTCATGACATGTTCACCCAGGCTGGGCTGGAGAAAGTGCAGAACCTGGTTGACCGTCGCCTGCAGGTTAACAGAGGAAAGCAGCTGACCATGTATCGGGTCTGGATCCAATGCAAGTACCGCAAACCCTGATGGGAACAGCCCAGAGCCACTGGATTAATGGAAATGGAACACCTCTCTGAAACGGGCTCCTGAAGAGAGGGCCTCGTAGCGACGGGTCGTTGGGGCCACAGGAGTGCATTGTAAATGAAATTCATCTCCAACTCACAGGTTGAGGAATGAAACATGATGGTGAAAATGACTCTTGCGTAGGTGATTGCCGGCTCCAGGCCTGCATGGTTAACCTGCTGTGTTTTAAGATTACGTCTGGCATGGTTTGGCAAATTCACAGACTGGACAAGTCCGGTACATCAGAATTTTAACTTGTATTTCCCTTCGACTGTTTGCTCATTGTAGTTTTATCCAAGTGAGGATATTACTGGACAATCAAATGCATCATTTTAAAGCTATGACTTTGTTTGTACTAAATAAAAGTGTCAAAAAATGTAAAACCAGACGTTGCATTACTATTTATCAGAAATGCTCTTATTAGCCACAACATTAAAACCACCTGCCAAATAGTATGTAGGTCCCCCTAGTGCCACAAAAACATTGCTATCAAACAGACGACCACTTAAACACCCGGACCCTGAGTTTCCCAGCAGTTCATGCAAGTATCATTAAAGTTCTCTCTCACTTGTGCCACAGTAGCCCTTGTGTTAGTTCAGATCAGATGGATTGCCTTTGTTGCTCGCCTGAGCGGACTCTTTGTAGGCCAAACTCGATCCAAGTCTGGCTTCTCATTATACAAATGGGAGGTAGCCCAACTCAAACCTATACATTTGCCTGTCTATTCCTGTTCATTTTGGACATTGAAAAATCTTTTAAAGAACTTTGTTTGTTGATTTTCACCCACTATTATGGACTTCTGATGCCAGTTTTTCTCCATGACTAGAATTCTGCCATACATATGAAGCATTGTGGATTATACACAACTTCAACTTGCCTACATCCTGGTCCAAGTAAACCGGGCACCCCTTAGCCTGTTTTCTCTTTAACCTCGAGAACTCGTGTCAAATGAAAATACTAGTTTCATGTGCCATTTTTGCCACTTTGAAATTTAGCCGGTTTCTGTATTTCAGTTCGCAAAAACAAACATTTACAAAATAACTGAAGACGGACGAATGTCACTCAGCTTGGTCGCAATAAAGCAGTATTGGACCACATTGTGGTTTAAAGGGGGCTGATCAAGGGCATGGCTTGCTTGTCACTGTGGTGATGCTGAACGGTCATGTCCGCGGTAACGTAGGCTACGACCCCGAGGTCCTAAAATTTCAGTCCAACTCCTATATTGGTGCACATCTCACAAAGCCAGGACGGGCGTGATGAGGTGAAAAGGGGCCAGAATAATCTCATGGGAAATGATGAGATCTACCCATTGTCGTTCGCATCGTTAACGAAAATATCGAGAACCGAACCGAATCGATCCGGATTAATCTGACCTGACTGGAACCAGGGAACTTGCGCAGCGCGTTGATGTGACTCGAGGTGAGAGGTGTGCAGAACTTTGCACGCGTGAGGAACACACCTTCGCCCGACTGGACGGAACCCCGAAGCCGAACCGGATTTACCAGAGGGCAACGAAAAGCACAGCTGGGAAGCCAAACGTTGTCAACATTTTGATTTCGGATTTCCCCAGCAGACTGAAGGAGATGAGCAGCTAGAGTCGGGCACCTATTGTTCGATATTGCCTGACTGGAAGGGTGCACTGGCCTCCAAAAAGAAGACAGGCGAGTAAGCCGGGGGTTACCCGTGCAGGTGGAGCAGAGGGTGGGGTTGGGAAACCTCGAGGATAACCAGGCCCCAACCATCGGAGAAACAGGGCCGCTGCCTTTGTGGCTCGACCCTGAACTCCAACGTGCTCCTAGGACGGGGATTCGGACGAGGCCCCGCGGGGCAGGGTCGGGGCCGCCCGGAATGGTGATTGCAGATCGGGGCCGATAGCAGCGACGAGACCTCCAGGACCCTTGAAAATCGACACCATCAGAGCAGGTAGCGAGATGACGTTAAGCAAACTTCAGTTCGCTTACCGGCCAGCCATCACAACAAGACCGATCGCAGTTAATATCGATCAACAATCGCAAGCCACCTTATTAACGCGCCCGCGTTCGGAGGAATAACCGATCGGAGTCACTTCAGCCGCTTTCACACTGGACGCGAAACGAATTTTTTTCGCGCGACAGATTGCGTTCAAAGTCAAAGCAAAGACGCGGGTATACGCGTCTTTGCTTTGACTTTGAACGCAATCTGTCGCGCGAAAAAATTCGTTTCGCGTCCAATGTGAAAGCTGCTTCAAAAGGCTGCCGTTTGCTCGAATGTGGTCGCGCTGGTATCAATGTTAGCTCGCTGCGATGCGATCAGGTGATCAGGCTAGCAGTCAGCGTGAGCGAGCGGAGGAAATGTTAGCTAACTTAGCTAGCTAGCTGCATATACCATCATACAACCACTAGCAAAATGCTACACATTTTTGTAACGGAGTAGTACCCGGGTTTGCGCTTATAGTGATGGCTGGTCCCCAAGATACCTACAGCTGGACTAGTCTGGCTTCCAATTTGTTTGGAGCAAGAAAAAGTAAAGACATACTAGTTTACTGGCTAGCTAGCCATTTTGACCCAACCTCGCTAGCTAGCTAACCTCATTTGCTGTACATCACAATCTAGTCTTGATGGCTTCGTTTGTTAACTTGACGCGAGTGCCTGGCTAACGTTAGCTACTTGGTTAACGTTAGATATGTCAACGTCGGTCAGTTACTGAAACTGTATGGAGGTTGTTTGTCTGGCTAACATTAACGCTAGGGAGTCGGCTAGCTTTGAAGCTATGTGGCTAGCTAACGATATTTTAACGCGGTTGCCGTCTTAGCGTTCAATTTTGAACGTTTTACATCGCATAAAATGTCATTTTTGCCTGTTAAAAAGTTGATCAGATGCGTCAGACCGTCGGCTAGATTTTGGTTGTAGTGTTTTCGGCAGAATGACTAGGTTATTTGTTAGATGAGTGATGCAGTTAGCGAGTTCACGTTTGCTGGTTTAGTTCGGCTATAACGTCATGGCTAACTTGCAGCAAGCTAAGGTTAGTTTTTTTGGCTCTTATGTACCTGGTGTTACGGAGTAACTTCATTTTGGTTTAACAATAATGTGTGTTTGTGTTCGGTGGAAAGTAGCTACTTAACGGTAACTTAGCCAGCTAGGAAGGAGGCTGTCAGGCTGTGATTATAAATATTATTTGAAACGTCGTTGAATGCTTAGCTATAAAAATACCGACATGGGTGATGTGCCATTTCGAAATAAAGCCGCAATATAGGATGACGGGTACGTACGGTGCAACTTAACCTTTGAAGTTCCATTCAAGATGTGAAATGCTAAAATAGCAAGCTAACGTTAGCTAGTCGGGATGCCCTGTCAAAGTTTCCTCATTGCAACATGGAGCAGTGGGTCTTGTCGCACGTCAGCTGTGTATCCCGAGTCGATGCTGACATGCTAACCAATTGAAGAAGGCTGGCGTTGCCATAACTTGTAGCTATCAAAATTGTGTTGACGCTAACGTGTTAACACTCATTCGAAGTGCATACTAATATCTATTTAGGAAATAACTTTCTCGTTTCCCAAGCGATACTTGGTGTTTACTTGCTACCATTTCTGAAATAATTCGGTAAAGCATGGACTTGGCCAACCATGCGAGTTGTTTCGTCTTTATCCGATGAAAACATCCCTGTTAGTATTATGAACATTTTGTTAGTTATGTTATTCCTTCCTGATTTTAATACAATCACAGCAACTCCAAAGCCATGTTGTTGTCTAATGTCGATCTAGGTCTTTCTCCCCGCTCACTGTACATGTTCATGGTTTGCTTGTTTTTTTATTCTTTATTTTTTCCCCAGGTGCTGTGAAGTAAATACAGTCATTGGGACAGAAAAAAGAAAATTGTTAATTGTATTTGTAAAGACTGTGATTCAGGCCAAAGAAAGGAGATGAGTGAGGCCAACCCACGTTTTTTGGCACGGTTCCTTACAGTTTTGTCGGTGTTCTCGGATTTGTGACTCAGCATTCTCGTATTACATCACTAATGTATGGCTTTAATACCACAGTGAAATGTGGGCACAACCATTTTCAATAAATCCTTGCCAGTATGCGCAATTTCCATTCTTAGCTACATCCCTTGCTTTCCTCTTGCCTTCTTTCTCCGTTTCAGCGGACATGATGGAAGAGCTTCATAGTTTGGACCCTAGGAGGCAGGAGCTGCTTGAGGCTCGGTTCACTGGAGTCGGGGTGACCAAGGTCAGTGAACTTTATGGTTGGGCCCATCTGATGGGAATATACTTTTATTTCATTGCCTGAAAAGGCTGAGAGTTACCAATGAGGTGCCTTGCCTGTTTTGGATGGGAAAGCTGTAATAAGTCAACGTGATTTGCTACCTGCGTTCCCCAGCATCTTATCTTACAGTGGGTACACTAGGGCTTAAACTATAAACCTTCCTGGTCTTGTCCGAGACCAGGCCTCCTCTGTGTCTGTGAGGTTAGCCCCTTGGGTTTTATTAGCTGTGTTAGAAAGATGAAAATGGGCCAGTGGAATGTAAAAATGCCTGATCTGCATACTTGCAGCTGCCTCTGGAGAAACTTTATCTGATGTGTAGAGGGATTTAGTCAGATGGGCCTGCATAAAGGGTCTCACTTGAGCCTGTGGACATTCTCCATTTGAGGTCCTTCTTCTAAAAGCGATCAGGCAACTAGCGGCTGCCAGGCTAGCGCTATGTGCAACGTTGTTCCAGTGTTAGATCAGTGAAACCACATTTCAGTAACATTGTAAAAATATTTGCTTGGTGGGTTGTTATTGAAGTGTGAGTCTGGGGAAGAGTGGGCTGAAATTGATGCCAGGCAGTTAACCTTGATGCTTGTTGTATTTGTTCCACTCATGACCTTGAACTGTCGCGCAGTCATCCCACTGTGCTTATGCAATGTTTTTCCAACAATGTAGCTGTCCAGAGGTTTGTTTTTTTTTTTTCTTCCTTTGTATTCTCAAGGAATTCTGTGACTTGATTCTTTCTGATATTTGCTCTGAGTGAAGTTTCAAGATGTAACCGTTTGTTCTGATTGGAGGTATTCACTGTTTCTTCATCTGTGTTGGGATCCAAAATGGGGCTTGGGCTTGTGTGAATGGAGTTCTGGAGAGCTTTCTGTTCCGCTAGGCCAGTTGGTCCACCCCGCTATGTATGCTGGTTTTCATTCCAACTACAGTTGCAACCCTAGAATTTTTGCATGGCGTTATTTTTTTCTTAATTGCATTGTTCATTAGAGATTATTTACTCCTCCAAGCTACATTATATTCGGCATAGCTTTGCGTGGCCTGAGGAGCTCTGTACTACTGTTGTACTGCACTGAACATGTATTCTATTGCTGTAAAGGAGGGGGATATAGTTGCTGTCGAAATTAAAGAATTATTTGGCCTCTAATTGGTGAAAGTGTGGACACGTTCACTGAGAAGTAGTGATTTGGTAGGTAACAAAAGGACATTTCATATGAAAATTGGGATTTCCAAGCATTTCGCTGTTTCCATGGAGTGAACCTTCATCAGAATTCATTGCTGATATAAGGAAGGCTGATCACTTCAATTTCCACCAAAGATGGAGACTTGAAATGGCAGATGACCTGCTGGTTCTTTGTTAGGCATTGGTGTAAATGGAAAAATTCATTGTGTATTCTTATTTCTTTTACTGCATATGCACCAAAAAGACAACTGTCGTCCTTATAAGACGGGTAGGGTTTCTTATTTATGGGTTCTTAGACCGTCAGATAGAAAATAAGCATATTCATTAAAAAAAATCTTCAGATAGAGTGATTTTAAAAGACTATGTAAATTAGGGGTGTCAACATCTACTCGTGTAAACGGCTACACGGATAACAAATCATAATCGTTTAGAAAAATCAATAACCGTGTACACGTCATTTTTTTCCTCCTCCTCGTTCATTTCTCACCAATACATATAGTCGACTATTTTTAGGGGTGATAATGTTGCCTGAAAGCTTCAGATAATAACATTAACTAACTTTACACTTAAATGTTCCCACTAGTGCAGTTATCCGCATACAGATGCATGGGGCGCAATGTTACCTTGATATATGCGCTGCAGCCACAGCCAATGTTCCGCCACTTCAAGAATAGGCTGCAGACGACTTGGGCGCTGTGCTCTTCTCATCATCTTCTCCATGTGCAAATGTCGTACAGCTGAAAACAAAAACTGTTAATGTCTTGTTATATTAGCCTATATTGTTGCGTGTTGTTGTACGTTATATTGTTGGTTGGTGTTCTGTCGGCTTTTCACGTCCTGATCACACATCCTCGCGTCTAAAGAGGAGGTAGAAAACATTTTTTTCCGCCAATTTTAGTGAATAATTGTGAGAGTCCCCCTCTACTTTTTTAACTTTGTGGATATAAAGGTGAAGTTTTTTCCTCTCACTTCAGCTTATTTTGGCTTCTTTTTGAGTTGCTTTCTCTCTCCAATTCCACCTTACTGTTACTATGAGACGTATATTAAAATTCAGACGCAACTCCCGTTGCAAGAGAGGGATGTAGTTTGCACTTTAAGTTTTAAAAAAAAATGTACAAAAGCGAGCAATAGTTAAAACAAAGATTAAAAAAGATGAGCTGCCGGATAGCTCACTCGGTTAAGGCACTGCGCTGCAGTGCAGAGGTGACTATCATGTTGCGTGTTCGAGCCCCGGCGTACTTACCGGCAGGGGTCGGCAGCTTTTTCAGGGTATAAAATGTATTCTCGGCTACATTTTTATTCACAACCAGTCATTTAAAGAATGTTGAAATTGAGTTTGATGCACCAACCTTTGTGCGAACTAGGAAGTTATTAATTGGGCCAAATGGATGTCAATATTTTACTTTGTCGCTTGTGTGGTAAGCATGTGTTCACATGCTTTAGCCAAGTATAGACTAACATGTAATGAGATGCATTGAAATCACACCTGTCCTATTGGGGCAAAAGTAGACTACCTTCACCAGTGCAGTGGTCAGCCATGTAGGGGGCGCCCCCTTATAAATCTGGAATTTGTTGACTAAAACGCTGCCCAGTTGAACACTGAGCCTTGTCTTCTGTCCTGGGCTACCTGAACGCAAGGTTCTGAATTTATGGCCCGACGCATTTTTCCGAGGTAATTTGTTGCACTGCGAAATCCGACAAGTTGCCAGTTTGTTCATGTTCAGGGGCCATTTGCTGGAAGTGTAAGTGTGAAAAGAAATGGTTGAGGTGCGCCACCTTTCAGGGACTGATGTCATCCACAGGGTCCAGGAAACAATGAGTCATCCAACCAGAGTCTCTGCAGTGTGGGATCCCTGAGTGATAAAGAGCTGGAGGTTAGTGCTGAATTACACCTGGATTTTACCTACTCGCGCACAGGCATGCAAGCTGGCACGCACTGTACAATTAACACCTTAAACTCTAACTTCTCGTTTAAGTTTTCCCTGAAGTAGGTTCAGAGTCAGAGAAAAATTTTTTTATGTATGGTAGGACAGTGTCGTATGCGTGCCCTGTATCTGCTAGTTCCAGAGCTTCACGGAAGCTACATCGGACTTATGTAAAAAATATTCAAAAGCTGGACGCCATGTTTTGATGGCCACAGTACTGCATCAAATGGAAAATCTCCAGGTCATGCATTTCATTTCATACACATTTCCCCGTATTTTAGCTGTATATATTTGGGATCGTTGGAAACCTTGAGATCTCCACCACAATTCAAAATAGCCTGAATTTGCACGAGTTTGAAGTCAGCAGCTGCATTTGACAGACCCTATATATGGGCCGGTAGGTTTCATAGGGTTAAACCTTCACACACTTGGCTTCCCTCTTTGCTGCCAGATGCACTTAAATGCGCACACTCCCACACATGCTCACACCTACCTGCAATGTTTCGACCACCTTCCCAAACAGACACACTCGCTCATTCATTTGCTGACCTTCCAGAATATTCTAGCAAATGGCCTGTTATGACCCTGCCAGTTTAAGGGTGTTAGATCAGATGGGTGGTTCCTTGTTTTTATGGCAGACCCCTGAGAAGAAGCCCAATGACCAGAGGAACAGGAAGAGGAAAGGGGATCTCTTCGACTGCAGCCAAGGTAAGGCGGCCATTTACTTGCTTGTGCCTTTTCCCCGCAGTCAACTCATTTCAACTCAGTTTTTTTTCCCTTTTGAACAGCCACCAATACTTATGTGACCGAAAAAAATAAAATGTGATAAGCACAGATGTGATAACTTGATGGTCTTAAACCAAAAGGAGCTCCACCTGTTATGGTGGAGGTTGTTAATGGCTGATGGCGCTGTGCTGACAGATTAGCGGTCGTGTTTTCCCATCATACTCACAGGATGCTATGAGGCATGGCCAGTGTATCCGCCAGGCTCTGTCCCTTTTGTTTTTGCGGTTAACAAAATACTTCAGCGGTTTAGCTCTCACATATTTTTGTGATGATCCTTATCGGGGAGCCCATACAAGGCTGTGTCTTGGGTGGGGTTGAGTGTATGCTGGTTTTGGGGTGATGGTTAAGTTATTTCAGAGGCCTCCTGCTGTATTTAGGCCTTTTCGATTTGTGGGTTCTGAAAGATCCAGTGCTTCAGTTTATTATGTCATGCGTCATGAGGTGGCCACCCCAAAAAGGTGGATTTGTCACACCTGAATTTTTTTTCGGCCAAAAAATTAAAAATTCATAACCAAAAACCAGGGCTATAATGGTATATAAGGTATGATTTTGTAGCTTTGGATCTCTGATTTCAGAGGGTATTAGACACATTTGCCTTCAGTTTGTTATGCTACAGTTACAGGCTGATGAAGCAAAAAAGTCTGGGGTGGATTTTTTGTAGCAGAGG
The DNA here is from genome assembly GCA_029721435.1 of Gymnothorax reevesii. Lineage (NCBI taxonomy): Eukaryota > Metazoa > Chordata > Actinopteri > Anguilliformes > Muraenidae > Gymnothorax > Gymnothorax reevesii. The sequence continues at coordinate 30,888,703 of CM056584.1, read as the reverse complement.
TGGAGGACAAATACACTGAACTGAAAGCTAATGCATAACCCCATTCCCACTGCTCTTTGTAGTTCCTACAAATCATGGCAGGCGTCTCTCCCGAATCCCTTAATTAGTGTCAGTTGGCTGTCAGTTAGTGTCAATTAAGTTCCATGTGCTCTGGAGAAGCCATCTTTTGTTTCGTGGAGTGGAAAGATTTTGCGACAATTTTTCGGTACATTTCACTCGTGGAAGGTATGTAAACTTTATTCCTATTCAGTAAATCGCAAATGCTACGACAGTATGTACAACACCGTTCCAAATACTAGAAAACTTCATTCCTTGATGTCAGTAGGTGTAGATGGGGCGGTATAATCAAGGGAACTGTCAAGTTACTGCCTGTATTACTGAGGATTACAGTGCCTGTGAAGATCGAGAACATGTCAATGCTTTTAAGAAGGTTGCCTTCTCAGATGGTTCGAGTGGTGCACTTGAAGTAGAGGATGTTGTTAATGCAGCAGATGGCATGAATGTTTCAGAGGGTGGTGAAGATCTCTTTTCATTGATTTGTAAGGGTACAGTTGTGGCTATTATGCCATCGGCCCAGTCATTGGATGTCTACTACTTGCTCGTTGCTACTTCAGATGGAGTTATAATGCTTGACGAAAGCATGAAGTCTGGCTATGGCCAATCATATCTTAAGGGGTCTGAAGTAATTTTGGGTAACTTTTACAAATTCCAAAAGGCTACTAAGGGCAGTCACTTGTACAAAAGAGTAAAGGAACTGGCAATTGTACACAAAGATTGCATCTTGTTTGTCGGAGTTGAACTGAAAAGCCACGAGAAGCTACCGGATACATACTGCCTCTGGAATTCTGACCATGAAGACATACTGTGTACTGTTTGTATGAGAATCTAATTATTAGTATTCTAGAACCAGTGATCTATCGTGTGGGCAGTTCTTATAAGTCACTAAGCATTTGTGTGTAGTTTTGAGGCACCCATCATCCAAATTTTATGAGAGAGATTTTTCGTTTTGTCAAAAACCACCAACTTCATCATAATAATAATCCTGTATTTCCATAAAATTTTTGAAGACATAGTATCAGTCAAGCAGAATTTCTTTTTAGTTTATTGAATAGATATTTCATCTGGGGATCATTTTGATCCAAACCAGGTCTTGTTTTGACCAATATTAAGTATTTTATGAGGTTTTGCAAAAAGGTGTTCTGGCCGTAATGCATTTTCTATTGAAAGTTCATCGTATAAACGGCTGTACAAGGGTTAATATTGAAAGAAGTGAACTCCCCATGCAATTTTTCTATGCAGTTTAACCTGTTCATTAACACATTCAAAAATTGAAAAATGGTCATTTTTGACCATGTGACTCAAAGTCCCCCCACCTCATGATGCATGTCCTCATTTAGTTTTGGGGAGCCATAACTCTTTTAGGTTATGGTGAAACATCTACCTCCCCATACTGTGGCCATTGTAGTTTGTCCGGCAAAACCAAGTGGTTCATTCGACGTTCGAAGTTTCTTGTCGTAGCAAGCTTTCACAGCATAATTTTGCGCGAACTTTCTGACATGGAGTCTACTGCCAGAGGCTCAATTTATTTGCTTGTTTGTGAATAAGCCAGTGTTACTGAAGATGAACAGTTCAGGCCAACAATATTCTGAGACTGCGAGTTGTGGCAAAGACCTGCAGCTTATGTTGGGACCCCTCAGGTTTCCAGTTTTTCCTCCATCGCAGGTGTTTTGTCTCTGTCATGTGTCATCTGAGGTGAAGGTTTTTCAGTCTCTCTTCCTTGCATTACAACTTCACCCAGACTTGTTTTTTTCCTTCTCTTTCAGGGAAAGGAGGAACAAGAGGCCATAAAATTAGTGATTATTTTGAGGTGAGTTGTGTTTGAGACCTTGACAAAACACCATGCGTCATCATGGGCATTTATGATGGCCCTGTGTGTTTCTGCTCGGGAATTTCAAAAGCACAAAAAGGAAATTTTTTACATTCTTTGGGTGAGGGATAGTGTGCGCTTATTTATGGTAAATAATTGATGCTATCTGGTATTTTTTAACTGCTCGCATTGGAATAACTTGCTGGGTCTAGTTTATCAAATATTTATTCCTCCTCACTAAAAATCTGGTGTTTATGTTGAAAGGCGTTGATGAGAATTTTTGCAGCTGTCCTTCATTTCTGAATTACGATATTGGCACCTGAAGCCTCATTGAAGACTGTAAAAATTTGAATTTAACAGACATCACTGCTACATATTTCTCTGAATTAAGTGTTGGTCTCTTACAGGTTCTGTATTTGTCTGATTATATGGCATATGGTTTTGAAATGTGTATTTCTAGCTCAGTCAGAGGAATGTGCATTTGCGGTAGTACAGTGACATCCCATTCATGCGATGAAAATGCTTCTTTATCAGAATGTGCACCTCTACTACTTTAATGTTCATGTTTGTGGTTTCAGTTCGCGGGCGGTAGCGGTCCTGGGACCAGCCCGGGTCGGAGTATCCCGCCGTTGGTGCGCTCTTCCCCTCAGCACTCCCTCTCCAACCCGCCAGCCTCGGTGAGTAGCCTTCTATCCCCCCCCCTCCCCAAAACAGGTTTCGTTTCTGGCAGACAGGTCCCTTCTTTAGAAAAACAAGACATTTACATTTTGTTTTCTATGTGATGTGAAAGAATATTGACCGAATCTGTCATGTCACATGCGATTGTTTGTTATGCGATATTAAGTGTCAAACAGACAGATTAAGAGACCTGCGATGCGTCACAAAATAGCTTTTAAGCTGCATATTTTTCATTGGTGCACCCGGCGAGCGTTAAATGGCTCCACCAGCAAAAGAAAACTAGGCATCAACCAAAACATTTGATCAATGTCTGCCAATAAATGGAAAATGAAAAACATCCAGACGCTGCAGCCTCCTAGAATGGCATGGAATGGCCCATCTCAAGTGTGCGGCCGACTGTTTATATCAGGCCCGAAGTGTGCTGCAGGCTGTTTATTTGAGACCTGCGACACGAGGCAGGCTGTTTTCCTGAGGCCTGTAGCGTGCAGTTGGCTGGCTGCTTCATGTCACTCAAGTAGCTGCAAGGCCAGACAGTTCAATTGTTCATGTTTATTGAAAGCGTCCGTGCATTTCAGCTCCATCCTTGCCACACCACTCCTGGAGCTACAGGTGCCGCTACTTGGATGTTTTAATCCGGTTTTTAATGGAACTTAATTACCATTTTATTTTATTATTAATTAGCTAGCCAGCGGAGGATGGGCTTCCCCACTATAGCCAGGTTCCTCCTGAGATTTTGTCCCACTGGGGAGTTTTTTTTTTTTTTCTTTTCTTTTCTCATTGCTGTTTGAGGATTTTTCTCCATACTGAGAGTTTTTTGCCTCATTTGTTAGAGAGGGGATTAGGCTGGGCTGCTGGGAACTGCCCTTTTTGTTTATATATTTTCTCACTGTAAAGCGTCTTTGTGACAGTCTCTCTGTGAAAAGCGCTAAACAAATAAAATTGAAAATGTATTTCTCCTCCGGGGTGACTGTGTTGCTGCACCTGATTTGTTGGAAGGAGGGGTTTATCGGTACTATTGAAAATGAAGGTTTGACTTTTATTTATTTTTTGTCTGTCTGTTTTTGGCAGGTGCAGCAGGGCAGCCCTTCGTCCATGGGCTCTGCGAACACTGACCAATCCTCCTGCTCGCTGAAGCCCCTCCTGCTCCACCTCTGTCACAAAGCTACACAGGTAGCACGGCGCTCCCTGCTCATTTCTCGCGGCCGCACTGGCAGCGTAGCCTCCTCTGCTACCTTCGCACAGTATGTGGAGCTGTTTTCTAAGTAGCACAGCATCCACTGCCGCCATCTTGGAGTACAGCACTAAATCAGAAGAAGTTGGAATGATGTGTTATATTAGAATGGAAACTGAAAGCGGTGATTTGTAAATGATCTTTGACCTGCATTGCATTGAAAGCAATACAGTAGCATGTTAGTTGATGTTTCCTGAATTTTATTCAATTTCTAAATAAAATCATCTCAGTTTTGATTGTTACAACAGATTTAAAAAAAAAGCTGGGACAGCATGTTCTCTGTTGGGCACAAGTCAGGAGTGCAGACTGGCCAGTTCAGCACACTCACCCTCTTCCTACACAACCGTGCGTCTGTGCTGCATGCAGAATGTGGTTTTGCATTGTCTTGCTGAAATGTGCATTGTTATCCCTTGAAGGCAGCATATGCTGCTCCAAAATCTCATTGTACTTTTCAGTACCAGTGGTGCTTTCACAGAAGTGCAAGTTACCCTTGCCAAGGGCACTGACACGACGCCATGCCCTGACAGACCATGGCTTTTGAACTTGTCACAGTCTGGACGGTTCTACTCTTTTGTCCAGAGCATGCAGGGTCCAATTCTTATAAATTAGACTTGCAACGATGATTTGTCTGACATGTGTCTCCACTGTGTGATGGATGATTGCAGAATTCTCTCAGCACAGAGAAGTCAACCTCACCTCTAGACACTGCTAACATAAGGCTCCCCTTTTGCAAAGTAAAGTTTCAAACGGCATTTGTGAATATAATTGCGATTTTTGATCTTGAGAAGAGTTTGCCAATCTAGTCCTGAGCCCATGTGGTTCTCACACTCATGGATATAAACGACTGTTCTTGACGCAGTGACCAATTATCATGAGTATTCACCTTAGGCTTATACTCTTGTACTTTAGGCTCAGAAATTCTGGCAGATTCCTTGTATCTTTAAATTGCATTCTCTTCCCTTAAGAGAGATCATTTGTAATCCCTCCAGTGATTTGTCCCATGCAGTAGTGGGTAAATTGGTGATCCTTTGCTCATCATTGCCCCCGAAGGACAAGACCTGTCCTAGATTCTGCTTTGTATTAAATCACATTTACAATCACCTGCTGACATCAGCTGTTTCAGATCATTATTGTAGCCTCTGGACGAAGACGGGCGGCTAATATGAATTCATGCTCGTCGTTTCCGCCGCCTCCGCGTCTGTAGACACTTCCTTGTGGACGCTGTTCAGGCTGTTATATTTGACCGATTACTTTCATGTTTGGTATTGACATACGTTATACTTCACTTATGTCACCTATTGATTTTGGTTGCAATTGTATTGGCCGAATAATACGCAAAAAAGGGGGGGAAGTGAGCCTTTGGGGGGGGGGGGAGTGAGCTTTCGGGGGCTGCACCCATGTGGTAGCGGCGGACTTGACTGCCATTACATTTTTTTCCTCATCCCCATCCCAACTTTTTAGGCATACATTGCGGGTCTGAATGGCAAGAACGGATATACTTTAATGAATAAAATTTAGTTGACCAGACAAAATATTAAATGTCTTTTCTTCATTCCATCTGCAATAAAATGGAAGTCATTAAATGTATAAATCACTGCTTTTCTGTTTTATATACTTTTTCCCGTATCGTCCCAACCTTTTCCGAGTTGGGGTAGTATGAGTCAATGTCAGGGCTCCTGTGGTGTGTTAAAGACAAGCGTGTCCGTGCCGTGTCCCCTCACAGTCTGACCTCACGATAGAGAAGCTGACGGCCTTAGAGAAGAACAAGAGCTCCGACCTGGAGAAGAAGGAGGGCAGAATCGATGACCTCCTGCGGGTGAGACTTCACTCAATGTTTGTTCATTCCTCACTTCTAACATGAAACAAGAGAAAATGACTATTGCTCTTCACAGGTACATTTTGACGACCAGTAATGGCTGAAGTGAACTTGTTAAGCAAGAAAATTGTAACAGTAGCACTTGAATTTACTTGTGACACTTAAGGGGCCGTCCCAGGTTCATTTGATTTATCTTGTTCCAGCGCAGATATGGGAATAATAACGCTACACTACACTTGCGTTTACTAGTTTAACGCAAAAATGTACTATTCCATTGGTTTTTATTTACATTGTTACCATGGAATTGACGTTAATAAGCAAAATCGCGGTTCGTATTGTGGCAAGCCTACCTCCCTAACCACCCAACCAAATCACTCAATTATTTTTTCCCTGTTAGATATGTCATATCTACGCAATCACGCGAGTATTTTTCTGTATATTGTGTATTTATTTTTTTCTAGTTGTTTTTCTCAAAATTCCTGAGATGGGTCAGTTGGCTGATACATACACTCCCATGGAATTGATACCTTTGCCCCTATCAGAAAAAGCCAGTGTGATTGCATGCAGTCTACAGTCAAAATCTGGGGTAATTTGGTTGAAAAATAAAAAAGTTATCAGCACCACAAGATTTTAGCTGACTTGAGAGAGCCTGAAAAAGTCATTTTTTAATATAATTGATGAAGTTAATGACAAAATGTTTTGATTTTCTTAAAGTACACATCCTAGTGAACCTTAAAGGTTAACAAGAGTTGTCAGAAAGACAACAAAGCTCGCCGGGGGGCAAGGTTAAAGTTTTTCTGCACGCGGACGCGGACGCCGGGGGTACGACAATAGCTCTCCGGACGACATTTGTCCCGGCGAGTTAAAAGGAAAAATTGGGAAAAAAAATTAAAAACTAGAGGCACTCAGAGTGCAAACCTCCACCAAGGCAGCACAATCCAAATTTTCATGAGTGAGAGTTCAGTTATCGCTTGTCATAGGATTTTTAGATTGCTGCCGTGGTGGCCATATTGTTTAACTGATAGCGGTGAAAATCAATAGGGTCCATCCTTGATGTAATGGCAATCCACCCACAGAATTTCAGACAAATCCTTGGCTGACTTTTTGAGGTATGTTGTTCACAAACAAACAAACCAAGAAACAGGGGCGAAAACATAACCGCCGCCCCAACTTCATTGGCGGAGGTAAAAATTCACTTTGAACCTTGGAAGGCCCCTTAATGTCTGTCTGTCTGTTCCAGGCGAACTGTGACCTGCGAAGGCAGATTGACGAGCAGCAGCGGATGTTGGAAAGGTACAAGGAACGGTTAAACAAGTGCGTCACCATGAGTAAGAAGCTGCTCATTGAGAAGGTTGGTGTGCACGTGTCCTCCATTCCCGTCCGCATGAACTGTACCCTGGCCTGCACTCTTGTCACTGCTCTCTACTTTGCTAGGCTATTCATACAGGGTATGACACATGATGTCTTTGATAGAAAAACACAATAGAGAGAGAGACCCTCTGATCAGAAAACCATTATGACTGATTTACAATTCCGTTTCCGTTTCCATAGAAGTTTGTTGGTTTTATTTTTTTCCATCTATTCTAATTACCCAGTGCGTAATCTGCGGGAAAGCATGATCCGCCTTTGATATTTAGCCGCTCTGTCAGGTAAACGTGTGCAACTTTTTATAACTGCAAATAATTAACTTGACTCATAATAGCATGCAGGCACAGTCATGAGCTTTAGTTGTTGTGTCAACCCAACATCAGAATGATGAAGAAATGTGAACTGCGTGATTTCAACTGTGGAATTATCGATGGTGCCGGAGTGTGCGAGTGTCGCAGAATATTTCCTGGGATTTACACACGCAACAGTCGCTAGAGTGCTGCGGGGAAAGAAAAATCTTTTTTTAAATTCGGTGAGTGGCAGTTCTGTGGGCAAAACACCTTAGTAAAGGAACCGAAGGATAATGGCCCAGACTGGTGTCAAGCTCACAGGAAGGGGACAGTAGCTCAAATAACCTGCCATGTTTTTTATTTGCACCCATGAACTTGGCTGGCTGATTTCACTATTAATTAATTTATTCTCCTCCCTGAAGTACAACATTGCTGTTACAGTATTTGCCCCCTTCCCGATTGCACATTTTTCATGCATAAATTTTTCTGATGATCAAACCAATTTCAATATTGTACGAGGATAACTGGAGTCAATACAAAATGTAGTTTTAAAGGATGATTTCATTCGTTGAAGGGGAAAAAAAAGCTATCAAACCCTGGAAGTAATTGCTTTCTTAGCTGATAATTGGGTTCAGTTTCACCAGACACTCGCTGGCATTATCAATGCCAGCCCTGTTGAACCTGAACGTCTCTTCAATAGAGGCTGTTGGGTTGTGTGAAGTAGGCAAAAAGCATCACATGATGCCACAAGACAAATAAATTCAGTAACAGATGAGTCAATTGTTCATCTCTAGCAGTGTAGAAAGGGTGACAGAGCTATTTCTAAGGCTTTGGGACTCAAGCAGACTATGGTGAGAGCCAATATTCACAAATATTGACAACTTGAAATGGTGGCGAACCTTCTCAGGAATTCCTGCTCTACCGAAATTCCTCCAAAAGCGCACAGACGACTCATCCAGGAGGTCACAAAAGAACCTAGGCTGGCATCTAAAGAACTGCAAGCCTCACTTGCCTCCATTAAGGTCAGTGTTAGTGATTTCAAAATAAGGAGGAGATTGGGCAAAAATGGCACTCATGGGAAAGCTGCGAGTTGAAAACCACAGATCACCAAAGGGAACACAAAGGCTCGTCTCACAGCTGCCACTAAACATCTTGATGACCCCCTGGAGTTTTGGAATAATACTTCGTGAATTAATGAGTCAAAAGTGGAGGGTTTTGCAAGACACGGGGTCCGGTTACATCTGGCGTGAAGCAAAACCGTATCCCACAATAAGATCATAATGCCAACAGTCAAACATGGTGGTGGTTTGGGGCTGTTTTGCTGCTTCGCAACCTGGCCGACTGGCCATGTTTGATGGAAGAATGCATTCTGCTTTCTATCTAATTTTTTTTTTTTGATTTATTATTTGATAACAATACATCAATTTTTTGGGGTAAGAAAAACATAAGTCTTCCTACTACTTCCTACACCCTTTTTTCTGTTGAGAATTATTTATTTTTCTTTCTTGTGTTTTTATCCCCCGGCATATAATGCGGGGGGATATAGCGATTGCCATGTCTGTCTGTCCGTACGTCTGTCCGTACGTCCGTACTCCTTTTGTTTCCGGGGCAGAACTCAAAAACCGTTCAATATTTCTTCACGAAATTTGATGTGTAGATCCGATATATCATGTAGATGTCCTTTTTGGTATTTAGGAATTTCTAAAATGTTCATTTTTTGTGTTTCCAAGGCAACAAGTTGGACTTAGTCTCTGGGAAGGGTGTGGCTCGTATAATGCGGGGAGATATAGCGATAGCCATGTCTGTCTTTCCGTCCGTCCGCACGTCCGTAATCATTTTGTTTCCGGGGCAGAACTCAAAAGCCGTTCAATATTTCTTCACGAAATTTGATGTGTAGATCTGATATATCATGTAGATGTGCCTTTTTGGATTTAGGAATTTCTATGATTTTTATTTTTTGTGTTTCCAAGGCAACAAGTTGGACTTAGTCTCTGGGGAGGGTATGGTTCTTTTCCGGAGTGTAACTGAATAACCTTTTAATATTTCTTCACCAATTTTTTTGTGTAGATTTGATATACAATGCAGATGTGCCTTTTGGTATTTAGAATTTAAGAAATTTTTTTATTTTGGTTTTTTTTTCATGGCAGAAAGTTGAAGCGAGTGTCACTGGTTCCAGAGCAACACATGATAATTGTTCAGTGTTTATCTATGAAATTGGGATGTTGATCTAATCTTGTACCCTGTAGATGCGCCTTTTCCTATTTAGGAATTGCTGAGATTTTGATTTTTTTGGTGTGTTTCAATAGCCACGAATTACACTCAGTTTCTGGTTAGGGTGTAGCTCATTTCTGAGGCATAACTCAGTAACAAAACTTTCAACATACCTGTGAATTATAAAGGGTGTCTTTTGCTATTTGGGATTTTCTGCTTCATGAAAACAAATGGAACAGGCTCAGAAAGATGTGGAAAGTTACATTCCTGTAGCAGAACTTGAATGTATTTTCATGAAATTTTGAGAAGATATTTATTAGTACAAGGTACCTGAGGCCTCCCTGATTTTGCGGGGGCCGGGGGGATATGCCATCTTCTGATGGCTTTTGTCTTTTCTGTTACTGTTGGTCATGTATATTCTTGCTTGTTCAATCGAATAAATAAATAAAAAATAAAAATGCCCCAAAAATCCTGAAGGAGAATGTCTGTCCTGCCGTTTGAGACCTTAAAGCTCACGCATAGTTGGATTATGCAGCAGGACAGTGATCTGAAGCACGAAAGCAGGTCCGCCTCTGAATGTTTCCAAAGAAACTAAATTGAGGTTTAGGAGTGGTGTAGTCAAAGTCTTGACTTTAATCAGATTGAGATGCTGTGGCATGACCTTAAATGGGCAGTTCATGATGGTAAAGCAGTTCTTCAAAGAGTGGATCAAAATTCCTCCTGAGCAATGTGAAAGGCTCATTGTCATTTATAACTATTATTTTATTGTAGTTGTTGCCGCCAAGGGTGGCACAGCCAATTATTAAGTTAGGGGGCCAATTATTTTTTTGACATGGGCAGTATAGGTTTTGAATAACACTTCACCGGCAATAAGTGAAATGATTCTTTAGAAGCAGCATTCTCTGTTCGCTCACATTGTCTTTGCCTTATATTAAAATTAACAGGATGATCTTGAACATGTAATTATGACAAATAAGCCAAAATCAATTAAATTGGGAGGGAGCAAATACTTTTTCTCTGTGCTGTATGCATATTGGCAAACCCAGATGACTGGAACAGAATATTGGGGAGGCCGTGTACTTTCTGAACTGGAGTTTGTAACTCTGCACTGAGGTGATGTACTGCCACATCACAGGGTGGCAACCGTGGCTTATCTGGTTGGGATGTATGAACACGAAACACAAATGATTCATCGAACGACTGCTAATATAAATAAATTCCACATTTGCCTGAATTTACATTTAGCAATTGTAACGGAACTGCCCGGAATCTCAATACCCATTTGCCATACAGTGCAAAATTTGGACAACACTTTCGCCCGTGTTGCTCAGTGAGTGAGTTCTTACGGAAGGCGCTGTAGTCATGTACGGACATGATGATCTGTGTGTATGCGAGTGTGGGCTGAATGGGCAGTGATTGGGGGACATGTGGAATTTTTCAGTCGAAGCAGGAGAAGATGGCGTGCCGAGATAAGAGCATGCAGGACCGCCTGCGGTTGGGCCACTTCACCACGGTGCGGCACGGGGCCTCCTTCACCGAGCAGTGGAGCGACGGATACGCCTTCCAGAACCTCATCAAGTGAGTCTGCCCAGCATTCACAGCCATCATATGATGGCCTCCGACATAGGCATTGATTTGGGTTGGGATGGTCAGGACGTGTCCCGAGCAAATTTCAAACATTGCTAGAATATCCCTACCAACTTTCGACCAATGGGGGAAAACAAAAGAGACGCGACGTGGTGAATGTAACATGCCCCAGTCTAATGTAATGTGAGTGCATCCGCGGTTGACGGCTCTAATCAATTCATAGACAGCCAATGGTTTAATGCAGGGGTGTCAAACTGACCCGTAAACGGGCCAGGAGGCTGCAGGTCTTCAATCCTACCAAGCAGAAGCTCACCTGAAAGCACTGATTTAATCAAGTGATCTAGGCCTGCACAACTAATTAGTTGTATCAGGTGAGCTTCTGCATTGTTGGAGTGAAAACCTGCAGCCTCTTGGCCCGTTTACGGGTCAGTTTGACACCCCTGGTTTAATGTGTTTTTGTTTGTCTGGGCTGTTGTTGCGTAATCAAGGTTGTTTCAAGAAAACAGTACAGTGTACAGAACATTCAAGATCGCAAACTGGCTTGCTAACGTAGCTAACGTATCCACGCAATTAGTTAGACTGTCCACTCTACCTGAACTGAGTGGGTCTTGTGAGTGCGCGGAGAATATTGGCTGCGGTCACTGAAGGCTTTGGAAAGTGAATATATTTCAAACATTGGCTGATACTGAAACTTGCCCACTAGTGGTGGAAACACCGAGGGTGCAGTTGCCCCCGTGCCTTCGTGTGCTTTGTATTTGTGGGCAAATGATATTGGCTGTTAAATACACCACCTCCTTCTTAATGCTGCGTTGCAATGTTCAAAGGGACAATGTTTGAATCACTTTATTGTTTATCCTTTTGCAAGCACATCCTGCACCATCTAATCCTAGCTTTGTGATTGCGTAATTATGATGAAGAAAGTGAAAATCAACTGTAAATATCCACAAATTAATAACATTGATTGAAATGTCATTTAGATGCAAAATTGCAAGTTTTCTTTGTTGCGTTACCCTGTGGGAGAAAACTGGGCGTTCTGATGGTATTGAGTGTTTTCGTAGTTTACATAATTTGAATTTACTCGTACTTCCCTCTGAATGAATGATTGAAAATAGATGAAGTCTAATCATTACTTTCAAGGGATGAACTGTGATTCACCAATTTTCGGCTCACTAGCCGCCAATTTTCAGCCCACCAGCCGCCACAGGCTATAATTAACCTGAGATGTGGCCATCAGCACTGGCGAGCATTTCTTTGATGCGTTGTGCGCTCTGAGCACATGAAAATGATGGACAAGAGAGCTCTGCAGCGGAGAGGATGGCAAAACTAGATTGAGTTTTTCAACTGTTTGTGTGGTAAATGAGCATATTTGTGTTTTTCCCTTTAAACTGTCAGGACTCTCACATAACATATAGAAATTTTACCTATGTAACCACCAGGTATTGAAAGCTGAAGTAATCCTGAAAAAGGGTAAGCATAAGCGCTTACTCATAGCACATTTTCTGACACTTTTTTTCAGCCAAAACAACCAAATCCCGGCAGCCTGTTTGAGGATTAGATGTTAAAGGGTTAGTGTTCCTGCACCATAATGATGAGGACCGATATACTATCTCAGTGCCGTCAGGATTGAGTCATGTTGCAACGGCTGAGGAAGCGGTCTCCTGGGGTCTGCATGCTCTCCATGATAAAGAAAGCCAACTCTTACTCGCTCTTTCCTTGGCTTTAATGACAGCAGAGCTGCTGATTTTGCCAGTTGCCAGTCAAGTGACTGATTAGCATTTGCTCCTGAGGAAGCTTCCCAGCAAAGTTTAAAGGATGCCAACGTGCGTCAGCACTGCAGTTTTTATCGACCATTGGACTGAATGCGGTCCAAGATTCTGTACCTGCCATATTGGTAAAAATATTTCAGGTTAAAAAGTATGAATATTTTTCTGGCTGGAAATACTTTAGTGGCTGGATGCAGTCAGTGATTGACGCTTGCAGCGACAGCTTGCCTCTTAGCAAGTGGACACAAAATGTCTGCAGTGTAAATATGAAAGTTGTTGCCTGTCATCAAGTGATTGCATCAGCTAACTCTGCTGAGATTTCCGCTGTAACTGCAGTTGGCACAGTTCATTAGCAGAAGCATGAATGCCCTGTGGGCCGGCTAAAAAACCCACATGAGCCCGTCTGTGTCCTTAGTTAACAGTCAGCGATCGCAGAATCGCAACCGTAAACCTGGGCCCAAATGAGATGGAGCTTGACTGTCAGGGATGGTGGTGATATAAACAGACGTAGTTTAATAATAATTTTAGAAGAGCTGACCGGATTCCATCCATTATAGGGTACTTATTCTTATTTCTTTTTTTTTGTCCCTATACAAAGTTCTTTCACCAAAATTTGCCAAAGGACTAAGATGACCTGAATAAATACCGAGTACACTTTCAAATGATAGTTCTGTTTATTGAAGGACAAAATATCTAATACCATTTAGCCCTGGATAAAATGGCAATTGCCCTTTTAGTACTCAGTCAATTTGGCAAATTAAATTGGTAATCAGATTATATTACACTAAAACCCCCCTAGGGTTGATTGCTGGCAACTTTAACCGGGCTAAAAACTCGACAAGCAGCACACCATGCATCAATCAAAATAAATTCAGGAAGAAATGAGTAATTGGAATATCTGTCTGGGAAAGGTTGCTAAGCTTTGTCTAAGGCTCTTGGACATCAGCGAGTCACAGTGAGAGCATTGATGGAACATGGCACTGTGATTCTGACCAGAACTGGCTGAACTACCAAAATGCCTCAAAATGCAAATCAATGACTCATCTGATAACTTGAAGACGAAGCCAAACATCCATACGGGAACTGCAAGCCTTGTTCGCCTCTGACACAATCCGCTTTTGTGATTCCAGCATTGGAAAATAACTGGGATAAAATCTTGTCCATGCGAGAGTTTCAAGGCCAAGGCTGCCATAGAAGGCCTTGAGGTCCCGGCAGCCTTTGGGTTTGTTCTGGGGACTTGTGTGTTTAAAGTGGTGCAGTTCGTAGGACAGGCATCCTATTACATCCGCTTTAAAGTTAATGCGGCCTTCCGCTAACAGAACATCACGATTACGATCTTACGTGATAATGGTGGTTTGATGTTGTGGAGATGCTTTGTTCCTTCAGGTCCGGTGACTTAATTGGCTGGACCATGAATTCTGCTCTTCATGGTTGGGTTAAGTAGCAGACCAATGAGCTGAAGCATACAGGCAGGCCCACCTATGAAAGGCTCCAAATAAATTGTGGTGGTCTAGTCAAACATCTGAATTGAACCCCACTGAAATGCTATGGCAGGATTTTATAGGGCCTCTGACACATTCCCGGACACTTTTTGCTGACAAATCCAACATTTGGTGGTAAAATGATATCTTCTCTGATTAAAGCAAGGTAGGATGGATTTGAAATTTGTTGAACATTGAAATGAAAACTTTTCTGCTGGAAATCCTGCCCTATAATATTGACATTCTGATGAGGGTTGAAGTGATGTCACAGCAAAAATTTATTGTTCTCACTCGAGTGGTTTTCTGTGTAAAACAAACATCCCAAGTATCCATTAATCAAACATGGAATAGGTCAATGATAATGATATATATTCATAAATTCAGGTGCTGTGCTGCAGTATGCAGTAAAGAGCCACAGTTTCTTCTTCTTCATACATTCGACTGTAATATTAATGTGTTTCCTGTCATTCACACTCACCAGTGGGCATTTTGGGGTCTCCAGTTGGCCTGGCATGCACTGTGGAGGGAAGTGGAGTTTTTGGAGAAAACTCAGGCAAACACAAGCAGAACATGCTAACTCTGCACAGAAAGGCTCCCCAGGACACCACTGTACCTCCTGACATTCTTTTGGTCTCCTCTCACAAATATTCAGAAGAAAGTACGTGTATTATGTAAGCATATGCTTTGATTTGTAATCTTTCATACATTATCGGGTTGTACTTACCTTAGAATCCTTTGGATCATTGAGACCAACTTTAGTGGAGAATTTGGAAGAACTCGGAGCTGCATTTTGGTGTACTCTCAAGGAACTCTGAAGTTCACGTGCAAATTTGAGAGATCAGAAGGGAAATGAATTATGCCCAGATGTGGAGTGAAATTGGATGTACTTGTGTTCCTTGGACTCTCCCTTCCTTGCACCGTTCCCTGACTCATTCTGGTTTTCCAAACTCACTGCCTGCCTGTATGTCTGCCCCTCCATACAGGCAGCAGGAGAGGATTAACTCTCAGCGGGAGGACATCGAGCGGCAGAGGAAACTATTGGCCAAGAGGAAGCCTCCTGCCATGGGCCAGGCACCGCCCCCCAGCCTGGAGCCCAAACGCAAGAGCAAAGCTAATGGAGCTGAGAGCGAAACGTAAGGAGCGCCCCTCTGGGTCACACCACCTCGCCCCTCGCTAATGGGTGGAGCTTACTACTCTCTCACCCCGCCCCCTCACTCATGCGTGCAGCCTAATATGTTAACCTTGCCCCCCAACTCATGGGTGGAGCTTAATATTTCTCACTTTGCCCCCTCACCCCTGGGTGGAGCTTAATACTTTCTTTCCCAGCCCCTTCACTCATGGGTGGAGCTTAAGGGCATATTCGAATCCCTGTTCTTGGCGACAGGTGGGTTGACTCGACACAACGTTCTGACCAGCAGAGAACCAACACGAGAACGTGTTCTTGCCACTCTCACTTTTTGGAAAGTGTGACGAGTGTCGTCAAGAACAAAGATGGCAGACGCGGGAGATGCATATGTGAAATTTTCAACAATTTCACCGATTAATCTTGTTAGTAGCCCTCCATTCATGAGAATGAGTAGTTTCAGTGGCAGTTAACCATGTATAGAAGCATGAAGTGACTTTCATGCCTGGTTACTGGGGTTGATCTTGCTGAAATTTAGTAAAAACCATCAGTATTGCAAAAATTCAATTCAATTTCTTCGAACAGAAGGATATCCTTCACTGCCGCCATTCTGCCGCTGACCGAGCACACCCAAATTCGCACTTCCATGTTAGGAACGAAACTCGTTGACTCGTGTTGGTGATTCGAATATGCCCTACGACTCTCATCCTGCCCCCTCACTGAATGGATGGAGCTTAATACTTTCTCAATTTGCCCTCTTACTCATGGATGGAGCTTAATACTCACACACCACCCCCTCATTTATGGGTGGACTTTCATACTTTTTCACCTTGCCGCCTCACTTTTGAGTGGAGCTTAATACTCTCACCCTCCCCCTCGGGGGTGGAGCTTAATACTCTCACCCTCCCCCTCGGGGGTGGAGCTTAATACTCTCACCCTCCCCCTCAGGGGTAGAGCTTAATACTCTCCCCCCTCCCCCTCAGGGCTAGAGCTGAATACTCTCACCCTCGCCCTCACTCAGATGGAGCTTATTTCTCTCTCACCCAACCAGTCACTCATGGGTGGAGCTTAATATGCTCCCACTCCGCCCCTTTCAGTCATGGGTGGAATGTAATGCTTTCACCCCACCCCCTCACTGACGAATGAAGCTTAATACTGACTTACTGAACCCCCTCTCATGGGCAAAACATAAGAAATCACTGGCCACTACTGATTCTGCTTTGATAAAAAGGAGAAATTTTATCTGGGTGTCCTAAGGAGATGCTTTATTTTAACTAATTATAGTCCACATTCGGCAAAAGTTGCTCCTACCTCACACTCTCCCTGCTGGAGATTAGTGTTCCCTTTGACCCCCTGATTTTTAAAAATGGTACAAAGGAAAATGCTTCTCATTTGCATCAAAATTGCTTTCCCCTTGTATAGGTGTCACCTACCACTTATCTCCCACTTATTGCTTATAATCAGAGTGAACTTTAGTCATGAATGCATGTACAGTTTTCATGAAGTGTGTTGTGAAGCTGTGCTGCTTGCCCTAAAATCCCTCCTCTTTGTCGCCATCAGGTTGACTCTTGCCGAGTATCACGAGCAGGAGGAGATTTTTAAGCTACGGCTGGGCCATCTTAAGAAGGTGCTGTCAGCTTTGCACACTTAAGTGCGCATGACTGTTGGTGTCATTGAGTGGGTCTGTGTGTGTTTGTGTGTGTGTGTGTGTGTGTGTGTGTGTGTGTGTGTGTGTGTGTGTCTGTTCTGTCCTTCTGCCTGCAGAGATGAGTGTTTGACCTGGGCTGCCCATGTGCTCTCGGTTATATTCATGTGCATCCGTGTTAGAGCGTGTGTGTTTCTGCACGCATGTGTGTGAGTATAACTTTAATTTGTATGTACATTCCCCTCCACAGTTATGGGCACCCCTCGAATCGATGATTTAAAATGGTTATATTAAATTCACTTTTGGTGAATATGTTTAATTTAGGAAAAACACTTAAAAAGGAAAAACCCTGAAGTGAATATATTGAGGAAAAAATAATCCTCCAACAAACAAAAAAAATCATGTGTCACTGTTGTTTTGACCCCTAGAAATTCCGAGTAAAGATTTTGCAAGAAGCATTTTTCCCATTTATATGTCACTGTTTTAATTCAGTTGATCAGTGTTTATGAATCCAGGACGACGGTTCTCACAGAATATGAAGTGGGCATGTATATAGAGTGAAACAGGCCAAATTCTCTTTTTCATTCAGCAACATGGCGAAGGGAAGAGAACACGCACATCAAATTAACTTGTCGATCTTTGGGGAATGGTGATTAAAAAAAGCTACTTGCCTGAAAATCCCCATATCCGCCCTTAGAGCAGTTAATGAAGCAGTTCAAATCAACTCCAGCTGTTACTTCAGCAGTTCTCGTGTGAAAGAAGATCCAAGTTGCGAAGAAGATGGTAAGAGAAGCAAAAAAATCCCTAAAGATCACTGTTGGATTAATGCAGGAAAAAGTAGCATCTTGGGGTCACCAAGTCTGTAAAACTACCACCAGCTGCTATCACCATGCCAACAGATCTTTTGAAGGGTATGTCGGAAAAAGCCTTTGCTGTCATTTAAGCACAAATGTAAGAACCTGTAGTTTGTAAAACGTTGCTGGGACTTTGATTTGAACCATATTTTCTTGTCGGCTGAACCTGAAATTAATTGTTTTTGGCAACAAAAATGCAATGTGGGTTTTGCTTTAAAATGATGGCAAATACTGAGAAGAGCCTCATCTCAAGAACTTTTTTTTTTTTTTGTAAATGATTTAATAAATCAGCAATACATTCCTTTTTTGGGCTTTTGGAGCAACTTTGAGTGTCATTTAGGTGGCAAATATTGCAATCCCGTGAGAAACTTCTCACACTGTTTGCTCTCTTGTTTCTGCATTTACACGCGTCTGTTGTCTTCAGCTACGTATTAATAGATGCGTATTCGCGCCAAGTGTTGAAATATACCGGAGCGCTACGCAAGAATTGGTCACAAACCCAATTTTATCGTTCATGTTTGGTTTTCAAGTTTGGTGCTTTGGCATCATGCAAGTAGTGTCCTGGGAACATGTGTGCTGATGTGTACCGCTTGCAGCTGTCGAAATTGGTCATGAAATATTTACAATCATGCCGAAATAAAATAAAAAAATAAATTAAAAAAAATAATTATAGCGTGGATTTATCGCCCATTATTTAACTGTTTTGCGGAAAACCTGGCTGGAAAAATGGAAGTGAAGTGTCTGTATTGTATTCTACAATTTGAAAATATCCTCAAATTTGGTTCATAGTTTTGTAACGTTTTTATAATTTTTCTGATATTTCGCAGTTGGTGCTCACCTCAACCACCGCAGAGGTTGAATCATAGTCAAAAGACTTCTCCTCCCTGCAAAATTCTCAAAATTTGTACCAGTGTTCAATGTCAGTATAGTGTTGTTACGGCTAGCTCGTCACCGCGACATAAAAAAAAGGACCACCGACAACAAAATAACCGTTCAAGTAACAAAATATTTATTGAGGTTAAGTAAGACACAAAAATAGACTGTATCTAGGGGAATGAATGAATGAATGCTCGCCGACAATAAATGCATAGCAGAAACTAACATTGCGTGTATAACAATGAGAGAGGAGCGAGCGGAGCAGCATTCAAGCTGCAGGCAGGCTCCCTGCCACACTGATCTGGCGGTTCCTTTATACCCACACCGGCGCCAGGTGTGGATAATTAGCGATCTGCAATCATGCTGTTACCTACAGCCTAGGCATGGCCACTACCAAGACTGCAGGGGCGCAGGGCGTCGTAACAAGTGTACACAGCCAAGTTATGCTGACAAGACATTGAGCATCTCTGCAGTGGTTTTAGAATACTGGGTATTAAATTAAACGTCTGTTCATTTTAATTGGGGGTTAGATGTGAATGTTCGACTTTGAATGCGTGCAATAGTTTGTGGGTGAGCTGGACTGAGAGCGAGAGCGGCAGTTAACTGTGTGTGCATGGATGTCTGCGTAAGACGGAGATGCTGACCCATGGATGTGTGTGAACTTCAGGAGGAGGCCGAGATTCAGGCAGAGCTGGAGCGGCTAGAACGCGTGCGCAACCTTCATATCCGCGAGCTGAAGAGGATCCACAACGAGGACAACTCCCAGTACGACAATCCGATCATACGCCCACATGCACGCAAACTATGAAGTGTTATTTCTGATAATATTGAATACATAAATGGATAAATAAATTAACAGTAAAAATTACAATTAATTAAAATAATTGTTATAAAAAGTACAACGCCAGTTCTGAACAATTGGAACATTGTGGAACACAAAGATAACATCAAAAGACACATTGATATTCTACCATGAATTTAATTGCTTATGCATCACAGTCCATAAAAGTTGGCACAGTCAACTGTCTTCCTTTTTTTTAACATCACCTCAGTGGGCTCCAAAATTACTGGCACCCCTGACTGGCAGTGCACAAACAATACTTGAAAAAATTAAAAATGTGTATATTTATGGGGAAACTCTAAATAACATGAGGAATACAGTACGATACTAATGTTCCAATGGAATCAACCAAAATCATTTACAAATTTAATAATTGCCAAAAGTGAGAGAGGATGGTTATGCTTGGTCAACAAACTGAACTAATTAGTACAGCAGGTACTGCTAGTAATGTAGGAAAAAGAAATGCTGACCGCACACTGCAAGACAAAAAAAATCGGTCTGACCCATAAAAAAGCACCTTCATAACTGCTCACATCACAGTACAAAGGTGCGCAAAAAAGTGGTGA
Source organism: Gymnothorax reevesii (assembly GCA_029721435.1). Taxonomy (NCBI): domain Eukaryota; kingdom Metazoa; phylum Chordata; class Actinopteri; order Anguilliformes; family Muraenidae; genus Gymnothorax; species Gymnothorax reevesii. The sequence continues at coordinate 30,868,506 of CM056584.1, read as the reverse complement.
GGTGCACAAAGAGAGAAAACGGTGAAATACAAAACCTAACATTTTGGTTACACTCAGACCATCATCAGTGTTTAGAAGTACATCAATCACAAGCACTCATATCAAGAAATCAAATTTGATGTGTCCTTTCCAGCTGAAAAGCAATCACCTTTACAATAGGCAGAAAATGAAACAATTGGCAGAATTCTTCATTTAAATTACCAATAATAAGATAAAGGTTGGAATGCAGATAAGTGGACTTTTGTAAATGGACAAAATCCAAGCTCATGCTTGAATAATTGGCACTTGTTTTGAGAATAATCTTAAAGAAAACCATGCTATTAATTCACTGCACCCTTTGTTAGAACAAAATATGAAAAACAGAAGAATTATAACCTTTGAAAATGCAAGCGCAGATTTGAGCATAGATGCAGACATTAATACTCACTTCTAGTGGATCATAAGTGATGATTTAAGGGGATTACGTTTGTATGAATGTGTGCGCGTATGTGAGTGTGTGTGTGTGTGTGTGTGTGTGTGTGTATGTGTATATATGTGTGTATATATATATATATATATATATATATTTATTTATTTATTTATTTATTTATTTATATATATATTTATTTATTTATATATATATATATATATATATATATATATATATATATATATATATATATATATATATATTTATATATTTATATATTTATTTATTTATTTATTTATATATATATATATATATATTTATTTATATATATATATATATATTTATATATTTATTTATTTATATTTATTTATATATATATATATATATATATATATATATATAAAATTTACATTTACAGTTACATTTTTGAACGACAACATGAATGGCCAGGCAGAACGCATTTCTTATATTCTTATTGTGTTCATATCCATATTCATATTGGTCAAGTGTAATGGCACAATCATCAAATAAAACATGGCAATAAAGGAAAAAAATTTAAATGAGCCCTGTTCTAAAGTGTGCACACCCTTAGTTCTTAATACCATGTATTGCCCCTTTTAGCATCAGTGACCGTATGTTGTCTTTTGTGATGATTGTCCATCAGGCCTCTAATTCTCTGAATATATCCTGTAATTTTCCACCTATTAATCACAGACTGAATAGTACTGACAGGTATTTTCAAGTCTTTGGATCTCTTCTGTCCTTCCCCATCTTTAAAAGGTTGAACTAACTTGTTATGAAGGTCCTTTGAGGTTCTTTTCCGCTCCCCATGGCTATCTAGCCGGATCTCTGAATCCACTCGGGAGAGAACAAACTCAATGACTGTACACAAACACTAGTGACAATTTAAGAAGCCACAGGTGTGGAAAATTAACCCTTAATAGCCATTTAATCCTGAGTGTGTCACCTTGTGTCTGAATTACAAGGTCAAACATTCAAGGATAAGTAAACTTATGATCAGGGCCGTTTGGGTTATTTCAATCATCAGTATGATTTTTAAAAGGAGCCAAACACCTATGTGATGATAAATGACTTCACATGATTCACTATCCTTAAAAGACTTTTTTTTTTGCATGCCGAGTCATTTTCAAAAGTGGCGGCAACATTTTATAGTCAGCTAGGGTACGCAAACTTTTGTGCACAACCTTTGAATACTTGGCAACTGGACAGATTTGGAGGACCTATAATAATGCGTGAAGTCCTTGAAGGTCTGCAGTACTTCTTGGTCAGAGATGACTTGCAGCGCACTGGGACGAACTGAAGGGCTTACCCTCCAAAACTAAAACTGGCTCTGGTATTGTACTATTAGGACATAGGCCTAATTCACAGAGCAAGAAGATGCTTGCTAGAATATCCTGCATTAGCCAGAGCGCTAGTATTGGTTGTGTGGAAGTCCTACTGTTCAACTTGGTGGTGTTAAAGTCTCCTTGCACAAACAAACAATACAGACATTCTTGGACTTCTCTAATTCTTCTAGCTTTTCCGAAGATCTTCAATTGTCAACATTGGCAGCCTTGCTTTCAGCCAGAGCAGTATTTTTAATTCCCAGCATATTCTCCTTAAGTATGGTGTCTCACAGATGTTGAGCAGCACAGATTGTGTAGGTTGTTGAATTCTGTTACGGGTTTCTGACAGCAGTGTTGGTGTTCATTGTGTGTTGCTTTTGTCCATCCAGGTTCAAAGACCACCCCACGTTAAATGACCGGTACTTGCTGTTGCACCTGCTGGGCAGAGGCGGCTTCAGCGAAGTCTACAAGGTGGGAAAGGGACCTCTGGTCTGAATGTGGTATTTCTGCTCCGAGCGGACGGCAGATGACACTATAAAATGCACATGTATTTTCTGGGGGAAAAGAAAGCCTGAGTGCCCATAGGAAAACAGTCTGCCAAAAATGATTGATTTAATTATTCTTAAATCACACCTCCATAATGAAAAGTTTTGCAGTAGCAGAAATAATGGATTGCGGACCGGGTAAACCTGACTGCATTGGCTGTCCCTGGCTGACTGTCAGTTGAATCCCCCGTGTTGTTCCTGGTTCTTTGGTTCAATCCCAGTTCCCTTAGTGCTTGAAACTACTCATTATGCCAGTTTTGCCATTATACACAATGTAATGGATTATCCAGCACACATTACTGATGTTATGCCAAAGAGAAGAATATGTCTTCTGAATTTGGGATCTTGACAGCTGTCATGATAGGTTTAAACATTTTATAAAATGGTCTCCACTGACGCGATGATCTGATCGAGCCTTCGCATATGCTATTAAATGGATAACGGAAGTGTCTACCGCGATCGAAAGCCTTGCTTGTGGTTTTGAGGTCAGTTTTTAAACCTGAAGCTCGCTAGTTATAGGATCAGCTCCTATTTCTGCGGGACCTAACTATAAACCACTGCCCAAATGTCCGCCTCTGAGGGGGGAAGAGTGGAACCAATCAGTCTCTCGCGGTAAAAATAATCGGCCCTCTCATTGGAGTGATGTGTGTCATTATGGAAGATTTCTGTAGATCAGTGGATAACTGTCTCTGTACTTGCCAGCTGTCACATTCATAGGTGTGATGAGACGTTTTCTTGGCTTTTCTGGGTACATGTACAAAATTCGAACACACCAAATGGTCATCTGATTGTTTTCACCTGTGATGGCCGAGCTGTCAATTTCATCAATACTTTTTTTTTTTTTTTTTAAATGTTTGCAGCCTTTTTTATTTCTTTATTTGATAATTTTGTAACTACTCCCAAAATTCAAGATGTGGCTAACCCTTCCTTTCCATGAAGTCTGGGGCGGCTGCTTACATTTTGGTATCCATCCAAAACTGATTGTGCAAATGCTGCTGGCGCGGAGACTCGTATGCAGTCGGATGATTGAGGGATTTTGTTTCTTTACATTATTAGTTGAAGGCTGCCAAACGCAGGTTGTAGCTAACAGCATTCGATGTGAACTCTTCCTAGGCCTTTGACCTGACAGAGCAGAGGTACGCCGCTGTGAAGATCCACCAGCTCAACAAAAACTGGAGGGACGAGAAGAAGGAGAACTACCACAAGTGAGCACAGACCCCACGCACCCAGCCAGCCATCTGCCTGCATGCGGCTGCACAGAGCCGAGCACCAGTGTCAACCCCAGAGGCTCTTCGCGGCGTCACTTTTCCATCTAAACCGATTGCCTCTTGTATGTTTTAGCCATTGCTTGGTTGCATGTTCGTTGTTGGTTTACAGTGAATGGCCACCTCAGTTTGAACTACGCCTGCAAATTAAAAATTGTGATTAGAGAGCTTAAGCTGATTTTGTCCCAACAGTACGATTAACATTCCATTAGTGTCACCCTGGCTCGAGGAACTTCAACGATTTTCATGGGTGTAGGTAGTTGGCGACTCAAACATTGGTATTTTGCTGTTCTTGGCGACACCTAGAGATTCTGTACTCATAAATTCCATTTTGAAAGAGGTGGTTTTGAATTGTTGATGGAACATTCCAGATCCTGTGAATGACTAGGTCTTTCATCTTTCTGACTTTCAGGCATGCCTGCAGAGAATACAGAATCCACAAGGAGCTGGACCATCCCCGAATAGTCAAACTCTATGACTACTTTTCACTCGACACGGACTCGTGAGTGCCCCTGCTGGCCACATCTACTCTGTACACTTGCCGGTCTGTCAGGTCGTCTCAGTGGATTTGTTCCCCATGTGCACGTAGTGGAAAATAACAGCGGGGACTGCACAAAGCAGGAGCTTCCGCATAAGTGCTCTTCGTTTAGTAATGAAGCAGACAACATCCCAGCGTGCATATGCCCTCCGTTTCCTGTAATTATAGCATGAGGAAACCTAAGTGGCTTTTGGAAATGGGGTGGTTGGCTGACGTTTATTTGGTGGCAAGTTTTGTTCAGGACTTTAGAAAGTTCTAGATATTTTTTGGTATGGACCTTTGAGGTACAGAACTCGCTTCAGTGGTGACATCAGAGGAGGACAGCTGAAGGTGGAGGAGCATAGTTTGGGATTGCATAACCACACATTATCATGAAGAGCGATCGAGCTCCCTCAGGGCCCTCCACTGCAAATCTCAACCATGGGAGCGAACATTAGTGAGGAAATACTGACTTTCAGGATCAAGGTGTCTGAATCAAAGGCAGAGGACGTTGGTTGGTGTTAGGCACACGCAAGAAGATGTTTTGCACTGATATTGACGGCCATTAACGAGAGAACTCGTGGCCCCAGAGATTTTTGGGGTCTGAAAATCAGTATTGAGTATTCAGGTAAAATGGCCTCCCAGATTTTTATGTTGGCGGCTTCTTTAGTTCATTGGTTTTGCTTGGCAGCTCGCCCTGTTTTAAAGTCAGCATGCTGTGTGGAGGCTGAGAGTTTTGCTCTGCGCCCCAGGTTCTGCACAGTTCTGGAGTTCTGTGAGGGCAATGACCTGGACTTCTACCTGAAGCAGCATAAGCTGATGTCGGAGAAGGAGGGCCGTTCCATCATCATGCAAATCGTTAACGCGCTCAAGTACCTCAACGAGATCCGTCCGCCCATCATCCACTACGACCTTAAACCTGGTGAGGCTCATTCAGTGCAATAGTGCTTAAAGATCTTACCATGTTTCCCTTCATTGAAATTTTCAGCACTTGAATTTTAGCAATGGTGTCATTGTTTTAGAGAATTTTACCTTTGGCCTGCATAAGGCTTTGAAAATGGATGTTTCTAGACATTTTTCACGTTATTACTTCCTTGGCACTAAGCAGCCTACACTTCCATTTCTGATTACAATGATGAATCCTGTTCATTGGCAAAGGTTTTACAAAGTAATTCCAGCCCATGCTGTTATATCCGTCACAAATGCTTGTCGGTCTTCAATGCAATGCCATCTGAAGGATCAAAGTTTAGGGTAGTAAGTATTGATTTTCTAACTCATTTTTACGCAGCGTTTTCTTTAGATTGCCTAAGTCTTTTAATGATGTATGCATTAGTACGTGAAATTCCTGCAACATTTTCCACAGCACACTGAGATGTTGTTTTTAAACTGTTGGACTATTGGGTCACTCAGTTTTTCACAAAGTTTTGAGCTTCTTCCTCTGTAGGTTAATGGCGGATAACCTTTTTTGGCTTTGTGGGCTTCTAGTGTTGAATAAAAGATGCATAAAAACCAATTTAAAGTTGACAAAAAGCTTTATGAACAAAAAAGAAGTATTCTCCATTGTGATTATCCAAATTTTTGCTTTTGGTTATTGGGCAGCCTTTGCATTTTCTTTTAAAAATTGTTTCAATGTCCCTCCATGTGTGGCTCCTTGTTTTGCAAAAGTTATAAACTCCTTTTTGCACCTCTTCATTCAGGCCTAGTAATCTCTCATTTAGCAAGCATACTTTCTGTTTCTTTCATTCCTCCAATCATGATTTTGCCCATAGTTAATTTTCATCTCTGAAAGCTTTTTACTGCTATTCATTCAGTGAACTGCTGACCTTAATTACAGAACAAAATATCCTCCACTGGTTTATGGTCTACTTATTACCCCCTGGTAACTCTTATTATATGTTTATTGCAACCAAAAATTATTCTCATTATTTATGAACCTACATTATCCTATTTTTTTTTTTTTTTTGCTCATCACTCATCTGTCCTCAGTTGAAGTTGACCTAGAAAATGTCTTTATGTATATGTGTTCTGGTGAGGCCAAAACCAACAAATTGCTCTACGAATCCATGCCATCTCAAAGGTAGCCAATTCATTCCCTTAATGTCTACCCTTTTATCTCATAATTTACCTGGCTGTTCCAATGAAAAAAAAATCTGTGTTTGAGTTTTAATGTCGTCTTCGACCCCTAACAAGGATAAACCCCGAAGGAAAACAATCTCTCCGCCGTTACGACCAGCCATTTCTACTGCTTAAAATGCATGAGCGATTTGCATGAAAAGTCACGCAAGATCAGTCATCAGATTTGACTGCTGGTAAATAAATTATATTAATGCATTAGAAATTCATAACTATAAATATGTCTAGTTACAAATTTGGGACAATTTCAAGTACATTAACGATCTGAAAGTGCTAGGAAACAGGGATATAGGGCATTTTGCCCCAGGCATAAAGTTTACTTATGTATCCAGCAAAAGCTTGGCCACATCTTCGTCGAAAATATCTTCAAACCTGGCTTTAAAAGTTTGCCAGCGATCACTTTGGCCTTTTATATTTATCCTGGTCTTCAATCGATCTTCTTCCTGGCCTTTTCTAGCGCTTTTATGGGCTAAATCAGTCAGATATTTCTTTGACCGCGGCATGTTGCTGTAACTACTGTTCCTTTTTGCATCCACCACGCACATCCGCTTTTGTGTGACATCACATTCAATATTTAGGGGGTTGCAAGCATTCTTGGAGAAAACAATTATTTATTCCCATTTGTTTTGGGGATATCTTGTAAATTATATCAAAAAAATTGAACAGATTGGTTGCCTTTAAGATACATGTGCGCCAACTTATTTAATTGTGATGTACACAAGCATTCGTTAAATACCATAAGTTCCATTACCAGCAGTTTTTTCATGAGTCCAAACTTACACTGCTCAAAAAAATAAAGGGAACATTTAAACAGCACAATGCAACTCCAAGTCAATCACACTTCTGTGAAATCAAACTGTCCACTTAGGAAGCAACACTGATTGACAATCAATTTCACATGCTGCGGAGGAGGAGGGCAACAACCCAGCAGCAGGACCGCTACCTCCGCCTTTGAGCAAGGAGGAACAGGAGGAGCACTGCCAGAGCCCTGCAAAATGACCTCCAGCAGGTCACAAATGTGCATGTGTCTGCTCAAACGGTCATAAACCGACTCCATGAGGATAGTATGAGGGCCCGATGTCCGCAGGTGGGGGTTGTGCTTACAGCCCAACACCGTGCAGGACGTTTGGCATTTGCCAGAGAGCACCAGGATTGGCAAAGTCGCCACTGGTGCCCTGTGCTCTTCACAGATGAAAGCAGGTTCACACTGAGCACTTGACCGACGTGACAGAGTCTGGAGACGCCTGGAGAACGTTCTGCTGCCTGCAACATCCTCCAGCATGACCGGTTTGGCAGTGGGTCAGTAATGGTGTGGGGTGGCATTTCTTTGGGTGGCTGTAGCCCTCCATGTGCTCGCCAGAGGTAGCCTGACTGCCATTAGGTACCGAGATGAGATCCTCAGACCCCATCTGAGACCATATGCTGGTGCGGTTGGCTCTGGGTTCCTCCTAATGCAAGACAATGCTAGACCTCATGTGGCTGGAGTGTGTCAGCAGTTCCTGCAAGACAAAGGCATTGATGCTATGGACTGGCCTGCCGTTCCCCAGACCTGAATCCAATTGAGCACATCTGGGACATCATGTCTTGCTCCATCCACCAACGCCACGTTGCCCCACAGACGGTCCAGGAGTTTGCGGATGCTTTAGTCCAGGTCTGGGAGGAGATCCCTCAGGAGACCATCTGCCACCTCATCAGAAGCATGCCCAGGCGTTGTAGGGAGGTCATACAGGCACGTGGAGGCCACACACACTACTTAGCCTCATTTTGACTTGTTTTAAGGACATTACATCAAAGTTGGATCAGCCTGTAGTGTCTTTTTTCACTTTAATTTTGAGTATGACTCCAAATTCAGACCTCCATAGGTTAATAAATTTGATTTCCATTGATAATTTTTGTGTGATTTTGTTGTCAGCACATTCAAATATGTAAAGAACCAAGTATTTAATAAGAATATTTCTTTCATTCAGATCTAGGATGTGTCATTTTAGTGTTCCCTTTATTTTTTGAGCAGTATTTTAAGAGGGATATGCTTTGATGTGTTTTTGGGATGCATGTTCAATAAACACAAGTGACACAGTATCATTCACAAAAACGGTTTGAAAATGGCTCGTTTTGTGATTTGGGAGTCATTAAATGATGGGTAAATGGTGGCCATAAAGGAATGCATGTCGTCAGCGACTAGGCCTTGATTGGCTATTGTGCAATTTGCATGATTGATATTATAGGGCCCAAAATATGCTAAGAAAACACAGTCTGTGCCATTACTCCACCAGCAGCAGCCTGAAATGTTGACACAAGGCAGATTGGGTCTGTGCATTGGGTCTACGTAAATATCCATGTGATGAAAAATCTAAATACTGTACAATACCACAGAAGTTATTGATGCCACTAAATTTTTATATTTTACCTACTGTTTGTTTTTTTTTTTTTAAATGCACCTCTACATTTTTCTTGCGGTGGAGTAGTACTCATGGATAGCAATTTTTAAAACCTAAGAATTATTTATTTTCCTTGATTTAGCGAATCGATTTCAGGGTTTGGCTAAACTAGGTCTTGCCAGTTCTTGTTTTTTGAAGGAAATACAATGAGGGTGGGGGAAATTTTAAAACCCTCTGTCCATTTGTTCAGGGAACATTCTTCTGGTGAATGGTACTGCTTGTGGAGAGATCAAGATCACTGACTTCGGCCTCTCCAAAATCATGGACGACGACAGTTACAACTCAGTAGACGGAATGGAACTGACGTCTCAGGGCGCAGGGACATACTGGTGAGCGCAGTTCCATAACTTAAAATATTGCTTTATGGGTTGAAGCAAAGTAGTATACTTCTGGGTTGCATTTATTAATTGATTCAAAAAAATTGATTCTACGAGTGCCTTTAGTTAGGCAAGCGATGTTTGTTTTGGATCTCTGATTCAGCTGAAGTGTGCCGTACCGACGTTACTTGCGCATATCTTCATTTCACATCTGTTGAAGCCAGCTAACTTGCAAGCTACAGAGCTACATGAAAACGATAGCGCTGAGGAGCATGTTTTTCACGTAGCTCCTAGCTAGCTACTGTAGTCATAAAATTATGCTCACTTGGTAAGAATAATTTGGGCATTGTCGCTAGAAGCTTGCGAAGTTTAATTCTCTGGACAGGTCCTGACTTTATAATCGGTACTTCATCCGCATTGCCTCACACTTAATATGCAAAAAGACACCACAGCGCTGGGTCCTATACAGTCCAGTGAGATTGTAAGTTGCTGCTGATACAAACGGGATGGAATGGAGTCTTAGGCAAATGAGTATCAGCGTATGCATTAAACTACATGACAAAAAAAATGCACATTTTCAGTACGGTATCTTGGCACAAGTGTAGCATGACACCTTATGGTGATCCCTAAGAAAGAAAATTATAGGAATGCAATGCCTATGGCGCTACACCATAACTAGGCCAGTAGATGGTCAGGTACAGTTGAGCGCAGTTTAAAAGTGGTGGTTACCAACGACAGATGGCTCTCAACCATTTACCGTTCTTAAACTGAGATCATTAGTTGTATTGTAATGTATTGTAAAGGTCTGTTTGTTAAATTGGTGTTGGTACAGCCGTTTTGAGAAACTGCTCTTGCCTTTTGATTTTGAGCTAATCTTGTAAGCCATGTCACTTCAAACGTGAGTGAAACTAATCAAATAATTTGACAGTTAAGGCGTTGAGCATGTCTGAATTGATCAGTCATCTAAACATGTTGTTAAAGACCATATTGATCGCCCATGTTCAGTTTATATAGCCTACCTTAAAAAAAGGTAGCCGTAATCGGCGAAGTCAATTTCTTTCCATTTATTTCAATTTTTCAAGGCTCGCCTAAGAGCAAAGCTAGCAAGTGAGTGAATTCGGGTGGTAGGAGCCATAACTTGAACTCCGGAAAATGGCTAGCTAGCAACTAAACAGAAAATATAAGTTATCATTAGCATCTGCACAATTCCTTGGTCATAATGTTGGAGGTTACCAATCCATCTCCCTTATTTGAGCACGTTGCATTTCAAACTAAACTTCCATAAGAATGTAAACCTGGCACTTATTTCTGCCTGGAACAAAACTAACCAAGAGAGAAACTACCAGTAAAATGGAAAGCTATTGTGCTTTCGGTGAATAGTATGCAACGAGCTAGCTGTAGATAAGCTGGACTAAATGTTATAATTTCATTAGGTCTACAAATGGGTACATAACATGGGAATTCACAGCTAGCCACATGCATCACTACACATTAGCTATATTGAATTGCCAAGGAAATGCTTTCGCGTTGTGATCCTCTTATCAGGCGACTAAGACGTTGTAACTAGGGATTTCCCTTTCAAGCACCCATTTAACTAGTAAGGATAACGTACTGACATATGAGAAGCACAGCGGACGCCGCATTGACCTCTGCAACAATTCGCTTCAACAGCCTCTACTTCCCATATACATTCAATGATATAGACTCAGCCTGGATCCATTATCATCATTATCCTGGGCTTGCTTGATTGCCTATATAACGCAATTGCCCGCCGGCACATGAGAGGAGAGATTGCAGTTGCCCGACTGAAATTTCTTGTTGCCCCAGGACTTCGGGCAGGCGATTTTACAAGCCCTGATTTCTTGTCCCTTTTACAACCAAGCCAATTAGTAGCATTTTAGATTACTATGAGGCGAGGTCGGCGGAGGTTATGGCTCGATCACTATGACTCATTACAAAGTATTCAAATTAAGCTTGATATTGGATCAAGTTGCTAATTCTACTGGATTGATCTCAGTTGATAATGGGTAGACTCTCCCTTATTCTCTTGAATGTTGCCATGGGTACATATTGGGTTGCAGATGAATTTAGATTGATAAATTAAACTTGAGCCAAAGGCAGTGTGCAATACACGCATCTGCCAGCCAGTCAGAAAAGCGTCTTCACCCAGATCGCGGTATATTGTGTTATATTGTACACCAGTTTTCCAGTGAATGGGAAAGGTTCAAAGCTGATTTATAATTGGCTTGTGGCCCCTACAGGTACCTGCCCCCTGAGTGCTTTGTGGTAGGGAAGGAGCCGCCCAAAATCTCTAACAAGGTGGACGTTTGGTCAGTGGGAGTGATATTCTACCAGTGTCTCTATGGTCGTAAGGTAAGGTTATGTTAACCTCACAGGCATGCCCTGGAAGTAGTCAGTATTTCAAATGTACTTTTATTTGATGTGGCCATCCGCAGTTGTAAAATACTTATTTTCAATATTGTCATTGTCATATCTGTCCATCTGTCTGTGCCTGTGTGTTTGTTACAAACTTGCAAAATGAGCATGCTCGGTGCAATACCTGTTTGCACCACTCAGGGCTGTAGGCTTTGAAAAAAATGCCGGTCTTAGATGCTGAGGAAAGTAGTGAAATAGACTTTATTTTATTGGCCAGTGGTATTAGCAGTTTTTAAGAGAACCTAAAATGATTAGCGTTTGGCTTCTGTTTTCACTTTGCAAAAATGATTGGACGGGCTTACGAAAGTGTAATGCTAGAACTTTGAATTTAGGGATCATTTTGAGTATTCCTTGTTTTTTATGTTTGGATAGAAATTCAATAAAAATTGCACCTTTGTCTAATTGAATTAAAGTCCTAAAGTAAACTAAACTCTCCAACTAAAGATTAAAAAAAAATCTGGCCTGTTCATCTCAAATATATATGATAAACTTCAATAAAATTATTTGGAGGTGATTTGGTTGACAATTTTTTTGCAGGAGGGTTTGTTGCGCATATGTTATTTGCCATGTACAAATATTGTGTGATTATAAATTTGCACTCTGTATGGTTGTAGATTACTGAACTACCAGGGGATACTATTTACTGTTAATCTGCTTTCATTTAATGTGATCAAGCCTGAAAGTTTAACGCAGGAGGTGGATCACCACAGAGCACAGGATGTGGTTTCGCCAGCAACTCTGTCCATCTGTCTAAATATGCCAATACATTTACAGAACCTATTTTATCACATAATCTTTAGCCCTGCTTATGACATATTTTGATATTATTCTAGCTACGCATCATTTTTGCTAAAATTTCTTTGGCTGAGAACGTGGGGGGAAAAAATTGCTCTACATTACATCATGCTGTTAATATTTGGCTAAACCGTGTAACATATACCAAATGTAATATTGGTTGAATTGGTGTAGCTCAGCACTGTAGCAAGTTAGCTAAGTGCCACTCACATAACTAAGTTCAAGTTACTTTGCAAGCCAGCTAATGTGTAAATTGTTAGCTAGCAAGCCAACATTAGCTAGCTACTCAGTTTATTGAATTTATTAATGCTAGGTTAGTTATGAATATCCGTGATTCAGTGACTGGCTATGTTAGAACAGCAATGGAGTTGGCTCAATGCTGACATATGATGGGCGATAATGGAAATCTCATTTGTTTTTTTTTATCAAATTGGGAAATTCAGTTATGTGATAAACATAATCGTATACTCTTGGTCGTGTCCTAAGAAAGTTATGAACCTCACTGAGTAAATTTTGAATTTGTTGCACGCTAATGCTTGCAGCAAACACAAAATTCACTCAACTCATTTCATAACTTTCAGATGACACGCCCACAGTGTCAGATTCTTTGTTTTTCCTTTGATTATGCGACAGTAGCAGCAATAGGGTGTATAGATGGACTGAGAGGTAGATGTGTCATCCTGCTCTTGTTTAGAAAACCTGTGATGTGTAATTCCAGGTTACATGCTCCCCTTTTGGCTGAATGCCTTATTCAGATGTACCACAAGAAATGGTGCAGCCATTATCTGACTCACTCCCCCCCCCCAGTCTGACCTGAATGTTTGTGTGTGGATATTTGTCCAACCAAATTCCATTGTGCTGGGTGAATTTTGGAAATAGTTGATATTAATGGCGATGATTATCTTGATCACACAGCCGTCTGCTTGCATCATTTTTCCTTCTGTAGCCATTTGGCCACAACCAGTCCCAGCAAGACATCCTACAGGAAAACACTATTCTGAAGGCCACCGAGGTGCAGTTCCCCCCTAAACCCGTCGTCACACCTGAAGCCAAGGTATGCACCTGACCTCCTGCCCCTGGCCACCTAGATTTTTTTTTTTGTGTTTAACGGTGTATGCTTATTTGAAATAGATGACCAAAGGACTTAAGCATGATACACCATTGAAAAGGACACCAACCAGCCAGGAACAAACTTTTTCCTCCCAAAACATAATACCTGTACAGGTAATTCCATGTGAAATCACCAGAATTCACAAGAACCTTCTGGGGATATAGACTGAGAATTGTCATTTTTCTTCTGTTCTGCATGTCCACTCAACAGCTCCATCGATTTTTGATTTTAATGGGGTTTGGAAAAGGGCTCCAGCACAAATTATTCACATTTTGTTTTCCTGCATTTTAAGATGCTGTATGACGGAAACAAATTGTGCCATTTGGCTCATTTTTTTCAGGATCCATCAAGCTGGATTTGAACCCTTTTGCAGCCAGACTATTTGAAAAGGTTTCCTAACTGACGCCCTTTTTCAGATACTGTCACCTTTCAGATCCCCTGCATTATAGCTATCGAATTTTCTAGCAGTGATTCCACACCCCCCACCCACCCCACCCCCCGAGGGCTTCCCAAAAACGTAGAAACATCTGACACTTTTTCAATCATTTTTTAGTTACAGAGCCCTTCCTTATTGTTCTGCACCATGTTTATTCCCCAATTTGAGGATGTGGGTATGTTTTGATTTTCCAAAAATTGGTTTTGAACTAAAGGTCTGGCCAAGAGCTATCAGGAAAACCTAAAGCTATAGCTAAACAAAACTGACATGAAAAAAGAGAGTGAAATGTGATTTTCACTTTAAATGCTGCTGAAAAAAGAATGACCAAATGAAGTCCATATGTTACAAGATTTGCACTTACTATTTCTGCGAAATTAGCCAGTCTTGCTAACGCTCATTTGACTAGCCTCCGAGAAGTTTATGCCACTACCCTTCCTTCTCTCCCTCTCTGCCTCCTTTGTCTCCTGAGAATCAAGAATGTGCACCTTCTAGGTTGTCTCCCTCTTAATAGCTCTGAGATATATGAAATTTTTAAAAATAAAACTTTGGTAATGAACGTAGCAGTTTACCGTGGTCATGTGAAGTATTTTAGGACATTTTGGCGAGGAAGTATTGGGGTCCTCTTTATCATTTGCATTGGCAATAGCAAGCCTGGACTCGCAAGTGTATGCTGGCAGCTGACAATGACTCAGTTATGCTGCTAACCTAACAGTAGTTGTCAGCCTTCCGGGCAGTGATTCTCATCTATGGGGAGAATCGGATGAAAGTAGCTGAAGTTTGTTTTCTTGGTCACTCACTTGGATAGCATTGCACAGGGCTATAAATTGAAGGAACTGTGTCACGATTACTGGACATGCTCACAACTTTGATTGAAGTACATTTGCTTGATTGCAAGTAAAAATCTACATCCATCCTTGCAAATTCATCATTGTTTTGCATTGTATTTTGTATATTTTGGTTACTCAGGCATTATGCTTTTTAGCCCGCTAGGCCGACGGGCCCAAAGGGCTTTTGCTGTGCTTAGGGTCATTAGTAGTGGTCTGTCGTTCGTGCATTAGTGCGTGCATTAGTGCATCCACAATTGTCTTTTTTTTTTCTCTCTCTCTTTTAATTTGAGTGTAAATTTGCTAAAGGAAAAACTTTTCACCATTAAGTTGGCTACACTGGGGGACTTTTGAACTTGCTCTATTTTTATTGTTTTTCCTGTGCCCTCCTGCCCTCTTCTATGACTCTCTCTCCAGGCTTTCATCCGCCGCTGCCTGGCGTACAGAAAGGAGGACCGCATCGACGTGCTCCAGCTGGCCAGCGACCCCTTCCTCATGCCCCACATCCGCAAGTCGGTCTCCACTACGGGCGTATCTGCGACTGCTATGGCTTCCACCTCCAGCTCCTCCAATAGCAGCGCTTCGAATTAAGACTTTCCCCACCTCCAGGTGACGCAGGGCCTGCGGGACACGGACGCCCCGAAACTTGACCAAGCCTGAACCTTGATACGCCCGTTGACCTAGTCTCCTCCTGCCATGTAGGTTTAAAGGTCAAAGCTCATCCCTTCTGCCAGTGGGAAGAAAATGCTTAACTTTTGCCTTCCTCGCATCGTTTTCAGCACGGAAAGGAAAGCGGTCGGGGTGCAGCAGCTCAGGCAAATAGGGTCCATGTTGTTGGCCCCAGCCCCTCCTCCCATGCCTGATTGGTTGGATATTTTCTTTCCCTTTGATGACCGAACACCAGGATGGATTCACAGAACATGCTGGGCGTGGGCCAAAGACCCACCCTCCTTCTGCATTGGGCCCGTAATACCGGGCACACTTTGATTTCGCTCAAATGACCAAAGTTCAAGACTACCTGTTGGTAGAACTGTTTGGTTTTATTTATTGTTTTTATGTTGAAGTTTTTAGCAAAAGGATGGAGCGTTAATATTGGGGTGGAAGACCCGTCACATCTCTCTAGGTTAAAAATGTTCTTTTTTTAAAAAAAAAGAAAGAAAAATTAATGTTCTAACCAATGTTAAACTGGAAAATGTGATAATTCAGTTTTTCGCACCCCCACCTTGCCCCCACACATATTTATTTAGTTCTGTTTTATATATTTTTTTATATTAATTAAGGGGGCTGGAATATTGATGTGTGCTGTGAGGGGGGGGCAGACCCTTGCCAGAGAATTGCATATAAACATTAAATACTATTGTTTTAAGCGGCTGTGGTCTGACTTTCACTGAAGTACATATCATGTGTCCTCAACAGATCTCGCAATGAAACTGACCATTTTCGATGGACGTTTGAGCTGTGCATTGGGCAAGAAGTGGAAATCGAAATGCCGGTTTTATAGCTCAACCAAGATTCAAGGGTAAATTTTTTGCAATATTCCCCAACAGAATTTCATAATTCATGATCGACTTCTCTGCCTCCTGTTTCACCTGCCATTCTCACAGGGGGAGCAAGAATCTACTATAAGCCTTGTTCTAGAACAGTGGTCAACAGCGTTGTTCCTGGGGACCCACTGTGTGCTGGTTTTTGTTCCAACCACAATTGTGTAATCGCAGGACTTTAACAAGCAGTTAATGTCTTAATTAGTTGTTTTTCATGTTTAGCCTTGTTGCTTACCGTCTTTGGCCAAATGTTACATAGACACATCCATACATGCTATGAAGAATAAAATGCCCTTGAAGATAGTGGTTTTATTTCTATACTGCAAGAAATTTAAGGCATTATAACATTTCAAACAGATAAAATTAGACACTGAGGAAATCAGCAAACCCCAAATTAGGCTGCTGGACTCAACTGTTTCAAGTTATTTCAAAAAACTTCAGGTGAACTTAATTAGACCAACATAACACAAAACTGGTTTGACTCTCAACCATTTGCATGTCGAATAAATTTGACGTCGTGCCAATTCTTTTTCACCAATTAAAAGCCAACTACATCTTTAATTTGATTGGTTACAGTGTTTTTTTTTTCATTATTTTATGCTGTTATTTCCAATGCATCGCAATGTGGGTATGGCATTTTTTTTTTAATTCTTTAAGGCATTCCTCGCTCTTTCTGTTATCTTGTGAGTTAAGAGGGCAAGTAACTGCTCTAAACATTAAATACACTTAAGACAAATTAACAGCTTGTTAAAATCCTGCGATTGCAACTGTGGTTGGAACAAAAGCCAGCATACACAGTAGGTCACCAGGAAAAACATTGAAGACCACTGTTCTAGACACTACAGCAGTGCGCAGTGATGATTATACACTACTACTTTTGTCTAAAAGGGGTCCTAATATTACTCCTCCATAATTTTTTTGGTGAAAATGTATTGAAAAATACTATTACAAGCAATGAGCACAAAAACTTTTTTATAAATTAGTTTAAACATGTTTGAGGCAAAATTTTTCATCAAAATTACCTCTGGTCCCTTCTTCCAGTATATAATTTGGCATGAACTTTGAGCAGTGTCACACAATGGAAGGAGAGCTCTGAGATTGTTCATAGCCACATTATGGCCTTGCATGATGCTGAAGATGTTAAATGCTGCCATGGCACTATTGGAAACACCATCAAGCATTTCAAAGATACCAGTCAGCTGAAAACTAGTCACAATTCAGGTGCAAAATGAAAGTTAAGTGCCTCTGATGTTTATTTGTGCGACAAGTGTAAAAAATTGGCGGTGAACAGCATCACAACTCTGTGATGATATTAATTGTGCCTGAGGTGAAGAGATGAAAGTATCAGGATCTACTGTTTCCAGACGCCTGTGTGAAAATGGCCATGATTGGTCATGTTGCTGCCAAAAGCTGGCAACATAAAAAAAAAAAAAAAAAGAATTGAGTTGGTCAAGAAATTTAGGGATTGGGAACCAACGAACTCTCCTGTAAATGAAATACTCAATTGAGCTGTCTGTCTCCCGTCAGAACAGTCTGCTCTGACTCATAAGTGACACACTAAATTTACGACGCATTTTCAGTCTGGAAACATTCTGGAAGCCAACCTCAGCTGTCATGAATCCTCAATTGGCCAATCGTGTAGACCTACTCATTTCACAAACTTCCCCGTCACATGGATCAGTGGTTCTCAAACTCGGTCCTCTGGGACCGCTGTGTTTGCTGGTTTTCACTGCAACCACAATTGCAATCCCAGAATTCTATTAACTCTTAAATGCCCAACGATACTGAAAGTCAAAAGAAAAATCCATGTGTTCTGTTAATGTGTCCTGGGGAGGGGCTAATAACAACCCAATAGCAATTTTTAATTTTTGGTGACCTTTGCCCTCATTTTAGTTTTGTGACATATATGTCACACTAAGGTTCTAGGATATAAAGAGAACTCTTGTCCATCATTGTTTTGGACATATAGCTGAAGTATTAGGCATAGCTTATTTTTCATTAGCTTACCTGTTTGTCTACTTTATCCAGTGATGAATGGGTGCTGGTCTATCGTGTGGATTCCACCATGGGGGCGGCCATATTGGAAAGGTTAGCTGGTGCAGCCAGTGTAGTGTCAGTTCCACTTTTATGCATCAGATTACAGCACTGATGGTCTAAATATGTCACTATGGGCATTAGGTTGCAAAATTTATGTGGGGTTAGTGATTTTGACAAATCGTGAGACAAATTTGTCACAGGGGGCATTTAAGGGTTAAGCTGTTGATTTTTCTTAAGTTTTGCCTTAAACTTTACATTGAGTTCATGCAATGCCTACCATGTGAAATGAAGGCCCCGTGTCCATATTGTGTTGATAATGCTGCAATACAAGTAATTGTACAAGGTCTAATATATTTACTGATACAAAAGTTCATTATTGAGCTCCTCTGGGTTGCTGCGTACACACTTAAAGTTCTTAAATTTCTTTTCTACAATATAAACACAAAACAGGAGTGAGGCATTGTCAATTGCTTTGCCTTCTAACTCCTCCAACAGAAACAGATCCATGCACTTCTATAACTATTACGTTACTTATGCCTTGATTTAAAAAAAATTATCAATACGGGAGCAGTCCTGATTGGCAGATAAAGATGAAGCAGTGTGGTTAGGGCGAGGTCACTACATAAACCTCTCCCCCATAGGCAATGACGCTCAGTCCACGGCGCTCGCTAAGCATAGGGGTAATTACTGTCCACTGGTTGGTCTCAGTGCTGTAGAACTCCGCAGAGGAAAGAAAATCCCAGCCGTTGACGCCCTCACAGATGTACACCTGTTTGAATAAGACCATTTCAAACGGTTCATTAGAGAATTGCCAGCACTGGCTAATTAATCAGGCATTAAGGTAGATTAATGCTATAAAAATACCATTACCACATTCCACATCAAGCGCCATTTCTCAAAAACTGCCAGCCCGATTTTAATGAAGTTTGGAATATAAATAGTTTACAGCATGATTGTTGTCTTGAACCTAAAAAATATGGCCCTTTTGCTACTCTTTTAATTTCAGGGGGTGCTGAATATTTAGTGAGGTAGAGAATTTTCAAGTCAAGAGCAAAATTTCAAAAAACCTTTGCATTTTGTTAAAGTATCCAACTTTAAGAGGTTTAGCCCATAGGTGCTGGATCAGGCAACCTGTGTGCAAAATAAGAAGTTGATATGTCTATCAATTACTGAGGTATGTTGTTTTGAAATTATCATGAAATGCCCCTTTGCAGCGGCCACCTTGGACATCTAATTTGCATAATTTATGCAAATCGCCTCCATCCGTGCTCATTTGAATGTTTGCTTCTCATATCAATAAAGCAATTTGATGTAAGTGATAAAATAAAGATTTTCATGCTTAATAGCAGTATTCTTCCTTAATCTGGCTACTTCCCTTACAAAAAACTACTATGGAAATACCAGTAAAAAATTACCACTAAAAAATATCTGTATTACTGTAGTAATGGCGCGGTTGTAGGGCTACCATAGCTAATGAAATAACGCAACAGAAAAATGTAGGACCAAGGGTCCTGTAGCTTACTGGCAGGTTTACAGCGATGATACAAGTTATACATATTTCATGTGAAGTTTGACATTTGAATCAATGAAAATCAATGTCAAGGTCACTAAATAAAAGTTCACATACATTTATAAGACCTTCTATAATGCAGACCTATGCTCTGAAGTGGTTTTGGTGATACAAGTCATTAATATACACTTCCCAGCCAAAAAAAAAGTTGCACCCTCAAATATTTAGTTGGAACCCCTGTAGCTTTGATTACAGGGCATATTTGTCTTGTCATTTTGACAACTATATGCAATGCCAGAACATTTATTTTCGATCAGAAACGCCATAACTTTTGACCGAGATCTTGTCTTCTCGGCATAATTGTTGAACCACTCGGTGGTCTTTCTTGAGCACATCCCAATCACTTATAATGTGTTTAAGGTCAGGACTTTGTGGTGGCAAATTTGCTTGTCAATATATCAATTGTGAACTTTAAAGGTCACAGAATGTCAAGTTGTGGTCAGCAAATGGACTTCATATATGACTTTCTAAATGTCTCTATACAAAACTTGGGAGTTTGACCCTCAAAAGCCACTGACAGTCAAGTTGAATGTCACCAAATGAAAGTTCATATGTGACTTCCTATGTCAGTAACACAAACCTAGGCTCCATCTGTGACCTTTTCAGTGATAGAAGTCGTTGAATTTTCTCTTGGTCAAGTTAGTCCTTCGAAGGTCAATATGAAGGTCACCAAATGAAAGTTCATACATGACTTCCTATACTTCTCCTGTACAAACCTACACTCAATCTGTAACGATTTTGCTGATATCAGTCATTGAAATTTCACTTTATAGTGTGGTCGTTCAAGTTCACCCAATGAAACTTCACACATGACTTCCTATATGGCCACAATACAAACCTAAGCTCTATCTGTAATAGTCTTGTAATAGATGGAAGTCATTGAAATTTTACTATGTGAAGTTTGACCTTCGAAGGTCGCTGATGGTCAAGTTCAAGGCCACCAAATTAAAGTTCTAACATGAATTCCTATAAGTATTCAATGCACATATGTTCCCAATCTTCAATATTTTCTAGCCTAGAAACCTTTGAAAATTGTAACATTTTGCTTGACCTCAAGTTTGACCTTTCGTGGTCATATGAGGTCACCTTTAACACAGCCAAAATATAGGTCATATATTATGTCCTATATGTCAGTAATACAAACGTAATCTCTATCTGCAACCATTTAGCTTCCACAGGCGATTTGGCCCAGTCTCCGTAAGACCCAATGTTTAAGTACAGCGCCCACAATAGACCCACTTCCATTGATTAAATCAAAATGGCGCTTGCAGTCTACATTGATGGTTCTAAGGTAAGTTGATTGCCTGATTTAGAAAAAAATTATCATACAGTTTTTGAGAGATTATTATCTCAGAATAATTGAGAACTAGCCAGGACTATCCTAATTGTCATAAAGGGACATGTCTGTGCCCCCAATTCCATTTTAGCGCCGGGCCTGCCCTTGACCCTAGTTGGCCTTCACCGGTCTGCGCCCTGCTGCGTCTGAGCGCCGCAGCCTGTTTTTTGGTGGCGATTTTAAAATCGGACCACTTTTTTTTAACCTAAAGCATTTGCATTGTCAAAAATAAGTTTGGCCAAGAAAAAAAAATTTTGCTTTGGACACACTTAAAATAAGTGTGGGCCAGTGACGTAGCCAGAACTGAAAACTGGGTGGGCACAGAACATCACTTACAACTTTTATTAATCCTCACTTGTTCACAATCATCTTTCATAATGAACCATGCACTCACTCGGAAAACACTCCACTCTGTTGGGTGTTACTAGTTCTCCTCGTGATCGTGAGATGGCAATCATTCGTTTGGACGCGCCTTTTTTCTTTTTTTTTTGCCTTTCAATCGGCCTTACTAAAATTGCGGAAAGGTGATTCTCATCTTCATCTTTGATTTAATTCCAAAGATGTAAGCGTTGATGAAGAGCACCTTTGCTCGCCAGATGTTCCAAAAAAATGTAACACTGAAGGTCCAGAGCAGTTTCGTAAAGCGTGTGCCTACGAGTAAATAATTTTTCTGAACTGAGTTAAGCCTATTATTTTGTCACACTTAAATCGCTTTAAGAAAGACGCCGTCTCTATAATTGCCAATACTGTTCTGTTATAATTGTAAAACGTTTTAGTTAAGGAAAATGACTGAGAACAAATCAGAAGTAGCCTAATCATTGTTCAACAGCGTCCAAACAAATGATTGTCATCTTACCTTCACGAGGAGAATTAGCAACACCTGATGGTTCATTTAGGAAAGATAATTGCGAAGAAGTTAGGACTAATAAAAGTTGTAAAGGGATGTTCTGTGCCCACCCGATTTTCAGTTCTGGCTAAGCCACTGGTGTGGGCAATGGAGAAATATGCATCTTGGCCACACTTATAAGTGTGCCTAACGCAAATTTCGATCAATTTTTTAGCTTGGACGCATTTAAATGCTTTTGTAAGTGCGAATAGTAGCTTCGATTTATTAATGAATTAAATGAAACGTCTGCTGCACTCCGGTTTTCCACCCCAATGGTCTTTGCCATTGCAACAGCAATAGTTTTCCAAACAGCAGCCTTCTGGGCTCCCTTTATGCCGCTCTTAAGGCTTCTAAAGAAAAAAATTCTGTTTTTCTCCCCCTCGGACGTGATAATTTATATTTCCTCGTCAGTGAAGTTCTCTCTTCTTTGCCGTCTTTCAAGAGTCCGTGTCTAAAGTGGGCAGGACTATGCCTCCCGGAGCATGAATTTATAGGGGCGTGTCATGTAAATTACAATGGTTTCAGCTGCTAGGTTTATCAACATCATGCCAGTTCTACACCGAAATTAGCAAAGTACACACTTTTAGTTAATCAGGAGTGAGACCTAGCAAACCCTGATATTTACACCAGATCCTAAGCTAGTTTGATAAATGAGGGCCACTGAGAGAAAATCAGCACTACCATATCACCGGTAGAAAACTGCCAAAAGTCACAAACTTGTAGGAACTATTTTCTCGTATGACTTGAAGCGCATGTATTTGTGATAGGTATGTTTTGTATTTGGAAAACTACACTCCATCTGCAGTGGGTAGGTTAACTGCGTCTAGACGGTAGACGGAGTTAACCTACCCACTGCAGATGGAGTGTATTGGGAAACAAAATATACTAGTTTTTTTACGGTGTTTTGTATTTGCAAACCACTCTGTGTTTGTTTGCAAATCGTTTTTGCATTTGCAAACCACACTTTGTTTGCTCGTGAATCAGTTTTGTATTTGCAGATCACGTTGGCCCTCATTTATCAAACTTGCGTGGTATCTGGTGTAGATTCTGGTGTAAATATCAGCGTTCGCCAGATATCATGTATGATTAACTAAAAGTGTATACGTAGCTTATTTTGGTGTAGAACTCGCCTGGCGTTGATAAATCTGGCGGCTGAAACCATCGTAAATTACATGACACGCCCCTATAAATCCATGCTCCGGAGGGCATAGTCCTGCCCACTTTACGACATGGACTCTTGAAAGACGGCAAAGAAGAGAGAACTTCACGTCCGAGGTGGAGAAAACACCGTTGGGGTGGAAATCTGAGTGCAGTAGACGTTTGATTTAATTCATGAATAAATCGAAGTGACTATTTGCACTTATTAAAGTGCGTCTAAGCACAAAAATTTGTCGAAATTTGCGTTAGACGCACTTATAAGTGTGGCCAAGATGCACATTTCTCCATTGCCCACACTTATTTTAAGTGAGTCCAAAGCTAACATTTTTTTCTTGGCTAAACTTATTTTAAGCGGTAGGCTACTGTCCATAAGCGGCACTGGAATGGTCATGAACTGGCACACTTATAAGTGTGGCCGAGAAAAAAAAATTCAGCATTGGCCACACTTATAAGTGCGAATAACATTGGTGTTAATAAATTCAATTTATAGATCCATGATATTTTATGTTATATAGCCGACACAATTGACAATCCAAACGCTTTACATGAAGGTTAAAAAAAAAAGTGGTCCGATTTTAAGATCGCCACCATAAGACGGGTTGCGGCGCTCAGGCTCAGCAGCGCACGGACCGGTAGAGGCCAACCAGACTCGTACTCCAGCAGTCACCATTCGAGGAACGCGTGGCAGCAGGGCTCCCCCTCCATCGTGGGAATACTAGGCAGAGGGGACACGGAATTCTGACCGCCTCGATCGGAGCTGCATGATGGTAGGGGAGACCGGGGCTTGTTGTCACACTTCTTACACTCTAATATATTTCTTGGAATCAATACATCATATATATAAAAATGTGTACCAGATAAAAGACCAAAGTCTCAGGTATATATTTTTGTATTCATATCATTTTCATATCGTGTGGCAGTGCAGAGTTATAAGCTATCAAATACAGATTGTCACCATGTGAGGCCAAACTCTATGTTTGTGCTTGTTTATTTAGATTTTTTTTTTTAATTTACTGATGGCTTCTTGCTCTGCCAGTGACGACTCTGGACTTCATATTGGGAGTACAAAACGAGATTCTAAATTGAAATGCCACACTTAAGTTTGATCTGTTTACTTGTAAATGAAATGATGAGGAAGTAACATACATCTAGCCACAGTGCAGGCAAACAATTTTGCTCCAATGAAAAAAATGGGACAATAAAATGTTTTCATTCCCACAGTGCTCACACAATTTAGATGTGAATACCCTAAAATTAATGCTAAATGTCAGCTCCTCAAGCTGCTATTTATCATTTAGTGTCAAATCCAATGTGCTGCAGTACACAGCTATATGTACAAATATTTATGGACCTGAATAATTTTAATTAGTGACCTTGTTGAACTGAAATAGTATTGGTAAAAAGAAAGCAGAGAATCAACATTGCAATGGCTAGTTCTATCCACTAGATGGCTTTAATGTATATGGAGGCACCGCTACAGTTTTAAATTCACGTGCCTTTTTGGGATTTTGTAGCCTATCGGTGATAAATGTTGCTATTACATGTGTAACACTCCACTGAAGTAAAGCGTACGAGCTGCCAAATGGACTCCCATCTGTCAGACTTTTCGTTCCGGCCGAAAGCAGCGTATTGTTATTAATATCTTAGATGTTCTGACTGATTTTTTTCTCTCATACTCTTGGCAACTAAAAGAAAATATCTGATGAAAATTTCCTGAAAGTTTCATTGATCTAAACCAGAACTTACTTGTGCTTTCCTGGAATACTCAAAGTTCTTATGAAGACTTGTCCTACGTGGCACTGTGGATTTTCTCAATGATTACTTATGGCATGGCACGGCACGCTTAATTATACCGAATTAATTTTATACCCGTCTTGATCCCCCCAAACTGTTTTCATTTTGCAATTACATCCCGGAAGGTAGATTACTGTGTGAACCCGGCTATCCATCAATTGATATTTCTCAGTCTTGCAATGAAAGTGTGTCTCTACCAAACAGGCTTACTAAGTGTATTGTAACAGTTGTTCTTCCTCCCCACACAGATATTGTCCCAGTACACCACAAGATGCTTTGCATTCAGTGGGGGTGCAAGTTGCTCGCTGTAAATGGGTTTGATGATGAACCCTCGTCAGGAGTTAAAATCACAGATATGAGAATGTTTTGAATTGAATATTCTAATGGGGGAGCCTGGAGAAATAATCACTTCTGGTAACTGAAAGCTGTGAAAGTGTACAATAGCAACTTAGGTGATGAAGCAACAACAACTAGGAATTGGCAGTAGCGAGTCTGATAGCACTGACTAAGAATTATGGAAAAGCTACTTTCTCAAAAATAGGAGTGGAGACCATCAGTTGCATGTTGATGTCTCTAACTTTAAAGAGAAATACAATTAATATGGCACTAAACGAGCCCAGCTGTATCGGATATAATTTGTTCACAAAGAGTTACATGTATTATTATACAACAGTTAGTTCCGATTGAGTAATTTGATTGGAGGAGAGACATTCCATGAGTGCTGATGATAAAGTACAACATCGCCGGGACGTATAACAGCAAAATCACTCCGCTCACAGGTATTTTAATATCCGTTAATTACGCTGACTGCCACCCAGAAACTTAGCACTACATTGTTAGCAATAGTCAAGTCCCAGTCCATTTATGGAACTATATGCGCTGGCGAAGCCACATAACTTATTGAATAAACAAATTAATCATAATCTGTTGTCGCTTATTGCCGTAAACTTGTACGTAGCTTTTTTAGATCTGTTGTTTAAAAGCAACATCACACTCGAGGTCGTGATGTTGCTGAATATCATCTTGGCTGTGATATCTTCGGCACGCGGCCTGCGGCCCGGTGCCTAAGACCTCATCACTGCCGTGATGATATTCAGCCGCAACAACACTCCCTCTCGTGTGATATTGCTTAAATATCAGTTGCCGCATCAGTAAATACCGGAAGCATCCAATCATGCTGAATAGTCAACTGAAACTGTCCTTCAATTGTTCTTCATTGCCTTACTGTGAGGATGAGGGAATATCGGGGCTTCTATACTCACAGCCGACGAAAAAGCATGGGTAAATTTTTACCTCTATTTCTTCATGGGAATGTTCTCAGTCTTGGTTTTTTGATTTGTATTGCTCACAGGGATGTTTCTCATCTCAAAAATCATGCACTTTGGTGTTGGTCATGCTCAGTGATTTTAGGAGCTGTACACATAAAATCAGCTCATTCTATGGATCAGCTATTGGCTTGTCTTGATGGAGTGTCTTTTAGCGTCATTTGGTAAGGGTATATATTGCAAACATAAAATACGGTTTAACGTTCCCCTGATGGTTTGAGCATGCAGTGCTTATCACGTCAAGAAAGTCATCGTGCCCTTGGCATGTTGGAGGGAGGTTTGAATCAGAGCCAGATAGCATGCAGATTAGGTTGCAATCAGTCTACCAATGCTAGACTTGTCCAGCGCAACCGTGCCACAGGGTCAGTGAATGACCGCCAGCACCCAGGGAGACAGCGGGTGACCACCAGGCAGCCGGACCGGCAGATCCAGAACCTGCACCTGCGGGACCGTTTCCACGCTGCTTCCCGCACAGTATGAGAGACACCGGGTATAAACAATCCCTGCATAAGCAGCCCCACTGTTCGACGTCGGCTTCACAAGTTTGGGCTGAATGTGCGCAGACCAATGAGAGGCCTGGTTCTGACACCAGCACTATATAAGGCAGATGGTTTTAATGTTTTGGCTGGCTAGCGTACATTAATGGTAAGGTTGACAGTCCCGCATCTTTATGAGAGGCACAACATTGCCATAAGAGTAAATTTACCCCCTGTCACCACAAACCGGACCCAGAAAGCAACTACAAGGCACTGAGTGAGTGCAAACCTCCACTAGCACTTACTGTATAATCAGCTGCAGAATCCAGATCTGTTTCCAGATTGTTCTGGAAATTTAATCAGCTCTTCGCATTCATACAGTCCAACTTCCCAATCTGTTGAACAGTATATGAGTCATCCTGCTGACAAACACACAGTTGAACACGCGCTCACACACGCACACGCACACAAGTGATCACCGTACCTCCTGGATTAGGTGATCATATAATACACTCACACTCAATGAAAATGCATAGGTAAATATTTCACGTATTTTTAATATTATTTTTGGTCATATCAGTTCATCATTTCAGAAATAGGTAAGCATGGAAGTTTAATCTATCAACATGAAGAAAAAAAGCAAAAGACGATGGCTGCCAACTCATTGGAATCATGCTTCTCAAAGGTGTTCAATTCAAATTAAGGTGTCCATCAATACCGCGTATGTCCGACACCAACAGCCAAGCAAGCTGCGATTCTCCGCCTCATACTGGACGCCAGACGACGGATTCTGTTTTGTGGAATGTTCTCCCACTCTTCCTGAAGTGCTGCGATCAGCCCTTGCTGATTTACAGGGCTTCATCTCATTGTCTCACACAACAGTTGGCGTAACGTTCATTGTGTCGCCCCCACGTGTTCTTGTCCAGCAGCTCGATCCATGCAAATCCGTGTCTCGTCTCTGAACAGCACAGAGTTCCAGTCGTGTGCGGTCCATCTGTCATGCTGCCTGCACCACAAGGACCTTGCCTGACAATGTGTAGGTCCCCCTCGTGCCACCAAAATGACTCTGTCGCACTAACTTCCACTTGCTTACCTGGATCTAGGGTTTTCCAGCAGAACATTTCCCAAAGCATCACACTCCCTTCAGTAGCTTGCCATCTTCCCACAGTGCATCCTGGTGCCATCTGTTCCCCAGGTAAAAGATGCACATGTACCCATCCATGATGTAAAGGAACGGTTCCCAATTAACTAGTGGGCTTTCTTTAGGTGTTCCAGGGTCCAGTTCCCGTGCTCACATGCCCATTGTAGGCGCTTTCAGTGATGGACTGGGCCAGGTTATAGTGGTTAGTCTGACTGGTTTACAGCTAGCAGTCAGTTACTTGCGCATTGTGATTTATTCCTCAGGTAACTATCATTAAAATTCTCAATGATCTGTGTCACAGTAGCCCTTTTGTTGGTTTGGACCAGATGAGATAACCTTTGTAGCCCATCGATGAGCCTTGGGCAGCCAACACCCTTTTGCTAGCTCATAATTGCCCCTTGGATCAATCAGTGACCCTTGGATCACTGCTGGTAGGTACTCACATTAGCTGATTGGGATTTGCTCTGTGGCAAGACGCCATTTCATTCTGAAAAATGACTTCTTCATCTCCAAACCTATTTTCTATATTTGGAACCAGAAATTAGTCCAAAATTTCAATGTACACTTGCACAAAGACTGTTAAGATAATGATTGCCATCTTCACTGGTCCTTTACCTGACATGTGACCTCCTATCATAAATGAATGGGAACATTTGCTTGTTTACTATAAGCAGTCATCTTGGAATGACAGCAGACAAGAGTTCCAGCATAATTGCCTTGGCTAAAGCAGATTTGTGATTCATCATTGGATGTCGCTTTCATCCAATCATCTACACTCCATGATTGATGATTGCTTCGCCCTAACTCACTGTAACCTTGCTTCCTTGTGTTATGCTGTTAGTGTTTGTTTTCATTTAACTTTTCTGCATGTAAATCTCACTTCATTCAGCCGATTTCTTACAGTTCTGATGGAAATATTAACTCCTGTTTCTGCTCATTTGTTTTTCATTTGTTTTGTTGTGCATCCTCTGTAGGCCAGTTGCTTTGAGTTTTCCGTCCTGATGCACTGACCTCTTCCTTGGTCTATCCATGTTTTACTTTCATAACCTTCCCATTTTGTTTATACTTGCCCCAAATTTTAGATGCAGGTGACTGGGAACAATCAACATCGTTTGCCACTTTCCTTGTTTAATTTCCTTCATGGAGCAGCTTTATAATCCTTTCCATTGTTTTAATTGCCAGCTCTCCTGCTGTTGCCATGCTTCCTCTCGATTAGCCTAGTCCAGGCTGCCGGATAACTCAGTTAAGGTACTGCGTTACAGTACAGAAGTGACTATCATGTTGCGAGTTCGAGCCCCAGTCGTACCAACCGGCAGTGGTCGGCGGCTTCTTCAGCGTAGCGCACAATTGGCCATCGCGCTACAGGGTTTCAAATTGAGAAGGGACAGTCGGAAATGGGAAATAAATAAAACAGCTTTGTTCGTTGCTCAAGCGCCTCCTGTTGGCCAGACGGGCGCTCGTCAGGAAGATTCTAAGTCTGTTCATGTCCGGGGTATCCTCCGCCCTCATTCTGAACTTGCGAAGAATCCACCAATGAGTGTATAAGAAGCAGTGGCTGATGGGCACGTGCTTCGGAGGAGAGCCGTGAACTGTCTCACTATCCTGAGTTGGCAGGAAGGGGTCGCATACGAGCAAGACTTGTACATAGTTCACCAATTGGGCATTCCAGATTCGGGTGGGATTGGAGATGCCAAATTAAAAAAAAAAAATTAGCCTAGTCCAACACCTTATTCAGGTCTGGAAGCACTCTCTTTACTGTGAACTAATTGGCATATTCAAATTTGAATGAAAATGAATATCGCATGGTAATTCCATTATTTTTTCCTCAACATTGAGTCATTCCATTTTTTCCCTTCTACTTGATTACGAAGAAATAAATGTCATTAATTAAAATTAATTTAATCAACAGTAATTAGTTTGAGGTGTGCTTCATGAAGCCTGAATGTGAAGTCAATAAACCAAAATTGTTTTGTGTCTCATTTGTTCATTTGCTATGAAGTTAAAAAGCTGGATGAAAATCCTCTGTGTGGTGATTCCATCATTTTTTCCAGGGGTTGTTTTCGTCACACGTTTTCAAGGAGTCGAGAAAAAGCTGGCTGCCATTCTGACTTCTTTCTTTTTCATCAAAAGTAAGTTTGCAAAGTTCATATTGGCTCTGAACAATTGTGCAGAAACTGGAGTGCTAGAATTAGATTTGCAGAACAGTTTTTTCTCTTCTGAGGTCATGGCATGGACCCTTTTTCCAAAGCTCTGTGTAATAGAACATGAAAATACAGTGGGTGAATGAGTGGTATTAAAAGCCATGATGATGTCATACAGTGGATTCTGTTGCAGTCGTCACACTGTATACCTTCAAAAGTAATTAAATTCATGTTAGAACAATGATGTGCTGTTGTATTGTTTTCAATATAGTAGAGAGTGAATGGGCTTTTCAGATCAATCTGTTCTGATTGGATTTGCATTTTTTTTTTTATCATATGCGAACTTCTTTGTACTTGGGGCTGTAGAATTTCTCCACCTGCGGATCTTTCAGTTTTTAGGAAAGGTGTATGATACACAATTTCACATTATCGAAAAAACGTTTCTCTGTTATGCAATGACTAACATGTTTATTATAATTACTGACAAAAAAACCTGTGCTATGTGCAAGGGCTTGACTGCAGTGCATTATGGAGAGAAGGACATGAGCAGTTCATTTGAGTGATTACGCACACGCTGGTACCCATGATGACCTGTAAAGTATTGGCTGCTGATGTTAATAACATGCAACCCTGCTACATTAATAGTAACAGTGCTCATAGATTTTTCCCAACATGAATTCTGGTCAGTTCATTTAGCCTGCAGTAAATTTGATTGCAATGATAAACATGGTACAGTCGGAGAAGAGGCCAGTCATTTTGTAAATGATGCTGTTCTACCATAGTTTCTATTTTATTTTCAGCATCTCTGATGTTTCTCCCCAGGAGCATGGGGAACGAGCAGCCCAGTGTATATAATGGTTGCTGTGGGAGGGCGAGTCTAAGCTTTGTCTTTGAAATGTGCATCTGTTTATGAGCCCTGTCAGCGCAACAGCTTCAGTGATCAATGATGTTCCATGTCAGTCTCAGTAGCCCCAGAGGGCCACTCACCAGATCCATCTCGCTCGTTCTCTTCATCAGGGATGTCGACTGTCCAGGCTGTTATATTTGCAATGCATCTATCTTCGCACAGTATAGCATCCTCAATGGTGCATGGTTGGTTGTGCATTATTTATTGAAAAACAAAAACATAAAGATGTGTTTTGACTTTAGCTCTGTGTTTGGGGATTAAATAGACTGCTGTATGGAGCTGAATTTGTCCTTGGAACAAAGTCACTAATTTTCCATGCATTCCCTTTTTCTGCAAATGATGTCAGTTAGATTCTAACGCTTAAAAAAAATGGTTAAACACAGGCCACAAGACCGTGTCACAATGATTTAGATATGTCAGTAGGCTTGGTAATTGCAGTTTGGTGCAAATAATATCAATAAACACTAACTACGTATTCAAATCTTGATTTCTTTTAATGTGAAGATATGCATCTATTAATTTGGATACAATGTACAGAGCTGCGAAACAGTATGCGCCCCCTCCTGATTTCCTCAACTTTGGCTGCCGCAACAGATGCTGGAAGCTTTCAATAAGTAGACATCAGCTTTTCACATCTGTGGAAGATTTGTTTTTTTGCCCATTCTGCATCTGCTGAACTGCTTAAAATTCTAGCCATAGGTGCAGGCGCCTGCGTCTAGATCACTGCTCAACTCAGGAATTGCTGGCTGTCCTGGTCTTAAAACAGGTTCTTAATATTCTCCTATTTTCAAGAATAATCTAATTTTTTATCTTATTTAGAAATCTGTTTAAAAATGCTGTTCATTAACAATGGCTTCAGACATTTATTATTATTATTATTCTTTCATTATTATTTTTTTTTGCGCAATGTCTATTTTGAGCAACTTATGAAGCACTTGCATGAACATTACAATAGGCCTTTGGTTTAATGACAAACTTTTCATTATGTGTAATCTCAATACAAGTTAGTACTTGTTCTCAGCATCAGGATGTTCTTAATGTGTTCTTGATTTAAGGGCATTGTTCAGCATAAAATTTTGTATAAGGAAGGTTCTTCTGAAAATAAAAAGAAGTGTACTAACAGTACTCTCCATCTTCTCCATTTGTTAACTGACTGGGCACTACAACTGTCTGGAATAGGCTAACGGATTTTCTGCCAGCCATTGCATTATCAAGTCTCCAGATCTCTGCAACTGACTTGGCATATTTACCACTAGCCTCAAAATTACCATTAAAATACTATTTTACCCTGAATAATATGTGATCTGTGGTGATCAGTTATTGCTGTCAGACAAAAGTTGCGGACATCTTCCTCAGCCCAAATACAAACTACTCCAGGTGTTGATGGAAAGTAGAGAAAGTTGAAATTTAGCTTTTGATTAATCATTCAGATAATTTCCATCCATACGTCTTCATATTGTAGCCCACCAGTTTGAGGATGCTAAGTCAAAAAATGCAAGTAAAAAGTTTCTATCAAGTACAATTTTTTTCCCCATTAAATAATAATGAAGATTTTCCTTATTATATCATATATTTCAGCTGTTATGCACTGATCAAAACAGTAACTAATGCAGTCAAATTTCAGACGTTTTGGTTTTAATATACGTAGCAGAAAACATCTGGATCACGTTTGCATTTTCTCCTGACAGTGGCTGTATTACTACGCCTGAGATCAGGATAAGACATGAAATAATATCTTTAGAATCATTCAGACGTGAAAATCAGCCAAGAATTGAACAAATAGTTCTCACCTGGCTCAGTGGAAGATGGAAATGATGTCTTTGTTGCAGTTTTTCTGGATATTGAGGGATGATACAAGACTCCTGGACTCACTCCTGGACTCAAGCGGTTGTTGAAAGTGACAATGATATGAAATGCACATCATACATTCTGAGAAAAAGTGAGAGGCTAGAGCAAAACAGACACTCTTTTTGGAATCAAAAAATGCAATTTATTGTTGAATACAGAGCACAATAAATAATTAAATGTGGGCGTGGTTTAGGCAAACCATCACCAATGAAATAATTCTTACTCTCACGAGGACCTAAAACAAACAGTTAATAAATTGTGATAGGGGACGTGGGGTGGGGCCAGCTCAGACCACAAAAACAAGAACTCTGCTGAGACAATGTTTTCCCATTCTTGTGTGACGTCTCTACTTTTTGCGGTCTGCTTTGTCATATTTTTTGTTTCATAATGCGCAGAATATTTTCAGGGGGTAAGAGGTCTGGACTGCATGCAGGCCACTTTAGCTTTGGAGACCTGTTGTAATACCTGCAGAATGCGGTGCTTGGCATTGTCTTGCTGAAAGAACTAAAGCCTTGAAAAAGACATCTGAATAGCAGTATACACTACCGCTCAAAAGTTTGGGATCACTTGGAAATTTTCTTGTTTTCCATGGAAACACACATGAAATTAGTCTGAATAGGAAATACAGCAAATGAACAGAACGTGCTGACATTGTCTGAGTTAGAAATAATGATTTTAATGGAAAATGATGAATATGTACTTCAAACTTTGCCTTCATCAAAAAAAAAAAAAAACACCTTCACGGTGGATACTGAAACTGGTGTTTGACGGGAACTATTTAGTGCAGCTGCTAGTTGAAAACCTGTGAGGCGTCTTTGTCTTAAACTACACACTCTCAGATATTTGTCTTCTTGCACAGTTGTGCACCGGGGCCTCCCACTCCTTTTTTCTGTCCTTGTTAGTGCCAGTTTGTGCTGCTCTCTGAAGGGAGTAGTTGACAGCATGGTAAGAGATTTTAAGTTTTCAATTTCTCGCATTGAATACCCTTCTTTTCTAAGCACCAAAATAGACTGAGAGGTCTCTAAAGGAAGTTCTTTCTTTCTGGCCATTTTGAACCTGTAAACAAACCAACAACTGCTGATGCTTCAGGTACAAACCAACCTCAAGAATGCAATGCTCCCTTTTGCGCTCCCTTATTAGTTCAATGGTATTCAGCTTCAACACATTTGCAGAAGGGTTTTCAAATAATCACTTAGCCTTATAAAATGTTTAACTTGGATTAGCTGCCATACCAGGAGATTGATGCAGAGGACTGACAGTTGCTGATAATAGGCCTCCATGCAAAAATGTAGATCATCCTTTGAAAATCATCTGATTAATTTTAATTGTTTGTGAAATGAAAAAAAATGTTTGTGAAATGCATGACAATGTATTTTTCTTTGGAAAACAAAGAAATTTGCAAGTGATCCCAAACTTTTGAGTGGTAGTGTATGTTGCCTTAAAACCTTTATATATCATTCAGCACAAATTAAAAAATTGTCCATGAAATGTGTAGTAAAGCACTCCCATACCATTTTGAATGCTGGCTTTTGAACTGTGCACTGATAACAAGCCAGCTGGTCCCTGTCCTCTTAAGCCGATTTCCAAAAAGGATTTCACACTTTGATTGGTGAGACCACAGGCTTGTTTTTCTGCTTTCCTCAGTCGATCTTAAATGAGCTCAGGCCCATGGAAAGCAGAAGTGTTTCTGGATCTTGTTTATATCTGGTTTTATCTTTACATGGTAGAGTTTTAACTCGCATTTGTGGATGACAATGATTTTCACTGACAATGATTTTCAGAAGTGTTCCTGAACCCATGCAGTGATTTCCATGACCGAATCCTGCATCTTTTCAAAGCAATGCCACCTGGGGGCCTGAAGATTACGGCCATTCAATATTGGTTTTTGGCCTTGTTCTTTACGTACAGAGATTTCTCTGGATTCTCTGAAACTTTCAATGAGATTATGTACCAAATGAAATCCCCAAAATCTCTGCGATTTCACAATGGGAAATGTTATTCTTAAATTTTTGAACAATGTGCCCATGTTGTCTCACTGAGTGATGAAACCCCTGCCATCTTAACCTCTGAAAGACTCAGCCTCTCTGGGATGCTCTTTTTATATCCAGTCCTGTTACTAACCTGTTGCCAATGAACCTAATAAGCTGTGAGATGCTCCACAATTGTGTATTTTTTAAATCATCTTACAACTTCTCCGGTATTTTGTTACCCCTTTCCACACTTCTTTGAAATGTGTTGTTCGCATCAAATTCAAAATGACTGGACATTTCTCAAAAAAACAATAACATTCCTCAGTTTCAGTGTGTGATACGTTGTCTTTGTACCATTTCAACTAAATATAGGTTTTAAACTATTTCCAAATCATTGCGTTGCTTTTATTTACATTTTACACAACAACCCAATTTTTTTTGGAAAAGGGGATATAATTGAATCACCTGTGAACTATTTATCTATTTACCCCTGGAATACTCCAAATGGGTGTTTTTCTAAGGATTCTGTGACTTCTCCAGTTTTTCCATCCACCTGTCCCATAAGTTTTGGAATGTATTGCATGCATCAAATTCAGAATTCATGAACAAAAATCTATGCAGCTGATGGGGTGAAATGTCAAATATTTTTATGCTGTTTTCCCCTAAAAGTATGCTAAAGAGAATTTCCACATCACAGAATTCAGTTTTTATTTGCATGTTACACACTGTCCCAGTTCTGGCAGAATTTAGGTGGTAAGTGCAAGGGAAGGGGAAGGGGAAAAAAGTGTTTTCACCACCTGCTACTCCGTTCCATGATCATTTGGACTAAGGCCACGATAATTATCTTGTAGTTACTTAATTAGTAATGAAGAATAGTACTTTTATAATTGCAAACAAAATTACTGATTATGGCCGCGTTTCCCAGTTAAGAGCTTTAAGGCTCCAAAGAAGAGTTCAGCTAAGAGGGAGCCTTGTAGGCTAAGAAGGAATCTGGGAAACGCGTTTGCTTCTTACTGGAGCCTTAAGAATGATCTTAAGAAGCTCTTAGCGCTACGATCTTCTTAAATGAATCTGGGAAACTCGGCCTATGTTGTTTTTATCCCGACATTTTTAGGCATTGCTAAGCAGAACTTCAATGCGAAAATGTTAGTTACTGCCGTCATGGCATTGCAGGTAACACTATGGCAAAGTGACTCATCCATTCCCATCTAAAACTGAACATGGTGAAGACATCATCACACACCTGCACGTCTTGGCCTGTTGGTCTATCATCGCCAGTTGCAGTCCGTGTCTTTGGTATCTTACAATCGCCAGGCCTCTTCCAGAATAGAAGCCTAATGAATTTTACCTTTGTAGGTCAAAGGTCAAGGTCACAAACAATTTCTGAAAATTGTCAGTGGAGGTGGCACAGCTCTAGTTTATGTTATGTGTGATCAAATAGACACCAGGAGCGAGGTGAAGGGGAATGAGGAGTTTATTTAAACAAAAGCAAAACAGGCACGAGGGCCAACAAAAAACTTGGCCCAAAGGGTTGCAAAAGACAAACTAAGAGAGCTTCACGGAGCTAATAACTCAGGATCAAAAACGACGAAAAACAAAAAGCCACTGTAAACTCCAGGGAGAAAACCATGAACAGAAATAAAACAAATGTCAATAACAAGACTTGGCTTGGAAAACAAAACGCTATATACAAGAAAACAAGAACTGTGAAAAGCATGAGACTTGAGCAGAAACTTGGCAACAAATCTTGGGGACAAGGACAAGGACAAGGACAAGGACAAGGACAAGGACAAGGACAAGGACAAGGACAAGGACAAGGACAAGGACAAGGACAAGGACAAGGACAAGGACAAGGACAAGGACAAGGACCAAAACTTGAGACACTGTCTGCCAGCCAACTTCCACCGCATCCAGATAAAGGGTGAGAAATCAAGACATGAGGGGCAACACCTGGAGAAGGAGAACAAGAGGCAGGGCAAGATCATGACATGGACCAAGATTGGATGACAAGACTTGCTTATTAAGAGAATGAGCGTGCTCAGCTTAAGTACCAATTAAGTATGCAGTTTGAAAGCAGCATGAATGTTAAGAACAGAAAAGCACAGCAAATCTTGAAATAGCAAAGCAGGAATCATGACAATAAACTCCCTGTCTAAATTAGTAATATTAGTAATGTGCCTATTTACGAATTACACCACCCAGTGAATGTTAGTAAATGTTAGTAACAAAAACAGTTAATTGTCAATTAAGCTTAGAGAGCCCCGAATCAGCACAGCACAGAAGGAAGGGTGAAATACCAAAGCCAACCATAGCTCTGAAATGTGCAACAACGAAGGCACGGGGCGGAACGCAGACAAGCGGTGGAGTGGCTTGGCAGACCTGGCGAAAACAAAAACATGGAAAAGTAAAAACATGGACTATAAATGTGAAACATGAAATGCAAAAACCAGATACAAGAAACTGTTAAAAACTGTGACATGAACTATGAAACTATGAACTATGGAATCTTGAACATGAAACTGTTAAAACCATAAATGCAGTCCTGGCCAAAGGCCAGAACCCCGGAACACAACATTATGTTTCTGAAAAAGTAATAATCCACCAGTTTGCACAAGCATGTTAATTGAAAATATATTTTTAATGCTAAAATATATTTATTGTTGTTATCCATGAAATTTTGAGTCTACTGTTTTACAAAAAAACTGAAAAAATATAATGTAGTTAAGCACTACATTTAAAGATGCCAAATAACAGTTATTTACATGCATTCGTGAACTTAAAAATTAGTTTTAGTAGTTGAATGCAAGCATGCAAGCTGTTATCAAGGCCAAAGGTGGAAATACAAAATATTAAGTTTTTTGGTTTTTATGTGTGAATATAGACTATTTAGTTGTTTCAGTTTGTTATTTGCCATAGAAATAACAATATAATTTTTAGTTTAAAACAAGTTTTTGACAAATTTCTCAAATATTTGTTTTCTCGTTTTTATGACAGGTGTCATAAAATAAATTTGTTAAGGACTGTATATTATTCAGGTTTTTGCTATTTTTGCACTTTTTTACTTATAATAAAATTGTTGCTGGGGACCAGGGGCCACAACCAGGACGGCCTACCCCAGCCTGACACAAGCCAACCACCACTGCAAGAAGGCGCCCAAGTTCAAAGCAGGGGATCCCGTATGGCTGTCCACCCGCAGTATTAACCTCTGCCTCCACTGCTGTATGTTAGTAACCCAATTTGTGGGGCTTTTCTGTGCACTATAACATGCCAAAGAGGTGATCTAACCTACAACTCCCAGCTCATCTCTGCATTTCACTCTCCTTCCATATTTCTCTCCTTTGGCTGGTGATTCCTGGTTCCCTGGCAAGGTGTTCCTCCCAATACCCCACCTTACACAGCGGTGTAAGGAGCACTGGCCTATAGAGTTCAGGCACTCCTGACTCCTGGAACCCGGGGGCAGTCTCTAGTATTTGGGGAATTGGGAGGGGTATGAACTAGAGGAACGTTGCTGTGAGCCCACTGTCGACCTCCCAGGTTAATCAGTGTTGTTGGCTGGACCGTCCAACTTCAGGTCTATGTTCCAACCACCAGGATGGTGACAACCGACGATTGGAACTTTGCTTGAGAGGGCGGGGATGGTACTGTCACGCCTGTCTCTAGCCTACTTCAACCTATCCTGATGCTTATCATCCTGGCATTCAATTATCATTCTCACCCGTCCTCAGTCACTGCTGTCACTACGCATTTCCATTCAGACCTTCATCAGTGGTTCAGTGAGTTGCATCATCTATAAGGAAACCATTCTGTGCTCCCTCCTCCAACTGATTTCCAAAGGTGTTTGTCAAAGCCTCCATAAGGCCGTTTTGATGAGCGAATGAAGTGTTGTGTGCGAACATCAGTGTGATGCCTCCAGTATTACAATATTTTGATTAAGTGATTCTTGATGAACCTAAGTTTTGTAATATGTCATGCACATTTTCATGTGATTCACACAGAAGAAAACTGCAGCATTTGTCATCAAACAAGGATCTCACCAGTAGCTTTTATTGCCAAATTGACTATTGCCAGTTCAATTCGTCTTTGTGATTATGTGATTCGGATCAATATAGCGACTACCCACTTTGATATTGTGTACTTTTATTATTCTTGATGAAAATTCCCAATAAGAATAACTACAATTATAGTATTGGTAATTTTGTGCAAATTTAGTTTATTACTTAAATAAAATTAACTGTATTTTAATAATTTGTCCAAGGTGATATTGTCCTTTTTTCAGCAGGAGTAGCCCGTCATTCTTAGATATTAAACCCCTTTTATGTGTTTGGGTTTATTAACTTGTAAAAATGTTAGACTTTACATCATATAATTAATTACTTTAATTATAGTCCAATCATCATATGCTCCGTAGTCATCGTGACCTCATGCGTTCTCGTTGTATATAGCCTACAAGCATCAGTGTGTGGGGTCAGAGCATGTACTATCTGCGTGGAAGCATCTCTGTTGGCTTTAGGGTTAGGTTTTTCATAGTTTATTAAACTCAGTTTTATTTTTTAAGTATAATTGTCCCAAGTTTACGCCGGGGAGGTCGCTTACTGTGGACACTGTGATGACGCAGCGTCTGCATCTCTCGTTCTCATTTGCTTGGTTTACTGACGCGATCCAACATCCACGCAGCCCGCGCTGCTTCGCTTTCCATTGCACTTTATCCATCCCTTCTTAACTAAAAAAAATTCTACATACTGAACTGGTAGACATGCTGCGTGGCAACCACCTCAATATTTTGGGGCAAACATGGACAGGATGCTTGAACTTTTTCCGATGCACTTTATTTGTATTTGCTTTAAGTGTGGATGTACTGAAGACCGTATCAGGTAAGAAAAAAAAAGTTATTTGCTCAACATGCGTCTTTCTTGATTGCGCGACGGTCTAGTACGCTGTTTGTATGTAGTCATGCTACAATTTGTATTCATTTAGCGGAGAAGTTTCTCGCAGATTCGGGGGTCGCATGAACAGATGCGGTGGAATGCCACGAAAAGTCTCAGGCAGAGTGAAACCAGATGTGGTGTAGCATATCTCTTAAGCTTGCGTGTGGGTGTTTTGTCTGTTGGGGAAAGGACGGGGATTGTAGCCTACAAAGCATTTTTCCTATTGAATAATGTTGTTCTGTTTTCCCATTTGAATAGCTAAAGTTTTCCTATGACAGTGAACAACGTGGCTCAAAGTTGGCGGATAATCTGTTAACAGCCTAAATCAGAAGTTGCGTACGTGTTGCATTGACCGCCATTAGGCACTGCATAAAATATGTGACATGACATCCTAGAAGTGCATGTATCTTTACTAAGCTGTTTTTATTTTTGATCTGTTTGTTTTGTACTGTAATTCCTTAAGTTATTCAGTGCCTACTTTATTAAGCAATTTTAAGTATTTTACTGCAGGGATTTAAGTGTTTTGATGGAATGGAATTAAAACTGAGCACAATTTTCGAACCGCCTACTGTACTGAACGGTCCGGCAACGCTTTTTTCTTTAGAGGTGTCTGTACCGATGTCATGGCATTTTCATCTGTTAGGGGTGATATTATGAATTTGGTGGAATGTCTGTTTTTGTTTTGTTGACATATTTGCCAAGCTTGGATGAGGAATATGGTCTTGGCTGGCCGTGATTCTGTCGCGATAAATTTTGGGAGTGAAGTATGGTTGCCTGGACTAATTCGACCTACTGTGCGGAATGGGCGAAAAAAGTAATGGTTGAGGACCTGAGACCGATTGTAATGACGGGTCAAACCCGAGATCGGGTTACAAGGGCCCCACCTCCCAACACCAGCACACGCGAAGGTATATTTCCTAGCATAAGTTTGGATTGAGTTCAGTCCTGAGGTTTAGTCGTGTTATGGCACTCTGACTTTGCGAAGTTTCAATGGTGTAACCTCAGTAAATAACCTCAAATTACGTGTAGCCTACCGCATGGAAACAGGTAAATATAAATAAAAAATAATAATAACAATACTTGATATAGAGGTGTCCACAGTTTGGATTTTTTAAGAAAATATATTCGACAAAATAGACAGATTTAGCTATTCTCCATTTTACAACAAATTCAAATCTAGCCGGTTTGAGATTTGTTCCACGAAAAGGACAGCAAACCAGATTGAAGATTGGGCATTTTTTATTTTGTAATATAAAGGTAATTTTTTTACACAGTCCCATTTCCAAAAAAGTTGGGACTGTATGGAAAATGGTTGTAAAAATTCCCCATATTTATTTAATTGATAACATCACACGACAGAATATTTCATTTAAGTAACTTAATTACTTTTATTTGGAAATACATGCTCAGTCAGAATTTGATGTCTGCAGCGCAGAAAAGTGGGGATAGGGGCAGTGTAAGACATAAAAAGTGGTGGAATGTCAAAAATATGAGTTTATTGGTGTTGAACGTATTGAAGCCAACCATTTCACCAAAAACTGCATGATTAAATCATCCAATGAATTCAGAACATATTTCATTGTATTGTTGAAAGGATTGGGGATTTCATCCACTACTAGTGCATAACATTATATGGAGAAATCTCTATAAGGATGAGGTTGAAAATCAGTAGTTCCTACTAAGTACCCCTAATTGTCTGACCTTCAGATAACACTTAGTTGAAAACCTGCATGCTTTTGTGATGGATATAACTATATGGGCTGGAGTTTTTTGGGCAGAACTCTGTCAGTAAATACAATTGATCATTAAGCCCTTCAGTGCCAAGGTCTTTTATACTCTCGACACCCCTGTACGAGGTTTTTTCAAGGTGAAGTGCGACTCATCTTAGAGCCATCTTTAAAAAGCTCTTGTGATTTGTTTTTCAAGTAAATATCTAAAATATTTTACTTCATGTTATTCGAAGTCTATCGTTCAACATCTACTGTCAAAATCCTTTTATCTCTTTTCCTTTTTTTGGGCAAAAGTTGAGAAATTTAAATTTAAGTGAAATATCTGGAAACATTGGCCAATGCACAATGCCACTTTGCAATCTGCACACTCATAACAACTTTCCTCACACCTACCATTGCAAGAACACTCTAATCCTTGCAGGATATTGCTATTTGTCAGTAGGTGGAAGGAGGAAAGAGAAGTCCCTTTCTGTAAGATGAAGGGGTTCTCAAAAGATGGGCGCCCCCCATTGGCTTGGGCACAAGCTACATGCTTTTTCTCTGATAGACTGCAGAGGCCCTGAATACAAAATTGACGAAGGGAGAGGGATTTGCAAGCTTTTGCACACTACACAGTTGTACATGACAATGTCTCGTGGAAAATATTTTCTTAAAAAATGTTATACACTTTCTCGTACATGCATGCAGGAAATCTGGTCCCTTTGCAGTAAAGAGAATCTTACATAAGTGGGTGTGTCGTATGAAAATTATGGATAAATTTTGTAATAATTCCCATTATGTTTAGGGAAAGGTATAGCGTATATGCTAGCTAGCTAGCTAAGTAACATTAACTTAGTTTTGAGTGTGCCACATTGCTGGCTCACTACAACGCTAAGCAATACTGATTTAACCAACATTACACTTGGTATTCAGTTAGGCTAAACATGATGTAACGCGGAGTGTTTTTTTTCCCCACACGCTCTCAGCCACCGATATTTTAGCAAAAGCGGTGCTACCCTAGGGTAATATCAAAAATATGTCATGAGCTGGGCTGAGGGAAAAG
This sequence comes from Gymnothorax reevesii, assembly GCA_029721435.1. Lineage (NCBI taxonomy): Eukaryota > Metazoa > Chordata > Actinopteri > Anguilliformes > Muraenidae > Gymnothorax > Gymnothorax reevesii. The sequence continues at coordinate 30,826,107 of CM056584.1, read as the reverse complement.
TACTGCAGTTATGTGATAAGAATATTTACCCATAAATTATCAAAAAGTTGTGTGATACAACCCTTGAGATACAGGGTTGGTATCACACGCGTGTGACACAGCTTTCTTGCATCACAAATGGTCAGATTTAGTTCATAGACAAACATAAATATGTTCGCAAGGGTAACTTTACCAATTCTGCTGGTAACTGTTCACCATCACTAGTGTTAGCTTCTGGTTGACAGTTCATTCAAGTCAATGAGAGGAATAATTAATTAGCTAGCATTCTAAGGCTTTTGACCAGTAAAGTATAAGTTACACATGTAACTGTTGTCATAGATGCTTGAATTTATTAATTTAATGGCGAAAATTGCTAGCATGCTAACTAGCGAATTATTCATCCCATTGACTTGAATAGACTGACAACTGAAAGCTAATCTTAACGCTATTTTTTCATTTTCCAAATCATTTATGGGATAAATAGAATCTCAAATTTGTGAGCCCAAGATATCAAATTTATGAAACTCAAGTTGTAATTTTCTTTTTTCCTTGCTGAAAACTCAGAAAAATGAAAATTACTACGCTCATTGCATAAATTTTATATCTCGGGCTTAGTCATTGGAGATCCTTTATATATGATATGACTATGGCTGTAAAAGTAGCTACATTAGTGTTGTAGTTGAAGTGATAACTAACACTAACGTTGGACTGGGTGGTTATACTGATGGCTTTTTGACTATAGCCAGCCAGATATCCTGCGTGCTAGCCAGCTAGTATTGCTTTGAAATATGAGCTGCACAGAATAATATGTAGCATTTCTCATTAGTTATCTACCTAGCTTGCGGTTAAGACAGTACAAGCGAACAAATAATAAATGATTTCATTTATTGAAGAAAGAAGGCTCTCTGGCCCTACCTGGCCCTGTGTGAAAAAAAATAATTGCCCCCTTAGATACTTAATCCACCAGTTACATTTAAAGGCAAAGGCAAGTGATACCACATATGCACAGAAATGCAAGGAGCAGACTTTTTGCATTTCAAATTGTGCAGTAATTATTTTTTACTTTTTTTTCCCTCACCGAATAAACAGTAAAAGATGCCAAAGTTAGTTATTGAATCATTTCTTTGTGCGCAGCCATGTCAAAGCATTAGCCTATCAGGAGAGTCCTGTGCCTCTTCATGTAAGATGTTAGTTGTGCCGTATGAGTATGTCAAGCGGTGTAAATAAAATGTGATCTAACGGAGAAGACATGCTGCTGTTTTTCTGCTGAAAGGGGCACATGCGTTGTAGAGTCCAGTTGATTAACATTTTCTGTGCGATATCAAGGGAGCAGGAATACCAAGTGCATGCTCATTAGTAGGCTACGTGTGAAAAGCATACCTTAGTCGCTGTTTTAAATACAAATGACGGCCTGCAAAAGCGAAATTGCTAGAGTAACCGCATTTATCTTTGCCGAAACCCATGAAGAAGAAATTATACCATCAATCCATATTTCTTTGGGCAAAAACTCATTGAAAGTGTGAAGGTAAACCGGTGATAAGGTAAACCGGTGAATTCGCGGTGGAGTTTCAATCTGTTTGCATCGCGTGCATCCTTGAGAAGTTTGGGAAGTTTTTAACAAGCAACTGTCTTTAATGTTCGCAGAACCTGTTTGTCGCAACATTTTGTCTGACATGCAGCGGTCTTAGATACTTTTGCGACCACTTCCAGTTTGACGGCCGCCATGGGACGACGTAATCAACGCAGGCTGATTTAAAAGCATTAATAACGCTATGAAAACCCAAACTATGACAAACTGATGCTACGAATAGGCTCTACAATCAATAAAGATAATTTTTACCGAAAAATTTCAATAAATTTCTCAAGGATGAACGCGATATAAACATATTGAAATGCCTACACCTTACATCTCCTATGAACTTGAAATAGTTGTACCAACGTTTTCACGATGCGCTGCTTCGTCGCGCGCATGCGCCCTGGCTGACATAGTCCCTTGAAGTAAACTTGTGCAAAAAGAACATGATTCTCTCAGAGAAAGTTTTAAGTCTCAAACTGACGTGCCACAGGATTCCCATGTCAAAAGCTGTCATACTAAAGAAAGTGGTTGAAGTATGTCAGCATCGTTGTCTATGAACTTACCTGTAATTCGTTCTTATGCTGCCAGAATTTTTGCCTCACTCTTATCTAGGGAACCAGCGTTTAAAATATGGTTTCAGCTGTAAACAGACAAGATGGCGACGTACACAAACTTGCATGATATGGCTTTCATGATTTTCCAAATACAGTAGAGAAGCACGCATGAAATTCATAGTAGGTCTGTTTCAAAGCTCCAGCTCATACTCTTTTCAGAGTTTGGCAACTTTTTTTGTCTTTTCCTTAAGTGAGTTCAACTTCACTAGACACACCCGGGAATGATCATTACGGGCTCTTCTGAATCGAAACGTCACTTAAATAGAACCTGTTATGCAGTATGAAGTAGGCAATAAGCAGCACTTGATCCCATGATCTAAAGTGAAGAACAGATGAGAAACAAAGCTTTTGATATCTACGGGTTTGGTAAGCATTGCAAAGCCATTTCTCAGGCTCTGGGACTACTGCAAACCACAGCGAGAGCCCTTTCCTGCAACTGGAGGAAACACTGAACAGTAGGGCTGTGACGGTTCACAGATGATCCGTGGTCCGTGCGGATCACTCCTGGATCCGCGGCCTGTCACGAGCTGCGGATTGATTTCTTTACGGCTGGCGGGTTTATGCCAAGTACAGATACCGTCCATGGTTTGTGCACTGCAATGGCCCCAAACTTTCCAGATTAGAGATGCGCTGCAAAAACAGAAATGAACGCGCTGCAACCACCTAAAACACTCTTAAAGGTTCCTTGCAGATGCAAAGGAAAGCGATGCAATAATCAATGACTGAAATGATGTGAAGGATATCAAAATCTGCAGGTGCAAGGAATAGTGATGCTATAATCAATGACTGAAATAAAGCAAAGGATATCATTCAAAAATCAGTTTCTTCTTAAGTTTGATATGTACATGGTATTGCAGTAGTTAAGTTACCATTAACTGTGAGTCTGCTGAGATTTGACTCAATATTTGATAAAACTTATAATATAGGATATCATCAGCACCATGTGAAATAAATGTAATGGAGTTTGTATATTCAATTTATTTTTAGAAAAAATATTTACAGTGCTGATGTATCCCTTTCTACAAGCACAACATAATGGTTGAAGTTTAGAAAAACACGATGAATGTCAAAAGCATTGTATTTGTGGGCCTCCTAGTTCATGATCAGAATGAAGGGCAAGTTGTCATGGTTTTGCCCCCGCCTGCTGAAGTAGGCTGGCACTGGGACCAAGTACCCAAAAGCACAGGCTGAGTAAAAATCGAAAAAAAAATAAATTAAAAAAGATGCTTCACAAAATGCTACTGCACAGGACTAAGGTGCAGCCACCCCTTAAATAGCAGTCCTTTACCTCCACGAGCCACACCTGTCACCCGTTAAGGTGGAGGTGAAGAATGCAACAGGGGTAGGGACTGCAAGGACAAACCCTTACAGTACGCTCCCCCCAAGGCACGCCTCCTGGCGTGCCACGAACCAAACGGCGCCCGCCACCGGAGCCACACGGCGCCCAAACCTGGCGCCCTTCCTCCGGACCACACTGCTCCCCAGGCTGGAGCCCTGGACAATAGCAACAACTGCTGCTGCTCCCCTCAACCTTAGCCTGGCTGGGTCCCGAATTGGCAGCAGCATTCTGTCACGGTTTTGCCCCCGCTGGCTGAAGACACGAAGCCGGCGGGCATTTGGACCATGCACCCAAAGGCAAGTGAAGCGACCCAAATGCACAGGCTGAGTAAAAATATAAAAACTCTTTAATTAAATACATAAAAACAGCTCATAAAGGGAGCAGCAGCATAAACACACACCAGGGACCTCCCACACACACACACACACACACACCAGGGACCTCCCCCCCCCACACACACACACACACACCCCCACACACACACACACACACCAGGGACCTCCCACACACACACACACACACACACCAGGGACCTCCTTCACAAAATGCAGCTGCACATGAATAATGCCCAGCCACCCGTTCAATAACAGTCCTTCACCTCCACCTCAACAAGCCACACCTGTCGCCCGTTAAGGTGGAGGTGAAGAATGCAACAGGGGGAGGGACTGCAAGGACAAACCCTTACACAAGTGGGAATAATTTGCACAATCTAAAAAATCTATGTGAAATTTCAGATGTATTCTGAAACCTCACATAGCAACCTCAAATTGTATTCAAATTCATTCTAAATCTGTGTATAATCTGCAATCACATGCTTGTGAATGGAAAGGAATAATTTGATTGAATTTAAATGAAGGGAAAAGTTCAAAAGGTCAAACTTTCAACATAATTCTGTCTTCGTAAGCAAAAGAGGAACATGAGTTTTCCATTATAGCATAATAAAGTTGTTATGTCTTACATTTATATTTTTTGAATTGCTGCGGAGGAAATGGGAAGTGGTCTTCATATACCGTGACTGAAATACTGCTAAGTTGTGCGGTCAGTCAGTCAATCAATGGTCTGATCAGAGAATCAGTGAGTAGGTATGTGTCTCGTACCCCATGTGCTTAAGCACACCTTAAAGTTAAAAGAGAAGAGATTTCCTTGCTACTTCAGTATAGTGGATATCACTACATATTGCACATTTTCATGCCATTAGTCCGGTCTCTCACTTCTAGAACCCGGGGACTCATAAGGTAAATTGACCCCTCGACAGAGCATTGAAAGGAGTCATAAGATTTATTTTTATTTTTATTCAACCCTTATTTAAGATGTCTTTCCCAAAAGCGGCCTCAAAATCTATCATAAAAAGCCACGGCGCTACCATCACTATCCTGTACTCAATAAATATGAAATTTTAAACTTTGAGAATCTGATAAAGCTCTCAAATGTCTGCTTACTTTTTAAAATTATTCACAATGTTGCAGGTCTCCCCTTGAAAAAATATTTTACACTCTGTTCTGAAAAGTCAACAAGGACGACAAGATCTGTTACAAGGGGTGAGTGTAGTGTACCCCAACACAACACTGCATTTGGGAAGTCATCATTTTTACCCCTCGGGCGACTCTGGCCGGTGGGGTATTGTCGTCACCTGCGTGTCTGTCTGTCGTCTGTTGTCCGTCCATGATTTTGTCCGGGCCAGTACTCGGCAACTAATGATCGCAGCTTCACACGATTCGGTTTGGTGACTCACCATGACCCATAGATGTGTAATGTCAGGTTTTTTGCTGGATTTGACGTTTGACCTTAGCACTGTGACCTTGACCCAGAAAATCTTGTTTGGGTGACATTGTCCAGGCTAGTACTCAGCAACTAATGAGCGCAGCTTCACCAAATTTGGTATGGTAACTCATTATGATCCATAGATGTGCAACGTCAGATTTTTTGCTGGATTTCACTCTTGACCTTAGCTCTGTGACTTTGACCCTGGAAATGTTGTCTGGGTCAGTACTAGGCAACAAATTATTGCAGCTTCACCAAATTTGGTATGGTAACTCACTATGACCCATAGATGTGTAATGTCAGGTTTTTTATTGGATTTGACCTTTGACCTTAGCGCTGTGACCATGACCCTGGAAATATTGTCCGGGTCAGTACTGGGCAATTAATCCTCACAGCTTCACCAAATTTGGTATGGTTACTCACTATGACCCATATATGTGCACCGTCAAGTTTTTTGCTGGATTTCACCTTTGACCTTAGTGCTTTGACCTTCACCTCGGAAATATTGCCCGGGTCTGGACTCGGCAAATAATTTTCGCAGCTGCACCAAATTTGGTATGGTAATTCACTATGACCCATGCATGTGCAACGTCAGGTTTTTTGCTGGATTTGACCTTTGACCTTAGCTCTCTGACCTTCACCCTGGAAATCTTCTCATGGGCAGTACTCGGCCCTAATTCTCACAGCTTCACCAAATTTGGTTTGGTAGCTCACTGTGACCCATAGATGTGCAACTTTACGTTTTTTGCTGGATTTTACCTTTGATCTTAGCGCTGTGACAATGACCCTGGAGATATTGTCAGGGTCAGTACTCGGCAATTAATCCTCACAGCTTCACCAAATTTGCTATGGTAACTCAGTATGACCCATAGATGTGCAACTTCAGGTTTTTTGCTGGATTTCTCCTTTGACCTTAGTGCTTAGACCTTGACCCTGGAAATCTTGTACAGGTCCGTACTCGTCAACTAAATATCGCAGCTTCACCAAATTTGGTGTGGTAACTCGCTGTGACACATGGATGTGCAAGGTCATGTTTTTGCTGGATTTCACTTTTGACCTTAGCGCTGTGACCTTGAGGTAGGAAATCTTGTCCGGGCTGAGGGATATTCAGCAACGCGTTATGTTCTTGTATTGCCATGACTCAATGGAAACTCAACAGACATTATTTCATGTAGTCCTGTCCTGTTCTGTTTATTCAGCTTTCATGTTTATATTTATCTATTTTATATATTGTCTCTTTGCTTTGTTCTGTAATTTTATTTAATGATATTCTTATTCTATACTAATTTTCTATGTACAATTCCATCAACCTGCCCAGGGACTACAGGTGGAAAATAGCAATCTGCTAGAACCTGGCACAATGCATATTCTCTTGTTCTGCAAGATTAATGTCTTATTGTGCGCTGTCCCTGTTTTGAAATAAATAAAATCACAATTACAGTTAAGCTTTCGTTCTATTAGAAGGTCCTAAAGACCACCAAAGTCCAATAGAACTGGTTTTTCAACTAGGGTGTTCTATAGGAAGCTCTTATAGAACAGCAATAATCCTATAGAACATTTTTGCAGGGGTAGCTGATCGATCGTCATATCCCAAGTAGACGGCGATACTCTCTGGCCACCGACTACTTTTGAAACCACTGCATGACATGTAAAGGCTATCTAGCTTACTAAATAGCGAAGCTATGACTATTCACAGTTATCTGTCAGAAATAAAAGCTGTTCTGTTTGGCACGGCTTGGAGCACTTACGTTGTCCCATGACATGGGTCCCATTACATCTGATGTAAAACTAATACAGCATTCCACAATAAATCTTCATACCAGCAGTCAAACAAGGTGGTGGTAGTGTGATGATCTTGGGTGGCTTTGCTGCTTCAGGTTCTGGGTGATTTGCCATAATTAATGGAACCATTAATTCCACTTTCTCCAGGAAAATCCTGAAGGAGAACGTGCGGCCATAAATTCATGGCCAAAAGCTCAAGCAAAGTTGGGTTATGCAGCAGGACAATGATCAAAGAACACAAGCATGTCTACCTCTGAAAGGCCTAAAATAACAAAATGAAGGTTTTTTGAGCGGCCTAGTCCTGACTTGAATTCATTGAGATGTTGTGGCATGACCTTTAACAGGCATTTCATGCTCAAAAACCCTCCAATATGGCTGAATCAAAGCAATTCTTAATGTAAGAGTGGGCCAAAATTTTTCTTCTGTGACGTGAAAGACTCTTTGCCAGTTAGAGCTAACGTTTAATAGCTGTTGTTGCTGCTTAGGGCTGGACAATCACTTATTGGACTTTTATGTTTTCACTTGGGTGACAGAGGTTCTGAATGATTCTTTGCTCTCAATAAATGGCTTTGATCTTAAACATTTAGATATGACATATAGCAAAAATGGAAGAAATTGAGAAGAGTGCAAACACTTTTTTTCACAGCCCTGTATACGAATTTTGCCATACATTTTTTGATTAGTTTTTCAGTTAGGAACATCAAAAAGACAAATGAAAGAAGAGGGGCTTTAAAGGGTGAAAATTCCGACGGCCTACGCGCATAGCCTAGGGGAGGAGGTGCATGGACCTGTCCTCCTATTGAGTATTTTAGAAGCTGACTGCAAGGTATTTAAATAGTGAATGTTAGAGCTGTAAGCAGTGTGAGCAGAACCTGATATTGAAGAACATTTCTTTTCAGTGGCTATGTCCTACATTGTACGTGGAAGAATGCCTATTCCGGGGAGTAGTACCACCAGAAATGTGTGCACCAACAGGATGTACAAGAACTGAGTATCTCAGAAGATCAATATGACTTTAGTCTTGTGCAAGGATAGACTGATTTGGATCTACTTTTTAAAGCATTATGTACTCTTTTTCTAAGCACTGTAAGCACTCTTTCCTGAAGTGGGGATATTACCGTGTCACGGCACACACCTCATTTATGAAAACAGAGCATTGTCATCCTGTGGCTATTTTCTCATTTACGATATTGCAGGAAGCCTCTGTAAAGTCAGGAATTTTTTTCTGAGATTTTTTTTTAATGAATTTCCTACTGCAAATACCAGGGCAATAAAGGGGGCACCACCTGCGCAGTATGCAGTTCAGTATGTCTTGAAATTGAGTCAACCTCAGCTTCCACTCAAAATTTATTGACCTTAAAGGGCCACGCGCCCAAAGCATTGTTGGAAAGCATTTGTTTCACCCACCAAAGTGTCTGAAGACTGCTGTGTGTGAATACTGCGGTTGTTATGAGGGGGCAAATAGTTAATCGTCACCCCAAATACGCTGTCTGTTGAAGAGGTGTCAGCAAAGTTGGCAAATACTTTGAATCTGAAGTTCGGTATCTTTGATTCATACGGAATATGCGGACGTGCGGAGATGAATGTGCGAGAAAGTGCCTAGGTTTGAAAGTTTGTACCACTGTGAAAAGACAAGATAGCGGGAGGATTGTGATACTTGGGTAAATATTTTGCTGAGAAAGCCCTCAGTCCGGGCAACCATGTGGACTTCAATTTGATTGAGCTGTTTTGGCGGCACAAGGAGGACTAACCGCATATTAGGCAGATGCTAATAGTGTGTTTGCTCAGCAGCGTTTCTGGCTGTGATATATGTCACCTGTAAAACTGAGTTTACTTGGTTCTCCATATTGTTCAGTAGGTATTGTTTAGATATCTGAACTGGTAGTCAGGAGAGTAATCATTACAGAATAACTGGTCTTTCTGCTCAAATTTAATTGAATAAATCACGACAAAATATCTACGTAGCTGGCGTGACAGTATGGCAATTAAAAAGCAAGAGGGAAAATGTCTTTTGCAAACGAAGTTCAGCAGATTTCAAAAGTTCTTTTTTTTTATCAGAGGTTGTGTGAGCTCATGAGAATCTGTGTCTCTGAAGCAAATGATTTGAAAGCCTGAATTTAACATTGACTGTCTCACCACATTTCTGGTGAGAAATAACCCAAACAAATGATTTTCTTTTTGTCCTGTGGTACACAGTAGCCTATTCAGCAATGATAGTTTTTCTTTGTCGCCCCTTAAACAAGTTAGGCTACATGTAGGGAAAAAAAAAAATGAATGTAACCCTTTCCCCAAACGTCATGCAAAATTCTGTCAATTTAAAATGAGTGAATACCTTTTAAAATGTCATTGGGTTCAATTTTCTGAATGAACCCGATCCAGTCTTCATTTTAGCATGGATTGTTTACAGCAATGACAAGTGGAAAAGTAGAATAAAAGCTTTAAAAGCTGCTCCATATTAGTGTCTTTTCCGTGCTGAGCTAATGTTTGCTAGCCTCACTGACTGGCATAATCCTTGGTGTTTGCCACGTTGGTTACCTGGGAAGGGTAGCCAAGCTGCCGGGGTCATGGTTGTGTGCAGTCTGGGAGGAGAAAGGTGTGTATTCCAGGTTAGCGTTAGTTGTATAACCTACATCTTATGCAATCTGCAACATGATTTGGGATGTGCAGCCTTATCTGCATCTTTCAAAAACATCTATGTGAATTTTATTCACAGCGTTTGCAAAACATCCCGTCAACTCTCTGCTTTGATATTACAGTCTTGGACTGGGTGTCAGTGAATTGCTACGTTCTCATTTAGAGGGAGCATGTCAGCGACCTGCAACAGTCTGCTTCAGACCAAGTGTCTTTGTAAGTTGCTGCCATTCAGATTCATTTTCAACTGTCTAGATACAGTAGATAACCCCTCAGAGGAATCTAGTTGCCTCAAAGGAAGCAGAGATATTGCAGCAAATTAATAGCAAAGAACTGAGATTGACTGTATGAGGCGGTGTCTTTCTGATACATTTCTGATGTCCAAGTTGCTGTGTGTGAGCCCTGTGGTTCTGAGACCCTTTCCCTGAGGTGAACCCACCATCCTCCCATTCCCTCCATCCCCCTCTCTTTTTTATCTCCCTTTCTCCTCCGCTCATTTAAAACTTCATATCTATCTGTATCAGGATCAATAGCTGCTAGCAGAGCAGGATCTGGACATTTTTGGTGTGTTCTAGCATGAGATGCCCATTGTTTTTAATGCAATTTTCCCCTGCTTTCTCCCTGCCTTTCTTTCTCTCTTGCAGTGAAGTGGTTTTAAGCTGTTTGAGGGTTTTTCCCTCTAAGGCCAGTTGGATTTGCTGGAACTCCAATGCCAAGATTATCAAAGAATGCAGAAACTTAGTTTACAGGTTTTATTCAGAGTTCAGTTTGGGGTCAAACCAACAGCTGGCCATAAAGCACCGCTGTGTCTTAATTTGGAGGTTAAAAAAAAGCTTGTTTCTGTTCCCAGTATATCAAAACCAAACCTATTAGTCTGCGGCTCCGTTTCTTAATTGTAAGATGATTTATATTTTGGACATATACCTGAGAATATTTATACTGCAAGGATGGACTAGCCTCCCAACTGAAACACCTGTAGAATAAACAGCATTTTGTAGATGACACTTGTTTTAAATTGTATGCCTGCAACACACTGCAGAATAGTTGGGACTAGGGCGTTACATTACCGTTTTACTGTCCTCCAAGAAAGCATTGAGTAAATTGAGGTTCCCAATTGCATCAGTTTTGAAGGAATTTCTCCTTCTCATACATGATATGCTCAGCACGCTCAGATGTCCGAACGCAAACGAAGTCTGGTAACAGTCAGCCCAGCAGCTGAACACACCCGCTCTGAGGGGACCGAAGTTGCCGGGGTACAAAGGCATCTTCATGCAAACTTGGCCCGCCAGGGGAACCTGGTGATGGTACATGGTGAGGAAATGTGATATGCGGGTCCAATTAAATTAATCAGATCTCAAACACCTTTACCCTCAGCAATACTTATGGGCAGTATATGTGTCTCAATCAATTTGCAGATCCCTTTGGTAGTATTCTCTGCCCGGTGTACATTGCAGCTCCTCTGTGTGAAGGCTGTGGTGATGGTCGGTTTAGAGGTGGAATTGAGGTTAAAGAGATCTGTTAAAGGAACAGCAAAGATGTGAGCTTCCATCTTGTTAAAGTATATAGCTAGCTCACCAGACCAAGCTGTTTCATTGGGGTCCAGAGAGTTCAATTTCCACAAAATTTAGCTTTCCAAGACCAGCCGTAGGGAAAAGCTGTGAAGGTGAGCATGAAAGCAAGAAGGAGAAACAGGACTAGGGGCTGGGCAATGGGGTGAGTAACTCTTTGATGTAAAGGTGGGGTTTGAAGTCTAAAAAACAAAGCCAGACTACACTAGAGGCACTCCTAGAGTGCAAACCTCCGCCAAGGCAGCACAGTCCAAATCTTGGTGAGTGGGAGCAAAGTTCAGTTATAGCGTGTCATTGGATTTCAAGATGACTGCCGTGTTGTTAGACTGATTATGGTCAAAATCAACAGGGTCCATCCCTGATGTAATAGAGACCCACCCACAAAATTTCAGAGATATCCGTTTATTACTTTTTGAGTTATGTTGTTCACAAACAGACAGCACCGATAACATAACCTCCTGCCAACTTCATTTGGCGGAGGTAATACTGTAAAGTGACCATTGAAGATACCAGCCATGCAGTTCTGATCTCTCGAGTTTTCTCAATGCATTTGTGCAAATCACATTTTACACGTTATGTAATTTGACATTTCTTTTGAACTGTTTTAACCCCATACTTCCGCGACAAGTATATCATTAGCTACCTTAGCGTTAAGGTCAGCCTTTCACTGGGTGATGTTGTTTGACAATGTGTTGATCTGTGTTGCAAACCTGGTGCAACGACTGATGATTGATCAAAAACACTTCATGTATTGAGTGTAACCAGAGCATTTTCAATAGAAAAGTCCGTAGCACTGGAGTATGGCGGTTGCATGACATATCCCTGCCGTTCCCCGCGAAAGCCAATCGTCTGCTTTATGTGGCTGTGCCAGGAAACACATTTAGCCAGCTAAGTTGTTGCATTGACGCCGGCGCGCAGGATTGATTCACGACAGTTTTAACCCTCATGATTTCATGCCATTCGGAGGTTTCTCGTTCAAGTGCTTTGTTGCGATGAGCGCACTGATTGAATACACGTCATTCAGTTCAGCAGGATGAGCTGATGGCATCACACGGAGTGAAGGAAGGTGGTGTCGTCTAACATTGCGCATGTGTAGTGGAAGCACAACCTGCGGGGTAAAATGCTTTTTGAGTGTTATTTTTCGAGTAAAGTCATCAATTTCTTTGGCAGTTTTCATCAAATTTGATTGCTGATTCTATACATACAGATACTTTCCATGTCCCAGTGACTACTGAATGTTAAGTTATTGTTCTCTCTCCATTCATTTAGATTGGAGCCTCGTCTTGTTAGCCCTATATAACTGCCCAAAGGCGTTGCCAAGATGGCTGCTGACTTGCCTATAACAACTTTGGAATAATATTAGACTAATACTCTGGCCTACATTTTTGAACCTCTATTCTTGAATGAGAGAATTGCATTTTCCAAATGAGTGCTGTCTTACATTCACATTCACAACCCTCATTTGTTTTTATCTTTTGGAGAGTAAAGAACCGTATAAAATTAAATTTAGCAAACTTATTCCCTCTACCATTGTCTGCGGCACCAAGACACTAGAACATCATTGGTGAGTGTTTTGCTACTTTTTCATAATTTACATGACCACTGTCAGATCGGGCGATACTAAAACATTCATGAATGCTCTGAGGTTTTAGTCGGGTGATTTTTGGTTGCTGGACTGTAAACTGGCTTTTAGGCACTGCAGGGAAAACCTAGATTTTTATACAGTGCATCCACATTTGACAAGTTTCACAATATTCTTCGTTTTAAGGTTGATTTCATTTTTATCATGGAATTCCGTTATTCTATCCATGTTTTTTGAATTCATAGTGCCCTATGAATCAGTCAGTGCAAAGTCATGCTATTCGGTTTTTTCTGTTAATGAGTGCTTTGTCATGGCGGACTTGCTGCGCTGGCAATCTTTTTTTTCTTCATTTTGAAAAAGAGAGAGGTTTTGAGAGTGGTTCTTATATCTGGCTGAGCTTGGGCTCTGTGCGTGTCCTCAGATGACTCCTTACAGTAGAGCTGGAGTGGCAGTTAGGGGCTGAAGTCTCTCGGCGGAGCTCAGCAGATGAGAGATCTCTAAATGCAACCATGTGCAAGGCTGTATTTCCAACTGCTCTTACAATCTTGGAGCCAAAAATATCCTTCAGACTTCAGTAAACCATGCAAAGAGTGGGATATTTTTTGACTCAAAATGTTTGACCCAGTGTTCTAAAACTCCATGGTCTCCGGAACACACAGGTCTCTACATAAATATTCAGTAGAGCACATTTGCATTTCGGCAATGCGAACAGCATGTGAGATATTTGATGCAGCCCATGTGGCCTATATCTTGTATGTAAATGAAAGCTGCTCCTGCCCTGAGGAAGACCACCACAGCCACTCAGAGAGATGCTGCCATGGACGCCATCTTAGTCACGTCACGTGACTTTTACATCCGCCCTCTGAAATTTGGCAAATTAAGAAATGTTTATATTCATGCGTATCCTTTGTCAGAAAGCTAATTCTCAAAGATGTCGGTTTTTGAAACTGCCTTTGCTGTTTGTGATACAGCAGTTATTTGAAAGGTGCAGTCTTCCAAGGTGAGAGTTTTGGCTGCTTAGTTAGGGACTAAGCAAATGTGTTCACCTGTAGCACAGTTATGTACTTAATAATTGCACCATTAAACCAAATATCCAGAGCCCAATTTAGCAAGGAAGGATTATTAAGTTAGCTGAATTAGCGCGGTGGATAAAATTCAGAAGCTTCATGAAACTGGAACATGGACTCTGATATGAGCTTCTGAGTTGAACTTCACTCAGTTATCCAACTGACTCTGTAATCTTGGTTTTTGAAATACTGGCTAGATCTGTTTAAGATAAACGTTCCAATACTAAAATAATATGATTTAGTCAATGTCAGGAATAATCTTAGCAAATAATAAAATGGAACAAACGTTTTGAAAGAATGTACAATACTACACGTTCTTTGACCGCCAGAGGCAGGCTGAATTACAATTACGGGATCCATTCTTTGTGATGTAGGCAAAATGATCACCTCTCCCTAAGTCACTGTCTTGGTCAATAACATTTAAAGCCCACTGATGGAGCAAAAAGGTCTGTCACTCAGTCTAAACAAGTGACCAGAAGAAAGATTTCACAATTATTGCATGTACTGCTGTGCTTCACTTCCCAACTTAGTGTACGGTCTTCTGAGAGGAAAATAAGCCAAGGAAACAAAGAGTGGGTCAAGTGCATTTCTGCCCCTTTTAGAGTGATAAGGGGCTTACCACCAATGGCCTACGGACAAACAAACAAAGGTTTAAATCACTCTGCATTGCCCCACACATCTGTTTCGGACTGTAAACATGTCACTGTGGCCTGCCCTCAGTTCCTTATATAGCTGGCTCTCACTTAACAACAGGGTACAACAATGAAATCTGAACCACTGTAGGAGGTAATTACATCTGATTATGCTCCACTTTGTCTGTTCTGGGGAGAGCTCAGTTGGTTTACTTGACCGTGGGCCTGTAACTACACTTCAGTAATGACAAAAACTGGTGGCAGCAAAGGGCAGTATCATGAAATGAGAACAGAGATTACAGATTGGGGGAGAGGGAGGGTAGATGGAAAAGGGATTCAAAGGCAGAGGGTATGGAGCAGGACGTGGAATTGTTTTTCAGTTATTCCTTTCCGAACAAGATATTTCTATTCCTTGATTATGAGGAGTATATTAGTTGTGTTCCTGGTTTTATATCCTCAGAATTAAAAATTTGCTTCCCTAATAGTCTCTTCTTAAAGTTATCTTGTTTCCCCCCAGTCTTTGCTATTAAAAGATATGTGGTTGAAATGTAGAGAATCGAAACTAGTCCTAGACCGCGAATTTGCAATTTGGGCTGCCTTCCTAAGATAAAGGAAATTCCTGTGTTTTTATGGTATTGGATGGTTTAAAATATATCTGGCAAGGATGCTACTGCGGAGGAAAAGCTGAATAAATGCGAAGGTTTTTGAAAAACCTATGATGGAAAACCTTGGAAGACCGAGGCCAAACAAAAAAAATCCTGCCTTGGCGGTAATGTCTTGAATTTGGGTAAGTCTAGGATTTAAAAAAAATTTTTTCTTGAGGCCAATTTTCAATCCTAACCTTTTCCAAAATCTTTCCTGGATGGTGAATCACATCACGACAATACTACAAGAAATGACAATGGAGAGTTCACCCTAAATCACAAACTTTATTCGCGATGAACTCAAAACTTTTTAGACCTTTGTCCAGAAATGACACTATAAAAAAATAACAAAATTAATTCAGAATAATCACATGTAGTATTACCACAGAACAACTCTTATAAAAATATTTTAAATCACTGCCCCAAAAAAGTAAAAATACCTATTTGGCCCAAACCTATATATCTCGAGTGAAGAGAGCCATATAACGAAAGATTTTAAGGTGGCGTAGAAGACCAAGACAAGGACTAATGATGCCAGCTCCTGGTTTGGCATTTGTCCTCTTGGATTTCGTGGTATTTCTCTTTGGGGTTTTCCCAAATGGCTGCTGACAAATAGGTTCCTGGGCTTTTGCAAACCACTGTTCACAAACTGGTTTTGAAAGAGAGAAATCTGTTAAAGCGAGGCATCGATTAGAAATGCTGCACCGTTCTCTGGCAGATCAATCGGGAGGGGGAAACAAATTTTAAATTATGTTGCTGTTAGATGCTTTGAGCTGATTTGACTTTTGAAAACTAATTAAGGGGAATTTGTTCATGCAGCTTGTGACTTTCATTTTCAAGTTCAAATTGTCTTTAAAAACTTGCCAAGACAATTATAAAATAATTTTACCAGTAAATCAGTAAGTGGCAATGAAAATTCACTCAAAGGGCACAACATCCTTTTTTATTCACGCCCCTAACATTATTTGGCGAAGTGATGGGAAGCAGCGCAGTCTCCAATCAGGCTGGGCAGGATGTCACCTTGCACCTCTTTTCAGACCTGCATCATACAGATTCACGTGGTAGTACAACGTGATGCCCTCTGTACGAATGCTCACTCTCTTTTCTGGGCTTTTTCTATGTAATTTGCAATGCAACATATGAACCAAAGTGCGCCTTTGTTGCCCTGTTTTATATTTTAAGGTGCTTGCTTGCCTGATTAAATGCTTGCTTATTACTGTATACCTACTTTTTATGAAAAACGGTTAGCCATGATTGAGACAAACCATAGAAGTGGATTAATTGGAGCCAGTCACTGAGGCTGTGAAGGTTTGTGGATGGTTACTTGCATTTTTTGATTTGCTTATTTGGGACAATCTGTAACATCTTTCTTATAGTCTGAATAGTCTTGGCGAGCTACATCATATCATCCTACTGTCAAGAATAGGAAATGCATGTACTTAAAGGGTACCTAAGGTGCAATAGCAAAACTTTACTTGTTACACCTTAGTAATAGTAGGATGTAATTTTCTGGATCGTAAAGCTAGGTTTGCAAAGGTATACAGAAAATCATAATTTTTTTACTGAATGCCTGGCGGGTCTTGGATGGCGCTATTTTGCGTGGTTCTGGCCCTCTTGGCAGTTATGCTGTGATGTAGGCTAGGCTCATTGATATATTTTTCTAGGCCACCTCATTGGCCATCCAGACCAGCCAGTGCTATGTGAAATCTGGTTCCTCCTCCTCCCTGGGAAAATTGGTCTACCCTCGTCAATTCACATTAGTTGAGTCATCGTAGTTTTCGCTGTAGCAAAGTATTCACAATAATTGATAAGCCTACTCATAGCATTTCACATTCTATGGTAGGATTAATTTAAAACAAGTTTCACTATTTAACCAATGAACGCAATGCGTGAGTGGCTTTGTGATCTCCCAGGTCACAAATAGCTGAATCTGTCATCTAATCGGTTGAACTCCATGATCAGTACAGAAGTAACATTAGCGGACTTTATACCATGGTTCGCTTGTACTGTAATAACAGCTAGCTAGCTATCTCATTAGGTTAGTACTGTTCGCTTGCACTGTAATAACTGCTTGCTAGCTTGCTAACTAATGCAAAATGCAAACTATATTGGAAGGTTGCTGCTTTATTTGTTGTATGACACCTGATCAGTCGATGATGCTGCTACCAAGCTTGCTAGCTGACTAAACTTCAAATGGATTTGCCTCTGGAATTCATGATCGGCATAACCAGCCAGTCCAATTTTGGCTTCACTAACGTACTTTTACAACCATAGTTATATTGTAGACTTTAGGAGAGCTAATGTCAGTTGGTGCGCCACATCGCCTTGAAATTTAGCTGGCTTTATTCCTCTTCATATGTAATAACCTAAGCTGAATTCTGTCCTTCGTAAACACCCGACGCTGTTGACCCAAGGCAAGAAAGAGTTTAGGAACTGAAACAGGCCAGCACAGGTGAACTGCTAGCAGTCCTTATAATATGAACTTCTTGAAACTTTGTCAGCACTTAATGGTTTGACAGCTGATCTGGTGCTGGGTCTTCCACCGAATGCTGCATCATACAATCAATTAAGAGCATTTCCAATGAAGGCCAGCGAGCAGTGTAATTTTTAAGTCCTTCTTTCAGTGTCAGACATTCACTTTCCCCTACATCCATTGTTTATCGCAAGTTCCTGTTCTTTGCAGAAATAACACTCTTTGTCGGATTTTGAAGCATACTGTTTCCACACCTGACACTACACTGATCATTTTGCTATGGCTTTCTCTCCAGCTTGCTTTGGCATTTTTGTGTCCAGTGACCAAAGCTTGCAAAGCATCGGATATAATCTCTGACACCTTTCCCAGAACAATCCATATCTGGTTCAAAAAAGTACCCATATTGCCCTGGTAATTTCATAGCTTCTGATAATTTTGCCATTTCAAGAACACGCACCCAAACAAATACATAGAGTGACTAATCTGCTGACCCAGTTAATAACTTGCCATCACGCTGTAGAACCCCACAAAACAATACCAAGGACATTGCAGAGGGCTGAAGGTTTCATGTGTTCTTTTTGGCTGGCGTTAATTCAAGCAACATCCTGGCCGGTGTGAATCTCAATAAAATGGATTTTTTTCTCCATCCAAAGACGGGGCGCAAAAGCACAATGGTTACAATTAATCGGACTCCATAATACATTTAGAATGCCAAATTTAGTTATATCCTCGTGAAATATCTGACTCCATATTAGAATTAGAATTTATAGTTTGGGGACAGCATGCATGAATCTCGGGACAGCTACTCCATCAGACTTGTCTGCGAAACTCATTGTTATTCAGCCAACGTCCCCAGGGTAAATAACGTGGCTGCCGGATCTTAGTTCAGTGATAGTTCTAGAGGTTGGAAGAAGTTACCATAATAGTAGCATCTTGGCATAAACAAATTAGCACTGAGCATAAACATATCACGAACCCAGGTTAATGTATCCCAAAGGGCCCCTTAAGGAGTCAATCAAATACCGGCTTCTCAGCCCAGGAGTATTCTTTTAACCCCTTTCTGCAGACGTAGACGCCCGCATCTATAGACCTGCAAATTGGAAAAACGCTGTTACTGTACTCGATCACTAAATGGCACCCCCGGATCAGTTATTGAATGTTCACAAGCAAGCAGACCTCCAACGCTGTTCTGAATATGGGGAAGTTCGCTCCATGCCCAGTTTTTCAAGAGCTGCATGAATTAAACTCCTCAGCTAAGCCTGATGTGCAAACTGGTCAGTATCCTTGCCTATAGTATCGATCCAGCAGTTTAAAAAAACGATATCTTGACACAGAAAAAATCGTTATCCTCTGTAGCAACCAGATAAGCCACAGTGAGCCAACAGTATTCCAAGTAATGGTTCAGAAAAATCAGTTTTCTGAGGCAAAAAATCGACATGGTATTGATTCTCTTACATTCTACTGTTAATTACAGTCGTCACATACAAAAAAAAATTCGTAGTTCCCTACCGTGGATTTACGCGCAGATCCATTCATTGACAAATTCAGCGCTTCTTTATATCCACCCGAGTACTGGCGTTGATAGCCAACCACTCAACCATACGCTCAAGCTCTTCTGCGTAATTGGATAGTTACACTTCATGCCCTGTGAAGCTACCCTGGTAAAAATGTATTGATTGGCTCGTTTCTTATCCAATTCCCGAGTGTTTAAACATTTTAGAGTAAGTGAAACTAATTGATTGGACAAACAGAGAGCATACAAACCTATGCGTATCAGCAGGCTCGGTTGTATCCTGTCTACGTTATGCACATTACGCGGTTAAAATAGACGCGATTTATAGAAAACGCGTTCGCAAAACTGGCCTTGAAGTGTCCAGTTACATTTACAGGATTTAAATGAGATAAGGATATGGTCAATTGGAATTATTTAGAATGAAACAGGACCGGAGGGTTCCTGCTATTGGATCGGTCTCTGGAGAAGGGATTCATGAGAAAGGTGAGGCTGCTACTTTGTTATTTGTTGTTGTTGTTGTTGTTTTTGGAATGTATACGTACTCAACAAAGTCGAATGTCGAGGTTTTTTTCCTGTTTAAAACGCGAACTGCCCGTGCATTTGGATGGACCCCCCGGTACGTTCATTGCACGTTTCTTTTGAATCCAGGGAGGCAATGGATTGTTCCCTGAAAGTGGAGTGTCTGTTCTGTTAAAATAAGGTATATTTCAGAATTCAGATATTACTGAGTTAGTGAGTTGCACTTGTTCCTTATAAGTAATGAAATGAGTTTGTGAGCTTAGAAGAGGGGACTGGTAGCTTCCATTACAGGGTGAACGTTCTAACCGTTTAATAAGAAGTTTATTTAATGCGTGTTTGTGCTGGCTTGGGGCACTTTGAAGTAAAATGGCCAAAACTCTAAACTTTATTATGGAGAAAAGGCATATTGTGTGTTTGGAGTGGTTACTGGTGACCATTGATATTCAACTGCACTGAGATTGATAAATTCATACTAAACTCAACCAGAAAATCATTTGTTCTTATTAAATTTCATGCCTTAAAACTTTATTTGTGTTATATACAAGATTTTTTTATGATTTGACAGGACTTCATTTTGAGACTTCGGGGAGACACTTGGGTAGCTGTATAATTTGGCTAAAAGCATGTAGGTAATCTAGAATGTAATGTTGAAGATGAATTGTACTTGTGGTCAAGGAGTTTATGATCCCAGAAATGTATAGTTTTAAGCCCCAGCAGTTTTTCAATCCTCAGAATTATTTTTTTTGCAATTTCAATGGTGAATTCTCATGAAGATTTTTTATGTTTGCAGCTCATTTTCTCGACCATAATCATGAAAATTAACTGAAATACTATGTAATTCTAAATGCTGTAAGTGTCTTTTCAGAATTGAGCCACATTTTTCCTCTTTATGAAGCTTAAATCTTGAATTATACAGCATTAAAGTGGGTAACCCAAAAATAGCCAAATTTGGCTTCTGCACAAAGGGGTTAAGATGGAATCTCCAGGACCGGTAATACAAAAACCCTTTTAGGAGTAGAACGTAATTTACAATCTAACTTAAAACATATCACTACCTACAACAACAGCTAGCTAGTCTGGAATGGTACGGAATCACCCCCTAAGTACCAGTCATAACCTGGCTAGAAAGAATAAAAAGATTAAGAGTCACAGAGATCACGCCAACTCGAAGGAATAACAATAATTTAATCACCTGGTAGGCACAAACTTGGATCAAACAAATCAACGTTAAACCAATTATTAGTTACACACAGTTTAGAAAGAGAGAATAAATTCGCACCTGGAAAAATGGAGGCCAACCACGCGAAGTGAGGCCGCACCACGTGCCCGGGAAGAACTCGGATGCCATCCCTCTCCGCCTACCTTGATCCGTTACTTACGCACAGACCTAGGCGGGCGGAGCGAGGCGGCATGTGATTCTCCCTCATTAAGAGACTACTCACCTTCCGCACGCGGGATCTCGAAAAAACGGGGGTAATTGTTAGAATCTCTTTGTTTTAAGCCCCCAAACCACACCTCCGATCAAAGCGGAGGAAGGGAGGGCCGAATCTGGGTTTCCCCCCCATTTGGGGGTGTAATAGACTTCCTAGCAGAGAGAGGAGACTAGGGTAATTGCCCGCGTAAAATCTTACCGATTTTCAGGAGTTTCCCAAAGAGGATGAACCATAATTTCAAGGGAAATGAAACACGCTCCATTCAACTCCTTGGATTCCCCCGTGAATAACAAGACCAAATATGATAGGAATATATGCTGATATGATGATGGAAAAGCCTTAAAATGGAGTATTATATAGTTTAATTGGGTTATAAGTATATAAGTGATTTCTTCACAGGATATTTAACATAAACATGTTATGAATTTCCCATTTAGAGATTTAGATTGTTTTAAACTGATTAATGTAACTGGGCTTTAACTTCAGTGGGACAGTGATATAACTTTCAAAGGAGACTTGGGCAGCCAGGACTTTGCGACTCTGGCCTCCTACTGAGCAGAACCAGAGATGCTGCCCCCAACAGGCAGACTGCAGGAACATTCTAGGTTATAAAAGTTTTACTGCTGGCTCTGGATTGAGCTAAATCAACCAAATGGTCAGATTCTACAACGGCACAGAAAAATCTAGCTGCCCCCTTGGTTCAGCTTGGGCCTTTAGTGGCGTGGCTTTCTTCTAGGAATTTGCCATTTCTGGTGCACCAAAAATATCTTATCCATACAGAAAGTATATTCTATGGCTAAATATCAATTATTATTTATCATGAAGGTGCACCTTAGGTACCCTTTAATTCAGTTTTGTCACGAGCAAGGATAAAACGTATCCCTGTTGATTGTGCTGTCTGCACAATCTGTTTCATTTCAGTTACTTTGTGAATTTGGTGCTGCTAAAATACAAGAAACTTCAAGAATCTAGCTGCTATACTGGGAGGAATTGGGTTGGATTGGTATCCGTTGATTTTATTTTTGAAGAGTGGTCAAAAAACTCGAGGATTGGCTTGTTGGCTTGGCTACTGGAGTGTCATTCGGCTCACTGTACTGGATTTTTTATCATGGCTGATGTGAGGTTTTCTGGGTAAACATTAAGGAGAAATTCCAATGATGTATGCAAAACAATGCAAGATGCATGATTCTTGTAGAAATGGCTGTAATCACAAGGGTGAAAGAGTTGCTCACTGTGGCATGACTCCCAATAGTGTAACTTCCTGTGACTCACTGAAGTTTGCTTTTTCCTATGTCATTATATTGCTAATATTGAGCCATTAAAATACCTAATGAAACTGCAGTATTAAAACCTTAATTCTGAAAATACGGGAAATGCAGCTGCAATTAAAAAGGAATGTTTTGGAAAGTCAATTGACTATTTACAATTTTGAAAATCAACAATAACATATTACTTGATGCTTTAGCTCAGTGTTTCCCAGTGATACTCCTAGAGTACCCCTGCCCTGCACATTTTAGATGTCTCCCTGATGAATGCACCTGACTCAGCTGATCATTAATAGGATACTTGATGACCAGAACTGGTTGTGTAAGATTGTGGAGACATATATTGCAAAAGGGCAGGAGGTACTCTGGGAGCAGGGTTTGGAAAACACTATTTTAGTTTATGAATTCAATGGTTTTCTGAGAAATGTATGTTCCGTTATAATCTTATGACCGCATCGATCTCCAAACAAGAAACAGGTGACACCTGGTTTAGCCGGACCCTGCGGATCTGCTAAATCAGGGAAAATGAGAAAATCATAGGCTAGAAGGATAATGCTGTCCATTAGTGCAGTGTTTCCCAATCCAGTTCCGGGGCACACCTTCCAGATCCTGGTTTTGATAGTGTTCCACCATAAGTGTACGTAATGCAGCTAATCGTCTGGTGAGCTTAAGAAGGAACACAATAAATACCTGGATCTGACTGGTGTGCCCCGAGGACTGGGTTGGGAAACACTGCATTAGTGAATTTGTCTGCCTTCATTGGCGACAAAGACATATTTTCAGATGGCAGAGTTTTTACATTTTAGCCTCCAGTGGAAGATTGACAGTGCCAGAAACTTTGGGCCAGAATTGTGTAATGCGCCAGCTTGCTGTAACCTCATGTATATATATGAACACGCAATGGCTCACATTAATGCACACATAAACTGATAGATTGTATTGTGACACACTGCGTTCATCGACTGGTGGCGGTTTATTGACTGGCTTTCTTGACTGGTGGTGCTTGCGCCACCTCATCAACTGAAAACTTTTGTGTTGCTGTTAAGAGATTGAGTGACACAGGAACAAAATTTAGTGGCACCAGTTATTAGTGCGTTACTTATATTTTATTATTTTTATTATTTATATTATTCATATTTTTCATCCCATGGGTGTTTCCATGGAAAGTCATGTAAGATCACTTTTAACTTTTCAATGATGAATCAGGTGCTTAATTGCACCTGAGTTGGCTTACTCATTTACATATTTGAATTGCTTAACTTTTGTTTAAATGGGAACTTTTTTACCTCTCAGCCACAATCATGGCCAATGGGGTATTGTCATCACGATGATGTCTGTACATCCGTGTGTCTGTCAGCCTGTCCCACATTTTGTGCACGCCAGTACTGAGTAGCTATTAATATTTAATGCCTCAGACTTATCACATTTGAGAACCTTGGGCTGTAGTAGTGTTGTGACCTACTTTTATCAGGATTTGACATTTGACCTATAGGTGCAGTGACCTTCAACCTGGAAAATTTGTGCAGGCTGTTCAACAACAATAAATGACAGCAGTAATGAGAATCTGGCCTCATATAAAGTACATTGGATGGACCTGCCAATCATCTTTTTGGTGACCTTTGAATACTTTTTCACTCTTGTGCAAAAAACGAATCTGAGAATTTCCCAGCAATATCATGATTGTGTATTGGTGGTAATTTTGCAAAAAAAAAAGGTTTTGTTCTAATTGGGTCACTGTGACCTGCAGGGTATTCATTTGCGCCTTCATAATGACTCCAATCTGTTTATAATGGTTCGGCCAAGGGGTGTTAAGCGCCTAGCATGTCATGTTTTGACTGTGTGAGGTATGATATGGTTGTGAATGCACATGAGTGGTGCTTTCTTATTGTGGCCATGGCCCACTAGTCTTGCTGAGGAGTGATGTCTTCTCTGCTCTCTAGACTCTTAGCCTGCCAGGTAGCCATGGTCAGCCTGCCAGGTTATCTGCCATTTTCAGAATTGTAGTTTTACAGCATACTGCAGAGTATGCCAATATATACTAGATACTACATGCTTGTATTCATAGAAGTATTGTAGCCTGCATGCGATAAAAACTATCTTGCTTGTATACTGTCTCATGACCACCAGGCTGTAGAGATCCCTCGGGTCACGACGGAACGTGAGCCGACCTTTGAACAAGTTGCATTTTGGGTTACAGTATATCATGAAGCTAGATCCAGCTGTAAAATTTGGCCTATGTTTATAGTATATATCTGAAAAAGTTGGCATATTATAGCAAATGCAAATGAAGTCAAAAAGGGCAGATTTGAAAAGTCCAATCACCATATTGAAGACATAAAAACAACATACCGGTATTATTTTATGCTTCAACATGTGCATTAAGTTGTTCATTGAAATCATTCGCTTATTTAAAATCTGTTGACTGCAACAGACTCCAAATAAATCGGCTCAGGTGTAATTTAGGACTATTAATAATATGGCAATAATAAAGTTGCAAAAGTAAAGTGATGTGAAACGGGTGGGGTAAAACAGGCTGGCTAATTTTGTTGTATTAATAAAGGAGCCTCCAGAGGACACAGTCCACAGTCCCTTGTGCAAAATTATTCCAACTTCTTGGTCTCTGTGCTGTGACTCACTTGTACAGTGGGGGTAAATGCTTGATTAAATAAAGCCTTTTCTGTGTTTTATTAAAAATCCCTAAATTGTTCTGCATATTCACTCTGTCACCCACCTCCTAGCTGACCTTCTGGAGTCAGGGAAATTGAGTGCTATCTTGATTGTTCAGGAAGATGCCCTCATTACCTGTAGGAATGCTGAGCTCTTTGTGGGTAATTTTTGCATAGCTGCCATTCTATCGTAACACAATCTTTTGGTTTGAGCTTGAAGGGGGCTTCGCTGAGGGGCCACTTTCTCCTCAAATGAGCATGTATGGCAACATGACAGTGACAGTCCTTTTAATAATAATGATTTGATTTGGCTAAATAATTTTTCACTTTAATTATGAATGTTGTGCATTTTTTGGAAAGAAAATCCCAATAAACCTTCAAGTGCAAAGATGGGTTGAGGCTCACCAATTTGCCAACAGATGTTTTTGGTTATAATTCATAATTTCAAAGACAACAGTGGGATTTATGGTGTGGTCAAAAATACTTCCACAAACCTATGTCAGTTGACACCATTCGCCGCTGTAACCTTGATACAAGTTAAAAGCACTACAGTGCAAAGCCGAAGCTGTACATCAACACTGCCCAAACATGCTGCTGTCTGACTTCTCTGGTCTTGGTATCATCTGAGGTGGACAGTAGCATAATGTAAGCATGTTTGTTGTCAAACGAGTCAAAATTTCAAGTGATACAGGTATTTGGAAGAAAAGAAAAACAGCTGCTGTGTTCTATGAACCAAAGACGACAAGAAGAAGCCAAGCTGTTATCAGAGTCAGGTCCAAATGCCAGAGTTTGTCATACGGGGATGTGTCAGTGCACATGGCATTGGTGTCTTTTGCATTTCTGTGGCCATGATTATGAAGGAATCTTTTTAACAACATATGCTGCCATATACAGCGCTGTGAAAAAGTACTTGCCTCCTCCTTAATATCTTATATATTTGCATCTTTGTCACTTTTAAATGTTTCAGATCGTTGAACTAATTTCAACAGTAGACAAAGTTAACCCACGTAAATGCAAAGTGCACATTTTAAATGATGATATAATTTCTTGAAGAAAAAAGCTGTCCGACGCTACCTGGCCCTAGGCTCCGTTGCAGACGTGGTTTGTGTCACTCACTAATCACTGTATTTTCTTTAGCAGCTTTTGGATGTACTGTTATAAGTGATATTTCATATACAAACCAATCACGACAAGCTGGTAGCTTAAATGTGAAAAAAATATCCATGGCACTACGATTTTTTATCTCTGTGCTTCCGAAAAAGCGAGGTAATCCTGTAATACAGTTCGGCATCTGTCTGTCCGTCTGAAACAGTAACTCCTCCTAGGCCATAAGACCAATCAACCTGAAACTTTGTTGTGTGTAAGGTAATGACCCAGTGGGGTGCACAACGCTTTTAGAATTTAAATTCATTTCCTCTTCTGGCCACGAGGGGCCTTTTTGTGAAAATTGAAAAATGGCCCTATTTACCTTATGCATTGAGCTATGACGCTCAAATTTTTATGGGAGGTGCATGGGATGACCTTTCATCACATACAGTATCAGAAGGGTTTTTGATTTTAACACGTTTTGTTATTACTCAACCTAGAAGGCTGCAAATTGAGATGGATCTGTATCTTGGTGATGTCAACCAGCGTGCCCAAAAGTTTCATCCTGTGATTCATATTATGGCCACCAGGGCGCTTTTTGTGAAAAAAGAAAAATGGCCATATCTACCCTATGCATTGAGCTAGGAAACTCAAATTTTTTATGGCAGGTGGATGGGATGACCCTTCATCGCTTGTCAGACAGGTTTTTGATTTGACCTCATTTTGACCGTTTTCTAGGTCAAATGGCATCAGGTGTGCCAATCGTTGAAAAGGATGGCACGTTTTGTTTTTACTCAAAGTAGAGGGCTGCAAATTGGTATGGGTCTGTATCTTGGTGATAGCAACCTGCCAGCCAAAAATTGCCATCCTGTGATTCACATTTTAGCCACTAGGGGGCTTTAGAAAAATGGCCATATCTACCTTATGCATTTAGCTAGGACGTTCAAATTTTTAAGGGACGTGCATAGGATGACCCTTCATCACACATCTGACAGGTTTTTGATTTGATCTAATTTTGACTATTTTCTGGGTCAAATGGCATCAGGTGTGCCAATCACTGTACTGTACGTCCTTTCCTTTCATAATACTTTCATTTCAAAATGAAGAGTAATTTATGCCCTCAACAGACACTCAAAAAGTACTCTATCCAACTATCTAACTATACCACATTGCTATAACTCTGATCAGTATCAGTGCTTTGTCACTGCAACAAGCAGATTATCATTTGTACAGCAGAATACCAGTTCAGTGAATTGCCCTCTGACACATTACCACTACTCCCATAACATTCATTGCGGAGCGCGGAGATTTGCAATGGCGCACCATCGACATGCATCTAGTTTACCATTGACTTCTCACCTCTGTGCTACCACACATTCACATTACCATGTTTTCTTTCTGCATTCAACCTCATCTCCCAGTGGGAAAGGTCGTTTCAGGACATACGTCTGTTTGAATACCTAAGCTTGAAAAAAGACATGTATGTGTTAATGCCGGCAAAATGTCCCTGCCAACCAAACTTCGGCTGTTGATTTTGTCAGAGCAAGAATTGGGATATTTATGATGTCACATTTGTCTCCAGATGTCTCCAGGGAACATTATTCTATTTAATAGCACATACAAAGGCATTGAGCTGGAGTCTTGTGCTTCTTTTGACATCTTTCCTTTTGATTCATGGAAATGAAGCAGTCGAGCGAGGTAATAAATAGACAAAAAACGATGCATCTCACATATAATCTCTTATAACCTCTCATTGGCTAAAACTGCTTCCTTTTAGGTTAGTAATTGTATCTCCCTGAAGACGATAGTCGGGAGATACTATGGTTTAGTTACGGAGCCACCACTGATGCCGCCACCGCCACCGCCGCCGCCGAGATTTTATGTTCTGGGCTCTGGAGGCCACAATTATTACATGAATGTTTTCAAATTTTACACAGGCAAAGATATATATATATATATATATCGATATAGATATTGATGTTCACAAGAATGTTTGAAAAATAGATAAATGCAGTTATCATTTTGGAGAGTTATCATACGAGTCTGAATGTACGTACAAGTCTCCATTTCCCCAAGGGACAACTTATCATCAAACCCTCCTTTGTACATAAACTGAATCATTCATAGAAAAATTATGGCCAAATTTAGATGAGTACCCCCCTAAAACCAACATATGGAGATAAATCAATGCATAACTCCCAATTATCACAGTGCTAATTCTAAAATTCATAACTGTTATTGTTGCTGCCATCACAAGGAATAATTTGATACTAAACATGGCTTAATTGGTTTGAAAATATGAGAAACAGGAGGAATTGAAGCCGTAAAAAGCATAATTTGGCTACATTTTTTCATCACAAATTGAAGGTTTATCATTAAAATTAAAATAGTTCCCAAAGTGATCCACCCAAAATATTTGGTAAAAAGTAGGTGCAGTATGCCAAGATTGTTTGCTCAAAGTTTCAAGAAATTCTTTTACCGGTAACAATGTAGGACAGCTGATGAAAATAATAATAATAATTATTTACCAGTTTTTTTATTTCGCTATTTAGATTTTGCACAATTTGAAGGGTAATGGAAACGCACACAGAGAGTGAGGACAATGTCCGACGTTATTAGCCTCCAAAAAACAGTCTGCTTCGTGAACGTACGCTGTTGGTGACACAGACTCATATTTGAGGCACTGCGCTGATAAGCCTCTGGTCGTTGCTGGAGTACATTGGGCAGGCGTCACCAGTTCGTTTTTGAATCAGTTTTGAACATTTTACAATCAACAAAGTACTATTCCTCTGACAGCTGGCCAATTATCGGAACCCCAAAGAAAACGCTCCATAAATCTATAAGAACCGCAGCTTTTCTCATCTTTATCGTATTCCAATGAAAAAGAAATAATCTTGCACTCGGACCAACCAGTCACACATACATTCTGCATGAATAGTCATGTACATGCAGAACTTCAGATCAGACAGGAAGTGCGCTTCCAACCTAATCCATCAGGATAGAAGGTTAGCGATTGATATTGAAACCCTAAACAAAACCATTCGCCACTGGACGCAAGCACCCATAGCTGGTATCAACAAGACTCTGTGTCACGAACAGTCAATAGTCATGAAGCAGACTTTTGGCCTAATAACGTCGGACATCTTTCTCACTCTCCTGGTGCGTTTCCATTACTCTTAGAAATGAGCAAAATCTAAATCAATAACCGGTAATGAAAACGCTCTATATCATGACATTTGCTCTCTGATCTGCAGTATTAGTCACCGAAGCCAAGGTCTAATACGTAGACTATTGGACTGCTGCAGCAGACCAGCTAGTGTACTTGAAATTTCGAGTTGTGTGGAACATTTACATCGTTATTGTCAGACAAGGTTTTACACATTTGCCGCACGCGCAACTCAGCTGACAGTGACAAGGTCGAATGCTTTGCCATTGTCATCGATGCATGAGGACAGCCGAGCTGTGATTGGCTGATGGCACCAGCCGATCTGTGATTGGCTGATGTACGTAATGGTACCAACCGACCTGCAGAAAAAAAATTTGCGACCAGCGTATAATCAGTGAGTGAATCGCTGCCCAAAATAGGCGCACAATGCATGAAGTGTTGCACGATCGATGTGAGAATGTAAGTCGCAAAATGTAAACCTTGGTCACTAATGCGACCATTCTGGTCGCAGACTGGAGCGCTGATATATATGACAATGCTCAAGACCGATTTTCGTCAATTTTGGATGTCCAGTATGGCTGTCGTCTGCCATTTTGTCCGACATTTTTTTATGTTCCTGGCTCTGGAAGCCACAATTATTACAGGAATGTTTTCAAATTTTACACAGGCGGAGATATATATGACAATGCTCAAAACTGATTTTCGTCAATTTCGGATGTCCAATATGGCTGCCAGCAGCTATTTTGTCCAAAATGTTTAATGTTCCGGGCTGTGGCAGCCACAGTTATTACAGGAATGTTTTCAAATTTTTCACAGGCGAAGATATATATATATATATATATATATATATATGACAATGCATTTTCCTCAATTTAGAATGTCCAATATGGCTGCCGGCGGCCATTTTGTTCGAACTTTGGGGATTGGGGAGATACACGACTCGGTACCAGTGGCAACAGAATTATCTAGTTGTGTCTTACCTTATAGGACTCTACACTATTTCTAACACTTATGGGCTACTAACCATTTCCTTATGTGTTAATAACTGTGACCCTTTTTTTCACACTTAAATGTTTCATATCATCAAACAAATTTTAATATAAGAAAAAGATAACCCGAGTAAATACAAAATGCAGTTGTTAAATAATGATTTCATTTATTAAGGGGAAAAAGCTATCCAAACCTACCTGGCCCTATGTGAAAAAGTAATTGCTTCCCCTTGTTAAATCATGAATTAACTATGATTTACCACATTTTTTGAGTCCCGTTTCACTAGCCACACCCAGGCCTGATTACTGCCAGACCTGTTGAATCATGAAATCACTTAAATAGAACCTGCTGACAAAGTGAGGTAGGCTAAAAGTTCTCCAAAAGCAACATGTCATGCCGCGAACTAAAGAAATTCAAGAACAGATGAGAAACAAAGAAATTGATATCTATCTGTCTGGAAAGGGTTGCAAAGCAATTTTTAAGGCTTTGGGACTGCGGCGAATCATGGTGAGAGCCATTATACACAAACCACCAGGAACAGTGGTGAACCTTCCCAGGAGTGGCCGGCCGACCAAAATTACTCCAAGAGCGCATCAACTAGTCATCCAGGAGGTCACAAAAAACCCAAAACAACACCTGAAGAACTGCAGGCCTCACTTGGCTCAGTTAAAGTCAGTGGCCATGATTCAACAATAAGACAGAGACTGGACAAAAAATGGCATCCATGGGAGAGTTCCAAGGTGAAAATCACTGCTGACCAAAAAGAACACAAAGGCTCATCTCACATTTGTCAAAATACATCTTGATGATCCCCAAAGACCTTTAGGAAAATATTCTGTGGACTGACGAGACATATGTTGAACTTTTTGGAAGGTGCACATCCCGTTACATCAAACAAATAAAAAACTAAAACAGCATTTCATCCTACCAAATGTCAAACGTGGAGGTAGAGTGATGGTTTGGGGCTGCTTTTCTGGTTCAGGACCTGGACAACTTGTCATAATTGATGGAACCATGGATTATGCTCTCTACTGGAAAATCCTGAAGGAGAATGGTCAACCCTCAGATTGGGATCTCGAGCTTAAGCATACTTGGGTTATGCAGCAGGACAATGATCTGAAACAAACCAGCAAGTCCACTTCCGAATGGCTTTAAAAAAAAACAAAACGAAGATTTTGGAGTAGCCTTGTCAAAGTCCGGGCTTAAATCCTACTGAGATGTAGTGGCATAACCTTAACCCCTTTGTGCAGAAGCCAAATTTGGCTATTTTTGGGTTACCCACTTTAATGCTGTATAATTCAAGATTTAAGCTTCATAAAGAGGAAAAATGTGGCTCAATTCTGAAAAGACACTTACAGCATTTAGAATTACATAGTATTTCAGTTAATTTTCATGATTATGGTAGAGAAAATGAGCTGCAAACATAAAAAATCTTCATGAGAATTCACCATTGAAATTGCAAAAAAAAATAATTCTGAGAATTGAAAAACTGCTGGGGCTTAAAACTATACATTTCTGGGGTCATAAACTCCTTGACCACAAGTACAATTTATCTTCAACATTACATTCTAGATTACCTACATGCTTTTAGCCAAATTATACACCTATCCAAGTGTCTCCCCAAAGTCTCAAAATGAAGTCCTGTCAAATCATAAAAAAATCATGTATATAACACAAATAAAGTTTTAAGGCATGAAATTTAATATGAACAAATGATTTTCTGGTTGAGTTTTGTATGAATTTATCAATCTCAGTGCAGTTAAATATCAATGGTCACCAGCAACCTCTCCAAAGACCAAATATGCCTTTTTTCCTTAATAAAGTTTAGAGTTTTGGCCATTTTACTTCAAAGTGCCCCAAGCCAGCACAAACACGCATTAAATAAACTTCTTATTAAACGGTTAGAACATTCACCCTGTAATGAAAGCTACCAGTCCCCTCTTCTAAGCTTACAAACTCATTTCAACACTTATAAGGAACAAGTGCAACTCACTAACTCAGTAATATCTGAATTCTGAAATATACCTTATATATATACCTATAGAAAATATACCTATAGAACAGACACTCCACTTTCAGGGAACAATCCATTGCCTCCCTGGATTCAAAAGAAACGTGCAATGAACGTACCAGGGGGTCCACCCAAATGCACGGGCAGTTCGCGTTTTTCACAGGAAAAAAACCTCGACATTCGACTTTGTAGAGTACGTATACATTCCAAAAACAAAACAACAACAACAACAAAAAAATAACAAAGTAGCAGCCTCACCTTTTTCATGAATCCCTTTTTCCAGAGAATGAAGTATCCTGTAGCAGGAACACTCCGGTCCTGTTTCATTCGAAATAATTCCAATTGACCATATCCTTATCTCATTTAAATCCCCTAAATGTAACTGAACACTTCAAGGCCAGTTTTGCGAACGTGTTTTCTATAAATCGCGTCTATTTTAACCGCGTAATGTGCATAACGTAGACAGGATACAACAGCGCATGCTGATACGCATTGGTTTGTATGCTCTGTGTTTGTCCAATCAATGTGTTTCACTTGCTCCAAAATGTTTAAACACTCGGGAATTGGATAAGAAACGAGACAATCAATACATTTTTACCAGGGTAGCTTCACGAGAGAATGAAGTGTAACTATACAATTACGCAGAAGAGCTTGAGTGTATGGTTGAGTGGTTGGCTATCAACGCCAGTACTCGGGTGGATATAAGGAAGCGCTGGATTTGTCAATGAATGGATCTGCGCGTAAATCCACGGTAGGGAACAACGAATTTTTTTGTATGTGACAACTGTAATTAACAGTAGAATGTGAGAGAATCAATACCATGTCGATTTTTTTGCCTCAGAAAACTGATTTTTCTGAACCATTACTTGGAATACTGTTGGCTCACTGTGGCTTAGCTGGTTGCTACAGAGGATAACGATTTTTTCTGTGTCAAGATATCGTTTTTTTAAACTGCTGGATCGATACTATAGGCAAGGATACTAACCAGTTTGCACATCAGGCTTAGCTGAGGAGTTAAATTCATGCAGCTCTTGAAAAACAGGGCGTGGAGTGAACTTCCCCATATTCAGAACCGCGTTCGAGGTCTGCTTGCTTGTGAATATTCAATAACTGATCCGGGGGTGCCATTTATTGATCGAGCACAGTAACAGCGTGCTTCCAATTTGCAGGTCTATAGATGCGGGCGTCTACATCTGCAGAAAGGGGTTAAACAGGCCGTTCATGCTCAAAACCCCTCCAATGTGGCTGAATTAAAATTCTCTGCAATGAAGAGGGGGCTAAAATTCTTCCACAGTGATGTGAAAGCCTCATTGCCAGTTATTGCAAACATTTGATTGCAGTTGTTGTTGCCGAGGGTGGCACAACCAGTTATTAGGATATAGGGAGCAATTACTTTTTTGCACAGGGCCAGGTAGGTTTGGATTGATTTTTGTGTCACCTGCGAAGCATAGCGGCACATAGGGATCACTTTGTTCGGCGTCTGTCTGTCCGTCTGTCCGATAGTCACACTTTCAGTTGGTAGTCACACTTTCACATAAGTGCTTCGCAGGCGACAAATGTGTTCACCTGAACACTCTAGTTACCCTGAATAAATTAACTCATCATTAAAAAACTGTATTTTGTATTTATTTGGGTTATCTTTGTCTAATATTAAAATGTGTTTGATGATCTGACACATTTAAGCGTATGCAAATATGCAAAAAAGAGGAAATGAGGAAGGGGCAAATACTTTTTCACAGCTCTGTCTGCATAACTGACAATGAACTCATGATCTGACTCGAAAGGGAGCAGGTGTGCTCAGACTTCAAACTTAAAATAAATGGTCTTCTATGTTAAGTCTTGTGTGTTGATGTGAGAATGACCTGGTGACATCTTGAGGAACTTGCCTGGACCATTTTAAACAGGACCTGCATCACATGCTTTTTTAATTTAAGTTGTCAATTGTCACTGTTTGTAATTAAATTATTGAGACTGCCGCAGATTTTGTTTAATTAGGTCTGTGATAATTAAATCCTAATTCTTGATAGTGCAGAGCTGCTCCTCAAGCTTTCTTTTACCAGAGACTCATCAGGCATTAAAACAGTCGCCCGTTAGAAGTACTGATTGTGGAGTTAATTACCTGAATGGTTCAAAAGGGGACCAGGGCCAGATTTTAGTTTAAATGAAAAAGGATTGGTTCAAAGTGTATTTTCAATATGTGTTTGCCGTTTTTATTGTGAGTGGCTGACTAAAATGTTCAGATTGATTTAAATCTGAAATTTGTCTTTTGACTCCCTCAAACCTGCAGTAGTCTGCAGTGATGATTATACACTTAACAAAATTAAGATAAATCAGAAACCAAGTAGTATTCAAGTATTTATTTAATATAATATTGGATCATATTCATGAAAATAGGTTAACTGATGACGATAAATAGCATAAGAACAAAAATAATGATGTCTTTTTTGAGAGAAAAAAATCAATATCTAGTGTTGCTACCCTTTTGTGGTTACATCATGTAATCTTTAAGGCATAGTGTTCATTTTTTTTTTTTATTTCATCACTTGCTAAACCATTCTATATAGTTTGAAGTTCATTCCAAAGTGATTCTTTCAATGTTACAAGAGATTTGTTTATCTTGGTATAAAGCAAATCCCAGATTTTCTCAGTCAGAATTTGGTCTGGACTTCAAGCAGGCCAGAACATTTATGTCAACAGATGATTCTTTCTGAGTGAGGTAAGTCTAATCTAACTCACAGCTTAGAAGTGTGCTCAGCATCATTATCTTGTTGAAAATGAAATCCCCAACCAAGCAGACTCTTTCCGAATGGCAATGCATGCCTCACAAAGATGTTGTGATACTTCTTTTGATCAATGATTCAGTTGATTTTTATAAGATGACTGGCTCCTTTTGAGAAGACTGAACCCCAAGTCATAATATTACCACCTCCATGATTTACTGAAGGGGTTAAACAATCATTTTTTTAACATTCTCGCACTCAATGGTGCATGTAAGTTGTGTGTTTGGATGAGAAAATTTTGAATTTTGATTCATCAGTCCAAGTGACTTGTTTCTACTCTGTTGGAGTCCAATCCTTGAATTTCTTCACAAACTTAAGTCTTTTTTCGATGTTGCCAGCTGTAGGAAGTGGTTTTGTTCCAAGCAGACCATTTCCACGCAGGTGTCTGGAAATAGGAGATCATGATACTTTAATCTCTTCACTTCTGGCGCAGTTAATGTCATCACAGGGTTGTCGTGCTGTCAACCGCCAGTTTTCCTTACTTGTCATTCACAGATACTGAACATCAGAGGCACTTTTGTTTTGCACCTCAACTGCCAATAGTTTTCAGCAAACCGGTCTTTTTGAAACGCTGGATGTTACTTAAGGTGCATTCACCGTCTTCAGAATTGTTTGTAAGTGATGAACCAGCATCATGTAAGGCCACAATGGGGCTACAAACAATTTTGGAGAGCTCATTGTGCCATCGTGTTTAACGCTGTGACACTGGTTCATGTCGCTGTAAATACTGGAACAACTGACCATCAGAGGTAATTCTGCTTAATAATGTTGCCTCAAACCAGTTTAAACAATTTTTGAGCATCAATTATCATGGAATGAACCTTCAAACATGCATTCATGCTATGCAAGAGTAAAAAAAAATGTGTCACACCTTTCAATTGTTATAAAAAATTATTTTTTCAGTGTTTTTGTTTATTACCCATATTTTTACCTCAATGTACTAGTGGGAATGATGTTTTTTTTGATGTCATTGCCTACAATAGTATTTTTCAATACATTTTCACCAAATAATTAAACAGAAGTGCGATATTAGGGCCCCTTTTAGACGAAAGTGATGGTGTATAATCACTGCACACTACTGTATTTATATTTTCTCTGTTTTCAGTTTCAGCCTTGGGATAAATTACGTAGTATATGGTTTTCTTGGTTGGATTAGTCTTTATTCTAATACTTTATGGGGTGCCCAGTTGCCCACAACAGACCTTTAACTTCTGGGTCTTTGATTTGATTTAAATTTTGTTCTGCGGAAATCGGTACTTTGCTGGATAATTTATCACACATATTACATATTTGAAATAGTAATATATGTGCCATATTTCTTTAGATTAGTCTCACTGAGAGGTACTTATCAGCATTTCAATTGATACTCTGTCTTAAATGCTGCCTTGTTTATGCATTGTTCAGATTAAATGTTTTCTGAGCTCACCTTCTATTTTCTGCTGTCATTTTCACGATTCCATTGCGATTCAGATTCCAACAGATGTTCATATTCAGTCCGTAGTTTTTGATATTTGTCACTTTGCGTAACATTCATGGTCCATGGACTATTGATAAAGGATTATTGTTATTAAGAATTTGCTGGTCATAGAATGTAACCGTATTTTCTGCTCAGAATCGCATGACAGTAATGATTTTTTTTTTCTCTCCCACCATCCCCCTGCAGAACCCACAGACCCTGCGGTGTTTGGGTTTTACAGCGATGAGGCGCAGGGCTGCCTGGGCGTTGTGGGCTCCTCTCTGCAGACTTCGGAGCTCTGTGATCAGCCCGGGCAGCAGTGGAAGTTTGGGTCGAGAAGTTGCCTCTATAACCTGGGCTCCTCCCTGTGCTTGGGCCAGGTGCCTGGGAACGAGACCGGACGGCCGAGCTTTGAGCTTTTTCGCTGCGACCTGGAGCCGGCGCGGTCGCGCTTTAGCTGGCACTGCAAGCAAGTGCTGGAGAGCCTCAACACCCACCTATCCTCCCAATCCAACACCACCAAACCCCTGCGCTGGAGACTGTATGGTGAAGAGCAGGACCTCTGCAAAATGGCCTATCGCGGTAAGCAGCAATTCTCCAGATTGGACTGGTGGTTCTACCAATGAACCAATCAGATGAAGGCTGTCACACGTCATTAGCTCCCGCCTCTCACGGTGTGGAAGCTACGGTATCGCGCTCTGTCTGTGCCTGCATGCGTGTGTGCGTCCGTCCACACATTTTGCTTTATCTCATCAACTATTTCAGTTACAGGCTCCTAAGTTTTCCTGGAGATGCATCTCATAAAGGCCTACAAATGACATGCCTAAAGGTGACCTTGGTCTATTTTCTCAAGGTCACTGGCCTAAAAATAACACCAAAAACTTCAACATTTTGCTTTATCTCATCAACTATTTCAGTTACAAGCTCCTTATTTTTACTGGACATGCATCTGATAAAGGCCTACAAAAGATGCGGCTAAAGGTGACCTTGGCCTATTTTTTTCAAGGTGACTGGGCTGAAAATATCGCCAAAAACTTCAACATTTTGCTTTATCTAAACAACTATTTCGGTCAGAGGCTTATTAATTTTACCGGACATGCATCTTATAAAGTCCTAAAAATAATGTGTCTTTGGAACTGGAAACATTGCAGGCACTCAGGATTTAAACAAATTCTGTGAGATTTTCATCCTTCTGAATAGCAAAATAACAATGATATTTCGACACAGTATTAACCCATTTATGCCTGAATTTTCTTTTTTTACTTTTTTATGTTATTATACTTCAAAATACCACTCTAGTAGTCATTCAAACAGGACACTTTTTCTGAACATTATTTTTTTTTTTCTTGGCATAAATGGGTTAAAGAACCAAATATGTCATTTTTGCTTACATTGAACTTGGTGAAATTGTTTGTTCACGAGTTCTGTTTATTTGACACTTGAAAGGGGTTTTAATCACCACTCTGAATACAATACAGGCTGATAATATTCACCATGTATGTTGCCATCCGTATTTTTTAATACCAAACATATTTCGCCAATTTCACCTGTGCAAACGGTGGGAGCTTCTGGGGCCACTAGTGCCCCAAAAGCTCCCGTATATTATGAGTATATTTATACTTCTGTCTGAATGTGCAGCCATTCTGGTGATGCCAGAGAACGAGGATGCACTCAGTGCTGCCTCCTTCCTGCTTCACTTCAAGGACCTTAGATGGAATCCTGCTATTGCCGTAAATGATCTGCTTGCGCGTTTTCATTTCACGCACGAGCAGATCCGTTTCATCCGCAGAGAAATGTTCTAACCTTCTTCTAGTCAAAACTGCCGTTTTGATAGTAATCTGAAAAGGTACATGCACATTAGCTTTTAGAGGGAGTGGGGGGTGACACTCTGATTGGTTTATTTCATGTTACGCCCAGAACAGGCCTGTGATTAATTTGGAGACTATGTGTGACCTCCTTGAACCATATGCCTTTTTTCACTCTCAGATTATCTGCCATTAAACTAGTATAACTGGATGTTGATGCACCTGAAAGCCAAGCTTCACAGTCATAATTTCAGACTTAACTTAAATAGGGTAATTCAAAGTTATTGTAACATCATAAATGTCTGGGCTGCATTTCCTAATCAAATTAATGCTACTTTGGTGATTAAAGATATACGTTTTTCAAAAAACATGATACTTCTTTAAGATTCCAAATATTGAAAAATTAATGTACATCTTCTCATTATTTACATTTTGTTTCTGACTAGACAGAGAAAAACACATTGTCTTGTTTCCAAAGAAAGAAAATGTGTCTTCATTGCTCATCTTAGGATTTATATTGCACGTAACATCATAGGTACAGATTTGGGTCGGGATGGTAGCGATATAGCAACTTTCATACATGGCAAGAATATCCTGACCAACTTTGGATCAATGGTCAAAATGAAAGAGATAGGGTAACGTAAATCTAAAATGCTTTGGTCCAATGTAATGTTAGTTCGTCTGCGGTTTTGATTTGTCCAGTCTGAAGTGTCTGTCTCGGCTGTAGTCATGTAACTAACTCAATAAAACAATACCATGCATAAAGACGCGTAATAGAAAAGATAGCAAACTGCCTGGGTCACATACTGTACCTATATATCTACTCAATTGGCTTTAATGTTCACTCTATTAGAGCTGAGCAGGTTTCCGCAGTGTGGAGAAGTGATTTGGTGCGGTCAGTAAAGGTTGTAGCAAGTGAATCAATTTCAGACATTAGCTGACAACCAGTGGCACAAACACTGGTGGTGCAGTGCATTCGGACCTGGGTGTGATGGGGACATGTTGACGAAATATACACATAGCTGTGGCAAAACGATCACTTTGGCAGGTAAAAGAACATTTTGTGAATGAAAATTTGTTAAGATTTAATATGCCTTTATACTGCTTAGCATATTTTGTTAAGTGAGGGCATTTTTAGCATTATAAATAACACCAAAGCCAAACAGACCTCAGTCTTGGGATGTAACATTTTTTAGATTTTAATCCATCTGTGTTTAGTATGTTACTTAATGATTTTTTATTTTGCTGTTGAAATGGTGATGGTGAATGACGGTGGTACGGTTACATATTTTCTGTTTATACTCTCTTGAGGCTAAAGAAAATGTCCTTCAACTGGCATTCCTTTTTTGAAGATTTGTGATAAATATCTTGACCAATCAAATATCCAAGTAAGCTTTTTTGACAAGCTAGCTAGCCTCTCTCTGCAACTTTACTGGTAATGCAGGCAGCAAAAAGCAAACAGCCTAATTGGAGCAAAAAAAAAGAAAGTATTTAGGAATAGGAGGCAAAGATAAAACTGTCTAAATAAGATTCCAATTTTTGTCTCCTTGTGCGGTGTGCAGCTGTAGAACGCCTGAAAAAAAAAAACAAACAGTGTTACCTTGGCTAGCCACAGTGCTATCTATCTACCAAGCTAATTAATTGTCTCCTGAGACTGACACCTGTCCTCAGGCATCAAACTTGTTTTTACATTCCGCTGGATATTTGTTTCCAGCTCGACCATTTTGCCAGCTCAAGACAGTCTGCAACTGGATGTAAATAGCTAGCTGGCACCCAGTTCTTGGAGTTCAAGTGGACGCTGAATTGGAGATGTAATAATTACAATAATGTGTTAAATAATGAAAAATGTAAGTTTAGCTAAATTTGGATGGGTCTGAAAATGCCAAATCTTGTTTCTTCAAAAAACTGTTAGTTATCTTACTTATATCGGAGCTATGTGGGATGTTAGGCTACACAGAAGCTAGGCATTTCCAAGTTTGCACAGCTGTTATTGTGTGATGGGCATCAGACTGCAGCGAGATATAGCTCTGTAATAAATTACCCAATAATGATTGTAATGTTCACAAATACAGTAATACAACATACTAAGCTAATAAATCATGTTCTATCAATTTTTTGATATTGATAAGCTACATGATACATGCTCATAACATAAATAAGTTATCAAATGGTGTTCAAAAGTATTTAAAGTTATCAAATGGTATTCAAAAGTATTTAAATTAAAGTTATCAAATGGTGCTCTAAAGTATTTAAATACAAAATGAAAAAACAAGTTCATGAACATGGCTTCTATTAATGAGAATTACAGGCTGCTCGCTTAGCACCGAAGAGAGACACTCATGAAGAAAATCACTGTAAACGGAAAAGGTAGTATTTGCACTCAAATTATTGCTGAAATTTTCCAGCTCCCGTACTGTGGCGCTCGCATTGCATATGTCCCTACCGACTCTCAAATTAAACCTACACCCATGCATAACATATTCCCTTAACATATTTACAGATTCTCATTCAGTCATAGTGTATGCCTTTACAATTGGCTGTCTGGCCTGCCAATTGTGAGAATATATCCCTCAGAGGCAGGGCCTCTGTGTTCTGAGCTTTCATTTTCCTCCCTCTTTGCCAAATTCATTGTGCCAAAGTCAACACAGACTGAGAAAAAGAAATACCAGTGACATTAGTTATGTGCCCTACCTTCCAGAGCCATTTTGCTCAGAGCTGGGATTCTGACAGGCTTATTTTTGTAATGATTTTGCATTTGCTTGATTGTATAATTTCATCTTCCGTTAACATCCTCCGTTTAAGACAAACTAGTTTGGTATTTAATTTCAGCTTTTAGTCCACACCCAAATGGCAGGCTGGTAGACCACTTGGGTTTCAGGTTCACTTGAAACTCTTACTATTATTGGTTTGTGTATATAATTGTAACCCTTGCAATTCAAATGGATTTCTTAATAAAAACATTTGGAATGGGTCAGGATCAGTACTGAGGTTGTTTAAAGTAATTTTTTAAGTTGACTCATTTTTAACCTGCTTGGCCGACAGGACCAAGGGACTTATGCTGTACTTAGGGTCATTAGTGGGGTCTGTTGTGCGTCCGTGCATGAGTGTGTGCTTTAAGTCGTTTCGGCGCGATACAACTTTCAGTTTTCCACTGAAAGTGGAAATATTTTATATTCATGTATATGGGCCCAAGATCTAGCCCGAGTTTGGGCATGCTGCCATTCTTGATTTGGCCACCAAGTGGCTTTTTCTGCAAAATTTGCAAAACAGCTCTAGCTCCCTTTTTCTATGAGCTAAGATGCTCAAATTTTTACTGTAGGGTGTTCTGCCAAGGGTTCATCAGATATATTATGGGTTTTTGATTTGACCAAATTTTGAAGGTTATATTGGCCAAAGGTCATAAAGTGTGCCAAATTCGTTTCAGCACCATAGCGCCCTCAGTTCTCAACTGATCTTTTTCCTATTTTATATACATGTATATGGGCCCAAGATCTAGCCCCAGTTCGATTTTGGTCATGCTGCGATTCTTGTTTTGGCCACCAGGCGGCTTTTTCTGCAAAATTTTAAACAACTCTAGCTCCCTTATTCTACAAGCTAAGATGCTTAAATATTCACTGTAACTTGTTCTGCCAAGTCTTCATCATATATGTAATGGGTTTTTGATTTGACCAAAATTTAAAGGTTATCTAGGTCAAAGGTCATAAAATGCACAGATTTTGTTTCACTGCAGTAGTGCCCTCACTTTTCATAGGATCCTTTTCATATTTCATATGCATGTATATGGGCCCAAGATCTAGCCCCAGTTTGATTTTGGGCATGCTGCGATTTTCGGTTTTCTGGAAAAACTTCAAACAGCTCTAGCTCCCTTATTCTATGAGCTAAGTTGCTCCAAATTTTTTTTCCCGCTCGGCCAAAAGGCCCAATGGTCTTATGCTATGCTCGAGGTCTTTAGTGGTGGTATGTCGGGCATCCGTGTGTGTGTGCGTCAACTTTTGGCTTGTCTGCGCTCTAGCGTCTTCAGTTTTTCACCGATCCTTTTCATATTTCATATGTATTTATAGCGTCTTAAGGTCCTGACCAAGTTTGATTTTCAGCCCAATTGGACCAATATTATGGCCAATAGGGGGCGTTCCATTTTGGTCACGTTTGGCCAAGCGGGCGCTGTGGCTTTGCCACTATTTTTTAAACTTTGCCACAGCAATTATTTAACAGGACAGTTTGGATGCCCCTGACCAAGGCCTGTGTTCCCATAAGCTTGTATTACTCAGTCTCCCCAAGCAGTACAGAGAGCTCATGATATGGTATTGATCTTAACATCAAATCTGAAGCCCAAGGTCACAAATTAATAGACCAGATATGGGTCCCCATTAGCCTTCAGTGTAACCCTTGGCCCAGAGTGTGATAGTAAATGAGACATGCCCCATTTTGCTGATGTCATTTAGATACATAATTGATTAATTATTATCTTAATTATTTTCCATTGCCAACCAAAATTAATACACATTCTGACCATTCTACTACCAGTATCTATGCCAATAAATATAACTTGCAGTTCAACTGCAAGAAATCTGCTGGGACAAGGCGGTGTCAGCAGATGCAGCAGAATTAAAAAATAACTCACAGGATCCCTAGTTTTGTTTGGGGATGCAATATTAAAGGGACATTATCATCCAGTGCAATTTGCCGCTTAAATCATTCCCAGATGACAATACATTCAACTTATAACCTCTTCCGGGTAATTCAACCTTCATGAAATTCAACTATCGAACAAAGGTTGCAAGCAAACAGGCTTTTTTCACTTGATTGGGGCACGCCATTTTATTAGAGCAGTCTCTGTGTCGGCCCTTAGCTGTGATGTTACGCCGGCTGCTCAGCATATACGCTACATACAGCATACACACAGTACAGTCGCCGTCTTTTACTCAACTCGTTTCATAACTTTCATTTGACACTCTTACTCGTAAAATCCTCTATATCATGTACACTGCCCGGCCAAAAAAAAAGTCACCATTTGGAAATTAACGAACAAATTCTATAATTGGATCATTATTGTGGTTATTAGTATGTTTCAGCTGGCAATAATCATTTTACCCTGACTGATGAAGCGCGTCGCTACTCATTTCTTAAAAAATCATGTTGGAAGACACATCCCCTGATGGTGGAAAAGATGTTACAGTATTTCAGAACGGGCAAACTATTGGCCTGTATTTAGC
This sequence comes from Gymnothorax reevesii, assembly GCA_029721435.1. Classification (NCBI taxonomy): domain Eukaryota; kingdom Metazoa; phylum Chordata; class Actinopteri; order Anguilliformes; family Muraenidae; genus Gymnothorax; species Gymnothorax reevesii. Next base: position 30,782,556 of record CM056584.1, on the reverse strand, counting down.
AAAGAAAACCATGAATGACAAAAACAAGTATGAGGAATCATTTTCACAAACAAATTTGCCACCACAAAATCCTGACCTTAAACACATTAAAAGTTATTGGGATGTGCTCAAGAAAGACCACAGTGGTTCAACCATTATGTCGAGAAGACAAGATCTCGGCCAAAAATTATGGCATTTCTGATCTAAAATAAAATGTTCTGGCATTGCATATAGATGTTAAAACAATGACAAGAAGAATATGCACTGTAATCAAAGCTACAGGGGTTCCAACTAAATATTTCAGTGTACGACTTTTTTTTTTGGCCGGGCAGTGTATATCCTCTGGGTAGGCTACCAGTGGGTTTGTGTCATTAATCATGTATGTCCGTATGTCAGTCATGCAAACATAGTGGAGGGCAAGGTGCAGGAAATCTAACGCTCCCACTTTCTTCTGAGGCCGGCGATTCGTATTAATACCCAGATATCACACAAAAGAAGTGTAATGTTCAAGTATTATCATCACAATGCATAGTGCGTGAATGCAATACAATGATGAAAATGTCAGCCAAAACAAAGGCAGAGAGCAGGGAGGACATCACTATTTACAGCGCCCTAGCGGTATTTCCTCAAAAATTCCATCTGCTAGAAGTGTCATGGATCGTTCCATAAACTTATCAAAAACATCTAAGCAATTCGAAAGGATGACCCCACATGAAACATCCCCTACACGATTGATTTTGCATATTTATGCAGCTATTGAGTGTGACGTGCCGTACCGTGGAAATGTCTCTTTAAGTCGCAGTCAGGGCCAAGGTCAGATCAAATCCAAGTGCTCAAACTAATGTGCAATATATGACTTCCTATAAGTCCCTAATACTAATTAAAGTAGGGATGGGAATAGATAAGATTTTATTGATGCCAATATTAATTTAGCTTATCGTTTGATTGTTTATGAATTCCCTTATTTATCACTAATCAACTTTCTGTGCAAAAAAAGTATGCCAACACAGGTTTTTATATGGATGTACTGATACCACTTTTTTTCAGACTCGGTACTTGTGTCACCTTTGGCACTTGCCTATGCTGAGTACCAATACGAGTACTTCCAAAATGGTAGTAACCTCAGGTATATGCTGGTTTTAAAAACACAGTTTTAGCCAATTTAACATTTAATTCTCCATACTGCCACATATGTGTAATGCTGCATGTGGACCATCTTCTCCTGCTCCTCATGTTGTTTTCCCTGCTGTCCCGCCATCTCAACAGTTTCTCGTTTACCAACCACTGCGTCATTCTACTTCCCTTCCTCCTTGTTCTTTTCCCCTTCTTCGTACACCTGTTCTTCTTCATTGTTAATTGTTGTCTTGTGTATTTAAGTTCCTGCTCTAGGTCTCCCATTTACTGGATTGTTACATTCTGTCTTTGTACATTAGCTTGTCTTGAGTTTAATACCTTGTTACCTTGTTAGAATTCCCTTTACAGTTCCCACAGTCCTGGGAGTGTAAAGACACCTGCAGTGTAAAGAAGCACCCCCCATTCAATCCCTTTCTCCTCCGTTGTGCTCAATTTACATAGGATATAGTAGGTAGTAATGGTGAGCTGTTTCTGACATGTTTAAGGAAGAATTGGGTTTGCTATTGGATGAATGGAATAAATAGTGGGCAAACCATGCCTTGAGGACCAATCCCCAGTTTTCGCTGGATTAAGCCTGTTTCTCTCCGCAGAAACCTACACGATCGAGGGGAACTCTAATGGGCGGCCCTGCTACTTCCCCTTCCTGTACGATGAGCAGTGGTTCCACAGCTGCACCAGCGTGGGCCGTGAGGATGGGCACCTCTGGTGCGCTACTACTCTTGACTATGGAAAGGATGAGCGCTGGGGCTTCTGTCCAGTCAAGGGTGAGCAAACAACCGCCTATCGCTTTAATGGCATAAAATTACATCAACATAACTCCATTAAATTACTTTGTATTACAACCCATCACATTGAATTGTGTCATGTTAAGATTACGTGACTTCTCATTGTGCAAAATTGTTCCATCACCTCCATGTTACATTACTTCTGGCTAAATTACAACCCCAATTCCGAAAAAGTTGGCACATCATGGAAATTGTAAATTAAATAAAAAACGGAATCATTTTAAAAGTCCAATTGTCCTCTGATATATTGAAAACACAATGACAACACACTTTAACTTGTGAATTCTCTACCAACTTTTTTCAAAATTGGGGTCGTACGTTATTTTTTCATAATTATGCTTCATTCAATTGTTATATTATATCGTGTAAAATTCTGTTATGTTACAAACATAAAATCTTTACATTACTGATTGCATTATATCCTGTTAGGCTATGCCATATTGAATTATGAAATCTACATCCTACTGTATTTTGTTAAATTACCCAACATTTCATCTCCTTAATTTTCGTTCTTTTTTGTTGATATATTATATCATCTTGAATTTCACCTTGTCACATGTAAAATTAAGTCATTTAAGGTAAAATCCCAATCATTACTTTCATTAACTAGTCACCTGAAATTGGACATTTACATTACATTTCCATGCATTACATTGTTTTACCATACACACATTATGTTGATGGATTTATTCAGACCAGCTCACAAAAGTGCATACAAAACAGTTTGGTACGTGTGTAATTATCTTTACTTTTGTAGGTTTCTTGGAAACATTCAGCTTAAAGTTGCCATTGCAGGTATAAAAGGGAGATTGAAGTTGTTGTGCTTTAAACACCAGCTATATTTCAGTGCACTCTGTTTAATGTTGCAGGGGATTTTTTCGCTTGGAATTGACTGTATTTATTCTGGCTTGAAAGCTGCTCTCTCCCAGCCTAGCCCACCACTCACACCCCCGCTCTATCTGATCCTAACCCCTCCTCCCTTGGCAGAGCACCTGCGCTGTGGCTCAGTCTGTATCCTGGAGGGCTGTTGCGTGCACCAGTTTTTCATCTCAAACCCTACAGCTCTTCAGGGGCTGAGCCAAATAGCACGGTAGCATAATCACACACAGTTCGTTTTATGATGAGCATAACAACCCTCTACTGTATGTTTTCTTCTACTGAATTTTCTGTTATTGTGACATGGAAAATATTATTAATCTCTGTGTTCTCTGCCTTCCGCTTTTTTATTCTTTCTCTTACACTGTCTCATTTTTTTTTGTTCTCCCGCTTTTTTTTCTGACTCTGTCTGTCTGATTATCTGGCCCCTCTTTTGCTCTCTTTCTCTCAACCACGGTCTTCCCTTTCATCTTTTCTCTGCCTCTCACGTTCTTCCTTACTCTCACACTCTCTCTCATTATCCCTCTCTCTGCTTCCTTTCTGCTCTCTCTTATTCATTCTGTTGGCTCCTATGACCCATAAATGCCCCCCCCCCCAGCCAAGGACTGTGACACGTTCTGGGACACTGACACGCTAACTGGCAACTGCTATCAGTTCAACTTCCAGTCCACGCTCTCCTGGAATGAGGCGCGGGTCAGCTGCCAACAACAGGGAGCAGACTTGCTTAGCATCACTGAGCTGCATGAGCAGAGCTACATCAACGGTAAGGCGCAATCCAAGCACACATTAGCTCATGCGCATTACATTATATACCATGCACTATGACTCATGCTTTTTTTTTTCCAAAGCAATGTACGGTAGATTCAAGTAGCAAGTAGAACAGCTAACTGAATTCAAGTGAGATTCGGTACTGCTTTTATTATCAGTTTATCAGATGTTTATAGTTATGAGGATTTAGTGTGATTCATATGATAAGAATAGATTAGGCCAATTAAGTTAAATCAAGCAAGAGATAGGGCATGATTGTAAGCGGTATCGTAAAACACTACAACATCACGATAGGGAAACGAGCAATATGAGAATAAAGTTTCCAAGTTTACCCTGAAAATAATATTATATTCTCCTCAAAAAAGTTAAGAAACAATCAGTTTTGACCCGAGTATGTAAAATGTAAAAACTGAACATTAAACCCAAGTGTTACTTACCTTTTTGGTGTTAATCCAAGACAAAAAATGCATCAAAAATTTTTTATCAGACGATTTAATGACCTAAAAACAGGGTATCCACAGGGAAGACCAGAATCGCACCATATTTGGCCATCAAAACGTCAAACAATGCCCAAAGTCATTTCAGTATCTCGTGTGACCACCACGTGCTCTCGCCACAGCTTGGCAGCATATTGAGAGGCTCAGAACCACAGAAAATAATAGAGAAAAAACTCAGTGGTCCTTAACTTTTTTCAGAATTGGGGTTGTATGTTATTTTTCATAAATGCTTTATTCAGTTGTTAAGTTATATCATGTAACAATTTGTTTTGTTACAAACATAAAATATATTTTGGCACTAATGCGTACAATATGTATTCCTGGCTTGGGATACGAGTTAATGTGTCCAAATGGTGCTACCCTAGTTGTTCATTTGTTGGAAGTTTTACTCAGAGGGACATTTTGCTGATTTTCACCGTTATCACCATCTGTTCGAGTTGGGGTGTAGCCTGATAAACGCATGCAGTTTTGCCAATGTTCTCTGGGAATCAGGTGAAAAATCAGTGTGACTTCCCCCTCTATTGCCATCATTTGACGGGAACACTGATGTAGCTGGAGAACAGGAAGAATTACAAGTTAGGATTTCGCTAGGATTCCGAAGTTCCACCTCTGGGTAACCTGAGGGCTTGCTCCAGATGACCCTAAAAAAACTGAATATGATTGTTGTCTTTGCTTGTATTGCAAGCGAGGTTTGTCTCCAACAACAGTAATGGCATCCTGAAATGAGAGCACAGAGGATGTTATGGACAAGGGCAGATTTTATGTAAAGCTAACCAGATGACACGCCTTCCATAAATTTACCCTTTGGTCAGCTACCTAAATTTTTCTTCGCTTGTGGTTTGTAGAGATCCAGGGGCTCTCTACGGGTTGATAAAGTTACAAACAGGACTGAAAACAACTCGTTACCGTCACACTGCACGTTTATTGTATGCAGGGGAAGCTCAAACATTAGGTATATGCCGTTCACACTCAAAGACACTAGAAAGACAACTCTTGACGTAGTCCATGCGTTCTGTCCAGCCCGGAAAATAAAATGATCAGTCTCAACTCTGACCTAGCGTTACCAAGGAAACCAAACACAAAAAAAATAGTAATTTAAAGGCACAGTATTCAGACGGCAATCATTATAGGTTGTAGCAGACTGAAGCAAGCTAGCAGTTGGGAAATTTTGCTGATCTTTTGGCATTATAGCTAGCTGGACTGTTTTGGCTCTGTCAGCTTAATTTCTGTCAAGTATCGTTAATCATAGCTTACAGTAATAACTTGAGTTGGCTGGTGCTAGCTAGAAAATGGAAAATTTCACCAGCACTCAATTTTGTGATCATCGAATTGACATGTAAGAAAACAGCTAACATTACTTAGCCAGCATACTCACCTGTGACTCTGTCAAGCCTCTGTTCTCCAGCAGGGCTTTCCTGGGTGAAAATCAGTCCTGAGGAGTGTTGCTGTTGAGAGTCACATCACAGAAAAATGGACGCACAAAATAGCCATTTTGATCAGAATTTATTTCAGACAGCATCCAGCTGACTCAGATTGGAAATCTCTTTCATAGTCCTCAAGAAAAAAATTCTCGGAAAAATTTTACATTTGTATGCATCTTTGCCTGCATGCCTACTACATATGTCATTTTTTTTGATGGCCTGTACTGTATTTGCAGGTAAAGAATGAAAAATTACACCTCTAGCTTTCACCATTTTCTAGCCCATGCAACCTGGCACAGAAGTGACGGAACAAATTGTTTGCATTATTATCAAGACCAGTCCTCTTTGCAGTAACCTGTGTGACTCACCGTGCAATGCTATGACAGCCGTTTGTCAAAATACTCACTGGGTTGAGGGTGTGTCTAGAGTAGTAAACAGTGGCACTGTTCTGTTGTAGTTGTTGTTTTTTCAACAAATGCATAGGGATGCCGTGAAGGTGATAAATATGTTTACATTGAGTCCGTGCTTTGAAACTATGTACGTTTAAATATTGGCAAAATACCCCTTGAACTTTTTTTTTTTGGAGAATGCTGCTGCTTGCAGTTGTTTCTCCAGCTCTATTGAGGAGTAACAGTATAATCCAGGGATACTCAAATCTGGCCCTCACAAATACAAATCCAAGCCCATGGGTGCATCTGAAGGAACCTTCCACGCTAGTGGACGTGAGCTGGAAATAGTTTGGATGGTGGCCAGATAAGGAGCCGCCAAACTGTCTGTTTCATGAAGGAAGTAATTCTTTAGTCACAACGTTCCAGCCAGGAAACACACAACCAACCTAAGGAGAAGGATGGAAAGACCAATTATGGACCACTGCATCTTTTGCTGCTGTGGCAATTGAATAGGTAATTCGTCTCTCAGTTTTCCGATGAATATCTTCACTGTTGACTTCTTGACATAATGAAGGAAAGGAAGTCTGTTTTTTCAAACATGTCCCAAGGGGACATGAAAACCTTCATGCAACTTTCTATGACTCGTGTGACATTTTCTCCTGAGGTCACGGAAATGTGGAGAGGAAAACGGCGGCCTGTTTAAAGAATTTGAATGCAACGTGGTTTTTTTTCTCACTGGAAATTGAACAATGAGTTGATTTGATCAGTCTGCCTGGCTACAGAACTGGCTTTAAGGTAAAGGGAGGTTATGAACCGGCAGTTATCAGCCCCTTTACTGTGATTTAACTCATTCCCTACAGGAAAGCTTTATATAAAATTGTCATGTTTGTACGGTATACTTTTCCAAAAAATTAAAAATAAAAATAAAAAAATTTAATTTTTCACAGTATTAAGTATTGAAGTGCAGGTGGCCCATGACCATGATCGTCAACTGATTTCATGTTTTCATCGGACTGCAAATGGTCATCCACACCGCTGGCACCTGCTTACCAAAAGGAATGGTAGAATTTGCCGCGCATTTCGCAGTGGCCTGCCGTAGGGAATGAGTTAAGGAACTGGAGAGTAATTTGTTGCTGATGGGGGGGTTGTGTCTCTCCTGATTATGTGACCTCTGCCCTCTCAGGCCTGCTGACTGGGTACAGCTCCACCCTGTGGATCGGCCTTAATGACCTGGACATCAACGGCGGCTGGCAGTGGGCAGACTCTGCCCCTGTAAAGTTCCTGTATTGGGAGCCCGGTGAGAGAGCCTCAGCGCCCCCTTCAGACGATTATTCTAAAGACTGTGGTTCTGCGCACTAACCCCTGTCTCTGACTCCTCCCTCTGCAGAGCAGCCCAATCATGCAGAGGAGAAGAACTGTGCCGTGATCCGGACCGAGACCATGGGACGCTGGCAGAACTGGGACTGCTCCATGGCCCTGCCCTACGTTTGCAAGAGGCGGCCCAATGCCACTCTGGACCCGTTCACCACCGGTTAGCCTCCCCACCCCTTCCTGTTATCCACCCCTCCAACCCCAACAATCCGCCATCTCCACAACCAGTTTCTCCCTCAGGGTGACATATTTCAAGGCCTCGTGTTCATTATTAGTCAAACGAGGACCTTTATCCTGATCTGGTGCCAGATTCATCTGTGGTCTTTCAATGTTTTTCAGTATTTATTATTTACCATGTTAATCATGCCATACAGTTCTCAGATGAAGGCCTCCAGTGCCTAATATGGGTAGGTGATTTATTGCATATCCTGTCCAAACATTGTTCTGAAGGGATGCATCTATAGGATTGTGTTGTAAAACTACAGCATCTTTTCTCACAGAGAAATATTTGTAAGTATCTGTCTACAGTGACTAATAGTTTCTCAGAGTAATGTATGTGTGTTCTGACAGACTCCTGGGTGGATGACGAGGAGAGAGACTGTGGTGTGGGGTGGCTGTCCTTCCAGGCAGGCTGCTACAGGCTGACAGAGGAGAAGAAAGACTGGGCTGACGCTCAGAGAACCTGCCAGAGGATGGAGGCCAACCTCGTTAGCATCCACACTCTCCCAGAACTGGAGTTCATTATCAAGAAGTTGAAGAGAGGTGAGAAACGCAGCCATATGGTAAATCCACCCACTGGAGCTGTCCTTCCCCAAACCTGTATTTACTATTCACAACCTAATCTGGGCCTGGTGTCAACACCACAATCTGCCCTTCTAACCCAGGGTGAATCTACTCGGGAGTCAATCACAAAAAAACCCTGTGATCCGTTCGTGGCTGGACCATTCCTTTTTTTTATATAAATTTGGCATCTCCAATCCCACCCGAATCTGTAATGCCCAATTGGTGAACTATGTACAAAGGTTGCTCGTATGCGACCCCTTGCTGCTAACTCAGGAGAGCGAAGACAATTCACAGCTCTCCTCCGAAACACGTGCCTGTCAGCCACTGCTTCTTATTGGCTCATTGGCTGAATCTTCGCAAGTTCAGAACGAGAGTGGAGGATACCTGGACATGAACAGACTTAGAATCTTCCTGACGAGCGCCCGTCTGGCCAACAGGGGGTGCTTGAGCAACTAAAAAAGGTATTTATTTACTTTCCTTTTCCCGACAGTCCTTTCCCAATTTGAAACCCTGTAGCGCTATAGCCAACTGTGCGCTACTCTGAAAAAGCTGCCGACCACTGCCGGTTGGTACGACCGGGGCTCGAACCCGCAACGTGATAGTCACTTCTGCACTGCAACGCAACTGAGTGAGCTATCCTGCAGCTCATGAAAGGACCATTCCTGCTGTAAATAAACTATCCACAAATCACTTGCATTTTCCACTCAACGCTTTTAATGAAATCTATACTTTGCCCCGCTAAATACATTCAAAAAAAACATTTTTGCCTTGCACTTTACCCATTAATCACTTTTAAGGTAATATTTAATGCTACTAACATTAACCATGCTCGGTTCCACCAACCCTGTTAAATTGGTGTTTATGTCACTGTGTGTCTGTTAGAACTGTGTGATGAACCCATTTAATGCGTTTGGATTAGCCTGCTAAATTGAGTATTGCATGACAGCAGGACTGTGGGAGTACAGTATTCATTCAGAATGTTATTTTGTTTGAACTTACAATCTCTCAAGCTGCAGATTTGCTGTATTTTGTTGCTGTCTTTGTGTAGCATAACATGGAGAGTGCTAAGGGTAAGGTTACACTGGCCTTGCTGAATTGGTAATAGAGATAACATGGGAATAAGCAGAAGACTAAGTGGTCACACTTTTACCGGCATCATTATTTGGATTCTGTTGCCATTGCATTCGCTGTAGTACACTATCTGTAACTGAGCTCAGCTCACGTTTCTGTTTGATATTTTTCATATTATTTTTAAATACTCTTGACCATTTTCTTTTTTACAACGCTTGCGGTAAAAATTACTACAAGGAAAATACAAATAAAATCAAAAAGGACTGATTTGAAAAGTCAATTCACCCTCAATTATACTCAGCAACAAAAGTTTCTGTGACACCATTTATGTGTATGTTATAAATGACACGCAAAGATCTCAATGCAATCAATATGTTTATTTAACAGGAGAAACACTGACTTTTCAGTGCCAACGTCACTCAAAACGAAAAATGTCATTTTCATGCGTCATGAAGCACTTGTCTGACGTCTAACCAATTGTGACCTTCACACTTCAATACCGGGTGTGACTTCCTCGTGCCATGATGCAAGCAACGCATCTCCGGCGCATGGACCGAATCAGATGTGCCAGAAATTGCTGTGGGATGTCATTCCAAATCTGACGTAGACGTTGTCGCAATTCCTGGAGTGTAGCTGGCGGGTTATCCAACCGCCGCAAACGTCGATCCATCTCGTCCCAAAGATGCTGGATTGGGGACATGTCTGGGGATCTGGCTGGCCATGGCAGGACATTGACATGTTGTTGCATCAGATACTGCTGTACAATCCTTGCAACGTGTGGTCTGGCGTTATCATGTTGCAGCGTTATTCCGGGACCATGTTGCATCAAAAACGGTACCACCAATGGCCGTAGCACTTCATCGCGATATCTTTGACCTGTCAGATTTCCATCAATAACAAGCAAATCTGTTCTGTTTCTAGCCGTGATCCCTCCTCAAATCATGACACTACCACCTCCAAAACGATCAAATTCCTGAACACAGTTGTTGGCATAACGTTCTCCACGTCGACGGTATACACGTAAACGACCATCACATCGGTTAAGCATGAATCTTGATTCATCAGTGAAGAGTACAAGATCCCACTGACGTTGGATCCACCGTCGATGTTGTTGTGCCCACTGTAGACGCAGTCGTCGGTGTTGTACTGTGAGTATTGGACGTCTTGCTGGCCGACGTGGGACAATGCCAAAATGACGGAGACGGCGACGGATTGTCTGTGCAGACAGTCGCCTCAAACCAGGTATCGTTCTTGCAGTTATGGTTGCAGGTTGGAATCGATTTCGGAGATGGGTTGTTCGAATCCAGTTGTCCTGTCTGGGAGTGGTTACTCGTGGACGGCCGCTGCGAGGACGGTCTCTGACATGTCTTGTCTGCTGATGACGCTGCCATAAGTTCCAAATGGTGTTTCGGTGGACATTCAGGCGATGAGCAACTTCCCTCTGCGAGATTCCGGATTCAATCATCCCAATGGCCCTCCACCGATCATTTTCAGACAGTCTTGGCATTTAGAGGGTAGAGTTCCTGATCCGAAATGGCTGTGTTTTCGATAAGTGATGCTTTCGTCGTTCATCAGGCACAATGTGAACATTCCAAAAATTCTCCTCTTTTATTGCCATCCACAAGCATGATTTACGCACATTTTCACGTGCAAAGTCATTTTCTCGCATTTTCATGATTTCCATTTCAATGCTGTGTTTACGTGTACTGTTTCAGTCTGATATCACCATGTATGACAATTTCATAATTGCGTTATGAAAAATAATTAACAATATTGGTGTCACAGAAACTTTTGTTGCTGAGTATACATTGCCAACAATACAGCAACACATTATTTGGTGTTCTAACATGGATTGAATTGCTGATTGAAAATATAAAATGTGATAAGTCCAAAAACAGTTGTCATAGTTTAGTACTATGTAACATCGGCGTGTCTTATAGTCACATTCATTAAGTGCTCAGGTATGGCAGACACCAGCCGGTGAAGTGTAGCAAGCAGAATTTTCCCCCATTAATCCTCCATACAGGTCTTCAGCTATGCACTTGTACGGGGCTTTTGTTAGGACCTACGCTTTTAGCTAATGCTGCTGTGTCCTAGTAATCCACGAAGAATGTGATTTGGCGTTGCCTTGCTAGAAAATACAGGGACGTCCTTGGAACAAATGACCTCCTGATGGCAGTATTAATTTCTCCAGAATTCATACATATCTTTCTCCACTAATGGTGTCCTTGCAAATGTGCAAGTCATCCATGCCATGTACACTACACTTACACACCGCCATACCATGGCAGATGCTGGCTTTTGTTCCTGACGCTGATAACTGCTTGGTTTATCCTTTTCGTCTTTTATCTTGTCTTTTAAAACACAGCCGCTGTTTTTTCCCATAACCACTTGAAATGATGACTTGTTGGTCCACTAAACGTGCTTCCACTGTGTTATCGCCCATCTCTGATAACATCGAGCCCTGCGAAGTTGGAGGTGCTGTGTTGATGTGTGGTTTTGGCTTTGCATTGTAAAGCTTTAACTCTCATCTGTGCATGGGGCAGCAAATGGTGCTGACCGACAATTTACCAAAGTATTTACAAGCCCATGTCATGATATGAATTAAAGCCGCATGGCGGTTCTTAACTCTTCTCCCCATAGACTCTCCCTCCCTTTCCCCATAACGACTACAAATGACGACCCTGGCCATAACAATGGAGACGAGTTTGGACACCGTGGTGATACCCAATTTTCAATCAGTGGGGAGACTAGGGAAAAGGTCTATTGATATACAAGTACATATAGGCGTCATAGGTAGTCATTATGGGGAAATGAGTTAAGCAGTGACATCAGCGGGATTGGAGATCACGCATATTCAGAAATGATTCCGTCTTTGCTCTTGCGCATCAAGATTTTAATGGATTTCTTCTATCCTTTAAAAGAACAAAATGTAATTCTATTATCCTCATAGCATAATTGCCTAAGTTATATTTTGCCAAAATTTGCCAAATTGAGATATTGGCTGCCTGTTCTTCCATGTTGGCGATTTTCAGCAATCATGCAGTATTTTTCTTTATGAACTGTAGAGTATTGATGAACTGTGACTTTTGCATATTCATATGTTACTATCTGACTATTTCAAAGAAAAAAATATTTTTTTTAGCCTTGTGTCTATCAATTTCTTTTGTCACAAATGTTTATTGGGGAAATTTATGACTTATCTATTTAGGCATGAAACCTGTCTGGCTCCCAGAAATAGTGTAATCCGTCACATTTTCTTCTGCCCCACGACGACACCCATGTGATGAGTATTATTAATAAGGAGCAAACAATCCCACACAAATTATGGTGGTTATATATAAATAAAAAATATACTGTATATATACACTGTATATATCTGCGTGCTCACATAACAGAGACAGCGTTTTTAGCATATGACCAATCATCTACCGGCAGCAGAACACCGTATTTTACAAATGAAGAGCAAATTATCATATTACAAAAATATGAGGAATACAGGATCACGCAGATCAATGACAATGTAGGAGACAATAGGACACCCAACACCAGTTGGCCAGAGGTGTGAATTAAATTCTGTCAAAATGACGGACGGCATTCAAAATGTTCCGTCATTGTTAAAAAAAATCCATCAATGATGGAAAATATTCTGTAAACGGGACTCTGTCCTGTACAGTATGAAAGGTGCTTCCCTCCAAAAACCTATTGTTGTTCCCACAGAGTCTAAATTGCACTAATTATTCATTGGTCAGTGTTAAACATACCCTGAATAGTGTGAAAGGTGTTTCCCTCCATAATTATACATTAATGTTCATCAGACTGCCACTGGTGGGTAAATACTTTTTATTTATTTATCCTTTATGTAGCCAGGAAGGTCCCATTGAGATACAAGATCTCTTCTTCCAGGGAGTCCTGGTCAAGACAGCAGCATGAGCAGTTTCACATGTATACATACAACACATTTAAAACATTTAAAAAAACATAAACAATTTGACACGTACAATACATCAAAGCAGCACAGAGGGAACAGCAGGAGGAGAGCTGTACAGGCCAGTCCAATATATCTGTTACGCACCCCACATCAAAATCTCAGATTAAGTAAAACAGCAACATGTTTTCTTCAGAGTGGTTTGTAAAAGTCTTTTAAAAAGATATAATGAAGGGAACGCTCCTAGGTTAGTGTATTTTTCCAGCTCATTCCAGGTCCAGGGTGCATAAAAGGAAAAAGCAGTTTTACCAGCTCTGAGTGCACCCTGGGGACGTGTAAAAGAATACGACTAGTCGATCTTGTACAGTAGTTGCCTGTATGATAAGACAAAAGGTTGGAGATATAAGTGGGCATTTTACCTTGTAATGACTTGGCAATAAATATCAACATATGTGTTTTTTATGGCCCCGCCCTCCAAAGAGGAAAGGGGGCATTATGTCGACACCATGTCCGTCCGTCGTCCATCCGTCCGTCGTCCGTAAAATTTTTGTTTCCATGGGATAGCTATAGAATCCCTCGTCGGATTGATGCCATTTCTTTGTGGTCTATTGGGAGTGGCTAGAGGAAGGTTTCTTTCGAAAATCAGCGTCACAGCCACAGCGCAATCCGCCACAGCAGCCATCTCAATATGCCCTTGATCAACATACAGGCGGGGGCATATGCTATGCTCTGCGTTGCTCTTGTCTCCACTGATGTAGAGAGGACCACCCAAGTAGTTGATATAAAGTACAATGGTGAGTGTGAGAACCAGCATTCATTACAAAGCGTAATGCAGCATGATATGCAGAATCTAGTTTTTTCAGGAGGGATGACGCTGCGTGCATATAAATTACATCACCATAATCTAAAACTGATAAAAATGAGCTTTGCACAAATTTCTTTCTGGCCTGAAATGAAAAGTATTTCTTTAAGTGGAAAAGAAAGCCAAGCTTTGGCCGAAGTTTTTTCAATAGATTATCAATGTGCATGTTAAATGTCAACTTATCATCTAGCCAAATGCCCAGATATTTGTACGAGGTAACTCTCTCTATACATGTACCTTCTAAAGTTGATAATGTGAAATCAATGGTCTTTCAGCGAGCGCTAGTGAAGGTCATATATTTGGTCTTTTTTGGATTGAGGACCAACTTTAGCTTTAATAATAATGAAAACTGAAGGGACTGAAAAGCATCCTGCAAATGCTCTAAGGCTCAAAGAGACCATATAAATAATCGCGTCATCAGTATACAAATGTAGCTTAGCAGGATTTAATCCATGACCTAGGTCATTTATAGAAATAGAAAATAAGATGGGGGCTAAAATAGATCCTTGCGGGACACCTTGGTTCACTGTAAGAAAGGTTGACATACTTCAGTATGTCAAGCATAGATGCACAGCTAGGGCACTCCCACATGTTCACACCCAACTGTATAGCTTCATTAAGAGACAAACTTGTCACTGCTTTAAGCAACGAGGCATCAGCACCTTCAGTGCTTTCATTTTAGTTCAGTGTTTCTTATACTGACGGTCTTATATCAGAGGCTGAGATTTATGAACTCAGTCCTCTGTGGCCACACCTCTGTCCTAATGAAGACAGAAAAATTCAACTATCACCAACATACCTCTTATGGTGAAGGATTTGCACATTTTTCTCACAAAAAAAATCTGTTTTCCTGGTTTTTGCTTGTTACCATGGAAGCTTTTTGTCACTTTGTTCAGAATGCTGCCAAAACTCAGTGCTCCTGTATGGTACTCAGTGGCTTAGAAATAAACAGTTGTTAATAATTTGTCCTCATAAAATGACTAATTGACGTAATTTGCAAAAAAATAAAAGTGATTATTTCCGAATGACTCACTGATGGATTTCGTGATAAATCCTGCTTAGCGGGCTAATGGGATTGTAGCTTAGTGTGTCAATCATCAAAATCTTCTGAGCAAACGGCTTTCCTCTCGTGTCTCTTGCACTCTCACAAGCAGACGTGGAGGAGCTGTGGATCGGGCTTCATGACACAAAGGTGGAGATGAGTTTTGAGTGGTCAGATCACACACCTGTCATTTTCACCTACTGGCACCGCTTTGAGCCCAACAACTTCCGTGACGCCGAGGAGGACTGCGTCACCATCTGGGGACCTGTGAGTGGACAGCGCTTCCCAAAAACTCCCCCACACTGCACAGCTGTGTGTTACATTCCATTGTCTCGATATCAGCTGGGAGGGGGTCAAATTCTTTCAGGGGAAAATGAATAAACAGCTGTCTCTCCTTAATTTAGGCAACAATGTTAAAGTGACAAAGAGCTCTCTGGAGTGAAGTCAGTAATGACAGAGAACAGCCTTGTCCACACTCTCCTGAATTTCCATCCTTCTTTTTATTGCTAAGTCGATAAATAAATATGTTAAAAGTGAATACATAATCAAATAGGTAATTCTAAAAAGTGGAACCTAGAAATACTCAGCAAGAGAGCTAAAAAAATTCTTAATATCACTGGATTGATAAAAACTTTCTGATTGGAAAATGTCTGTGATCTTGCTTAGACCAGCGGGCTCAGATGGGATGAGGTAGACGTACAGTGGGTGATGGCCTTGTTCTGTGTTCTCCTTTACAGGATGGGCGATGGAATGACAGCCCATGCAACTTCACCCTGCCCTCCATCTGTAAGAAACAGGCACAGAAGACTCAGGGTCGAACACAGGACCACGGCTGCAAACCAGTACTAACTTACCCCACAGTGCCCTCTCTCTCTCTCTCTCTCTCTCTCTCTCTCTCTCTCTCCCTCTCTTGTCTCCCGGTTCCTTTCTCCCTCTTTCACTTTATCATTTTCTACTTTTTTAATAGAAAAACAATGATTGAAACAAAATAATTATTATCCTGAAGAAACATTTCCTCCAGCTGTTTGCTGTGATTATTGCATCCCCACCATTTAAAACTTTGTGCACCTTGCCTTTGCCAAAATAATAACTTTGCCTCTTTTATTAGTTATAATAAGACATGACAAAGGATCACTCCTCCATGCAGAATCTCTCCCAGTCTTTATAATTCTGTTAATAGACTCTCTCTCCTCCCTGGCTTGTCTCACTGGTTCTTTGTTGGGTTTAAGAAAAGAGACTGAAATGGTCATGAGAAAAGCTTGAATCTGTGGTTCGTTAACCATTTTGTGTTCAGTGCTTGCTTTGCATAATTTTCCTAAGAGGTAGCACAACCATATCCCGACAATCTGGAATGTGCTGCAAGCATAAAATTCCAAATGAGGGTTCAGTTTCCAAAAAACAATGAAGTTCAGGAGTAAAAAGATGAAATGTCTTATCTTTGCCCTGTTTTTAATTTAATACAGGTCAAAGATGATTTACAAATAAATGTTTTTTTAATTTACATTTTCCAAATTATCCCTACTTCTTTGAAAATTTGATCGGGCTTCAATGGTCTCCCTAATCTCAAAATCTGAATGGAGTTAAACAGCTTTGGGATGTTGAACGGGAGATTATCAGCATGTTTGTGCAACTGACAAATGTTCAGAACTTATCTGATGCAGTCTTGCGAAAATTGACCAGAGTCTTAAAGGAATATTTCCAATGACTACATTTACATGTATGCCATATTCCGATATGGTGTGCATGTAAAGGTCCAAGGTAAGGTCCATATTCGGGTTACGGTAATATACTGAGTACAAATGAAAACGCACCACTCACAAAATCTGGAATAGCTCCACGGATTGATATGTGAAGTATATATGTATGATGCATTTGAGATAATGAATGATTTAAGAAGACATGTAAACATCATTCAATTTCATTCACGATAATGTTAATGCGCGAGAGAGGTTTAACTGGTGTTGGGGTCAAACAGGAAAGTCAATAACGGGTGTGATCGCCATTTGCATTGACACATGCGGTGCATGGTCGTCGCATGGAGTTGATCAGTCTCTGGATAGTGTTCTGAGGGATAGCATTCCACTCCTGAACAAGGGCAACCTCAAGTTCTCGGATGTTGTCCATCTGGCGTCGACGTGAAAGACTTCGTCCAATTTCATCCCATAAGTGCTCGATAGGGGAGAGGTCGGGTGACAGAGCTGGCCACTGAAGCACGGGATGTTCTGCTGTGCAAGGTACTGCATGGACACCCTTGCAGTGTGTGCCCTAGCGTTGTCCTGTTGGAACGTGTGGACATCGTGGGGTTGGTTGAAGACGGCACAACATGGTTCTGCAGCACCTGGTCCCGGTAGTAGACGCCGTTCACCCTTCCTCTGCAGATATGGAGAGGGGTTCTGTCACGGTAGCTTATTCCACCCCACACCATAACGCTGCCACCACCCCAACGGTCCGTTTGAATGACACAATCAGCGTTATAACTTTCACCACATCTCCGCCAAACACGTATACGGCCATCTGCGTTCCTTAAGTGAAATCGTGACTCGTCAGAAAAGATTACACCGTGCCATTGTCGTAGTCGCCAATTCTGGTCCCTGTTTGCCCTCTGTAGACGCTGGTTTTGGTGACGATCCGTCAATATGGGGCCGAAATAAGGACGTCGTGCACGCTGGCCTGCAGCTCGCAGATGGTTCCGTACGGTGTTGGGGTGAATGAATGTACGTCGTCCTTGGACTTGAGCAGCCGTTCTTGTTGCTGGTAGTGTTCGGTCTCGGATATGATCCCGTACGATCTGACGGTCCTGACGTGCCGTTGTCACACGTTGTTGACCCGGTCGAGGACGGTCCCGATTGCTCCCTGTTTGCAGAAACCTTTGATGGAGTCTTGCGATTGTTGTGTGTGCGCAGTGTAGTCGTCTGGCAATTTCCCTGGTGCTGGCGCCAATTTGAAGCATGCCTATGGCACGTTCCCGTTCAGGGGCTGTAAGTCGCGGCATAGTGTCGACGTCTCACAAGTGTCATTGAAGAAGTGAAATTTTATTCGGATTCCCATGCTTTTAAAGGCAATGTGTGCACAAATTCAGAGTGAAATTCATTTTTCTCGTGGTGTGCGGGCAAGATGTTGCGTTTTTGCAAAAAATTGCCTAGCGTTACAGTTAACTTGAAATTGTCGCACTTCTTGCACCTGGCATGTCGGGTGACGTCACTGTAGTGTTTTTGTTGTATAAATATTATATTGAAGTTCATTTCAACTTAAATATTGACTTTTTTCAAGTGGTGCGTTTTCATTTGTACTCAGTATATTTTGAATAAGCTGTTTATATGCGCTGAGCTATGGGAATATTCCTGTTTATATGTTAATTGGCATATCCATCAAATTGGCCCAATCTCAACATATGTTTTCAGCAAATACAACACTCGAAAGTTATCTTCATGGCTTTGGTTGGTTTCCGTTAGAACCTCAAAGCCGACATCGACTCCACTCCCTTAGCCAGCTGCCGTCGCCAGGGGTCTTTGTCCCAGAATTTCATTAATGGCCGCGAAAAAAATGAAACTGGACGGATTAGAGCTACTGGTATTCTTTGTTTCTTCGCTTTGGAATATGCCGACTTCAGAGTTTTCCAGCGATGCTTAACTTAGTCGGCAGTTCTCCCAAAACCGGCCTCTCTCCACTTTTCGCACACCTTTTTAAAGATATCGTTGTTAAGATGCTTTCGCCCATCGATATATTCCGTTATTTTCATATCTTTCATTATCTGAATGTACGCAGTTGTCTCCTCTTCTCTCCAAAAATTTGAATTCCTTGCGAATCGCACATGCACAGACGTACTTGAATATTTTGTTAAGGGGCTTTACCAATTAAGGTGTATACATGACCCAGTATTCCAATTAAAACAGGCATATGCCAGGGGTCTTATTCGGAATATTTTGAATCGGAAAATAACCTTAATCGGGTTATTGCACGTGTTTACATGACAGGTACGCAATCGGAATATTCTCATATTCCGATTCATACAGGAATAATGGTGTGCATGTAAACGTAGTCAGTCTTCTACAATCCATGCTACGAAGAAGAGCAATTTGAGAGAAAAGAGTGGCCCTACCCAGTACTATTACGATTTTCCCAATAATAGTGCTCAGCGAGTGTGCATATATTCTAAACAACGACATGCACGTACCACCCTCTGTGCATGTTATATGATGCGCAATATGAAATAATAATTCACTGCTGATGTTGGCTGTCATCATGTGTCAATTGCAGTTCGCTACATGAAAACATTCCTCTCCTTCTCTCTCTCTCTCTCTCTCTCTCTTTCCTCTCACTGTCTCTCTTGCTGAGTTTGTACTTTGTCAGTGTTTTCCTAAACTTGCGGTTTTTCACTGTGGCTAGATAGTCTGTCTCAGTATGTTCTGTTTAGAGACCAATAATACACAGATTTGCTTTGATTTTTATAGTTGAGTTTCCCAGCAAGTAGTGCAACTTGGCTTTGTTGTGTTCGCTGCATAATTGTGTTTATTATTATTGGATTAACTGGAAAGGCATGGACCTGTCTTTCTCCGTCTCTCAGCCCCCCGCCCGTCCCCCCTTGTTTTCGCCCCTCTCTGTTTTCTTCTCTCTGAAAGACTTGATTCAAACATTTGGCAGCATAATTAAGTCCCCAGTCCAGCTGTGTAAAGACAGCGTAGCCGCCTCGGCGACATGTGCTAAATGTGCCCCCCCCCAACCTCCTCTTTGCCCCCTCATTGTGTGGTGAGTAAGTGATGTGTGAGTCAGCATCTCCACCCACCTGGAGGTCATGCTGACCCCCCCCGTAAAGTGCACCCACTAGTGCAGGCCGGCTTCATTCGGGAAAATCAATCTCTCCTGTCCTGCTTTCTCTCCCTTCCCTGTCTTCCTCTTTTCCCCCTTTCTCCTCTTCATCATTCATTCACATTTCCCCCAAGCTTCTTCTCTGTCCGTAGCTCTATTCCCTGCCGTTGTCCTCTGTAATTAGCTCTTTGTCTCCCTGTGTCTTGCTTGCCCATAAAATAACTTCACGCTTTGTGATAGCTTGGCTGCTGCCTGCTGGAGGGAGAGCACGAATCCTCACTTCTGTTCCTCTGCATCTGCAATACATGCAAGGTTTTCCCACTGACACTGTAGTGTGTGCGGAGTGTTTGTTCACCAGTGTATTACGTATTATGCGTTTGTTTGAATTTGTGGTGTGTGTTTATTTGCCTCGTTCCATTTCATTTCTCTTTTTGTAGGATGCACAGGAGGTTTAGTGCTGTGAAGAACTGTTTGCTCTCTCCTGATTTTCTATTTTCTCTGCAAATCTATCATTTCATATTCAGTTTCTATTCTTCAGGAAAAAAAAATCATTAAGCCAGGAGAACATATAATATCGTTTTTAATAATTGTTTAATTTATAACAGGAAAAAAAAGCCATCCCACACCTATATCACTCTTGTTAAGAAGTGATCTGCCCCCTAAATTTAATAATTGGTTGTACCAGTTTTAGCAGCAATGACTGCTACCAAATTCTTCCAATGACTTTAGATCAATCTCTCACATTGATATGGAGCAGGGTAAATATGGCTTTTTTCTACGGGAGCTCTTTTATGAAAACTTATGGTAAAAATACCTGCCTTCAAAAGATTTACAACAGCTATTTGGTATGGTATATTCGTATGCCATGGTAGCCATTTTCAAATGCTATTTAAATTTATTTTTAATTTCAAATTCATTATTTATCAAGTGGTGACAAATAATCTTACTGCTTGTCACTCTACTCTTGCATGAGTGCCCCTCTCTGTTTAAAAGCTTGTAGTGGGTGTTGAACCTCTATACAAGGAACACTGTTACTGTCACTATAACAAGGAAATTTTGCCTTAGTTCCTCGTATTGTTTTGTTTTTCTAACCTCTTATAATGAGGTTTCAACAGTCCCTAAAGGAGAGTTCTGGTGTGAAATTGACTTGGGGTGTATTGAAACATGATAATGAGTAGTAACCTTTGTCGAATATCCCACCTTTGTACGCACGCAACATTTCAAAATAAATGGCTTTTTAGCCGAAGGTCCCAACAGGCTTACAATAGTAGTGAATCGGGCATAGTGTTGCCATGCAAAAAAATCACTATTTTTTTTTCAATATTAACAAGGCTCAAAGTAGCTCCACTCTTCATCAGTAGAATTCCTAGGGCCCTGACATTTAAATCGAGGCACTGAGAACTTTGAAAATGTACCGGTAGTTTATTAATAAAGACTATTTATGCAAACAGTGCCTTGAGGTAGTTTCCAGTCGCCTCCATCTTGAAAGTCACAATAAGTCGATTTACGAGCACGAACGAATAGGAAGGTTAGGGGAACAGATTGCAATCTATTCATTCGTGCTCGTCAATCGACTTATTGTGACTTTTCAAGGTTTCAGCAGTTGACATGTTGGGGATGCTCTTTGTTGAACAAAAAACACTGAAATGCTCAAGGCGTCATCAAGGCGTCGTAGAGGAATGTCTGAAAACGCCAAACATGAAACTATTGGTATGTTAAGACCACAAATGAGCTTGCGACAAGTTGGGCAGCACTTAAAGATCCACCATAGCACGATTATACGTCTTCAGACATGGGACCGTCAAAGACCGACCTCGCATCGGTTGACCATGTAAAACGATGGCACGTGAAGATCTTTTCTTCGTGATGTCATCCCAACCTAACCAAATCACATGCGGCTTAACAAGCCAGTTGGCATCCCATTCGCTGCTGAAGAATAGGAACAGTCCTGTGGAGAACTGGTCAGCTCACCCCCAAGCCTTCTGAGTGACGTTTATTCATCTCACCAATTTGTGTTGCAACTGGGCTTTATCACCAGAAATAAAATAATTATAAATTCATCTGTAAAAACCTACAAAATCCCCAAAAAGGTTTGGCACAGGGCAGCTCTGGGAGCCAAGAGGTTAACCAAGTACATTTGATTATTTGGCTGAGTGGGTTATTAAGAGGCTAATGCTATTTAATGCATGGCCACTTGATGCAGGCTCACATTTTTCCATCAATTAATAAAAAGATCATATAAAAACTATTATGTCTGTACTCGGATCCTTTCTGCCATATAATAATATATAAAATATAAAATAATGAGCGACATTCATCCGAAAATAGAAGAAATCAGGAAGGGGCTTAATACTTTTTCACGGTGCTGTCAAAATCAAAAAAACAATAATAACTCAATTTTCAGCTTATCGGCCCAATAAAATATTTTCATGGTGTGGCGTCCGTTGTCTGTCGTCCGGAACATTTTTTGTCTTTTTTTTGGCCTGATGAATTTTCGTATAAATTTGCCGTGACATAATACGAGACAATATCTCCAGCCATTTTTTTCAAATTTTTAATTGAATCATTTTTATCTGTTTTATGGGCCCTTGAAATTTTGGCCCCATTGTTAAAGATAGGACTGAGAAATTTCAAAATATTATTTCTCAAAAACTGTGTGATAAATGTCTCTAGATCAGACTATCGACTTTCTTTGGTACCATCAATGTATAGTGTGAGCGCCATTTTGATTGAATCGACGGAATTGGGTCTAGTGGGGGTGCAGTACTAAATGAATACGCAAGATGGGCTGTGGAGGCCAAATGGTTGCAGATAGAGATTAATTTTGTATTATCAACATTTAGGAAGTCATATATGACTTATATTTTGGCAGTGTTGAAGTTGAGCTAAGATGACCTTGAAAGGTCGAACTTGAGGTCAAGCAAAACGTCACTATTTTCAAAGGCTTCTAGGGTTGAAAATATAGAAAATTGGGAAAATATTTGTATTGAACACTTATAGGAAGTCATATATGAACTTTCATTTGGTGGCCTTGGACCTGACCTTCAGTGACCTTCGAAGGTCAAACTTTACATGGTGAAATTTCAATGACTCCAATCACCAAAGCTATTATAGATAGAGCTTAGGTTTCTATTGTGGGCATATAGGAAGTCGTGTATTCAGTTTCATTTGGCAAACTTGGCCTTCAGTGTCCTTCAACGGCTAAACTTTACCATGAAATTTAATTGACTTATATCAGCAAAATCGTAACAGATTGAGTTTAGGTTTGTGTTGGAGATGTATTGGAAGTCATATATGAACTTATATTTGGTGACCTTCACATTGACCTTTGAAGGTCCAGCTTAACCAAGTGAAAATTCAATGACTTCTATCACTACAAAGGTCACAGATAGAGCCTAAGTTTGTATCACAGACTTCAAGGAAGTCGCACATGAACTTTCAACTAAAGTTGAAATTAACGTTTCAACTAACATTCAACTTGACAGTTGGTGACCTTTGAAGGTCACACTTGACATAATGCAATGAGTTGTATTGCCAAAACGGTAACAGATTGAGCCAACGTTTATATTAGAGACATATAGAAAGTCATATATGAAATCCATTTGCTGAACTCAATTACATGTATCACCAAAACTGCTTCAGCGCTTAGGATTGTACAAAGTATTACAGGAGGCCTTATAAATGTATGGGAACTTTTATTGAGTAACCTTGACATTGACCTTCAATGATTCGAAAGCCAAATTTCACATGAAATTTTTATAAATTGTATCATCAATATAAGATTGCTTGTCGGTAAGCTACTGGACCCTTAGGCCTATTTTTCCATTAACCTCTGGCATAATCTAGATTTCGCAGCTATTCTCCACTGTAGGTACTATTCTAGTCCTGTCTTTCTCCTGGTTCCACCTCCAGGCCAATCAATGAAAAAAGCAAGTGTTAAACCTGCATCTGTTCATTTGAAAATATGAAAGATGATAATCTCTTCACCCAAGACAGTGACTTCCTTCCTTAGCTATATATTTATCATAAGCTCTGCTCTTTGTTTTGGTGATCCTCTGTCATTGTCCCAGACTGTGCTCCTTTTTGTCGTTTACTTGCTCCTAGGGGTGGAGGTGGCACAGCCCGTCCTGTTATTGGCTGGGAGAGGATCAGCTGACCTTTGAGGACGCCAGGAAGGTGTGCATGAGCCAGGAAGCCACACTGGTTACTATAACTAATAGGTGCGGTTACAACCCTTCAAATGCTTTGATTGTGTTTATACAATGAGGTCAGCTTGGGCCTCATGAGTTAATGAAGGGTTCATCTTTATTGCGCTTTCTCAGAAGTACTCAACGCGCTTCACAGTCATATGTGGGGTAGTCTTACCTTACTGGCAACAATATGTTGTGATATCAGGCGGCCATTTTGCGACAGAACACCCTTCACGCATCATCCACTCAGGCAAAGCAGTTCAAATAGCGGCATTGCTGCTGGCCCTTAGCTTCAGTGAATAATGTTAAAGGGCTTTAATTACCTAATTGTTGCCTCTAAACAGATGGACATGCCATCAAGTTAGAAGTTAAAATCCACATCTTGTTTTAGGGTGTTGTTAATTTGTGTTGCTGTCAAAATACTTGTGGACCTTAACGTATGTATTCACTGGAACTAATGTCTCATTTATATTGACTCTTGACTATGGGGGGGGGGACTAAGCAGGCATTTAATTCCTAATTCCACAAAATTATTCAAGATTAGTTTATGCCATGTGAAAACAAATGCATAGCCACATAAAAAATCCCTTGACACACACATAGGAAGTAGAAACAAGGACTGTTTACTTCATGTTTAACCACATTTTTGTTGAAAACCAATCCTTCTTCATTCATCCTGCTGTCGGGACTGTTCCATTTCATGGTCTGTTTTTCACAATTGATTCTTGTTGAAATATGATCTGACCTCAAAACAAAAATCAAATGCGATGGCGTTCCTCGGCCCTGAAGCTGTATTCTAAAATTGCCTCATTTAATTTTCAGTCTATACTTCTGTTCCACTGTTTTAATCTGTTTAATGTATAAATACACACCCAGCCCACTCTTCCCATTTCCCTGCCATAGTGCGCGGCCCTCTCTCTCATCCCATTCCTTTCTTCTCTCCGTTCTCCTCTGTCCCTGTCTTTATGGTAGAGTCACAGGGGCTTTGCCATGCGCTGGTCCTCTGGAAAATTCCCTACTGTAGTCTCCCCAAACTTGCGGGCGACAAAGCAGAAGAGCTCTGTGAGAGTTCCTGTCTCACATATCAACCATATTCTGACCAATACACTTTTAAACGAATCTTGTTTACGGTGTGGTCTATGCTTGGGAATTATCATTATTTGTTTTTGAATAGACTCTTCGCTTAATGCTAGTGATAGTGATCCCATTAGGCCGTCCCATGACAGTCCAGTGACCCCTCTTCTCTGGTCAGGGCAGGTTTGAGCAGGCCTTCGTCAGCAGCCTGATTTTGGGGCGCTCGAGCGACTTCTTCTGGACCGCCCTGCAGGACCTCAATAGTACTGGAACCTTCCGCTGGCTGAGTGGAGATGAGGTCTCCTACACCAACTGGAACAGGGACCAGCCAGGTAGGCTGAGCGTCTGCAGGATGATCCTTGGTCTACATGTTCATATCATTGGCCTCAGTGGTCCCATCTCACTCTTAAATTTGTTCAGTTAACCCTCTTGAGTTGCCTGATGAGGCGGCGCATATTCAACATTCTCATTAATATCTTTGCAAAATTACATCTTGGAAATTTGATACAAATGTTCTCGAAATCAGTTGAGTCTCCTCTTTCAAATTTTTCATCTCTGAGGTCATTCGTGACTCACAGCTGGAGCAGGGAGGCTGAGAGGAGAGCTTGACACACTCTGGCCGTGCTTGACTGATGGATTTGTGTGTCCGTCTTTGAAAACTTAACTAAACTGAAATCTAACTAACTAACTAATTAACTAAAAATCACTTACAGTACATGTATGTATTCCTCATGTGGTCACATCAGAGGTCTCACGGTGGGTGGCAGTATTGGTATTAACTCAAGCATTAATCCAACCTCATTATTCCTTGCGAGCTCCAATTATCATGACCACATCATTGATTTTTTTTATTGATTTCATGCAAATTATTTGAAATAGCAATGATTAATGGATCGCGCCCGTTTTGGCCATTGACTATATTATACTTTTGAGATGGCTTTGTCTTCCATGTCGGAAGACACATCCCTTGATGGTGGAAAAGATGTTACAGTATTTTAGAACAGGCAAGTTATTAGCCTGTATTTAGCAAAGAAAGTATGAGGAATAATTTTCACAAACTAATTTGCCACCACAAAGTCCTGACCTTAAGCACATTAAAAGTTTTTGGGATGTGCTCAAGAAAGACCACCAAGTGGTTCAACCAATATGTCGAGAAGACAAGATCCTGGCCAAAAATTATGGCATTTCTGTTCGAAAAATTCATGTTCTGGCATTGCATATAGTTGTCAAAACAATGACAAGACAAATATGCACTGTAATCAAAGCTACAGGGGTTCCAACTAAATATTTGAGTGTTCGATTTATTTTTTGGCCGGGCAGTGTATTTCTCAGCAGTATTATCACATATATTAATAGAAACATTAAAGATTTTCAGCAGGTTCACTCTACTTAAAAAAATCGGTGGCCTCTTTTTCTCCACAATGTGAAAAATGTCAATGTTTATTGTTCCATTACTATTTCTGACATAATATGACTTTGGAGGTCAAATAATCCATGTTTGTCTGAAAAGTACCTGATAATGAAAAAATACCTGCTTAGTTAAGTTCTGCTACTGTCACTGTGGTTGGAATGAAGACCAGCATATGAATTGAGGCCCCAGGATGATGGTTGTCGGCTATGTATCTACATGTCAACCAATCAGCTTTATGGAACCAGAAAACTACTCTCTCGGAATTGGCTTCTAACCTGATCATTTTCTAAATGTAAATATACTAGACTGCTCAGATGAACATGTTATGAACCCAAAAGTAGCATATGCTATCTCACCACGTCAGTATCAGGCTCTTTGCTGAGTGTTCTTTATTGATGTTTAGGGTCAGAATTACTTTCGAAAAAGTTACACTAAACATTGATGATATAATGTAAACCTCATCAAAGATGGACGAAGGGGCTTGTCCCAATTTAGCCACAAAGGTAGCCAGCGACTGAATAGAAGAGTTCTCATTCAGAGTGTCAGCTAATGTAAGTAACAATCTCGCTGACAAAGGATTTTCATTCTTTGAAAAAATTTTTTTATTTTCATGATAGTTTGAATTCCAATAATTTCAGTTTATGCAAAATGCTTATAAATGTGCTCACTGATGGAGAAAATTCTTCCTCTCTCCCTTCCAGACCTTGTAAAGGGTGGCTGTGTTACCCTGGCAACTGGGGTCAGCGCTGGACTCTGGGAGGTAAAGGACTGTGGCTCTACCAAAGCCAAGTACATCTGCAGGCAGAGCCTGGACACATCCCTGAGCCCTGAGCCCACTTCCCTGCCCCCAGGTCCGGCCCCCACTCCCAGCCTCACCGGAGCCTGCCCTCAGGACTGGAAAAGCAGCAGCACCTTACGCCACTGCTACAAGGTACGCCCCGAGTCTCCTCATATCCTGTGTTCGTGAGCTCCTGAGTACTTTCTTGGTCTCAACCAACCATATAGGCACAAGTTTCCTCAGGCTATGTGCTACACACTGGTCTGAGAGCTCTGTCAATGGGAGCAGTTCTACTCCTACACATGCATGCATTATACGATAGCTTTATGTGGGTGTGATAATTGGAGCCCGTGGGTCATAGAGGTTGGATTAATGCTTTGGTTTATACCAATATTGCCACCTGCCTTCAAGTTTCTGGTGTAAGCTTGAGGAATATGTGCAAATAATTGATTGACAAATTTATTATTGTTGTTTTTGATATTATTATTATTATTATTATTATTGTTGTTGTTGTTAATAATAATAATAAACCCTAACCGCTATTCACCATTTGTCTGCTGCAGGTCTTTCATTTCTCCCAGATGGAACAAAAGCTCAACTGGCTGCAGGCTCATCTCTTCTGTCAGAAGCTTGGGGCCCACCTGCTGAGCATCGCTAACTTTGAAGAGGAGCAGTTTGTCTCACAGGTCCTCCACGAGGCTCTCGGGTAGGTGGGAGCTTTATGCTCTTAGTGGGTTGCTTTTTTCTTGCATTGCACTGAACATGTCATCCTCATTTTGTGCTACACAGTCGAACTTAAAGCGGTGGTTCCAAAACTTGGTCCTGGAGTACCTTTGGGTATGCTGTTTTTTCGTTCCGCCACGATCAAGAATTTTATGAGCTGTTCAAATTTACATGAACATTTTTGTCCATTTTATGGGCCCTTGAAATTTTGGCCCTAATGTTAAAGGTAGAGCTGAGAAATTTTAAGAAATTATTTCTCTAAAACTGCTTGATACATTTTTTTCTTAATCAGGCAATCATCTTCCCTTGGTACCATCAATGCACAGTGTGAGCGTCATTTTGATCGAATCGACGGATGTGGGTCTAGTAGGGGCGCTGTACTTTATGAATATGCAAGATGGCCAGTGGAGGCCAAATGGTTCTTCTCCTCTAATTCAGCTATAACACATGCTATGAAGGTTAAATTTGGCAGGTGCATGTAATTTTTTCACGGAGAATCCAAATATGCAATCAGATTTCTGATAGGCATAATGGTTACAGAGATATTTCGACAAAAATTAATTTTGGGGGTACCCAACTGACGCCTTACATATGTTATGAAGTTTAAATTCTGATATGTTGTACCTTATGACCTCATCTAACAAATATATGAAAACGAGGGAGGTGATATTTCTCAAAGTTGAGAAATAGCAAAAAATGTGTAGTGCATGATTTTCTCAATGTTGGCTAATCTATACCGTACAGATGTACAAGGATAATGTACATAATCCATTCAAAGAGCTTGAAAACATATTAATTGAAGGATGGCAGCTCTCAGGACCCTGTTTTATATGACATTATACAATCTGATGATATGCCTGACACAGGCTGATGCTTTACATGACATATAAAGTGAATTCCCTCTTTATGTCTAACATGAAGTGTGAAAATGTTCAAGAATTGGAACTGAAAAACTGGAGAAAGCTCAAAAATGCTTTGAAAGTCATGGCAACACATTCAAATTTGAATTATTCAATTATTACAATCAGTGAGCGCGGGTTGAATTTGAGCAGAAATTTTCAAAGCATTTCTCAACTTTCTTCACTTCTTCCTCAGACAGCCTGTACTGTCTGGCACTATGTTCAGAAGCAAGTGGCACTCTCACTGTTGTCAGGACATGAACTGATGGCACCCAACATTGTTCCTGTCTCTGTGGCCAGAACAAAGCACCAGAGTGCATTTTTCATGTGTTTCAGCCATGGCTGTCTTTGACACAATGGACAAATGGAGCCACTCAGATTTTTGCTCATTAGGATGGCATCATCAATTTACTTGGTTGACCCTTCAAGATTGCACCATCCATCCAAAGGAAGGAACTCACAACTCATACTGTATGATTGCATAATAAGCTTACTTGGATGATATCAACCGGATTACATCATCTGAAACCACTCTCACTCAACCAATCAAGATTGCATCATCCGCTGACCTGGAAGTCCAGGTGACTTGATTGTATAATGCACTTACAATAAAATTTGGATAAGCAATCATGGAAAGCATGTCCATTGCTGCAATCTCAGATTGTTTAATGCCAAACATGCCAAATGGACAAGTAAAATAGTTTTTTTTTTAGAACTGCCATCCTTCAATTAGTATGTTTTAAGTATGGATTATGTACATTCCCTTGTAAATTTTTACTGTATAGATTGGCTGACATTGAGAAAATCATGCACTAGACGTTTAGCCATTTCTCACCTTACAAACAAAATATCAATTTTCATATATTTCTTAGATGAGGTTATAAGGTTACAATAACCTCATCTACAATATATTAAAAAATTAGCAAAATCTGTGATTTAGTGGTGGCATTTTTTTCTGGCACTGGCTCATTTGAGATGGATTGATCTCAATGACCTTTACATTTGCTCTGTTTAAGTTGACTTCAGATGACTTTGAAAGGTCAAACTTGAGGCCAAGGAAAATATTAACAATGTTAAAAGATAGGACTTGAAATGAGCTTTCATTTGGTGACCTTCATATTGACCGTCAAAGGTCAAATGTGACCTAGGGAAGATTCAGTGACTTGTATCACTAAAATGGTCATAAATGAAGCCTAGGTTTGTGTTACTGAAATCTAGGAAGTCACATATGAACTTTCATTTGGGGACATTCAACTTGACTGTCAGTGACCTTTGAGGGTCAGACTCGACAGTGAAATTACAAAAATGGTCACAGATTGAGCCAAGGTTTGTGTAGACACAGGTAGAAAGTCGTATATGAAGTCCATTTACTGACCTTTACTTTACCTTCTGTGACCTTTAAAGTTCCCAATTGACATATTGAATTTTCAAGACTTGTATTGCCAAAACTGATTCAGAGCTTAGGATTATATAACCGGAGGTCTTATAAATGTATAGGAACTTTTATTAAGTGGCCTTTGCATTGACTTTCAATGATTCGAATGTCAATCTTCACATGAAATTTTCATAACTTTTATCATCACTATAAGATTACTTGCCGGTAAGCTACAGGACCCTTGGTCCTATTTTTCACATAATGTGATTACGAGTTTACGTGTTCCCTCATGAAATGAATAGCTTGTTAATATAATTTGATTGTCATTGTGGTCTGAACAAAAACCAGCTTACACAGGAGTACTCCAGGACTGAGTTTGGGAACCACTGACTGAAAGGAATTACCTTTTCCTTTTTTATTCATTAGCTCTGAGGTTCTTTTTCGCTTATTCCGTCATTCTATGATTTTGTTTTAGTCAGAGATAATTATTCAACTGACTTACTTTGCTTGATTTTTGTGCATTTTGTACCCTTCAAAGGCAGACTGTGCAGGATTATCATCATATAAGGCAGACATGGTCCCTCATAGTGTGACTTTAATGCACTTGTTGCAGAGGAACTGCAGTCATCATCATGGGTCAAACAATGATGTTGAGGTTGTGTGATTTGCTTACAGAGAGTCAGAGGATCACGACCAGCACTGGTTCTGGATTGGACTGAACCGTAGGAACCCAAACGACAAGGACAGCTGGAAGTGGAGTGACGGACTTGGAGTTAGTAATCAGACCATTCTTCCCCCCCGTTCCACCCCACGATCATTTTTCACCTAAAGCCTGAAACCCAGCTCCTCTGTTGCTGACCAGCACAGCCATTGACAACTTACAGCAGAAAATTACAATAGAACTACTGTCTATTAATCCTAAACACAGGCAAAGTAATTCATTTAAACTTTACCACCAAGAGGTAAAAAAAATA
The DNA here is from genome assembly GCA_029721435.1 of Gymnothorax reevesii. Taxonomy (NCBI): domain Eukaryota; kingdom Metazoa; phylum Chordata; class Actinopteri; order Anguilliformes; family Muraenidae; genus Gymnothorax; species Gymnothorax reevesii. Next base: position 30,751,420 of record CM056584.1, on the reverse strand, counting down.
ATTTATGTGAGTTTGATCCTTAAACATACTAGCAATACTCTACAGTGCTGTACATTTACTGACCAGTCCCATATTTAGGCATAAAATGAATTAATTTTACTGGAGTTGTTAACACATATTTGGATGGACAAGAGTAATCAGTAGTTATGACAAAAATAGCTCATTCAGTCTAATCAGAGTTGTTACTCCTTGACTCCCCGTTATCTGTACCATGACCTACAGCTGTCATTTCTGCTTCTCTGGCGCAGTACTCCTACCACAACTTCGGCCGTTACTTCCATGAATATGACATTCGCCAGTGCGCCGTGGCTGACCTGGGGACCATGCAGTGGATGGCCATGCAGTGCGAGTCTGAGCTGGACTGGATCTGCAAGATTCCCAAAGGTGCTGCAGATCATTCACGCAGGACTGCGATACACACTTCTGCCCACGGCAGTAACACTGCACTATGTACTGCACCGTGGCGGCTCGTGAACTGGCTATAGGGGAAGCTCAAACGGTCCCTTAAAATTAATGATTGGTCATGATCTGTTTTCAATCATTCATTTAAATTACCATTACAGACACTTCGAAAACTCTTAACATTATCAGATGTGGCCAGTTTTCATTTATAACGCACACCAATTATGACTCCGGACTTCTCACGCTTTTCTTTACTCAGTGGTTGGAAGCAATGCATGTGTTTCATGATCGTTAAAATGAAATAAGATCATTTGAAACGTCTTTATGCAATTCCATTGTTTCCAACCCCTCCATGCACAAGTACTTCAATTCCGCACGAGAATCTCTTACATATGCGTTGATTCAATAATCGCTGACTACAGCAGAGGAACGTAAACATGCCACTTAAACTCACACTAAATGCGCGAGAGTTGACAGGTACGGGTTATTAATGAAAACTGGCCACACTTCATAATGTTGAGAGTTTTCGGAGTGTCTGTAATGGTAATTTAAATGAATGAGTGAAAACAGGTCGTGACCAATAATTAATTATAAGGGCGTCCCCTATCGCCAGTTCACCAACCGCCACTGGTACAGCACTAGGCAAAGCCATTTACCTAACACTATGCTGTGTTTGGCTGTACTGATCCCACATGCGGCACTGGGTTCACAACCTTGGCACTTCTCATGGCAGCAGAAAAATGACTCTCCACGTAAATGTGATGTTTTCTTTTCAGGAGCTGTTAAGGCCGAGACAGATGTCACTGAAGGTCAGTCTGAACAGTTTCCATCGACTTGAGCCGTGCACCTGAGTATGTTACGCTCTCTTCTGTTTTCATAATGCTTCTGTTTGTCACCGTCTACTGACCTGACAAGCGCTCATTCTTTTTGGGAGAAGTGAATTCCATTATAGCCTAGTCGCATAGCGGCAGTTTTTTACCCCTCAGCTCCGACTACCCCTCGTCCCCTTTGCAAACGGGCGGGTCAACGGGCAGCTGGCAGGAAAATTTTGTTCGAACCATTTCTCTGTAACCACTTGGGTCAGGAACTTGATTTAGCATATGTGTTCTAGCTTTAGTGGGTAGGCGTGCTTCATTGAGGTTTTGTACCCTTATGACCTTTGACCTTGCCTCACTGACCCTCTCCTTTCAAACTTTTTCCGGGCCATTTCTCTCAAACCGCTTGGGATAGGAACTTGATTTTGCATATTTAGACCTGCCTTGGTGGCTAGGCATACCTCGACCAGGTTTTGTACCCGAATGACCTTTGACCTTGGCTCAGTGACCTTGGCCTTTAAAACTCTGTTCGGGCCATTTCTGTCAAACCGCTTGGGTTAGGAACTTGATTTTGCATTTGTCAACTTGGCTTGGTGGGTAGACGTGCCTCGTTCAAGGTTTTGTACCACAATGACCTTTCACGCTGGCTCAAACACCTTTACCTTTGATTCAGTGTGTCGGGGCAGAGGGGTATTGCCTTCACCCCCGCGACGCACATTTTTAAAGCTATTCTATTTACGGTTTAATTGTTTTATGACATGCAGTGTTACATTGAACTTGCATTCAGTTTCATGTCATCTCCATCACTATCATTCTTTTCTGTCCCTCCCTCCCAGAGGAGTCCAGTGCAAGGGAGTGGGTGAAGTTCCAAGATGCTGAGTACAAAATCTTTGACCATAGGTCTACTTGGACCCAGGCAGACCGCATCTGCACCTGGTTTCAGTCCTTCCTGGTGTCTGTGCACTCACCTGAGGAGCATGCCTTTCTAATGGAGTCCCTGCAGAAGGTAAACCACCGCAGTTTATCTAAAAGCAGCTCAGGGCTTTAAACTACAGCTCACTGCACGCATCTTCATTGTCCTAAAGTGCGGTTAGCTGCACCTGAAAAGGCAGAGCAGGGGTGGCCATTGTTCACTGTATTTTCAAGGTTTGCGTTTGTGACTCATGCAGTGATGTGCTCTGTAGATGTGGAATAGAGACACCCCATAAGACGTCTCCTTGGAGATCCTGAGGACGTGATACGATATGACGTGATGCTGACGGCTCTCACCTGTCTCTCCCCTCTGAAACCTGTGGCCTCTGCACGGCTCATAGGTGACCAACGTCGAAGGGAAACAGTGGTGGATGGGGCTGCATACTCAGGAGAATGACGGGCGTTTCTACTGGGCTGACGGCTCTGTGCTCGATTACGTCACCTGGGGTGCCGGCAGACCTCGCCCTGTGAGCAGAGACCGCAAGTGTGTGTACATGACGGCCAACAAAGGTGAGCGGCTACAGGTGTGTGTACCTGTACCAGACAGGTGTGTTTAGTTCATGTTGGCTCAACATGTTAATAGTTCCGTAGTGCCAGTGCTGAAGGTCTCTTTCCCTCTCCCTAGAGGATTGGGGCGACCAGAAGTGCTTCTCTGACCTTCCCTACGTCTGCAAGAAGTTCTCCATCTCTTCGGTAACGCCGCCCACCAAAGCCCCGCCAGCCCCAGCGGAGGGCTGTCCAGAAGGCTGGGCACCATTCCTCCGCAAGGTACAGCTAGGGTTGTAGTGCTAATTGTAGCGGTGGGGGAGCACTCAAGGCCCCCCAAAAAGCTCACTAAGCAGTTTTATCTTCGGAAATTAAAACCAAAGTTTTGCATTTTGCATATTTTATAATTTCGAAGAAATATGAAAATGCATTCTCAGAACTTAGAAGTACTCCTGGCGCTAAGTTAAGGGTCTTTGTCAATACGGCCCCTGGTCTGTTATTCGGTTAATGTACTGGGGACATTGTGTATTCGGAAGTAGTTGCAAATGGTTTCTGGTTTATTATTAGGTTTGTGTAAAGATAGCCTTGCACATTATTACATCCCCAAAATTGAGTTTTTGTGGATATAATGGATTCACCTTGGTCCTGGGTGAACCAGAACAGTTTCTATGCTAATTGCTTGAAACTTTTAGTTTCCATTCCTGATGCGTGGACAGCAGACTCTATTTTTTGATGCTTCAATCTTCCTGTTGCCACACCACCTGGTCAAACTTCACATTCTGAAATGCACTGACTGGAATCTTATCACACTTCTTATGGTCCATTCTGATGCATAGAGGTCCTGTAGCGCCACCTTTAGGCCAAAGTTAACTTTTTCAAAAATGCAGTAAGACAAACAGTTCTTGCGGAAATCGGGTAGAATTCACTATGACCAGCTCTAGAGCCCAGAGGAGTTTTCCTTTTGATCATCTTGACCCTATCTATACCCTTTTCCTGTAGCGCCACCACTCATCTAAACTATGAATTTTGCCTATGGAAGAATAGTGTAGTTTGGGGGTAACTTATGCATGTATGGAGTTATTTAGTGTAACGAGGTTTGGGGAGGAGGATTGGGGCTGTTATAATAGCGTCTCCTTTATCTTTACTGCCGTATTACTGAGCCAGTTCTTTATCCTGTGCCGTTTATTTGTTTCTTCAATACACCTCCTTTGACTTGTTAGAACGAACACTTAAACATAAGTAATCCAGCCGGAAAAATCATTGGTATTTCCTCCCCCAATTTATCCAACTGTGTTACAACTGCTCTTATCCGCAAAGCCAATGCATTATTTAGTATAGTGAAGAATTGGTGATTTTCTTTTAGTACAGTGGGGACATTTTTATTGTGTGGTTTGTGTAAAGGGGACCTGGTGAATTATTTATGGGGTCATATTATGTCCATTTCCTAGTTTGATATTTTTAATGTTATGGTCTATTTACAAATATTTATATTTATACTATATATGTATATATATAGTTACAGCTGTACAGCCTGTGTGTGCGGTATTCCCTCAGCCTGAAACGGGTTACTTTGGCTCCTCTCTCTGTACAGCCCTCTCCTTTAAAAGCTCACTCTATTCTAACTGGCCAACCCCAGTTTAGGAAACATTTTTTTGGTAAAGTCAAGGGAACACGCAATAAAAGATTAGGGTTGTTCTGCTGAGGAATATTGTTAAAAATAATTTTAACCTCTGTTTCTTCACTTCATTATTGTTTACAAGTCCGTACAAAGGGAATTTTCCATCGCCCTGCAGAAAACAGCATCTTCTCGGCATGGCAGTAAACACAAACAGAACTTCCTGGCCTCCTCTCCATCTAGCTTTCGTTCAAAAGCCTGCTGAACTAGCTGCTAGTCAGGAATTATGCCAGTGTGTTAGATCGTGGTCTAGACATGTTTTGAAGAAAAGGCCGAACTGCAAACAAGGAGTTTCAGGCAATTAAGGAGCTGAGTTTTCTATCACAGAGAATGATTCTTTTCAGGAAATGACTTTGGCCTTCGTAACATTGCAGAGGTTTTACATTACAAATACTATGTAACACATTAAAGAAAGGGGAAAAACCAAAAAAGCATAATAGACCTCTTTAAGTCAGTGTCAATAAAGATGACCTTGTGTATTAATGTTTATTGCAATGGAGACTTATTGTATTATGTTGATTTTAGTGTAATGGGGAAGGGCCTTGCTGCAGTATCTGACCCAGGTCATGTGATCCTTGTCTTCCTACAGTGTTACAAGGTTTACGGAATCCAGGATGCCAAGAGAGTCACGTGGTCTGGAGCGAAGACACTGTGCGCATCTCAGGGAGCCGGGCTGGCTGTGCTAACTGATCCACTGCAGCAAGGTTCATCCCTCTTTTCTACATTCAACCATAGTTTTTCCTGTTTGTACTATGTGAAGTAAAGTAGCTAATTCACTGAGAAAAATGTTTTGTGGAATCAATATATCTGTCCATGCCATAGACTGTGGAAAAAGATGGATGCAGCACCCGGGTCTGAAAAGTGAGGCCAAGGTAGAAATCTCTAAAAATTGCATTCTATTTAATGGCCAGCAGATGGTGACATCGGTGGTCGCAGAAAGAAGTTCAATGCTATGGAAGTCTATGAGAAAAGTCTATGAGACCCTGCTTTCCCACCTTATTTATTTCATTTCAGTCATGATTTCCACATTATATGATGGGATCTATCACAAGTTTCAAGTCACCTTCGATATATCATGATGTTCATTTTTGTAAAGTATGGTCCCAAAATTTACTAGAACGAAGAATAAAGCCAGATATGCTTTAGGGGCGTGGCTATCCTCTGGGCCTCGTCAGATACGGTCAGATCCACTTGTAGATCCACCCCTCGCTCCTCCCTGTATCTTTAATTCATACTCTCGTCCAATAGGAAGCATCCAGTTTCAAAATGACAAAATGGCGCTGTTCAAATTGCCAAAATTGAGGCTTCCTAAGTGGTATGCTGAAACCAATGAGTGACGTCACGGTTGCTTCGTCCATCTTTTTATACAGTCTATGGTCCATGCTAGCAGGCGTTAATAATGAATATTCAGTTTGCTGCCCGAATGGGAGGTATCCTCTCTTTCTCCTCCTCTCTCCTCTCATCTCCTCTCATCTCCTCTGTCACTTCCTGTCCTCCTCGCAGCTTTCCTCACCACTCTGTTGCCCAACATCAGCTTCAGCCTCTGGATTGGGCTCTCCGATGCAGAGAGGCAGTTTCAGTGGATTAATAAAGATCATCTGAGTTACTGTAACTGGGCTCCTGGAGAGCCTGTGGGCCGCAAGGACCCTCAGTCCGCCAAACCGGTAATGTCATCGCAGCCTCTTATCTTATCTCTGTGGTAAACAACTGCCTCTGTTCTATACCGCAAAAACAAAATCTTATTAAGCATTTCAATCATCTAAGTGGACTAATAACACTTATTTCTATAATATTTTTGTCGGAAAAAAAATCTGCCTCTGAATGTGAGATAATTTTGACTCATTTCTAAATTTGTCCTTGGGGTTAGAAAATTTCATTTACCTCATGGACAAACCTAGAATTGAGTCAGAATTATCTCTCATTCAGTGGCAGAGTTATACTCAGAAAAAAAAGGTAATAAAAATAATTGCTTCAAGTCTAAATACAAGAATAACATGTTTGGTAAGATCGTATTTTTGGAATGTGTCTGTTCAATCACGCTCTGTCATTGCTACTTCTGCTCTGATGTATTTATTCACACAGTTGGAGCGGCCTTTCATCTGTTTATTGGCACCTAGTCCTATCTGTCTCATTCACATGCTGCCCCAGTTTGTTCTCTCTGTCATAACTGCCTTCAGTCTTTTCATTCACATAACGCTATATCTGCCCAGAACCTTCACTTACTGTCCTGACAGCCTGTAATTCTGTTTATTCACATGATCTTAACTTCCACACTTCTGCAAAGTATACAACTAAAAATTGTCATTCCAAATTTCAAGAGTCTGTTTTCGCACCTTCATTGCCCCTGCCAAAATGGCACCTGAAATGATGTCCGCTACTTGTGATGTCACGCAGACGAACTGCGTGGTGGTGCTCCACGGGAACCCGAAGAAGGTTGCGGGGATGTGGGCCTCCCGCAGGTGCGAGGTGGAGAGGCACGGCTTCGTCTGTCAGAAGAGTAAAGGTACTTTGGAGAGTCGGCAGTGTGGCCACATGCATTTGAAGGCCGTGCAGTGGCTCTCTCATTCTAATGAGAGCAGGTTTTAAGGAGACCCCTTCGTCACAGCTGTATATTAAGAGCCACTATGCAGCAATTGCGCGAATGACATCAACCATAATTCAGCAGTTCGCTGTGAAATATAGCACGACTCAGGGGACCGCTGTGTCTGCTGATGGATTCCTGAAATATGTGTGCAATTTTAGTGTTTAATTTGCCTGGGGACTAAATGGTTCATTGACAGGAAGGAACCAACGAAACTCTGGCATTCCAGGACTGGTGTTTTATACCCCTGGCATGACCTGATTGTTAAAAAAAAACAATTTTAGTGCAAACTATGTCCTTGTTTTTTTGTCATGACCATTATTTAATCCGTTACCCTGAAATGAGTGCTGCATTACAGCAGTATCTTCAAAGTTCAAAGTATGAATGAATGTTGGCTAGAAAGTATTTTACTTTCAAACAGATGTGAAGAGTAATTAGGTTACCAGTTGTCAAAAGGTCAATTTGGATTAGCCAGTGAACAAAAGATAGCAGCTCCTCTGATGTATTTAAATACTACAATGAGGCAGAATCTTGTCTTATTTCACATTAAAAACAAATTAATTACAGCGTAGTCACTGCAATCAGGCCTCTTTGTTTCTACGTGGGTAACAGTGCCCACATCTGTCCCTGGAGATTTACTGTTCTGTAAATTATCACTCCAACCCAACAAAGTACAATGTACAACACATCATTCAAGAGGTAGAGATCTACAGGAAGTTGCTAGTTCGTGCAACTTCAGTTCTGCAGAAGTTGGGATGAAATGGAAAATGTAAATTGAAAAGCAGTGATTTTTAAACCATCCGTTACCTGAATTAAATTCTCTGAAAGCACACAATCAATCTTTGAAACTGATGTCTTGTTGTTCTGAAGCATCCACCAAAGTTTGAATGGAGAGACATTTGGCTTTAATGCATGATTGCAAGGATGGCAATAATCAGAATAGTCAATTAGAGAGAAATCTTGACTCTCTCGGTAATTCTGTGTATTGTTGTAGCCTGCTGTTTAGCGAAAATTGCGGAAGTGCATCTCCAAATTGTGCCTACAATGTAAAATTTATGCAAAATTTATACTGAAATTTTGTCAGATGTGGCATTTTAATGCTGCTCTGTTACAGCCAGTTGTCACACAGAAAGCAGCTTAAATTGTTTTAGTGCTATTATTATCCGGGACAAAGTGCTCTTCTGTCAAAAGAGCACAAAATTAACCAAGAACCAATTTGAAATATGATTTTAGTTTAGTGCAGGATTGTTACAAATCAAAAATGGATAAGTAGCCCTGTTCAGGGACTATTGATGAAACAAAGGTCTTCGCCTCTGGAAAGCAACCTTGGTCATGGAGTGGCAGCTTCATTTCTTGTGTTTGTTCAATCCAAACCTTTAGCTGATTGACTGGATTGATATAAATTTTCTTTAATTTGGTTTTCTTGAATTGCTGAAGAGCTCTCATCATTTAAAATATTTAGCAATTCATGCTCAGACTTATGAATCATCAAACTCAGAAGGTCAAACTCAGGTATGTCAGAAACAAGACACAGCAGTAACCTACCTGTGGTGAAATCTTTTGTAAATAATGATGTCGTGTGCAGGTGTTCTGACCATAGAGAATGAGACCTCGACTAACACTGTGAATTTGTTAAAGTGTGTTCCTGCAGAGTATTTTTGTGCGCTGTTTATGCCTACCCCTGGCAATAATTATGGAATCACCCCACTTAGAGAATGGTCATCCAGCTTTTCTACTTCACAGCAAAAAAACAAGTTGCAGAAATGACAAAAAATATTTTTGTTTATTAGTGGTATTAGTGGTTAGCACTGCTGCCTCACAGCAAGAAGGTCGTGGGTTCGAATCCGGCCTGGGGCCTTTCTGTGTGGAGTTTGCATGTTCTCCCCGGGTACTCTCCGGGTACTCCGGTTTCCCCCTCCCCACAAAAACATGCCTCATAGGAACACTCCAACCAGTGCCCCTGACCATGGAACTGGCTTTAGAACTGGAGTTGGTCCCCGGGCGCTGCTCTGTGGCTGCCCACTGCTCCTAACTATAGGATGGATCAAATGCAGAGGACAAATTACCCCATGGGGTTCAATAAAGTATATCTTAAGCTCTATATTCATTTGATAGAGACAAGATAACAGATATTGAAACTGAGAAATTGTATCGTTTTTTGAATTGCTCATTAATTGCAAGAGCACTGGGAATTAAAACAATGGAAAGGATGATAAAACTGCTCCAGGAAGGAAATTCAACACAGATAGTGGCAAATGATGTTAGTTGCTCCCAGTTAACTGTTAAGCTAGTGAACAAAAAGTTTTTTGTCACATCTGTGATTTGTTATTGGCCCTGAAGTAAAAAAAGCTGGATTAACATCCTCTAGGTGCAGTGATTCCATAATCCTTGCCAGGGGTTGTTGTAACTTGGGTGTTTTCTACATTAATTGGTATATTATGTGAAAGTGCCCAGTTTTTCTGTGCTCATATTGTGTTTTTTCCTAACGAATGGGACCTGTTCCAGCTTATATCGAATGACCAAATGGGCAAGTTGACTTTTTACTGCACTAACATAGGCATAAGCTCCTGTAACTTGTAGTACAGAAAATCAGAGCAGTTTCAAAAAAAATTTTTATGGATGACCATTCCTTTGTTGATGTATGAGGTCAGTTGAAAAAACATACTGTTTTCATTTTTTTCTTCCAGACTTCTTGTCTGAAAATTCAGACTTAGTGTTCAAAGGCCTTCATTCTGGGACTTACCTCTTAGCCTACACTCCTGTGACCCATTTAAAGTCCCAATCCATAATTTATGAGACTATGCTGAAGAACAAAAAGTAGTTTTATGAAACCAGTAATAATTTTTTCCAGCAGTAGCAAGCTATTTCCCCAGGTCTCCCATCCAAATGCTGAGCGGTCTCCGCCTTGCCTAGCTTGAGCTTCTTGTTGCAGCAAAGCTTTAGGCTGGTGGGAATACTAGCATAATCGCTATACTGTTTTTGTTCAGATCAAGCCCTGCCTCCAAGCATGGACACTCTCCCCCCCTCTGCACTGGGACCCCTGCAGTTTGGCGGGGTGACGTACCGAGTGCTGTCCCGGCCACTGGATTGGACAGGGGCGGTGCACATTTGTGACTCTCTAAACGCGACCCTGGCCACCATCGAAGACCCCTTCCAGCAGGCCTACCTCACTCTTCTGATCAGCACCCTGCAGCAGTCTTCTTGGATCGGTCTTTATGGCAATGGGGTAAGAAAGCAACTGACTCCAACAGTCCCCTGAAGCTCTTGTAACCAACCCCACACCTGGTAACCTTCCATCCTGTTAGTTTTCATTCCAACCCTAAATGAGGGACACTTGACAGTTAATTGGCTTCTCAATGAGATATGTTGCTCTTGAATGACGTGAGTTTTGTTTGAGTTACAGTGCAAATCAATTGGATGCTGGATATCCAAGAACAGGCTTGGTTGCCGCAACTCTCAGGCTGTTGACTGCAGGAATGTTGACTGATATTTTGACTGGTGGAATGTGGTTGATCAGATCTGGGTTGCTTCTGAACATAAAGATGAAATCATCAATGTTGCGCACAATGTTTCCACAGGCATTTCGGTATTACTAAAACTCATGGTCAAATCCTTTGTCACATCCTCTGGCCTGGCCTATTATGAGTGGTTGCATGTTACTTAAAAACCTACCACGTGAGACAGCTTGGCAGGAAACCAATCCAGATCATTCCACCAGCTCCACTGTATTCACTCCCAGTCTAACAGAAAACCATATCATTATAGATTACGTTTCGCTGCTTTTCTGCTCCAGAAGTGGTCATCATTTTGTTTTTAACTATGATGTCTAGAACTCTCTTTTCAGTGGCTGTTCCCCTGTTCCAGTTTCACTAATACAAGCTCTTTTGTTGTTAGGGCTTCCAAAAGTAATTCAAGACATGAATTATACACCTTATGTATTTGTGTATTTGCTCTACAAAAGCAAAATCTTGCCAATCATTTTAATCTTGTATTTAGACTTAAAACTTAAAAAGTGTTTTATATATGTAGTGACTTTGGTACTTCTTGCACACAGGTCTTCAATTAGTCAAATTGATATCATTCAGTGGCAGATTTTTTGAAGAGAAGTTTGTCTGCATTTAAGACTAAAATACTTGGTAAGATTATGTTATAGCTGTAAACCTCAAACATACCAAGTAAAAATGGTAGAAAAAGTGGTAGTTTTATTACCTATTCCTGGCTCTGCCATACGGGTGCAATTTTGTGGTCCCTACATAATCCAGACAAAAGTTTCAGACCGCAACTATGTTGTTATTTCGCTTGAAAAGTGACAGAATTTTCACTCTGTCAATATGCTTAAGCCATGCTGGGGGAGGGAGCCTAGTGAGTCTTAATCACTCTCTTTGGTGCTATAACCTTGTCTCCGCAACCTCACTTAGTGTTACACATGGGACGTCAGCTGTCATGCTGTCCTTATTTCTGGGGCAGATGAGGTTATATAACTTCACGTTTCCTTCTCGATGTGTTGTCCTGGGATTTTTTGTTACTTTCTATTTGCCAAGGAAAGTTCCACTGTGAACACCCTTCAAGAACACCCTGGGAGAAATTCCAGGTCGAACAGTTGCAAGCAAGGAGAGATAGATAGAAACGCGGAGCACGTTGGGGTTTCTTTAAACCAGCAAATTCTCAAGTTCCCAGTCAAGTTACCTACCACTCAGCTACCCTACCACCCCGAAAGAGATGTTAGCTGTCTTGAAGGAACAGTCCTGCATTTATTATCTGAAGAAAAATTTGATGCTAGCCGTTGTGGAACAATTTGCTGATTGCCTTAATGACGAGCCGTATCAAACTGCTCTGTCACAACATGTAGTCTATCGCCACCTACTGAGTATGGGGCTGCACTGCCTTTAGTTTCTGTGTAACCACTAGAGATTGTTGATGGTGTAAATTCCAGGAAAAACGTAGTCTCTGAGACACTCTTGGCCTCCTGTCTGGCATCATTAGTCATGCCACGGTCGGAACAACGACTGTCAACCTGTTGACTGCATTTGCATGCTATTTTTATTGGCTGTTTAAATAATTGCCTCAACAAGTAGGCCTACAAATTTACCTAATAAAGTGGTTGACGAGTGTATATGTGCCTTTAATGCACTTTTAAAGCCATAGAGCAACATAAGTACTGTAGAAATAGGAGGACGTTATAATTTGACTGTTGTATTCCATGTGCTATTCTCAGGCACGCAGCTACTCCTGGCTGGGGGCGGGGCCAGTTGCCTACAGCAACTGGCGGAATGGAAGGCCGGACCACACAATGGGGTGTGGTCTCATGATGCCAAATGGCCAGTGGGGTGCCAGGCCATGTGAGGACAAACTGGGTTTATCCATCTGTCAGTTCAACGCAGGTACAATTCACTCCTCTGTTTGAGCATTCGTGTGTGTTTGTGTACATTTGTGTGTGTTGTGTCCGTACTAAAGCATTGTCTGGCTCCTCTGTCCCAGAGCCAGCGGGTGATCATCCCTGGCGTTTCTCTGGTCACTGCCCCAGGCCAGTGGGTGAGTGGAGCTGGATTCCCTTCCGCAACTTTTGCTACTCATTCCGCCTGGAGCGGCTACTACAGCATCGGGAAGCCATCAGGACCTGCAATAGCGGTGAGTCTTCTCTGGTGTCATTCAAATTTTCATGTGTATGTTCTAAACTACATTCTCTATTGCCAGTTCTCCTTCACAATAGAGGAACGGGGGGAAATTCCTCTTGTTAGACTTGACCAGCTGGTGCCTTCAGTGTTCAAATGCTTAATGAGTGAAATTAAAGGCATGGTGATGCTACACTGAGGCAAAAGTGCCAACTTCTTCTTTTTTTTTTTTTCTAAACTCTGCGGCAGTCATCACATTTTATAATTTCAATAAGATGCTAAATTCACTTGTTGTGTACTTGTACTGCTTTCTGTTAAGTTCAGGCTGAATGGACTTTTCAAATCAGCTGACCACTGCAAACGTGCACTGTGATGCAGTGCTCTGTGTGGGATAGACTGTTTTTAATTTATGATCAAATTGGAAGAATATGCTTTGAAAGTAGAATGATTATAATTTTAACTTTCAATTTATTGTGGCATACAGTGCTTATTAAGCTTTCTGTTTTTGTGCATTCGTTTTCCACCCTAAAGCACCCTGATTATCAGACCAAGACAGGAGTAATGTTGAGTAAGTTCTTGTCTTTTTTCTCTTTCCCATTCACTCTCTTGTTTTTTCTCTCAGTGGGGGCCGAGTTGCTGTCCATCGCAGATGAAACAGAAAACACGTTTGTATGGGAGCACTTGCAAGGATACGAGGACCAGGCCCAGGGTGTATGGCTGGGTCTCTCTGTTCAGAACAGGGGTAATGACGCTTAAATCACAGCCACACACACCATGAGCCGAGAATGGAAAACCCAAATCCATTCAAATCCATTCCCGGTTGTGCTGATTAGCCTGACTAAGTTACAGCTGTGCCAGTTCGCCCACAGGCTTGACCACAAAAAATTAAAGATGCTTTCAGATTGGAACTCAAGAACTCTACGGGTGTTGATCAGGAGCTTGTCTGTTTAGTCCACTCGGACAGGAGGTGGGGATCATTTCAGTATTCGGGCAAATGAAATTTGGTCATTTAAAGATGATATACAATGCAGCCCATAAGTATTTGGACTGGGACACATGCAGCACCATTCTTTAAAAATTCTCTTACATTGTCTCATATTTTTTTGTTACGAGAAACTCCAGGTGCGCCAAATGTTCTTACCACCAAAATCTGCTCTTGCCCATTTATGCTGAATTATGAATTTGGTCGTACACTGGAAGTGACAATTGAAGCACTGATTACTAAAACCCCACAAGTCAAGTCAAGTCAAGTGTGACTTATAGGGTTTTAGTAATAGGTGCTTCAATTTTCACTGTCCTGGCCGAGGCTTTGAGGTTTTTTATTTACATACTTAAATAGAAAGCTTTATAAACTTTAGAAAATATTTTAATGAAATTTTCAAACTTCATTTATAATTTTACTTATGAAAAAAAATAGTTATATGCAAAAATACCTTTAAAAAATCTTATGGATTTTTTAAGGATTTTACAGATATTAACTGGAGGTAATAGAGGCGGGAACCTGTAGCAGTTGGTATGTATGCGGTTATGTATTTTATCTTATATGTTCCTAAAATGTAAAACATGTTTCCATAGACATACAGTTTGTGTACTGTATGAACCGGGTGTTTTTCTTTTAGCTTGGTAAAATAAGAAAACACTGGCGAATCCCAGACATTAATGGGTGCTAAAAAAAATAGAGGAAAATTGTGGATACTTAAGAAAATAAGAGAAAATTCATTTGTATTTCGCTTCTTGCTCGAGGCTCCTTTCCTTTCTTTGCTCTCTACTCCCACCCATTGAATTTGAAACCAGTGAATATGAAGTGAAACTAGAAACTCTTGACTTTCATTCGTGGGTCTTTGTATCCATGTCATTTCAGACATTTAAAATTGCTGCCACTTAATAAAGTGTCATGTTAATTTATACACTAATCCCAGCACAGCGGTGTACAGCTGCATCAGTCCACCTATTGATCAATCCACAGAAAAAAAGCTTTCAAATTGGAACCGAGGCCATTCAGTCAGTAAATGGCACTAAAATGTCAGGCCATAAATACCTTACTGAGGGATGCTCAGACACAGCCACGCACAACAATCATTGGTACTGAAAACTCTAGGCGTGAGGCAATCCCTACTGATAACTGAAAGTAGTGAAGGTTTGGAATACTGACAAATAATGTTGAAAAACTTTCCAAAAAAAAAATAAAAATACAACTATTCAAAGTGTCAAATTCAGCATTTATGGGCATCAGTGGTGTTTGAGAAAAAGTGTGAGTTTCCATGCTGTTGCTCCCCTGAATCCCATTCAGAGCACATCGGTGAGACATCTCTCCTTTCTGTGGCCTATAGGGGGCGGCCTAGCCTGGCCAGACACTTGGGGCAAGAAGGAGGTGGAGTTTACCAACTGGGAGGTGCAGGACACCAACCTGAGCATGCTTTCGGCCAACACCTGCTTCTGGGTGCAGAGGAGCAGCGGGCTGTGGAGGCCAGGACCCTGTACTAACCGCACACAGGCTGTCGTCTGCAAGACCCTGAGGAGTAAGATACTCGCTAACCGCACAGAAACTACACAGCGAAGGAAGAAATGAAACACGCTGCTCATATTTTTTACTGAGTTGATTACTATTTGTAAACGTAGATCTCTTAAGCTCAAATATTTAAAGGGCTATTACGTTCACTGTGTATTTAAAGAGGCTAGTGCTAAAAGTAGGGGAGAGCGGGGCGGGTTGGGACACGACGATTTAGAGGTGATCCACTGTTGCAACACAGACGTATTTTTGTGAACACACCCTCAACGTGATTTCAGCCAAACCCAGAAGAAGGCGGGAAGATTCAAAAACGTCTGCGAATTTTATTGGCGATTGTCGTTTTTTGGTTTCCTTTCTTTCCTTTGTTTTGGGCCGATGCCGACTGAAGCCCCAAAAATGCTTTGAAGTGATTTTATCCTCTGTTTTCAGGTGAGGAGTCGCCTGAGACACAGATTCTGAGCCCAGCCGGGTTCCCGGTTCTGGTTCTGGTGCTGGTGGGGATCCTGGTTCTGCTTCTGTTCCTGCTCCTTGCAGTAGTGGCGCTGGTTTATCGGCGCGGACGGGCGCGGAGCAGGGGCACCTTCGAGGGGGCGCGCTACAGCCGCTCCAAATCCACCCCTGAGGGGCAGCAAGAGAAGAACATCTTGGTGTCAGACATGGAACTGAATGAGCAGGCCGAGTAGTGGCAGGACGGACGGACAGGGTGCAGGGGCTGGGGGCTGACTGAGGGACACACAGACTGGCGGGACAGATGGACAGGGGCTGGGGACTGACAGAGGGACACACAGACTGACCCACTCACCTCACTCCTCTTCTTTCCATCAGAGAGCAGGAGTAAAGTTCATGGAGAAAAGTGGATGGCGCTCGGATGGCAGGCACAACTCATCCAGCGACATGACCCAAACTGTTGCGCAAGCTCTTTTTACGGCCCATTAACCTTTCCCACCTGCACCCAGTTGGTTTATCCTCTTGGTCAGTCTCCTGTATCAGTGATTCCATGTGACAGCCGTTACCCAGCCGTGACCCACCCCCACAACAAGCAAACCGGTGTAACGTCAGCCGTATGCCATAGCTCGCCTCTTCCATTGCTTCGCTGTTTCCGCTATTTCAATGCACATGCCTGAGAGATCAGCTCTCTTCTCAAGTTCTCAGACTCCGCATCACATGAACTCACCCCAGTTGCACTAAATTCCATGTCACTGCTTTTGTAGGTGATGTGCTATATCTTACCTTTACTTCAAATGAAGAACCAAACAGGTATACATGCTGCCATACTAACAGGTAGAATAGAGATTTCTATTCTCTTTTGACCAAATGTTGCAAATTATTCATAACGGTACAATAATGACTTTGAAGGTACTAAAAGTTCATTTTATCAGTAACCATTCACGACCCTAGAATTACAGGGTTCTAACTGACATTTTGGTTAAAATTGAGTTAATTGTTGCACATAATTGGTAATAAATAGTTCTGTATAATGATTAGGTATGGGTATTCAATTCATTTGGTAAATTGGGTTCAAATCAGAATTACCAAGTTCCAGTTCCCTAAGTGAACACTGAGCGGCTAAACTTTGCAAGCGAATTCCTCAAAACTTTGTAAATGTTAGTTAGAACCCTGTAATTCTAAGGTCTCGAATTGTGCAAACAAATGATTAAACCTATGGGGTAGGGGGGAATTTTGTTTTTATATAGGGTTCCACCTTATTGACAAGCACCTTTTTGTACTGTTTTTGTCCCTTTTGAGAACATTACATGATCAATCCCTGTCCTGGCTGGAAACGTATGTGAGGCCTTGTGTTTAGTTTTTGGTAGACCCTCGTTTAGCTGCTATGACCTTTCACAAAACACTTCCTTTAGCTGCTGATCAGATTTGCACAACAACAAAGAGGAATTTTAGTCCATTCTTCTCTACAAAACTGTTTTGTTTCATCAATATTTCTGGGACACCTTGAATGAACTGCCCTCGTCGAGTCACGTCACAGTATCTCAACTGGGATGAGGTCAGATACGTAATAATGTGCATTTCTGCCAAAAATTGAGAGGTACGTCTCATCTGATAAAGAGCATTGTCAGTTTTGTGGGTCATTATAGTGATTTTTCGCAAATTAGGATGGCAGTGATTTCCACCACGGTGTCCGTTCATGAGCTCCATTCTTGCTCAGCGGATTTCTTTTGGAAGATGAATGAACAAAGACTGGCAGGTTTGTGAGATTTCTGCAGATCTTCTGCTGTTACAATTGCGTTGTTTTTTTTTCTTTTTTTTTTAACGCCTCCTCCAGCTTTGCATGCTGTGCCCTTGCAGTGATCTGTTGGACACCATTTGGAGAGTTATAACAGTACCAGAGTTCCTCCATTTGTGGACAGTTAGTTTTAATATGGACATACAGATCTTCAGAAATGCATTTGTAGCCTTTACAGGATTAATATATTGCTGTTCTTCTCTAGTCCTCTGGAAGTTCATTCAGGATGTGCGCATATGCATATCTTTCCTGAAAGGAGGAAGGAGGCTGTCAGTCACCTTTATTTGAGTCCTTTTTTTTTGAGCCAAGCACTTTTACAAATGATGCTTTCTACAATCTCATTTCATTGACTGGAACTCTACTCTTCGATTTGCTTTTGTGTAAGTCATCAACCTAAAGCTTAACATACTTTTTCAATCTAGATTATGATCGTTGACATGCTGTACTCAGTATTGACAAGATGATGTGCTATTATTTCTGTCAATAAAAAAATTTGACCATGACTGTGACTTAGATGCAGATCAAGCTGCATTTTGTGCGTGTTCCAAGGGTTCAATACTATGCTGTTTTTCAAGTTTTGATGTGTATTCTTCTATGTCTGAAAGAGGCTGAGAAATTTTTAGCAAGGAACTCCATGAAAATCTACCATTTCTCATCCATTCACGGCCTCCCATTCCTGCAGTTCTGAGTGAAACCCTTTTACTGGTTGATTATCTTACAGCTGTGCAGTACCACTCAGTAAATTTTTTACAAATAAGCTAAAAAAAATTACAATCATGTAAAAAAAATACTGAATAACGCTTATTTTTGGTATTAATGGAAGAGTTCACCCAAAAATAAAAATTCACTTACTCAACCCAAGGCTAATCGAAGGGCCTGTGAATTTCTTTTGTCCTTAAAACACTTTTGAAGTTACAAAGAAAAACGGCATTGAAGACAAATCCAAATCAATTGAAGTCATTGGTGACCATTCTTTCAAGCGTATAAAACAATATTAAAAAAAGACAAAATGCCTCCATACTGCTCATGCGGTGTAATCCAAGTGTCCCTAAGCCCCGGTATTCAAATTTGACTGGAAAAGACATCTTTTCACCTTTTTTTAGCCTAAGTGCCCAATCTTTTTTAGCCTAAATGCCCAATGTGGCCACTTAGCTAGGAGCCTTCTACTTCTTCAAGGAAGAAGTTTAAAATTCATTATCTACCTGCGGTGGCCAACGAGGGCAAATAACACTGCAACGGCTCTGAGCATCTCCGATCAAAGAAACACGCTGAAGTTTTGATTGTTAGTATTCACTGACTGAACAGCTTTTTTTATGGTCGGCCAATGTCGCGACTCTAGCGAGGTCAACTTCAGGGCTCCTAGCTAACAGGGCTCCTAGCTAAGTGTTAAATGTTGTTTATTACACTTGAAAGAATGGTCACCAATGACTTCAATTGATTTGGATTTGTCTTCAATGCTGTTTTACTTTGTAACTCCTTTATGCAATAAGCTCCACAGACAACGACAGAGGCATGCCATTTTCTGCCTGTGCCTGGCAAAATATATCATGTCCTTGGGGAAATCCATCCCCCAGGGGGTGGAATGGCCTCAGAAAACAATCTATATACAGTACAGGCCAAAAGTTTGGATACACCTTCTCATTCAAAGCGTTTCCTTTATTTTCATGACTATTTACATTGTAGATTCTCACCGAAGGCATCAAAACTATGAATGGAATGGAAACACATGGAATTATGTTCGTATGTATCAAACAGTTGTCCAATAGGGCTGTCGGCTGTGTATCAACCTGACTTCTGCACAACACAACTGATAGCCCCAACCCCATTGATAAGGCAAGAAATTCCATTAATTAACCCTAACAAGGCACACCTGTGAAGTGAAAACCATTTCAGGTGACGACCTCTTGAAGCTCATCAAGATAATGCCAAGAGTGTGCAAAGCAGTAATCAGAGCAAAGGGTGGCTACTTTGAAGAAACTAGAATACAAGATATGTGGTCAGTTACAGGTATTTCACACTTTTTTGTTAAGTACATAATTCCACATGTGTTCATTCATAGTTTTGATGCCTTCGGTGAGAATCTACAATGTAAATAGTCATGAAAATAAAGGAAACGCATTGAATGAGAAGGTGTGTCCAAACTTTTGGCTTGTACTGTTAAGACCTAATTAGATATATATTAATAGGGTTAGATAAGGTCAAGAGGCAGGTTTTCAGACAAGGTCTGCAAACAAAATAGTTGGACAAAGAAAAGGTATTTTGTACTGTCATACTGTTATGCTGTGAAGTTGCAAGGGAAAAAAACAGTTTGACTGACTTCTTAAGAACTTTTCAAGCATTGCACCATTCAACTTAACCTTTGTACCCTCTTTGTTTTATCAAATCAGTTGCCACACCCTCCATATTTCTCACACATATTTAGGTTCAATTTTAATATGACATATGACTAAGAAAGCGAACATATTTACTTTTTTGGCCTTTCCCTGTTTACTTGTGATGAAAAGTGTGATGTTGTGGATAGAATTCCCCCCGCTCACCTACTTTCATAGGCTGTATAGGGTACTACTTGCCGCAGTCGGGTAGCAGGATTTTGCTGGTTGACGCAAAAGTAAAATTTTAGTGTAGCCATAGAGGGCCAGTACCATCGCTACGGGGGTTTGCACTGTGCTCTCACAACAAAAGGTGCTGATAATGACTTCCTAAAGTATATTTCTGAAATGCATAGTAGAAGCTGGTTTGAAGCAAAGTCAGAGAAATTATCAATTTTTTTCTAAAGCGCAAATTGATATCAACTTATTAATGACAGCAAACACCACATTCCTTACTTCAATTAGCACATTTTAAGTGCCTTAGCTCCGCCCACTTGTAATGTTGTCCATGTCATGCAGTGCCGTTGCGGATGCCAGGCTACGTTTGGATTCGCAATCTTGTAACAGGAGGGAAGAATTTGGGCATGGGTAGAATTAGGGTGCTTTATGTTAGGCCTTGTCCAGAACGTGACATCATACTCACCATCCAGTCTCTGTGAGTGTCGGGAGGGTCTCTGATGGCTGTTTTGAGAAGAATGGTTTAGCTCCCATTCAGAGAGCACCTAAGTGGGGAAAAAAATTCTACGTCTTTTCCTTGAGGTTTGAATAGTCAGACAAGGAAACAGCATTTTTTTTTATAGGTTCATAGTTGTCTTTGAATTGCCTTGTTATTAGGCTTCATTTGTTCACGCCTCTGTACCAATTAAATACTACCTGCGCTGTCAGTGGTTAATGAAATCATCATGTATTTGGCTCATACAGCTACAAGCGTCTGGCCTACCAGGAGTGGCCACTAGAAAGCTATGAGATTAACACAGTTTTACCCGGTTAGCCCTTGCAGTTCCTGCCGAGGCTAAGTTAATTGTCGCCTCACTAACGCAGACCTCTGGGAATAGCTGGTAATGCTGTGACTGGGATTCGAACATCCAAACCACAGGGTTCCCAGACAAATATTTTTTGCTGTGAGCGACTCCAGTGCCTGGTCATATTTTCAGAACCAGTTGAAATCACGCGGTAACACATCGTACTATGTGCTGTTGTGGTGTTTTCAATATATTAGAGGGTGAATTGACTTTTTTGAATCACTCCCTTTTGAATTAATTTGCATTTTCACTAGGTGCTTGTCAAGTGGGCCAGAAAAAAAGGCTGTGTTAATCATAAAAATCTATAAACGGGTTCCAGTAGCTTTCTCAGTGATGGGATATGGTAAGAGGTGTGGGCATTTGGTAGTGGGGTGTTCATCCGCAAAAACGATTGCTCTAGTTGGTGATGCGCTAGGTTTAGTATGCTCCAGTGCCACATGGACAGCTTAAAATCTTCATAAAATTCACATGGTCTGGTCAAGAGAAAGTCAGTCACTCAGTTTTTAAATAAGAAATAGCAAACATTTATTTGTCAGTGCTTTTTGACTTGGTAGAGAGATGGGCAGTGAGAGGCTTTTAATTTACCAAGTATAACATTTTTGACATCTTTTCATTGAAAATTTCACATCCTTTTTCTTTTGTCAATTGACTGCGGAAAGTCCTGAACCTGACTGCCAACAATAATTACCTAAATGTAGAGATTGTGTGAATCATTCATGAGATGAGACTTGTATCAGCAAAGGAGTGGTTTCCTTGAATGGGTATACTTATTGCTCCATCAGTCCTCATTTCATGGGAGAGTCATAATCATCCCTTGATTTGTCATGTGCTAAGTTGATGGAATTGTTTATAAGCATGACTTTATCTGTCCTGAGCACAGGCTTGGGCATAATAAATGAGCCCTGCATGCTATGCAGTCTGTGTGACAGAAGATAGAGAATATGGAGGAAATGGAGGGACAGAAAACCGTATTAGAGCAAGGTATTACAGAGCTGGATCTTATGAAATGGTGCCGGAAATAAGCACCCATGGAACGCCATTTTTATAGATGGCGTTGCTCAATTTCCGGACTTCCTGGGCTGAAGTAGCTAGC
This sequence comes from Gymnothorax reevesii, assembly GCA_029721435.1. Lineage (NCBI taxonomy): Eukaryota > Metazoa > Chordata > Actinopteri > Anguilliformes > Muraenidae > Gymnothorax > Gymnothorax reevesii. Next base: position 30,729,642 of record CM056584.1, on the reverse strand, counting down.
CTAGCATCTCCCGTTGAAAGTAATAGTGGTGGTACTTCCTCGCTCTCTCCACTTCTATTATATTACCTCCATGTTTATTTATGGTTTTTTTTTTCATTAAATGAATTAAATATATTTGGTGTGTGAAGAAATGGCACCCCTGTGGTATTTGTATTGCCATGTGCAATGGAAGCAGAATACTCTTGGTGAAAAGGATTGTTGAAGGTGCACAGTTCTAATTATGTTCAAGAAAAGTACCCTTGAAGACTCTTTATAAGACATTACATCTTTATCACAAATCCAAACTTTGTGACTCAGAGCTTTGCGGTTTCTTAACCCTGATCTTTTAGTATTCCACTGGAAACATGGCTGTGGTCAGATTATTCAGTTTGAACTCTTCTGAAATGTAGTGGCATGTTATTGCTAAATGACTAAGTTGACGAAAATTGCCTGTCTATGCATCATTTGACTCTCCAACTGTGCCTCCTTTTCTCAAAAGATCTTTTTGTTTTTTTGGCTGCTAATGCTTCTCTCGTTTCTTCGGTCTATAGGTCCTACAGCGTGTGACTACTGTGTTGGGGCTGGTTAAGACTGAGCCAATGGGAACTTTCCAATGAGTGGATCTTGGGCTAATTCCTCAAAGCCTTCACACTGCACATTGTAAAACAGCTGAAAGTCCATGGCACAAAAATATGCTCACTTCTCTGTCACTGCATGCTTTGCTTAGAGAGTAACAGGAACCATTTTTCTCAGGAATGTGGACTTTGCTGGTTGGGCATGAACATAGTGCAGGGGTTCTTGTGTAAGTTCAGGCTTGATGTGCCCATTTTCTTGCTGTCATACTTGAGCAATAGTTTAAATTTTGCACGCTGTGCGAAACATGTGCTGCCCTCCGCGTCGACAATCAATTCAAAGTTTTTCTAGACATCTCTCTTCCCCTCCCGAGATACTAGCATATGTACACCTCTAGCTTGCACAAACTTATTTTTTATTTTTACCTCCATTTTGGCAGCACTGATCTCTCGTAGATGCTATACCCCCATCCTCCAACCTTTTTTTTAATATATCCCATTTCTTGTTTGCAATCCGCTCAAACTCTGGTGACAACGCAACCTTTCCATGACTATCTCGTAGATCGGAATCATGCTCCCCTTAATTATCAGAGCCGCACACAAGCTATCAGCTGTTTTGGGGTTTTGTTTGTTCTTCCCTCATAAATCTGATGACTGCTCCATTGATCTAATTTTGGACAAGCCCCCAAGAGGTCACCTGCATTCTCTCTCAGCTTTAGAGACCCTCTCCTTCCTCCGTCCGAGTCCAGGTTTTTATTTTTCGAAACCCAGGTCACTCTGTCCCTGCATAGATTATTGTGGACTCAATGTCATCGTGGTTTAGAATCCATTATCGCAGATCTCCCTTTCCTTTCACTTTCTTACAAGAAAGCAGCATCTTCACATAACTTTACCTTGTAATAACAACCACCCAGTCTGGATCTATGAAGGTAACTAAAGGAGGACTGTCTTTAAGAAACACACGGAACATTGCGGTACCTGGCCATATCCTTTGGACCCAGTCATTTGTTGTATTGGATCAATGATATTCTCCATGATACAATGTCCCAATTTGTCCACATATACCTTGATTAAATCTTGATGTTTTTCCAAACTCAGGAGGGGCACATCCAGCATGTACACATGGTCATTCAGTGTCTAATGCAGAAGCAGTAACATCTCAGGGTCGATGACTGTGAGTTTCAGCAGTTCTTATTCTGGTTTTGGAGGTTTGCGGTGGTAATAGGGAGAGTGGAGATGGATGTTCAGAAGATTGAAATGGCGCAAAGTGACAGGAAACAACCTCCAGGATACAATTACTGTGAGTCCTAGGCTTTGCCAACTTCTACCACCACTTCCTCTGCAATAACGTTGCCTTTCACTGCCCACACTACCTTAAAGTGTCCTTCTGGTGTCAACTGAAGCCAGAGCAGCAATTTATTCAACTCCGGACTAGTTTTGCAACAGGCCCTGTTGTGTCCCAGCCAAACCTAGAAAGGCAATTCACGCTTCTGACGCTGATTCTTGCTGTTCCTAGGTTCTCGCTCTTCTTGATTTTGTTCAGCCTGATAATAATAAAAGACAAAGCTCTGCATAGTATCTACCTAAAGGAACCATATTTGTGCTCAAGCTGAATTCCATTCCTGAATCATCATTCAAACATAGTTTTTACTCAGGCTGTTAAGCTAACAAGCCACTAAAAGGTTGAATCAACCAATGAATTATTAATGCTGTCGTGCTGTAATTTTCCTTGGTTGATTATGTTTGTCATAATGACAGATTTATTATGGCCAAAACAGGCCATCATCTCCTACATGCCTCATGTCCTCCTTTTTAATTGTTCTGACAACAGCAGCTCCGGTACTGATGTACGACATTAATTTCTGATTCCAACCTTCAACTGAAGCTGCATTACAAATGTCAGTAAATAAAAATAGATAAATAAATTGCACCCAGCATTGTGGCACATTTTAGCAAAGACACACTTTTTAAGCGTCTTATCACAGGACCTTACCTCGCTCAAATCAGCCGGAGCTACAGTTAAGTACTGCAGTATTTCACCAGTGACTAAATTTTAGTGATTTTGCCTCTAGACCACCACCACGATGGATTTGTAATAAAACCGTCAAGTGCAGACTATTAGTTTTGACTCAAGGGGTTTAAAAATCTGGCATTAATCCTTTAGGAAATACAGCCATTTTTCTGCATGGTGTTCCATTCTGAAGGGCTAAAATTCAATTGGACAGCTGACTGACATTCAATTTCATGACTAGGTGTGGCCTGTTCCGTTGTCTTTTTTTCATTACAAATGATGCTAATAAGACATGTAGAGTGTGTTCCAAGTGTTGAGCTTTCATTTGGTAGCAGTTCATGGGAACTCTCAAGATGCAGTCCAAAGAGTTGTCAGTGCAGGTGAATACGGCCATCATTAGGCTAAAAAAAAAGATATCAGACAGATGGTAGAAACATCAGGAGTGTCGAAATCAACTGGTACATTCTTAAAAAGGAGCTCAGCTACTCCAAAAGCCGTGAAAGACCATAGAAGTCAACCAAGGTCGATGATTGCAGATTTAATTATTTTTTAGCGAAGAAAAACCCCCTTACAAGGTCTGGTCTGGTCTGGTCAAGACCACTGTTAAGGAGGTAGGCGTGTCATTGTCAAAGTCTACAATCAAGAGATGTCTTCATAAATGTAAATACACAGGGTTTATCACAAGGTGCAAACCACTAGTAACACCAGAAAGGCCAGATCGGACTTTGCCAGAAAACATGTAAAAAAGGAACACAGTTCTGGAACAAGATCCTTTTGGACAGACAAGACCAAGCATAACTGAAATTTCACGACGTGGACATGTATGGCTGCCAATGAAATCAGGTCACTGGTGTTTTTTGATGATGTCACGGCTGGTAGAAGTAGCAGGATGAATTCTGAAGTGTGCGGGGCTGATCTATCTGCTCAGATTCACCCGATTGCTGCAAAACTGATGGGATGGGACTTCACAATGCGGAAGGATAATGACCCAAAACATTCTGCGGAAGCAACCCCGGAGATTCTCAAGATAAAGAGATGGAATATTCTTCAATGGCCAAGTCAATCACCGGAGCTCAACTCCATTGAACATGGTTTTTACTTTCTGAAGACAAAACTGAGGACAGAAAGACCCAGCTACAGTAAAGGCCTGGCGAAGCATGTCAAGGGATGATACACAGCATTTGTGTCTCACAGATGGGTTCAAGATTTCAGGCAATCATTGACTGCAAAGGATTTTTAACCAAGTATTAAAAATAAACAATATTGAGTTAATTCGTCCAATTAGTGTTACATTACCTTTGAACCTCTGAAAATTAAGGACTATGCATAAAAATGGTTCTAATTACTAAACGGTTAATGCAAGATTTTTGTGAAAGGCCTAAAAATCAGCACCTTATTCACATCTAGATGGTTAATTTCAGATACATTGTGATGGTGTACAGAGGCAAAATTACAACAATTGTGTTCTTGCCCAAATACTTCCATACCTTGCTGTATGCACCGCCCTAATACGAAAGAGTATGTAAACCAGCAAAGTGCACTCTTAGCCCCTCCATAGTGCTGATGCTCACTGCTAGCCACACTGCCGCAGCTAATTTCATCCCACTTAGACCTGAAGGCTCTGATTATAGGTCCCTCAAAGCCAATTAATACACTACTTCTCTTTGCTCACTCAGGCATATGCTTACAGGAAATGATCACATAGACGCCACTGCAATAATTCTGTTATAATAGATTACATTGCATCATTAAATACAGTATGTTTACATGGGTTGGTTAACTGAAATGGTGGTTAGTTTGATGGATTTATACATTTTCTTTAGTAAGACAAAGCTGAACAAGGTGTTAATCACTTTTGTATCATTGCTTGTTTGAAAGGTGAGGGTATGGTCAAACATTATACTCTGATGGCAGCAATGGAGTAACTGCCACACACAGCCTACAGCCAAGCAGACTGACTTAGTGAATTACAATGGTGGCTCATCGCCTAATCAAGACCCTTTTCAGGGCCCCGCTGCCAGGACTGTTTGGAGAAGGGAGCCCAAAGGATGTTTTGGAGGATTTATTTCTGGCAAACTGCTGGGCGATTTATATTTCGGGTTTTTTTTTTCATTTTTTTTGTTGTGGGAATAGCATTCCTTGCCAGGAGGTCTGGGTTCTTTGAATTTAGGACCCACTTTTGATTGAGTGTTCTGATTTAAATTTTTTATTTCTGGTTTTTGAAGCCAATAAAAGGCCCATGGCTGTTTATTTCCTCGGAGCCTTTGTCATTTCCTTGGCAGTGTTGGCACCCTTGGCAAATATGAACTAAAAAGGCTGTGGCTGTTGTTAAAACTTCTAGTATTTTATTCAAAATATTAAGGAAAAAATATTCTTACCTAAAAAAATTTTTTTTTCCCAGAAACAAGTGCCACAATAATTGGCACCCTTACAAGACCTTATTAGAAAAATCTAAATGAAGTATATTCAGAGTCAGTTTACATCTTTATGTTCAAAGTATTGATTAAGAAAACTTCAATAGTCACCCCAAAATTTCCTGTTACCTTGGGATATAAATATAAGCTGGTACATACAGTGGCTCTAATAAGTATTAGTACACTACTTGAAAATTCAACTACATAACAGCTTTTGTATATTCGGCTAAATGCTTGCTATTGTGTGTAAAAGTGATTAAAATATTTGATAATCAGTATGTTTTAAACAAATATTTAATGTCAAAATGGCATATTTGGTCAGAAAGGTGATTATCTGACCCAATATGTATCTGTACAGTTCCATTAGTGAGTCACAAAACTTATAATACTCACCTAAAATTGACTCAAGATGTTTACAGGATATGGTTGACTCACTTGGTCTGATTTGGTCAAGCGTGACCATACTGGATATTCCCTCTGAACACAGACTGGCCCATGTAAATGGCCTGACCATGCCCTTAATGTATTCCTGTGGTATACAGTGGCTCCAATAAGTATTTGTACACTACTTGAAAATTCGACTACATAACAGCTTTTGTGTATTCGGCTAAATGCTTGCTATTGCGTGTAAAAGTGATTAAAATATTTGATAATCAATATGTTTTAAACAAATATTTAATGTCAAAATGGCATATTTGGTCAGAAAGGTGATTATCTGACCCAATAAGTATCTGTACAGTTCCATTAGTGAGTCACAAAACTTAAAATACTCACCTAAAATTGACTCAAGATGTTTACAGGATATGGTTGACTCACTTGGTCTGATTTGGTCAAGCGTGACCATACTGGATATTCCCTCTGTACACAGACTGGCCCATGTAAATGGCCTGACCATGCCCATAATGCATTCCTGTGATATACAGTGGCTCCAATAAGTATTTGTACACTACTTGAAAATTCGACTACATAACAGCTTTTGTGTATTCGGCTAAATGCTTGCTATTGCGTGTAAAAGTGATTAAAATATTTGATAATCAATGTGTTTTAAACCAATATTTAATGTCAAAATGGCATATTTGATCAGAAAGGCGATTATCTGACCCAGTAAGTATCTGCACAGTTCCATTAGTGAGTCACAAAACTTATAATACTCACCTAAAATTGACTCAAGATGTTTACAGGACATGGTTGACTCACTTGTTCTGATTTGGTCAAGCGTGACCATACTGGACACTCCCTCTGTACACAGACTGGCCGATGTAAATGGCCTGACCATGCCCATAATGTATTCCTGTGATATATGGCTAAGACAGGCGAGATACCCTGTCGCATGCGGGAGCAAATCATTCAGCTACATAAAGAAGGCCAAAGGACCAGAAAAATTGGAACTCGGCTATCGTTACGCCACACGACCGTGCAGTACATCATCAAGAAGTGCAAACAGTCTGAACGCATAGCCAATGCAGCCAGGAAAGGACGTCCCAGGAAGACCAGCCAGCCCACTGACCAGTACATCTCCCTGCTGGTACAGAGGGAGAGACAGTCCTCGGACTCCAGTCTTGCCACCAAAGTGGAGGAAGCAACTGGAAGCCATGTTTGTGCCCAGGCCATCCGTAACTGGCTCCATGAAGTACAGTAGTGTACAAATACTTGGAGCCACTGTAAATCCTTATTTTTTGAAGATTGGTATGAGTGGAATATATGGTCTATAGTTGACTTGATGGACACGAATGGCAATTTCTTAACTTATGAACAATTCTGTATGAAATATACGTAGGTAAATTTCCCTTTGTCATCATCACCATGGTTAAGACAAAACAATAAAGCAGTGATGAGGAACAGAAAGTTGTTGAGCTTCACCAATGTGGAAGTGGCATAAAAGAGGGTTACAAAGTTGAAAATGAACATTCCGACTGTCAGGGCAATAATTAAGACATTTAAGGCATATGGCATATGTTACTGGGATAGAAAGTCACCAGAACTATGGTTAGGTGCCATCTATGCAACTACAAGATTATTCAGAGGGTTGCTATAAAACAGTTCGAGACAAGAGCAATCAGAGATTTCTGATCCAGATGATACCGTTTGTCTGTTGGTTGGTTTGTTGGTTTGTTTGTATGCAGGACTACACAAAAATTTATGGTTGCATTTTCATCAAATTTGGCTAAGTATTGTTCAAGGAAGAGGTGATTTGATTTTGGGAGGTCAAGGTCACAGGTCAAGGTCATAAAAACATTCAAAACATATTTGTGCGAAGACTACAGGACTTCATAAACACAGGGTTTGCTATCTAATACTGGCAAAAAACATTGAGTGCCGTACCGGCCAGCAGACAGTTCCATTTCTACGCGAGATTATCAGGAGAAATACACGATACATACACAAGAATATCGCGGCGCAGCGTAAATGTATGAGTCACATAGATCGTGTTTAGGAAGAGTAATAGGTCTACAGCGCCGGTTAAACATACCAGGACATTCTAAAATCAGTTAGGTTTATGTCACTTAGTGCTTAACTCCAACCTAAAGTCTACACCATATTAACACGTAGAAACATTTAGTTCTATATCCTGAATGGGCTCGTTTCAAATCAGGTGGTTCTATGTCCAAGGAACCAATCAGGGTCTGTACCTGGATCATGTGACATTCGCTAAATGGCCAAGGAGCACATGTAAAGCACAAAATGAGAACTCCTCAGAAAAAACATTAGATTTTGATCCCTTCTGAAAGACTAATGGATTATTTTGATGGGTAAGTTGTTCGCCAACAATGTATACACACTGTATATCTTAATTTTTTTCATGTTAGGACTGGTATGGAAAAGTCACATTCGTCATTATGCATGGACATAGAACTACTTGTACTTAATTCTCAAAAGATCAACTCTAGGCCTAGTGCGCTAATGTACAGTGCACATAACATACAATTTGTCAGCGACATCGGGGCAACCCAGGGATATCGGGGAGACCCCCCTCCCGTGTCCGCTCGCCTGCCCCACCCGAACCCCCACCCCACCCACCATTTAGGCCCTAGCTAGGCCTACCCCAATATTGTAGTTGATTTTACAGAACATAGGCCTACACAATTTTCATTTTATCTTCCGCAAACCTAATCATTAAACATGAGGAGACTGCCTCTGATGTATATTTTTGTTACTTCAACAGCTGATTGATTTGTCAACAACTTATTGGCATTGGTTAAAAACTCGCCTAAGGCCTATCTTTTTGCATTACCACTTCACTGTGAATTAAAAAAGTACGCACTTAAATAATTTCATCTACATGTACATCAGCCGGATAATGGGTTTGTGCAGATTTATTTTAATAAACATCCTAACAAAATAATTTATGGTCAAATCGCGTGAGCAAAACACATTTGTTACTTAATTGTTAGTAACAACAGTGCTTAGGCCTAATTTGGACTACATTACATCGCGCATTTGGCAGGCTCAAGGCATACGTATGTAGGTTCGGCGGCCAGCCTACTGCGAAGCTTGTCTTGGCAGAGTACGAGGTTGATAATAGCACGTGACCTAAAGAGGAGATTATCACGAGAGAGCCACGGAAGATACATGAGACGTCTCGTGGGAATAATACGGTGGCCTGTACGGTACACTGGCAGAAGTACTTGCCCTAGTTGCCATTGTGTCCTTTCAAACTTGAAGTCTTAGAATGCGGAACCAATGTAATGTAATGTATTACATCCTATATTGTATACAGAGAGAGAGAGAGAGAAAGAGAAATAGAGATCAGTACAATAAACAAATTCAAGTACAGCAAATTACTTTGGATAGGCTATAAATGACAATTCAATCATGCAGACAATTTTATGCAGAGATATTTTGCTAATGGGAAGTATTCATATGCTTTGTCACAATGCCATGGAATTGGATTTAGGGTCATTAATGTAAATTCTAAGATATCAATTTTAAATCATTTTTGGATTGTTATGTGCGGTGCGCATGTTCGCAAGTGAGGCATACGGTAGTTCATTTGTGTGTCATTCTGTCTGTTACCGGGATAGCCGCTCTGCTGGTCAAAATCAAGTCCTAGAATCTGGCTCTATGGCAGTGGTCGCCAACCCCAGTCCTGGAGGGCTGGAGTGTCTGCTGGTTTTTGACGTTACTCTGCACTTAATTGATGAATGAAAGCAGTTCATTACACACTAAACTCATCTCACCTGGTGTCTTAGGTTTAAATAGGGTGGAGAAAACCAAACTCAGCACACCCTGTGCTGTTAGCAATACTCCTGCACTGAGGGAATAATACGCCAATCAATCAAACACCTGGAACTACCCACAAGACTCCTAGAGCCAATTAAACAGGCATGCAGGTTGTGACAGAAGTCAAAGTGGAAACCAAGATTTGTCAATGTAGTTGAACGTTGAGCATAGTTGTAATCCAGACAAAGTAGAGATTCAAAGTAAAAATAAAAGTATATAACACAGGGGTAGCAAACCCTGGTCCTGGAGAGCCACAAGGTGTGCTGAGTTTGGTTTTCTGCACCCTATTTAAACCTAAGACACCAGGTGAGATAAGTTAAGTGTGTAATGAACTGCTTTCATTCATTAATTAAGTGCAGAGTAACGTCAAAAACCAGCAGACACTCCAGCCCTCTAGGGTTGACGACCACTGCCCTATGGATTAAATGCCATGATATCTTGGATTTAAATTTGCCAGATTTTTGAGATAGAGCTTTGTTTTCGACTATTTGACACTTCCATAGACTCCAATAGGAATGGAGAAATGCGGAAGTAATGCGTGTCATGGGGAAAGCAATTGTTCCAAACATTTTCATTGGAACTCGGTTGCAGATAAGATTTTCAGATGACTGCATTTTTGGGAAATTTGTCGCATGAGCTGACCCCTAATGCCGCTACCTTAAATTAATTGCAGTTATCGGTGTTCGTTTGAGTGCAAAGTTTATATTCGCTTATTAGATTCGCTGATAGTTTCAACCGCATTTTATTGCTAATTGGTTAATTTTATTGCCTACCACACTACTTCTGTTGACTCGAAAGTTCTGCGATTCAGTGCGAAAATGAATGGAAACCGCTTAAAATGTCAAATCTATTCTACACACCGATTTGATCGCATAGCATCAAGTAACGTCATTTGGCTACGCACAAGTTTTTATTCGCTACAATGCTGTTAGGTGGGAGTGCATTTTTACCACCTTTATTGGCATGAATATTGTGAACTTCAGGTAATTCGATTGTCAAGTGGATGGAAACATAGCTTATGTCAAGGATAGATGCACAGCTAGGGCACTCTGACATGTCCACACAGAATTTTATAGCTTCATCAAGGGACATACTTGTCACTGCTGTAGGCACCGAGGCATCAGCCTTTCATTAGAAATATATTCTGATAAACTATTTTGAGTTTACCCAAGCTTGGCTCCAGTCGAATCCAATCAATAATCATACTGATCATTTTATAAAAAATCGCCACAATATGCCTCACAGGAAATCCAGGCCTGACAAAGGCAAACCTGGTACTATTAAGCATTGCAGTCTAGGGGAGCAGGGGTTGATTATCATGCACTCACGTTTAGTTTGCAAAATGTGATTTTTCTGTGGATTTTACTTATCATGGCTGTGAAAGGTAAAGATATGTTTTTTTTTTTATTGCATTCACTTCAGCACGTTATCACTCCAGTTACTTCATTCTCTACAAGTGTTGACGTCATTCCTAATAATCTGACCTCTTAGTTATGCCCTGAATGCATGTGTCTGTCGAGAGTTGCCATAGCTAGAAGGGAAAGGCAGCCCGAGGGGCCCATGCCCTCCAACCTGCAATGCCTTGTGGACAGAGTTGGGCCCCCAACCCAAAATAAGGTCACATGTCTGCCGCGGACAGAAATCCCATTGAGACCAGTCCGGATGTGTTATAACTCCAGGGGCCCCAGGCAAAACCACCAGACAGATACCTTGAGAGTCTCACAGAGTAGCCCTCTTGGAAGATAGGGGAGTGAATATGTGAGCCTGACATTTACGTTTGCCAGCATGTCCATCCAAAAGCTTCAGATATCGAGACACGCCTTTCGTGAATACGGTCATTTTTATTACCAGATTCACAGGCATGGATAATTTCATTTGCAACACAGGCTCACACAATCTCACTCACTAGCAATGAGGAATCTTAGTGAATTTAAAAAAAAAAAGAAAAATATCTTGTAAATTAATATGGAGGGAGTCCCTATTTGAATTGATATCAAGTAAAAGCCACTCAATCAACTGAGCCAGCTTTCTATTTCATCTTACCATGGGTGTTTTTGTCCATTCTAACCAAAAACAAGTGAACACATTAGTGAGGTCTGGCAGTTAAGTTTCGTGATTAGCAGAGGTCCAAAGCTGTCTTTGTAGTTTATTCCAATGGTGTTTCATTGTGTGGAGGTCAAGGCTCTGCGATGCCAGTAAGTCTGCACCAGTCTACATGCTAAGACAGGAACAGGCCTTCCCTAAGTTTTTGGATGCACATATACTCAGAGGAAATGAAAGCGCAACGCTAAATTTTGGGTTATTTTTGCTCAGGACCTGAGTAGTCCAATTCGATTTCTTAAGTGACCATTGGGGTCAAAATGTGTACTTCGTTACACATGAATGATCATCATGCAACAGTGTGAGTTGGACTCTCATCAATCCATACTGAGTACAGCATATGGGATTAGGAGTTGTGCAAGTACAGTGGTTGAAATGCAGGAGGGGTTGTCTTCCCTCGATAAAGGCATGATAAAAGCCACACAAAAAAAACATTTTTACGTGTCATAACGCCACGTATGTCGACTGAACAACGGACCAGGGCCCTGGGAATGCTAGAGGCGGGAGTAAGTGTCCGGCAAGTGGCTCACCGTTTTGGGTGTAGTACGTCGAGCATCAGTACATTTTGGGTGTAGGACGTCCAACTGGGATGCGCTCTTCCATCAATAGTACCCAGACCTCAAATCAGGCAGCAACTCCAGAATGCACAACAGGCAGAGTGGCAACAACTTCCCCAAGACAACCTAAGACGCTCAGTCAGGTCCATGAGGAGACGTTGTACTGTCTGTGTGGATGTCGTGGGGGTCACGCCCGATACTGACTGTTCTTTTGAGTTCATTTTTAAATGTGTTTTGTTCAGTCTTGTTGTGATTTTTCATTTTCAACTTGTGCTCATTATGTTTAATGCATCTGTTTATTATTGTCCAAATCAGCCCATTAACACATTTAATTCATCAAATTCAACCCACCCAACATATTTGAATTGTTGAAATAAGAAAATAAATTTGAGTCACAAAATTATTTGAATCCAAACTGGTGTTTCATTTTCATTGCCTCTGAGTATATATTCTGGAATGTCACTACACATGATTGTATAAAAACTTTCTTTCAGTGGAACTGTGAAGCCAAGCCAACACAGTGATAAACAGTCCCAGTGGACTGTCCACATACTTTTGGCCGTGCAGTGCATGTTTAAGTAAGCACTAATCTATTCAGCTCGTGAGCTCAATGAGCTTGTGAAGTCAGTGACAATGAAGACTTGATTATCCCATACTGGCTCTCCTGGCCTGAGTTTGAATACTTCTTGCTTATTCCTACTACAGCCTGTGGGGTGGGAGATGTACACCAGGGGGCAGTGTGGCCATTCAAGGTACCCAACTACATCACCACTTCAGTGCAGACAATGGTTCAAGTTGGCCAGTGAACCTCTTTCTCTGTTTCGCTCCCATTATTTTTCACATTTTATTTCTGTTTTTGTGAGCCACAAATACTCTTAATCAAGTAATGTGAAAATAAAGGTTGTAACAGTGCAAGATGACCAAACACATCAAGGAAATTTTGTTCAAAAGGGTCAGAGCAATTAAAAGTATTAAAGGCAATAATTATTTTCAAAGGCAATAATGAAAAGAACAGCAATTATGCTGATAATTATAATGATTATAATTACACAAGTATACAGAATGTGTAAGAAATGTAATGTTGGAGAGATGAAATAGGGGTAGTCTCAGACATGCTTACTGGACTGTGTTGAATTAAATGCATACACTGCCTGGCCAAAAAAAGATAAGTGCACTCGAAAATTTTGTTTTTAACTTTGATCACAGCTTACATTGCTTGTTGCATTGTTCTGACAATAAACAATATTACAGCTTTCATTTATGACCAGAGTTGCGTTCTGGACAAGATCTTGCATTGACATTGAGAGACTCAAACCGGTCTGTAAAACCTCCAGCACACCCCAAAGTCTTTCATTTGGTTCAGGTTAGAATTCCGCGGGGGCCAATTCGTGAGTAAAAATGATTCTTCATGTTTGCGAAAGCACTCTTTCACAATTTGTGCCCAATGAATCTTGGCAATATCATCTTGGAAAATGCCTGTGCCATCAGGCACTCCACAGATTTCATTTTATTGCTGCATTATGTTGCTGAGCCAAGACCTGACCAACTGAAGCAAGCCCAGATCATAACACTGCCTTCGGGGGCTTGTACACTGGGCACTATACATGACAAGAGCGTCGCTTCATGGGTGTCCTTTCTTACCATAACCCACCCATTGCTCTAGAATTGGCTAAATACTGACTTATCAGACCACAAGACCTTTTTTCATTGCTCCATAGTCCAATCTCTAGGCCCAAAACAAAAGGCGGCTGAGCGTTTGGAGTGACTGCCCCTAAACTGTGGAGCAGTTCACCACGCCATATCAAGTCCGCCTCCACTCTTGAACATTTTAAATCATCACTGAGGACTCATTTCTTCTCCTTGGCTTTTCTTTCCAGTTGATATAGTTTACTGTCAATACAGATTTCACTGTTGCTGTTATTGATTCTGTGATATAATCAATGCTGTTTTTTTTTCCTCTGTGTTTTTGTTTCGTTTTACTTGTGAAGCACTTTAGTCAACTGCATGCTGTTTTTAAATGTGCAATACAAATACATTTTACTTGACTTCACTCCCTAGCAAATCAAAGTCATATTTTTCTGATGAGCTTCTCTAACAAGTGGCTTCTTGTGTTCAAGCAGCTGTTTAGCTCCAGTCCTGCAATATCTTGTTGCATTGTGCGTGTGGAAATGATCTTGTTACCACAATTAACCCTTTTAACTCCAACTCCCCCAAGGGATAGGGCGAGTTTGACGTGAGAGGTATAGATGCGTCTCACCTTTTAACGAATAATTGTTCTTAACTTGTTCCCGTTTAAGATCACCAGATTAACCATACAACAAATTATTTACAGAATAATCAAGACTGATGAATAAATTATTAAATAAAAATGCTAAAAAGATTAAGTAGGCATCAGTGACAATGTACATGTAATATGTTGTAGATGATATCGTAAGAGTGGAAATACAAATGATTAACTAATCCAAACCTTACTCTGAATTGCATCTCACTCGTATAGTACATATAAAATGTTAGTCATACCAATATATACAATCACAGCTCAAAAAAATTGGCACATAACAGAAAATTCAAACAAAATGAGAAAGTCCATTCACCAACAATATATTCTCCTTATTTGATGCAATTGTTTATTAGAAATAAATGCTTTTTTTTTTTTTTAAATCCAAAAAAGATGACATAGGGAAAATTTAGTATGAATTATGATGTGGCAAGTTTCAAGAATAAAGTGATGTTAAACAACTGAGCTAATCCTATGACTGTAGAACTTTCATTACCTTCGCCGAGGAGGTTATGTTTTTGGTGGCGTTTGTTTGTTTGTTGGTTTGTTTGTGTACAACCTAACTCAAAAAGCAACAAACAGATTTAGATGAAATTTTCAGATAAGGTGGGTATTAAGTCAAGGAACTGGTGATTAAATTTTGACATATCTAGGCCAAAGTACTGCTGAGATACACGCCAAAGTTCAAGATTTCAAGTCTTTCCAATGGGCCAGAGTTCCAATCACCGTGCTTCTGGGTTTTGCTGTCCCCTGGCGGAGGTCCGCGCTCTCTGAGTGCTTTTCTAGTTCCTGATGTTTTCGGACAATGACTGAAATGAAACTATAAACGGTTAGGAGTAATTTACAAATTCCTTTGAAACTGGATTCAATAAGAGCAACGACAATACAGGTAATGTTTGAAATAGTTCATTTTGGTTTTTTTTCTGATAATAATAGAAATGTGAGCAGCGCAGATGACACTGTTGCCTCACAGAAATAGGGTTATGGATTCAAATTCGGTCAGGGGCCATCCTGCATGGAGATTGCTTGTCCTTGGCATGTTTGCATGGGTTTCCTTCAGGTACACTTGTTTCCTCGCACATTCTGAGAAAATGCATGTGACGCTAATTGGAGACTAAATGCCCGTTGTTGTGAGTGGATGGTGTGTGCACCGTGTGATGGATTGGTAGGTTGTCCGGGGCATGTTCCTGCCTTTCTCTCACATTCAGCTGGGATACACACCAGCTCCCCCACGACTCAACCGAGGAAGAAGCAGTTTAGATAATTGATGGATGGGACGGAAAATAGAAATCTGATGTCAGTGACACGTGCCAGTGAAGTTGGAACAGGTGTGTGCTCACCATTGCGTAAAACCACTTCTCCTTTCAATAAAATGCTGAAGTAGCTTCAGAACTAAGGACGCTAATAGCTGGATTTTTGAAAGCAGAATTTGTTCCCTTTCATGCCTGATACAGGACATTAATTGGTCAAAACGGGTCCCCATTGTTCTATTTTGAGCTTCATAATCCAGCACACGTGGACTGACATAATGCTCCCACCAAGACACTGTATCTTTCAGAGACATCCCTGTATTTTCCTGCAAAACCACATTCTGCACAGATTACAAGTGCTCGGCTGCATAAGTAGAGAGTACATGTGCTAGATTGGCTCACATGCTGCCCTAATATAACTCCAGGTGAGAATCTAATAGTCCTAACAAATTGTCCAGGGCTACTGGAAGAAATGGGGATGGGACTCTGTATGAAAAGGCTACCTTTTTCATTTTTTAGACCAAATCAACCTTCAGTGTTTTTGCCAAAAAGCTGCATTTTGTTGTCACCTGACCATAAAACTCATTGGAAGTTACAGTATCGGAGAACAAACTGATGCTGCATGTGTTTGTTTTTTGATGGGCAACCCACAAAAACATTTAGTAGTCGAGTAGATTGAGTCAGATCGTAGCTTCGGAGACTTTCTGACCCCAAGATATAATTAATGTCTACATTTCGACAAGCCTAATTGAGTCTCCTTTACCATTTGAAGTGTACTCTTCACAGTACATGCATTCAATCTGGGAACACGTCCTCTTCCAAACAGATACAACCCTTTTCCCAAAAAAGCAGGAACGCTGAGTGAAATGAAAAGTAGGTGGTGAAACTGCATTTAAGGTGTGTCAAAATCATTTTTCACTAGTTTAATGGCTGGTAACCTGAGCGCTAAGTAAGGCCTTGGTTAAAAGGGGTTGAATCGTAGGATTGTTTTCGGCATAAAATGAGATAAACCAATCAGAGTGTCATCTCCCATTCCCTTTAAAAGCAAGGGGCACGTGCTCCTTGTGGAATTCCTATAATAATGGCGGATTTGCCAAGTAGCAGGAAAAAGACGCTTCTCTGCAGGGGAAACGGGTATGCTCATGCGCGGAGTAAAAGCGCTCACACAAACCATTGCCGAAAGTATGGAAATCCGATCCTAGTTTTGAAAGATTATTTAAAATGGTTTTAATCATATCCAGATGTAAACATTATCATACATAGTGAATTGAATTTGGACACTTGCATATACAACAGGTAAACAAGAAGAAAATGTTTTAATTCAGGGCTCTGGATAAAAATAACTATGTGCGAGTGGGGCACAGCAGAGAGAAATAAAAAAGAATGAGAAAAAAACAGCCATGGATAAAAGTGAAAGGAAAGTAATGTCATTTTGATTGCGTTACCTTAAGCCATTGAATAATATCCAACAAGAGGGGAATTGGCTTGTTTGTGTTCTGCTTGACTAATGCAGAGCAACAAATAGATCAACATGGATGACATCTCATCATCGAAGGCCAAGTCAGCTGTATGAAAGAAAGTTAGATTAATTACAGACGGTGACAAAATGCTTGCTGCTTGTTAAAAGTGTCACCTTTTTTGTCAGCCAAACTGTAAATCGTAATAAATACACAAAATGCAATGTAGTGCATTTAATAATAGAAGCCTGATAAACTGGTTACAGGTTATGTAGGATCTGGTCCAATTCAAAGTTGATTTTGAGATAATTGCCGGTAGCAGGTCGACCTGCACAGGACTCTGACCTGACTTATCCAAATGTCCAAAGCCTATTAAAGCACTTAAAACATTCTTGTCATTAGAGTACGAGATTTCGAGTATTTTCGATTCAAGGAAAATTCATGCAGTTGTGCCATTTGTAAACTATTATCTAACAGCCACCCTCCAGGGGGATCCCCTAAAAGACTGCAGGAAGAAAAGAGTTTGCCAGTAAAAAAACATCATGGCATTATCCAGAAGAAGTTTCAAATGCCTATGTGTGTAATATTGAACATAGAGGGCTCTAATTTCGTAGATCAGGTGCAGGCGCAGCGCATGGGGGGTGCGCCGCGCCAACGGGGTGTGTCCAGGCGTATGTGGCAATTTCGTGCCTGGCGTAGCCTGGCGCAAGTACTCCTCTGTCCCGCCTCTGCCCCTCCTTCCAGCGCAAGTTGGCAAAGAAGGCGACACAGCCGAGTCAAATCTTGCTCACTGGCATGAGAAACGATGTATAGCGTGTTCCTATTATTACAAATTGTTGCTGCTTTAAATTTTGGCATTAACATGCATGGACAACTATGCAAGATACGTTACACATTTATTTTCAATATGTGATCTTGACTCAGTTCGAGATCATAGCAATCAGGCTGTATTCCTTTCCTCCACTAAAGACGATAAAACCTAAGTGACAATAATAGTTGCCTAGTATTAAGGCGCTTGTACTGTGGACGCGAAACGAATTTTTCGCTCGACAGATTGCGTCTTGTGTTCGAAAGTCTGACAGGGTTTTAATAAATCTCCGTGTCCGACAGTCTATTATTGTTTTTAATTTCTTCAAATCTACTGACTCTTTTAGATGTTGAACGTGAATATTTTGATAAGAGGGCTCAGTTCTTCAAGATGAGTACTGAGAATTTCAATCAATGTTTCTGTTTAACCTGCTCAATAAAGTGAGTCGATACTGGCGCGAGACAATGTACAATGCCTCCGTGTCTGACAGCCAAAAAAAAAAGAGGACGATTAGAACAGATTGATAACGAAATATAGAATAAAAAGAAACATTTTAACAACAGAACATCCAATGAACACTGCGATTTATTTATTGGCGGGTCATCTTTGTTGCATATCCCATTTGTTGGTGATATATTTTTATTATTTATTTCGTTATAAATCTGTTCTCATATCAATACTTTTACTTTTTGCTGGCTGGTGGACATGGTGTATTTTGCATTTCGCGTCGGACAGTCTTGATCCTGCATGCGACAATTTATTCACACTGTCAATGGTCATAGAATTGATTTTCTCTCTGATTGCAAGCACTATTTTATCTCTATTGTGGAAATAAAGCGTGAATCTGCTCGATCCATCTGACTAATTTTCAAAAGAAAGTCCGAATATTGACTGCTGTCTATCTTCAACGGAAGAAAACAGGCGTATAGGCTAAAAAGATCAAGAAAAGTCGATAGCTATCAATTTGCATTTTGTGAAGGTCGAACACAAACATAAGTTTGCACGTTCATGTGCGATCGGGAAGATGATACTTTCCATTCGTGAATTCGAAATTACGAGTGCGTTGTGTTCAAGTGCTTGTGTTGTTGGAGCGAAATTAAAATTGGCGGACACATTATTTACCATTGGCGATGAATCCTTGCTCGCTCTCCGCCATGTTGAAAAGGTAAAAGGTTATTTCATCTCGGCAACTCGTGTATCAAAATTTTCTACGAGTTGCCCAGTGGAAAATATCACATGGGGGGGGTGTTCATGTGAACTTTTCACGTCGGCTTTTGGTATTTACCATAATTCCCATAGCACATGAATGCAGCATAATAATTCCTGGAATACTCAGAAAAATCAGAACTTTTATGACTTACGGACACGGAACTTATTCAGATAGTTACATTAAATAGTGCTTCCTGTCATTATTTCTTGCATTGAAATGTACCTGACATTCTGGAAACCTGCCTGAGAGGTTTCGGTGATGTGTGCGCAGTCTGCGCTGGTTAGCCAAATTACCACTACAAAAAAATTAAACCAGTTTGGAGATGGCGAGCTTTCTGCGCAACTCAAGCGGAGACTTTTTCTACGAAACTGTCACTGCGTCTTGATGAATATGTGACATCTCCCCCTACTACTCCTCCACATCCATCTCGGCGCACGTTCGTCTACCAAAGGCTGCCCACCTCACGAAATTACCACTGCGCGGGCTGCGTCACGCTACGTCACCTGCGCTGCGCCAGGAAATTAAAGCCCTGAATCACAATTCACTTAGATGTAAATAGAATAGATTCACTTACAATTCAAATACATTAGATTTTTTTTTTTACGATGCATCAGGTAGTTGCTTGGGTGAGTAGTCGATCTCTCTTGTCATCATGACGTATTTTTTACACAATAGTACTCTTTTTACACTGCAATCTTTCTATTTTTAATTGTTTGCATGTCTGTGCAATGCTGCTAGTCCCTGTGTGAAACAACCAGAGTGTATGGGCTTTTGTGTTCCGATCTACGAAGGTGCATAATACTATCTTAATTATGTGCTGCTAAATTAGCAGTCAAAAACAGAAAATTTGACTTTGGATTAGGTTTAGTCAGTTGCCCAATCGCTGTCTGCTGCCTCAAGATAGCCTGACCACACCTCATTTTCAGATCAATACACCCATGGGCATTTAGTTTGGCGCAAGTACATTCGCTATTTAAGACACGTGAACACAGGATAGGAAAATGGTAATTGCGTCAATCATACACGCTGGGTGTGAGACAGAATCCTTAAATCCTGTATTTCAGTTGTTCTCAAAATTGATCATGAGGGACAATTTAGTATGCTGGTTTTTGTTCCAACCACAAATGCAACCATAGAATTTTAATGAGTTGGTTATTTCCCTTCATAACCCATTCAAGCAACATTAAAAAAATTGCTTTGCTTGCTGTTAAAGGCCCAATATGTAATTCTCTGTCCCTAGAGGGCGCTTAACCAAACAATAACAAGAGGCCGAGTTTGATTACGGTATAGGATCGCGTGTATTCATGGGAGTTGTCTTCTTCGTTAATTTACATGCAACGCTGAGGACGTGACTCAAACAGGAGCGGCGAAACCATGTACATGGGTGAGGTAAGGTTATATTTCTTAACTTTTATATAACTTCATCTTATTTCATTAAAATAAATAAATGTAAGAGATAATGATAAGTCAGCCGTTTACAGCGCTTACGATGTGCTGCAGGTCAGAGGCTGAGATAAGGGGGTGGGCCGGCTCATGTTGCCCATCTCTGTAGAGAATAATAACAGATGTGAATACTCTGTTACTAAATGCAAATCCTAAAGGTAACAGATATCGAGTAAATGCCACTGTCAGCTGGCAATATATGCTTTCAGTTGCTCCTGCTGCTATTGCTATAGCTTCCGTAGCAACAGTGTGCTCAGCAGACCATCTGGCCAGCGGTTATTTGTCCACACACGCTGATAGACCAAACTGAATCAAGTAATCAAGGGAGCTGTGTTCTAACTGCAAGTATTGTAGCCAACATAGCACTGACTTCTCATAATGCACAAATGATGTGCCGTACACATCAGCATTCTATTTATCATGCAGCATCACAAAAAAAGGTTTTGAAGTGGATTAACATTACGTTTATTTTACCATCTTGGCTTGAAACTCTTTGGCAACAGCGAAGCATGCGTGCGTGGAGGGTAATTTTCCTCGGTCTCGTGCACTCATTGTGTTGGGAGTGACGTCAAATATGCCATGAAAAGATACGGCCCGTGTCCCTACATTGAAAATACAGATATCTCTGTCTTTGATAAGCATTGAATACATTGCGGAAAATGTAAGTAAACCAAAGTAAGTAAGTAACACCAAAACATATATAACATATCTAAATATTTTTTAGATCGTTGAATTGGGAAATTTTACATATTGGGCCTGTAACAATAAAACTTCCGTAGTCACATCATGCTATTTGCCAAAGAGCTGCATAAAAAGAGAAATTACAGCAAAAATGTGTCAATGAATTAAAAAAAAAACTGGGCTCTTCATTTGTATAATTGATACATTGTCACTCAATCTAACCATTTATTAGATAATGAAGAGTTTGAAGGCAAAACAACTAACATGACTCACATCTGTTAAGTATTAATATTGTGGGGGAAAAAAATAAAAATTAATTAACTGATAGCCACAAGCTATAGGAGCTCATTAATTAACTTCAGTATTACTTGCATTCCTGAATATGTTAAACCTTGTGCAATTACTTGCAATAGAGCAATACAACAGTATAAACACGATATGGACATGGGGCTTTCATTGCTCATTGCAGACACTGCTATTTCTCGCATAATGTGAAGTCAGAGGGTAAATAAATGGACAACAACTAATTAATTCAAATTTAATTCAAACAGTTTCATATAATTCTGAGATAGCAGTTGTCGCTGCAATAAAAACCTGTATATCCAGTGGTTTCCTAGGACTGAGTTTGAAAGCCACTGCTGTATTTAATTGAAAACTGAACAAAGACAAAGAAACTGTGAAATTATGTAAAAACAATATTGTTTTTGGAAAAATATCTACCCATTTTCAATTTGATGCTAGCATCATGTCCCAAAAAAATTGGAATGGGCAACAGAAGACATGGAAAGTCAGCTCCACATTTGTTCCACATTTGTTATTTAATTAACTAATCTTTGCAAATTTGGTCAGAAGTTACTAAAAACCTGCCTGTTTACTAATATTTTACGAGCAGTTACTCTTAATATTAACTAATATTTACTGGCAGTTGGTTCCTAATTTGTTCTTCAACTACCTAATCATTGGCTGCTCTATTAAAATTGATTAGGAGAGGCCAAAGAACTGCCTGTTAACTAATGATTTATTAGCAGCTAGTTCCTCATTCATTCCACACATGTTGTTTAATCGACAAATCATTAGCATATCTATAAAATTTTTTTAGAATTTACCCAAGAATTACCCATTATCCAATGGTTTATGAGCAGTTAGTGTCTCATATGTTCTTCAACGAACTAATTATTAACTACTTCATAAAATTTGATTGGGAGATACTGAAGAATTGCCCATAATGGTTTACTGGCAATTAGTGTCCCATTTGTTTCTGACCATTAGCTATAAAATTTGATTTGAAGTCACAAAAAACTGCCAAAAACTGATGGTTTACTGGCAGTAAGTTATTCATTTGTTTATGAATTACCAAGTCATGAGCTGCACTACACAATTTGATTTGAAGTTACTGTTCGCTTCTTGTTAACTAAAGGTATACTTGCAGTTCCTCATTCCTTCCTCATTTGTTCCCTGGCAATTGCTCAAAATTTTGTGTTCCTTATAGTAAAGTGTTACCTTATAAATGAACTGGCCAGTGACAGTTTTTTTTTTTTTAAAGTTCCGTACTGGAGTACAAAGCACAGTTTGAAAGGATACACTGACATTGAGATTACAGTGGAGATTGTCAGCTTTAATTTGAGGGTGTGTACATTCACATTGGATATGATGTGAACCATTCAGAGGCGCATGCTTATTTCTGTTTGTACATCCCAAAGGTTTTTTTTTGGCACATTGAAGAGTATTGGACAGTTTGACAGCGAAGAAGAAATTGACATATTGGTGCTCTACACTTGATAACATACCCTTTGCATGCAGTGACTGTTTGAAGTTTGTGACACACAGACGTCACCAGATGCTGGTATCTCCTTGAGTGATGCGTTGCTGATCTTGCTCTGCAGCCAGCTTCAGTTCCTGCTTGTTTCAGGGACTTTTTGCCTACAATCTCCTCGTCAGCATGTAAAATTAATTTTCAATTGGATTCAAAACAGGTGATGGACTTGGCTATCTGAACCAAATAAAAATGTGTCACTGTCTAATGAACTATTGCACTCAGTGTGTATAGAGATAACGAATGTAGAAGAATAGAGATGATGTGTATTTGCAACGTCCTTCTTGAGAATCAGTTTGAAACTGCACAGGTGGAAAATAGAGGAAGGTGGATCCATAGGCTAATAAGTTATATGTCTGGCCTTCTCATAACATCAACTCATTTATTTGCTAAAGTGTCTTTCGAGAGCCTCCTAACAGATCTCTGCTACATCGTTCATGGAGCATCTAATGGTTTGGAATGCCTTTTAGATTGCATGTCTTTGTTGGGTCAGACATGAAATGAAGAGACGAACAGATAAAAAAAGGTAATTAGAATGACTCCCCATGCCCAGATTCATGTTCTTTAGATCACTATCTCAGCAACTCACTAAAACAAAGACTCATGCTGATACCTGCACACTCTCTCATCTCTGCCATCTCTGATCTTGTTGTCTGACAACAAAAGTTGCCTGTACATTGTCTTGGATGCAAACAGGTCTCTGGGCATTTTTCTTTTGCACATTAAAACAGTACATCAAAAAAGGGTTTGTTATATATCCTGGAATGCACCCAATTGGTTGCGTTTTGAAAATTCTATTGGAGAATTGGTTACTCATGCAGTATTTTCTATACAAA
This sequence comes from Gymnothorax reevesii, assembly GCA_029721435.1. Lineage (NCBI taxonomy): Eukaryota > Metazoa > Chordata > Actinopteri > Anguilliformes > Muraenidae > Gymnothorax > Gymnothorax reevesii. The sequence continues at coordinate 30,706,012 of CM056584.1, read as the reverse complement.
TCTTTTATTGTGGTGTGCAGTGTGGACATTTAAATGGTCTGTCAGGCTGTGGAGCAGAGTCAGCAAGGGTGTGTGTGTGTGTGTGTGTGGGGGGCGGGGGTTTATCATATCTGTGATTTTGCACAGAGACTTTGAAGGTCTGGAGTGACATCTGTCCCTGTTCATTTATTTTGTCAATTCTTGGCAGCATAGTTGTCACCAGGCTTGGTTCCAGTTGAAAATGAAATGTAATTAGCATGTATTATGACAACACAACCAAACCTTGTGTTTAAAGGGCTGAACTGCTGGGAAATTACTCCTGAATCACATAATATACATGCATTAAATAATCAGATGGAAGTGAAGAAATTTAATGATCAAAAATTATTTGAGTGATTTGATTAATGATAAAAGAAGGAATGGCGATCACTGGCTGCAGAGCAGAGCTTTGGAAAACTAGGGTACAGATTTGCAAGACTATTCCCCAACAAAATTCATTTTTCACTGTAGATTCTACATATAATGGACCAGAACTAAGTTCAATCCGCTTTTAACAAACCTAAAAAACAAGCTTCCCAGCAATGGGAAAGAAGTTTTATGGTAAATGTGTTCATTTTAATCTGTCTTATGAGAACTGCAAAACTGGTCTGAATTCGCCCCCTCAGAAGTGCTATCATTACAGCATACAAAAGGCTCATTAAACTCAGATTTTGATATTTTATTAAAATAATTGAATTCAACCAGTAATTAGATTTATATGCATTAAATTGAAATACGAGCATAGGCACAATCCCTGCCTTGATCATCCTTGCCTGCCGAAAACACTCATCTTTCTGACAAGCACTGTTGACTGTCACTCTGAGCTTGCATCCTCTAACACACTTACAGCGAACCACTTTGCTCTCCACAATCTCCTCTCTGTTTTTTTCCACTTGTTTGATGCTATCTTTGATCCTTTCACTATCCGTCCCCCCTGTGGTTCCCGTTCATGAATTAGCCTGTTGTTCGCTTCCACTGCACTTGGCCCCTGTTTGCGGAGGCGCAAAAGCCGCTAACACCTGTACGATGAACGGCACGATTGTCGGTGTCCAGGAAGAGATAATACGCAATTCATTAGCATAGACCTCAAAACGGACGTGGGTCAAGATATACAAAGGTGATGGTAATTTATGGAAATCTGCCAGAGCTCTGCCCGGCCGATGCAGAAAAAAAATCCTACTCAGAATTAAGCCTCCTCGTTTTTAGCCTTATGAATAGTTTACCCATGCCATTTGTGATGTTGATTTGAGAGCAGCTATAGATTCTTCTGGAAAATAAATGGCCATATGAAAGGTCAGACATAGAAGCACACATACCTAAAGACAGCTCTAAGACCCATTACTGCTTTGAACTTCAACCATGTTCAAATGGTATCCAAGGCAACAGCACAAGGCAAGTATCCAAGGTAAGGAACTGATTTTTCCTGAAGCAAGTGACTCTAATACATAAACCTGTTGCTATTTGCTTTCTGTACTCCATGATGCACAATGTAAACATACCGAGTCTTATATTCCAGGATCACAAATCATGCTGTGGAACACATACTTTCTAGCCTTATCTCACTCTACTCAAACACATCTCATGCCAAACATGGCAGAAATAAAACTGAGATTACACATAGGCCTGCAATGAACCATCATTATATTTCAGTCAGCCAACTAGTGCAAATGGTTGTTTGCAGTTTTAGCAAATAGGTACAATGACAGTTAGCCACTGAGGCTGTGACCCTGATGTACCCATACTGAGGTGAATATTAGGGTAGAGGTGGGATGTTTACTAGCAGCAGGCAATAGTAATGCAGCAGGGGCAGCACAAGCGGAGAAGAGGAGCAGCCAATAAAGCCTGCCTAACATAGGAGCGGAGCAGGGGAAGATGTGCATTGTCTATGAGAATGAAAACTACAGTCGTGAGCTCGCTTCACAAGCTATGCCCTATTTCAGTCAGCCACTCACGTGTAATTGCAGTGTTCACAAACATAGATACAATGATAGTTTGGTGACAAGGCACTAATCCTGACACACCCTTTGGCTGACAAACTTGAGGGGAAGAGAGCGTGGGAGATGGAATTCAGGGAAAGCACTGGGTTAATTAATTATTGTTATTATGTTTTTATTATTATTTGGCTTTTTGCATCCATACAATATCACTATTAAGTACATTGTCAATGTAGCCCTTCACTGATCTGTAATTTATTAATGCTTTCTTAACAAGGCAATCAGAGATAGCAGACCTGGCCCCAGCCACGGGCTGACAGACAGAGTGACAGACACACACACACACAGACATGATCATTGCTTAACCTGGCCCCCTAGGGGAGGGGCCAGGTAATAATCACAGGCATGTATATTGGTCTTGGTTATTCAGTGACTAAATTGTGTGATTATTAATCAAGCGATCCTGAACAAGAATAGGCAGCACTCACAAAACTTCCACTTGATGTATTCAGTGTATACTAAAGGAATAAGTCCCAAGAAGCAGCGGGTTACAGTGATTTTATAATGGCGGAGGGGCATTCTAAGGCACGATGAGCAGCGGAGTGCCTTAGTGCCCCTCCACCTCTATAAAATCACTGTAACCCACTGCTTTGAGGGGCTTATTGCTATTATAAAATGGTTACCCTACATATAATAAATATAGTAAATAAACACACAAGAAAAATAATCAACGATTTATTGGTAATAATGCATCAAAATTGAGAACGATTCATTCTTCCACCATGCAAGATAGAGTGGACAGAATGGTTGGCAAGCAACACAGACGCTAAGATTGCTTTTTCATTCTGCGCCATTATGTCACATCAGGCCATTTGGGCTCGTTAATGTAGATGTACTATGAACGCAGGCTATTTGTAATGTCTCTGAAGGCCCGTTAAATAATTTTCCGTTTGTTTCGTTTCAGTTTTAGAGTTTCCTTGTTCTCAACTCGCGCCGATCGGTCATATCATTACAACCAGCAGAGAGAGTAGGAAACAAGCTAGGGTTCACTACAATGGATGAGGTTACCCTACGCATAGCCCATAAAATAAACACACAAAAAAAAAAATCAACAATTTATCGCTAATACTGAACTAGCAAGCTAGTTAGCAACATAGCTAGCAAACTAAAATGATATCAAACTCTGTAATGTAATAGCTAGCTAGGTAGACGGCCAACTGGTTAGTGGGTTAAAAGGCTAAACTTCGCCAACATTGAAATAGCGAGCTAAAAGTCTTGAAACAAACGTAACCTAACGAGTCAGTTCAGCGCCGAGTAGTTGGTTGCGCGCAGGGATATTTTTTGCTGCAGACTGCCTCAAAATGCAGTGGGTTACACTGATTTTATACCGGCATGGAACGCGGCTCAGCCAATCACATTTAAGGATGGGAAGCACCCGTTTTATAATACATCTCTAACTGTAGGGGTATTCATCACTGCCGCCACCGCTGATCCTTTGTGCGCCAGAACTCAAACGGTTTCCATGGGAATCACATGAAACTTTTTGTGCTCATTCCTCGTGTGTAGAGGACAACTGTATCGTTTTGTATGACCCTATGACTTTTCCTGTAATGCCACCACCAGGTTAAACTGCACATTTCCAAATTCAATGACTCCAACCGTTTTGATGGGAGTCATGTCATTTGTTGAGATTGCCTCTGGTGCAGAGAGAGGGCATGTTTTTGATGTTTTTTACCTTTATAACCTTTGATGAAGCACCACCACCAAACCACATTTTTAATTTATAAAAAGGGACAGCTTTAAAAAAACAGCTTTGATGAGAATCATGTCAAATCTGCTTTCAGATTTGGTGGACAGAAAAGTAATTTTTGCTTGTGGTGGCTCTGTAATGTTATCTGTAGTGCCATTCCCAAATGCAATATCTGAATCAGATTTGATGGGAATCATGTCAAACCTTCTGCAATTGTTCCTGGTGTACGGAGGTGGTATTGGTGACCCTATGACCTTCCCTGTAACACCATCAGGCCAAACTTTTCTTTTAAAAATAACTCAAAACATTTTTGAGTTACAAAAAAAAAAAAACATCTTTACCAGGAATCCTGTCAAATATGCGGTCAACATTCCTGATGCATATAGGAGGAACCAAAATGAAAAATGCAATCACTCAAACATTTATAATGGGAATCTAACGAGATTTACAATGAACAATTTTGGAGCCTACAGAAGTTCCCCAATTGATTTTCTGGACTCGAAACTCTTTTCTGTAACGCAATCAAAAGGCCAAACTATGAATTTTGCCCATAGGGAGAATGCTGTAGTTTTGGGGAAACTGTAGTCATCCTCTGACAGTTTTTGTCAAGAAATGTTTATTTCGGTTAAATGAAGGGAAAGGGAATGTAAAAACCCAGTAAAGAGGATAAATAGTTTTAATTACTTGATGCGGTCACATCCTTCATGTCCCCGAAGGCCAAACATGTCATTTTTATTCTTCCAGCTAGAGTATGAAAGGCCTGCAGTTACCTCATGTTTTGCTTGTCCAAACCTGTTACACTTTACTTTGTCTGACAAGCTGCCAAACATCGATTTGTTCCTTTGCAGTAACTTTGTATAAAGCCCTTTCGTTCTTGTTAGCATGTCTATTCATTGCATTGTAAAGTAATGTTTTCAATCCACAAACTCCACATAAACCAACAATAAGTCTTTTGAAGACTCTTAACTTATCTAACGACTCAGATTTTCATAGAATGATTTGATAGGCTTTTTGCAAGTAAAGTTGTTCCACCCACGTATTAGTTTTGGTTAAATACTCACTTTAAATATATGTATTCCTCTTAAGACGAAAAACATCTGGAAGAAAGTAAGTGCCATATTATAATTAATGCACTGCTGAAAAATAATGAAAACAATAGATGGAATTCAGAGAAATCTTATTTTATTTTACTTATTTATTTTGAGGTTTTTTGCTTTTAATTATTTGGATTATTGCCATCCTTACAATAACTTACCTATGAAATGTAAACGTAACTGTTATATTTAGTTACTTTGTCATTATCATGTCATGCATTATAGACTCTATATCGGTCTTGGGTATGTAAATGAATTTGGATGATTTTAAATTAGTCAAACAAAAATGGGAAGTGGTTGAAAGTCATCATGTGTTACAAGGTGAGGTTACTGCAGGTCTTTCGTTCCTCTGCAGACAACCTACTGCCTTTAAATAACACTCTCATTTTCATGTTCAGTGGGCCAAAAAAAAAAGAAAAATGCTGCTACAACATTGCCCTCAAGGCAAGTACCGTTATCAGTAGTGTTTGCATTTTGCAAGAAAGTTGTTTGGCTCTAAGTCTGCAAGAAAATAATCAAAAAAGATTGCATGATAGCACTCTGTGTGATTTGTAGTGGTGGTACTGGAGTAAGAGCAAGTGGGGGACCAATTTGGCAAATTTTGTCCCCCTGTCCATAATTTGTAATGACTGGCCCGTAAAAAGGAAATCATACTTCCTGTGTTTATGCAAAAATCAAATGTGAAAAGATATTTAGAGGAGATTTTGCATTTACATGTTATTTCACATGGCTGGATGCGGCCTGCTTTGACTGTGGGTGCAGTTAAAATTTCTGGAAGGTGCAATGGTACATAGTGGTGGCCTAGTTTCCTTTGGTGGGGTATAGAGAGGCCCAAAGACACCCCCAAATCATACACTCAAGCAAAAATAAAAATATGGAAATATCCTATTGTTGTTTCATTATATTACTATTGTACACACAGTATAACTACAGTATTACTATACTTTGTAGTTAACTAGAGTAATACTATAGTAGTACTACAGCTTTTAAAACAATAACTTTAGTATTATTATAATAATAATACGCTATGGTGGTGGAAAAGCCATCCATTTACAATAGAATAACTAGAGCTTGGAAGTTCAAAAATGTTTTCATAAGGGGTCAGACTCTAATGCCGTTTTCCGATCAGTAAAACCTTGTCTAGTGAACGTGATGTCTTCCTCATTTGTTGTCCCAAAAATCTGAGGGGCATAACTCAACTCTGCACCCCTCTGGATCTGGCCATGTAATTTCGTATTTTTGCATTAGTTGTTCTCTGTTTGATGCCAGGTCATCACTAAAATGAGAGAATGTTCTATAAAATTGAAAACTGGACTTTGATAAACAGGTTAAAGAACAATTTTGAAATTTCTGGTACTGTATATAAGTTGCTATCATCATATCCAACTGACAGAGGATTTTGTCCATCCTTGTTATGATTGGTCTATCATTCAGAATCCCGCAGGGCTCAGTCTTGGGCCCTATTCTGTTTTTATTGTACCGGACTCCCCTTGGATGGATTATTAGCCTGTTCATTTCATATCATCTCTATGCTGATGACGTCCAGCTTTATTGTTCGTTCAAAGAGAATGAGCTTGATAAATAATTTAATCTAGCTGATTGCTTGACAGCCATCAAGGAATGGCTAAATAATTATTTAATCTAGCCGATTGCTTGACAGCCATCAAGGAATGGCTAAATAACAATTTCCTCCAATTGAATCTTACAAAAACGGAGACATTGATCATTGCCCCAAATAGTGCAATACGGCTGATAAGGCAACATCTGGGTCCTCTTGGCTCCTCTGACCAGACAAGCATAAGAAACCTGGGACTCATCTTTGACAAAAACATTTCACTAGATGGCCATAGTTAAGCAGCTTGTTAAGAACTGCTTTTTCCATTTGAGAAATATCTCTCAGCTACGGTCCTTGGTTATAAAGCCGGATCTAGAAATGATCGTTCATGCTTTTATATCATTCCGTTTAGACTATTGCAATTCTGTTTTTATGTGTTTTCGCAAAAAAGATGTTGCACATCTTCAGTCCTCCCAAAATGCGGCAGCAAGGCTTTTGACTGGAACAAAGAAAGGGGAGCACATCACCCCGGTTTTATCTTCCCTTCACCGGCTGCCAGTCAAGTTTAGAATTCATTTTAAGATTTTACTGCTGACTTCTAGAGCTCTCCATGGTCAAGCCCCGTCCTACGTATGTAACCTCTTGACACCGTACTCCCCTGCACGATCATTACGGTCATCAGATCAGAGTCTCCTGGTGGCCCCCCCACACATTTTACAACCCGGGGATATCACTCCTTCCAGGCTACAGCACCACGGCTATGGAGTGAACTTCCGCTGCCGCTTCGTCATACAGACTCCATGGATGTTTTTAAGAAAGATCTCAAAACGTATCTTTTTAGACAGGCTTTTATCATGAGTTAAACAGCCCTTTCTTCCTCTGATTGTTTTTATGATATTGTTTTATGCTTAACTGTGATTGTTTTCCCTATGTTGTTTAATACTTGTCTCGTCATCTTGCTCTGAAGAAAAGTGGGAAAAGTGCTATGCAAATAAACTTTACTAGAAATCATTTATTGGATTAACAAGAAGGGAACATTTTAGCCATATTATTACATGCCAAATAGAGTGACTCAGCTGGAAGGATTATGTTACATGTACTGGCCAATTACAGGCAATTACTGGCCTGTAGTAAAAAAAACAATTAACTCCAGTGAGATACACTGAGCTCCCACATCCTCCCCCGTGAAATTACGTCCTTGAAATTAGATTTGATTAGGTCTTCTACAGCCTTCAAACAGGAACATGAAGTGAACAAACAACTGAAAAGAAATACAGTATTTCAAAATATTAATCTCATAGGTGAGGCCAATCCCGCAGAAAAATGTAATGAACTGTAAGCAAAATTACACAACTTATCAGCTTGTAAGAATTGATATGAATTACAAAAACCAAGCCTGTATATCTCTCAGCAAAAAGTTAACTGTGCTTTGACATAGTTGGCCAACAAATTCTGAGACTGCTGGATGGTGGATGAACAAATTCAGTGACTGCAGGATGGTGGTTGAAATTCATGCACGCATGTCTGCCATTCAGGGCTGCTGAGGTGCTCTAAGTGGGCTGCAAACCAGAGTTTAAGGGCCCAGAGATACAGTCTGGTGTTTATGATACAATACAGCAGTGAGCATGTGCTTGGCCCAATGTGACCCGGAAGGGAGTGGGGGAAACGGAGAGGAAGAATTCGGAGGACAGGGCAGTTGCTGAGAGGGGTAAAAAGAGGTTGATACTAAGGGGAGTGGAGAGAGGGAGAAGTAGAGAAGCAATAGAAGGGTAAGGGGAAAGTCTGCTGCTGTGAGGGCTTTAAATCAAAGGCCATGTTGCTGAGCAGCAGGTGCTGTGCCAGTCTGGAGGTTTGCCATTTGGGCTTAGTCTCCAGGGCACTCTGATTGGCTGGAGCCACATGAGTTAGGCGGGAGCAGCAGTGGGGCGAAAGCTTAAGTGCACCTGCTTCCAAGTCACATGACCGGAGACCCGCCAGACCGTGTCTCCCCTGCGCACTCATGCGGCGCTTGTTTCTGAAAGAAAACAAACCCGCCAAAATTGTGGGGTATTGTTTGTTTGCCGTGACAGCGAGAAGCCATAAGCAGTCCTCTCCCGGCAGGTGGTGTGAAGTGCGGGCTGTCGCGAAGAGTGTGTAAATTACAGTTTTGAATTGCCTTTGCTTCCCTTGTAATCTGATTTCCTTTTCCTTCATGTCACAGGGCGATGCGGTTGGCTGTTTGGAGACCATGTCGAGCCAGAGCTTGATTAGGCGCTTGAAGAAAGCACTGCGGTTCTTTGAGTTACGGTGTCTACACGCTGTCACGACAAGTGCATTAAACACAAACTCCTGCCATTCACAGTCAGTTGGGCTTTTCCTTTCAATAATACATTGCACACGGCAAAGAGTGACTTATGATATTCTTGTGTTTTGGGCTGAAACTATTCCACTTCTACTGAAAAACAAATGATGGCTGGGGTAAAAGCAACAAAAAAAATGCTGGTAATCGCTTGCAGGCACTCAGTAGGAAAACACTATCCACCATTAAGGCAAGCATTTAATTCCAAAATTAATTTGATTGTAGTTCATTTTTTTCTCAAAATTAAAATGTCTGAAATGTGTTAAAGTAATTGCAAATGTTGAACTTCAGCATAAAGAACCCTAAAGCAATTCATTATCATAGTTTCGCACAAATTCATTACATTTTCATATATTTTATTATACGAAGGCTAAGAAAAGTATTTCTGCTACAGTGATGTCCTACACTAGGTAGCAACTAACCACTCAAGCCTAGATACACGTCTTTGTGTACATTTCTGTCTCTGAAAATGATTACTACTTCAGGTGCTCAGCTAATTCACATGATTTATATAGAGATTATACAGTATATATAGAGATTGGCTGAACCCCTGTTATTCTGTTCACTCACGCCTGACTTCGGACTGTCTGTGGATAACTCTCCTAAAAAGCGCCCTTATGCTCTTCTTCTCTTGTTAATTAAAAAGGCCATTTCAACTTTATCTGTTATCTTTGTCTTACACTTTTTCTGAAATTCATGATGACATTCCAGATAAATCTGGCTTCCAAAAGTTTCAGTATGACAATGTCCTGCAAGCACAAAGCAAAGTCCATATTTCATCCATTGGAATCAGTGCAGAAGACTCTGACTGCCCAACCTCAACCCCTAGTTTTAGAATCATCTGGAAAGCCAACTCAGAGCCAGGCCTGATCTGCAAACATCACTGCCCAACTTCATTGATGCTCCCCTGACTGGTATGGAAGCAAATCACTGCCCAAAATTTGCCTGGAAAAATGCCTTCCCTGAAAAGTCAATGTTGTTTAAAGCAGCAAGGGGGAGGGGAAGGGTCAACCCTGTATTAATTCCAATGACTTTGGACTTTAATGTTTCAAACAAATTCAAAGAAAATGATATTTACAAAATTTTTAAAAGTACATAGAAGTCGTTACATGTTGATTGAGTTTTCAAACATTCACTAAATGTTTCAGATCATTAAATTAAATATTTAGCTTAAGTATTAATTTTTGTCTTCAATCAATTATTTTAGTGTGATATTATTGAATTTTTCAGCTTGTCTTATCAAATATCAAAAGCAAAGGAAAATCAAACAAATTAAAAGCAGCAGTCACACCTTTCCGAATAGTGTTAATGGACGTCAGCCGGACTGAAACTTTGCAAGAGAAAATTATCTGGCGGTGAAAGAAGTGTCTGTTGCTGCTCAAGGCTCAAAATGCACAAAACTTCTGCTGAATTAAATAAACATCGCCTGACAAGAAATGCATTTGCCAAATGAAAAACAGACAAGCGCACGCAGACAAAGACAAACGGATTGAAAATTTTGCTCTCCATTGGATGTTTGTTAATGCTATCCGGCAAGATGTGACTGCTGCTTTAAGGATGAAATATGACAGAACTAGGACCAGTGGGGAAAAAAGAGATTGTAAAATAATTGCATTACATGTTGCATTCAGCACATACTATACATCTTTTTTCAGGTTTTTTTTTTGTAGGTCTTTCGTAAGACAGAATGGCAGAAATCAATTGGATGTTTTGTATTCTGTTGAGAATTCAAGGAAGGACTACATTTTCATATCTTTGGAGTACCTTAAATGACGAGATGATCTGTCGTTCTTTTGGTCAAGAAAGGGAGAGCCAACACTCATATGAGAGGATAACAATTGAACAAAACCTCGCTTCTTAAAACAAACGCTTCTTACTGAGGTTTCATCGTCTCTATTCACTTTAAATACACAGCGGAATATTTCATGCTCATCTAACTCACTAGCCTTTCATGGGATTCAATAGCTTTGTTTGGCAGGTGACTGAAGCTGTCCAGTATGGCCACTGTCCACCACTTAACCATATTCAGTGCAGTTCAGGCTTTGAGCTTACCATGGACTTATTCCTTGAGAACCTTCCGTGTGCAACAGTTAATGGGACAATGCCTCTGAGATGAGAAGACAGAAAGCCGGAACAAGCAGACGCACGCTGTCTAATTTGTTGCACTCGGTTTCAAATATGCTGTCTTTGATGATAACACTTGAGACGCACAGCTCTGCGCTACAGTGGCTAAGAACCGCTAGGTCTTTGGGAGAATTTACTGGGCAGTGGGGTAAATTAAAGGTTATTGCGTGTGTGTGTTTCTGTGTGCTGACTCACCTGACTGCAGAGCTGCCCAAAGACTCAAAGCAGCCAAAGATACGTGCGTGTCTCACATGCAAATATCCTGCTGCTTCAAAACATTGGCCCCCTGGATGCATTTTGTGCATTTACCCATGCGTATTCTCTGATGTACTTATGCACACACAAACTTGCACGAGGGCATGCATTCACACGAGTGCACATGCACTTATAGACTGGGAATACACATGCCAGCTAAAAAAGCATACACATTCACACACACACACACAAACAAGCAGACATGTATCTACATGCACATTTACATTCATAAGTAGATTTCTGGACATGCATATACTTTGATAAATTTGGGCAGAAAATTGTCGCATAAATGGGCCCGAACAGTGTTACTCCACACTCTCCTGCACATTGACAAATACACTTCAGTAAATTATACATGTATATTCAATACTTCTGTTCTTCAGCTCGTCGCTAATCTCCCCTGTCTGTTATTTCCCCACTGCAGACCTTCTTAGCCGAAAAATGAGCTTCGAGTGAAGCCATTGTCTCTAAATTAAAAGAAGTGTACTGACTTGCCTGCACAATTCCCATAATCTCCACCCTCTATATTCTCCAGAACATGAAGAAGCTTTATTTATATTTTATTAAATTTCCCTCTGGAATTTTATCGACATAACCAGCAGGATATGAAGCCACACATGTACTTAGACAACTGTGAATAATCTCCCTCTTTCTCCTAGTGGCTTTTCCATGCATTTCAGCATGTGTTGCTTATCAATTAATAATTTGGTAATGCATGTGTACTTTATTGGTCACGATACAGAGGAAACTAGCTGAGAGGCTGGCAGTTATTCTCTCGCAGCATGAGAGCTTAGTTGAGCTGTGGGTTTCTTTATTGAGAGAGGGAAATGTGACAAAAGCAAGAGGGGTTTGTGTGGTTTGTGGGAATGGTACTGCTGTGACTGAACCGATATTGCTGCATAATTACTATTTAACTAAATCATTTTTATTTGATGAGGGACATAATACCAAAATCCAGCTGACTCTGTGTCTTTAAGCCCAGACACAGAAGATTCATGGTAAAAAATGTGATGCAACCTCCTCCAGTTGTTCTGCATGCAAGCCCATTTGTGACTTAATACCTTAACCAGTCATCCACTGAACCGATCTGATTCACTTTTACAGATTTCTTATTACATTTCTGCTATATCCATTCCACCTTTACACCTGGCTGGCTACCAGAGGATAAGCTCTCTGTCTGTAGCCTGGGTCCTTTCATGTTTATTTAGCCACCTCAGCCTGTTTATGCAAGGTAAAATAATAGCTATAAATAATAAAAGAAGCTATTTTAATCCAGGAAACTACAGGGCAGTCAGTTTGTTTCTTGAGAGTAGTAACAAGCTGGGCTTGAATGGTCTTGACTGTGATTGTTCATCATAGCCTTTCTGGTTCTGGTACTTTCTGCAGCAGAAAAAAAAGGACATATTGTCAATTAAAATTTCCATTTTCTATGTATGTCAATGCTTATTCAGGGAAATTCCACACGAGTCTGGCTGTATATTGCATTTGATTCTGCTCCTGAGATTCATTCCTTCACTGATTTACAGTACTTCAGCAGCAAGGGCATCTGATAAATGCCTGCCAATGGCTTAGCCATATATCCAACAGTGTCTCTCCTGCCCAACCTTCTCATCTGCATGTCCACAGATTATTTTAGGACTTCCAACAACCTCATTGCCATGGATTATCAGCCACAATATGCCAAATTTGCCAGTGATTTTCTCCCTTGGCCATCGCACAATGAACTGTAATCCTCGAGAGAGGAGTCGTCCCTCTTTTCCTCATCATCCTGAATTTGATTCACAGGAAAGACCAAACTTGTCTCCTAAATTGTCCCCTGAATACAAGCTAGTGCTGAGTGTCTCCTGAAAAGAATTCATACTCAGGAAGTGTGTTGAAGCATTTTTATTGGAGGTGGAGGGGAGAAGAGGGTTGGGAAAAGCATATGTTGGATTAGTGCGAGGATCCTGGAAATACCCCCATGACCCCCCTCGCGTACTGCCCTGAGTCTCCTTGACCTTAGACCTCTCACCACCAAAATGTACTCAGTTCATCCTTGAGTCCTAGTGGACATTTGTGCCAAATCAGAAAAATATTCCCTCCAGGAGTTCCGGAGATATTGTATTCACAAAAAAACGCGATGGACTGATTTCAAGGCAACCTTGACCTTTGACCTTTGCCCACCAAAATCAAATCAGTTGATCATTGAGTCCAAGTGGACGTTTGTAGCATATTTGAAGAAATTCCCTCCTTGCCTTCCAGAGATATTGCACTCACAAGATTGAGTCGGATGTACAGATGGACGGACGGAGGAACAGACAGACGGGCAGCAAGAGGCACAATCCAAAAACACAACACCTCTGGCAATGGCTCTCGCTGTCACAGAGGCATAAAACACTTAATCTTTTCAAAAAGGAGACATGGGTGATCTGAGGACTTTGAATGCATTAAAGGGATTAACAAAATTTACTACACAAGATTATTTATGTTCTGCCTGTAAGAATGAGATGAAAGTAAATTAATCACAGACATTAGAAATAAATTGTTCTCACATACAGTAGTCACAGTGTGGACTAGCTTCCCTGTTCATGAAGGCAGAAACGCCAGTTTTCAAGAAAAGGCCTGACGGAGTGCTAGATAACTTTTACTTCTTATGTATGTTAATCTTCTGAAGACTTAACAAGAAGACGCCAAGATTTGTTGGGCTGAATGGCCTGTTTTCGCCACTCTGTGACATTATGTTCTGTGACATAATGTTCAGGCCCCATGTTTTGCCTTTTACCATTCTGTTATTCTGCAAAACATTTGAAAGCTTTACAAAGCGCGATACAAATAAAATGGAATCCACTTAAGTATGGATATATGTGTGTACACGTATGAATATCTATGTGTAATTTTGCATGTTTGCATGTGCACAGCTTTGTTTATTCATTCACTGATGGTGTGCATTGGTGCATGCCTGTGCGAATGTGAGAGAGAGAGAGCGAGTGGGTGATTGACAGGGAGCACCTGGCCTCGGTCACTCAGCTGTGGTAGACAGGCTCTGTTTGTGACAACTATGCATCTGCGGAGGCTCTGAAGCAGATGGCAAAGGGACAGCAGTGCATCATGGGACTCTCAGTGCGACAACGCACTTCTATCTCACCTCTGTAAATAATTAGAGTAGCTGTCACGTTCTCTCCGACTTATCAATTTTTCAGCTTGAATCTCTGAATGCACACACATACTCTTTCATTCTTTACATCTCACTGTCTTTCTCAATTTCACAATTTAAGTTGCCGACTAAATGTCTCACAAATATTCTTATTTCGAAATAGGCTGCAAAAGACAGTGCAAATTGGTATGTGTTTCATTAAGTATGTCTAATAAACATTGTTTAGAGGATAAAACATGTTTATTTAATGACAAGAGGGCCTGTTAGCATTTTAAGCCATTCCAGAGAGGTTGTCAAATAGTTGTCAGTGCAGATTCAGCACGAACAGACCTGCAACAGAATACATATTCAACCAAAAGGACTATTTTAGGTCGTACAGTGACGTCCGAACGTCAATATCTGATGACCTGTAAGCTCTCTAATTCCACTAATTGCTCTTCGTACACTAGCTTTGCTGTTCTCTGTCTTTGCTCTTTTTTCTGTTTCCAATTACAATTGACACTTTCTTGGCTGAAAATCCTTTCTAATATACCGGTGCAGTGTACAAACATAAGTAAATTCTATTTTGAGCTTGTACAAGCTGTCTGTTTGACCCTCCTAGCTGGTCTACCATGAGTTTACTCGCCTTTGTAGGCAGATAGGCAACCAAGTAACAGCTATTTTGTTTTAACCAGCCAAACATCTCACTTTGACCAGTCAGAAGTGGTAAAATCACAGCTTTAACCCACTTGCGCCAATTTATGATCCCAGTTGCCTTGAACTGAAATTTTCAGCAGCAAAAATGAAGATTTTCTGGGCGACAGTGGAGCAATTGCCCTCCTCTGCAATCCTAGTCATGGATAATGCAGCTGGGCACATGAACACGCACACACGCACTTCTACAATATAACTGTCCTCTTCTGAAATCACTGTAACATATCCTGCAGCTGTATCACAGCTGTTCAGGCAGCAGGAGGTCTCAGTGACACCGCAGCTGAGCATATTATTTTCTCGCTGGTTATGCATGGTTTATACTGCGGCCATTTTGCTAGTCATGCATTCCTAAACCCGGGAAGGATTTTACAAGGAGCTGAAAACATTCCTTAGATGTTTTGGTCCATTTCGCCATGATAGCATCACACAAACACCGCAGATTTGTCATTTGTACATTAGTGCAGCAAATATCTCATTCCTTCACATCCCAAAGGTGCTCATTTGGACAGAGATCTACAGCAAGCACTGGAGTACAGAGAAGTCATTTTCATGTTCGTGGAGCCAGTTTGAAGTTGCTTCTTAATGATGCATTATCCTGTTGGAAGCAGTCGTAACAAGATGGGTATACTGCAGACATAAAGCAAGGAGTTAGGTCAAAAATAGTTCTTTTTTTGCACCATTCTCCGTAAAGACCTGATAAAATCGAATGGGATCCGCAGGTTCTGTTTGTCTTGCTTCTGTTCAACAATCATTCTCCTGTCAAAGTCACTTGCATCACAGTTCTTCTGCAATTTAATGGTTGGTCTGAACAACTGCTCAACCTTTTGACCATATTTACATAGTTTCATACAAGCAGTTGATCTCACATGATTGCCTCATAATATATTCGCGTTAACGAGCTGGTGCACACATAAAGTTGCCACTGAGCAATGCATTTTTAATCATGGACTTTCTCAAGCATGCAAGGGCTGCAATGTCTTTTTTTTTTTTTAAATCCAGCCACACACACTGACCTGATTTGAAAAAATCTGAGAGCATTAGAAAGGGGGTCATTAAAGTCATAGGCTGAAGCTGGGATAGGCCTATAGGGGCAGCTTCAAGATGTTTATGGAAGAGCATTTTTTTAACAGCTTTTAGCAGACAAATCGTCTAGTTAACAGACAAACACGCGTGTATTTGTGGCCAGTGGCAGCCAGTCAATAAAGGACACACATTTTCGAAGGTCAAAACTCAGGTAAATAGATGACATTTAAAAAAATTAATAGACAAAAAAAAATTGATTTGAGTCATCAAAAAAATCAGGTTCTACAAGCATATGCTGGTTGAAATGAGCAGAGTGAGTTCATTTGGAAATGTTTATGTGTACATGGACAATCGCCAATCTCCACATCACCAATCTCCGACAATGTCCAATTTCTGACAGTATAAAAGCTTGATTTTAAAGGGGCATGGACCTTAAATTTACAAGCTCATAAGCCTGATTAATTTTGAAGGAGTTGGTTTGGTGTGTTAAGTAACCAAATTATTCATAACTGCAACCGCTAACTTATTCTGGTGTGAGTTATTTGTCCATATGGAGACTTTTTATTGTTTGTCAGCTAAAATCACTCTTTAACGCTCTTCATCCTTCATGTCAATATCATGTTGATATATTGCCAGAATTAGATCTTTTTAGTTTGTATTTAGTATAGCTTGAATAACGTTATTATTTTACATAAGTAGTCGTGTGGATAGTATTTAACCATTTGTCATTAATATTTCTCTGCTTGCTGTGTCACTTCGTAATTTTACATTTGATAATGGTTGTAAATGTCTCTTTGGGTGCAAATGCTTCACCGACCATCCCTACAAAGCCTTGGAGAAGCATGTGCAGCTGCGGTTTTCATTTCCCAAAAGAAATTAAATAGTATGTGCGTTACATATGCTACCTTCAACAGGACATAATTTCCAGGGATGCCAATTATTTTTCAACAAGTCAACACAAAATCATTTTCTGTAATGTGTTACAAATGTTTGCCTGCATATGAAGAGAGTAGGCGGGTCTGCCTGCAGTCCTGACTTGTCCTCTATAGAAAACGTGATGTATTTTGAAATGTGAATTCAATAAAGGCAACGTACTGTCTGAAGACTTGCTAAAACCTTTTTTGCAGAAAAAATAACAGCTGAAACCCCTGGTATGAAAATATGTTTTTTGTGACCAGCTTGCAATCTAATTTTATTTTATTTTACTCATTTGAAACAGGCACAAAGTGCCCACACTAGTGGGTCGACAACAACAATAACATATACATACACTTAACACAAAATCAATACAAAGAGAAATCAGCCAGAAGATCTGCTACTTTACGGACTACAAATTTAAACGTTTTCATGTTATGCATAAAAATATCCAGCTCTTGAGTAATCTGAGAGCATTTGATCACATACATTTACACCTGGTATTAACATGCGTCTCCAGCATCCATATTGCATTCTGATCACAATCTGTCCCACTGACGTCACATCCTTCTTTTTCCCTCGAAAAAAAAAAAAAAAAACTGGTAAAAAAACCGCACATTTAATTCAATGCATTTGAATGCATTGTGTCTTTTAAACTGGTGCGTCCTATACGCCAGTAAATTGCTGCGAGAGGTAAAGAGGGATGTTCCAGTATGTACCCGAGAGAGGGTTCTGTGTGCTAGACCTTGCTCACGTGTCCTCATACCGAGCATGGAGCTTGGGATTTTTGTCTATGGTATTCTCTCTCTGGTCCGATTAATGCTAGAAGCTGCGAAGCCTACTGTAACATTGCAATATAGTTGCACGAAAACTTCACATCCTCTTGTTAAGCCATCACGTAAAGCATCACATGATAATACTGTTTCCGGGTCCAAACATGCTTGACTCTGTACTGGCAGTATGCTACAGCGTTATATTCCGATGTGTATTAATCATGGACCTATAAGGAGATCTGGACGCACAACTCTGGTCGACCACACACGCCTCCATGGTCCTAGCGGCGAATGTGATATTGCAGGTCACGTGATGCCATGGGGGCCAAAAAGAAATTTCTCCATAGGGAATAATTGAAAAAGACACGCTGAGAAATCCGTGAATAATTTTTTTTGACAGCCACAAATTATCGATACCGAAACGGTTTATTTTTCTCTTTTAAATCATTAATCCCTCGTTTCTCGGCAAAGACAAAATCTTTTATTTATATTCAGGCTATGCGAACACCAACGGGTCCTCATATGTAAGCGCGTTCCCGCTCCTCCGAATTTAGCACTGCAGCGGATGTGAGTGGGTGGAGCAATGGGCTTTCCTTGCCGTCTGTCTGTGTAACATTACAAACGAAGCCAAATCGGTGAAGTGAGCTGGCCAGCCACGGAGCATATGTATTGAGCGACAAAAGAAACGCAAGTTAAATAAATGCAAACCGGAAAATAAGTTTGCGCGTAATTATTTTAAATCAAATTTATTACTAGCGTGGGCGCATTTATACTCGTTTTATCAACCTTTTCTTTGTTTTGCGATAATTATGAGTACCCAGATAGCAAGCTCCTCCGCTCCGGATTTGCCTTGGCTCTGGAGCCAGGGCAGATCCGGAGCGGAGGTGCTTGCAATCTGGGTAACCATAAGAGCACATTAACTAACTAAGTTAGCTAACTTGCGTTTCTTTTGTTGCTCAGTAAATTTTTGCCATTTTAATTGCTGAATGGCCGTAATACGTTATAATATGTTACTTAGCACCTCGATTGCTGCACTTCATGCAGCGCGAGAAAATGTACAGTAAGCTAAGGCCGCTGGTGTGACATCCTAGAACCATGACGCAGGCAACACTCACCTTACTTATTCAAATTAAAATGAAATGGTTAAATCCATGAATTGCATTGTGTATTGCCAGTACTTTGAATAGCACCAATTCGCATCACTCTATTCTGATGCTTTATGCTTAACGTGTCAGCTGAGTTGCATCTACCGCAACGTAATGTGCGTTTATAGCAGTATATAAATTAATTTCGAACACTGCTTAGCGATCCATTTATCAGCCTAACCATTCTTCGTTGTTAAATTACTTACCGACCTTCATACATGATGACGAAACTTTTCGGCAACTTGTCTTGTGAGATCCAAAATGAACTATTTTTGTTCATGATCCGAACCAAGTGGGTGGAACAACGCGCATTCCTTGCCGTCCGTCTGCGATGAAAATTCTTTATGTGGCCAAGTCAATCAAGCGAGCCGGCGTTACGGTGCAAATATTTTATCCATTTTATTTTAATTGATGAATGGCCGTAATATACTCGATCGCCACACTCCATTATGTAGTGCCACAAAATGTACAGTAAGCTAAGGCCGCTGTTGTGATATCCTAGAAGCATGTATACGCAGCTAACACTCACCTCACCTTTTCATTGTTCATGGTTATCATTGTAATGAGTTGTATATTTCCATTACTTTGAATAACACCAATTCACATGTCTGTATTTTGATTTGCGAACTGGTGATATCTTGACCGCAGTCATCAACTGTCAGCTGTGTAGCATCTAAAGTAATGTCCATATGAGTGCATTTATTGCAATAGATAAATTCAGTTCGAACACTGCTTAGCAAACCATTTATTAACCATTCTTCTGTCTAAAATGAATTACTGACTTTCATACTCGACGACGAAACTTTTCAGCAACTTGACAGATGACATCTAAAATGTTCATTTTTTGTGCATGATCCGAATATCCATGAAAGCACTGAACATGCATACACATTTTTTTGCGGTACAGCCTTTATTAGATCGAAGTTTTGGGGAGGTGGAAACGTCAGAGTATAATGAATCCGAACATCTAATGTTCGTGAGCAGCATCTGATATCAACCGGAGTGATGCAGGTAGATTCGACGGTGTGGCTGATTTTCATCTGAACGAAAATAAATACGAGATCTAAAAGAATGCAACAGTTGGTAGCGTATATGCACATTCTGTACCCCATGTCGGATGTAGCTGTCATCATCCATCTGCTCACCCCCACCACCTGTCATATTTGTCACCCCCAAGGCATTATTTACATATATATATATATATTAAAAATGTTTTCAAATAGATTTATTTGTGTTTTGTCAGTTTTTGATTTTTTTTGCCAGCTCTGCGTAACGTTTGAAGATGAACTCAAGTACTCAAAATCAAAAGGGGTTTAATGCTTAATTTTCGCAGAGCCGGCCATTATCATAAAATCTACCACAAATACAATCGATGTTAACTCGCACTTGGAAATGAAACGTAGAGACGGTATTAAAATTATAACCGAGAAAGACTTTATTGGAAAGGGCTTTGGGGATGGATAGAAAGGCACGGCCTCTGGTTCGCTGACATGCAGAAATTCATGGATGAAATGTTCAGTGCACTCCAAGAGGCTCAGATATCTGGGGAAGGACAGAAAAAAGGAGCTTTAAGGGAAAAATAACGCTGTACAACGTTCGTGACATTTCACGGTAGACCGATTATACTCCACGGAATGGTTATAAGTTACGTAAGCTAAAAGTAAATTAGCTTACCAGAATCGACAAAAGTGTAACGCTCCTGACTTTAAAACATATCAGTTTATAAGGTAGGTGAAGTTCGTTGTGTTGTGTGTTCGGTTTATTGTCTTTAATCCGGAAAAAGATAATGGAATTCGCACGCAGACAAGTAAGAATTATCTGACTCCGATAATGTGGTTATTCGACGTTGAGCTAAAGAGAACACGAGCCTGTGGCGTTTTTCCCAATAGCGTAGTTGCAGAAATTTATACGTCCATTCAGTCAGTGGTTCTAACTATGGAAGTTAGCATCTGTGACTTCGGGAAGCGCACCCCTGAGCAATGTCATATTAAAGTTACGCAACAGCAAGTCAACTATTTGGCCGAGATTTTTGAGTTGAAATCAATAGTATTACTTCCCTGTCAAGGTCGTTTTTAACATTTGTTATTGCATTTGTGTTTTAAAATAGAGTCTCAAACCATAATTAAACCTTTATCGGCGGCTATGCTTTGTGTTCCGTACATCAAGGTGCAGTCTGCAGTGGTCAGACTTCCATTTCCGGTGAAAAGTTATCGTGAACACGCACCCTAGGTCGGAGTTCCACGAGCCCGAGCCGTTGTCATGGATACCTCGGATACCAGCGCGTTCATAAGCCCCACACAAGGACCCCACACTACGCATGTGTGAGCAAAAATCACACAGCGCATGTCCGCGTGGCTCCGGAAGCTTGGCCCCCATGTCGGCACGCTGCGCCACTGAGCAATTTCCATTGAAATGAATGGGCGGCCATTTTCCAATTGTATATCCAGTGAAATATAAAACATCCTTGGTATTAATCAGTCAAACGTTGGCCTGGTGCGAGTAGTGCAGTATTCCCCCAACGTAAGTGGACTTTCTAGCAAGCCCCGTTCGCATCGATGTTCGTCAAGTAAATACTTTCACTTTATGGATGAAGGATCCATTTGACTTGGGCGCGGCCCAATTTACTGACCACCACATTTCCCCTGTTCACACGAGCCCGGCCCCACACGGTTCGAATTATAGGATATAATCCCTTTTTGACCTGTTCGGGGACTTCAGAAAAGAAATTTGCCTCCGTGAACATAGTAACTGGCCTGGCCGTGTCTACAGCGTACTGCATGCAATTTTGTTACATTTGGACCCGGAAACAGCATTATTATGCCTCGGTGCGCATGCACGCAAACGGGGCAAACGGTAGTTCGTTTGTGTGTCTGTCATTCTGTCTGTTACCGGAATAGCCGCTATGCGGGTCAAAATCAAGTCCAAGAATATGGCTCCATGGGTTAAATTTGCCAGATTTTTGAGACAGAGCTTTGTTTTCGACTTATAACACTATTTGACACTTCCATAGACTCCAATAGGAATCGAGGAATGCGGACGTAATTTGTGATATGGGGAAAGCAATTGTTCTGAACAATGTATAGTTCCAGCACTGACCGCCATTCATTTTCATTGGAACACGCTTGCAGGTGAGTTTATCAAATTACTGCATTTTTGGTAAATTGTCGCATTAGCTGACCCCTAATGAATTTAGTTGTTAGTGTCATTTTCTGTACCCAGCTTTAGTTTATGTTGATCTTCAGATAACAACCTGTTAAATTCATATTGAAGTTTAAAGTAGATGACGAGAGCAGCTCTTAAAGATCTAGCAGAACCAGATGTCTTTTGTCGTTCATTTAGCTACCTTAAATTAATTGCGGTTATTGGTGTTCGTTTATATTCATGTTTATATTCGCTAATTAGATTCGCTGATAGTTTCAACTGCATTAGCGTATCAGATTTTGGGACATACTTGTCACTGCGGTAAGCACCGAGACATCAGCACCTTCAGTGCTCTCATTTCACGATGCATTATGTCAGACTTAACAAGAGGATTGTGGTCTTTCCTGAACAAAATGGAAATCTCCATTTTGTTTAAAATAAATTGAAATAGTTTGGAACAACTTTTTGAAGCATTTATTAGGTATGTTACTAAAATTTTCAAAATGGTTCTATGCTGAAATGAATTTATCATCATGAAAGAGCTTGAAATAAACTTTCAAATGACACCAAGATCATTGTGATAGGTTAAAAACTGACAAAGTTATTAAACTTGGAAATTGGCTAAATGAGGGGTGTAAAATGTCCTTAGTTTCTATAGAAAAAGAGAGAAATCTGTGACCGAAAACATGGTCTGCATAAAATGCTATAACTTTCTTAATTCTTAAGATATTCCTATGAAACTTTCAGATAATGTTCACTGGAATATTATCTGCCTATTCCAAAATGATGAATGAAAACAAAATTGAATTTCGCTGTGCAACCCTCAAAGGGGCGCCATTTCTGGAATTTTTACTACAGACAGTTTTTTTGCTGACGGTAGAAACAGACTGCTGGCGCTCCAAATCTCATAATTTTTTGTCTGTTGGATCTTGAGTACTTAATCTATTAGTCAGTGCAGTTTTTATTAGAATTCCTACTTAGCTTCTATAAAATTGAAGGGTGTTTTTGTCACCTCAAACTTTGAAGCGCTCAGGCGGCCATCTGGGAAATCGGAAATTGAAAACAAGGTAACAAGGGGAATTCGGGGTCATTTTTATCTACGTCTTCTACGGGATTTCCGGGAATTCCCCTCCTTTTGCCGATAAAAGGCGGTTTTGATGGGTATACCTCTGCCACTTCGGGAAATGACACAACGCGCTATGGGAACCAATATCGCGGCGGCCGATGAACTGATAGTAACATACCTACATTTATATAAATGAATACCTACTATAACACAGTCTTTGATACGAAACCCTTTTTACTGACAGGACACCACAAAATATACTGCGTCTTATATACCAACTTATCTACTGAGTTTCGCTGTTTGTGATTCCACCCACGGAGTAGTTGTATGTGGATTGGAGATGAATTGGCACTTACACTTGTGTTCAAAGTGGCCAGAATCCGTCCCTGACCACCTTCAGAAGTGGTTTGAAAGATCGGATTACAATCCGTCCTCAGTCATTTTATGTGCATTTACACCTGAACTTTTATGTGGTCAAGGGCTATCTGATTGCAATCCGATCACAGAAAACGCTTTTTACTTGGTGCCTTTAGACCCTATATGCATATTAAAAATTGTGAGAAGGAATGACAACAGGGTAGTGGCAAATACTTCACTATGCCAATGCTTTTGAAATATTTTGCAAAAATCCTAATTTTTTTCTTTTTTCGTCAAAATTCATCGGGTGAAAGGATAAAAAAGTGCTGTTGTACTGTTTTTAAAGTACAACCCCAATTCCGAAATAATTGGGATGAAATGTAAATTGTGAGTAAAATCAAAATTTCAGATCAACTTTCAGATCACATGAGCCAATATTTTATTTACAATAGAACATGGATAAATTTCAAATGTTGAAACTGAGACATTTTACATTTTGTCCACAAAATGAGTTTATTTCAAATTTTATGGCTGCAGGTGTCAAAAAAGTTGGGACACAGGCAAAAACGGACTGAAAAAGCTATTAATATACACTGCCCGGCCAAAAAAACAGTCACCGTTTGGAAATTAATGAACAAATTCTAGAATTGGATCATTATTGCGGTTACTAATATGTTTCAGTTGGCAATAATCATTTTTCCCCTGACTGATGAAGCGCATCGCTACTCATTTCTCAAAAAATCATGTCGGAAGACACATCCCTTGCTGGTGGAAAAGATTTTACAGTATTTCAGAACAGGCAACTTATTGGCCTGTATTTAGCAAAGAAACTCATGAATACAAAAACAAGTATGAGGAATCATTTTCACAAACATATTTGCCACCACAAAGTCCTGATCTTAGACACAGTAAAAGTTATTGGGGTGTGCCCAAGAAAGACCACCGAGTGGTTCAACCATTATGTCGAGAAGACAAGATCTCGGCCAAAAATTTTGGCTTGTATGATCGAAAATAAATGTTCTGGCATTGCATTTAGTTGTCAAAACAATGACAAAATGAATTTGCACTGTAATCAAAGCTACAGGGGTTCCAACTAAATATTTGAGTGTGCGACTTTTTTTTGGCCGGGCAGTGTATAAGAGGATCAGCTGAAAAATTTTTTTAGCAAGTAATTAAGTTAAATGGCATCAGGTGTGTAACATGATTGGCTATAAAAGGGATGTCTTAGCGAGGCTGAGTCTCTCAGAAGTGAAGATGGCCAGAGGCTCTCCTTCCTCAACATCAAATTGCAAAGGCTTTTGTTATGGCCCCAATTTGTTATTACATTACAACACAGCAACAGCAAGGGATGACAGACACAGTTTTAACAACTAAAACACATTTAATTTTTAACAAAGACAAAGACTAATAACAACCTACAACTAAAGACCAAGATTGATAAATAAGAAAAAAAAAAGAAATAATTACAGTCCCTTTTTAGTGGGGTGGCTTGGTGATGTCCTGGATGAAGAAAATGCTCAAACACAGGCAAAGAAATCCATAAAAGAAACGTCACAGGTCTGGTCACGTGTATCCTTCTTCTTGCAATTTCTCCTACTACTTTACTGTCTCAATTCTTTTCCTTATATACTCTTTTGCAGACCCCACCCACATTTAGACCTCTTTTTTTTAACTTTCTGAGACTTGCCCCAGACATGTCCAGGACATGTCTATACATGACTCCAGTCTGAGCTAAACAAAAAAAAGATAAATACTGCCATCTAGTGGCCTATATTCACATTACACCTCCATTCCAAAAGGGAAAAATTTTGACTCACAAAGGCAAAATTTTTCTTTTCAATACAAAATGGTTAAGTGAACACTTGTCTATATATACATATCATACAATATTCAAACACATGATATATATATACACATTCAAACACGGGATAAGCAATCAGCAATTACATTGTCTGTACCCTTCACATGCTTAATTTCCAAGTCAAACTCCTGTAAAATCAAACTCCAATTCAACAATCTCCGATTCTTGTTTTTCATCTTACTCAAAAACGTTAACGGATTGTGGTCAGTGTACACAATCATTGGCTTTTGTCCTGTACAAACATAAACCTCAAAGTGTTGTAAAGAAAGGACCAGAGCCAACAGTTCCTTCTCTATTGTGGAATAGTTCCTTTGGTGGCGATTGAACTTCCTGGAGAAGTATGCCACGGGATGCTCAATGTCATCAGAGTCACTTCTCTGTAGGAGCACAGATCCACAAGCTTGGTCGCTAGCATCGACCGCGATGGAGAACGGTTTGTTGAAGTCAGGAGATTTGAGCACGGGGAAGTGACACAGCAGAGACTTCAGGTGATCGAAGGCTCTCTGGCATGCATCATCCCAGGTGAACTTTACGCCTTTCTTCAGTTGGTTAGTTAGACTGAGAGCAATCTCAGCAAAGTTCTTGCAGAACTTGCGGTAGTACCCGATCATTCCAAGGAAGCGGCGCAAAGCTTTTTTGTTGTCAGGAACTGGAAAGTCCATGATGGCTTGGACTTTAGCATTTATGGGTGCCACCTTACCCTGGCCTATGACGTAGCCAAGATAGGTGACAGTAGCACAACCAAAGTCACTCTTGCTCAGGTTAACAGTCAGGTTAGCCTGGGTCAGGCGCTGGAACAACGTCTCTACATCTTTTAGATGTTCTTCCCAGGAGTCACTCCATGTGATCAGGTCATCGATGTACGCACCGGTGTGTGGCAATCCGGCGATTGTAGACTGTATCATCCTTTGGAACGTGGCTGGGGCATTTTTCATGCCAAAGGGTAGGACTTCATACTGGTACAATCCAGATGGTGTGGCAAAAGCAGAGATGCTCTTGGCCCTCTCAGTTAAAGGCACACACCAATAACCCTTCAATAAATCAATCTTGGTCAGAAACTTTGCTTGCCCTACACTATCAATACAATCATCAATCCTAGGTATTGGAAATACATCAGTTCTAGTTACAGCATTGACTTTGCGATAATCTGTACAGAATCTAGTACTTCCATCAGGTTTTGGAACTAGCACACATGGTGAACTCCAATCGGAGTTGGAGGGTCTGATAATATCATGTTTTAACATGTACTCAACCTCTTTCTCAGCAATCTTTCTCTTTTCAGGATTCATCCGGTATGGATGCTGTTTTATTGATTTGGCATCACCAACATCTACATCATGAGAGGCTATAGTAACTCTCTTTGGAACATCAGGAAACAAATCCTCATATTTCTTGATCAACCTTTCAAACTGATCTCTCTGTGAGGGTTCTAAGTGCTGGAGTTTTACATCAAGATTTTGCAACACTTCAGTGTTTGACAATTTACATGAAAGAACTTCAGCTTTAATTCTTGGTTCATCATCTTGAAACTCCCCCTCATCTTCACACGTTTCGACCATTGGAGAATCTGAAGTGACAGCTGCAACCCTAGCATTTCTGTCATGATAAGGCTTTAGCATGTTAATATGACACAATTGTTTTGGTTTTCTCCTATCTGGAGTCTTCACAATGTAATTGAGATCATTGAGTTTTGTCAGAATTTCATAAGGACCATGAAATCTAGCCTGCAATGGATTGGACTGCAAGGGAAACAACACAAGGACCATTTCTCCTGGTTTAAACTCACGGCTTCTAGCCTTATGATCATACC
Source organism: Gymnothorax reevesii (assembly GCA_029721435.1). Lineage (NCBI taxonomy): Eukaryota > Metazoa > Chordata > Actinopteri > Anguilliformes > Muraenidae > Gymnothorax > Gymnothorax reevesii. The sequence continues at coordinate 30,679,027 of CM056584.1, read as the reverse complement.
AAGTTTTCATTTTTCCCTGACTTGATTTCAAGTTCTCTTTGGCAAGGTCACAAGCTGCACGCAATCTTTCCTTGAACTTGCTAACATAGTCTAACAGACTGATTTGCGGCTCTTCCTCTTGCCATTGTTCACTCAATAATAGCAAAGGTCCTCTCACTTCATGACCAAACACTAGCTCAAATGGACTGAATCCAGTAGACTCCTGCACTGCTTCTCTAGCTGCAAACAACAGCAAATGAACCCCTTCATCCCAGTCTTTCTCATGGTCATAACAATAAGTCCTCATCATTGTCTTGAGAGTGGAATGAAACCGCTCTAAGGCACCCTGACTTTCTGGATGATAGGCACTAGAAAGAATCTGCTTTGCACCTAGTTCATACACAACCTGCTGAAACAATCCTGAAGTGAAATTGCTACCCTGGTCTGACTGAATTTCCCTGGGAAGGCCAAACAACGTGAAGAACTTTATCAAAGCCTTCGAGATTGCAGTTGCCTTGATGTTACGTAGAGGTATGGCTTCGGGGAATCTGGTAGATGCACACATGATTGTCAACAAGTACTGATTTCCAGATCTAGTCTTGGGTAATGGACCAACGCAATCAACAATGACCCTAGAGAATGGCTCCCCAAATGCTGGGATAGGCTGCAATGGAGCTACAGGTGGGTCTAACTGGTGTTTTCCAACTACCTGACAAGTGTGACAGGTTTTGCAAAAGTTGGAAACATCTTTCCGAAGCCCAGGCCAAAAGAAGTGTTTCATGATCTTATCAACAGTCTTGTTAACACCAAGATGACCTCCTAAAGGTAAACTATGAGCCATTGTTAAGATCTCATTCCTATAGACCTTCGGAACAACAATTTGCCTGACCACTGCCCAATCTGCATTGGCAGGGATATCAGGAGGGCGCCACTTCCGCATCAACACACCATCCTTGAGATAATACCCAACTGGAACTGCATCTATTTCTTTTTCAGGAAGGGCTCTCCTCTTTAGTACACCAATTTCAGGATCATTAGTTTGCTCCTCAATCAACCGCTTTCTGGACAGAGACAAGTCTCCAGACACATCAGAATCACCAGACCCATCCGGCTGGCTGAATAGAGAACTGATAAAAGTATCTGATAAGTCCTCAAACGGAGAAACCATAGTAGGCCAATCAGAGTCATGAGGCGAACCACCTGAGTCCTGATTATTCAATGTACTGGACGGCACCACAACATCATCTTCTTTAGCCTTCTTGGCCATAGCACGAGTCACTGCGCAAGAAGGATACAGAGATGGGTCCTCATCCCCATTTTCAGTGCTCGGCTGTGAAGTAAGATGTACAGGGGGAACTACTTTGCCCCCAGCCAGGTCATTGCCTAGCAACAGAGAAACACCCTTTATAGGTAGACTTGACATAAGTCCCACCTTTACCTGTCCTGTAACTAAATCTGACTTCAAGAATATAGAGCGCAGGGGTACAGATACAGTCCTCCCTTCAATACCTTGTACAAGTATGAAATCCCCTGAAGCGGTCTCATCACGTAACTCCAAGGAGTCCATCAACAAAAGTGACTGAGAAGCTCCGGTATCCCTTAGGATATATATGGGGACAGGAGTAGTATGCTCATTCAGAGCCACAAATCCCTCTGACACAAATGGAAGAAATTCCTCCCTCACAAAGTCAGCTGTATTAGGCTTTTTAGCCCCACAAGAAGCAGGCAATTTAGCAGATTGGTTATCTACTACAGGGGTTTCTAACCTTGTTTTCACAAAGGCATTTGGTTTGGTATCCTTTTCTTTTTCTTTCTTAGCTTTAAGGAACCAACAGTTAGTTGTAACATGACCAGATTTCTTGCAATAACTGCAAACTAGACCACTTTTGTCACTGACAGCTTTCACACTTTGATCAGACCTATTACTGGATTTCTGAGCACCATCACCAGATTTGTCTTTGTCTTTGGGTGAGGAATCTTGGGTATCACCGTAACCCTTTTTCTGAAATTGGGACCATTTATTGTTACTGCTAGACTGAAATTTGGACTTATGAGTGAGAACATATTCATCTGCAAATTTGGCAGCTGATTGCAAGTTCAGTGCTTGCTTCTCATTAAGGTAGGTCTTAACATCATCCTTAACACAGTTCTTGAATTCTTCAACTAACACCATCTCTTTTAGTGAGTTGAAATCATCCTTGACCTCCATAGAAGTACACCAGCGCTCAAAGCAAACCTGCTTCTCATTAGCAAATTCAACATAAGTCTGATTTTCAGATTTCTTCAGACCTCTGAATTTCTGTCGGTAAGCCTCTGGAACCAACTCATAAGCTCTCAAAATAACCTTTTTGACAACCTCATAATCAGAGGAATCATCTGCAGACAAAGCCGAATAGGCTTGTTGAGCTTTACCCTTGAGGACAGTTTGCAACATCAGAGGCCAGTGTTCCTTTGGCCACTGGCAACTCTTTGCTACCTTTTCAAAACACTGGAAATAGTTGTCAACATCCTTTTCCGAAAATGGAGGCACCAATTTTACCTCCTGGCTAGCCCGAAATTTATTTTCAGTTTGAATTTTTATTTTTAGTTGCTCCATTTGGAGTCTTTCTTCTCTATCGAATTTCTCTAATTCAAAATCTCTCTGTCTTGCAAATTTTTCTAACTCAAATTCTCTTTGTTTTTCTTCTCTTGCTAATTTTTCTAACTCAAACTGCCTTTGTTTTTCTTTTTCTTCCCTCTCAAATTCTCTTTGTTTCTCTTTTTCCTCTCTTTCTTTTTCTCTTTCTTCTCTTTCTTTCTCTTTTTCCTCCCTTTCTTTTTCTCTTTCCTACCTTTCAATCTCTAGCATTTTTAATTTAAGTTCCATTTCTATATTTGGATTTTCCACTGGAAACTGTTCCAGATCTCCTGGTGCAAACACATTTTCATCAATGTAATATTCAACTATCTCTCTAGCCAGTCTTGCTTTTCGCATGGCTGGTTTTACCTCTGTCAGCTCTAAATGTCTGCAAATTTCTAGCAGTTCTGTCTTTTTAAAAGACTTCAAAACCCCTACGGTTGGTGATGCCAAGAAATCATCCATTGCTGTTGTCAATATATATCTAGGAAAATTCACAAAAACAATTTTACAATTTGGAATGTTAGATTTTCAATAAATTACTCACACAATGGTCTATCCCGGACCTTGAGCCCCCAATTTGTTATGGCCCCAATTTGTTATTACATTACAACACAGCAACAGCAAGGGATGACAGACACAGTTTTAACAACTAAAACACATTTAATTTTTAACAAAGACAAAGACTAATAACAACCTACAACTAAAGACCAAGATTGATAAATAAGAAAAAAAAAAGAAATAATTACAGTCCCTTTTTAGTGGGGTGGCTTGGTGATGTCCTGGATGAAGAAAATGCTCAAACACAGGCAAAGAAATCCATAAAAGAAACGTCACAGGTCTGGTCACGTGTATCCTTCTTCTTGCAATTTCTCCTACTACTTTACTGTCTCAATTCTTTTCCTTATATACTCTTTTGCAGACCCCACCCACATTTAGACCTCTTTTTTTTAACTTTCTGAGACTTGCCCCAGACATGTCCAGGACATGTCTATACATGACTCCAGTCTGAGCTAAACAAAAAAAAGATAAATACTGCCATCTAGTGGCCTATATTCACATTACACTTTGAAGGTCTCATCATCGACAGTGCATAACATCATCAAAAGATTCAGAGAAACTAGAAAAATCTCTGTGCATAAGGGATAAGGCCGAAGACCTTTACTGGATGCCCATGATTTTCGGGCCGGCAGACGCCACTGCATCACTTACCGCAGGGTTGCCAACTCTCACGCATCTGGCGTGTGACACACGCTTTCACGTCCTGTCTCACTCTCTCACGCCATTCAAGCAATACTCACGCCAAAAGCAAGGGCTTTGGAAAAAAAAATAAAAAAATTTAAAAAGCAAGCGCTTTGGCACTCATCTGTAGGCTCTCTGATTGGTGTGCAATACTTATGCCCATGTTGATTGGACGGCTGCTCAAGCCCGCCCAAAGCCTGTGAGTACCAGCCAATCACAGCACAGTAGGGCGGGAGTTGACGTTCCGCTACCCCCTCCCCGCCCCAATAACGGCAACTCTCAACAGCGGCTGGGTGCGGAGTGTCACCTGGCAATTGGCAGGCATCTACATGGATGAAAATCAAGGTAAGCTGCAAATAGTTGGTGTCTGTGTGGTTTAATTATACAAAGAACTCATGCCATGGCTTAACAAACTGTATGTAATATTTGTTAAAAACAAAACATTCGAACTAGCGCAACGAGCATGATTCACGGTAGGCAGAGCATGTGAGCAGGGTGGAAGGGTTGTGTGCTCCTAGCTCATAGCATAAACTAGCTCACAGGCCCTCCAATGCTCAGGGCTAATTTGCTAACTTAATTCTTTCTCTTGGCTCACTGACTCGCCGCTGCATTGTACAGGTAACCGCCTTCTTTTTCTTGTTCCACCGTTCATGGCCGACCCACAACAGGTGTAAATATCTATGGAAAGCCGAAAGTGCGACAATTCGCCACTATTTCAACGCGTCTTATCTTAAAACGCCGTAAAAAAACGTGTGTTTTACTTGTCTAAAGCGCCGCTTTTTCCGCCGTTATTAGTATCCATTTAACAAATTGCAAGTCATTTTTTGTTTTCGTTACCCTGCAGTTTAATAAATGTTTAAATGTATATAAATACATTCATTCTTACATAGTTATGTTCAGTAGTGTAGTGGGGATTTTATCACCAAGATAACTCGAAAAAATAAAAAAAACATGTTAGTCACCCGGATAGACCAAAGTTGCAAATGCTTGAGCCATATATGATAAATATACTTTCACTTTGTTACTTTGACCCTGGGAACTTAGTTACTCGTTTTAAATTAAAATATTAATTTAATTCATCATTTACGGATTACATGGATTTGGCGTTTTTGAGAAGAACAACGGTGTATCTTTGTGCAGACGTGTCCGCCAGTGGACGTGGAGCTGCAAATTTATGCATGCAGTTACATAAATTTTTCACTAGATGGCACACCAGGATCAGTTATTGAATATTCACAACTGCCAGTAAACTCCTGTCTCCTACGTGGGCGTGGTCGCGGAAGATTGTGCGCGTTGTGGGCTATTTGCAAAATGAATGCTGACCGGGTTATCCGTCGCATCTTGTTGTCAGAAGTGGTAGCTCAAGTAGGCGGGCACCGGATCGGAGCAGGGTTTGTTTTCAGCCAAAATAGATCTTTCCTGTTTAAGCATGTGTATAATAAATATCCCAACATGAAAAAAAATCTGTTTTTTTGGGAAAAAATCTGAATTTTGGTGATGCTTTATACACATTTTAGTCATTTGGAGTTGACAGGTAAGGTGATGCATAATTATATGAGTCATTGACGCTTGAATTTGGATGATTTACAAGTTATGAATGTGCATGGCACGTGTTGCACTTTTCAAATTAATTGTCATTCAATGATGGTCTATGAGCACAGCAATCAAATTCAAGTCGCCAATGCTATCATTTCATTTTCTCCTTCACTAGGTATGGCTTAGCTTGCAAGTGGTACTCTAATGTTTTTGTATTGCTGCTATTATCATTATTATTGTTATTATGGAAAAGCTAATGCAGCCCGACCCCCCCCCCCCCCCCCTTGCCAGCAATAGAATCTCACTCCAGCCACAGACTAAAAGTTGGCAACCCTGCTTACCGGCATGATTCTGTCATTAACATTACTGAATGGGCCCAGGAATACTTCAAGAAAACACTGTCTGTTAACACAGTCCAACAAGCTTTCCACAGATGCCACCTAAAACTCTATCATGCAAAATAGAAGCCATTTTTGAGGATGCCAGAAGCATCGCCATGTTCTGTGGACCAAGGCTGATTTAAAATGGACTGCAGTAAAGTGTCCTGTGGTCAGAAAAGTCCAAATTTGACAATCTTGCTGGAAATCATGGGCGTTGAGTCCTCCAGGCTAAAGAGGAGAAAGACCACCACTCCTGTCAGCAGCGTTCAGTTCAAAAGCCAGCATCTCTGGTGGTATGTGGATGCATTAGAGCATAAGGTGTGGGTCACGTGCATGTTTTAAAAGCACCACGGATGCTGAGAGGTACATAAAGGTTTTAGAGCAACATATGCTCCCCTCCAGAGGACATCTATTCCAGGGAAGGCCTTGTGTATGTTAGCAGGACAATGCAAAACCACATACTGCAGCTATTACAATAGCATGGCTTAGTAGTAGAAGAGTCTGTGTGCTGAACTGGCCTGCCTGCAGTCCTGATCTTTCACCGATTGAGTGCATAAGTAAACGAAAAGTTTGTCAAAGGAGACCCAAAACTCTCCAGCAGCTGGAAGCCTGTGTTAAACAAGAGTGGGATCAAATATCACTAGCTAAACTCAAGGAACTTGTCTCCTCAATGCCCAGACACCTGTACTCTGTGTTAAAAAGAAGAGGGGATGCTACACCATAATAAACAGGCCCCTGTCTCAACTTCTTTGAGACCTGTAGCTGCCATCAAATTTGAAGTGAGCTCATTTTATGGATAAAATTCAAAAATTTGTCAGTTTCAACATTTGCTATGTTATCTCTGTTGTATTGTGAATACAATACTGGCTGGTGTGATTTTATTTGCAATTTACACTTTGCCCCAACTATTTCGAAATTGGGGTTGTAATACAGGTCAAAAAATATCTTTCCACAAATTACTGCTTAATTATTATTATTTTTTTAATTTAATATGCCCTCCCACCCTTTTCTGATTTTTGCAGTGCAGAATTTGTTCTAGTTTACATTGATTTGTGACCATTTAATGGCTTTTGCAGCTCTAGTATTGCAAAAGAAATAAAGCAACTAATGAGAAGAGCTTTTTATTGCATGCCAAAGGATTAAATTTTGTTCTTTTGGCGTCTTACAGATAAAGCAGTGTACGTCTGACTCGTAGCCCATTTTCTAACGAGCAAACCGATATCAGTCTCTTGACTAGACTCTTAGTGTCTGCGCAAAGAACTAACACATCCTAATGCTCTTCTGCGTTTATTTTGTCTGAACTCTTGCTGCATAGGTATTCATTTTTAAAGTGCTCTCCTGTTTTCTTTTGCAGTTCTCTCGTTGTTGGCTCATGATGCTGGTGTTTTGTCTCTTCTGGTAATTGTTGTTATTGTTGATGGCAATGTTTTGTCTTCTCTGTTAGGTGTCTGTTCTCTTCAGAGCGATACTACCTCTGTGGATCAGGAGGCTTTTCACATGCAAGCAGTAAAATCGCCCTCGGGAGACACCCTTTTCCTTTGCCCCTTGACCCAAACAGAGCAGATGCACATAGAGGTCATTGAATGCCAAATCCCTTCCTGAGACCCCATCCTTTTCTCCTAATTCAATGTAAGTACAAACATCCACCCTGAGCTGAGTGACGGGTAACATACAAGCAGGTGGGAATTAATTATGCCCTTGTTAAGCAGGTGAATTTTACCAGACGCAGCAATCAACAGGACTCCGCTTGCTAGACTGCAGTGTCTAGGCAGCATCTTCCCTTGCCCTATGTCAGAATTCAGGCTGCACAGTTATAGCTGAGATAGTTTCCATTGCCACAAAGCCCGGATATTTTTATATTTCGCAGATCAAACTGCTTTCGTCTAGCAGGTCTCTAATGAAAATCATTATTCTTCTATGGTCGCTCTCGCCCGTTTCCCCAGTTTTCATTGTTGTAATGAAATTAGGTTACCATAAAAGAAAACGTTCTTTATATACGATCCACGGTATGCCAGTCATTGCAACCCGTGCCAATTATTTTTCACCAAGCCTGATCAAAATGGTGTTATCATTATGGTCTGCTTGTCAGCTAGAGCCTGCTTCCTGTTATGAATTGAGGGTTTTTTAATTGTAGTAGTTTATTGATCTCAGTGGGCCAAGCTTCCGTAATGAGCACACTCTTGTTGAAGGCAAATAGAAAAATTTTAAGGTGTTATGATAAAATATGAATTCTATAAAACTACTATATGCAGAAAGAATATTTCAAATTTGCTTCAAAATTCAGCAATGTTTTTAATGTGAAATCTTTCACATTGCTGGCAGTTTTCATTCTTATATTGTACAATTGATTTCATTTTGTATTTGTATGAGTCAGCCAATTCCGAGTCTGCCTTAGGAGAAACATCACAGCGTTCGCATAAAAACATATTTTTGTCCCTCACTGCCTTGTGTTTCGCTTCTGCATGGAAATAATTGCGACAGTGACATGATCAGCTCTCATGAGCATGATGCACTTTTACCTCTCTTCCTAACTCTACATCATCAGTCGGAGTATATGGATGCCCGACTGAATAAGACTCCAATCCACTTTTCTGCCATCAAAAACGAAACCTATTCTACCAGTATCTGTCAAAAAGATGTAAAATTGTACTTTTTTTATTTTCTCAACATCACATAAAGACTAATTGATGAGTCATTGGAGCGGTTTACTCATGTATTGCTTCCACTGAGCCTCTGGTCCCATAAAGCTAGATCCTGGGGGAGATGGCTAGCCTCCTTTATTGTTCTCTTTGACACCCAGCCAGTCATGGCGGGCCTGAGCGGGTGCTGTGCTGCCTTCTTTGTCGACCAAGGGCCAGGTTACCATCACCTTTAGTATGTGCAGTCCTTTTACAGCAATCAAAAAGCATAACACAGATGATTCATAAATAAAATGCAATGACCAATGTTGGTATTGGTTATGCATGTGGTAAAAGATTTAGCCAATGATAAAACTGTTGGTAAATCAGGCTTCTTGAAACCACCATTCACACCTATAGTGGGTTCCTCGGCGTCCAACCCAAATTCACAGCCTGGTTTTCAAAATCTGCACATTAATTATCCCTCAACTCTTCGGTAAATAAAACCATTGTACACCCCCTCCATAATGGAATATAATGCAGCAATTTTACTCACAAGAAAAGACCAAGATTTTTTTTTTTTTTAAATACAATAAAAGATACACTGTGAAAAGTGAAATATGCTTTAAGTAAGACAATACAACGCCACTTGATACAAAATCTAATTTGGGAAACAAAATCTATTCAAAAACTGATCTTAAAAAGTGTATTCACCTGTTACTATACTGAAAACACTAAAGCAAAGCATTATTTGATTCTATAATTTGGAAATTAAATTGTTCACTGAAAATATGAGCTTATTTAACACCTGGCAACGGAAACAGCATCCAAAAAAGTTGGTTCAGGAATTAATTAGGATTAGTGATGATGATGTGACAAGTTTTAATGATAAGGTGAGGTGAAAAGGGTAAGACAATTGTGTTATAGTATGAAAGGAGTCCCCAAAAAAGACCCAGAACCTCCAAAGTAAAGATGGGTCAGGGGTCACCCATTAGCCAAGGGATTCTTACGCTCATAATCAATCACTTTGTGAGGAATATTCCCCAAAGAGAAATTAGCAGGATTTGGGCCATTACACCCTCTATCATACATGATATAATAGAAATATGGTAAAAAATCAGGCTAAATCTTGATGTGACTTCTGCATACTAATTATCTCTGAACTCTAAGACATTATTTTCTAAAGAATCGCTTGGCCACTGTAATGGATGTCACCGTATGGCCTTGGAAATAAAACTTTGGTAAATGTTTGTCAGTGGAAACCATTCACCGTTGTATCCACAGATGTCAGTGAAAGCTTTACTATGAAAAGCCCAAGCCATATATCTACAATGTCCAAGAGCACCGCCAACTTCTCTGAGCTTGGTGTCATCTAAAACAGATGATAGCATAGTAGAAGTGTGTTCGGTGGTCCGATTAATAAAAATTTTGAATTGTTTGTGGAAAAAACAGTTGCTGTGTTCCCCTGACAAAAGAAAACAAGAACCACCCAAGCTGTTACCAGCGTCAAGAACAAAGGCTAGCGTCTGTCATGCTAAAGGGTTTTGTCAGTGCACATAGCATGGGTGACTTCCACATTTGCGAGGGCATCGTTAATGCAAAGAAATGGAAAAATCATGAACAATGTGTGGACAAACATCACAATTGTGGGTGCTTCTGCTGATTCTCCAGCCACGGTTTGGGTCCACTCATCCCTTTAAAGCTGCAGAAGAGTCACAGCAAATCAATGCAGAATTATTTTATCTGATCACCTTTATGTATTTGGTGAAGCATTCTCGCCACTAGATGGGAGTGGTCTCTTCCAGAAAGACAATAGCCTTACAAGACACACAGGGTCACTGAATGGCTTCATGAGCTTTAAAATGATCCAAAGCATATGCCACAGCTTTCATAGTCACCAGATCTCAGATAAACTGAATCGTTTTGGAACAACACTTTCTTTCACCATCATCAATACACAAATGACAAAATATCTCTGCACAGAAAGGTACTCTATCCCTCCATTAAAGTCTTACACATGTGGACTATGCCAGTTGTAGACCATGATCGGGCAGCTTGTGGAACATGTTTAACAGCACTCTCCATTACCATCACTAAAACACCAAATGAGGAAAAAAGGCACCTTGGAAGAAAGCTACACCATGCCTCTAGTAATACTTTGCATGCGTTGGCTCAGGTAATCTCAAGTGTGGAGGCCCGATACCTTACTAAAACTATTTGTGTTGATTTTCTTTCATTAATTTGTCACCCGTTTTTTATGTAAAAATTTTAGAGGGACATTTGATGCCAACGTGACTTTGCTTGTTCCTGAAATATCCCTGCATTTTCCAGAAATGAAGGCCAAGCCACTTTCTCCATGGATCAAAACTAAAGTGCATTGGTGCAGCAACAAAGCTTGTGGGTGCAAGATTGGCCTGTCCGCATCCTGCTTGTATTTGTTATTAGGGAGCCAAATAATGCGGTTAATATTTCAGTCACATCATTGCCATACAATACAATGCTATCTTGCCCTCTCACATTTTCGTTAATGCCTTTGTAACAATTGCACTCTGGCGTTGGATTGGTTCCGCTATTAATTAGCCTGCTCCCACTGACTGAACGTCTGAGGTAAAAATATCTTTTTAACCAGCATTAAATGATCTTTAACCTGCAAAAGCAATCAAAATCATCCAATCTGGCAAAACTTTTCTCTTTTCTCTAATTTAGCAATTAAATAAACTAACCTTACAAAATTAATTGCCCCCCTGGCTCACTACCCAGTTTCTTAATAGATGTGCACAGGTCGCTCATTGACAATAACGAGTTTAACACTTGCGCTTTAACTACAATAAACACAATTAATATTTTCTTTTGACAGTTTTGACTGTGTGTTTTCAACTATATTTTGCATGTAGGAATGAAATGCAACATCAAAGAAAAAGCTATCAAAGCTATCAATAAATATTAGTTAACATGCTAATTACACTCAGCACCTTGTTGCAATAAGTTGGCATGTTGAAGCTGAGGGTATTTTTTGAAAAAGAAAAAAATGTGGCTCTTTTTTCATTGGAAAAAAAAAATGAATAAATTGCCAGCTGCTTCAGCATCACAAGATGTCTGCTCCATTGCATCATTTGCATGAACTTTCTGTTTGATTTTGAAAATTTTAAGACCTATTTATCCATATTGAGGGCATAGTTTTCTGCTTTTTTGAGCCAAAATTGCAAGTATTTTTTTCTGTGATGGATCAATGTGATGCTCTCAGTGTCTTTAAGGTGGCACTGAAGGCAGTGGGTGAGAGCGGGATCCAGGCACGAAGATGAGGTCGTTCATTTACGAGGCTGAGTTGAACACTATGTCTACACAGGCTGACTGGTAATGGGCAAGTGAGACTTCACACCGCGGAGACTGCGGTGTGAGTCTAACTAAGCTTAAACAAATAATGACCAAACAATTAAGCAGCGGGGGAGCTTGGTGAGGAATGTGGACGAGTGCGGTTGGGAATTAGAATTCTGGTGACACGGACTGTTGTGGGCGAGGCATGAAAACCAACAGAAAGTTGTAAGCCCAATTTTTGCATAAAGCTGTTGAAACACCATTATCATAGCAGATGCATACATTTCAAGCACGACTAGAAATGCATGTTTGAGCTTTTTGAGGTGTTTGCAACAAAAATGAGCAATTGACATCAGCGGAAAGTTGTCATTAGCATTGACCTGACAACATAAATGTCACTCTTCAGCTCATTATCGGGGAATCCTACAAGTCTGCCAAGGGCCTCAAGCAGGTCTCCATCCAGTACTTTCCAATGAACTTGAGAGGGCCAACATCATGTCTGAATTCCCGGCAGAGGACCTGGTCTTCATTACTGACTGTGCAGTATCGGTAACGTTTTACATCGAAGATCAGTGGCTTGACTAGAATTAGAACCCAACTGCCCCAAAGATGAAATAACCATCATATCAGCAAAACAGGAATTCATTTTTCTTTTGAGCTGCAGCAAAGTTTCACCATAAGAAGCCATGTAACCCAAGGTCATGCACTATGTGGCCATGTCATTGTGAATTTCCCCAGTATTTTTCAAGTCACTCTGTCACAATGCACAGCTCAACAGATTGGAACTCCAGGATAGCATTCGCTGGTTGCAAAACGCCCAGAGGGCAGATAAGAAATGTTTGTACATGAAATGAATAGTTTCATTTCAATTAACTGCGAAGGCATGAAGTTTCAGCAGCCAGGTCAGCTATGGCATCGTCATCCTTTATAAAGCCGTTAAGAGAGAATTTCCAGAATGATTGCTGAATTTTCAAGCACACCTTTCCTGACATTGAGGTGACCGGTCCAGCAGATATTTATTAATCTCTTGAGGGACAACTACATTTCTGAGAGATGTAGTAATGTTGAAAAAAGGAGTAAAGAAAGTCAGACCTATTTCATACAAGGCTCACTTTGGGCAGCATGCACATTACAGTGGAGAGATGAAGCTGGTGGATCTGGCTGTGGATGTGAAGGTAATGCCTGTATGCAGGCTCTAACACTCCTCATCACTGATGCACCATCACAACACATGGTCAATATATTGTCTACACCCCTGGTTCTCAAATCACACCCTACGAGGTCCGAGAACTGCTGGTTTTCCTTCCTCCCTTTACCTGGGAATCAGGTGTTAACACCGTCTGGCCAATCAGAGGCACTAACTGTTCATTTAAGGAACTACAGCGTCCAGAGGGCGAAATTTCACATACAGGCTCTCTTTGTGCAATTTTTCATTCAGAAAAAAAACATGGCAGTCATTTCCCATAATTTCAAACCGTTTTGGAGTAATTAGTAACTTGCTACTTGCCCCGGGGAACGCCCCATTTTTAATCACTACAATCGATAATGCCGCCCTCTCAGTGTAACATCATATAAAGAACTCAGGACCAATTTGCTGCATAGCCGGTATGTACAACTGCATGTAAAAATGTCATTTTGATCTCTTCATTACATGTTTCTGTCACTCCAGTGCTTAGTAACTTCAAATCTGGTATGATTTACATTGTGAGCAAAAGAAAAATTGACAATATGTAATTTTTACTTTAATCTTACGCTGGTTTTCTTAAGGGGCAATCAGAGATATGCTAAATAGGCTAGAGAGCCGTGGTTCACTCGCGTTCACCGTCTGCGAAAGCTACTGCTAAACGCATCATCCAGGTGTTTGGTTCGCCATTTATAACGGCATAAGTACCGCGTTTTTAAAGCTTATGACCCAGATTTCTGTTATGAAAATCTAATCCCTCGATCAGGTGTTCGCGAGTTTGCCAAACTGCGTGCTAGGCTACACTTTGATGTCGATTTGACTTCATTCATTATGCTCTCCTGAGCTGACATCCAACAAGCTCATTAGATTATGTACGGCATTTGGTCAGGCTAGAGTAAAACAATAATATGATCTGACGAAGAGAAAAAGATTAGAATACAAGACAAGAGTCAAGACACAGTGGCAGCATGCAAGTGGACGCGCCGCAGCACCTTGGGGGAAGCGCTTTCACACTGGACACAAAACGATTTTTTTGTACACAGATTACATTCAAAGTCAGTGCAAAGATGCGAATACACGCGTTTCGTGTCCGGTGTGAAAGCAGCTTAATGGAGCGCTGACGGAGATAATGTGTTAAACGTGTGGAATGCAAGTCAAAGCCTGCTAAGTGCTAGCCGCAGCCAGCGCTCTATTAAGCTCTATAGTGTCTGAAACGAAAGCCTTGCTGAAGCGCTGGCGTAGCTAACGCAATATAATTCTTCATTAGTAGCCTACCTTCATTTACTTCCATTTTTTCAGTGCCTGGTCTGCTCTTCTTTCTCTCCTTTTCCTCGGTGCTTCTCTCCTCGAATGGACTTTTGATTTTCAGGATAGCATCTGGCTTGATTTTTCTCCTCTTTTTCATCGCGAACTCAGACCAAAACTCTTTATCCTCAAAGTCGGAATCGTTGAAGTGGTCGCTACAAATCACACTATTGCCGCTTGGTCCTTGCCATTTTGCCCGAGTCAGTTTCACCCGAGACGCTCAAATGTTGCTTATTTTTTAATCTGTTGGAAATCGATGAAAGCTGACTCCTTTGGAGACGTTACTGTAACCTGCTACAGTGCATCTGGTAGGCATTTGCACCGCCATTTCCCGAAATTTTGCGAGAAAAAAACAATTTTATAAATCTACTGCAGTTCCAGTCCCATAGGCAGTAATAGGAAAACAAGCTCCACTGAGCTTGTTTCGTTCTTTATATGAAGTTGTGTCAATCCCATGGAAGTTGGACCTAATTGTGGGCGGGGCAGAAACTGGCTGAAAATCAAGGTCTGCCATGAGAAAACAAGCCTAAAATTATTACTGTGTGTATTTTCATGGGAATTTTAGGCGCAGACTTAATTTACTAGTACAGAACTATGGAATTAGTGTCAATGTACCCGGTAATGGAGAGTTCCTTTAACTTGCCTGGGATAACAGAAAACCTGGGCTGGATTTGGATTCGAGGTGCAGATTTAACATAACATAACATAACATGAATGGCGAGAACAGGCCGTTCAGCCCAACTACGCTCGCCAGTTTCTTTATACTATTGTGAATATATCCCTTCAAATACTCAATGGCTCAATGGTATCTAGCTTTAAGTCAAGCCTGCTCTTGAAAACCCCAAGGTCTCTGCCTAAACAATATGGTCAGGCAAGCTATTCCACATTGAAATTACTCTTTGGGTGAAGAAATATTTGCAAATATCAGTGCTAAATTTACTTTTGGTCAACTTCCATGTGTGACCCCGAGTTCTACAAACTTGATTGAAGGAATCCTACATAATTCACTTTGTTAATCCCTTTAACATATTTAAAGACCTCAATCAAATCACCCCTTAGTCTCCTTTTCCTAAGACTAAAGAAATTAAGGATCTTTAGCCTCTTCTCATAGCTTTCATCCTTTATACCTGGAACTAGCTTGGTGGTTCTTCTCTGAACTTTGTCTAGAGCCTCTATATCTTTCATAAAATATGGTCCCCAGAACTGTACACAATACTCCAGGTGTGGTCTGACAAATGTGTTGTACCAAAGAAGCATCACCTCCTTAGATTTGTACTCAATATTTTTGGCATTGTATCCCAGCATCCGATTGGGTTTTTTAACTGCTACGGCACAATGGCTAGAGCCTGTGAGGATTTGGTCAACAATCACTCCCAGATCTTTCTCGTGTGGAGCAAATTCCAGTTTTAAACCTCCCATGAAGTAATCCCATCTAATGTTTTTATTACCTACATGTACAACTTAACATTTCGCTACATTAAATGTCATTCGCCACATTTCTGCCCAATTCTGGATTCTATCCAAATCATCCTAAATCACTTTAGAGGACTCTAAACTATTTGCCAACCCCCTCCCCTCCCCTCCCAATTTACTATCATCTGCAAATTTAACTAATCTGCTCACAATATTCCTATGAAGGTCATTAATGGAGATGAAGAACTGCAGGGGCCCCAACACCGATCCCTGGGGGACGCCACTCCCCACCATACATAGCTCAGATGAGATACCACTGACAATCCTCTCTTTGTGTTCTGTCTTGTAACGAGTTTTGAATCCACTCCAGAATACCTCCTGTAACTCCAATGGAGCTCATTTTAAAAATTAGCCTCTTATGCGGTACTGTATCGAATGCTTTCTGAAAATCCAAGTATATGATGTTATAAGCCCTGCTCTGGTCATAAGCCTTGGTGGCCTCTTCAAAAAATTCCAGAATGTTTGTCAGGTATGACCTCCCTTACTGAAACCATGTAGGCTATCCCGCAAGATAGTGTTACGTTCAAGAAATAAGTCCAGCTCATCTTTTATGATACAAAAGATTCCAACATTTTGCACGTCATTACAGAGCACTAAGTCTAAAATTGCCTTCTCTCTTGTTGGTTTATTATTTATTTATTTATGTCCTTTGAAAACATACCACTAAGCACACTGTAAGGAAAACAAAATATTGAAACCACGGCTGGTACTGGTACTATGCAACTGGAAAGCATCTCCCTTATAGTCAAATACTGTTCAGGGGTACACTTTCAGACCTAGCTAGTGCAGGCCTTTTTTTTTTTTTTTTTTTTGGATGGAAAAATTCTCCTGAAAGGGTACACATATACCAACATCACCTACCACATATGAATTTGACAAAATCACATACCCTCCTTTTCCATTGCTACACACTGCAAATTAAAAAGCAGAAGTGAGTGGGGCAATCAAAGACCAGCTCATGCCAGGGTCGGCCCAACGGCACCCCCCATACCCCACCTACCCCACCGCCCTAGAACTGGACCTGATGCAATTGCTGCTAAAGGAGCACAGCGATACCCTCAACACACGCATTATCCCTGTCTTTCTTTCTGCACATTTGGCGCGCTATTTTTGCCTCATATAAGTCTGCTCTCATCGTAGACACCATCATTCTCAACAGCCATTTTCCGACAGCAATTAGCAGTGTTTCATGTCATGTGCTTTTGTGTTGGCCAGAAATGACTTTGACCGGGTTGGACAGCGCTAATGTCAGCCAGTTTCATTTGTAATGGGAGAACTAGCATGTCAGAAGTACTTGCCAGGACGTAGCTGTGACAGGTATATGGGAACGCAGAAAACGGATATTGGCAAACTGATGTTAGCTTAAACAAACTCAGGTTACCAGCACAGATTGAAGCTTCCATCTGAAATTCAATTTGAATTATGGAGAAGAATGACTAGAGATTTAATTGACTAGTAGTTAAAGTGCAGATTCACAGATTTTATTAAATGGTATTTGTATCAAGTTTGGATAATACCATTTCGAAATTACACTTTTTATACATATACCTCCCCTCCCAAGGCTGCCACTGCAGGGCAGCAGAATGTTTACCACCTTAGCACAGCCCAGGTTAATTGTTTTCTAACAATTTATAATAAAATAATGTTTTATAACAACCAAAATAATTAAAAAAAAAACTTTTCTGTATTCTGACTTCAGAATATGGGGCTTATTGTATATGATTTCATTCAATAAGACATACCTATCAATGCTAGTTTGCATTGGTGAAGTTTCATTTCTACCCAATGTTCCGTGTCAGGCTGAATTTACAGTACTGTGCAGTCTTGGGGACCCTAGATTTTTTAAAAATCTAAATTTGGAGTTGGATGTTTAATTTTGTTTTCCATATTAGTGCTGCTGTAAATACAAAGCGCATTTGAGGCATTGAATGTTAATTTAAAAAAAAAACCTGACAATAGAACTTTGTATTTCACCAAATACAGCTGTTAAAAATAAAACGCCAAGGCAGAGCCTTAAAGTGACCACCCTCAAAGCTGTCTGGAAATACCTGGGGAGATAAACGCAAGTGAGACCGTGGGCCTGCAGAGGACCTTTGGCACGTTCTCCAATATGCTTAGAACTACCAAACAGCCAATTTTAAAAAACTGCAAGACCGTGTCCCAAATTTTTAGGCAATTAACGTTAATTTGAGTAAGTGTTTAACTGTTAACACCACTTAAAAGTTCATTTTTGTGTCGCCTGCGAAGCATATCGGCACATGGGGATCACTTTGTCCGGTGTCTGTTTGTCCGTCTGTCTGTCTGTCTGGTAGTCACACTTTCACATAAGTGCTTCGCAGGCGACACATGTGTTCACCTGAACACTGTAGTTCAATATTTAGAAACCTTGAATGATTTTTGGAAGCATTTTCACTTCATGGAATTGGGTTAAGTGTGCCAAAAACTTTTGTACAGTTCTGAATAATTCCCCTTATTGCAATTTGCAGTTAAGGCATTACTTTTGAAATCTCTCCTCTGACAGATCCTGTAAAGTCCCCTAACAAAGTAAGAGTATGTCGACAGACCAATGCCACCTAGAATTTATGTTTTTTACCAAATTTTTTATATGCCGGGTTCGTCTTTCTTGCATCCGAGAATTTTTATCCTCTGCGTCTCTTTCTCTCATTCAAGACAGACTAATTCTATTTAAAGGGCTTGTTCATACCAGCATCACCAAATGCTGATTTGAGAGGGCACAGATTAGCTTTTGTGTGCATGCCTGATCTCCCCAACAGTTATTCCACAGCTGTCTCCAAGCACCAAACTTGATGCTCAGCTGAGGCAGGGACCCGGTCAACCACAGGAGTCACCGGGTCACTCAAGAGATAAGGAGGTCACTACCCCGCTGACTTAAAACTCTGCCCTCTTCCCTCAAAGAAGCAGCAACTAAATTATGAGAAAATACAACATACAGCAACAACCCCATAAAGTGGTAATAATAATAGTTTCAACAAAATACTTTTCAGAAGGTCCCATTTTTTTTGGAAAAAGTTAAAAAGATATAAAAACAAAAAAGAGATATATTCTAAGAATATACTTGAAAGCACTTCCTGCTTCAAGAATCACTGAAAACTGACAATTGCAACATCTTCCAGGGTCAACGATTAGTCATCTTCACAAAAAAGAAAGTTTATATTAGAATTTAACAATAAAAGACAAAGGCCCTGCATTCTTTTTGACTCTCAAGTCTTTTTTTTTTCATATTTTGTTCATAGACTTACTTATGCATAGTGCAGTGCATTCTGAAAGTATTTAACAGCAAAGCAAGTTTTGTTGGCCTGGCTCTGCACATTAGAGCATTGGGTTTTTTTGGCTGAAACACTGACCAACATGACCAAATGCAAAACTATCAGTTTCAATTTAAGGCTGTGTGGCCTGGTTTCAGTAATTCATTCACAAAGAAAACAACTGTTCAAGATCACTCCAGTTGTGGCATTTCCATTGGAGATTGTTGCTGCTGTCTGTTGGTGTGAGAACAGCAGGCCATCCTGAGACTGAAAAATCTGAAGAAAATGAAAATAAATAAACAGCTAACGCGTAGATGTGCAAAAAAACAACTGTACGGTGTATGCACCGGTGAGCAAAGCAAAGGCAAAAACCCTCGGACAAAGAAGTCCTCAGTAGGGGATGCCAGAAAAATTCTTTCAGCTGTCGAACATACGCAACACACTCTCCAGGAAGTAAGCACAGATATGTCAAAAAGTAAAATAAGGAGAATATTAGAACACTAAATCTTCAAGGGCTCCACATAAGATGCAAATCACTGGTAGAGCCTCACAAACTGAACAGCCAGGTAGAGTTTTCCAAACAAAAACAGAAAATTACACACTGTTCTGGAACAAGCTTATGCACCAAGTACAGACTAGTACCAACATAATGGAAAGGGAAAAAATTGAGAACAAAAGCATCTGATTAAGATTCAAAGCACTCCTCATGCAACAAACATGGTGGAATGTACGACAGCCACTAAAACTCATTTGTGTTTACAGAGGAAGTGACCGCTGACTGTCACAGGATCCAGCTAAATGCCTCAAACCTACTTGATGACTCTCCTCCTAGTGACAGAGCGAAAATATAACTCTAGAGAACTACCAAAGCTTATACGGATTTCAGGCCGTCATCATGAGTAAATGATTTTCAATTGAGTTCAATTACTCCAACTAAAAATACGAAATATTAAAAATAGTAAACTTCAAGGGGTCAAAGCTGACAAACTGCACTTGAAGCTCATAATTTGTAGTTTCATTTGAATCTGGTACCAAGTATGAAGTAGAAAGCAAAAAACAGCTAATAATGTGTCAGTTTATATCTGCATTGAATTTTTCCACTCTACACACAGAGGGACTCAAGATTCACTCTTAAAAAACCCTCCTGCATCCACCAATTCCCACAAGTTTCACTGTAATGCAAAAAACTTCCTCTAGTTTGACTGTAATATAAACCCTCCTCTTTGTTAACCCATCCTACTTGCTGCTTTGTCTCCACCGAAACACAAGCCCATGAGCACTGGGGAAAATACAGCACATGATTTAATCCAATGAAAGTGCAAATAACCAGCATGGCCATTCATCCAATCACAGCACTGAAGTCCAGCAGGAGTTTTCATCCAATGAGAACGTAGAAGAGGCACACATACTGCTCTAGGACTTACATCAAGGAGACGAGATCCTTCTTTCCATATAGTGCTAAAGAATGAACAGCACAAAAAGAACACACTTGAGTCTCAGTTATTTCACTGGCGTGTTGTCGCATTCTGTCTCTCCCAAGCAGGGAGAGAACAAGGTTAGGATGAACAATAAATATATCTCCTTAGCACATCTATATACATATGCATTCATAATATTTGGGTGTATTTGTCTATATCAGTCAGCAGTGGGCACTTCACATAAGTGTGCAGCTCTTAGCACGGTCCTTCCTTATGGCAGGCATGTCGTCCAGGTGCTCAGTCCGAGCGGACAGGTGCGACACCCTTTTCAGCCCATGGCGGGAGTCGCTACGCTTCAGCTGAGGTCGGGTTACGCGGCTAATGGAGGCTAGAGTGGTGATGTGGAACACGTCCCGTACGCTGTTCTCGGAAACCTTGGAGGTGCACTCTGCATATGCGACTGCGCCCATCTGCCTGGCAAGGGTGCTGCCCTGTAAGACACACAAGGAAGGGTACATGACACAGCACAACACTGGCACAACATTCTGGCCTTCACCCCACTTGCAACTAATCTCTCACCTGTAATGAGCACCCCACCGTCAACTGTCAGAAAAAAAGAGTTCATGTCTCTATACCGCAACTGCAATCAGTGCTTTATGGAATGCTTGAGAGCTGATGTAGTTACTGTATCACCACATTACTGTATTATCAGTAGATTTGTGAAGTGTTAGCATTAGGCCTATATGCAAAAACGTGGATGAATATGCATATGTGACCCGCCGTGTTAAAACGTACCCCTGAACGGGCAATCATGCATTTGAGAATAACGCGATTTCAATGTTCCGCTCGCCGCCTGGACTGGGTGTACTTTCGTCTTTGGAAAACTGCTTCTGATCCACGGGATTTAGCTCCATATATGTCACACGGAATCCCCTCAGTGTCTCGATAAATTTCCATTTCAATACTGCTGAAAATTGGCTATTATTCAGTGGCCGAGCTAGGACTGGGAATTGGGGGGGGGGGGGGGGGCACAGACATGTCCCAACAATTAGTCCTGGCTAGTTATCAATCATTTTCCTTTATTGATGTGTTTTCCGATTATCAGAATTGACAACTGAAGACACGGTTTCTCTCCATATGCAATTTAATCATGCAATGAAATCATGGGCTAAATTCAGTACGGAAAAATAATGCTCTGTGTTGATTGAACTGGTCCACGTTCCAATGAAATATCGCCTTTCACTCTTGGGATTGCACAGGTTGATTTAAAAAACAAAGTGGTACTTGAGAATTAAATGGGCTATAAAAAGCGTGCGGCTTGAGCTATTTGTGTGAGTGTTGACAGGTCGACAATTTTGAATAACGTTAATTAAAATACAGCAAATACGCGTCCAGATGAATTTCTGGAAGAGGAAGGTCTACTGTATAAAAAATAAGGTCACACTTTAGATGTGTATTAGATTATTTAGATTAGAATTTTCAAAATTCAGTTTAATCTTATTTTTGGTCACACTTTACATGAAGTGTTGCTCATAAAGGCTTTATACAGCATGTATAATGCCTTCATAAATGAGACATAATGTCTTCATAAATCATGCAGAAGCAAATGTCATGCTTTTTAAAAAGTGAAATAATCCTTTTTCAGCATGCGATGCCAGATGTGACAATGAAAATGTCACTTAGCTGACAATGTCACCCTTAATGACATTTAGCCACTAGCCAAGTGACATTGTCAGTTAAATCACATTTGGCATCAGATCCTGAATAAAGATGTGTTACTTCACCCGTTACAAAGCATGACATTTGCTTACGTATGATTTATAAAGACATTATGTCTCATTAATGAAGGCATTATGCATGCTGTATAAAGCCTTTATGAGCAATACTTCATCTAAAGTGTGACCAAAAATAACATTAAACTGAATTTTGAAAATTTTGACCATGTCAGCCTTTTTTTCATGGCTGGTCACATATTCATATATATGGGTATAGTTCTCTATATATGCCAATGCGTGTAGGTCACACATAAATATGAATGTATGTATACAACGTATGTCAAAAAATATGTTTTGATTTATTTATGAATTATTGTATGCTTATGTTTTTTATTGTGGACTCTTGGAAGATCAGCTAATGAGCTAAAAGAGGTCCAAGCGAATCAATTCATTGAAACAAACCATTGTGTCCCATGGAGACCCACTTGAACTAAACTTGGTTCCATGATGGCATCACAGAGAGAGCAGCCTTTTGCAACTACTGTCTTTCTGAGAGAAGAAGTGACCAAACTTAGCAGCTACAGACAGTGATGTCACTACTGAAGAAACAAGTAGACTGATTCATTTCTGTAGCTGTGTACCTTGATCTTTGATCCTTCAAGCAAAACTAATTGCTTTCTGTTTGGAGCAGCCAGCTGGAGCCATAGTCAAAAACCTGCGGTAAACCTTCCACTCATTAAACAAGTACAATAACATTTCAGCCCACCGCAAAACAAAATGTACTGAGCCCTGCCTCCAGCAATGATGGGTTTAACATCTTAGTCCCCAAAGTAAGGAATGACTTCAGAGACTGGAGCAAAACCGACAGTTCAGCAGAAACTACAACATTGAAAATATTTTGATCGTGACTCCTGAAATGGAAATGCATTTCTCACCACTGCATGATACAGTATTTAACCCTTTCAGCGCCGTAGGCACCTAGAGTTGCCAAATGATGGATGATATCAAACTCAGATGCTGTTGAAAACCTATCATGTGGCAACTTCTTTAAAAGAGATTCCACAGGGGACACGATAGGTTTTCAACAGCTCAGGATAATTACATTCTTAATTCCTTGAAAATATATTTGGCGCTCAAAGGGTTAATAATGAAAGCCCTCCATTCGCAAGGGGGTTAAACTTCTAATCGCAACATCCCTTCGTATGGTCAGACAGGTCACAAATAAAGATCAAACACTTCTCTTTCAAACATGAAATGCAGGGCATACTGGCTATTCTAAGAGGAAGGCCTAAGTTCTCTTTCGATAAAATCAAAATTTACGCCTCCCGCAGTGATTTTTTTTTTTTTTTTAGAACTATCCAACAATGCCTGGGGTGGCTCATGATTACAGAATACTTGCTTCCATGTATAATACTATTACTTATGAATCGGAAGGTTCACAAATGGTCTATTCAATCATCTGAAACTAATAAAAGTCTTACTTATTGTGCAATTTGTTACGTTCGCAGAAGGACACCAGTCTTGAATCCAATGAATGAGATTTATTAACATAAGGACAAACAAACACAGCACATGGGCCAACAAAAATAGTACAACTGAACAGAACAATTCTGGGGAAGAGGGCAGCTCAGGGCCAACGAAAAAAGAAATACACTTAAAAAACTGAAAAATAATAACTGAAAAAACTGCAGGTTTAAGGGGGCACAATGCCAACAAAAAACTACACTCAAAGAGCTGAACTATAGGGTAGTATGAACGTGATACAATGACAGAGCATTAAATACATGGCATGATAGGCAAGGAATTAACAAGAAACATCCAGCATGAAAACCAACTGCCAACTGGAATGCCTCCACGGAATATAAAGGGACAAGGCTTGATCAGAAAACGAGGAACACCTGGGCAGACCAGGGAGGGAACAAAGCATGAGCACGAGGCATTGGACAAGGCTTAATGACATAACAAGCACATTAAGAAAATGGGCGTGCTCAGCTAAGTGCCAATGAAGTATGTAGATTGAAAGAAGTGTGAAAAAGTTAAGCAGCAAAACAACGCAAGATCTGAAATAATATCAAAGCAGGAAATCATGACAATTAATGCCCTGCCTAAATTAATAATATTAGTCTAAGAAAAAAACCTCCAGTGAATGTTAGTAGCTGTTAGTAACTAAAAACAGTTAATTGACACTAAGCTTAGAAAGACTCAAAGCCAGGACAGTGCCGCAGCCAGCCGATAGCAAAGAACCAGTGCATGCACAAGAGAAAACAAGACGTGAACTGGAATGCAGACATGAGGAGGATTCCATTTGGCAGTACGGGGACAAAAACCTGGGACAGACACAAGGCTGACAGAAAATAACACAATTTAGAATTTTTACAATCAGGTTGACTTACTGAGTAAGCTGGGTCCCAGCACCGAGTAAAATTCGGAAACCTTTCAAATCAGGATCATGGAATGAAAATAAAATGTTTTCAATTCCAATAGAATCTTCTTGGTGCTGAAAAACAGAGCTAAAAAGCACTTGCTACTAGCAAGCGATCTTTTAAAATTGTAATTAAGTCCCCCTGCTACCTGACAGGTAGGTCGAGGACCTGTTAATTTAGGCCACGTCCATCCATCTGTCCGACCGTAGATCCATCAGTCAGTACATGTGTCCCCTGCGGGGAGACTTTTCTAGTCTCTGTCCATCTTGTCATTAGTGATGTTGTGTTTTCTGCGTAATCTCACCTCATTATCCCCCGCCGCGCAATTAGCGCGAAGCGGGGGATATAGCATTGGGCACCGTCCGTCCGTCCGTATGGACACATAAAATTGAGGCGCGGGGGGATATTGCCATGTTAGTGGCAAACACTTGTTCACACTCAATCTGAACCCAGCAGGAGGAACAGCTGCAGCGTTGCTTTATGAAATATTCAAACACTTATCTGCCTCAATAAAACAGGAGTAGAAACACAATAATTATGAGTGCACTGGATCAGTCATGCCACAGGTCTGAGTTAGTGAGCTAGAACAGAATACCTCTGGTGACAATGAGCTGATCAAATCCAGATGCCAACACTAACGAGCAGCAGCTCAATTTTTCAATCATTTTTGATCCTGTGAGGTATGACATCACATATGTGTACTTATGAGGTTCTTAACAGGGTCGTCTACACTGTAAACCCAGATAGTGTGGCAAACTTAAATGTTTTTAAAAACCCATTACCTCAAAAAAATTATCTTAGCCAACTTAATTGCATTGTGTGGACGGTACTTAAAGAACATAAGGCAAAAGTTATTCTTACTATGTTTTAAGGGCTGTGAACAGAAGATCGCTAAGTTGGCTTTCACAGTTTTTTTGAGGCAATCGGTTTCCACAAAACAATTGAGTGCACCGAACTGCCTGGGGTTTATCGTGTATTACAGAGTTGGCAATCACAACTGGTGATTGGAAACAAGGGAGTTCTAGAACACTAACTAAAGATCTTTTCACATTGAGTCAGAAATAGTTTGGACCATTGACCACTTCTCAGATAGCAAAAGACATTAATTTAATGTTGGATTTTGGTCAGATTGGTTATTTTTGGTTGAGGTTGAGAAATCTATGTTGATTCAATGTTCAATTGCAGTTACCATTTCAATGTTTGAAAAACTGTTGTTAAATCAATGTAATATCGATGATGATGGCTAGATAATTCTCTACGGTGCTTCCTCCACCTAAGCCAGGCAGGAAACCTTAAAAGATCAAAAGAAAAGGTGTGTGCTAAAATGTACAAAAGATGTACAAAAGTGTAATTTCTTTTGAATCTTTAATAAATAACTAAATTAATTATGGTCTGTTTTATTGTTTTTTTTTGTTTTGTTAATAGAGCATGCAGTAAAGCAGCTGTTCTCAACCTTGGTTTCATAATAAATGGAAATAGCCAATCTACAAGCTCACAAGACATTTTCGAATATTCACCAATGAAATCATTATAATCAAGTATGGGGTCCCCCAAAGCATGTCCCGGTAAAGTGGAGTCTTTGTATAAAAAAGTTGAGAACCACTGCAGTATCGCATACTTAATGGACCATTTCAGCATCTTAACCTTTGTCTGTATGTTTTTAATACGCCTCAATACGCCTTAAAAAAATAATCATTTCACTTTATTTGGTATTTTAAAGTTCTGTGGTGGTTGCTCCAATCTTGTCTATTAGTGACATGACTGCCATTCAGGCAAATGGCAGTGACATCACTGACTAGTAGACTACTTTGGCATGCTCCTTGTTGAACTATACCATAAACAGAGTAATAAAGTGATTCTTTTTTAATGAGGCATATTAAAAACACACAGAGGAGGGCTGAAAAGTGTTGAAATGGCCCTTTAATAATGACATTGTTTCAATGTATAATGCAATGCATGTATAGAGTTGAATCAGTGTTGATGCAATTCTACATTCTTTCAAAGTTGATCATGTCATAGTTGAATCGAGGTTGATTCATTGTTAGAACTGATTGGAATTCAAAGTTATTTCCATGTTGATCATAGCAAGCACTTTAAATGTTTTTTTTTCAATATCTGACATCAGTATTGATTGAAATCTTCAGCCTGACAGTATCACAATGTTGATTCAATCACTTTTTGCTATCTGGGTTAACCTTTACCTCAGCAACATAGTTAAAATCCCTGCAGGGTCGGTTTGCATTCACTGTTGGTTTGAACTTGAGGATTGTGGTGGTTGACACTCCTGATTTACCAAGTACAGAGTTCAACTGTCAGGAGGGTCTTTGTTGTTTGCCATGGTCAATCAGTAAAACCTCTCATTATGCTCAAACATTGAATTTAACTCTATTCCTAGTGTTGCCATTGTTGATGTAGAGGTAATCTCTGAAACCCAGTTCACTAATGGAAGCAGTGACAACCCTAGAGTAATCAACAGGTCAAGTACTTCATTTTCTGTTAACCAAATTACTCTATTATGCTATTTATATGACTGTTATTTACATCAGTTGTGCGAGTAATGTCTCTGTTGTCATTTTGCAGTTTCCTGAAATGTTAGGAATTTGTGATCTGTCTGTCATCCCCTAATTCAAGAATAACTGAAAAGTATTTCATTTTGCCCTTGCCAATTTGCCCAATCATTAAAATGCCATATCAACATTATAAAAGTGTACTAATATCTGATTGGCCAGTCTGGGCATAAAAAAATGAATGCATAGCAGGGAGAGTGGTTACTTTGATATAATTTTGCTTTGCGACGACCTGGTACCTTGGACATAGAAGCTAGCTGCACATTTAAACTGAAAACATGTTAGTGGACTAATCTAAAGTACATAGAGTTTGATTTCTGCATCAAAATTACCATTAGACTTTAGCCGATGGAACTACAGTGATGCTAATGTCTAGGTTGGCCTCCGAAAAAAGTCTCCCCTTGGGCCATCAACACAGCAGCAGTTGGTGACCAATCAACATGCCTTCCCCCTACCCCCATCAAAGCAGGCTACAACCAGGCCTGCCTAAGAATAAAATAAGATTTAAAAAAGGTAACTTGGTAACACTTTATATTGAGTACACATTATTAAGCATTAGTTAAGCATTAATAAATTTAAAGTTTGAAAATGCGATAATTAAGCATGTTATTGATGAGCTTACTAATGAAGAGAAAAAACTAACTGATTATAAGCTACTTACCAACGAGTATTCATGTTAAAAACATGATTTATAAATTATGAATTCAGTATTTACCAATCCATAACTAACATTCTTATTAATGATGAGTTGAGTAAGACATTTACAACTGTTTATAAACTACATACTAATGAGTATTAAGATGACAACAATGCTTTATACATGATGAATTCAGTTGTTATCAATGCATAACTAACACTTAGTAATGTGTACTCATTATAAAGTGTTACCGGTAACTTAAAAGGGGGAAGGAAAATTTCCAAAAGAAGGAGCAAATCTGATAGCTGCTCTCTGCTCATTGAGTGAGAAGGATGCTGTTGACTGGAGAGGCACAATATTGAAGGTTACCTCCTGTAATCAGGACAGCAAGCCAGCCTGTCTGATCTTAATCAGAGCTGTCATATTGTCTTTGTGTGAAAGGAATAAATTGGAAAAATTAGCAGATCCTTTTGCCACAGTAATTCTAAAAATTTGTCACACAGCAAGCAAGTAATGTACATTGGTTCTTAGATGTTTTGACCAAACAAAATGAGTGCACACTCTATAATCTGATTGGACAATGACTGCATGTTCTAATTAATTTCATAATGTTCAATTACATAGTTAAAACTGAACTGAATGGATTCTGAATGTCAAAAAGAAAACACAAATACAAACACTTCACAGAAACGATCACAAGAATGCATGTACAGAGACTTGCATACACTAATTAATTAAGACTCGCTCATTTCAAATGAATTCATTTCAAAGTTAGGTTGCATCACTTGATAATATTTCATCACCTAGCAATATTTCAAAAGGCTACATAAAAAAAAATTTAAAAAAATCAGCAGTCCTGCATGGTAAAATATTGATAACAGCACACTATTAATAGATGTATTATTACTGGTGAGACTACATTAATAAACATTTTACAAATGTGTTATTGAGAAGGTCAGGTTTGCCTTCCTGAGGAAATTACACAAAGCAGTTATATGTTGTTATAGTTGGATTTAGATATAAAGCGGGTATGTGGAGTAATAGAGTAGTTATAAGTTCTGTTGAAATCTGTTGACATAGATTGATTAAATGAGATTTCACAGACTTGAAAAACCCCTTACTTCTGCAAGTGCCCAATTTTTCACGTGTATTTATCTTGAAAAAAACTGAAATACAGACTTTTTCTTGCCCATCAGAAGCACATTTATTTTCTTGTTTGCTTTTGCATTTATTATGTATTCATTGCACAGTAATCGGCACTGCTCTCTTTTACAGCCATAAAATGAAATGTGATAAGGTCTCAAGGCTTCATTTGTCAAATACTACATTCGTGCCATCAGTTTTAAATGAAGCTTTCACTGTGTATGAATACCTCAGCATAAAAATGAATGTGTGCATGAAGTTGAAAATAATAATACTGAGATGTACTGCATTTTACACGTGAATAGGTGTATAATAGATGGCTATTGAGAACATTAATAAATGTTCTATAAATGATTGTTTGTGGGGTAAATAATGAATATATTCTGTTTAGATCAATACTCCACACTCAATGTACATTTGCTGGGACATGTAATGAGTGAGAAACAGCAAAATAGATAAGCGTTCAATATTGATTTTTGATCTCAGTTCAGACAAGCCCCACTGCTAGCAGGATTGTGCTCGTTACTACTTAATACGGTAAGAATTCCACATGAGGCTTGTTGAAAACAAATCGCTTGTGGCCGCTTCAGTTCTGATTGTGATCCAGTGGAGAACCTTTTCAAATGCAACGGCACACCAAGTCCTATAAGTGCCAGAACAATAGCCTCCATATTGTGTAATGAATTTCTGCAGAAACTGAAGAGGCTGAGAGAAACTGTCCTTAACTGGCTTGTTTTGCAGGTGGCAAGCTTGCTAATGGTGTGTAAACACCCTTTAGTTTTTGAAGCTTTTGGAGGAGGAAAAAAGCTGCCCGGCAGCCAAAATGAAGATCCAAAAAGCTGATTAAAATTCATGAATTGAGAGAGCGGCTGTTCTCCCCGAAGATTATGGACACTGAAACACAGCCCACTTTTCTGTTCATTTATTACTAATTTTCTGTTGGTTTGTAACAAAAGTTGCCTAAATACAAATAAAATTTGCTTATGTGAGGAATTTGTCTCTTTTCATATCCTGGCCATTCCCCAGGGACAATGTTATGGTGAGCTGCGTTCGAAGCAAATGGCTAGCGGCTAGCGTCACAAGAAATAAAGAAGCACAGGACGTGCATGAACACACCATATTTAACCCACTGTTTTCAATAATTAATCATCAAACTAAATTATTAATAATACACAGCCCAGTTGTAGGCTTTGTTTTTCATTTAGACGGGAAACTAGTCCAGGAAAAGTTTGCAGATACATGTAATTGCTGACATTATATCCTAGACAGATGACAGGTATAGTCTGCTCTTAAGCCCACAGGAACATGGCCATCCCCACCTGCAGGAACCTGGATAAAAGGGATAAGGCTCCCGTGACATCAATTAGCATTTCTGTCCTTGTTGCAGACCTGGGAACCAAGGATAGAGAGGATGCTAAACAACTTCAAAGCAGCAAAAAGAAATTAAACATACTGCATAAGATTAGTGACTAAAGCTTAAATAAATTGTTTATTTATTGAAATTAGAAGGGAATTTAAAGCAAGCAGTCTTTATTTTTTAATTTACATGAATGTTTCTTACCAAAGAAAGTGAAAAAGACAGCTTCCTACGGCAACACGGCACTGCATTTCCTGGATTTTGCAGTTTCATAGAATTGCCTTCAGTTGACTGAACATGCATGATTATACTGTATTTATACTCAATTAATAGGCCAGATGTGCAGACCTCCTCTTGTTCCAATTTCAGGTTGAATGTATATTTGCTCATAAAAAAGTTTCATAGTTATTACAGATACTATGTACACATAAATGCGAGCTTAAAGCTTGTCCTTGCGCTCTACCATGGAGCCATCACAAACCTCATGTGTCCTCAATAAGCAAGTTCGATATTACGATTTACGCATGCTCGATCTCTTTCGGAGCACTTCCAGGGCAGGGTTCAGTGTGACCAAAACAGAGGCTTTGCCATAGAGTAAGTGCTTGTTTCCATATCTCAAAGGGTGCTTGTGAATTATTAATTATCGTGTTACTGAAGATATGGGAGATTAATTTATCATAACAGATGCCCATACCCCCCACCACTTTCCCCATGTGGTCTTGGATCAAAAAACACTCTGAATGTGATCAGACGTCATTAAACAAATTCAGTCAGTGCCTTTTGTGATATGGAAACAAGCATTTACCTCGCACCAACACAAAGCGAGAGATGCAGAGCGATTCATAATCAGGTGATGCAGTTTGTGGGTTTCATTATCTGATCGGTGGCCTCTTTCAAAATATTCACTTCTTTGCGGTGAAGACAAGAGGGACAAGCTCATCCTTTCGTCCACTCGCTTTCAGATTCCTTTTACCAGTAGCGTGCCGTCAGATGTCAGGAAGGCCTTCAGTAACATCACACTTTCACGCATAATTGCTTTTAAACTGTTTGCGATCAAGTTTGCCTGATTAACAATCAAACAATTTATTAACTGAACAACGACCACCAATGCATAACACGTAATGATAAAGAAATGCTAATGACAAAGAGATTGCCTATTGGCTATGTTGATATAATTGATGTGACTTCGCAAAGATGACAATCTGCAAAAAATCAGAAACAATTGCGGACTTCGCAGCAATTACTTTCACCATCACTCAGCTGTGCATCGTATAACAACGCACTTAGCTGTCCCACCCTTCAGACTATAAAATGGATTCTCATGGCTAATTGCTCAATGAGCCTTGCAAACTTATTTACACAAATCTATGCTGTTTCACATGCTACAAGAGCGCAGAAATTATGCAGACATATTGATATTTTTCGTAGTCATTACTGTGCGGAAGAAAACGCAATATTTTGTAGTGCAACAACAATGTGGAACAATGCTTTCAAAAATAAGTAAGACTTTTGTCAGTTCTACCAATCAGTCTGAGCAACTGTTGCTAATCGGGTGAGCTAAACTGCAAGAGGTGTAGGCAGGGGCGGTTCTAGGATGGTAGGAGATCCGGGGCTTAGCCCAGAGGGAGGTAAAAAGAGTGTGTGTGAGCTGCGAGACAGAAACCCTCAACTTACCACCAAATTAAAGCGGACAAAAGACACTAGAGAACACTTGTAAATTCACACCCTTTAATGAAGGGGAAAAAATTCTAAAATCACTCAAGATGCAGTCAGCGGCTAGTTGAAGTCTCTTCAGAATTTTTTTTCTGCAGGTCGGTTGGTACCATTACATCAGCCAATCACAGCTCTGGTACAGGCTGTGGTACCATTGCACATGCCAACAGCCAATCACAGCACGGCTGTACTCATGCATCAGAGAGAATGGCAACGCATTCAATCTTTTCTCTGTCAGCTGATTTGTGTACGCGGCAGATTTGTAAATGCCCGTCTAACAACCCCGATTAAAGTGCTCCACAATACACTAAATAGCAAGTTAATTAGGTCTGCTGCAGAAGTCCAACAGTCTATTTTTTAGAACTTGGCTTCGGGGGACTAATATTGCGGATCAGAGAGCAAATTTTGTGATATGAGAAAGTGAGGACGATGAGCGACGTTATTAGCCCAAAAACACAGACTGCTTTGTGACCGTAGACTTTGTGACGCGGGTTCCTAGTTGAGGTATTGCGCTGATAAGCATATGATCGTCACAGGAGTATATTGGGGAAGCGTAGTTAGTTTCTGAACCAGTAATTTGAACATCTGCTGCGATCAACGAAATACTATTCAACTGACTGCCGGCTAATTATTGGAACCTCTAAGAAAATAGATTTTAAATCTAAGAACTGCAGCTTTTCTCATCTTTATCGTACTCTAATGAAAATAAATCACCTTGCACCCGGACCACAAACTAAATACAGTATATGCTGCATGAATAATCATGTACATGCAGGACTTCAGACCAGAGTGGAAGAGTGCATCCGATCTGTAATCCATTAGGATAGAAGGTTAGTGATTGATGTTGATACGAGCTAGCCAAATAAAACCATTTGCCACTGAATGCATGCATGTGTGAAGGTGAAGATTTGGTTTCTTCCACTTGCACCCTTTTTCTGTATTATTTTTATTCTGAAATGTCATGCTGTTGGGAGGGTGCTGACCCCTAGGGGATACACAGATAGAACTGCGTGGCTCTCCTCACAGTTCGGAGGATAAGAGCCACGGTAAGTCGCGTGTAAAACCTGCTCCTGCAAACGTATTTTAGAGTTCCAATATTGAATGTTCAAAGTCAATACTAATTGCCCAGAAGCGTTCTACATGCTTCCTTTGTGTAAATTGTGTATTTTCTGTAAATATTTTTGCACATTTAAAGCTATGTTTTATTGAAGTTGAGAATAACACGTTTGAATTGCTAACACTTAATCTCCTTCTCATATTGGCATACCGTGTCGTGATCCATGCCACTTTGCTACGGAAATCCCATCGTATTGTCATTTATGCCAGGCTAATAAACTGACAAACTGGTCCCATGTCTCCTGCCACTCATTGAGGGAAACGCACAACGCAGACGACTGGAAGGGTGGTTACACATGCACGGCTCGTATCAACATCAACCTCTTATCTTCTATCTTAGATTGGATGCTCCCTTCCACTCTGATCTGAAGTCCCGTATGATGAGGATTATTCACGCAGCATGTATGAAATCAGTAACTGCTTGGTCAAGGTGCAAAATTGTTTATTTATTTTTAGAGTATGATAAATATGATAAAAGCTGCAGTTATAGACTTATACTAGTCTATTTTCTTTGGGGTCCTGATAATTGGCCAGCGATCAGTTGAACAGTATTTTGCTAGCTGATGTCGCAGTGGATAGCCAAGGTGAGAAAAAGTTCACGGTTCTCTTAGATGCAAATGCCATTAGGTATTAATTTTATCGACAATGGAAGGCTTATGTCTAATAAATGCACGTTACCTTTATCGTTTTATGTTTTTCTCAGATCCTTTTTTTTGGTTGCGCTACTAGCTAGGTCCTAAATGTCACATTTCAGGTATCATGAACTTTGTGGGTGCAAACATAGACATACGGATGGAAGAGGGAGGCTTTTATGAGAACGAAACAGACATAAGCATCCCCGTAACTATGGTAACTTACTAATGCACGCCTCGAATAACATAGTACTTTATAGGCTAACGACTCAATGGTTGCAAGAGCTCCAAGTTCATACTCGTCTTATTTTTTAACTGTAAGAAAAGACCCCGGGCTAAAGAAAAAAATACCCCAGGCTAAAGCCCAGTAGCCATGGCCCTAAACACGCCCCTGGGTGTAGGTAATTCAGCAGTGAAAGGTGAGGTTATTGCTGGTGCTGTGTTTCTGCAACTGACAGCCACTGCCTTTTACGGAGAGAGTCTTTCAATGAACTTACACTCCACAACCTAATATCAGCGATCAACAACTCTTCTTCAGCCATTATGAAACTCAACCAACAAACAAAAAAAAACAAGTATAATTATCTATTGACAAAGTACTTGCAGCGTTACGCTATGCACACAAAACCACCGCGCAGGTATCGCGAAAGCGAGTTTTTGCTCATTTTGACGCGGTGACCTGTCACGTGATACACTCAATGGATGCCTCTGTGGCTAATATCGAACTCGCTTATTGGCTCCTTCCCTGTCCCAGCAGTCGACATGAGTTTTTGCAGCTTTTCTCCTTGAATTGATTTACCTTGTATTACTCATCTCCCCTTTTGCTCCCAAGTGTTTTCATTTGTAGGCCTTGCCCCTTTTGTGAATGTCCCGTCTATATAAGTTCATTGTGGTTTCAATATGGTTGCTGGACTGGCATTCTTTGTACCCTACTAATCCATCCATTCGGTTTGTGTGCTCTTGCATTGAGTGAAGCTCTTCTTAAGCTCTCCTTGTTTTTGGTAAACAATACATAAAGATGAAATTATTTCTTGAAGTCTTATTAATGTTAATAAGCTCCCAACCCTTTATGTGGGCCTCCAAGATTGAGGCTGCGTTTTTGTTAACCCCCTGCTCCAGCTTGTTCCTCTGAGTCAGTTTATTGGGAACACTTCCAAAGCATTCATTGGTCTCCATGGTTGGGATTGTGTTCCTGCTGAACCCCCCCTGCAAAAATTTGTTCAAGAATTGTAACAATTCAAGAACAATTCAAGAACTGTTCTTGAACTGTTCTTGAACTATTCCTGATGGGAATTCTTGAACTTGAAATTCTTGAACAGTTCTTGATTTGTTCTTGAACAGTTCTTAAGAAGAACTTCGAGAACAGTAAAATTCTTGATTTGTTCTTGAACGATTCTTAAGAAGAACCTCAAGAACAGTAAAATTCTTGATTTGTTCTTGAACCGTGCTCATATTAAATGAATTGAATAATAAATTCTGGTGAAGTCAATGAACAATTTAATTTGACAGCATACTTTTATGATGACAAAATGTAGTATTTGTAGAAATATAAGTGTGGCCGGGTGAACAAGGGGTATAGAGTGTTTAAAAAAAAAAACAAAAAAACAAAAAAAAAAGGTTTTATTAGTGTTCTGTTATCCCTAGGGAGGTTCATGGTATTAAAGGAATTCCCTTTCTGAAACAACAGTTACGTCTACAGAAGTAGACCAGATGCACTCAAAGCCCGTTATGGAAAAGGACTATAAAGGTGCTCAACAGCATGGACAGTCAATGCAGAGAAAAGCGCACCTTACCGAAAAAAAAGCTCAGCTTTTGCTTTTTTACCGGAATAGTCCTCGATATCTTTTTTCGGTACGGTGTGCTTTTCTCTGCAGTTACATATCGCATATTCCTTCCATTAAAATGTGTGTTAATTAAGAAGAGCATAGGTTCTGATCACGCGAGACTGCTGAATGTTCGTTAATAGATTTAGATATGGAAGAAGAACTGGAAAAGCTGAGTGACACTGTGGTTTGAATTTCTGGGCGGCCTCGGGTAAAATATCCCGTAAATATCGATAAAACACAGAAATAATTACCATCGTTTGTAGACGCAAGTGTGATGAAGTTGTCAGGCTAGGATAGCGAGTGATGATTTTTCTGTTCTTGCCGATTGCAACAGATTTGTTAAAAACGGTTTGGCTGCGTGAAATCTCTGCCCTGCTAAGGAACAAGCTACACTGCAGTTCGACGTAAGTGGGGAAAAAATATGCACTTTTTGAACGAATCCAATTGTAATGGTGTCCGTTGAATATATTTTTACTTAATTACTAAGAAAAACGGAAAGAAGAAAGGATATTTTTTGTTACTTTATCTGTGATTTTAGCAAAATCCTCAAAATAACAAAGTTAATGCTGTTTATTTCCTTATATGTAGCCGGGGAATAAAAAGATCCACTATAAATTTTTATTCTGCGTCCGGTCTCATCAGTGGTTGATCTGGCCACATAAGTTAAGTAGAACTTTCAATGCCACCATATCAGTTTGCTTGTTATGAACAAGGGAAATGGGTCTGAAGTTGTTGTATTAAAAAGCAATCATCGATTGCAAGTACATTAAAATGTATTACCCTATTAAAGCAACTTTAAAAAAAAAAAGACATCAGCATCTACGCAAAATAACGGAAGAAAACTGTACTTGCTGAATATGATGATTTATCACTGACGGCTAATTCCCTTGCGAAAATTTCAAGAACTGTTCATGAAGAATTCTTTAAGTGTTCTTGAATTTTGTTCTTGAATTATTCTTGTAGTGTTCTTGAAGAGTAAGTGAGACTCGTGTTCTTGAACACTT
The DNA here is from genome assembly GCA_029721435.1 of Gymnothorax reevesii. Classification (NCBI taxonomy): domain Eukaryota; kingdom Metazoa; phylum Chordata; class Actinopteri; order Anguilliformes; family Muraenidae; genus Gymnothorax; species Gymnothorax reevesii. The sequence goes on along the minus strand of CM056584.1, from coordinate 30,642,562 downwards.
AGTTCATGAAGAGAATGTTCATGAACAGTCAATTCTTGAAGTCCAGTGTTCAAGAATAAGTCTCACTTACTCTTCAAGAAGACTTCAAGAATAATTCAGGAGCACTTCAAGAATAATTCAAGCACAAAATTCAAGAACACTTCAAGAATTCTTCAAGAACAGTTCTTGAAATTTTTGCAGGGGCTGTCAGTTCTTCAGTCAAGCAGTCCTGCTTGGGAGAAGGGGATTCATCACCTGACTACTGCCCCAGGACGGCCACCAGCCTGGGTGCAGACATGTCTACTCTGTCCAGTTATTACCAATTTAGCTGGACTGTCCCCTCCACTGTTCTGAGCTACTGCCTTTCCCTACTGTTACCATATTTGATACAAGGCAGAATCTGAACTCCTGCGCTGACGAAAATCCAGTTCACATGTTTTATTGGAGTCCAAGGTCAGACAATCCAATTCGGTAACAAAAGAAAGGCAAAATACAGTACAAAGATGAAAATCCAAAATTTGTAAGAGTGTTCAGTCCAAGAGCAAATAAACTAGGAAGTCAGTGCGCCAAATCCAAAATGATGGAGAAAATCAAAACTAAAAATCCAAAGTGCAAATCAAACACGGGTTTATCAGAACAATCACATTGAGCAGGACTGAAATCATAAAACCAGGAATAAACCAAATCATAACCAAAAGAACTCAGGAATTTAGAAATGCTTGTAAAGAAAACACTTGAAATGCTTTAAAAACTCTCACTGGACTAATGAAGACTGGGGGAATGCAAAGGGAAGGAAAGGGACTGATTACATGGGGTATAGGTGTGGGATGCTGTGGAGCATGCAGGGAGATGTACCTACAAACAGGGAAACAAACAATCAAACAGCGAACGAGGAGCGGCGCAAGTGAGGCAGTGAAAACTGAAGATACGCAGCTGTTGGCAGATGTGGGGAAAAGACTAGACTAATACAGGGAACTGCTTAAATAAATAAATAGAACATGAAAAATAATTAATACTTTTATAAAAATACAAATAAACTTCACTAAACTATATCAGATCCTGACAGTATTCCTGTTGATAAAAACTCCCTTGTGGATTGTACTGTAAATCTGTGCCTGGTTCCTTGTCTGGATTTATAACAGTATCCAAACAAGCATTAACACCACCTCAACTACTTCCCAACCCAAACGTCTTATCTCATGAAAGGGATAAAGATATTGAGCTCAGTCTTGTTTATGATTTTCTACTGTATTCCTCATTAAACTCTACTTACGTGGTCTCTGAATAATCTACATTTTTCTACTGGTGTATTCATACTGCCATTACTATGCAGAAAGCAGCAAATGCAGAATTCAGACAAAAGAAAAAAAATACAAATCAAATGTACAAAAAGAACCCATGCTAGTATGGCAAATAAGAGTCCTGTGGAAAAAGCCAATTAATACCATTATCGAAAATAAGCATTCAATCACATCTTTAACTGAAATGGCAGCCCTTCCATAAATAATACAAATATACTCTACATAAAATTTGGGGTTATCGAAGCAATATTGTGGTGAAGCAAAGGATGTAAAGATTTCATTATTGGCTCAAAACTACTTGCACACTTTTTCCTGGCATATATCAGTTCATAACAGCACAAGCATTCCAGAATTTATATGGCATAGACATGTCTGGTGATGAGGATCATCAACGTATTAAAATGTCCCTGTGTCATTGAGTAAACAGTTTTTCATCATAGAACTGTATACAGTGAACTCAGTAATCATGAAATACACCTAGCTTGTTAGAGGTGCGATCAGTCTTGCCTGCTCATGAGTGACCGGTATCAGCTTTTGTTTGGACAGCTCCCTTAATGTGCTCACATCTGTCCGCATGTCCAGCTTGCAGCCCACTAGGACCACCTTAGCATTCGGGCAGAACTCCTGGGTCTCGCCTTGCCACTGCCGAGGACATACCACATGCAGACAGAGAGACAGTTAGAGAGATAGTCTCGATTAATCAGAGATCAACTTCAGACCCCGAGCTTGAACTCAAAATCACAAAACTGTTAGCAGCCCTTTTCAAATTGGAAATGAGTTAACGGCCATAGTGGACTCATTAATTCTTTGCCAAACTTTGGCCAGTGGGCCAGAGGACTCAACTTTACAACTGCATAAGCCATTTTATGATGCAAATACTACAGCGAAAAAACTATTTCAAATTCTGTCAAACAACCCTCAGCATAACTATGCAGTTTCATTTGTTATTTGCACAGCATCGTTCAGATCCATCAAATTGTGTCGGTAACAATGTTCATACCACAGTAGCGATCCAGCGACCAAAACCCATTTTAGTTTTTAAACAACAAAACAAGTAAGCTAAGACAAACATCTCTATTTCTTTGACATAGATGTAGTAGCTGCACACATACTGTAAGTGCATTTTGCTATATTTAGCATTTTCTTTACTCATGATGCAGAGTTGCAGACTCTACTGTGGCCCTTCAGCTGGGACGCTTTTCAGGGTCTCATAACTCCACTATTATGCCTCGGGTGCAGTCAGCCTTCCTTGTTGAGGCAGACCTGTCCTCAAATAGAAGAAATCCAGCTCAATTTAGCCTCTGAAAGGGAGCCTGGCCTCATAGGGGGCCCTTGAAAAGTGATTTTTTGATTTCCACGCATAAAAATTTTCATATAATAGAGGCCATTTGTTGTGTTCCGTGGGTCTGTGTGTTTGGTTAGTCAATTTTAGGTTTTTATTATTTTTGTGATGTCAGTTTTTAGTCCATGTCTTAGTGTTTCACATTTCATTCCTCTCCCGTGTTACTCCAGTCCACGTCTTACCCATGTACTGTCTTTGCTTTCTCCCCGGTCGCGTCATTGTTTGTAGCAGTTTTCTGTGTTAATTGATTGTGACACTATTTCGGGTGATTTAATGGATTCTGGGTTTCAGCCTTCCTTCTGTTCTCGTTTACTAATTTCCCCTTGCTTTTCTATATTACTAACCCCTACTAACAGTTTGTTGTTTTCTAGAATTTACTAACCAAACTAACATTGTATATTAGACTAACATACTAACGAGCACCCGGGATTGTATAGCTGCACTTACTAATTGACTAATCTCTCAGCTTTCGCCCTGTTCTAGTCTCCGCCCCTTGCTTTACTATTCTCTGGTTTTGCTAAAGTTTCCTGCAGACTCTCTGCATTCTTATAATCTATCCTGACTTATTCTGTACACTTAGGCGTCCTTTTATCTAGTTTATTTATCCCGTCTTTGGGATTGTCTTGTGATCCTCGTTTGTGTGTTAATGTTTATCTGTTTTCATGTAATTGGTTTCCCTTGTGTTCCACCCCTTGTTAATTATATTAAGTTGCTGCACCTGTGTCTGTCCTCGCCCCCTGCCCTATATCTGGGAGCCGGTTCTCCACGCCTGCAGATCTGACTTCCCTTTGTCACTCCGCGCCACACTCCTTGCCCCTGTGCACTCCCTCTGGTCCCCTCAGTTCTCCTCTGTGTTCATCAGCTGCTTACCCTGCCCAGCCTGCCCTTCCTGCTGCCTCCAAGCCCCTGGTGCCCCCTGTCTCCTCCAGTGTCCCCAGTGCCTGTCTTGCCAGTCTGCCTCCACCGTCTTCTGTGCCCGTCTTCCTCGTCAGCGTTTCCGGCCCCCTGAGCTTCAGTGTTTCTGGCCCCCTGAGCTTCAGCGTTTCTGGCCCCCTGAGCTTCAGCGTTTCTGGCCCCCTGAGCTTCAGCGTTTCTGGCCCCCTGAGCTTCAGCGTTTCCGGCCCCCTGAGCTTCAGTGTTTCTGGCTCCCTGAGCTTCAGCGTCTCCTGCCCGTCCAAGTGCCCCAGCGTCTCCTGCCCGTCCAAGTGCCCCAGCGTCTCCTGCCCGTCCAAGTGCCCCAGCGTCTCCTGCCCGTCCAAGTGCCCCAGCGTCTCCTGCCCGTCCAAGTGCCCCAGCGTCTCCTGCCCGTCCAAGTGCCCCAGCGTCTCCTGCCCGTCCAAGTGCCCCAGCGTCTCCAGCCCGTCCAAGTGCCCCAGCGTCTCCTGCCCGTCCAAGTGCCCTGTGTCCTGTCTGTTCCCCTCCTGATGTTCTCCCTTACCCTTTTCCCGGCCAGCTGTGCCTTCCGAGTTGCCATCTGCCAGCTGTGCCCACAGTCTTGTCTTGTCAGTGTTTTTAGTCAAGCCAAGCCACAGCCCCAAGCCATAGCCATAGCCCCAAGCCAAGCCACAGCCACAGCCCCAAGCCATAGTTCATAGTCTTTGTCCAAGCCATAGTCACAGTCCCTAGCCATAGTCTTGTCTGCCCCCCTGTCTAGTGTTCTGGTCTGCCCTAGTCTTGAGTTTGTTTTCCTGAGTTTTCTGGTTTCAGTGCTTGGCACGGTGTTTTTGTTAGCCTTAGTGCCCCCTTTTCCCCTTGGTTTTTTCCCTGTGTTTATTTTAATAAATTATTATTTTGGATCCCCGCTTCTGGCGTCTCACTCCCCTTTTGTGTCTCCCTTTCGTTTCCAAGTTCTACAGAGTTCCCCTGTGTGCTTTCCCTCTTGTATCCGTAACACCATTATCTTGAAAATGAAAAGAGATAAATTTTGACAACAGATTCTGAAAGCCTGGACTGAAATAACTAAAATAGCCATATTCAGCCCATACCTATGAATTCTTCCAAAGATATTAGCCTCCACAATCCAAATAAATTAACCTGTGTGATTCGCTTGGGGTGTGGCCCCTGATTTTTTTAATTTTATTTATTTATTTTTTTGGGAGAGGGGCATATCTTGGAAACCGCCAGGGGTAGGAGCCTAAAATTTAGCATGTGGTCATTATGGATATAGAAGTACTCCCAAAATAAGCTTGAGCCAAATCAAGCCAAGTAAACTGGAGTTGATGAGCTGGCGACCTCTGGTTGACATCATCTGGAATGATGAATATACTTTTATATGAATATACTTTTCCTTGAATCATTTTCTTAAATTCAAGATTAAGTTTTGTGTTAGAATCTTGAATGTTTCATTAATAACAACCATAAATCTTCATAGCCTGTTTAGCTGATATTTACCTCGGGTACCAATATTAAATCCAGGCGCATGCTCACACTGACACAAACACACACGCACACACACACACACACACACACACACACACACAAACAAAACAAGCACAAAAAATAATCTCTCGGGTAATGAGAGGGTTTCCTCCCAGGACCTCATTTGTCGCAAAGGCTGAGGATAAGAAACAAAAAAGGGCAGCTTTAGGAGCACCGCTGCTCGGCTAAATGGCAGCCTTGCCTTGAGGTACATTTTTGTAGTCAGTTGCTAATGGCAGTTCTCATCCAGCTGGAATTAATAATCAAGACAGAATACGAATGACACAGTGCCTACAAGAGATAAGATAATGGTGACAATGTTTAGACACAATATTAATCTCTCCACTTGTAACCCTTTTTTGAACAAATTTTCACCCAATCTAAAGTGCATACATTTCTAGAACCACTTTGATTAAAGGCATAATCATGTTATCTTCTCAATGGTGACACTTAATAGATTGCCCTCCACTAGTCAGAATGATTGACAGTATTACTCAAATTGAGAAACAACTGTGGAAATGAGGGTTTGTCTGGCAGAGAAAGTGAGTGTTTTCCTCTGGTCCAGTGGCACTGTGAACAAGCCTCAACAACCTACAAACAACAGGTAAGGGCCAGAAGCCTGACCAACCGACACATTCTCACTCCGACTCGTCATATTGTGACACTATCTGACCAAGCGCCGATATACAAGGCAAAAGGAAGCTTTTCCTAACCTTACTTGACACTTACAGTTAGGGTTCAGGTTAAGGGTTCGGGGTTAGGGGGTGGGGTTCGTTTTAAACTGGCGTCAAATAAAGACATCAAAAGCCACCTTTTTCATCATATAATGACGCTTGGTCAGGTAGCGTCACTATATGACGCGTCGGGATGAGACTGGGCTCAACCAACTGCAGGTTCAAATTTTATGATACTGTAATCAATGATAAATATTTCATGGATTTTCTTTTCTTGGAAATATCTGTTAATTTTCCATAATTCCATTTTGGAGACACCAAATATCTTTGCCATCCTTCTTGCTGTCACATTTGGTTTCACAATTATTCTACGAATCCAATTTTCTGGGCTTTTCCCTGATCTGCAGTTGAATTCTCATTATAAAAATACTGTTCCGATTTCCAGCACAAGTGTGCACTCATGAATCCTTCATAAACTAGCTTTTTCAAGGAAGAAATCATTCATATTATTTGTCATTATAAAAACAAATGTTTTAATCTCTTGACTAGCAAGTTCCACACCATTGCTTGTTGGTGTTATATAAAAGAGCTTAATAAGTCAGATATATATTAAAGTGAGGGCTGATTGGCTATAATGCTTACAGTTCGGTGAACACAGTAGATAATTGTTAGTAAGAGGTCTTATTTTATTCCTAAAGGGTTTCTGTATAATCCTCATCCTTGCATCCCCATGTAAAAATGGTTAATCATGGTGCAGCTACTGTCTTTACGTTAAAGTAGTTTTTGTGATGTTTGCTCGAGCATGCTTGTTTTGTGGATTAAAACCTATGATCATTTTTTATTGCTGGACCTCCACCTTGGTAAGAACCTCCATATCAACATACAAATCTGTTCAATTCAATACTATCAAACCAATGGATCTGCATAGTCAGGCTGAGTGTCATTATAACACAAGGGTCATTCCAAGTGAAAGGACCAGATATTCCTTGGGAGTGTTGCTGCACCATTTTCAAATTAGTCTCAAATTTACATGCCACTAGATGGTCACAAAAGTACTTTCTATGCAAAATTGTAGGCCTGTAGCTCAAATAGTTACTGAGTTATGGGTGTCTGAAATTTTCAGAATTTGGGCTATAAATAGCCAAGAAAAGCCTCGCCAGGGTTTTTTGCATCTTTAAGTGGTTAATTCTCAGCCTCTAGACATATCAGAGAGCTGTAAGTTGGTATACCAGGCCTCTGCATGTAGCTAGTGCTCCACAAACATCCCCAGGTGTTTCCCTACACTCTGCAGGCCATGGGGGCTTGCTAAAAATGCCAAAAATGAAGAAAAACCTACTCACGAGTGGGGTTTGGGGCCTTAAAGGTACGAGAAATACTGCACAGAAGTGTTCTGATACCCCTGGGTTCCATACATTCCACTTGTGTGATAACTTAGCAAACTGGAGCTTTCTAGGTACCTCAGTTTGGAAAATATGAGCTCCTAAAGTTGGACAAGATTTTTAATTGGCTGTTTTTGGTGGCAAAAATCTCCATGTGGGACAGGTGCCAGATACCCCAACTTTTTCTAAAAGACAGTTCCATCTGTCTTCTATCACTGTACAAAAAACAGCAGGGTTATATTTGTAGTTACTGAGATATTCTTATTCAAAATGGCATGGGTGATGCCAAAATTGTTTTTTGCTTTTCAGTACTTTAAATTTGGATACAAGTATTAGTAGTCATTCCAATGACAGTATTATGTATATTTTGTTCTTTTTGAAATGTTAATTGTTAAAGATGACTACTTTCAAAAAGTATAATGCCCTTTTTGTGTCACAAGGTCTAGCTTAGAGGCATCCCTGTAGATATGTTGACACCGATTTGCAATGCATTTCTTTTTCTTTTCACTGCTTTTCTGACACGCTAAATTAGTCAGAAAGAAGTTTTTCCTTCTTTTCATTGTTTTTCTTTGTCAGCTCTGGTTGTCTTTGAATAGGATGTCTATCTTCGAACAAACAATGATGCAAAACTTTGTATGTCAGAGAGAGGGGGGAGAGAGAGATAGAGACAGACAGAGGAGAGCATGGATAGCGCCTGTGCATCAGAGTCCGTTTGCATAACTACACTAATGAGCCTACATATGTGTCTGTGTGAGCCAGTGTGTGTTCCAGCGAATGTTTTCAGTCTCGTGTGACAGTGTGCATACCTTTTTGAGCACGCTGTCCAGGGTCTCAGGGCGACTGATGTCGAAGCAGATGAGCACAGCGTCAGAGTCCGGGTACGCCAGCGGCCTCACATTATCATAGTAAGAGGACCCTGCAGAGACACAGATGCCCATCTTTACCAGCCAGATTGTCTCATTGAGACTAAAGCCTAATCTTTAACCACCAGATTTCTTCTCTGGGACTAAAACCCCATCTTTACCAGCCAGATCCTCTCTCTCGGACTAAAATCCCATTGTTACAAGCCAGATCCTCTCTCTGTGACTAAAACTTCATCTTTACCCATCAGATCCTCTCTCTGAGATGAAATCCCATCTTTACCCATCAGATCCTCTCTCTGAGACTAAAACTCCATCTTTACCCGCCAACTCATTCCCTGAGACCACTACCTACAAACTTTTGATCAGGATAATACTCTGACCAAAACTCTTACGTATTGCAACTAAGCCAAATCTACAATTCTTGCAAAGTGCCACTAATTCATACAATTCCTACATACTCGCAGACCTAAAGATATAATGGTTCAGAGGCTACTGTTCTCTTTAGACATAAAAATAAAAAACACGTGCATTCTTGTTCATTTATGAACAAATCTTTTAAAATCTACCCTGAAAATAAAAAGAACCTTTTGCTAGCAAAAAGGTACAAATGTTTTATATATTTCAGGTACTCATTAAAGCACCACTTACGTTATAAACTGTACAGTTTTGCATGCTTTTGATCATTTTTGTCCCATGTTTTTCAGCAAGTGCTCAGTATGCAACTAGCTGTGTCAGTTCAGATCAGGGCAGAGGGTGGTATAAAATATAAGCTTGGTGAGAAATTTGCATCACGCTAAAAATGGCAGAAGCATACCACATTCTGTATTGCCCTCGATACAGAGGCACATATTCAAACTAAAAGTCAAGAGATTCTGATTACATATATCATTAAAAATGTAAATGTACAGCATGCAGTATTTTAATATGAGTGAAAAACTGCCAGCTACCTCAGGGCATAAAGGCAAAATAGTAACATCACTGAGGGTGGGGCAGTTGTATTCAAGAGGGCAGGAGAGTAATGGAGGCTGAGCATAGAGTCAGAGACCAGAGTCACGCATATCTGAGCTACAGCCCAGTACTGCTCCACTTAAGTATTCCTCTCTGTAATGGGCTGGGATGGACTGAACGAGCTGCCACCTCCCTCAGCCAAGTCATCATGTCAGGTGTCATTCACACCCACCCACCGCCTGTTTTTCCTGCTCAGCTATAGTGGTTTCACTTTGACATTAGCCTAACTCAGTTGATTCAACAGCTACAAATGCTGTGGTCGGAGTGAAATCCTGCCAGATGCTAGATCTCAATAGACAGGGTTGGGAAACTATTGAGTTCGTCACCATAGCCCCTTTTCACTTCCATTCTCAAAACTATAAATGTGCATCTCATTTCCTTCCCACTGCTTGCATCTTGGGGCTTGTTTTTTTCAGCAATTTTTCCAGGTTTCTATACATCAGCAATGTCCTTTTATGACCACATCTCTCTGTAAAAATTCCTGCACAGATACAATTTGTCTTGTCAGTCAGAGAGGTTTTGGCTGTGATGACGCACAACTGTAGCACAGTAAAACAGGGATTAGGTTTTATTTCCTCCCAGACCAATGCTGTCAGTGAATGACAGCAGGGCATACTGTATCCCTTAACTATAAATGTCATGGTTTTGCCCTCGCCGGCTGAAGACAAGGAGCTGGCGGGCACTGGGACCATGTACCCAAAAAAAGTTTTAGGGACCCACACGCACAGGCTGAGTACAAAAATAGAGAATTTTAATCGAACTAGTAAAAATACAATATAAAACAGGAGCAGCGGCAAAAACAGCAACATCAGGGATCAGAATGCAGCTGCACTGCCGAGCTGGCAGTGCAGCTCTTAAATATCATACACTTCACCTCCACTTCAACGAGCAACAGGTGTGGCTCACTGAAGTGGAGGCAATGACAGCAGGAGGGGGGAGGGATTGCAGGGCAGAACCATCACAATAAAATTCTCCCCACAGGAATAATTCACCGTTTAGAAGTGGTGGCATTACAGGAAAGAGAATATGGTCCAAAAAATGACTTGGGCATCACTCTAGGCAACAGGACTGTTCAAAGCTAATTTTACCGAATTCTGATGAGAATTTATTGACTTACAGCAGTTATGAAAAAGTGAAGTTTGGCCTAGGTACTGCAACAGGAGTGGTCATAGTGTCACCAGAACAACAGGATCTCTTTTTTCTAATCTCTCAGACATTCACAGCCAAGTTGATCTGATTCCCATGAAAACTTGGAATTGCATCTGGAAATCTCGTTTTGCCAAAAGATGGCAGAACAGTGACAGAAATAGAGCCATAAAAAATCAATACAATTACTCCAATATGCACCAGGAATGTTGACAGAAAATTTTACCAGACTATCATTAAAACAGTTTCAGTTATTTTATTTGTTTTAATTGAGAAGTTTGGCCTGATAGTGGTGCTACAGGGGAGGTCATAGAGTCACCAACATCACCTCTGTGCACCGGAAACACAGAGGGTTTGACATTTTTCCATCAAAACTGTCTGAGTTATTACTCTTCCAAAAAAGAAACTATACATTGTTTTTAGCATCAATTTATTATACATGAAATGTTTTGACAAATGTGGAAAGCATATTGAAAAGAAAGTGTAATCAATAATTCAATATTTGTATAGTTTCTTTCTTGGAAGAGTATATTTCAATATGTTTTCCACATTTGTCAAAACATTTCATGTATAATAAATTGATGCTAAAAACAATGTATAGTTTCTTTTTTGGAAGAGTATATTAAATTACATCATGATTCCAATTAAAGCTGTTCATAGTATTGCAATTTATTTTTAATCAAAAGTTAGGCCAGTTTGTGGCGCTACAGCAAAGGTCATGAGCTGACCAACATCAATCGGCTGTTCTTTATGCGCCAGAAATGATCACAATCAGTGCAACAAGATTCCTATCAAAACTGTTTCAGTCATTGCATTTAGAAATGCACAGTTTGACTTGATGGTGGTGCGATGGAAAAGGTCATAGCATCGCACAGAATAATAGGATCCATCTTCTATGCGCCGGGAATAAAGTTGCCTCTGATTCCTATAAAAACTGTTCTAGTCATCTCACTAACACAAAAGATCTAGAGCAGTGGAAACGGCATCCAAGGTGAATCCATAATAACCTGAAAATTATACCCCTGCAGTGAGTTATCTTAAGATTAGCTCTGCTAACCGGTCTGACAGAATGGAAAACCAGTGGCTCTGAGCCGTCAAGGACCTTTGATTTGACAAAAAAGGAAAACCTTCAATGACATTTCAAAATATCGTCTACAGTAGTTCTACATAAAACATTTTCCTGTGAGTATGACATTGTTCCTTGAGGAAGAGAAAAATGTGTTATAAAATATAGGTGGAATTTCAGTGCACAGTAATCTTTTCTCCTCACAGCAAAAAGAAGCTGTGCTCAGGCGCATTTGACATACATATCGATCTGAGAAGGATTATTCCGACAAAGAGTGAAAGGATAAGAATTGAGCCCGTTATCAGAAAGGTGAACTGAAAAAAAAATAAAAAATACGCAGACGACTTGCCATTTATAAATGCACTTAGGCATTAAATACAAAATAGAGGCATTCAAGATTTTTAGAGATACTTCAGCTTAAAAGCTCAATAATCTAAAAATCCATTCACCATAAGCTAAAGCAAAGGTAATGAAAGTCTGCAAAGATTAAAGCGTGGTGAGTAGATAAAAAAGTTTTTCAAGCCAGAATATCAAACAGACATACTGAAACACACCCACACAATTCAGAAATGCCTACATCACTTACCTTCGCAACACACATACGTTCTTCTGCGCACACACATTGTCACACACACACAAAAACTAATGCACACTCATGCACCTAAACATTCCTACACACACACACACACACACACAGATATACACCAATCAGCTTTGACATTTGACCGCAAACAGGTGAGGAGAATAGCATTGCTTATTTTGTTACGATGGTGGGTAGGAAATATTTGGCAGCAAGTGAATATTTTGTCCTCAAAGTTGATGTGTTGGAAGCAGAAAAAATGGGGAGGCATAATGATGTGAATAACTTTGACAAGGGCCATTTTATGATGGCTTGGAGACTGGGTCAGAGCATCTCCAAAACTGATGCTCTTGTGGGGTGCTCCCAGACTGCAGTGGTCAGTACCTACTAAACGGGTCCAAGGAAAGAGAACCAATGTACTTCTGACAGGTTCATGAGAGGCTAAAGCTCATTGATCGGTGTGGGGAGCGAAACCTCGCGTGTGGGGTCCGATCCAACAGAAGAGCTACGATACCTCAAACTACTGAAAGAGTTCATGCTGGTTCTGATAGACAGGTGCCAGAACACACAGGGCACTGCAGTTATTTGCATACGGTGCTGTGTAGCCGCGGTCCAGTCAGGAGGCTCATGCTGACGCCTGTCCACCACCGAAAGTGTCATGGTTTTGGAGCTTTGAGAGCTCCTTTTGTTGCTCTCGTCCGGGACGATATCGTTTTGCTTGCCATCGGATTCCTGGGCCAGCTGGCATTAATTGGGGGCGTTACCTGGTCTCTATTTAAGCTCCTGTTCTACCTCGTTCGTGTTCCTAGAGTGTCATTTTCCCCTTGGTGCTTTAGCCGATAAGGTCTTTAGAGAGAGAGTATTGGCAGGATCTTAGCTGCATAACAGGATAAGTGTCAGTGAGTAAGGGAAGCTTTGGTTTATTTCCCTTTTCTTTTGTCTTTTTTCGAGCGCGCTTGTTGTCTACCACGGACGGCGTCAGGTCCGTTGGTAGCACGAGTCTCGCGATTTCTATCTGTTTTAGTCTCTCAGCACGCTGCTGATTTTCCCTTTTATTTCTGGCCACTGCTCTAGGCGTCCTACTACCAACGCCCATCACAGTGAGCGCCAACAATGGGCACATGAGCATCAGAACTGGACTACAAAGCAATGGAGGAAGGTAGCTTTGTCTCATGATACACATTTTCTTTTACATCATGTGGATGGCCAGATTCACAAGCTTCGCTTGCCTGGGGAAGACATGGCACCCGGATGCACTACGGGAAGAAAGCACGTCAGTGGAGGCAGCGTGATGCTTTGGGCATTGTTCCGCTTGGAATCCATGGGTCCTGCCATTCATGTGGATGTTTCTTTGACACGTACCACCAATCTAAACATTGTTGCAGACTAAGTGCATCCCTTCATGGAGACGGTATTCCCTAATGACAATAGCCTTTCTCAGCAGGATAATGCGCCCTGCCACGTTGCAAAAATCGTTCAGGAAAGGTTTAAGGAACACAACAATGAGCTCTAGGTGTTGACTTGGCCTCCCAATTCCCCAGATCTGGATACAACAAAGCATCTGTGGAATGCACTGGACAAACATGGCGGCCTCACCTCACAACTTACAGGACTTAAAGGATCTCCCGCTAAAATCTTGGTGCCAGATACCACACCTTCAGAGGTCTAGCTAAGCCCATGCCTTGACGGTTCAGGGCTGCTTTGGTAGCAAAAGATGGACCTACGTACTATTAGGCAAGTGGTCATAATGTTTATGGCTGATCGGTCTTGTAGGCACACACAGGCACACCCACACGGGCTTAGAAAGCACCCACACATGCTTCCATGCAAATTATTGCCCACAAGCTCATTAATGCGCGCACGCAAACAAGCATCGATATGCGTGGTATCTTTGTTCTCACTCAAAGTCTAGCTCCTTCTCCTTCATGATTAACCGAGTAACGATGACTCACTCAGGAGTAGGGTCACCCTGCCTGGTAGGAGATGCTTCTATAATCCCCTCCTTAACTTCCATCAATGTATGTACCTCGCCCGCCCAGCCCCACGCCTGGGACCTACACCACTGCCATCATTCATTAGCAGAAAAACAGTACACGGGTGGCTCTCTGACGCAAACTCAGCCTCTGATAACCACCTTCTCCTGCTGCAGCAGCTGTTTTCATTACCGGCGTCCGTCACCATGGCAACCTCACACAAACTTGCCACACAGTTCTGGGAGAACGCTAGCGTACACGCCACTGTGTCAGACATCAGAGGGTTCCAGCATTATCCTGCCCCCTCCACCCTCCACCTCCACTTATGTCTCCATAAGCACATTGGACAGGAGCCCATGCTCTGATTTAGGATGGCTGGTGTGTGCAGGTCCGATTTTGCTGTAATCAATTATTCATGCTTTATTTGCTGAACGGCTGTAGACACCATTGCCAGTTTGACCCCAGATCAGTCAACAGCCTCACATTTTTACCAATGATACAGAAAAGTCTGGAACTGTTGGAGTGTACAGTTCAATACATTGGATTTGATATACTGTACATCCATTACATCCATTATGTGCTCTATATTAAACTGATGCACTATTATTTATTATTAGGCATTGGCATAAGTGTGCAATTGAATAGTGCAACAAAATGTGCACCCTATGATGGATTCCTGAGTGGCACTGAAAAATACATCCTCCTGCCATCTCCTCTCCTCCAAACTCCAGCAGGAGATCATTATTTCTTCCCTCCCTCCGATGTCCCAATAACAGAGGAGGAGAGCACAGAAGCTTCAAGCTTGGCTGTCAACCCCTCCAAAATAGAACTTGCATCAACGTTTGATACAGTGGAAACTATTTCACATCTCAGAGTGGCACGATCACACTGACAAACACCAACAGAGTTTGAAGGAACATCCCACAGAATCTGACACAATCCAAAGAGGAGATGACAGGGCTTTGAGATATTTTCTCACACTCTACAAGACATGTATTTAAATTTGTGTATCATTTGTTCAGTACTCTTGTATCACGAATAATGTCCTGCTCGAAGGCTGGATTGCTTACAAATGAGAAACGCGGTTCATTGATGTGGCTCATATGCGCCAAACGGGTTTGCCAATTAGGACCTGGAAGCAGGTATTGCTTGCACATTAAAACCAAATGACATTTATTTACCAACCACTGCAAGCAATTATTTTAGAAACCTTCGTGAAAATGGTTGAATGCATTTATGCTGATTAGTTCCAAAGAACATGCAGACTGGCGGAATAATCATGGGAAAAAATTTTAAATAAAGGTGTTGGGCCTAAACAAGCAACCGGATCAGCTTGAGGCATTTTCGCATAGTCTTCAAGTGTGAAATGGAGTCCCTTTCTGCCAAGAGATGGTGTTTTGGTGTTTTGATGATGGTGACAGAGAGCGCTGTCTAACACGTTCCAAAATGTCCCATATGAATTCAGTTGGTTCCAGATCTGGAGACTAATCGTGGTGGCATATGTTTAGAGTCGTTTGCGTATTCATTAAACTCTTCAGTGACCCCTCGTGCCGTGTGGGAGTTGAGACACTGTCCTCCTGGAAGAAATTACTCCCGTCAGTGTAGGAATACTTCATCATTGGATATAAACATGATCACACAGAATTATTTTGC
Organism: Gymnothorax reevesii; assembly: GCA_029721435.1. Taxonomy (NCBI): domain Eukaryota; kingdom Metazoa; phylum Chordata; class Actinopteri; order Anguilliformes; family Muraenidae; genus Gymnothorax; species Gymnothorax reevesii. Next base: position 30,627,180 of record CM056584.1, on the reverse strand, counting down.
TTTGATTTGCAGTGGTTATTCTGCCTTTCAGGGGATGAGTGGTCAGGGAGGACCCAAACCCTGCCAGGCAAATGAAAAGAACCCTCTGCAATTGTTGTGTGTCAACGCATTTATTCACATTTTTTCCCCTCTTTAATTTGCCACCCGTATGTATCTCTTGCCAATAAATCAGATTTCATAAATGAGTGCGAGAAAAAAATGTTCTTCAATGAGAACACAAAATGTTGGGAAACAATCGGCAAATTAAAATAACAGACCTACAAAGCAATCTGTCCCTCTAATTCACAGTTCTGTCTCTGAATTACAAATGTGAGATGTGAGATGGATTGTGAGACGAAATAGATTTAATAAGAGATTGTAGGCTTTAGCAGAAGAGCGCCAATATCACAATGAATAAGTGCTGTGTTCACACAGCAGACATATTGAGATTCTGGCATGACTGTAAACTTATGTGTTTATAAGTTGTGATGCTGAAAACATAATTACTTTCTCAAAACTATACAAACTTCAGTTGCAAATTTTTAAAGGCTACAGTAAACTACATGCAAGTAAGCTAACATTCCATGTTTAGCGGCTTTAACTGAACTTGAACACGTAATATTTGTGACGGGTGATGGGATTTTCTGTGGGCTCTGGGAGAGGAGGCTCAATTTCATCTAAAGTAAATATCACCCTTAATGACAGAGAAGAGATCCCAGTTTTTTTACTTTTCCTCCCTCACCCTTTAGGACCACTTGCTGGCTTTCCTCCATATTACTTCCTGGTATGAGTAGTGGAGGTCAGGAGGTGGAGAGTGAAGACAGTTGGGACGCATCACATGCTGGAGCAGAGAATGATTGCTTTATATGCTGGCATTTACTTTCCATTTGACTGAGCCATGTAGAAACTGTACTTGCATTATTCAGAGGCACTGCCCAAATGCTGCTGTACAGTTTTTGCCCAGTCTGGGGCTGTAACGACATGAATAAATAAAAATGTTGGATCAGATACCAAATGATTGGGCTGATAAAATTTATTCCCCAGGTGCATGTGATTTGTGTCATTAGAAAAGCCACCAAGAGAGTTTCGGCCCTCAAAGGTCCAGTGCTGGTCTGCGCCTGTCAAAGGTTGGGAAGGGATAAGAGATACATGCTGATCAGGGACTGATGAAAAATGAAGATACATTACCACACTTAGCCACTCAGCAGGTCCTCCATTTTGAGGAATATCTCACAGCTTGTGGTATATAAAGAACAAGCACTGCTGGTTAAATATTTTACTGGAAGATACAATTCTCTTGCCAAGAAATTAAACAGGAAACCTAATAACTAAAGCTAGTAAAGTGAGAAAGCAAAGGGCAAAATATTCCGAACCTGAACAAACAAACAAACAAACAACAGTATTACACGATACACAGCTACAAAGCAGCTGTGACCAAACCAAATGACACCGCAACACAGGAATGAGACAAAGGGGTATAAGTACTGGGAAACAGCAGGAGGACACGGGTGAAGAGTAGAACAGTTGTAGCGGCTCACAAATGAGCTAAGAAGAAATTCGAGTAATCGTCGATTTGGGGGGAAAAAAATTCCCTGATGTTGCAGTCACGCCCATTTGTGATGCTTTATGGGATAGTTCGGTGGCCGAGTCAATGCCGGGCTCATGGAGCTGCAGAAAGTTACTTTTGCGTGCGTCGTTATAGATACTTTGCCGAACGATACCAAGTATACAAGCCAAATTAAGAACCTTTCAGCTGGAGAGTGGTCATTTTTTTATTGAAGTTTTTAAAAGGGCCTTCCATGGTGATACTCAGGTGACTGATGTAATTTCTAGGATAAGTTTTTGCCGTCAACAATCACAGATGGTGTAGATCAGTGTTTCCCAAACCTCTCCTGGAGTACTACCTTTCCCGCATGTGTTAGTTCTCATTCTGCTCCAACACAGGTGATTAAACTATTCCCTCATTATCAAGCATCTTCACAGGCAGCAGGCTGATCATTAGACTTACCTGTGCTGGAGCAGGCAGAGCTCTAAAACATACAGAAGAAGTGGTACTCCAGGAGAGGTTTGAATAGCGCTGATGCAGATGATAAGATTGCGATATTTCGATGTTATTATACGCGTGCACTCGACCTAAGCACTAGCAAGATGCACACCGGAGTGTGGCAGTCTCGGAAGCGTAAGAAATTTTGGCGATAAAGCTACATCCGGCTATTTTTGTGTGTATTGACGATTACTCGAATTACAGCACCATAGAACAATATAAAGATGAGCACATTATCCAGCAGGGCGAGAGCACTCCCTGGCATGGGCAAGTAGATTTGATGACAGCTGAGAACAGCTGGAATTTTTTGAGGTGTTTAAAGCCCAGTGGCACCAACCCTGATCCTGCTGATCAACTGTCCTGAAAGTTTTCATTTCAGTCCTGATATAATACACTTCGCTTGACTAGTTAGCACTCAACAATGTTTCTACCTGTTGACTGGAGCCCTACCAACATATATATGGGTATTTTTGTAAACGTAGCATTTTCTGTGCGTTTCGTCCTTCCGTTCAATGGCAAACAGAGTTTTCAGTCACTAGAATTGGACATTTTGGAAAGCACCCTCAAAGAAGAGAATTTCTAGAAATTTTTTCTTTCTTTCAGCAAGTAGCTAATTTCTATGTGAGTTGTGTGACATACATGGAGAATACTTCTTTGGGAATAAATTTTTCTCACTAATGCAATTACTCAAAGAAGATTGCCACTGCTGCCTCACACTTTTCACAACAGCCCGTATTTCAATTACCAACGCGTTTTTGAGAGTGTTTTTGAACACAATACGTCAGGGCAACATCATCCCCAAGCCTTTCAGAACTGCTGCCGTGTGGAGAATCAGCTCTCTGAAAGGCACAGAATGAATGACTGCACTTGAAACATGACTTTTGAGTTTAAGAGATTCCACGGCATAAATTAGTTCATTATGGAGACCCTTAGTATTTTGCAAATTGCTGGTATATTTCTTCTGTGGTTTAATGGTAAAAGGAGCGCTCTCATTATTTGCTCTTGTACGCAACGCAGCAAGGCTCTCTGGCATTTTAAAGACTGGTCAATGAATAAAAGATACATTTCTGGTAATCTCTGCTTCTTATTTTGGAAGTTTTCTTTTCTGGATTCACAGTCTGATATTATACCTTGATAAAGAGACGATAACTTGTGTTGATTTAATGGCTGGTGGAGGGTGAGCTGCACTAAACAAAATTAGCAAATAGCATTTTACCAGGACAGCACACCAATTGGCCTTAAGACTACAGGACTGTTTTGATGAAGAGTACCCATCTCTCCTGCAGCCATTGCAGGAAATGGAGCTCCAGAACACTGGTTTGCCTTCGATTTCTGTAGACTGGTAGAGTGGAATTATAATCATGTAGAAATAAGAACAATGTCTTGTTCCTGTGATTAATGTTTTTTCCTTCAGTCCAAATATCTCTTTGATATGGCTTGCCCTGCTTAGTTTAGTTTTAAAACTTTCTTTTAACCCGAAGTAGCATAATTTTACATCTGCCTCCATAGTTCGTTGTCTGCACTTAGGTCTCCAATTCAGAGACCAGGATGCATGCTGGTTATTGTTCCATCCTCAATTGTAATCTCAGAATTTTAATAAGCAAATTTTCTTAATTAATTGTGTCCTTACCCTCAGCCTGTTATTCAGTAATTCCACAATTCTGTAATTCCTAGACTTCCTAAGTTCGAAGCACTACCGTTTTCGGGTCATATCTTATAAACTGTTCAAACTTTTTAAACAAACCTTAGTATATGCTTAGATCTAGTGCCTTTTGCTATTTTGGCGATTCTGGGAATTTTATTTTTCTTGGTTTCCACGGAAATGCATTATGTCTGTGGGCCGGGGACATCACGGTGCATCACATGCATATCACTGTCGTTGCTTAATCATTTTCCCTGTTAAACTATGCCATGACAAACCTGGCTGTGCACTCCATTAACAATTAATGCCGTCTTCACACCGTGCTCATTTTGCAATTTTCCAAGTAAATGCATAAAAGGTGAAAATATTTTTTTACCCAATCCAATTAGCAGAACAATTTAGGTTTTTGAACCAAGGTGTTTATGTTTCTCCAAAAAATTTTTTCCAAACAATAATGCAAAGCAAAGTTTGGAAAAGTTGGCACTTTCACACATTTACAGCCGTATGAACTTGGGTACATCGGTGACCTGGACTCAGCGGGTGTTTCAAGTCTTGGTCACGCTTTAGATGAAGTGTTGCTCATAAAGGCTTTATACAGCATGTATAATGCCTTCATAAATGAGACGTAACGTCTTCATAAATCATATATAAGCAAATTTCATGCTTTGTAAAGGGTTAAATAACACATCCTTATTCAGCATGTGATACCAGGGTGACATTTTAAGCTAAGTGACATGGTCATTGTCACATCTGGCATCACATGCTGAATAAGGATGTGTTATTTCACCCTTTACCAAGCATGAAATTTGCTTATGTATGATTTATGAAGGAATTATATCCAATTTATAAAGGCATTATATGCTGTATAAAGCCTTTATGAGCAACACTTCATCGTGTTGCTCATCTGACCTCAGGCTGTACCAAAGTGGCGCACGACAGACCCCACTGGTCTGCTCTCTCCATCCAGAGCCATAATCCACCTTTCTCTGCTGCCCCTTATTTATTGCTGATGGTTTTTCTTCTACTCAGTCCACTGATGCCCATTTACATAAAGCATCGTCCCATTCATTAGACAAATCTGTTACTTCAAGCCACCAAAGACATCTGCCATGTAAGCACTCATGATGCTGAAAATATCCTCTCACATACTACCACAGCTGTCAGACGTCAAATAGAGTTGTGAAAATATAGCCCACAAGCATCTGTTCTTTCTTGCATCTCAGTTAAATGAGGGTCTTCATCTTTAATGGAGTATATACTGTATATCAGTGTTAAACTATATATGCAGAAAGACATGACATGAGTGCAGTAAAACAGTGTCACGGGATCCTTTACAAGTGCTTCACAGCCTCTCCCCCGATCGCCTCTCCCTAGAGCACAGAGCTGAAGTCTGTGTATTACAGCCAAAATAAGCAAGAGGGACTGTAATGGAAGACCACACCAGATAATGCGAAGTATCGTCCTCTCAAAATGCACTTCAGCCGCAGACAGATCTGCAGCATCTGCAGCCATGTAGAACAAAAGGTCAATTGAAATCAGAGAGAGTGGGAAATGGATCTGGAGAATATGCCTCAGCCTTTTCATTGCAAAAATGTCAGCTGTAACTATTGCTTCTATATTGAGACTTAAAATCTTATTTTTCCACTCTCAAGTGCAACATATTAGCTTGTTTTAACCGTCCTGTTATGTTCCGGGTCAGTTGGACCGGGCTCAGTGTTCAATGTCTCCAAAAACATGGTTAACATACTTTTTTCAGCTTCCTTAACTTTACAAGTAAAAATGAATTTAACTCAAAACAAAAAACATGTTCTGTCAACACGTAATGTGCATCGGTGTCGTTTGGTCATTTTGATCCCAGGATCAGTTATAACATAAAATCATCTTGTTGATCAGGTTTTTGTAGCATTGCCTAAGACTGAGGGCATGTTCACATTAATTTATCATTCATGTCACTTTTGGTCTCATTCTTTCTGCTATAATCATGTGAAATCGATGCTTGATGTATAGGGGGAGGATAAGAGGAGTCTTGTTTTATTTACTTGGCCATTCAAATGGTCAGTAGAAAAGCATAAATAAGCTGAGAGGAGATTGGGTAACAGTTTCAGTTACAAACATCTTAAGCAGTTTTTCATTGCAGGTACCAAAGTGACCTTAAACCAAAAATGGTTAATTCGAACATATTAGGAGGATTAAGCAACTGTGCACTTGGCAAATTACATTTTCTCATCCTTTTTGCAAATCTTGAATTGAGTCAAATTCTCTCATGTCATCAGGGACATTTTTTGAAAACGGTAAGACAAATGCGTATTGAGATTAACGTTATTGCAGCATAGGCCTTGCTCTCATATTCAGGCTGAAACTCTAATTTAAAAGTGAAATGATTATAAAAGCACCTTTTCAATCATGCGCATAATCAGATATACTCTGGAGTCAGGATGGGAGAAGGCAGCATTTATCAAGTATTTTGGGGTGTCACCTGTCAATCAACTGTGACCCTACCTTCCCAGATTGGGGTCCCCCCCCTTGACTGTTCTGCTCTTTATCCCTGTCATAGTGGCCATGAAGCCTGGTGAGGGCTACTTATTCTCATGGAGCTGAAGGCAAAAGGCAAAGGGGTGGGGGATATAATGGGAATTTAAGCATATTCAATAAACCAGAGATGGCTGATATCAGACAATTAGCAATGGTTACAAGGTTCCAGGCTATTTTCATGATTTTTTTTATTTAATTGACGCTATTGCTCCCTTAGGGAAGCTTTGTTGAAACATAATCAGGTTAAAGACATAACAACCACTATAACTGTGATAAAACACAGAAATAGATGTACAGAAAAACCCAGTTGTGGCAAGACAAGAAGAGTGTTACAATTTCAATTGCAATGAGGAAATGCACACCAGCCAGGTTGTCCACTGGTTCGAATAATGCACAATGGTTCTGAATGAAGGGAGGAAATAATTACTTGACTCTTATCACAGGGTCACCAAGTTTCTTGTATCTGGTATAAAACTCGCTCTTACATCCATAACCTCACACCCCTAAAGACCTCAAGAAAGCAAATCACTGAATCACTGATCTGTAAGATGTCAGGGAGAGCCATCAACTCCCTGGTCCATTACCGCAATCTGTCACCAGCTCAGCACAGTTTTCAAGTTCAAATTTTAATCAAAATTTCCATTTAAAACCCTGTTTGACAAATAAAAATAGACAGTAATTTAGGCGTGTATTACACCCTTTAATCGTGTCAAAAAATAAATAAATCATATTAGCAATGTAATTTTTCGTGGAAATAAAGTACATTTTAGTGTAGGCTCGTTTTTGAAATCAATTTGATCCTCACACCTCACGTGAGGTCGCATTAGGGAGACAGCTTAGTGCCCAATACTAGCAACAGTGAATGACGGAGAGTATAGGAGAGTGACAACTTTGAAAAGAATGCGAAAAAACCTCCTTGCCACTTATTCACCATGAAAGAAAAGCCTGCTTTCCCCAGACTGTATTCCAGGCAGTTACTGTAGGGGATCTTTATTAGTCCTCTACCAAAAACGGAGGGGACTATAGGATTGCACTCCATCCGTCCATCAGTCCGCCCGTCCGCATTCGTGTCCGCTCCATAACTTCAATACCGTATGACATAGGAATATCAAAGTTGGTGTGTTGATGCATCTTGGGGAGAGGGAGTGTCATGTATCCTTTTCAGGTCACTTTGACCAACTTTTTAGGAAATTTAATATGCATACACCGGTAGGGGATTAGTATTGCGCTGCAATACGACATTCGCCAATAGGCGGTGCACTTGTTCATCAAAACATGTTGCTACACCCAACATAACCCCTTAGCAAACATAACGTAGCTACTAGCTACAGCCTGCTAATGTCAACCAACTAATGTTAGCCATCATTCACACTCACAACCCCTCATTCCATAATGAAAGTGATTGTAATTTACCCCTGAGGCTGGTGAAAAGGTAACAATAACTTGTAACAATAACAATGGAAATTTAATGTTTCCGTTATACCACATTTGTGCAGATAGTGCGGGCTGTGCAAAATGTTTTGTGATGGGACAGCACCTGTAATTAGTCAAGTTAAGTTACTTGGTCCTGGTTCCGATATCCCATCCTCAATTCCATCAGATCCCTGAGTACATAATCCTCTTCTTTAATATGAGCGCTGCACATAAACACATTTTTTATTATCCCCCGCCAACACGAAGTGGGAGGGGGATATAGGTTTGACCTCCGTCCGTCCGTCCGTATGTGCGTCCGTCCGTCCGTCCATCCGTCCGAGATAAAGGGGACTGCTTTACTCAGAAACTACTGCAGATACAGTAACCAAATTTGGTGTGTAGCTTCAGACCATAAAGGCCTTGATTGAGTTCGAAAATGAGAAGCGCACGATTGGCGGGGGATGTTGTAGACCATGTCGACTTGTTTCAGATGCTGCCATGAAGTCTCCCCATCCCACCAGCATAAAATGCCACCAACTGGGCATGACTCTGTCGCTTTTCCTTTTAGGAAAAGGGTGCACTCTGCTGTGACCTCTGCATCCCAGTTTATATAATAAGTGGTTAGCGTGGTTTTTTTTAGTATGCATAGCTCACTTGCCCATGATAGAGTAGACAGCTCTAGGGGCAGTTGTATCACTTATCCACTCATCAATAAGCTTTGAGGATTAAATATAGCTCCAATACATGGAGGTTACAGCGACGATCACCTCAAGACTCTCACAAGTGACGATTACATCATAGCTGAAAGCTGGACTGAAGGACACCGCAAGTGACAGTAAGAATCATACAGTCTGCATCCATTTAATGTCAGTACCTTAGGATCCAATCCACTCGAGCCCTGAACACGTACAACATTTTTGATTTTGCAAAACTAATATGGCCAATGATTGTTCATGATATTTGCCTCCCACCAATCACTGGCAGCGGTACTGGTTGTCCACATGCTAATGGTCTTAGTGAATCTGGTTCAGAAAGGGATAGCAGAATAAAGGCAATGCAAAGCACATGCAATTTGAATAATTTGCTCCAGCATCACCTTTAAGATGTAGTGTCATGTATTCCTAAGGGTTAAATATTCAGGTTGTTATACCTGCCTTTTCCAACAAAGGCCAGAAAAAAACAGACCCCACTGTCTGAAATGTGCCATCAACTCTCATAGTAAGACTAACGCTCTACATGTAAGGATTGGACATTTCCCTGGCACAAACATCCCTATTCAGTAAAGCACACGGCTGCATCAGTTCCTAGGAAATATGTATCCATCTCTGTCTGTGCCTTTGCTTGACAGACCAAGGATTTTTTTTCCTCCTACAAAGAGCAAAAAAAAAAAAAAAAATTGTGTTATGACAGCCGTAGCGTAGCAACACAGAGAGACTAAAAGGTTCCTTTGAGCCTTCCAGAATAGACAGAGTTCAAATAATTTCGGAGGTGGGATGCCACGGGGCATTTAGGGGGAGGTGCAAATGGCTCCTCCCATTAAAATGTTGGTTTGAAAAACCAAATAGGATATGAATCCTATTTGTTCGATTGGCCACAGGGAAGGAGGGTTCCATTGGCACCAGTGGCGGTCCTTCCTGCAGGCGACATAGGCGCTTACCTAGGGTGACACCCAACGGTGGGCGCCAAATATGCATCCAGCCAGCAAAAAATAACATAACAAATAAAAAACAAGAATAATAATGTCAAACTTTTTTTAACAATTTTTGACATCCCTCTTCATCAGCCACAATACTTAGAAATGAAAAATAAATTAAAAGTAAGTAAGGGCCGGGGTCCACAGGAAACGTTTCTACACTGGAAGCGCCCAGTCTATGGGGCCCCTGACCTTATTTTCAAAGCGCTCCTCTTCAGTGTTGCTAAGTTACCAAAACCGTCTTCTTAGCACTTCCGCAATCCATCGTCCAGAATGTCAAATCTCTGCAGTTATACGTTACATGAACTTGTAACCATAGAAATATTTGTTAGCACAATGAAAATAAATCATTAAAGGGATAGTTCACTTTTTTTTGAAGTGGGGTAGTATGAGCTACTAATTGCCACTACTTACATTAGATGCAGTAGAAGCTCACTCGGTTAAGGCACTGTGCTGCGGTGCAGAGGTGACTATCACGTCGCGGGTTCTAGCCCCGATGTACCCACCGGCAGGGGTCGACAGCTTTTTCAGAGTAGCGCACAATTGGCCATCGCGCTACAGGGTTCCAAATTGGGAAGGGACTGCCGGATTTGGGGGATGCAATAACAGCTTTGTTCATTGCTCCAGCGCCTCCTGTTGGCCAGACAGGCGCTTGTCAGGAAGACTTTGAGTCTGTTCATGTCCGGGTATCCTCCGCCTTCGTTCTGAACTTATGAGGATTCAACCAATGAGTGTATAAGAATCAGTGGTTGACAGGCTCGTGCTTCGGAGGAGAGCCGTGAACTGTCCTCACTATCCTGAGTTGGCAGCAAGGGGTCGCATACGAGCAAGCTTTGTAAATAGGTCACCAATTGGGCATTCCAGATTCGGGTGGGATTGGAGATGCCAAATTTAAAAAAAAAAAAGAAAGCTCTCCGATCTCCTTCAGGTAGCCGCACCAGGGCATAGTGCTGGGTGGAAATTTTGGCGATATACTGTTGTGAATGGAAAACACAGAAACAGCATATTTTCAAGGCCTAAAAGAGGTCCCACCTGAAAATAATTCAACATTTCAATTGTACGCTATATTTAAAAAAATACATCACTTTAGCTGCTCAGAAAAAAAACACACTTGCTCTTGAAGTTACCAAATGATGTATTCCTCCGCGAGGCGCATGGCAGTTCACTGCGCTCTGTAGCTATCAGCTGTTTGGGTCACAGTAAAGCTGCTCGCACAAAGGCGTGTATTCACGTCTTCGCATTGACTTTGAATGTAATCAGTGTGCGAAAAACTCCTTTTGCGTCCAGTGTGCAAGCGGCTTAACTGCAGTTGCGAGGTCGGAAGGCTGTTCTAACGTGGGCAAATACAGTATTTCGAAAATAGTCCATGTGTGTCGCTTTCTTGTACATGAAAGCAAAGCTGTATCCTGGTGCACTTACAGTTTCCACCGCATTCCTCTGCGGAATATTGGACTTGTAGCTGTGGCTAGTTGCCTCAACAGGGATTATTGATACGCCACCCGCATCCCTAAAAGTGTTTGCAGTATTCATTTTTCCAAAGAGGATGTTGTTTGGCTACATTCAGGGAAATCTCAAAGGTGCACGCTGAAGACCACTGGTGTACCCAAGCATCACGTAGAAGAGTGAAACACCTGTGAAAAAGTCTGATGTAACATTATAGCACAAATTGATGTCACATAGGGTCTACGCAGCCATATACTGTGTATCTGCTGTGCTGGTTATTGTAGGGAATTTTTTTTTAAAATCTGAGACGTGATTCTATGACATTGAAAATCCTGCTCTGCCGCAAACCGCTCAGAGTCTAACCCAAACAGCTGATAGCTACAGCGCGCAGTGAACTACCATGCGCCTCGCGCAGGAATACTTCAGTTAGTTAGCTCAAGAGCAACTGTGCGTTTTTCCGCGCAGCTAAAGTGCTGTAATTTTATTTAATATGGCGTACAATTGAAATGGTCTATTTTCCCGTAGAACCTCTTTTAGGCCGCGAAAATACGCTGTTTCTGCGTTTCCGTTCACAACAGTGTATTGCCAAAATTTCCTGCCCTGGTGCGGCTACCTAGAGGAGATCAGAGAGCTTTCTACTGCATCTAATGTAAGCAGTGGCAATTTGTAGCTCATACATCCCCACTATAAAAAAAGTGAAATATCCCTTTCATAGTCTTAGTAACTGAGCTACAGGATGTTTGTTTCCCAAAAAGCGTGACTGGAACTGTATAAGATCAGTGGTTTGAGCAACTTAACCAAGCTGCTAAAGTCGCTCATAACTATGCTTTGGAAATTTGTAACTAAACACAACTTTCAAATTTGCTTTAAAGAATATACACCGAACAAAGATATAAACACCCCATGTCAAATATCGATGCCACATGGAGTTAACAACTCTTAAGTGAGCATATGCTGACTTTTACTTGTACAATTGGGATATTTTTCTTGATTTGTGTACCATTTCTTAATCCATCTCTCTGTCAGTGAGCATTTGCTCAGTGATGCAGTGATTTCACTCAGTACATGGGTGTAGCATTTCCAGACGGTGATCAGACAGAATGAGCAGTACCCAGACACTCCTTATACTGGAGACAATAAATGGCCACCCCAAAATGTCAAATTTTGACAAAATTCATCATGCCTCAGATGTCTCAGGTCATGCGGGAACGTGCCATTGGTTTGCAGGGATGTCCACCAGAGTGGTCGCTGTGCAGCTGAATGTTAACTATCAGACGATAGGCCGTTTGAGAGTTTGTTTCCGACAGACGGGCAGTACTGCAAATTGACCTCATCCACGTTGGCCTCTTGTGACCACACCAGCACAAGATCGCTACATCCGGCTCGTCCACTTGCGGGATCGGCTCAGATCAGTGACATGCACAGCGGATGAGACGTTGGTCTGCACAACAGACGCATCACGCCACAGACAGTCTGTAACCGCTTGCGAGAAGCCAACTTGCACGCTCTGCGTCCTCACTGTGGTCTGGATCACACCGCTGTCTAGGGTCAGAACCGACTCGCAAGAGCAAATGCACACATTCACTGGCCCTTGGCATGCTGGAGAAGAGTGCTATTCACAGACGAATCCTGGTTCCAGCTTTTTATTAATAAAAACTCAAAAATTTGACATGGGTGTTTATATTTTTGTTCAGTGTAATTTTGTAATTAAAGCCATTCCTTCTAGATTAATCCATCTTATTAAGAGTCACTCATGCTCTGGTGGAGGAAACAACTCAAGTGCTCCATCTGCATTACTTCCGAATGGTATCAATACATTTAACAAGAACTGCAGTTATGAAAATATTCGTCAGATCCTTCAAAGTAAGAATCGAATCACCCGAGAGGGAAATATTATTGGAACATTTGGAAGATATAAACTGGAAAAAAGCATGGCTTTTACCTAATAAGTTTTGTATTCCTAACAAAGTCAAAGAAATCCATTTCAAATTTTTGCATAAAATTTATCCAGTGAACTCTATAATTTCCAGATGCACTGTCATATGAATTACATATAATTTCCAGATAACTCTTGTTACTTTTGTGGACATGCTGATGAAACATCTATCAATCTACTTTTTCAGTGTACAATAACGAAAAAAATTTTGGGCTGACCTAAATGATCATGTCTTCAATATCACTGATGTCTCTCATTGTTTCATGCTTAAAGATATGTTATTATGGTAATAGGAGTAACAAATCTTTAAACCATGTTGTCAACTTTTTTATCTTGGTGGGTAAATTTTTTATTCATAGGCAGAAGTTTTTAGGTTGTCAACCCTCTTTCCACCTCTTTTTGATTGAATTTAATTCATTGCTGGACTCTCTTGTTCCTAAAAACAATAAAAAAGCAACAGGTTCTTAGAATATTACAGAAACAAACTTCATGTAACCCCTTGAAGTTTAAATGTTCTGTCTGTCCTTAATTACTTTTTGATTCTGAATTATCCTTGTATTGCGAATGAATGTTTTTTCTTTTTTTTAAATTCTATTATTGAAACTCTCAAGCGCCTTAGTTTAGGGGCTTATCTGTCATTGCATTGTTGTTGTGACATCCTTTCTTTCTTTTTGCATATTTTGATGTTATCAGCTCTCAGGTATCGCCATCTATTTGTTTGTACCTGACTTAATTTGTATATTTGTAACTCTGCTAAGTTTTGTAACAAAAAAAAAAAAACTATGCTTCGGGAAATGTAGATAGCTGCCCCAGTTAAATCAAAAGGGACCCTAAGTGGTAAGAAAGTATCTAGCTACAGCTGTTGGGCACAACAGTTGCAGTAAACAAGAATACAAACTAACTCACATGTCACCAGACGGAGTGCCTATACAGAAAACAGCAAGCAAATCTAAGCTGTAGCGCACTGATTTGAAGCATGATTGTAGCAGCTGGCTCAGTTTCTCCTCCGAAATTGCTGTTGATATTATAGGTCCCTCTCTCTTCTTGAATTTGATTTGTCGGTGAGAGAGAAGTGACATTGGCGAGTCTGCCGTTGTTCCAAAAAGCACCGTGAGCAGAGCAGGGACTAAAAGCTGAAGTTCAAGATGTTGCGCTACTTTGCTGTAAAACTGTTAAAAAGTTTTTTGTTTACTTTTTATGCCCGTTATTGATTATTTATCAGTTTTATTTAACGACATTATTAACATATTTAACAATACATTATTATTATATTTTTTAATTTGCACATATTGTTGTATTGTTTGGGGGGGGCTTGTCTAGGGTACCAAATGCTCTAGCACTGCTCCTGGTTGGCATGACTGTACTTATCTCAATGCACTAGAGCAACGTGGCTTTTGGATAAAAACCAGTCATCTGATTGACCCTGACTGTAGTCAGTGTAGCTCTGAGTTACGCTTACAAATACATTACACTTTCATTATACATTATTACGCGTCATGTTGGTGTTTGCAGTATACAGTACTGTAGTGTGCAGTGATAACTATACTCCACCACTTTCGTCTAAGAAGGGTTCTAATAAATTACTTCTCTACAGGGTGTATCAAAAAAAGTGTACACTTTGAAAAATGTCTCCAAAATTGATTTAATATCATTATCCAAAAATCTATTATGATGTATTGATGGACCTTGCCCGCATGCTTCTATTGACACCTTGTTAATCGTCTGCGGTTCTGCATGAGTGAACACGAAGTAGTCGGAGAGGGATATGGTAACGCCGCTGTCCATCGATCCGTAACAAATCTGGTTTCCGTTCAATAACTTTAGTAATGTTTTACGGATTTTAATGAAATTTTATTTGAAGGTACATGGTTTCAAAATACAGGCTAAGTTCGATTTCGGAGTTCATAGGTTAAAGGTCATAGCTCATTAAATATGCAAAAATGGTTTACGTTCGATAACTCTAGTAATGTTTGACGGATTCTAATGAAATTTCACGTGAAGGTACTTTAGATCAAAATACAAGATAAGTTTGATTTCGGAGTATGTAGGTCAAAAGTCAAAGGTCATAGCTCATTAAATATGCGAAAATGGTTTCTGTTCAATAACTTGAGTAACGTGTGACGGATTTTAATGAAATTTGATATGATGGTATATGGTATGAAAATACAGCCTAAGTTCGATTTCGGAGTTCGTAGGACAAAGGTCATAGCTCATTAAATATGTGAAAATGGTTTCCGTTTGGTGACTTGAGTAATGTTTGACGGATTTTAATGAAATTTCATGTGAAGGTACTTTAGATCAAAATACAAGCTAAGTTTGATTTCAAAGTATGTAGGTCAAAAGTCAAAGGTCATAGCTCATTAAATAAGCAAAAATGGTTTCTGTTCAATAAGTTGAGTAATGTTTGACGGAATTTAATGAAATTTGATATGATGGTATATGGTATGAAAATACAGCCTAAGTTCGATTTCGGAGTATGTAGGTCAAAGGTCATACCTCATTAAATTTATGAAAATGGTTTCCGTTCTGTGACTTGAGTAATGTGAGACAGATTTTTATTAAATTTGATGTGAAGGTACTTTAGATCAAAATACAGGCTAAGTTCGATTTCGGAGTATGTAAGTCAAAGGCCATAGCTCATTAAATATGCAAAAATGGTTTTCAGAAAATTTAACAGTATAACGTGATGACTGTCCCATTGGACCTTATCATTTTGTTGTCATGAATGCTGCTTCTTAATCACATCCAAGATTTCTTTAATGCCATTACACAGTTTCAAACATTATACAGTACTAACCTTTGAAAGCTCAAGGATACGTTCATATTATGTTTTCACTTTTCACTCTTCTTTCATTTTGTCACCTTCTCATATATGCTTTAATCTTATTTTGTAAATTACTGATTTTATTCACATTCTTTTATTAAATCTTCATACAAATTAATATAAAGTTTATTGTCTGATCTTCTCATGGGCCATTTCATAAAGTAGTAAACTTTCTGTACTTCCAATCCACGGGTATTGCCTCGTAATATAGTATTGTCTAATGAAAGTACCTTCTTCTGAAATATATACAGGTGCGTGTACAACATTTGCACCCAGCAAGGGGATGCTACGCTTTGGGTCGCCCTTGTTCATTTTCACCTAATTTAAACTGGCTTGCGCACAGAAATGAGAGGGTTAAAAATGAAACAAACACAATGGTTGGCATGTTTAGACATTTAATTTTTCCCTCACAAATTTTCATGAAAATTGGATTAACCCTTTGTCTGCAACCAACCCACTAACATCAGACTCGCATTTTGCTATTCTAAGCACACCTACAACAGCATGACTGTACTTAAGTCCATAGTTCAAGGAACATTGCATTCAAATTTCAGTCTTCGACATGGGCTCCATTCCTTTATACACAGACCTCTGCTCTCCTCAGCATGTCATAAACAGACCGTCGGACCATTGCAGGATCCTGCCTCAAAATGACAACATCGGCAATCTGAGTCTGATGTTGGTGGACTGGTAGCGGACAAAGGGCTAATCTAATTTTCATGAAAATTGGTGAGAAAGAAATTACATGTCGGAACTTGCTAACCATTTTGTCTCTGTGTGCAAGCCAGTTTAAAATGAGGGTGAAAATAAACAATCTGTGTTCATTCATGCAAAACAGCATGACAAGGTGTCAACAGGAGCATGAGGGCATGGTCCATCAATACATCATAACAGATTTTTGGAGAATTATTATTATTATTATTATTATTATTGTTATATGAATTTTGGACATTTTTCAAAGTGTAAACTTTTTTTTGATACATCCTGTATAATTTTTGAGTGAAGATGTTTTTAAAAATACTATTTTTGGCAATGAAAAATAATAATAATTCCCTCAAGTATATTGGGGGGGAAATATGAGTAATGAACGAAAACACTGAAAAAATAAAGTTTTTATAACAATTGAAAGGTGTCGCAAATTTTTTTTTTTGACTCCTGCATACCCTAAATGCATGTTTGAAGGTTCAGTAAATAACGTTTCCATCAGCATTTATCGCATAAGCATTTTAGCAATCAAAAAAAAAATCCGATCAGCTCGACCGTATAAACTTTGTGTTGATATTCTTCAAATCAAGTCGAATGTCACCGTTTCCATAAGGCATTTTTAATTCGATATGACTTAATTCACATAAGAACGTGTGGATGGAAACATGGCTTGTGGTGAGTAAGCATATGTCCGGTGGATTCTATCCGATGTGCTATTCTAATTGGCTATGTGCACAAAATGGGGCTAAGTAAATTGTGAAATACACTGGCTCGCTTTACTATTTTAAGTTTGCTTCTGTCATTTATCAGTCTACATCAGATGCTGAGCAAGTGACAGTATATAATCCCGAAAATGTGATTTTAACTTTTGCCGCTGTTCCCAAGATTTGGCTCAATTAACCGTGATTGATGTTTGCATGATTTGTCTCGATTAGCTGCTACTCTTTGTTCATTGGCACTGTTAATGAGACATTAGCTGCCCCACTGATAAAGATGGCTTCTGACGCTTCTACCGAGCATCATTTCAAGCCGTTTGCTCTGGTGACGGTCATGAACTGGCTTTAAGCGACAAACACCCAGTGTTCCACGACCCATATTTCCTCATTAGATTAATATCTGGAGCTAGCTTTCATTTTTTCATCGAGCAGTAGCAAAGTTGAGTTGCTAGCAAGGCTTGCAAGAGAACTAGCAAGATTTTCCGTTTAGGTTTTACTTTTACATCTTCTGATGCAACTGGCTTGCTAGTACTGCGATATTGTTATGGTTTTCTTAGATGTGCTCAGCTAACCATTGCTCCAGATGTGATGGTCTTGAGAGTGCAACTGACGCCGGGTGGGTGTTACTCAGTGAGCCAACCACCTCAACTTCCCAGCGGTGTACAGTGTTCTTCGCGCTATTGCCTCACGGATACGAACAACGTTCGTCCTGCAACCGCTTCACAAATATAAACAGCGTTCGACCCGCCACCGAAAGCGACTTGGCAGGATCCATTGCTTTACTGGGACACATATGACCTCACATCTCAGCCTTAGCGAACCAGGAAGCATTGAGCTGCTTGAGGTTATTTTTCAGTCGAATATGGAAGCCGAAGCGAGCTTGGTAGCTGAGAGCTTGGAGGGTGTGTTTCAGCAAACAAGCTCCATTCGGCCTGCCCACTGGGCTTGCGCCAGCTCCAGCAACAGCCTGCTTTTTTGCCCATTTTTGGATTATCCGGGAGGTAGGCGGAGTCAAGTAAGTGCCAAGGTGGCGACCAAATTTGCTTCAAAATGGATATTCAGAAACCTATGGGTGATGTCACGGAGGCCGCGTCCATGTTTTATTCAGTGAATGCTTTATACCCACCTTCTCTGAAAATTTCATCAAAATCGGTGCATTACTTTTTGAGTTAACAAACAAACAAACAAACAGACAGACGAACGCTGCCGAAAACATAACCCCCTGGAGGAGGTAAAAATAGGCGATTTACAGCGCTACAACTCTGTGATGATATTAAGAGCACTAGAAGTGATGAGATCAAAGTATAAAGATCTACTATTCCAGACGCCTGCCAAGCTCTGAGGAAATCCAAGGTACCTGGTAAAGTAACCTTTTTGTGGAACGAAGCTGAGAATGGTTGCTGTGTGGGGTCAAAAGGCTCAGGTAATGAGGTAATATACCCAATATGGCCTTATATATAAAAACAAACCAATGATGCCGTGTCCTTAAGCTTAAAGAAGGCCATGAAACAAGATTATAGAGTTTAGAGTGGTGTGTGCGATATTGTGAGTTTGTTATGAAGCGTAGTGCACTATGATACATACAATTCAAACTGCGTAAAGAAAGGGAGGATGCCTTCATGTAAATAATGTCACCGTAATCTACAACATTAAGAAAGGTGGCTAGTACAATTCTTTTCCGAGCCTTAAAGTCAAAACAAGTTTTGTTACGATAATAGAAACCTAATCAAACCTTTAGTTTCTTTATAAGCCTGACAATGTGTTCTTTAAATAAAAGCATTTCATCAATCCAAATACCTAAGTACTTGTAGGTATTGTTGAGGGCGTGGCATGACCGTATGCTCATGAATGCTAAAAATTAATTCCAGTGCCATCTTAAAATAAATGACTCAGAAATTTAAATTAATTTTTCATAATCTCCAATGGAAAAAAAAATGCTAGGTGGATTTCAGAGAAAGATTGTATTTTTTTAACTAAATTCTTCATACCATTGACATCAGATTATCGTTAAGATATTCACCATTATAACCTCTTTATCATTATAGGCTAGTTTAAAGCAAATATCTAGTCAGTAAATTCTTTAATCAGGCAAGGTACACATGAATAGGTTGTGAGAAATCCTCTTTTAAATTCACTGTCTACCCTGAAAGCACATCTCTGTTGGAATTCCTCTGCTCTTTCTTGCATTTTTTTAAAAAATTGTGACCACTTGGCCATTATACATGTATAATACTCCAGTTAGTTTTTCGAAACTGCTGATTTGGGGACATCCCTGTGTTCCCGTGGCTCTTTAATCCCTAGGCCGCGGCGCTATGTTCAGTGAGCGAAAATAAAAATCAACAATTTGACAGCAGGATCTAAATGTTGTATGTATGATTTGTAGCCCACCATGGTATAAATAAAATATGAATAACGCACCCACTGTTTTGGGACTTGAGACAAAAAAATTGAGAAAATGAGAAACAAGCCAGCAGGAAAAAAGTTGATTCAAAAAGGTGAACGCTAGTTTTCACCAAATAAAGTTTTGACTGTGATTCTTTAACTCCAGCCTTCAATGTAGGAACCACTTGGAAAGTTCCCTAAATGCATCATATTGAGAGAACACGGAAGTGGAGAACATTGGACGCAAGAAGCATAGACACAACTCCCATCGGTTTTTCATCATCACTATTTAGCAGGACATACAGTACCCCTTTGTATAATTTTGATACCATTGGAAGTATTCCATAAAGGGAAAGTGCCGCTGATGATGGCATGTCTTTTAGAATAAGTTGTAATAAGAAGCTTTATTATGTGTGTCATACTATTTCATGGCTGTTATTTCAGGGCATATGCTAGGGTTTTTCAGGTGCAGAGAATTCTGGAGCTGCCGCCTCCACAAATGTGGACGTGTGCCAGAACTAAAAGCATAATAAATACAAGGGTTTTGTGCAGTCATTTTTTTTATTTGGAACTGCAAAGGTGGCATTAAAAACATGCATGATAATCACAAGTAGAAACACCACACCAAACAACAATCAAATACAGCCGCGACAGTACCCTCTACTTATATTTACACTCCAAGTAAATGTGAACAAAAGCGAAGATAAATTCATGCAATTATTGTTTTGCCACTAGATATTCCCCAGGGAAAAAGCAAGTTATGGTTCACCATTTAAGCTTTCCCGATCATTACTGTGAACTTAAAAAGTAAACAAGGGATGAGAATATATTCCAATCAGATGTTTCTTACAAGGTTCCCTAGGAGTGCAAATGATTGTGGCACACATAAAATCTCAGTGCATCAAGGGCAGAACTAGAACTGAAGAACTACTAAACAGAACTATTTCAGAGCCATGTGATTGCACAGACACATTAATTGCAAGAGGGAAATTAACACCATTTGAAAGTGATGTAGTTTTACAGCATCATAAAAACTGTCGGACCAATGCATGGGACAATGGACTTCAGTGAAGCCAAGTACAAGGTAAACTAACCGAAACAAAAGAGAAATTATCCCAGTGTTACCAAGTGTTCTGATCAATTCCTGATCCATAAATCTTTACCTTACGTTAGAAAAGCCACTGTTGTCCTGCCCTCCAAGTTATCCTAAGCTTTCACACGGAGCAATGCTTTGTTGCTGGTTTTCATTGGTTTTCATTCACCCTTGACAACGGTTGCTTGCTATCCACCATGATTGTGCCCTTCCAGCATAAATAAACTAATAAATTTTAGTCTTTGAGTTCAAAACTTCAAGGAAGTCCTCTGTATTGCGTGTCACAAATTCAGAACAGGAACCGAGTGCAGATCAGAGGTAAAGCTGAATTTGACCTTCATTAATAGAAGAACGATAACTCAAATGGTTTTGCTAGAGAATTTCAAAAGATGGTCTGAAGTCAGGGGGGAAGCAATCAGGTACGTAGAGAATCAGGCAAGGCAGTGCCAAAGGGACTGATCCAAGGTCAGTAACCAGGATGGCAAGCCGGATGAACCAGGGCATGCTGGGCTGGTGCACACGCTCGAACTGGGGTGAAGGAGGGACTGGAAAAAGGCACTCGCTGAGACCCCAGACTTGAGGATGAGTTTCTCTAATAAATGTTTACTCACTGTCTTGAGATTAAACATTGAAGGCAGAATACTACAATCCAGCAAACAGAACACGTAGACCAGGAACTTAAGTGCACAAGATGACAATGACAAATGGGGAACAGGTGAGAGGAAGAGCAAATGGGAGGGGTGAATCATGAAACAATAAAACCCCCTTCAGACAGAGTGACCATGCCGTCTCTGAGACGCCTCTGCTACTCATTCAGTTTCTGTCTGAATGGCACAAAGGCATTTAAAAGGAGTATTAAAGTGAGCCACCTCTGAGCCTCCTCTCGTGCACCTCATTAGGTGGTCTAGCGCCATCAAAAATGAGTATCTGTATCTGTGTGAATGGGATAAGCCATTGCAGCTACACGATATATAGAGGATCTCAAATGAGTGAGCCAGAGATATCAAATTTATGAAACGAGAGAAGTCATTTTCATTTATTCTGAGCCTTTGATGAGGCAATCCTATTTATCACATAAATGTCAGCGTTGTATTATTTGGAAGATGGGAAAAAAAAATTAGCTTCGGGTTGGCGGTCTGTTCAAGTCAGTGAGATGAGTAATTCATTAGCCAGCATGCAAGTGCTTTTCACCTTTAAATTAAAGTTTCTTGAAATAGCAGTTATACATGTTACTTATTACTTTCATGGCAAAAATCATCAGCATGAAAGTAAAGTCAATTGTGGGAGATGAAGACATTTGCTCAAAGTAAACTTCATTTCTGCCGCAGAGATTATTACTGATCAAGGAGAGGAATGAGGAGAGTTAGAAAGCGGTAGAATATAATATGGGGCGTGCCGATCAGAACACTTCCCTTGCGACCCCCATATGCACACCATCTAAATTTGGTCTTAAAATCCACTAATGAATTTATAAAATTTTATCAGTGTGTTCCTCGCATCGGGAAGTGGAGCATTAAAAAAAAAACCGTAAAAATCAATGAATTAATTCATCATCGATAAAATTTATCGAAGCAAATTTCAACCAATAAAATGCTCTGTTTCATCGATCTTTGTTGCCAACTAACGCTATTCTAACGCTGCCGCAGTTAATTGTTCTGATTGGTGTATAAAATTTTTACATTGAAGGATATCGCTGAATGAATCAATCACATTCTTCATTACGTATCGCCACGGCACGCTGCTTGAACCTGCTTCGTTCTCAAAATGGCGTCATCTGCTTTTGGTGCCAAGAATATCCCTCTTGCTTTGTACATGTATAATGATTTGATAATTACATGAACACTCCTGCTTCTAGCTTAAAACCGCGCAGATCACGGGCATACAAGATACTTGGATTTATGTTATCATTTGCCATTTACTAAAAAACTTGTGCATAGCTTGTAAGGATTGATTGAATTTAGTTCTGACCTATGTCTGACCCTGAAGAGACTTATTATGATAATGTTGGCAGTCGTTCAGGAACTAGATCATAGTGGTTAGGCTATCTTATACTATCAGGACTCAATTTAGTCTACCATTACACCTTACACCAGGGGTTCCCAAACTTTTCCAAATCAGGGCCCACTTGAAAATCTAAAAAATGTCCGCGGCCCACCTTTGTCCTATAAACAGAACATAGATGAAATTATGCATTCTCAGAACACTTAACAGCAACAATAATTGTTGTTGTTGTTACGAAAATAAAATAAATAAAATACATAAAAAACAACAATAATTGTTGTTGTTTTTTTATTTATTATTATTATTATTATTATTATTATTATTATTATTATAAAGATTCAGGAATGAAATGAAAGCAGGGGGATAAAGGAAGCCCAAACTTTTAATATGTGGTGTACACACAAGACAGAATTAATTATCGAACACAGTACGTGCTCCTCCGATTATGACCCCCGGTCATGATGACCAGAAAGCTACGTTCCGATCATAAACTATATAAGGTTCCAAAAATATTATGAGGTCAATAACACTCAATAGGTTATTACTTCTAAATATTTTTTTAAATCGTGCAATAAATATTTTACAATAAAAATAATTAAAAAATCATATTTGCAAAAATGAATCATATTTTTAATGACCTCTCACGGCCCACCTGCAGTACCACCACGGCCCACTAGGGGGCCGCGGCCCACACTTTGGGAATCACTGCCTTACACCAAGTGTTTAGAATGTAAGCCAATGGATGGTATTCACAGAATGAATTTGTTTATTCCTGGAATAAAATAAATCATGGACTAAAGTTCAGTCCATCAGCTTCATTCCATAGTGGCATATGGTGTGTGCAAATGTAATACACCATACACTGATATGAAATGAAGCCGCCAAGTCCTTGACTAAGTTGTATCTAGAAGACTTATTCCTGGACTATTTCAAGACTTAGTTTTGATACAAATAGATTTGTTCTTGGAATAACTGTATTCCACCTTTGTGAATACCAGCCAATGTTGTCATCTGTCAAAGGACCTTTAATGCTAAAATTTGGATGTATAGCTGTAAATAAAAGAAAAAGTTAAAAAGACAAGAACTTCTAAGGCTGAAGCTGTGGTTGTAATATCGAGTGTTTGTGTTTTATTAGGGAATTTTAGATTTTGACAATGGTAGGTTCTGCTTATTAATTTGCAAAGGAAAAATTGACAATGGTATTCATGTAGGAGACAACAGTTGAACTACACGCAATAGTATGAATTTAACCATCCTATAATCCACCATAGTCGAAATTCAAAATGCCGGATTTGGATCCTGGTGAAATATAAAGGACAATTAAGACCATTTTAAACTGTCTGTGTTTGTTTATATAAATTTGAGATTGAAATAACTCCTTCAATACATTTAAAATACCATCATCCTGAATAGAATGAACAAAAGGCAAGAAGGAATCCACAATCAAACAGTTGGTATATAATGTTTATTGTACAAACATGGGAAAATACAATTTTGCATCAAGTGAACATTATTAAAAATCATCGAGTAAACGTTATATTCATTGACCTTGACAATAATTCAAAACCTGATGCCACTTGCAAGTCAAATTATATACCACAGAGTGAATCCCGACAGTTTACATATTAATGATATTGACTACCCGGCCAGTCTTTTCAAAAGAACAACTTGTTTTTTGATATTTAATTTAGGCGGGAATTCCCGAGAAATGCTCCACGTTCTGGCATGGGAAATGTCGGTAGTGTGAGAAGACATACATTCCCCACACTTAATGACCAGATTCAGGTAATGTGCAGGAGGGGGTCACAAGATTTTCTGGTAACATATTGATGCCATGCCCCATAGTATAGAAAAAATCGATAGATTTTAGACGTGAGTCGACTTAATGCTAAGATGGAGCAAATTACGGCCAGAAATTTAGAGTTCATAGTTGTCAAGTTGTTTTGGGAAAATCTGCAGCCGTCTGGGACAGCATTGATATTTATATAATATTGAATACTGGAAAATAACTGATAAATAATTGAGTCCTTGAGTAGCCATCTTATTTGTATGTTCAAGCAGCCAAACAAATCAGAATATTCTACTGACGTTTATCTGATAACTGGCTCTAGGACTCTTTGACCCCGGGCTTTTCGTCCCCTAATTTTACTTTTCTTCTCCTAGGAATTTTCCTCCCCCGACTCTTTGTCCCCATTAACTTTTTGTCCCCAGACTCTTCATGCCTGGATCGTTCGTCCCCAATAATGTTTTGCAGTCTTCCTGCATTATAACCCTATCCCAAACCCAAACCCTTATATCATGGTGTTCTGTCTGTCATCCATCCTGTCAAAAATGGTGGCACGTTTCTTTATCAGTTGGGGATAGTAAACCCAGGACAAAAAGTCTTTGGAGACAAAAAGTCCACAGAGATGAAGAGTCTGGGGACAATAAGTCAATGGGAACGAAAAGGCCAGGGATAAAAAATTCAGGGAGGAAGAGTGATGGAGGAAGAGTTACCCTGACGACTAGCAAACCTTATTGTAACAGAACTTCTGTGAACAACAGGTCATATAGCTAACGCAAGTATCCTATTTAACCTCAAGCTCTGAGCCTCTGACTTGAAATTGACATGGCCAAAATGAAATTAGTAAATCTCTGCAACTACTGAGTCCATTAAAATAAAATCGTATCATAATAAAGGTAACACCTTGGGGATTTCTGTTGTGGTGAAAAAATTAGTATATTTATACAAAATATGACACTGACTCCGAGTCAATAAAGATGGAACACAGCATGAATGAAAGATCTCATTGCTGCCTGAAGAAATATTACTTTTATCCCTTTTGAAAGTAATTAGTTGCAGTCTGAAACCTTTAAAGAATTAGAACACTGAATCTCACCAATATCTGTGCCAACATTTATTCTAATCAAGTAAATCAGGGCAAAGTTAGAGAGATTTTAGTTCAGGAGGCGGCGTCTTCAAACTGGCTGTTCAGGCACTTATTTGGACACCATGTGCCATTTCTGATTTCTTTGGTACAAAACTGTTAAACTAATTTAATTTCACTTATATGTCACTACAGACATACATTTCATCTAAATACAACAATTTTCCTTTCTTGTATTTTTTTAAATATTTCTGCCAGTCCTGTATACATTATCTCATTTAAAGAAAATACAAAGGAAAGTAAGTTTGACGCTACTGTTGCAGATCCATCCTTCCACCTTCTTCCGCTTATCCGGGCCCGGGTCGTGGGGGTAGCAGTCTAAGCAAAGATGCCCAGACTTCCCTCTCCCTGGACACTTCCTCCAGTTCTCCCGGGGGTATCCCGAGGCGTTCCCAGGTCAGCCGAGCGACATAGTCCCTCCAGCGTGTCCTGGGCCTCCTCCCAGTGGGGCATGCCCGTAACACCTTCCCAGGAAGGCGTCCAGGGGGTATCCGATATAGATGCCTGAGCCACGTCAGCTGGCTCCTCTCGACGTGGAGGAGCAGCGGCTCTACTCTGAGCTCCTCCCGGGTGACAGAACTTCTCACCCTATCTTTAAGGGATTGCCCCACCACCCTGCGGAGGAAACCCATTTCAGTCTCTTGTATCTGAGATCTCGTTCTTTCGGTCATGACCCAAAGTTCCTGACCATAGGTGAGGGTAGGAATGTAGAGTGACTGGTAAATTGAGAGCTTCGCCTTTCAGCTCAGCTCCTTCTTCACCACAACAGATCGGTACAATGACCGCATTACTGCTGCCGCTGCACCGATCAATCTGTCAATCTCACGCTCCATCCTTCCCTCACTCGTGAACAAGAACCCAAGATACTTAAACTCCTTCACTTGAGGCAGGAGCTCTCCTCCAACCCGGAGGGGGCTAGCCACCTTTTTCCGGTCGAGAACCATGACCTCGGACTTAGAGGTGCTGATTCTCATCCCAGCCGCTCCGCTCTCGGCTGCAAACTACCTCAGTACATGCTGAAGGTCCTGGTTCAAAGGAGCCGACAGGACAACGTCATCCGCAAAAAGCAGAGATGAGATCCTCTGGTCCCCAAACCGGACTCCCTTCGGCCCCTGGCTGCGCCTAGAAATTCTGTCCATAAAAATAATGAACAGAACCGATGGCAAAGGGCAGCCCTGCCGGAGTCCAACACGCACCGTAAACAGGTCTGACTTACTGCCGGCAATGCGAACCAAGCTCCTGCTCCGGTCATACGGAGACCTCACGGCCCTTAGTAAAGGGCCCCAGACTCCATACTCCCAAAGCACCTCCCACAGAATGCCACGAGGGACACGGTCGAATGCCTTCTCCAAGTCAACAAATCACATGTGAACTAGTTGGGCAAACTCCCATGCACCCTCAAGCACCCTGCGGAGAGTATAGAGCTAGTCCAGTGTTCCACGACCAGGACGAAAACCGCATTGTTCCTCCTGAATCCGAGGTTCGACTATCAGTCGAATTCTCCTCTCCAGCACTTGGAATAGACTTTACCTGGGAGGCTGAGAAGTGTGATCCCCCTATAGTTGGAGCACACCCTCAAAAAAAGAGGGACCACCAACTCGGTCTGCCAGTCCAGAGGCACTGTCCCCGACTGCCACACGATGCTGCAGAGGCATTTTTTTCTTTGTCATTTCTTTGTCATTTTTAAAAGTATATTTATTAAATATCTGTCTATTTTTTGTACCAGCCTGTGTGAATGGGTCCCTTTATCAGCCTTTGGGTACATGGTCCCAGTGCCAGCTGGATTGCAGGTTGCATCCGGCGGGACTAAACCATGACATAATCTGCGAATGTAGTAGACAGATGAAAAATGCACACATAAATTTAGATGAAAAATAAACATTTTTGTTAATTAAGTTCACGTAAATGTCTAATCATTGATTCGGTCATCAACCAGAATTTAATTGAACTGAAAAACTTTGCTTATAGTGCCAAATATCGCTATTTGATAAAAATGCCATTAATTAAGATTAATTAATTACAAAAGCCTCTAATTAATTAGATTATTTTTTTTAACCACGTCCCACCACTAATTTCAATGTTTCAGTTCATCCAACTAATTAAATATAAGACAAAGACAATGACCCTCATCAAACTTGCGTACACCAATAAAATGGGTGTACGCCAAATCTCCCGCAAGAATCGCATTCATCAATCTGAACGTGAGCGAACGGTCCGCAAAAATCTCATGCCAGCTCTGACCAGGTGTACGCAAATCTGAAAACAGCGAACAACATGCAGGAACGAGTACAGCTGTCAAAATGAGTAATAAACCATATGCAGCGATGCGGACGTCATGCTGTTGTTGTTCTTATTATTAAAATAATTAAATAGACTAAATAAATGAATGAATGAATAAATAAATGAATAAAAGCAGGTTGTTTCCAAATATAAGTGTAATTAATTTCACTACACAGATGTGACGAGTGGCTGCTCGTTTTGTGTGGCACCCAATAAAATGTCATGGAGTAACATGGATAAAAGTACAATGAAGAGTGATCTCTGCAGACTGTATTTTACCAATTACCCTCATGGTGCTCCGATCGAGGTGGGGGGGACTCATCCATGTCCCCACCGGCTCGTATTCCCACGATGGAGGGGGAGCCTATCAGTGCTGTGACAGCTGGAGTCTAGTTGGCCTCCATCGGTCCGTGCGCTGTTGCAATCCATTTTTTTGGAGGCGATCTTAAAATCGGACCACTTTTTTAACTTACGTGTAAAGCATTTGGATTGTCAATTATGTAGGCAATATAACATGAAATATCGTGGATTTATAAATTGAATTTATTAAGGCCGATGCTATTCACACTTTTATGAGTGGCCAATGCGAATTTTTTTTCTTGACCACGCTTGTAAGTGCGCGAGATGATGACCATTCCAGTGCCGCTTAGAAAGTACCGCATAAAATAAGTTTGGCCCAGAAAAAATTTTAGCTTTGGACACACTTAAAATTAGTGTGTGCAATTGAGAAATGTGCGTCTTGGCCACAATAATAAGTGCGTCTACCCAGAATTTTGGTCATTTAAGTGCGTCAAAGCACAAAAATTAAGTAGTAACTTCGATTTATTAATGAATTAAATGAAACCTCAACTGCACTCCGGTTTTCCACCCCAATGGTGTTTACTACCGCAGCAGCAATAGTTTTCCAAACTGCGGCCTACTGGGCACCCTTTATGCCACTCTCAAGACTTCCAGATAAAATAGTTTTGTTTTTCTCCATCTATCGTCGGCCTGCTGATAAAACCTCGTATCTTCAAACTGATCAACTTTACAGGAGAGCAAGAAAAAAAAAAGTTTAATTTTGCATGTAAGAATGCAGTTGAGCTGTGTTCGGGTAGGATGATTATTTTTCCTCCAAGAATGTACCCAATCAATGACATTTTGTATTTTGCAATGTTTAGGCCCCATGAAAAAAAATAAAAAAATTGCCCCCCT
The DNA here is from genome assembly GCA_029721435.1 of Gymnothorax reevesii. Classification (NCBI taxonomy): domain Eukaryota; kingdom Metazoa; phylum Chordata; class Actinopteri; order Anguilliformes; family Muraenidae; genus Gymnothorax; species Gymnothorax reevesii. Next base: position 30,598,376 of record CM056584.1, on the reverse strand, counting down.
TAACTCAATAACTGGTTGCCACACGCTTAGCAGCAAAAACTGCAATCAAATGTTTGCAATACCTGGAAATGAGTCTTTTACATCTGTGCAAAATTGTGGTCCTCTCTATTTAGCAGAATTGTTTTAATTTTACCACAGTGGAGGGTTTTCAAGCATGAACTGCCTCTTTAAGGTCATGCCACAGCATCTCAATCCGATTCAAGTCAGGGCTTTGAGTAGAAACTCCAAAACCTTCATTTTGCTTCTTTGAAACATTCAGTGGACTTGCTTGTGTGCTGGGGATCATTTCCCTACTGCTTAACCCAATTGCACTTTAGGTCATAAACTGACGGCTGGACATTCTCCTTCAGAATTTTCTGGTGGAGAGCAGAATTCATGGTTCCAATAATTATGGAAAGTCACCCAGGCCCTGAAGCAGCAAAGCAACCCAGACCATTGCTCTACCTTCACCACTACCTTAACTATTGGTATTATGCTCTTACTGCGGAATACTGTGTTGGTTTTAGGTGAGATGTAATAGGACCCATATCTTTCAGAAATGTCCAATTATGACTCATCAGTCCGTGTAATATCATCCCAAAATTTTTGAGGTCAATAAGAGGTTTTTGGGCAAATGTGAGATGAACCTTTATGTAATTTTTGGTCTGCAGTGGTTTTCGTCTTGTAGCTCTCCCACGGATGCCATTTTTGCTCAGTCTCTTTCCTACTGTAAAATTTGAAACCTGACCTCAACTGAGGCAAATAAGGCCTGAAGTTCTTTAGATGCAAGTCTGGGTCTTTTTGTGACCTCTTGGATAAGTTGTAGATGCGCTCTTGGAGACATTTAGGGAGATAGGCTTCACCTATGGAAGGTTCACCACTGTCTCAAGTTTTCTCCAACTGCAGTTAATGGCTCTGTGAGTTGCTTGCTGTGTCCCTGAGCCTTAGAAATGGTTTTGTGACAATTGACAACATGCATGCGTTTATAATGCATAGTATCACTTGATTTGCTTGTCATCTACATCTGTTTACATGTTGATGGACCAAAATGCTGTATATGCATTTTGGTATCTCTGAAAAAGATACCCTCCGTTGTAATAGTTTTGTGCCCGTCATTGCATATTATTCTTTTTTTATCTCCGGTGCCCAAAAGCTAAACCAGCGTAATCAAAATACATGGTGATTTTACAATATAGATGATTGTGCCAACTTTCTTGGACTCTTTTGAAGTCATCATTTTGCATAATTACAGCAATGATATTCACGTTAGAACATCAATGAATGCAAACTATTCTACAATAGTACAGGGTAAATGGATGTTTCACACCTGCCTTTTTAAATTTCTTTTGCATTTTCCATCGTTTGTAAATTAAGAGAATTTCATGACATTACATTAGAAGCTTATTGAAGACTTTCTCATCCAGCGAAACACAATGTTCATCAGCAGGTTTAAAAGGTAAGAAAACCCCAGAAGGAAGTAACATTAGTCAGAAAGTGACCACAGTCATGGGGGCTGAGATCCCCCAGCACAAACTGAGCAACCTGACATTGTCAATAAAGCAAGCAATACTGAAGGCAAGAGCAGAAATATTTGAAGACCACAAAGGACAAACGATCAGAGTCCAAATTTAGAATTAATGTATATTTTATATATTATATTTATAATATTTTTCATTATACATCATATTTTATATGTTATATATTAATATTATATTTAATGTATTTTATATTAATCACATATTTTTTCAGTGCTTTCTTTAGATCAGTAGAATTTTTGATTTCATTTAGAAATTAATGATCTAGATTTTTCATTTAGATCATTAGAATTTTTAATTCATCATTTCTCCACTACGTGAAAATGTGGCTCCGATCATTTTTCCATTGTGGTTTTCATTTGGTAACACAAGTGCAATGATAAGCTTAGTAAACAAATTTGAAGTCACAAGTCAAGAGGCGCGGGGTTTAGGGAAAGTTGCAGCTAGGGGAAGTTAGTCAAGGTCAGAGTCCTGGCTATTCTGACCACCATGGGAATATTAGGACAAAACATGACAGCTTAGAACTGATAACAAACCTGAGCAGGAATTCTTTGGTCATCAAACATACAGGTCATTGCAATTACTGAGTTTACAGCTGCAACCAAGAGCACAAGCCCCTGGCCTAGATAGAAATATATTGTAGGCAAACACAGATTAATTGCAGCACTGTTGCTTTACATTCTAGAGAGCTTCAAAAGCAAAATATATATCTTCTCCGCAGGGCAGCAAGAAACAGGTTGCAGCCGACAAGCAGATTCAATATGCAAGCATTCTGGGCAATAACCACTGTGTATAATTGAAGTCCTCGTATAGACTACATTAGCATTTTAATACACACACAATTTTTTTAGAATCTAAGGGGTAAATGTTCAACACGCAGACAGCAGTAAGAGAAAGGGTTGGGGCCACTGAGAGTGCTCAGGCAGGAGACTGTGGGCAGGTTCTGTTATTCTCTTGTGCTCACTTGAGACTAGAAGGCTACTGGAATTAGGACAGTCTTCTATATAACCCTGCAATGAAAAATCATTGGCAGTGAAAATAGGTTCTTGCTGACTAGTCAAACATTTCTAGGACACAATTCCAAAATGCTTTGTATTGAATTTCTACATTGCCTTACTAAGGCATCAATACTGTAGTACTTTTCTATGCTCTGTTCACGTGCTGATTTCTGATATATTGAAAGAATACAGTGCCCTCCTAAAAGACTAGTACGGTAAATCTGCATGGGTAAAATGGTGAAACAAATGTGTTCGAAAAAATACCACACAATTAATGTTATGTATTGTCTGTCTCAGGTTTTGTCTCATATCCCCTGTTAGTTCTCAAATCCTTATTCCTTAAGTGTACATAAGAAAATAACAAATTACATTTTACCTTTAACATAATTTTGGAGGGATGAAGACTATTTTTAAAAATTTTTTTGTGAACTGCAACAAAACATTAAATGATCACTGTATTTTTAGAACCCAGTGGTTAGCCTATAGTAGGCAATGTCCCTTACAGACTGATGTGAATCAGAAGTGCAGGGGGTCCTGCTGCAATGTTCCCTGCACTTCACCCACCAGTCTAGCTCAGCCCAATCTGACTTTGTGTTGGATTGGGCGACTGCAGTCTGGGCAGAATAAGAGGACCCTATCTCTTCCAGGAACTGTTCTTAACAATCTTTGACCAGCAGAGATGTGACAGCAGCAATCTGCTCCTGAAACTGATTCAAAGACGCCAGTCGGCAGCCCAGTATGTCCTTGCTTTCTGTGGAGATGCAGTATCCAGTGGATGGACTTAGGCAGCCAGCCTTTAACGATTGGGTTCTCCAGGAGGAAGTCCACATGAACTTCGCAAGCAACAATGAAAGCTTCTTTCTGGTCATTCTCATTAGCCTGCCAATTTTTTCTGGATAACTGTGACGTCCCCCTGTGCCCCCTTCAGGAACCTGCCTGCCAGTGCACGGGCAGTGCTGGAGCCTGATGGGGGGGGGGGGGAATTGATTGCCTCTGTGCACAGGGGGGGGGAAGGTACAAAGTCCTCCTCTTCTCTTCCAACGGGGGGGACTCTTAGCTCAACCTGACCACTGGCTCTTTGATTTCCCTCTCTCTTACTCACTCTCTCTCCTTACTCCTTTTTCCTTTCTTTACAGCTAACATACTGATACTGATACACACACTGCATTCATCATTCACTTCCATACGTCCATCATACCCCCCCTAGACACATTGTTTAAAGACTTGGCTTTGTTAAGTTTTTAATAAATAACTTAAAACTTTGAATTCTGTTGTCGTCTCCATTTCATGTTGCTTCCCGAAACGAGCTGGGTCGTAACATGAATTGGGGTTCTCGTCGGGAGTTCTGTTGGGCATTGGACTCGTCTACTTCGGGCGCATCCAGGTGAGAACATCGTCTTAATTAACAGTCTCTGGTTTAGGAAGAGTGCTTCAGCCAGGCTCTGCCTGTCCTTCGAAGTGCTGTTTGTTATTTTGAATTGTTTATTGTTTTTGGGGGTAAATCTGATCGGGAGTTTTATATTCCTGTCGGGGGCACGCTTCGTATGGTCCACTCCAGACCATAACGAGTTAATGCGTTAACCAGTCGCCCCGAGGTCGGCAAACCCCTGAAGACTAGGTAGGCAAAGTTAGACACAAAAGAACTATGTTAGATCGCCAGAGAACTGTAAGTTGCATCATTCTACCTTGTGAATTTCAGCGTTTGTAGGCAGTGGGATCATCTGGATGCAATTGGAGTAGTTTGGGCCGTGCCAGCAGGATTGGTGAGTGAACGTTTGTGTTCTCAGTTAATGTTAGCGTGGTGTAGCGTTTGCTTGCGTTACGATAATTCAGTGTTGGGTCTGCGCCTGGTCTATTTTTAGATCCATTCGGCGTTCGTAGTAGTGTAACCCATTTTTGCTGTTTGGTGCAAGCTGCGCGTAGGTTGAGAAGTTACAGAGGAGTTGTAGTCTCCGTTTGTTTGTTTGTTTGTAACTTGAGTGAGTGTGCAGACTTCGCGCTTCTGCGCGATGTCTGGTTGATTTGGACAATAGCGTTGTAATGTTTTTCTAAGCATCACTTAATTGTTTGTTTGGTTAGTGCAGATGGTGAATTGCGCTGTCTGTAGCTATTGTCGTTTAAGAGTGGGATCTCTTGTTAGCCAGTGGTAGGTTTGTGCCTCATTTTTTTTTTTTTTTTTTCTTTTCTCTTTGTATGCCTGGTGTGGTTTCGAATTAATCACTGATGTTAGATTTGGTCTGACATGTTTTGGCTTTGCTGGATAGCTGCTTAGTCCTTATTGTGATTTAATGGAAAACTTGGATGTTCTCTGAGTAATTTTTTTTTTCAAGATAATGCCATTTGTGGAGGAATTTGTTGCTCAGCCGTCTTTGGAGCTGTTGTCAGCACTCACCAAAGACCAGCTTGTGGCTGTAGCACAACATTATGGGCTTACCATTAGTAGTGAAGAGAAAAAGTTAAAGGAGAAATTATTTGACACCATTAAGTGCCAGCTCATTGCTTGCTCCATTGTTAAAGAGGAGGTGGAGGAAGAGTATGAGGATGAAGATGGTGGTGGTGATGATGACTGTGATAATTATAGTGATGATGATGGTAAGGTTGATGGTCATTTGTCAGAGCAGAGGAAAGGGCGGGCTGCTATTTCATCTGAGAATGTTAGTGGTTGGCAGGTGGAGAAGCTTAAGGGCAAGGGGGCTAGCCACGCCATACGGGTGAAGGAGCTGGAGTTGGAGCTCCGGAAAATGGAGTTGCAACACGAATTAGAGCTCCAGTGTATGTCCAACAACCATGCCCTGGCCATTAAAAGGCTTGAGCTGGAGAAACGACCATCTCCTGAGCTTCTCCCGAAGCCTGCTTCTCCGGAGACAAAGTTTGATGTTTGTAAAAATATTCGTGTTGTGCCTCCCTTCACTGAGAAGGATGTAGACAAATATTTTGACCATTTTGAGAGGGTTGCTGCCTCTTTAAATTGGCCCAAAGAGGTGTGGACGCTCTTGTTACAGTGTGTTTTCACTGGGAAGGCTAGAGAGGTGTTTACTGCATTACCTGTAGCCGAAGCTAAAGAGTATGACACTGTGAAGAATACTGTCTTGCATGTCTACGAATTAGTCCCTGAGGCTTACCGTCAGCGGTTCAGAAATGCAAAAAAATCTGATCAGCAGACCTTTGTTGAACATGCTCGTGAGAAGGAGCGTTTGTTTGACAGGTGGTGCAGCGCACAGTGTGTTAAGACCAAGGAAGACTTGCGTGAATTGATGCTCTTGGAGGATTTCACAAATGGTCTTCCTGAAACTGTTGCTGTCCACCTGAAGGAACATGAGGTGAAGACTTTAGAACAAGCTGCTGTGTTGGTTGATAAATACATGCTGACACACAAAGGCATGTCTGATATCCAAAAAGTTTAATCGTCACCAGAGGGCATACTCTACAGTGGAAAGGGAGGCTCTTGCTTTAATTCTGGCGCTGCAGAATTTTGAGGTCTATGTGGGGTCCTCCTCTAGTCCCACTGACGTTTATACAGATCACAACCCCTTGGTCTTTATTGATCGAATGCGGAATAAAAATCAGCGCATTATGCGTTGGAGTATTTTACTCCAGCAGTATCCTTTAAGGATAAAGCATATTAGAGGCAAGGACAATGTTGTTGCTGATGCATTGTCTCGTGCTTAGTTTTTCTATTTGTGGTTGTTTCTGAATGGTGTTTTCACATGTTTTGTTTGTATACCTAATCCATCTTTCGTCCTACGGCCGAAGATGTTAGATGGAGGTGTGTTTTTTGTTTGAGGTTTGGGTAAACCTCTTTTAGGGAGGGAAGTGTGACGTCCCCCTGTGCCCCCTTCAGGAACCTGCCTGCCAGTGCACGGGCAGTGCTGGAGCCTGATGGGGGGGGGGGGAATTGATTGCACCTGTGCACAGGGGGGGGGAAGGTACAAAGTCCTCCTCTTCTCTTCCAACGGGGGGGACTCTTAGCTCAACCTGACCACTGGCTCTTTGATTTCCCTCTCTCTTACTCACTCTCTCTCCTTACTCCTTTTTCCTTTCTTTACAGCTAACATACTGATACTGATACACACACTGCATTCATCATTCACTTCCATACGTCCATCATACCCCCCCTAGACACATTGTTTAAAGACTTGGCTTTGTTAAGTTTTTAATAAATAACTTAAAACTTTGAATTCTGTTGTCGTCTCCATTTCATGTTGCTTCCCGAAACGAGCTGGGTCGTAACAATAACCTCTAATAAGAACGACAAAGCATCACCACCTCTTCGGTGACCAGTTCACCAGTTCGGAAATCGGAACCTATGGAGATGGGGTCCACAAAGCCTAGCCACCCAAACGGACACCAGCACTTGAGGCAGTTTCTCTGCCTGCACTTTGGGAGGGAGGGCGGCTGGATTCAAGACTGCCACACCAGACTAAAAATACTCGAGTCAAAAGTGCTGCACACTCAACAAGGGCCTTCTTCATATAGCCAGGTGAATCTGCCCCATGTCATCATTTCTTTTTGCCTATTCTGACTGCAAGTCATTATTCTCTTTTCAGGCCCTATATCCTGGCTAGTGCTGACTGACTCTGGTGCAGTTGGGAACTTCAGTCATCACAGGACTGCGTAATCACCCCTCTGCTGCTCTTCCTCTGAATGGCAAGCCAGTCTGTGCCAGTGTAGTCAGCAACATCCCACTCCCAGTTTTGTTCAGTGTTGGAGATGCCCTTCAGGAAATTTCAGCCAACATGCTAATCCGCTCACAGGGATATTCATTAGTCCTCAATCTTCCATGATAAATATGGTGCGACTCCACCAACCCAGGAGATCACCGCCTGGTGACCTCAGTGCCAGGAGCCCTTGCTGTTTGCTGGTGAGTCTGTCAACATTTCTATCCCAGGTTTCTATCCCTGCATTTAACAGGACCGGACTACAGTCTTTGCCAAGACTAAGGCTACCTACATCCCTCCTCCCAGACCCCAGGACTGTGTCACTGACCAAGATAAGTAAAGGCAAAGATTGATAAACTGAGCCATTTGTGAGTACGTCTTTTTTCCAATAAAGACAAACAAATCAGCTGTGCGCAACATACTGTAGACTCAAAGCCAACAATTTGCACCTTCCCTGCAACAGATTCCCACATCAGAATCTGGCAGAGCAAGCTGTTGCCTGGTTCTGATTTAACATTTAGCATTATTATTTTATGATACGATTTGCCACAATTATGGTGTTTGTCTTTGTCCTTCTGATTGTGAGTGCTAGGAATAAAATATTTCAGCATTTAGTACATACCATTATTTAAAAACGACTGAGTCTCCGCTGCTTTATTTGAAGTTCCTTCAAGTTCATTCTTCAATTCCCCTTCCATCAGACATTACGGTATGGAACACACCTCAAAATGGCTAACATGGGATACTCCAAAAGACCATGCTGAGTAGATGGGGCTGTCCTTGAAATAGAGCAGAGGGCATGAATTTAGCATCAGTGGTCAGGTTTAAGGGCTCAACTCACACTCTGGGACTTTAAACTCTCACTTCTCCCTGGGCCCTCTCTCAGCTCAGAGCAGAGCTGGATTATAAACCATGGACCAAGTAACAGTTCCTCAAGCATTTCACAATATAGAGGAGCAGAGCTCAGTCAATTATTCAGCCATGAGCTACATGCTGAGTGCACTGAATGAAGCCATAACGCTCATTACTTGTTTTACTGTCCATTTGATAAGCACCTTTGATTCTTTCTACATTGATTACAATTCTACATTGTTGCTTGTGTCACTGTAGCACTTATTATACTTGGCATTCATTGAGCCAGAGAGAGGAGCCACTGTAAAATTCTGTATTAAACTTCATAATCAGCTTAGAGTAACTGTTCCCATGAAATGTACCAGCACTGCATCTGATTGAGAGCAACAGCGCATGTTTGATTCTGCACATGTACCACACCATAATGATTTAGCAGTTAGGCGCAGCAGCAAAACTAGTGTAGACAGCTGACACTCTTAGAATGTCACCTGACACTTTTTTTGTCACTCAGTGGAACAGTTAGGCGTCAGCTAAACTCCAGAGAGCAGTCAAGCGCGAGTCTGGGTATTATGATCAAAGCGAGAGATTGGACTCTGCTGAGCAGGAAGTTATCTAGGGACAAGAAACGGAGGAACTCAACCCAGATTTTTTTTGTGTTTATGGGGAAACAGCAGTTGTCTGGCTGTCTAAGTCATCCCACTCAGAGTCTCTGTTCTAGTCCGATCCAAACATCAGTTAGAGAACCAGAATTTAATTATATTGTGAAACATGCTAGTCTGAGCAGCCGGATAACTTCACAGGGAAGAGAACAAAACTGACACAAAATAAGAATATCTTCTTTGAAATCTTTCCTTGATCCATATCTCACAACAGTATGACTGTCTTACTGAGTGAGATGCTTTCACACGTCTTATCACAAAACCTAATAAACCCGTAATGCAGTTAAGCATTATTAAATGTGTTATCACCAAGTCCATTAATACTAATTACCCATCGCATTTACTGCAAATGAATCAAAATAATATCTGTGCACGCTTGATGTTTGTTTTGGACTTTGATTAAAACTAATGCTTTATATAATCTTAAATCCCATAAAGGTCCCTGTCTTTTGATTTTTCATTGATTTTTTCCGCACTAATATGCGCACCAGCTGAAGACTGCTGTGATGAACAGTCAGATGAACTGAACATAGTAGGCGAACTCAAATTTAAAAAGTCCTCCCTCATGCTGCTCACTCTTTCATTAAGCTTTCTGCCCATCACAAACCCTTTGTTTTGGTCACTCCATCACTGAGCTGCCTGGGATTGGGGTAAAAGAGGATCGGGCAGATGAAACAGCCAAGTTGCCCTTTCACAGCTCAGTTTTCAACCCTTACCCTCCTATCCTCTCTTACACACTTTGCTTGACCACACCCCCGGGCAGGTGAGACAATCAAACTGGCTAGGTGGGTTCGGCTAAGTGGGTTTTTCCATCAGCCACAATGCCAATCAGGAAAAGGGCAAATATAGACACATTCCTTCCCCTTTTCTCCTCTGTCATATGAAGCAAACATGGACGCAGACACATCCACACACGCGAGCTCTCTCTCTCTCTCTCACACACACACACACACACACACACACACACGTACATCCACACCATCACAGAGACATCAATGTGCACAGGTGCACACACGAACACGCACACATACACTTTGGCACTATAGATGCAGTTCAGACCCCAATTCGGTCCAAGTATTTGCACATACAGATCTGAGGCAACCACTCATAAAAACTGCCAGGATAGCCTGACTGGCTGGACTATGCATTTGAATAAGAAACTTATCTTCTGATACTCTCCCCATACATACCCTAAAGGCATATCTGTTAAGTGCATAACATTAACGTAACGACCTGTGCCGCGTTTTAATATAACATTAGCTAAATGTACTTTGGGCAAAAACATTAATACTGAAAAAGTATTGATGGTTTTGTAAACATCATTATAATCATGGCTAAGGCAAAGGCAGCCTCATTCTCTGACAAAGCAGAGGGATATTCCGTCACCTAGTGCCGCGTAATGTTTATGGCTACAATGCAAATTTGAATTAAGGTCAGGCAATACGAGTTATGTAGAACTTCTAAACCTCGTCCACTCAAGTGACATTAAATTATATTGGTGGGATGTTGAAGTTCGAATTGCATCCAAATTTTACCGCATCGTTATCCCAGTGATTATGTTGTAGAGCTATCCAGTAACCCCGTCCCCTAAGAAGAAAGAATAAGTTTTCAGAGCAAACTTGCTCGGGAGAACCGCATGAACGCTCGAGCGCGCTTCCAGGCAAACATACTAGAGAGAATAATAGGCTATAAAACTGTACAAAATGACGTTATTTTTGGTAAATTCTGGATGTTACCCCTTCAGGACACTTGGATTGCAGCGGACGAGCAGTATGGAGGAATATTACAAAGTTTTTGCGTAGTTTTATGGACCTTCTCTTTTTGGTAACCATTTACGCTCGTTATATGGATTTGCGGCGCAGGAGGAAACCCCCCCCCGTCTCCGGCTGCACTAAAACAGGAATGAAAAACTTACACCGGACTTCTCATCAGCATGAGGGTAAGTCGATAATGACTGAATTTCATTTTTTAGTGAACTATTCCTTTAAATCACGTTTTTCTCAATAACATGATCGCCGCTCGGAGGTACCTTTTACCACGGCGGGTCACATAGTGCGTTTTGGAAACAAACTCTTCATATTCACAAATCATCTGACGTTTAAAAGCTGAACAGTTTTTGCACCAAAATTGGTTCCTAAATAGGAGAAAACCTACAAGCAGTAGCGAGTCCATACTTGGCAGCATGTATGAACAACTCCCAACTAATGACCCTCGTTAGTTCGCCAATCTTTTCCTGCACCCCTCACGAAAATCCGATCTGCTGCTTCACGTCAACTTATTGGGATGCCGTAAATTATCTTATTTCAAATCCTACTCCTCCGCGAGCACATTTGACCAGTGTCCAGCTTCGCTTTTCAAAGCGCGTCTACCAGCTCTCCCAGCTCTCCTCTCCAATACTTTAAGCCCTTCCCTAGCCACAGGTAGCCACATCTCTTAAAACTGCCTAAGGTGCATTCATTGTTTGAAATGCCCTTACTTGACCCAGCAGCGCTAAGCAATTACAGACCTATCTCCAACCTTCCATTTTTATCATAATTCGAGGAGAAATTCAGTCTCACCTTGGCAGTAATAATCTCTATGAACATTTTCAATCTGGCTCCCACTCCAAACACAGCAGACAAACTGCACTCCTCAAGGCAGTTAATGACCTCCACTGTAAAACTGATTCTGGCTTCATTAGCATCCAACTACTTAATCTTACTGCCACTTTTGACACTGTAAATCACATCATTCTTCTCCCCAGGTTCAGTCCCATTTATCATTTTTGATTCCTTACTCAATTTCCACTCACATATCTCATCTGTATCTAAAACTGCCTTTTTCCATCTTCAGAAAATTGTACACCTCTGTCCCCTCTTCAGTCCTCATACTGCAGAAACCTTGATCTATGCTTTTATATCCGAACAGTTATATTACTGCAAACCTCCATTTTAAAGTCCTCCATCATATTGCCTTAATAAAATAAAGTACATTCGAAACACAGCTGCGTAGTTATTGAACCAATAAAAAATACCTGCCCACAGCACTTTGTACTGGCTTCCGAAAGCCTCCCGCATTCAAGTTTTAGAATTCCTCTTTCTAAGATCAGCCCAAGGGTGCCAACTCACCATCTCCAAATCTCTTCATACTTCATAATAATTGAGTTTGGGGCTGGGAATAGGGAAATCAGTCATGACCTTGGTAATTAACCCCTCCCCTGCTGAGCAGGCCACGCCCACTTTTCTGTGCCATATTGAGCAGTAACTAATTTGACTGATCCAAATTTCAACCTACATTGAGGTTTCAAGTTTTTATCAGTTATTCTTAAAACTAGAGTTGATGGACTGCAACTTGGAAGTGAAAAAAATCCTGGGACCTCCATGTTGGTTGACACTAGCGCCACCTGAAATCATAAGCCATGCCATTTGCGACACATGGAAATTGAGTCTTAGGTCTGTATTCGGGAACGACACTCACACTCACCCTCCACTCACCATATAGTGAGTACGATTGAAATGTAACTGGAGTGTGAGAAAGAGATGGATCTTCCACTTACCGAGGGAGCGGTCCCACTCCTCGCCAGTAGCTATTCGCAAACGCCACTCGAGCATAACTGACAGTAGTGGGCACTGGGTACCACAGGCGGTGCGTCGGCTGCTGCAAAGGGACTCTCAATCCTCACCCTTCAGTGCTGAATGACCTTAACCTTTTGCAGTTTACTTTTCTTGATTAGAAAGTTTATCAGACTAATTGGTAAAACAACAATCAATTTTATTTTTGATAGCATTGTTATACATTGCTTCACAAAATTGAGGTGTTTCTTTCGCACATAAATGCCGACGTAAAATATCAGCATGTCTTCATAAATTCTGCGGTCGAGTGGCTTGCGAAGGATGCAGGACAGACTGCGAGGCTCACTAAGCAACAAGCAGTGAAACGTGCCAGACATTTCCTTCTACATTCAGCAATTAAGCATGTAGAAAAGAATGGATTCTCGTGAGCTACATGAGCCTCACAGACCAATCCACAGCTGAGCGCAGAATTTTCCAACCCATAAGTACTTAAAAGCGCGAGAAATCCGAATGTGTGACAGTTGACAGGTATGTGTCATTAATGAAAACTGACCACACCTGATAATGTTGAGAGTTTTCTGAGTTTCTGCAATGGTAATTTAAATTAAATTTAATTTAATTGAAAACAGGGCAATAATTATCAGTGTTCATTCCACAAAAGTAACTTAACAAGTAGAACTGGCAAGACATGATAATCTTTAGGATTTTTTGGAGGTCAAGTAAATAAAATTTTTACATTTTACAGGTCATGTCCAATCATTATTTTTAGTGGATGGTTTTCAGCTTCCCCTATTGCCAGTTCACCAGTAGCCACTGGTGGGTACACAAAAGTTAACCTTGAGTTCACCAAAGTGCAGTTCCTAAACTCTGAAACCAGGTGGTCAGTCAGCAAGTTACCGGCATTGTTATCTTCATTATAGTTAAAATGTGCGTAGTTGGGATTGCTTCGAGCACGTGGCCGTAAATGATCCAGAGTTTCTAACGTTTGTGACCACCTGAAAGCCCTGACAACAAAATACCGGCACAAGTTAGTGCGGCTCAAGGAAGGTGTTCCCTGCACTCAACCTTCACTCAGGAAGAGACGCTAAAAAGAGACACAGTGTGAGTGAGGTCTCTGAAAGCAAATGAGTTTGGGCAACCTCTGACTCATTTAGTACAACCTGACACTAACTAAGTTTTAGTACTCACTCACACTCAATTAGTGTGAGTGTCGTTTCTGAATACGGGCCTTAGTTTCATCCTACATTAAGGTCCCAAACATAATACAACTGTTTTCCAATCTTTGCATGCCAAACATCAATAATTAGCCATAAAAGTTTTGGGACCGTTGTGCTGGAAGGAAAATAAAGGACCAAAAGTGGGGTAGATGGGCGTGGTCACCCAACTTTGAGCCACGCCTACTAAAAGCTACATGGTCCCCCTGGTGGACCTTCACCAGTACCTGCTTCATTCACATATGAACTTTCAATTTTGCCAATAAAAAGCTTGGGACCTTTTTTATGTATACGCATATGCGTGTGTGAGTGTATGTAATTATGGAAAGACTCTTAAATAACAATGTGAAAATACTGTATGATATTAATGTTCCAATGGAACCAACCAAAATCATTCACTAATTTAATTAAAACACAATTTTCTTCCAAATCAAGGTTTCAAAATTCATGGCACCCTTCAGGATTATACAACAAATAACATCTACTATAAATCAAACCAGATATTAAAGTCCACTCAGCGAAGTTATATCTAAGCATCAAGGAACTATATTGAGCCATTTCATCACTTATTGTTCCACTAGGGTATAATAATGAGGTAACACACATGCAATATCCCTTTGTTATCCAGGACCATGAAGAAAACAAAACAACAGTCAGTTCAAAAGAGACAGATGGTCATAGACCTTCATAAATCTGGTAATGGCTACAAGAGAATTCACAAACGATCAAATATGCCACTGAGCACTGTCAGGGCAATTAATAAAAAATTCTAAAGATATTGATCTGTTGAAAACCTCAAGGGTAGTGAACGCAACTGCATTTGACACCCCAGGATACTGAGGAGTATGGTGAGAGAAGCAACAAAATTCCTCAGAATCACTGTGAAGGAACTGCAGGACTTGGTGGCATCTTAGGGTCACCAGGTTTCAAAAATCCCCATCAGGTGCCATCTCCACAGCCCCAGGCTCTTTGGAGGGGCTGCTAGAAGAAAGACTTTTCTGAACAACAGACATGTAATCAAGCGCTTGGAGTTTGCCAAACGACATTTAAATTATGACTGGAAAAAGCTGCTTTGGTCAGATAATACCAAAATTGCATGTTTAGGTCAAATAAAGCATTGGCATGTTTGGTGTCGAAACAGAAATTCATACAAGAAGGACCTCATACCTATGGTGAAATATAATGGCGGGTCAGTCATGTTTTGGGGCTGTTTCAATTCAAGAGTACCAGGTGGACTAGTTAAGATTAATAGAATAATGAATTCCACCAAGTTTCAGGACATTTTGACTGGCAATCTGGTTGTCTCAGCCATAACTCTGGGACTTGGCCGAAGGTGGACGTAAAGATGGTAATATCATCAAGCAACTGGGAGCTTAAAATTGTCCTACAATATGAAAAAATGCTTTTCCTGACTTTCAACATACTTAAGCGAAAACGTCAGTAAAAATTTGGGAATAAATCAGTCCTGAAATGAGTTGGCAGCTAATGATGCTCAAGTTGGAGTTATTTCAGGATAACTGAAATAACTCCAACTTGAAATTTCACTGTTTTGTCTTGCGCAGCAGTCTCACTGATAAGTTTTGATCTCCTAGCAGTTTGGCCATTTTCTTTCGTTTCAAACAGCTGAAATAGAGGTCACAGTTGAGATATCTTGATACAAAACTTTATTTTATTTTTTTGTGCTCAGAAGACAAACAAGACAAACCCTACTAACAAAATTTGATTGGGGCAACTGAACAAGTTCACACATTCAATATATTGCTCAAAATTAGGTTCAGATTACGGAATCAAGGATAACACTACGATTTTGAGAAAAGATCTTAATGCTTAAAGCAAGCTGCCCCAGAGATAATTTCATTTTACCAGGCATTGGCTTTGGGACAAATATAATGACTTCAATTTTATCTGAATTCAACTGCAGGAAATTATTTGCCATTCCCTTTGGAACATCAGCTAAACAGACATGCAACGCTGAAACATTACAAATATCAGCAGGTTTCACAGAGCGATATAGCTGCATTTCCACAGCATAGCAAAGGAAAGATATTTCATGCTGATAAATAACTAGATCCAGTGGTATCATATAAATTGAAAACAACACTGGCCTGAAGTAAGGCTCACTGATGATCACAAACAATCACCAAGTGAAACCAAAAAAATGGGAGGGGCTCTCTTACCTGTTCATTCATTCTTGAGTGTGTATTCAGGTCATTAACTATATCATTTGAATGTGTTCACTCCAAAGGCATATTGCCACTCCGTTGTTTAGGAAGATTTAAATGTCTATTCCGGTCTTGGCCCTCTGTTTGACTCTGAAGAAGACCTTGTGTCGAAACATCAGTCACCTGCACCGTAATCAATTGCCTAATATATCTGAGTGCTCCCGATCTCCTTCCTTTGAAACCAAAAAAACTCTGTTCAACAGACATGTTAATATCGTGCCAATATTGTCCCAAAATATCTGAATTACTATTCAATAAGTCTGATGTGTTTCAGTGTTCAGCTAAGTACATACTATACCAGTTGGTTTTAAAACAGAAGTTCTTTGGCTTGTCACAGACTTAATACCGCAGAGAGGAAAAATACACAGAGGCAAAGGCACTCCGAAAATTGCCAAAGAAAAATAGGTTTCAGTCATACACAAATACAGTTAAACCTGGCTTTGGTTGTCCTGTTCATTGTTTACTGGCTGGTCACCAGCACACAAATGCCAATTTTTCATTCCACTCCACTGAAGCCACCAAATTCTGCACACATCGCCGATTGATTGAATCATGTTACATTTTATTCTTACTAGACTTCCTTTAATAACACAGCACACAGGCACAAGCCATTAATACATTGTGTAAAAATGACCGGATGGACGTGTCTGGCATTCAGATTACATTATCAGAATGCAAATGAAGAGAAAAGCTGAGAGGCACTTCTGTTAAATACTAATGGTGACATTTAAGTCTGTGTGAAAGTGTGTGTGTATGACTGTAGGTTAAGTAATCTGTTTGTAAGGTGTTTGTATGTGAGTGTATGTATGTGCATCAGGTGGTGGAAAAAATGTCCTGAAATTTGCTTATGCAATTTGTTGCAGTTATTGCTGCAAAAGGTAGCACAACCAGTCAATAAGTTTCGGGGGGTGATTACCTTTTCACGCAGGAGATATGCGTTTTATGATTTAACCTTATTCCTTAAATAAATAATATTATCATTTTAAAACTATGTTTTGTGTTTCATCATATTCTCCTTGTCTTATTTCATATTTTTGTACAAAAAATTTGAATACATTTATCGTGATAAATATGCAAAAACAGAGCAATATATAGCCACAAACGGCAATTCCAGGGTTCAAACCAGAAAGACCATTAGTAGTTGAAAGCTTTAACTTGTTAATCAACAAGTGTTGCCATTAAACATGGCCAGGTGACAGAAATTGACTGGGGTCGGCGTATCACAAAATTACACATTGAAGCCAAAGATGAATAAAATCGGTCAAAGCGTTCTCGAGATTTCGGGCTCACAACAAACGGGACGTGATGGCCGGACGGATTGACTGATGGAGCTGAAGACGATGTACCCCGGCCCTAATACACCTTGACCCGAAAGATGAATGGAATACGTCAAACTGTTCTTGAGATATTGCGCTCACAACAAACGGGATGAAATGGACGGACGGCCGTATGGATGGAGCTGAATTCTATATCCCTCACCCTTAATACACCTTGACACCAAAGATGAGTGGAATCGGTCAAACCGTTCTTGATATATCATGTTGACAAGGTATTTTGTAAGTGGTCAAATGGTAGTAATGACCTTGAGAATAATGGCAGGGTCACGTAAATCGAGTGGGCTGTGAGCACTCCCCTAATACACCTTGACTCCAAAGATGGATGGAATCGGTCAAACCGTTCTTGAGATATCATGTTCAAAACAAACGGAAAGGCACAGACGGCCGGCCGGACGGATGGAGCTGAATTCTATATCACCCGCCCCTAAAACACCTTGACACCAAAGATGAGTGGAATCGGTCGAACCATTCTTGAGATATCATGTTGACGAGGAATTTGTAAGTGGTCAAATGATTGTAATAACCTTGAGAATAATGCCTAGGTCACAGAAATCTACTGGGGTCGGCATGTCACACCAATATACCTTAACACCAAACATGAATGGAATCGGTCAAACTATTCTTGAGATATCGCTTCGGAACAAACGGGACGTGACAGACGGCCGAGCGGAGCTGAATACTATGTCCCCTGCTCTGCTCGCTACCATGGCAGCAGGGAACAAAAACCACCTTAAGAGTGTGTTGCAGGTATTTATGTGGACCTACAAATACACAAGCCCTATGGGCTTGAACCCCTAATAAGGAAAGGGCCAAGTATTTCTTAACAGCACCGTACATGTCTGCTGGTTTGTGAGTGAGCAAGTGAGTGCATACTTACCTGTATGTACAGTGTTTGAGGGGCACAGATTATTTAGAATGCCAGCCAGTCTGACCCTTCAGTCTGACTGAAAATAATCAAGTTCGAAAATGGAGGAATCGAGATTCTCCTTCCATCTCATTTTCAAATGCGTTCTGAAAAAATACTGATAGACTAAGAAATGTGTACTTCGCTTTTGTAAAAAAAAATGTGAAAAAAAACTATGTCCTCAAATGCAAACATTTTTAACTGCCTCTATAATTTTGGTCTGTTACGGCACTGTCATTCTTAGTCACACAGTGTAACTGGGCAGTTTATAGTCGTAAGCAAATCATCAGGAGTTTTGGGTTCCATCAGCATGTAGACAGCGTAATCCTCTCCACAAGCTTTCACAAAAGACAGACCATCCTCATTTTTGTCGCAAGACACCTGTCACAGTGGTTGCACAAATAAGCATAAATTAGGATGAGCACTTTCAAGCAGACATGCCAGTACCGGCACAAACTTCATGACACAGAGTGTGGTGCTTCACACTGAGGAAGTATTTATACCACAGACGATATACAGTACTTCTCTCTCATTCAATCACACTATTCTGTACCACACTCTAGAACAGTCACATTTGCAGCTACATACCTTGGACACAAAATACTGCACCATATGTGCGCAACATACAAGGTATTTTTATAACACAAAATTGGAAAATGTTGTCCTATGTGAATACATTGGCCTGGATGGTTTCCCCATATCACCCAAGGAGTTGAATCAGTTACTTTTCTCTGTTTTCAGTTGATCGCAAAGGGATTTATCATAGCCCAGCTTCCAGCTATGTGACTCCATAAGTAAAATCCTATTTCAAGCTATTCACTTTTAAAACAGTTTTGAAAAATAGGACTGAGGGTCTTTTAGCTTACAATCAAACAATCTGAATTCAAGGCAGAAGTAATTATATGTGATCACTAAAGGTTAAGTACAAACATGATCATATTAATGGCACATACTAGCAGAAATGTAGTACATATACAATGCTATAGTAGTATGTGTAATATCAGCAACAGTTTTGAGTGCAACATGTTATAGAAATTGTAAGACGGGACTGGAACTCCAGCTGGGACTGTGTTGTCTGTGGAAGACTGGGGGGGTTGGGTTTATCGCTGCCCAGGACAATCAGCAGAACTCTGGCAACGTGAGGAACTATCACAGTTCCACCCCTCCCCTGAATTTCATCCTCGGCCCAGGCCATGTCTTTCATGAAACTGGACCTTAAACTCATCTGTTTACATTTTCTGACGCTATAGTAATGTCAAACCCTTCTCATATATTCCACATACTACAATGCAATACATATGTGCTCATAACCAAAACTGGCTTATACCATAATCCAGTTTAAGAGCTTTTCATAACAACTTCATCATATTAGTACATATTCATATCATGTTTGGTCTTGTAATTCTCGGAAGAATCCACTGAGTTGAATGCAGTATGTTTCATTCCTATTGAAATTATGGTTTATTCCCCTTTGGAAACTCCTGAAAATTGGTCAGAATCCTCTCAGGTAATCACCCTATTCTTCTCTCTCTGCTAGATTGTTCTATTACA
This sequence comes from Gymnothorax reevesii, assembly GCA_029721435.1. Classification (NCBI taxonomy): domain Eukaryota; kingdom Metazoa; phylum Chordata; class Actinopteri; order Anguilliformes; family Muraenidae; genus Gymnothorax; species Gymnothorax reevesii. The sequence continues at coordinate 30,578,916 of CM056584.1, read as the reverse complement.
TCCTCCAAATGGTGGAAACCCAACAACCAGATTCGACCCCCATTTCCAGGTAATTTATGGCCATGCCGCCTGGATCAAAGACGTGAGTTGGCTTAAAGGAAAGAGAAACAATCCATTCTGGGAAGATTGTAGTCGACTTCCCACACGTGCATCTCTATGCCGTGTGTAGCCAACCATAGTCCGGGAGGATCGTATACAATCTCTCCCTGCGCACATCAGTGCACGTGTATTAGCCTCTTTACCACATAATAGTCCTTCATTAAGGAAGAAGGGAAGCAAATGTTTCACACATTGTAATAAAATATATATTCTACTGAACTGCGAAGTACAACCCCGATTCCAAAAAAGTAGGGATGCCGTGTGTAAATAAAAACAGAATGCAATGATTTGCAAATCTCATAAACCCATATTTTATTCACAACAGAACATAGATAACATATCAGAAGTTGAAAGTGATACATTTTAACATTTTCATGAAAAATATGAACTCATTTTAAATTTTATGGCAGCAACACATCTCAAAAAAAGTTGGCCATGTTTACGAATGTTTAGTATCCCTTCTTTTAACAACAGTCTGTAAATGTCTTGGAAGTGAGGCGGCAAACTGCTGAAGTTTTGGGAGAGGAATGTTGTCCCACTCTTGTCAGATGTACGATTCCAGCTGATCAACAGTCCTGGGTCTTCTTTGCCGCATTTTTCTTTTAATGTTTTCTATTAGTGAATAGTCTGGATTGCAGGTAGGCCAGTTCAGCCCTCAGACTCTTCTACAGCTAAGTGATGCTGTTGTAAAGGATGCAGTAGGCTATGTCGTTTAGCCTTATCTTTCTGAAATATGCAAAGCCTTCCCTGAAAGAAACGTTGTCTGTATTGAGGCGTAAGTTGTTGTAAAACCTCTATTTCCTTTTCAGCATTGATGATGCCTTTCCAGATGTATAAGCTCCCAGGATAATGCAGCTGAACTTTATTATGTGAAAAAGGCAACGGTGGAACACTAAACTTTCAGTCGAATGACCTTCGTCAGAGTGAAGCACAAACAAAAAAAGGAACATTTATATAATCGTGAAAATCTGTAGGCTCTCTTCTAATTAGTATCAATCAATTAGTAAATCATGTCTAGCAATTGAGCCAATTCCTGTAGAACATTTTCTTATATGCATCACATTTCAATTAGACTGGAAAATTAACCAAAATTAAAAGGAGTACCTAATATGGCTTAAAACAGTCATATAAATTCTTAAGCCCGATGATGTACTACGAGTAATAATGTGCATCTATAGACCTTTAATTAGTATTAGTCAATTAGTCCAATAAGTCGAATACAAGGAAGCAGATTCTTATAGAACATTTTGTTTTACATGCCTGGCATTTAAATTAACACCAGAAGATTACAGAAAAAAAATTTCCCACCTGCCGCCTGTCTGCCCGTCCACCCCGCCGGTTTGCGAAGGAGACGACAATACCTCTCTGCCCCTTAGTAGGGGCTGAGGGGTAAAAAGGAAGTCCTATCACATTTAATTTGTTAACCCTAATATTCTACTGAGGTTAGTTGGGCTGTCTAGCTTGTAAAATTAACTTTGACGCTGAACAAAGCACTCAGTACAAAGCCATGTATTGTAAATGTATCTAGTTTGTAATGATACAACTGCTAACAAATTTTAGGTCCGCAAGGTTATCTTTCAAAATGGTTGCATTCAGGCAATAATGTCTCTTACACACCTGAAAAGAAAGTATTAAAGACAGGTGCATAGGTGCAGGGTAAAGAGTAATCGGAAATGATCATGGCGGCGTGCGTCGGTGCAGCGGCTTCTCGAGCTCCCGGTGATGAGCCTGGTTTTTATACCGGTATTTTTTGTGCGAACAAGCGTGTATTTTATAGCTCCACAACACTTTTAAACATTAAGGATGGCTTCACAACAAACGTTTCACCGACGGACTGGCGCAGCGGGGTGCAGCGGCTTGAGAGAAAGAGGAAGCGTTTTCTCGGAGGCAGAAGAGAGATTCCGATCCTGTCACTCTTCCTGGCTAACTTCCGCTCTCTAGACAACAAGGTGGATTTAATTTGTCTGAGGCTGGAGGTTTCGCAGGAGATGAGGAACTGCGCAGTACTCTGCTTATCGGAAACCTGGCTTAATGAAAACATGCCGGATTCAGCGTTCCAGTTTGACGGACAGCTTCTCTTCCGAGCGGACAGCAACTATTTGTCGGGCAAGTCTCGCAGGGGTGGACTATTTCAACAAGTGCTGGTGCACAAACTGTACTTTGGTGAGTACCCACTGCTCCGAGGCTATTGAACATCTGACTGTTAAATGCCGGCCACACAATTTGCCCCGCGGGTTTACAGTGTTGTTAGTCATGGTTGTTTACATCGCTTCGGATGCTAATGCTAAGGCTAAGAAGAAGCTTTATGACACCATCAGCTCGCTCCAAAATAAGCACTCGGAGGCTCTCTTCGTGGTTGCGGGACTTCAACCGCGTAGAATTGATGGACATTTTGCCGACCTTTCATCTGCGTGTCACCGTTCTAACACGGGGAAATAACACTCTGGACCGTGTGTACACCAATAAACAGGTTGCCTATAGAGCTGTACCCTGCCCCACCTCGGCCTCTCTGACCTTATTTCCGTCATGATGGTCCCCGCTTACCATCTCCTGCTAAAATGTAGCAAAGCAACGCAGAGAGCTGCCACCTTGTGGCCCGGAAATGCAGACTCTGTGCTACAGGATTGCTTTCAATGCGCAGACTGGCAGGTCTTCAGACAAGCAGCTGAAAAGGAGGGAAGGTGGATTTGGAGAATACACTTCTGCAGTCCTCGGCTACATCTCAAAGTGCGTCGATGATGTCACTACCACAAAGACGGTCACCATCTATCCAAACCAGAAACCCTGGCTGAATGCGGAGGTTAGGTCTCTGGTGAAAGCCAGGGATACTGCATTCAGGTCTGGTGACACAGAGACGCCACCTCGTCTGTGGTGCACACGGCCCTCACCCACTTGGAGAGTAAGGACTCGTATTTAAAACTGCTCTTCGTGGACTTCACATCTGCATTTAATACAATGATCCCACAGACGCTGGTGAGAGAACTCCACACACTTGGACTGAGCCCCTGCATCTGTCACTGGGTCCTGGATTTTCTAACAAACAGACCACAGTCAGTCAAAATCCACGACACCTCATCCTCCACCATCTCTCTCAGCACCGGCTCCCCCCAGGGCTGTGTGTTGAGTCCTCTGCTGTACACCCTGCTGACATATGACTGCAAGGCAAATCACCCCAGTTGAATTATTGTTAAATTTGCAGACGACACAGCAGTGGTGGGCTGCATTAACAACAGCGATGAGTCTGCATACAGACAGAAGGTGAAACACCTAGAGGATTGGTGCAGAGAAAACAACCTCTGCATTACTGAGAAGAAAACTCAAGAGATGGTTGTGGATTTCAGGAGGGCCAGACACATCACCTTTCCTCTGCACATCGGGGGAATAGCTGTCGAGATGGTCTCCAGCGTCAGGTATCTGGGCTTACATCTCACCAACGACCTCACATGGAGTCTCAACACCTCTCGCCTTGTCAGGAAGGCCCACCAGCGACTCTACGTCGTCAGGAGGCTGAGGCATGCTGGCCTGGGGAGCTCAGTCCTCACCTCACTCTACAGGTGTGCAGTGGAGAGCGTTCTCTGCCCCTGCATCACAGTGTGGCATGGCGGCTGCTCTGCTGCAGAGAAAAAGGCTCTGCACAGGGTGGTGAAAGCGGCACAAAAAATTGTGGGAGTCAGCCTACCCGCCACTATGACCATCTATACAGCCAGATGCAGAAAACAGGCCTCCAGCATCATAAAGGACCTCACCCACCCCACACACCCACTGTTTGCCCCCCTCCCCTCAGGCCAGAGGTGGAGGAGCATCAGGAGCAGAACTACAGGACTCAGCAACAGCTTTTACCCACAAGCTGTTAGGCTGCTGAACTCTGTTGGCCCCCTTTGAGACACACACACACGCACACACACCATGGCCCCCCACACCACTGCCCCACTCACAATGGACGTGTGAGCACTCATATACCCCCGCCCTCTTCACCAGGAACATGCGCAATACCCACATCCCTGCTCCCAAACATGGACAGGTGCAATATTGGCTAATTAGCCGACCGGACTGTTCTTGCACTATATTTAATATTTAATGTACGTATTATTACTTATCGCACCCTGGATACTTGATACTTTTACTTAATTTTAACGCATTGTGCTTGGCTTGACCGGGCCCCAGTCCTTCATTTCGTACCTCCTCATGTGCATGCATGTGTGGTGGTATGACAATAAAGTATCCTTGAATCCTTAAAATATCAACACAATAGCCTGATTTGCATGCAGAATTTTTCATTCTGATTGAAATCATTCTGATTGAAGATTTCAGGTCATCTCTTCTGATCTAGTGTTTATATGCACCACCGCACTTAATCAGAACAGACGTTTCACAGCTGTGTGACAGGTGCAGGTTGATGAAAAAAGTATCCACTTATTTGTTGTGCTGTTTAGGCTTACAGCAGCTGGTCTTCAGTTTTCCAGCGGTTCTAATTTGTTGGACGTTTCGGTTTATCCTGGCTTGGTTGAGTTTTTGGTGGACTTTTTTTTTAAAAACAGTTCACTAGCTATTTCTTAGTGTGCGATTATATTCAGTTCTTGGAGTTTGTATTAAAAACAAACACTCCGCCGTAGACCACAGTTTGGCGTGCTGTGCTTGGAAGCCACTAACAACATATTTGCAAGTGAAGAAACGTCACCAAGCATTTACATCAAGACAGCATGCCCAGACAGAATGCAGCCAGACAGCTTTCCGTTTCACCATTTACATTATAAAATTTTACTTTTAATCGGGGTGGGTAAAGGAATATTCTACCTCTCTGCAACCAAATGAAATTCCATTCAGTTTCAGCCTGTTTATTATGACTGAGGTTTTTATATGGAGCATTTGTATTCGGTTTGGGCTTATAAACCTATTCTAATCGGAATATTAGGTTCCATGTAAACCCGACCGTCTTTGACTTGCGCAGCATCCATTAGATTTTCACCGTTAAGGTTATTAACCTTTGTCAGGTATCTATTCCATTTACTGTCAAATAATTTCTGAAACTAGTAGTATTCAAAATGCTTATGCAAGTTTGTTTCTATTTCTGGTCTAAACTGACCAAAGAAACAAACTGAAAGGAAAGCACCGGGCTGCATGCATCAGAATGTCAAAAAATGGACCTCCCCCAACATATATTCCAAACCAAGGAAAATAAAATCTTCCAGCAGGGAATGCAAACTAAGAGGCAAAAAGGATAAGGCTAAGACAAAAGGCTAAGGAGATAACTCTGGACCAAAAGCAGGGTGTCAAAGCATTGATTGCTTGAATGTATGTTGAAAATGTGACATTTATTTTATCATGTACTTGTTGATTCTCAAAAACGTGTTAATTTTGACACATTAATCAAAAAGCAGCGTAAACGTCTGCGTTTTGTTCACTAATTATTTCTTTGAAGTAACTTGTGTTGATATTTAGATTTTTATTTACTTGAGGTAGCTTTTCCTTTGCAATGAACTCATTTTAAACCTTTATTAGTCTAGTTTATTCTTGACCCTTTTCATCACACGCAGTGCCAACATATGCTGTGTCAGCCGCCACTACAAGTAAATTCTCAACACGGGGGAAACACTGATGTTGTAGACATTCTTCAGTCTGGAAAGGGTTACAAAGCCATTTCTAAGTCTCTGGGACTCCAGCATTTCACCGTGAGAGACATTATCTACAAATGGAGACAAGAGCAACGCAGAGCGTGGCATATGCCCCCGCCAGTATGTTGATCAAGGGCAAATTGAGATGGCTGCTGTGGTGGCCATATTAGATATCGCACGACGCTGGTTTTCGAAAGGAACCTTCCTCTAGCCACTCCCAATATGCCATTAAGAAATGGCATCAATGCTACGAGGGATTCTATAGTTATCCCACGGAAACGAAAAGTTAACGGACGGACGACGGACGGACATGGTGTCGACATAATGCCCCCTTTCCTCTTTGGAGGGCGGGGGCATAAAAACTTAGAACAGGGGTGAACCTTTTCAAGACTGGACGGCCACCAAAATTTGTCAAAGAGCGAATCGAACACTCATCCAGGAGGTCAAAAAAGAAACCAGACTAAAATCTATAGAATTATATGGGCCCTTTTGTCTCGGTTAAGGCTAGTGCTGATAATCCTACAATAAGAAAGAGACTGGGCAAAAATGACATACATTGGCAAGCAGCAAGGCAAAACTATTTCAAAAACATCTTGAAGACCCCCAAGACATTTTGGATAATATACTGAGAACTGATGAGCCCACAGGAGAAGTGTTTGGAAGACATGGGTCCCATAGCATCTGACAAAAAGCAAACACAGCATTCCATAATAAGCAAATAATACCAATAGTCAAACACAGTGATGGTAATGCAATGGCCTGGGGCAGCTTTGCTGCTTCAGGACTGGACAACTTGTGGTAATTGATGGAACCATGAATTCCCTCGACCAGAAAATCCTGAGCGAAAATGTCCGGCCATCAGTTCATGATGTAAAGTTCAGGCGCAGTTGGGTTATGCATTAGGACAAAAATCAGAAGCACACAAACAAATTCCACCTCTGAATGGCTCAAAAGAAATAAAATGAATGTTTTAGAGAGGTCTGGTTAAAGTCATGACATGAATCCAATAGAGATGTTGTGGCATGACCTCAAAGGGCGACTTCATGCCCAAAAACTCTCAGATGTGACTTGATTAAAACAAGTCTGCAAAGAGGGATGGGCCAAACTTTCTGTACAGCCACGTAAAAGACCCTTTGCCAGTCACAAATGTTCAATTGCAGTTGTCGCTGCCAAGGGAGGCACATCCAGTTTTTCGGTTTCGGGGGCAATTTTTTTATTTCGCATTGATGATAAAGGTTTTGAATATGTTTTCACCTTTAACGAATAAAATTATCTTTAAAGGAGCAATATGTGAGAAATGTATGTTGATTAATCATGAAATGGCCCTGATATATCACCAGACATTAAGGAATGATGTTAATTTCAAATACTTATATCACTGACAACAGTAGTCAAGCCAGAATATTCTCATTACAAAAGCGAAGTTGCAGCCCACAACTAATGTTGTTGTCATTTTGAGTTTTGGCCGGTTGCGCCGCCCTCCACCTATCTCCCAATCATGAAGCCAGTAGCATTTCGGCATCCAGGTTGCCAGTTACCACTGAGCTGCAGCTACCAGCGTTTCGGAGCACAAATGTCTGACGTTACTAAACGTAAAAGGCCTCGTCATGATTAACAATACATTGTGACAAAGTCAGAAACAAAACAAGGATCTGTATACACCAATCCGGCGAAACACGGAAGTAAATCAGTGCCGCCATTGCTGCGTTGCCCTGCTGCAGGAAGTAGCGTATTGGTCTCGTAGCGGTTGTTGCAGACGTTAGCTGTAGTTGCGAAAATGTTCTTCAATTTCTTTTTTTTTTATTACGTATGCTATTCGGTAATGCCGGGAAGAACGTGCTGTGTGTTCGGCTGTTTTAACAACGGTGTGAAATTACAGGCCTGGAATAAAACCGCTTGTGAAATTCACAAACCTTTACTGCACATTGACTGCCCATGTTTACGGCCTTACGGATTACATAGGATTCCTGGTCGAGCGGAGGACCAAGATCTGCGTCAAAAGTGGATAAAATACATAAACCGAGATGGCTTCGAGCCAAACAAGAATACTACGGTAAGTTGTCTTTTACTGTTCAATCTGTCAAATGCCACAGGTTGCATGCAGTGAGTGTAACATACAGTGTAACAGACTAACGGCGCTAGCTAAGTTTGCTAGCTTATCGTTAGCCACAGGCGAAAACAAAGCTGTAGCTTTCATGTCGCTGTCGCAAAGTGTTTTCAAGTGCAAATTTATGATTTCTGTTGTGTTCCAGGGTTCTGGCCAGTATTGTTTATGGTTTTAACAGTTTCATGTTCCAAGTTTCATAGTTCATAGTTCATAGTTCCATAGTTCATGTTCATAGTCACAGTTTTAACAGTTTCTTGTTTAGGATTACTCATTTCATAATTCATGTTCCTTTGTCCATGTTTTTACTTTTCCATGTTTTTGTTCATGCCAGGTCTGCCATGCCACTCCACCGCTTGTCTGCGTTCCGCCCCGTGCCTTCGTTGCTGCACATTTCTGGGCTCTGGTTGGCTTTGGTATTTCCCCTTCCTTCTGTGCTGTGCTGGATTCGGGCCTTTCTAAGCTTAATTGGCAATTAACTGTTTAAGTTACTAACATTTACTAACACTCACTGGGTGGTGTAATTCTTACATAGGCACATTACTAATACTACTAATTTAGACAGGGAGTTTATTGTCATGATTCCTGCTTTGCTATTTCAAGATCTTGCTGTGCTTTTCTGTTCTTAACATTCATGCTTGCTTCCAAACTGCATACTTAATTGGTACTTAAGCTGAGCATGCTCATTCTCTTAATGAGCAAGTCTTGTCAACCAATCTTGTCCATGTCATGATCTTGCCCTGCCTCTTGTTTCTGCTTCTCCAGGTGTTGCCCCTCATGTGTCCTTGATTTTCAAGCCTTTATCTGGATGCGGTGGAAGTTGGCTGGCAGACAGTGTCTCGCGTCTCGTTGCATGTGCAAGTTTTGCCAAGTTCTTGTCAAGTTCCCTTGCATTTCTAGTTTCAAGTCTTGTTCCAGCCTCTTGTCTTGTGTAGATATAGTCTTGTTATTTATTTTTCTTGAGCATCTTGCCTGGAGTTTCCAGTGCCTTTTGTTTTTGCCATTTTGCATTCTTTGTTGATAGCTCTGTGTAGCGTACTTTAGTTTGTCCTTTTGCAACCCTTTGGGCCAAGTTTTTTGTTGGCCCTCGTGCCTGTTTTGTTTTGTTTTTTCAATAAATCCTCATTCCCCTCCACCTCGCTTCTGGTGTCTACCTGATCCTATATCAATTTCAAAAGATTGAAGTTGTGACGTTACTGCTTTGTATGACCTCTGTAGTTCCTCTCTGTGCATTAGCTTAAATGTTAGGTCTCGTTGTTTTGCTTTGGATAAAACCGTCTGCTAGATGGATAGGTAACGTTAGCCTAAATGTATTCATCCAACTGGTCATTGCTTGCTTATTCTGTGATTGGTAATATTAACTTACTATCAAATTCCTTCCGGCATAATCTTCCTGACATCTGCTATCGGCTTACGATGCTAAGAAAGTACATTGCCATGAAGCGAAAGGCTACTGAGTTGAGATACTTGAAGCAACGCCCTGGGGAGCAACACGCGAGGATCCGGGCAGGACTAGTTTCGTTATAACACAAACCCATTGGGGTAACATTAGCAAGCGCAGATTTACCCTCGCGCAGTTTTATTATTGCAAAATGTCAAAGGTAAGATTTTTTTTCTGCTCATCTCTGTAGACTGTAAAGTGTATGCCTGCTGTTCTTTCAATGTGGTGTCGGTTTAAAATGACCGGGCTCATATCGTTGCATTCTGCGGACTTTCCTCTTTTATTTGAGGTATGGTTTTTATGCATACCACGAATTCAGCAGAAATCCTGGCGATGCAGCGCTGATATGATTTTAGCTTATGTTCTGCTGCATGCTTATTTACTTGCTTGGTGCTTGAATTGTGTTCGGTTGAGGTAAAAATTATTTACATGAGCTTTTGGCCGAGTTTCTTCGCGAAATGTGGATATGCCGCTCCACATGTCCCGATTTTTAAAAAATGCTGTATTTATAAAGCGTAATAACCGTCCCCGGTACCGGTGTTCTTAAGGATCTCAGTTCTGAAGGGGTTAATATCTGTTTTATTATCATCACATACATGTCTTAATACATTACGTTGTCAAATTACCTGCATCGGTAAGTTTTGGCCACTGCCTGACGTCATCTACCCAATGATCTCTTTCCTTTGCCATTGTTTATATATCTGTCACCTCACATTTTCACGAGCAGGATGCAGTTAAAGTCCATTAGGTGGCACCGGCAAGTCGCAGACGAAGCCACGCAGCAATGGCGGCAGGCAAGATGGCGGCGCCCACAGAATTCGCGCCGGATTTGTGTATAGGACATGCCTTTGAAAGATGGAGACGGCTAAAAGCAGAGAAGAATTTGAAGACCGACGCCGAAGTTGCTAATTTTCTCCTGGGCAGGTAAGATTCAGTTAAGTTTGGCTAACTTCATTCTATTTAATGTAAGCACGGACATTTCAAATATTCTCTACAGTCGAATACCGTTATGCATGATCGTTCATGGTACATTAGTGCATATGCTGGTGGGTCATCGAATTGACTAGGTAACAAACTGTTTGAGAGATAAAAATCGTGGCTCTTCATTGCTAACATTAGCAATGCATTATTAGTCTGTTTCCCTGGCTTTATGCTGAGACGCTGTGCAAACCGTTCCAACATTAGCACAGCCATAATGGCAATATGAAACGTAATTGAGACAGTACATTGGTCAAATGAGTCTTCATTCATTCTTTATGCATATTACAGTATGAACTTTAGTGGGCTATCCACACAGAAGAGTGACGAGCAAGTTGAACAATATGACCATTGCCAAAGTTAGTAAGTCATTAGTCTCAATCTTTTCTAACTGAACTGAACACAACCCTGTGAGAGCAAATCATTGGTGATATTGAAACGTAGCCATGATAGCTCCGTGTAGTAGACGTTCTTGCTGGATCCGGCAGTAGAGCTGGCAACCTCTGGTATGGGGGCAGGGCCGGATTAACACAGTGCTATGCCCCAGTGTGACCAATCATGAAATGACCCCCCGCTAAAAAGTTAAGATTGCATGGTTTGGAGGGCTTATCGCGCAACTTCGGCAGGATTCTCGCATAATTTTTCGGGAACTTTGCGCTGCCGGCTTACTTGCAGACACGCTCGGACGCACCCCCTGTGTACGCGCACCCGTCATGATATCGATAATCCGGCCTTGTCTGGGCTAGAGGAGGAGGGGATACTGCACTCTGCACTAATTTGATTGTGATTGCACTACCAGTTTTGGCCACAAACTTACATATAGCTCCTTTGTGCTCACATTGTGTTTGTCTAATATTAAAATTGTTTGGATAATCTGAAACACATTTATACAGTGCATGACAACTAAGTAAAAATAGCCCAAATCAAACAGCAAATACATTTTAACGCCACTGCATATACAGAGGTCTTATGTAATTCATGTCTCGACAGGTTAGAGCTATTTTCGTGGGACAAGTGGGAACTAAACAAATTTTAGCTTCAATGTCCTGGCTGATCCGTTTGAGGTGCCAGGTGTTTTTAATATCCATTCGAACAGCCTCATAAGACAGCATAGACATGGCCAGATGTCATGACATTTTTGCATGATGATTGCAAAACTAATGGAATGCTTAAATTAATCACAAAACAAGTTATTAAATGTCTTTAAAAACATTTTTTTCACTCCGCGGTTGTAAAGATTTGGCAGACTGCTAGTTGTAGCAAGGGTCAGACCTTGTCTGCCAAACTCAGGCTCAGAGAGCAGCTGACATGCTCCGGGGAAAAGGCTAGTTTGTTCGAGCTCTGCATTGATGCTAACCCTCCCACACAAACAAACCAGTCTGACAGACTCTGATCTTTCCTCAGAACATCACACAGCGCGGCTGCTCAGTGTTAGATACAGACCAGACACGCAAGAGTGCTCATTTCCTCACAGAGGATTGTCAATCCGGGCTGAAGGGTGTTGCGGGAATACAGACACCGTTTCTTTACTGTCTGTCACTACCTTCCTCAACACATCAAGATGACTGACAGGAGACAAACATTCACATATAAGCAGGCACAGGATAAACATACCCACACTCTAACATGCACACACAACATCTTAAAACATGCACTTACATACATGTGCACACACGTACAGCCAAGAAATATAAGCACTGACACAAACTCTCACATAAATTCACACTCATTGCCCAAATACAGGCAATAGCACATATACAATGGTGCCCTCATGCATCTCCACTGCTCCTCAGGTTTGGGGCACAGCCACGTGGCTAAATCTAAGCAGGTGTGGGCATAGTAGAATAATGTGGGAAAACTAAGTTGCTGCTGGAAGTGTTGGTGGGCTATTAGGTTGCAACCTCCCCTCTGCTGGGATAATCCCCAGTGCCCCAGTGCAGTGATGGGGACACTGTACTGATGTAGACGCCATCTTTTAAATTACATGCTAAACCGAGGTCCAGACTTGCTGTGGTCAGTATTAAGATCCTATGACACTCTTCGACAAGAGTAGGGGGTTCCCCGGTGTCATGGCTTAAGTCCCAAACTGGCTCTTTCAACCTGTCACCTAATTATCCCGTGATCTAATTGGCTGTGCAATTTGTCCTCTTCCTGTCCCCTCAAGCCCTAGGGTTCCCTTGAAAAAGAGATTTAAATCTCAACAGGACTTCCCTGGTGAAATAAATGTATACATAAAGTAAATAAAACAAGCAAAACATTATGGAGAGAGGCTGTTCTCGCGCAGCCCACTAGGGCAGGTAAGGCAAACATCTCCCAAATAATATTCTCACCTCCACTTCATAAGCTTGGGGTCAGATCAGACAGGAAAATAAGATTTCAGCAGGCAAAAACACAATGAGTGGAAAACTTCATGCACCTTTGTGTTGCTGAGGGGAGTACTCATCTTCATGGGATACTATTAGGAGATAAACCTACAGTTTTTTTTTCAAACTTGATGTATTTATTGTAGGATAGATACCTGGAAATGTACATTTCCAGGTATCTAGCCTACGATAAATACTGAGTGCAATTTAAGCATGTGAAATCTGGGAGAAAGAAGACTTGCGTTACAACTTAATTTGCCTCCACTCATTTCGAGAGTGCCAGATACAACAAAAAACAAACCGCTGCAGAACTTTCAGAGACTAAATTCCACCCCACTCAACCACAAAACTTCATCTTCAGCAACAATAATGCAGAGAACAAACAATAAACTTCTAATACCAAATTTAAACAAAGAAATATATGGTGTCTGTAATTTTTGCGAAGTACTTTGATCATTCTTTCCTCAAGTTCTGTGAAATGATGATATTTTAGCATGTACAGGTTTATCTTCAATATTTGAAAGTTTCACTCGGAAGAAAGAAAATGTATTGCAAGTTCGACAAACCGGTCTTATTGCTCATGGGTTTTCTTCTGTTACTTCAGAAGTCTTTTGCAAGAAGCTGTCTTGGTTATGGTTTTTTGTCATGTTTACGTTCATGCTCTGTGTCCATGATTTTGTCTTTTATTTATTCTTTTTGGTTATTGTAATACTCAGGTTTTTAGTTCATTACATTTCTCAGTTCCATTGCACTTGTCTCCCCTGTCTTGTGATCTAGTTGGTTCAGTCAGTCTTCCCTGTTTGCGTAATCACTGACTTCTGGTGATTTAAATGAATTCTGGTGTTTAAAATATTCCTTCAATTCTCGTTTACTTCCTTTGTCTCTCTGTTGTGATAAGTAACAAAACTAACATTTGTATTTTGTACCATAGTCTACTACCACAACTAATCTATGTATATAGATTACTAACTTACTAACGAGCACTCTAGTTTAATCTGTAAAGTTGCACCGCTACTAATTTAGACTAATTCCCTCTCAGCAATCGCCATGTTCTAATCTCCAGCTCTTGCTCAGCTGATCCTGTCTTCTCCTGAGTTTCAGCGAGATCTCTCGCACATGCTTAATTTCTTTCCTGCGCTCGTTATCTGTGCACTTAAAACTCCTTGTCTGGAGCTGTTTAAATGTCATAGGCTGTCTGTGTGATTCCCGTCCATGTCTTGGCTTTCGTCAATTTTCGTGGTAAGGGTTTCCCTCATGTGATTCTCCCGTTGTAATTAGTCTGATCCATTTCACCTGCTTCCTGCATAGCATGTGACTTCCCTCTTGTCTATTTAAGCAGTCTTTTCACAGCCAGCTCCTTGTCAAAACGTTGATCAATATTTCATTGTGCAGAGCACTTTGTATGCCACTGAGTATTGTTTTTCTTCTACTGGTTTGACCTACTTCGATTCTTGCCATTGCCCTTTTCGTATTGTTTTTGTCTTTGTGGATTTCAACCCATTTTTGCATGACCATGATTTCTGTGTTTGGATGCTCTGTGTATGACCCTTGGCTTTGTTCATCGACTACGACTTTTTGCCTACCATTTATGTACTTTTGCTCATCTGTCTTCCTGGTTCTGAACCCTGCCTGTCTTATCAACACTGTTTTTGGATTTCGTATTGTGGCTTAGCAATCCTTGTGTTTTTTGGTTTTGACCTGGACTTCATTAAAGGCATACGTTTTTTGGATTTCCCTCCCTTGCGTGTGGTTCCTGAATGCACCGTCACAGAAGCCATTTTAGCCAGAAAAACTAAGACTAAAACTAAATCAAAATATGCTGCTAAAATGAACTTTGGAAGCACAGAAATCACGAACAGGAGTGATTTAAATTTCTGGGTTTTTTACAGGTTCTGGCCTAATTTTTTTTTTCTCATGTAGCGGCAAGGCTTGTCCACCCCCTATCCCCAAGCTCTATTGTGCCCCTTTGAGAATTTCATATTTTTGAGTTTTGGCTTCATGGGGATTTCACAGCACATACTGAGAAGAATTAATTTATGGACTTATTTGTTTTGATTTCCTTGTGTGTGTGATTATTTGAGTAATTACTGACATCTGGTGAAAATTGTGTCAATAACCCCATTAGAAATACATTTACTGACAAAATGTTGACACAAATGTTCAATACAAACATACATGCATACAAGCAAAGACAAAATACAAAAATACGCTCAACCTCAAACAGAGGCACTGACAAACACAGATGCACACACAAAATTATGCTTACTCACACAAATCATAAAAAACTGAAATTAATTAATGAATGTGAGTTCGAACTGCAGAGATTTGGCTTTAATTTGGTATTAGCATCTAATTCAGGTGACCAGTGTAGAAATCACCGCACCATTTAGCCCATAGGTGATACCACCGTTTTTAAAAGACCAAAAGCAATTAGACAATTTGCTGTTCCGTGGTGAGGTGCGCATTCTTCTTCCAATATTTCATTTACAAGCAAGTAGACTAAAGGTTGATAGCATTTTCCAAGTGTGGCATTTGTACTTGGAATCTATTTGTTGGTAACTGTTGATTTCGCATCTAATGAGCTGTCACTGCCGGTGAAGCAAGCCATCATTAGGCCAAAAAATCAACACAATCCCATCAGAGAGCCAAAACATTAGGCAGTGCTCAATAAACCCTTTGTTTCAGAACTCGTTGGATGGTGCTTCACCATGTAGTTCGACTATAATTCAAAGCATATAGGAAAAGCAACTCAGATTTTGTAAGTAAAGAACTGGAATTTTCTCCCAAGGCCAAGTCAATCGTCCAACTGAGCATGTATTTTACCAGCTGAATTCAAAATTGAAGCAAAACACCCCAAGACAAGCATAATACATTTCATTTCAAATCAGTAGCATTTGAAATCAATTGCAGAGACATACAAAACGAAAATGACAAAATTCTCTCCCAATCCAAATAAGTATGGACTGTAAATACAGACACACAGACACACTCACAAATGCACATACATACAGAAAGAGACAGACTTCAGCAGCTGGAAGCTGACAACATGATGTTAGAGGTAGGGAGAGGGTCTTTTTCCATCATCACCGAAGAAGAAAGACAAATCACCTGCGGTGCCTTCTTATCACACACAGGCAGATTTGCTTTTTGGGTCAGAGAGAGGTCTATCCCATTTTGGTGGAAATGTCAAGCACCTAACATATGAGCACAAGACGATAAAATCCTACATGCCATGTAATTACATTACGTACAAGAAATCCCAGAGAAAATCCTTGCAAATCACATTTGAAATTCAACCCTTTTATTAAAAAATACACTATGATGAGGTCAGAAGAGACGAGACAGAACTACAAGGTCACATCAGGCCTCAAAATTGGACAAAAATCATCCTAACGACAGGAAAAAGGCTCTCTTTTTTCAACAGTACCGTTTGATCGCATTTTCACTTAAGTGTGCATTTAACATTTCACCAGAGCCCCACTAAATTATGCGCTGTCTGTTATCCAGAAAACAGCAGTCCTAGGCTCTAGTCAGCACACAATTGCTTTTGGTGTGGCGTCAGCATTTCATCAGGCAGTATTCAGCCTGAGGGGACATTTGTGCAAGAGCATAGCTGGTGTATTGTCTGTGCAGGTTAATTGATGAATTGATGAATCAGGTCCGAGCATGATCCTGCACATGTATGCCGAAACCTAAAGCCCTTGCACTTGTAATTAGCCTGCCACTCACGCATGACACGACGCCAGAGACGATTTACTTATTCTAGCCCAGAATAGATCCACCTGCAGCAGTCTAGCCCTGTGATAGAGCAAAGTGTACAGCGTGCACATGGCAACAGGCAATTAAAAATGTAAAAATGGTTAAGGGACAGCCACTGCCTCTTAAAAATGGCAAAATAACCCAGTTTTCCTTCAGTCGTTAAGTTGAAAGTAAATTTATATAAAATATTAAATTCTGTAAATTGTAAAATGTTAATTTGTGCGCATGTAATTCATTAGGGAAGTACAGAGATGCATCCTGCATGGATGAGAGAATGGCTGTCTGGCAACTCTTTGAAAATGCGCACTTGCCGTAAAAATCCACCTCAGTATACTTATCAGGAAGTTTTATGGTTATTTGTTCACCTTTGATGCATTACTTGAAAGATGCACCAGAGTACAGCTTGGCAGCTTGTAAGAATTCAGCATATTAGAAGGCTGCAGGTTTTGTGACAGAACTTGGCATAACCCTTCAATTACAGAGAAAGAACCCTAAAATTATTTTACCTGAGGTGTCCCACATGTTCAGCTCAATCCTCTGCTTATCGATTTCAAAACTGGCCGTGTAATTCTCGAAGACTGTGGGAACGTAATTCTGAAAGCAGACATTTTCACCAGGTTAATGGATATCAGTGGCTTCCAAATAGCTACATTTTCCAGTATGGCTAGAAATACAACGACAACTCCGAAAAAGCTGGCACAGTATAGATGGTAGGGTTGCCCAGTGGTAATTTGACTGGTAACTGAGGAGTTGCAGGTCCAAACCCCTAATGGTGTTAGGGATTCTGACTTGACCTGGAAAGATGAAGTTCGGAAGAACTCCGCCTTTGTTCACAGCCCTAATCCAGGGGTCTCAAACTGGTCTGTAAAAGGGCTAATGGGGCTGCAGGCTTTCAATCCAACCAAGCAGAAGCATACCTGATACAACTACTTTAGTCAACAGATCTCACTCTGCACTGTTGATTAGTTGTGTAAGGTGTGCGTATGCTTGGTGGAATGAAAACCAGCAGCCCCCTGGGCCTTTAACGGACCAGTTTGAGACTCCTGCCCAAAACCCCAAAATTTCCCTTGGGGCTTTACCCGTTTCTCTCGGTCCATCTTCACTTGCAACTGTTCTAGCAGGTATTTCTCCAAGGACATCATTGAAAATGAGAAACTTGTCCTCAATGGAACTTCCCTGTTTAACTGAAGGTTAAAAGAACGCAAATAAAATCAAAACGGACTGATCTGAAAAGTCCATTCACCCTCAACTACTCCACAGACACAGTACAACACATTATGTTATAACATGAATTTAATTGCTTGTTGAAAATACACAAGGTGATGACTGCAACAAATTCAAATTTTAACAACTTTGTAAGATCACCATGACTTTTATTCACACTCCCAAAGCTTTAGGGCATTGAAGACACCAGTCGGTCATGGCTAGCGATATTTCCCCTTATTCCTCTGCTGTGAAGCTGACAGCTGCACAGTCACACAAGACTTTTGTTGCCATTCATTTTGCTTCATAATGTGCGATACGTTCCCAGTTGGAGACAGATTAGGACTACAAGCCAATAGCACCCAGACTCTGTTTAGGCAGATATGCACTTGCAATTTTGTGCAAAATGTGCTCTGATGTTGTCTTGCTGGAAAATTCAGGGACATCCCTAGAACAGGTGCCATCTCGCTGGCAGCATATCTTCCACCAAAATTTGCACGAATCATGGTGACCCCACAAATGTGCAACTAACCCAGAGGATCTCCTCTAACAAAGCCATATTCCATGCAAGATAATGTTTTTTTAGACCTCACTCAGATTTAGCCAAACAGATTTGGCTATCCTTGTTGCCTTTGTTCCAGTGAAAACAATGGCTGTTCTTTCCAAAAACCACTTATATTTACTCTTTGGACTACAGAACACTTCCACCATGCTGCTGTCCATCTCAGATGACTCCAAGCCCAGAAAAGTTGGCAGCAATTTTCGACCGTGTTGCTGTACGACTTCAGCTTTGCATAGTAACTTGCAACTGAAAATGCATGAAAATCTGACCAGAATCATTCATTTTTAAATCATATACAGAGGGCGAAATGCCCAAAATTCTCTCATATTTTCTCTGGGGAGCACTTCTCAAAATCATCAATTATCAGCTTGCACATCTGCTTGTAAATCTGTGAGCTTCAACCTGTGTTTGCCCTTGAGGGACCTGGCCTATTTTTGTAGGCTCCTTTCATGCCGTAACAAGATTAAATCATCTGCATAAAATCACAATATCACCATATTGTAACTGATCACATCGTTATTAGCCCAAAATCATCCCTCAGCCATCATCATGAAGTCTGTTGTCATCATCAGAGGTGAACTAAGAGCGTATTATCAATAAAAAAATTAATTCACAAGA
Source organism: Gymnothorax reevesii (assembly GCA_029721435.1). Classification (NCBI taxonomy): domain Eukaryota; kingdom Metazoa; phylum Chordata; class Actinopteri; order Anguilliformes; family Muraenidae; genus Gymnothorax; species Gymnothorax reevesii. The sequence continues at coordinate 30,560,177 of CM056584.1, read as the reverse complement.
ATCAATGAGCGTGTTGTTGTCGTGTTTTCAAAATAGTAGCTACTTAGTGAATGGACTTTTCAAATCTCTCCTTTTAGATTTGACCCGCATTTTTCATTGTGCGCCAGCTTCTTTGGAATATGGGTTGTATGTCAAAGATGGTTCATGGCAAACTTAATAATATGCTTGGTAGTAATTTGGATACAGCAGAAAGCACGGAAAGAATGCGCAAAAAAAGGTAGGTGGCACGAAACTTAGAGCAGTAGAGGATACCTGGTTTACATACAGTGATTCAACTGGTTAATCAACCTGATTCACTATTTTGCAGTAGAAAAAAATTAAGAAAACCAGACTTTAAACGAGCTTGTAGTGTACGCAACTTATGCGTAATAGAGCGTAGGGTATCTGCGCACTCAACCGCTGCTTTCTCAAACATTTGCCTCTTTCCTTCCTCGTTGTGGAACTCCACAGCATCTTAACCGTGAACCAAACACTTCACTGAGGCGCACAAGCTTGCTTGGCTGGTGTTTTTTGTTTGGTAACTTAATGTGCAACAAGAATCAAAGTAGTATGCTCGCAGACATAGGAACTTACAATTGATGACATTAATGCGATCATTTCTCACTTTATGAAGTCATTCTGTGCATGACAATGCATGACAGTAGCCTAATCTCTGCAGCCACCGACTTCCTCAAACTCCACTATGCACAGTGATGGCAGCGTCTTTTGGTGGAAATCTATGCGTTTTAAAGAGTCTTGTAATAATCACATTAGTACCATAGCAATTTACCTCAGGGTAGCAGTCCTTCGCGAAAACGTGTAAAAGCGCCGTTTTGCCACATTGCGCATCCCCTACCACCACGATCTTGCAGCGACTGCCCTGACTCTCCATGGTATTCCGTCAATATCTGGTCTTCGCGCAACGCTGGTGCTTCATTTACTGATGAGATGAAGATGTGTAAAATATATAAATTGTGAACCCAACTAAATACGCGCCCTGCGCGCTTCTCTTCGCCTCATACCAGTCTATGTCGTCCGTCGTAGTTAATTCCAGCGCAAAGGGGGCACCTCCGGTTGTGACAGTGACACTATGCAGAAATACAGCTGCATCCTCGCGTCCTGAGCACGCGGCTTGAATTTCTGCAAACTCATAATTTCGCATGGCCACGCCCAATAGCCACACACTTCCGACACGAGGACGAGTTTCTATGATTATTCATGAATTCGCGACTACGATTAATTGACACAGCGTATTGCTCACCACAAGTATTATTTGCTGCAGGTGCGCATTGGTGGGACACGGATGTTTAGAGAAATAAAAGAAAGCTGGACACTATACTGAAACAATTTTATTTGCTCGAAACTAATATTTATCATCATTATTCATGGCACATTTCTTTGCAATAATGACTTCATTTCAATCATGGTTCATGGCTATATATGTAACCACGATCGCATGCTTGTCACCTGTTGCTCCTCATTTTGTCCAACAGTACTACCCGAGATTAAGCAAATGCACGACGAAGACAAGATGATAAGTACAAACGAATAAGCCAATGCTGTTTTGCTACGGAAATTCTTAGAAATTCGCTAATCATTAACACTAATATTCTCAACAAATACGATTAAATGAAAGCAGATGCCTCCCATGTCACACCTTTGCCCTCAGATGGTAGCCGTTAAAGGCTGAAAGACGCTTTTGGTTAAATCACTCGCTGATTTTGGGGCCAAATTCTCTGACATTGTTTCAACGACTCATCTTGACCAGAGACCCACAAATAATAGAAACAGCTAGTATGCACATCAAAGGTCTCTGTGCAGGTGCCAGGTATTATCGGTGCCGAGTAAATCTCAGTTCTGCATCATTATTAAAACGGGAGATGTCCTGATCCATCCCTAACCTTATTCTGCCATCTGCTGGTACGCATCGATTCAAGTGAAAGACTGCGGTCAAGCCAGCAGCCTCTTCAAGAAGCAAAGTAAAGCCATCCCCCACAGAGTTTTTTTTTTTTTTTTTTTTTTTTTGCACGTTTGCCATTGAACGATGGATTTCAAAACAAAAGCTCATATTTAGCCACCATTGAAAATTAATGAATGTTTACATCAAGAGTGTAAAATGTCGAGCATGAATTAAAACATGTCGGCAAGTTTGGGAATGTAATTGCACTTTTAATTGTGTTGAAAAAATTAATGCAGATAGAAAATTGACACTGTCATTGAAAACAAAGCCCTCTGTTTGTACGGAGTAATTCCTCTTCAGGCAGATATTGGCACACCTCAGAGTGCTACAAAGTATCAGATCAGCTTGATGCAGAATTTTAAAATTAAAGCTCTCTGAAACTCGGTAATAAAATTAGCATGCAGGCAAAGCTAATACTGGGATGAAAAACAAAGGCCTCAAATTCCGCAGATGAATTCCAATTTGGAATGATTTTGCAAGTCCTCGTGGCACCACCCACAGAGTACCAGATCTTTTTTATTACTTTTTCTTTTTGGAATTTCAAAATTCAACCCCTGTGAAAATTGGATTTATAATTAACAGAGGAAAATTAGTTATTTTAATTAAAATCAAGCCCTCAGATAACAAAGAGTAATTTCACCTCAAGCCAGACAGTGGTAAATGTTGGGTTGCTACACAGAAATGATCCATTTGATCTCCAATTTCAAATTAAAGCAATTTGGAGATTTATAAACAATGATTTACACCATGGTCTGTGTGAATACTCTATTCTGATTAGCTGCAGGGTGTTGATTTTTTTTTTTTTTGGATATATTGACACTAAGTAGTTCCAATGAAAATGTCTGTCCATTGTTACAAATTAATACGATGGCTACAGTCTGTTCCTAGTAGTAACCATAGCAACAGGGGCACAATGAAAAATGTTTATTATTTTTTTCAACAAGAGATCAAATTGTCCCAACTTCTGAAGACAAGCAGTGGCCATCATGACCACTCCATAGTGACCTAGTTGTGGATTTCTTAATAAATGGAACTGGAGAATTTAATTTTAAATAAGACTGCATGCTTGCTATACCATATAGGAGTAGTCTTCCTGCTGTAAATCTTTGCATTATTTGGTCCAAAATGAATGTTTTTTCACTTTTTTCATATTCCTTGTTGCTATAAAATATCAATTTGCACTCATCTGCAAACAAGAATTAAAGGTTGACATTCTTCTTTATAACACATACAGAAATCATTTGTTTGTGAAAATTATGTTTACTGTTTGTCAACTCAACGAAGTGTAATTGACTTCTAATTTTGCTAGCATAATGTTCTCTCTCTTAAAGCTGAGCCAAAGGATTCAATGAGCTGTGCGGACTAGATTAATTCCTGAAAAATTGAGCTATTTCATCAGAAAAACTTTACATTTTGAATGCAAAACCTAGCTTCGCATTGGGGTTCTGCGTCACCCCACCAGGGTTTATTCTGCAACAATGACTGTTCATTATCCCTTACATAAACACCAAACCAACCTTCTGGAATAAAAACTCAACAAACTAAGATCAAACTTGTCCCAGTCTTTATCCTCATCCATAATCAATAACACATCATTCACTCACACTCCAACCTGTGGGTAATTAGCCTGGAATGCACGTCTTTAGACTGAGAGGAGACTGTAGTACCAGGAGTAAACCCACTTAAACATGGGAAGAATGTGTAAACACCACACAGAAAGGCACCAGAATGGATTTGGAGCCACATCCCTCTTACTGTGAGGCAGCTGTGCTACGTACTGCACCATCTTGGCTCCTCAGCACTCATCACAAAATACTAACATGACAGCACAGTGAGAAAGTGATTAAAGAAATTGGAGATGGGGCACTCCGGTGGCACATTGGCTTAAGTGCGCGCACCACATAAGGCTAAGCTCTTCCTGTGGTGGCCTGGGTTCGACTCCGGCTTGAGCCATTTGCCGCATGTCATCCCCAATCTTATCCCACCTTTCCTGTCTCTCTCCATGGAATTCTATCTAATAAAAGGAAAATCCTCAAAAAATAATCTTTAAAAAAAAAAAGGCGAATATGAGATAAAATAATACGAATAATGTGTTTCAACTTCTATGTCCACATTGAAGAAAACCTGAAGCATTTTATCTGTATGATTTTTAAAAGTTATTAGATTGTCCGTGTTTTTAATTGCAACATTCCTCACCAGGTTGATCTGAATCCTTGCAAATGGCAGTTTGAGAAGTAAAACTAACTTTCCGATGTAGAAGAAGTGGGTAAACCCTCTGAGTGTCACTGTGGACCCTTGCACTGACAGTCTGATATGGGATGATTCCACGGAAACTGTGGGCTTTGTTTTTATTTCATTTTCAATTTTGCCTCCACATTCATTCTTTTAATTTGAAATTTCACAACAGATTGATCTAATACTTTTTATGTGGTACTTGAGGGGCACACAATCTGTCCAATGTGAAATTAATTTCTGGAAACGAGGGGCCTTGTTTTACTTACAATATAAGCTTAAGCTGTATATTGGCACGAATAAGAATTTAAAAATAGCAAGAATTTTGAAATCTCATGTCAGACTGTAATACTACTGTTTGTTTGGCTCTGTGATTAAGCCACCATCCATAATGGAGAATTGGTCTTCGGAAACTGAGGGTCTGGTTTTCATCGCAGTATCAAATTTTCCTCTATATTGATTTTAGCTATTTAAACGTGTAAAACATGTTTTTCATTGCCTGTACATATTTCTTGTGGTATCCATCAGCCTTCCACACGGTGAGACTGTGAAGAGCGATAGATACTGTGTTGTTTCTATGATCCACCTACAGGGCAGACATTTGCCGTTTAATTGCTTTATTTTGATTTGGCTCCTGCTGTTGCATAACAACAGGAGTCAGGCAATCGTGCCCACCTATGTCCCCAGATCCGTGCCACCTCGAGTGAGGATAACCACTCCCACCCTTCTCCCCTGCTCTCTGTGCACAAGCCATTTATTAATTCATTTATTTATTTACTAATAAAGGGACAACCCCAATTCCAAAATAGTTGGGACCAAGTGTAAATTTTGAATTAAATCAAAATGCAATGACTTTCAGATCACGAGCCAATATTTTATTTACAATAGAACATAGATAACATTTCAAATATTGAAACTGAGACATTTTACCATGTTTTATCCACAAAAGGAGCTTATTTCAAATTTTCTGGCTGCAACAGGTCTCAAAAAAGTTTGGACACAGGCAAAAAAAGGGCTGAAAAAGCAATTAATATATAAGAGAATCAGCTGAAAGAACATTTTGGAAGTAATTACATTAACTGGCATCAGGTGTGTAACATGATTGGGTGTAAAAAAGGATATCTGAGAGAGGCTGAGTCTCTCAGAAGTAAAGATGGCCAGAGGCTCTCCAACCTGTGAAGACTTGCGTAAATTCTGTAATACTTTAAAAACAATGTTCCTCAACATCAAATGGCAAAGGCTTTGAAGGTCTCATCATCAACAGTGCATAACAACATCAAAAGATTCAGAGAAGCTGGAAAAATCTCTGTGCATAAGGGACCAGGCCGAAGACCTTTACTAGATGCCTATGATCTTCGGGCCTTTAGACGTCACTGCATTACACACCGGCATGATTCTGTCATTGACATTACTAAATGGGCCTAAGAATACTTGAAGAAACCACTGTCTGTAAACACAGTCCGCCGTGCCATCCACAGATGCCACCTAAATCTCTATCATGATCCAGAGGTGCCGCTGTGTTCTGTGGGCCAAGGCTCATTTAAAATGGACTGCAGCAAAGTGCAGCAAAGTGGCAAAGTGTCCTGTGGTCAGAAGAGTCCAAATTTGACATTCTTGTTGGAAATCTGGGTGTTGTGTCCTCCGGGCTAAAGAGGAGAAAGACCACCCCTCCTGTTATTGCACTCCTCAGCGTTCAGTTCTAAAGCCAGCATCTCTGACGGTATGGGGATGCATTAGCGCATATGGTGTGGGACACTTACATGTTTTAAAAAGCACAACATATGCTCTCCTCCAGACAACAACTGTTCCAGGGAAGGCCTTGTGTATTTCAGCAGGACAATGCAAAACCACATACTGCAGCTATTACAACAGCATGGCTTCGTAGTAGAAGATTCTGTGTGCTGACCTGGCCTGCCTGCCTGCAGTCCTGGGGCCTCATTTATCAAAGAGGGCGTAAGAGTGCTACTAAATTTTGACGTACGACGAAAAGCCAAAAATGGCCCACACCCAAAATATGTGCACCCTTTTCAGATCTCTCAAACTGTGCATAGGACAGCTCTCCGCAATATCCATTGATAAATCACACCGGATCCAAGAAAAGTGCGGACGTCAACACACCTCATATCCCACCCTCAACATGCCCAGACACAACCATAAATGGTCAATGCAAATGAGCACCTGCATCCAAAGTAGCCATGTGCGCTCTGGGGATTTGTGGAGTGACGTCAGTGAAAGACAGTGAAATGTGGATGGGAAATGCAGAAAGAAGCGAAACTCTTCAGAGAGTGAGATACACGCGCTTGTTAGTGAGGTGCAGGTGAGGAAAAAGTCCTCTTCGGCAGGTATTTGCACTAATTCTGTATGATCAGTTTGTCTTGTGGTTTATTTTGGAACAAGAACATATAACTAAGAGCACATAAAGAATCACAACAGACATGAACACATAATGTTGGACCAAGCAATTTCTCCTCCGGAAATTAAGACAATCTCATCTAATCAGCCACTGCCCCGGCCTCACCAACAAGTGTAAAACCGCCAAGTGCTGCGGTCACAAGTCATACAGAGGCAATAAATAAATAAATAAATAAATGAACCTTCTCTTCAAATCTTTTGTCAAATGCAGGAGGTGTGTGTTTTGTTTCAGTTGCATTGAGGGACAAAAATTACAACGTCGTGTTTGATATACATTAATTTATTTCTGTCTCAACTTGTTGAAGTCAAATGTCCGAGGAGTGAAATGAGGTTCTTGCAATACTGAAAACTAAACACAACTTTGCAAGACTGAAACTGAGAGACTCATTGGCTATGTACACACATTCTTTAGCTCAACATGAGGGGTGAGAGGTCGGAGGGCAGCTTCATTACCGCTGCATCACCGCAGCTCGTGTCCTTAGTCCCTGTTGAAAGCCCTCATGACAGGGAGGGGGCTGTGGGTCCAGGTCCACATGCTGGGGTAGAGGGAGGCCGGGCGGCAGCGCAACCCCTCATCTCACTGCCACATTGTGCAGGATGACACAGGCCCAGATCATCCTGCTGACCTTTTTCAGGTGGTAGAGGAGCCGACCACCTGACCCAACCAGGCAGCACCAATGCTCTTTAAGGAGCCCAATGCCGCGCTCCACGAGGCAGCGCGCACGGGCATGGACCTCATTATACTGGATTTCCTGGCCACCCTGTGGGTCTGGGATGGGAACGAGCAGCCACTCCCTCAGGAAGTCGCCACTATCACCTGTAAGTCATAACAATGGGGTATCAGCCTTGAGCAGCTTTCAATGAATGAGTATACTGTGTAGCCTACATGCACTCACCAAGAAGCCAGCCATCACGCGCAGCGCCTCCCCCCCCCCGTCTCGCCTCGACACTGCTGTGCATCAGGATGAACTTTGCAAGCTCTGATTTTTATGATAGAGGCTTTTTAGCATTGATAATTACCGTAATTTTAACTGAACAGAAATATATTGAACAGAAATCATATTGGTAACTCATGCTGTAGACATTTAAGCGATTCGATTTCCAGTTTTTGAGCTATGAAGTTTTGTATCATACTAGCGCTGTACAGATAGTGATAAAGACAGAGAGCTGAAATATCCTCTATTCATACATTCTTGCACCATTCTAGCTAGGAATTGAAGTGTCCGCACACTGTCTATCACTGGCTGAATATTTATTAAACAAATACACCATGTTTTGGATATGGACCTTCATTAGGAATAATACCAAAATTCTGTTTATTTGTTTCATGAGTATTGAGCAAGTGAAAGGTAGAATGCTGGTAATTCACCTTCAAGTTCCACTTTCCCCTGTAGCTACAGGCCTGTCATTAATACTGTCTATTCAAGTGTGCTAAAGACTTTAAAAACTGTTTGAGCTCCCAATTCAACATTTTTATACACAAGTTTAACTCGTACACACCGATAAAAACTGGTATGATTTGTGGTATTCGTGTTACAGACATTCCCTTCGCATTAGCACTGCGCAGATGCTGTTATAGAGACAAACAGAGAGCTGAGATGTCCTCTCTTTATAACTTTATAACTGTCATAACTCCCACATTTTCGACAGCATTTTAATGCCTTGCCACGACCATGAGTAACTTTAAGTAACCATAACCATAACCATAACCATAACCATAACCATAAGTAAGGAAGTGTGCATGAGGCTAACATGACACTCACTGTCATAACCATGACAAAAGACCTGTAATGCACATGTCAAAATCTATGAAAGTGTACGGCTGTTGTCATTAAGTGTCATTCAGTCAATTAACCTTGACCCCCATTAAAAAAGACATAATTGGCTGAATGAAATTTTTTTCTGTTAATCCTTTGTGGGTTAGATTGATTCACCCACTGAGAAAATTTAAAAGTTAAGGCAACCAGCTGTGTTTGCTCAAGTCCCATTACTAGAGTGTTATGGAAAAAACTAGAAAGTAACAAAAGACAGAAAACTGTATCCTTCTAGGGTTAAGCTCTTATCCGACAATGAAACTGACATGGTAGTTTTTCGTTTATTACATATAAAGAGATATTTATGGAGGATTTTTTTCTTTTTTATTAGTATCCCTGGCAATATGACCTACGAAATTTTTCCATCTGAAAATAATTACGCAGCCGCAGTGACATTTGAAAGTTTTTCAGTGTTAACTCCACCATCTGCTTCCCTCTCCTAGCCATTTTTCAGTCGTTATAAGCAGGTGAATTGCGTGAATTCCGAATTCTGACCATGAATGTCCTGCACATCCAATGCTCCAGTGGACTTACCTCACAGATCAGATAATATAAGTATGCTTCTTCATAACTGGTTAATTCACTGACCAGGTTTTATCATAAAAAATAGAAAATTTTATGTGGAAGAACCAAGGAACTTGCTTGATTTTTACTTCATGACTGATTAAATACTGATGACTTGCTTGGTTTTGCCACGGGAAAACACAGAAAATCAATTATTATTTTTCATATATCTTACTGTATATGATGAGGCAAAGCCTAATAAGTACAAAAATGGTCCTAACCAAAATTAGACTTGCTAGGTTTTTCCATAACACTCAAGAGTAGTTCCACAAACTAATTTTAGAAAGAACTCAGAACTTGAAGCAGGCTCACCAATACTTTACAGCCAGTTGCCTCACTTCTATAAGTCAAGCCAACTTTTTATTTTTACTTTTTTGTCTTTTTATCCTTAGCATGTGTATCAATCCACGCGGAGGCAAAATCTCCATCCTGTATCTTTTCAGTTGAGGCAATTCGGTATGACTTATTACGATAAGAATGCCTAAGGTGTTTGTACAATATAGAACAATATTTACACGCTTTATTTGCCGAATTCAGGACAAGGCGCATTCTTATCATAATGTGGGATAAAAGGGGTGTCGCTTAGATACGGCTGCTTCAATGGTCTCCCATCAGGTTTGGCATCTGTCGAAGAAAAGGTCATGCGGCCGCCATAGGTGCATGGAGGGAATTTAGTAATCACGCTAGCGATCCGTATTTAATGTCTGACCTTTTCCGTTTTCTTGTAATTAAAAATCCCAGAGCTTGCATTAATGAATGGCTAAACAGCTGCGGAATTCATCTCGCAATGGAGGTGACAGTACTCCCACAGAGCGCTCGCGTCTGGTCATGTGGCACTGCCTATCTTAATCTGCTACATTAACCCCTTTGTGCATAATATCAATATCGCCAATTTTTCTTGTTGTGCATGAACCTATTTAAGGCTATATAACTCAGTATTTGCGCTGCAGAGACTGTGGAAAATGATTCCAGTGAAGCAAATATTTGGAAATTTAATTACAGAATTATTTAGCGATTAAATTCTTGAATTTACGGGTGCCGGTATCTAAATCTGCGCAGAGAGGTTAGCCAGGAGTAATAATCAGTGTTGTGATTCTGGTTTTTGCCTTGCCTTGCCTTGCCTTGTCATGTTCTGACTGCCATAGGTGTATTTTGATTCCTTGCTATGTCTGACCATTCATAGAATTATGTATTGTGTATTTGGTTGCTTTTCATTTCATGCATTGTCTTAGTTTTGATTTTTACATGCTTTACTTTTAGGCATAGTCTTTTTCCGGTCCATGTTTTGATTTTTCCATGCATTGCACTTTGTCTCCCCCTGTCTGGTCCTTGGTCTTGTCTTTGCTCACAGCCCCAGTAATGCGTGCCACTCCTTTGGGTGATTTAATGGTTTCTAGTTTCAATGTTCCTTCCCCATCTCGTTTACTTCCTTCCCCTTGCTTTTTCAATATTACTAACAGTATATACTAACAGTTTGTTGTTTTTGCTAATTTACTTATCAAGACTAACATTTTATATAAGACTAACTTACCAACGAGCACCCAGGATTGTATAGCTGTACTTACTAATTGATTAACAAGCTCTCAGCACTCGCCCTGTTCTAATCTCTGCCCCTTGTCTCTCTCTCTAATCTTTGCTGCTGCATTTCAGTGGAATCTCCACACCTCATGCTTTCCTTTCTCTTAGTATTTGTGCACGGTAGAACTCCTTGACTGGAGCTGTGTCATTTATAGGTTTGTCCCGTGATCCCTGTCCGCGTTTTGAGTTCTGCCAATTTCATGTGATCAGATTCTTCCTAATGGGTTGCTCCCTTGTAATCAGTCCCACTGCTTCCACCTGTGTTCTGTTATCATGTGACCTCCCTGAAATATATATTAGATGTCTCTTCACAGCACTTCCGTGTCAGATCGTTCTCTCGTGCTTACCTGTGCCACGTTCATTTCGCCCTGCACCCATTGTGATTATCTTTCTGACTGGACCGTCCTTGACTACCGAGTTTTGCATTCTCCCTGTACTTTGCCGCCTTCTCGTGTTTTGAACCTTTTTCGCCTGACTTCGATTTTTGTGATTGGTGCCCTGGTTACAGTTCTGGATATTGCCCTTTGGATTCTGATTTTGGATTGTGGACTCTGTGCTGTTGCCTGCTCTGTTGGGGGGTTTCCCCCTTCAGAAATAAAGCCTCCTTTTTGTATTTTTCTGGTTCTCGCGAGTGGTCCATTTCGTAAATCCTCACAGTCAGGTCCAGAAAGAAAAGGTCATCTTGTTCCAACTGCCAGGCGTGTCACAAGGTTGAACCAATTGGAGCAAGCCGATATCCAATTCGGCACATCGCAAGGTGGATATGATTGCAGATAATGACAGGTCAAAGTTCAAAATATAGGCGAGTTGAACCTCCGCCCATACCTGCGCGCAGTCGAATGCTAGCTAAAATAATTGCGATTCGTTGCGTTTAGTACCAAGAAGTGGACTCCAGCTTTGATTTGAATTTAGCGTTTTTTTTATTTCAAGGTATTTTTCATGTTCATATCTGTGTAGCCACGATGGTTTTCTATTGCAAAGCTGCACAGAGCTCATCACATTCCGACATGCATGCATTGGCTTGACAAACTAGTCCTCTTACCAGAAGTGCGGACGTCTACAAGAAATCCTGTTCATTCATCTTGTCTCCTGATTTACGACAGTTCCGTGCTATATCAGGTCACTCCAATCGGTGAGATAAAATGGTTGAGCTAATGGTGACAGAAACTCATGGCTACATATGGCTGAATAAGGTAGTCAAAGAGACAGGGGAGAGGGAATAGGGGTGGAGAGGCTGGCTTATCTCTCACTTATTCAGTCCCACTGCACCTCCCATTCATACCTCTTCAACTTGTCTCAACTATGACTGATTAGTTTGAATCATGTGCAACAGCAGGATCTTGGCCAAATGTCGTCGTACTTTGCAGGTCATGCTGCACTGCGGAAGCGGCAAAACAATGCGCGTTGTGTACACGGAAAGTTCCAGAGCACCGCCACAGAATGAAAGATGTAAACAATCCTTTCCTTTGGGCCTTCCCTACGGGTCAAGCAGCCAGCTGCCTCCCATGTATTCAGTCCAGCAGGGATACAGGAAGGATACTGCTAATTAATACGCATTCACTTCCTCCTGTGGACTTGTTGGTGCTGTGAGTGTTGGTACGTATGCATGTGTATATTTATTACAGGCTTACCTGTGTCTGAGCGCACATGCATGGTTATCTTGTGCCTGCATGTATTCAAGCCTGTGTTTGCAATTGCATAAATGATATTGTGCGAGCACATGCTTCCTTGAAGCATATCAGTGTGTGTCAGCATTCAGGTGTTTGCGTGGCCAAGTAAGTACGCCTGTATGTTTTCACATGCTCATGCAAGAACATACGCTTTTGTTTTTGGTAGCGTGTTTACATAAATTTGTTCATGCAGTCTACGTGCATGGGCATTCAGGTCCATGAGCACAGATGTGGCTGGTATAAGAAGAATTAAAGAGAAACGTGAAATGTTCCTTCTAATCCATTGACATAAACCTTTATTCAAATCTCCACTGACGAAGCTTAGTCCATTAAAAAGAATTAAGTTTGAACTGAAAACTGAGGAAATGGAAAAGACATTGGAATTGTTTAAAATGCCACTGCAAAAAAAGTTTTGTAATTTAGTTTCCTCTATTTTTTTTTTGGAATGCATTGTATCATAGGCTGACGCCAGTCACCAAGTCTCCTCTGTAACAGGCACCAATGAGTGAACACTCTTGAATTCTTAGGTATGTGAGTAATATAGCATGTACTGCGCCACAAATCCTCAAGGCCAACAGCAGCTGCATTATAAAGAATGTTTAGCAAGTGGAAAATTCTGGAATGTAGAATCTCGCACAGATTAATCAGTTCTTATCTTCAGCACACACCTTTTTGGAACAGTTATTTTTTTCCCTCCCATCACTCAGTTTGACGTATTGTTCGGCTGCCAGTGGCCTTAATCTCATGTAGAAATAATATCTAATTTCCTCAGTTTACATGCGCTTCCTTACCCACTCACCTTATAATACACATTGATAGAAAACTTGTGGAGCATATTTAGGCAGAAAAATCAAGATGTTCCGAAGTACCGCCTGCGGTTCACAAGACAATTAAGCCTTTATCAGGATGGGTCATTAACCCTTGAGGGTGTAAGACCGCAAATATCTCATGAGAATGTTATAAACTAAGCATAGTAATTCTGAGGTAACAATCAGTAGTGTAAATTGACTGGAATGGAGGTGTAGCTAGAACTTTTATTTTGAATTCTAGGAAAAATTTCATTTTAAAAGTGTGCTCTTCAAAAGGTGAATTTGCTGATCATTCATTACACCATTTGCTGATACCTGAATGCTCACTAATTAACCAAACTAGCAACTTTTTGTATTGCATCTCCACTGTGCATCAGCATACCCATTTTGTTATTCTGCTAATCTTATTACCGCTGCCAACGAAGTTGGAGGAGGTTATGCGATCATTACCGTTTGTCTGTTGGTCGGTTTGTTGGTTTTTAAGCAGGATTACGCAAAAAGTATGGATGAATTTTCATCTAATTTGGTGGACAGATAAAGTATTGTTCAAAGAATAGGTAATTCGATTTTGGGAGGTTAAGGTTTAAGGTCAAGGTCAGGGGCATGCAAAAGGTCAAAAACACATTAAAAACTTGCACGAAGACTACAGGACTGCATAAACACAGGGGTTGCCAGCTAATACTGGTCAAAATAACTGAGTACAATGGTGGAGGTACTTGTGCTCTCTGAGCGCAGCTCTACTTTCATGCTGTTTTGAATTTCAGCAAAAAGCCAATATACCAAACATATCATTACGACACATAATTACTTCTTCTTCATTAGGTTCCATTGTTACTACTGTATTAAATTGTTTAGCAGTTCAAAGATTTACAGGTTAGGCAGAACAGGGAGTCTAAATTGGCCATAGATGAGTGAGTGTGTGTGTGTGTGTGTGTGTGTGTGTGTGTGTGTGTGTGTGTGTGTGTGTGCACGCGTGCGTGTGTGTGTTTGTGTGAGTGAACAGTCAGTAGGCCTGTGCTTTTCAATAGAGTGGCGACTTGTCAAGCGTGTGTTTCTGCCTCCTGTCAAGGACCTGATGGGATGGGCTCTACACCCACCTTCCCACCACACGATCCTGACCAAGAATAAAGAAGTCATGAAATTATAGATGACGTAAAATGCGTTGTTTACATGTCATATAGTCTTTCTATTAATGGATCAATACATCACATTTATCGCCATCTAGTGGCTGATTTGGGGACGCACAATCACATAAGAAGTCAAACTGCTGGAGCTCTCATGCACCCTCGGGTCGTTGCCAACAGAGCCCCAAGTTTTTTGGTCTGATTATTTGCCAGCGTTAATTTCCACAATTTCTGCATCCAAAATGTCAAGGGATGAACTCGGCGTTGGAAAGTTAATAAATTCATATGTTGTGAAATGTTGTGATGCGTTGTCTGTTTTGATTTAGGTTAGTCTGAGTAGTGGTGTTTCAAGATTCATGCAACATGATGGTAACATTAGATACCGGTAACATTGTTTGATGGGTAATGTTACTTAGCTTGCTAATGAGTTTGCATGCATCTTGTCACTGGGTGCGAAGAAGTTTCTCTTTTTAAACCAATTTTTTTCCATTATTTGCTTTTTTTTCTCCCAAATGCGGCTCAAGCCAACTCCACATCAGTTTTCAAATGTTTCCTCTCCTTCAGTTTCCTCCAACTTACAAACGCTGGGCTGAGAGTGACCTTTGTCCTGCTACAGTTTTTTTAGTAGAGGATTTGGAACTGGTACCAGGGTTTCGATGCCACTGCTAGTTGAGGGGAGCTGTACATTTTAATTCAAATTAAACAAGGTTTGACAACTACCGAGCAATCAGCTATACCTTAAGTAACAGAGATTTTTGTGGTATTGATGTCATAATTTTACTAACTCAGAACATTGTGAGAGAAGGGAATCTGAATTTTATGGATCGTGGAACACACACAATCGATTTTGGTCCCGACTAATTTTTTTCTAATGATAAATTAACTTTTTTTTTATGGAAAGGTGATCCTTTCAATCTGAACCCTGCAGGAATATCTCAGGACATATTATGTTCTAGAAAATGAACTGTTCCACATTGTCATGTCTGAACAAGAGTCAGCATTGCAGATGAGTCGTTGATATCTGTCATTTGCAACCAGAGAGAAAGAAAATGGATTTTCCAGCAATATTGTCACAGGGGACCAATTCCGGCTTCAATGTAATTCTTCATACTGGAAGCTAATATTGATCCATTATGCCAGTCTGATGGGAATCAGGACAGCAGTGACAACCCAGATGAAGTGTGCCATCTGGAGAGATTTAACAATGATGGCAATGCTGTATGAACTGAGGGCAGTTTAAAGACCGAGAAGAATTTTAAGAAAGGAATAATTGTAAAGCTGGTGGCCATTAAAGACCACACAGGAAACGTAGCACCTGCTGAAAGGCCCCCAGACACACTGTTATAAATTGACTGAATGTAACCCTTTGTTGCATGTTGTCCACTATTTTGGTCATGTTTTAATAGGGGTTTATGTTGTCAAGGCTCATCGTAGTACCCTGAAAATATGTAATGTACATTTACTGGACATTTCCAATTTAGAATTTCCCTACTAAGTGCCTCTCTGATTAGTCTCATGATTTACTGCAAACAATCACAATGGCAGCATCCATGAGTCAGAGGTAAGTTGATCCGAGTCAGAAATATTTTTATATTGTTCCAGTTGTGATCAAACTTTTTTCCCGTTGGAGTAATGAAATGCCTAGAATAGCACACACCAAAACACATGAGTGTTGTAATGCATGTGTATTTGATGTGTA
The DNA here is from genome assembly GCA_029721435.1 of Gymnothorax reevesii. Lineage (NCBI taxonomy): Eukaryota > Metazoa > Chordata > Actinopteri > Anguilliformes > Muraenidae > Gymnothorax > Gymnothorax reevesii. Next base: position 30,544,336 of record CM056584.1, on the reverse strand, counting down.
CCTAATTTTGTGCTCTGTCAATGTTGGTCATTATCCATGGCAGGCAAATAGCTCATACAAGCCTGGTCCAGAATACTGGGCATCATGCATATCAGTGTCCGGGTTTCCTCTGCTTAACATTATTTATGTCACCCCATGTGCACCCCATACACATAATGTGCAAAATCCTGCATGGCAGTGTGCATCCCACAAGCAAAATGTCCAAAATAATGGACAAACAGACTACGCACTTATACCTCAAAAACAAAATTGCAGCAAATCCCTTCAAATGGTCCCAAAAGATGACTGGATATGGAGGCATTTGTTCATACTTTATGCAACAAAGGGTTAACAGTTGAATTTACACATTGCCTCCTTGTTATTTTAACTGCAAGTAGAGCCCAGTGCGCATTTAACTGTGGTTTACAGCTAACATACACAGAACCTCTGTAATAAACTTATTTTAAAATTGCAGTTAAAATAACTGGCAAAAAATGTATAACAACGCTCACAAATGGGGAAAATGTATTGACTCTATTCTCGACATACAGTGCAGTTTAGACAAAGTTTCAGTGTATTGTTTTCAGTGTTTGTTTGTTTGTTTGTACATGTTGGCTCTGCGCTCCACCCCATTGGTTTTAAAAACTTTGCATAAGCGGTTAAATGAGGACAGTCAGTTCTAATGTTCAGGTCTTTTACATTCATATCATTCAAACCATGCATAAACCTTTATTTTACACTTTCCCCAGTACTAATGGTCCGCAGTGCAGATTGATGGACCAAAATCAAAGCCTCTAAGTTCCATTTTTTCAGCTACTTAAGCACCTGTTCCTGTGTTTGGTACAGTCCTCCAACAAAATCAGACGGCCTTTCAAGAAACACCCCAATGTGCTATTCCACAAAGAAGAGTCACTGATTTAACTGCATTACTGCGCTGTGTAAATCCCAGAACTCTCCCTCTAGCATGTGAATGTGAACACAGTTACCAAGTAGACTCATTATGAAGCTTTGTGAACCAGGGACCATAGGATTTTTTCTGAAGAGTTAGCTGCACTACTGTACTGAAATGTACCCAAAAGCAGAATTTTTTACTGAGTCCACACTCCAGATGGCTCCAGGTTTAACTCAGCACCATTCAGTTGCTCATGCAGAAATCCTATTTTGTGCAACTGAGCCCAGATGGAGCAGACCCTGCCATGAGGAAACGGGTAACTACTATAATCTTACAAACATAGGAAGTTAAAACTATTTTGCGAATGGGATGTTACTGTTATGATCCAGACCAGTAATAAAGTGTGGAGGTAGAGTATAATGCAGTAGTAGGGTTTATTGATTGTAATATAGTAACAGTGTGATGGAGCGCAGAGTAAGCTTCATCAGTCTCCATCCACTGGCTTTGTGGGATGACAGCCGGAGGAAGTGGAAACTTCGCCAGAGCCGAACTGTCCCAGGGCAGGATGAAGTAGCTTTGGAGGAAAAAGGTTCCAATCATGATGACCATAGAAGAATTGGGAGCTTGTTCCTAATAAACTGAACAGAGGAGCATACTTGGACAGGATTAACAAGAATGTGCTCCCAAGCCTAGAGACCTTGAGAGAGGCTTGTGAACTTGTTCTTATTAAATAAATAAGAAAGGGAACTTCCATGAATTACTATCATTAAAGATGACATTTTACTTTAATAACGTGAAGCGTTGTAGTGGTAAATACTGACTGGTTCTGTTAGCATATATTGCAAATTACAATCCAGCAACTTAAAGGAGGTGGTATATATACACGTCACAGGTACACGAGCAGTGGTAACAATGAAACAAGACACTGCTGGGGATGAGGGAGCAGGCAAGACCATACCAATCAGAGGACACATTACTTCTAATAGAAGTGCAAGCTGAATGGGAGGAGACCAAGAAGGCATTCACATGAGGGTTGTGACAGTTCCAGTGTGGGCAGACAATTTAAGATGCTAAACAAATAATAAACAAACAAAAAAAAAACTAAATCATGTGGACGTAGTATCAGGTCTACAAAACTTAGTTCTTTTTTTTTAATTTGCCTACCACCTCCTGAAAGCATCATCAAAAGATGTTGCAGAGGCATTTACTAAAAGACTTTGTTTAATATAGTTCTGCACATTGCATTATTTGAGTTAACTTATGTTGGATTTTGTTTATTTTGACAATATTTTTATTCACAAATGCAGATGAGTAAAAAAACAAACGGTCTCTTCGTTTTTTTTTTCTTCTGTAGGCCATTCCTCTCATTCTGACTTGGAAAAAAAGTTTATACATTATTTGTCCAACAGAGGGCAAGATAGAGGCTCATTCAAAAGGCAAAATTCCAGATCCGGTGATTTGTTTTTGAGGTGTCAGAAGCATAAATTTCAGAATGATAAATTTCAGGAAAAACTTACTCAGTGAGTGCATCTCAAATTTTGAAATGGAATGGAAAACAAAATCATGGAAAAGAAATGTTGCATACTTCAGCAACAGACCATACTACTACAAATGACAGAATGTGTTTCAAAAATGCAGTGGTAGTAAAGTGGTTCTGAAAACATGCAATGAAACAGTCTGTCTTCATTCAGCTTTTACAGAAAGTTAAAGATGAAAAGGTGTCTTTTTCAAGCAATTGAAAGACCTCTGCTTTTGGGCTCGAGTTCAAGAAAAAATACCAAAACACGTACAACTCAAATGATTAAAAACTATAAACTTTCTTACAAACACCATAGTAATACTGGGTCGGGCCTCCCCTTGCTCTCAGAACAGCCCAAATTCTTTGCGGCATGGATACCACATGATGTTGGAAACATTTCCTTGAAATTCTGAACCATGATGACAAGACAACAATTTATAATTCCTGCAGATTTCTCGGCAGTACATTCATGCTAATTTCCCGCTCTTCAACGTCGTAAAGCTGAGCTATAATTCGAATATGGCGACAGGGTAGCCAATTGAAGTACAACTGTACAGTATAGAAATAACTCTTTATCCTGCTCATGGGACCATTTTGAGATGACTTTTGCTCTGTGACTCATTATCATGCTGGAATTAGCCATTTGAGGATGGGTTAATTGTGACGATAAAGGGATGCCCATTGTCAGCCGCAATACTCAGTTAACTTAGTAAGGCAGTGAGATTCAAAAAATAATTTTGTGGTTGCAAGAGGTAGAAATTTTGCCAAGAAAACATTTTCCTCACCACTGTACCACCTCTACCAGCCTGACCTGTGGACACAAGGCAAGTTGGGTCCATGATTTCATGCTGTGGATGCCTAAGTCTAACTCTATCATTTTAATATCTTCTTGTCCCAGCAGAAATCACGATTCACCAGACCAGGCTACATTTCTTCAGCGCCCTCCTGTCCAATTTTTGTTGAGCTTGTGCCCACGGCGAAGACGAATTTCTGGTCTGACAGAAGGAGAACCCAACGTGGTCTTCAGCTGTTGTAGCTAATCTGTCTGTTCAATGTGCGGTGCATTCAGAGATACTTTTCCGCCAGTCAGGGTTTTAAAGACTAGTTCTTTGAGTTATTGTAGCCTCTCAGCTGAAACTAGACAGGGATTCTTCTTTCACCTCTTATCAATAATCTATTTCCATCAGCAGTGTATCTGCTCCCTGGGAGTATTTTGTTTTTCATAAAATACACTTGTTCTGGCATAATCACTGGTCACCTCAAAGGTCAAGGTCATAACAACTGACTTGTTAACATGATAGCTTCAAAAGTATTTATTATATAAAGCTGTAAATTATTACCTAGTGACTATAGAATAGGGGTCAGCTTCTAATAACTTTTGGGCGAATTCCATGCAAGGTCAAGGTCGCAACAAGGTCATGACATCTGACTGTGCCCCTCAAAAGGCTTGTCAACACAATAATTTCAAAAGTATTTATGATAAAAACCTGTCACTTGGTATATAGCAGATGTATAGCAGGGTAAATCTTCTATCGCTTCTGGGTGTCATTCCACTCAAGGTCATGGTCACTACAAAACTTCATTACTGTTGAAGCATCTATAACTTACTTGCTATCTTGAACCCATTTAGTACTTTAATCACAGTTATTATACTACTGGGAAATTGTTTGGGCATAATCACTGGTCACTTCAGGGATTAAGGTCATGAAATCCGGCCACGTTCCTCAAAATACTTTTTAACGAAATAACTTCTTAAGATTTTATGACACCAAGCTGTAACTTGGCAACTAGTTACAACTAGTTATAGCAACTATCGAACACGATTCAGCTCCTATCAACTTTTGGGCTAATTCCATTCATGGTCAAGGTCATAGTGAGGTTATGGTCATGGATGTGCTCGCAAAAAAATTCTTATTGAAGCAATATTTTTATAAGTGTGATTATTCTTATGAAATTTACTTATAAATGTGCCCCAAGGCCAGGTGGAATGGACGGGCTGCTCAGTTTTTGAAGTGTCCCGCAAACACTTTTCTAGTTTTTTAAACAACCATGTCAGAAGACATATGAAGGGGTTATTTCCATAAGTGCTCAAGTCCAAATTCATTAAAAATCAGAACTCTACAAATCCACTCTTTCATTGATGAGGAATAAGCCCAATAAGCTAATTTTGGCCAAGAAGCACTCAAGTATGATATAAAATGAGCAGTGAATTGAAAATTTCTTAACAAGCTATTTCTGACCGATTCCAGTCTAACACTTCTACTAGTACACAAGTCCAGTCAGCCAATCAAAGCATCGCTTAAAAAATTTGTTGGCCAACAGGCACCCCCCTAACCAAAATGGGTGACTCAACGGGCCAGGATGTGCGTGTGTGAACTCAACCCAGAGGAGCTAAAAAAAAGACCCAGGCTGCCAGAAACATGAGCTAAAAACAAGCAAAAAAGAAGTCTGGCAAATGGCAATCTTTTTTGCTTTGGCTGAATTTTCTAATTACTATACTATAGGGAGAACATCCCTCTTGATGACAAATGAAGTCTTAAAACCTGTTTGGATGATGGTACTGCTCATTCATAATTCATTGAGATCAGTTTTCAATGTGAACTTTGTTCAGCTGTATTTATCTTCCATTTGACTGTATATATCTTCCATTAATTAAGTTCAAGAAACATTTTGACATCCATGACTACAGTATACTGGTATGACTATATTTGCTGCTCATTTTCATTAGAAAGTGGTGTGTGATGTTTTCAAAAAGATGCTCTGTTTTAGTACTCCGAAATAATAAAATTAAATACAGTGATTTATTTAGATCAAGTTCGATTTTCACTATTTTGAGGTATATGCTTCTAAAAGTACTCAAGTCTGCGGAATGTTTTCTGAAATATCTGGGCGAAGAATCAAGATAGAGACTAGAAGGTCTCCTAATATGTTTTAAGACATCTTTTCTGATATTTCATTGTGTTTACATCAGCTTGACTCATATAACTTGATCCCCGCGTGTTGTCAAATTCTAAAAATCTTGTTTCTCTAAAAAGACGAAAACGGACATGAGCACTTCTGGAAATCATCCCTTTGTGTCCTGTGGTTATGGGAAAGATGTCAGTTTGTTTCAAAAGGGTCAAATTATTGGCCTGCATCAAGCAAAGAAAACAACTAAAAAGATGGCTGAAACTACTAAAATTGGGTAAAGAACTATCCAGTGCATTAGTAAAACGTGGAAGGCTAGTGTCGAATCATCAACTTTAGTGGAAGAAATTGGTTGGAAAAAAATAACAAATGATCACAATCGGACACCACCGAAACACTTGGTTGTGACTCATCCTTAAAATTCAACTCTCAAACTCATTGCTCCATTCAATTGGGAGAGTAAGAGCATTTCCTCACACACAATGGAACAAGAATTTGCAGGATTGGGACTAAACACCAGCATGGCAACGAGAAGGACACTTGTTAGTGAGGCTATATAGGAAAAAATGACTTCAGATTACCAGGGACCATAAAGATTGGGCTGTGGAGCAATGGGGAAAAGGTCATGTGGTCTTTTGAGTCCAGATTTACCCTATTCGAGACCACTGGGTGCAGCGTGGTAGGAAATAAAGCCGTTGAAGCAATGTACTGTACAAGCCATTAGAGGCAGTGTTATGATCTGGGGTTGCTTCAATATCTCTGGTATAAGCTCAGCAACACTATGAGGCAATGAAATGAAATCAGCAGATAACTGAAATGCGCTGAATGACCAAGTCGTCCTGTCAACTGATTTTTTTTAAATCTCTTACAACATAGGCATAGTCCAGGATGACCATGGCAATATTCATGTGACTATAATTGTAAAAAATGTGGTTCAGAAAACTCGTGGAATCATTTTCTCGCTGAGCTGGCCACCACACCTGTTGAAAGTCTTTGATATGTGCAAGAGAAGGCTTAATAGAGTGGTATGACGCTTTTTAGTCATCAAAACAAAATTGATGCAACTCTGGTTGAAAATAGATGTTATAGCATTGCATAATATTGTCGAAACAATGCCAGGACGAGTATCTGCCGGGCTCATGATCACAGCTAAAGGCGGTCCGACGAAATATTTGTGTGTAATTTTTTTTTTATTTTGGCCAGGCAGAGTATGTGTGAACACTAGAGGCTGTTGAGAAAGATAATCCATGGAGATCAGCCATTTCGGAAATTCTCAAACCAGTCCGTCTGGCACCAACAACCATGCCACAGTAAAAGCCATTAAGATGAAATCTTTTCCCCCATTCTGATATTTGATGTGAACATTATCTCAATTATTCATGGCATGCGCAAATATTTTGTCAAAATGTGGCTCAGGATAAATAACTGCTTTAACTAATTAAGGCAAGTTTAAAGGTAGTAAAAATCCAAAGACTGCGATTTGGATTGGAACAAAAACTGGCACACGGGGATTGACGCTGGCAGTTGCTTCATCATGCATTTTTTGCGATGAGAGAAAACCGGCAGTTTCAATGAAATACCTACCTAACTTTCGCTACATGAATATTAATAATAACGAAGTGTATCCTATGCAATTTTGCTTCAAATGTGGCGCATGTATTGTAGACGTCAGTTCGATGCAGCCGAAAGTAGATTCTGCAGCCTATGGCTTTAAAATCTGTTGTTTTCCAACTTCCACAGGACTTCGATTTGGTTTGTTTGGAGCTCTCCTCCTCCCCCTGCCCTCCGCCTCCCCATCCCCATCCCCATCCCTTTCCTGCCCCTCCCATCTTCCAGTGCTCGGTTCAACCGCGGAGCTGTCAATCTCGGGGCTGAACGTTATTCCTTCCATCCTCAGGAACGTGTGGAGTCCAGTGTCGGGTGTTGCTCAGGCATTCAGTTTTTACTTTAGCGTTCATTCCCTTTGCCTGTCGTAGCTGGACGTTAAACGCATTCAGCTTCGCTCAGAAACACTAAGAGGAAGGGCGACAGTACCTTAAGAAACCTTCGTACGTTTGAGTTCCAGAGATCAGCAGCTATTACGATGTCCGGCGAAGACGCACCTGCTCAGCAGCAGAAAGCCGAAGACCAGAAGCAAGAGACTAAAACAAACGAAGAGCCTAAAAGTGAGTCTAAAACTGAGCCGAGCCCAGCTACCGAAGCTCCCGCAGCATCTGCTAAGGCGGCAGCGGCGGAGAAGTCTCCCGAGGAGGAGACCTTTACCTATCGGTCCTTGGTGCTCTCCGGCCATGGGGGTTACGATAAAGTCAAGTTGCAGGTGAAGAAAGGCAAGCCGACTCCGAAGAATGGAGAGGTCGTGGTGCGAGTTAAGGCGTGCGGACTTAACTTTGTAGATCTGCTCGGGAGACAGGGTTTGTACGACCGCCTGCCGTCGCCGCCCTTCACGCTCGGAGTGGAGTGCTCCGGAGTTATTGAAGCTGTTGGAGAAGAAGTAACAGACAGAAAAGTGAGTGCATCACTTCTCCCCTGTACAGTTTTTAAACGGATTGTTATTCCGTTTAATCTTCATTTTGCCGAAATTTTCGGATGTTGCTTGTTACTTGTTTATTTGTCTGACTTCGGTTCCATTTCATTAAAATGGCATTGCTTATTGTGACAGTTAGTGTCCTATTAAGGGACCTCATTCGTGTAGGTACCGTTTAATGTCGCAGTAAAATTTAGTTTCCAGTACATTCACTTTGCGCTGTAAAGTTGCCTCCAATAACTAGCCTTCATACTGGCTCAAGAATGATGCCATCGCTTGCGATGCACTGGCCTTATCTCCCTGTTTTATTTGTCGCCCAGGCAAAACAGTAGTATTATGTGTAGATTTATGAATCAAAGCTTCTTTTGTCCATCTGGAACAGTGCGCTGGGTTGAAGACGGAGAAAGTCTTGCGTAAATATCGCGAGTTTAATTACTCATTGAATTGCCTATTCAATGTAGGCTATGCATTTCACTGGATAAAAATAATTCTGTCAGTGACCGAACCCACCGCCGCTCCGGGCTCGTAAAATGTGTATACATATATATTTTTGTTACTAATAGTATGTTGCTGGTGTAAAAGTGGGTTACTATCGGGATAACTGTCTTGCATCTTTGCTTTGTTATTGGAGAGTCCCTTTGAAGTAGGCGTGGGCTCTAGGGCGAGGCGCGCAGCAAGACCTGGAAAAATGTAAATTTCTAATGTTCTCTTTGTCGACAGCTCACTGAGACAGGGAAACGCCCACTGAAATTTTAGTGCCATATTTCTAATGGTTGCATTCATTTCTCTTGTGCGACATTCGCTCATTGCCCTTCTGTGCAATTTAGCAAAGTATGGCTCCAGTTATGACATGGTTATGTCTGCTTATTGTGGACATCAAACAGGTTAAGCACAGTAATATGGTAAGCTTGAAATGATGCATCCATATGCAAACCTATGACATGCTCTCCCACGCCTAGTGTCAAAAATATTTGATGACTCATATTCTAAATGCATGTTCGCCACTCGGCTTTTCCTGATGCTCGGTGATGTCAACTGCTGACCAGAAACGCTTGTTTGCTGCAGCATTTTTCTGGAAAAGAGTTGGATATCCATTCAGCTGATGGTCTGCTGTTGAACGGTTCATTTGTCGAACTGGCCAGTGGTGACTGTGTTCAATGCTATTTAGGGGCATCAGCTCCACCACAGAGTGTGAACTGGTGCAGGAAAACAATTTGATTGAACTGCTCACTGTTTGTGAACTCAAAAATTTGTGAAATATTCATATTTTTATGAGGTCTCAACAATAAGTTGAAGGCTTATGCTGTATCATTGCATTGCGGAAAGAGTCATTACATCATCCCCCCCCCAATTATGCTCAGTCATATCTTTAGGCCTCTGCTGTCAGCTAGGAACAGAAGCCAGAGTCTGCTTTGTGCAAAGATCCATGGCAGCTATGTGTCCACAGTTCAGATGAATTTAGTAATGTAATGGAATATAATGTAATCAGTATTAATCAAATTAATCAGTATTTAAGGTCAGTATTATTATTGGCCTATCTCATTTTTAAAGCTTTTTTCAATCATCATTTAAAGGAGGAGACCTGACCACACCAAAGTATAATTTGGCAGAAAGCCTAAAGTGTCTAAAATCTGATATTGATGTAGCGGTTTGCTGCTGTAATATCAATAAAACAACAGAAATACCTTGCAAACGTTTGCTTTTACTGGGCGGCCATTGAAGACATAAGGCCTCGAACAGTGACATCAGTTATACTCGCGCTTTTTTTCACTGGAGGTCAATTTTGTATAGCGAGTCTCAAATAACGATGGCGAACACAAGCGTGAGCAATAGTTCAAGTGAGGAGTCGGGGATAAATGACGTTCAACCTATTGGGAATGGGCTTTAAGCATAGCAGTTTGAGCCTCAAGAATCTTACACAGAGGACTGCAGTTGCTCTATAGGTCCTTCAGTGGCTTTTAGCAGGTCTAAAACCGGTCGAAATCACAGGGTGTATAAGAATACAATGATAACTAAATGGCGGCTATGTAAGGAATGTGTTTAACTGACGCAGTGAGCTGCACAGCACAGTTTAGTGTACGGGTGTTTGATTGGATAAAATTAGATTCACTGAGTTAAAACTGTCACCATTTTCAAGACTTTCTAGTTTTAAAATACATTGCAGTGGATTATGACTAAATTAAAATTTATAAAGCTAAGCATTAAACTTTAAGAATTCTTCTTTCTGCTGAAATATTCTTTGGCCAGGCAAGTTCTCCTCCTTTAAGAGAATAGATTTTATTATTATTATTATTTTTTTTTTTAGGTTTTGAGAAAAATGCATTTTTTTTTTCACTTACACAAAAGAGCAGGCAGCCGGTATCTCAATCTGGCAAAAATTTGATGTAGGCAATTATGCTCTGAGGCTAATGATACAGAAATGTTATGGGTCGCGGATGAGGGATATATACACGCGCACACGCATGCACACAGATGAGCTAAAACAGTACGAACGATCTCAGATGAAGCGAATCACATGGATTATTTTGTAACTATGGGGAATATTAAAGTCTGCTCAGTGACCGTGGGTCGTGAATGGATGGAAGTTCCTTGGAGTCAACATGTTGAATGTGTGACATATGGGACCTGACTGAGCAACCTTGACAAGGCCCTAATCATTATGGCCCAACAACTGGATTGGAGCCTGTCAAAAGCCGCAAGGCTTGTGGGGAGCTCTTGGTGAGCAGTGGTGAGTACCTACCCACAGTGGTCTGAGGAAAGATAGACCATAACCTGGCCATAGGGCGTGGTGCGACTAAGCCTCATTCCCATGGAAACAAAGGCTAGCCCCTCTGGTCCAGGCTGACTGAAGAGCTTCTGTGACACAAGTAACCGAAAATTTTTTATTATGGTTGTGGGAGGAATATGCCACAAAAAATGATAGATCGTACCCAACAGGATAAGGGGTATTGTTATTACAGACCCATAATGGAGTGCCCATTGTAACTTTAAGTTGAAAGTGCCCACAGTGAGCACAGGATTGTCAGAACTAGACCTTGTAGCAATGGGAGAAGGTTGCCAATTCTAATGAGTCCCGTTCCTGTTTACATCATATTCATTGGCAAGGCAACCTTAGTTCACCTGGAGAAACCCTGGAACCGGGATGTGCGGTGGGAGGAGGAAACTTAATAACAGATATGACTCAACGCAGGTTTGACTATCATTTGCTTGCCAAATGAATTATTAGTTTGCAATACCATGCAAGAGGTCAGGGTTCAAATCCCGGACGAGCCCCCATCTGTCACAGCCTGGTTCGAGGGCTGCAGCAAGAATGGAGACAGACTGGACAGAAAAAAACAAACCTTAATTTATTTTACAAAAGCACCAATAAATCAATATAACGTATGAGGATCAGTAATGTTGAGTATGTTTGCATGTGTGAGGTGGAACAAACAAAAAAAAAATTTCAAATCAGTCTCATGGTGCTGAGGTTGTTGGATCTTCCGGGGAGAGAGGGAGACTACAGCCTGAGAGGGAGAGAGAGAGACTGCAGCCTGAGGCCCTATTTGAACAGAGCACACTGGACGCAGGTGTGGCTCATCCCACAAATGACCCTCCTGCAAGACAAAGAAGAACAGCAGCAAGGAATAGGGAGAGATAGTGGCAGGGGGGAGGGGTCGTCACGCTAGTAGAACGTCACCCTATTGAAATAATGGCCTAAGTCATTTTTTGACGAAAATTAGTTTTTGGCCTAAATCATCTCTTGATAATGCTTTGATAATGTTTTTTGTGAGCTCCCAAAACCTTGAAAAAATGATTTTAATAGGGTGATGATAAGGCAAATTTACTGGTTATTAATTCAATAGGTTTCTAAGGCCGTATTTACACTGTAAGTCTTGATGCCCAGATCGGATTTGCTGCCTAAATGCGATTTTTTTAACCGTGCGGTTACACTTATTTTATCAAGTGACCCATAGATTCACACGATTACACTTGCCTACAACATCTGAAACATTGCGCATGCCTACGTTAAGTTTTTACTAAACTTTATAAAACGAGTGCTTCTTATCTTTAGATGTGATTTGCTGAGCCGCGTTCCATGCCATATAAAATTACTTTAACCCACTGCATTCTGAGGCAAACCGCAGCACAAAATATCCCTGTGCATAACCAACTACTTGGCGCTGAACTGACTCGTTAGACTTTTTAGACTTTTAGCTCGCTATTTCAGTGTTAGCGAAGTTTAGCCTTTTAACCCACTAACCAGTTGGCTATCTACCTAGCTAGCTATGGCATTACAGAGTTCGATATCATTTTAGCTTGCTAGCTACGTTGCTAACTGGCTCGCTATTTCAGTATTAGTGATAAATTATTGACTTTTTTTTGTTGTGTGTTTATTTTATGGGCGGTGTGTTGGGTAACCACATCCATTGTAGTGGACGCTAGCTATTTGACATGCTGGCTAGCAAATTAATGCATAATTCAACATATTTTCCTGGACACCAGCAAGTGTGGAGGACAAAAGTCAATCTTGTTCCCTACTCTCGCTGCTGGTTGTAAGGATATGACCGATCGGCATGAGTTGACAGCAAGGAAACTCGAAAACCAGAACGAACGTAAAATTATTTAACGGGGCCTTTGGAAAACCGAAGGAGACATTCCAAATAGCCTGCTTTCATCGTATATATCTGCATTATCGAGCCCCAATAGCCTGATGTGACATAATGGCGCTAGATGAAAAAGCATAGCGTCTGTATTGCTTGCCAACCATTCTGTCCACCCTATCTTGCTTGGTGGAAGAACAAATAGTTCTCAATTTTATTGTTGCATTATTAATTTAGATCAGGGATTATTTTTCTTGTGTGTTTATTTAATGGGCTATATAAGGGTAACCATTAAATAAAAGCAATAAGCCCCTTGAAGCAGTGGGTTACAGTGATTTTATAACGGCCGAGGGGCACTAAGGCACTTCGCTGCACGTCGTGCCTTGGAACACCCCTCCACCGTAATAAAATGACTGTAATCCACTACTTCTCGGGGCTTATTCCTTTATTAGGCCAAACCTACTTCTGCACCAAGTGCTAGCTGCTAAGCCAAAAAAATGGATGATGCTGACATATCATTGGCCTGCTGATAAAGCATCGTATCTCCAAGTTGATAAAAAACAAAAACTTGTATGTCCACTATTCTTATATGCAAACTTAAACATTTTTTATTTTATTTATATTTTAACCTAGTTATATTTTATTATTTCTTTATATATATTTTTTTCCTGTAAAGTTTATTATTTTGAAGATACAAGGTTTTATCAGCAGGCCGACGATATGTTTGATGATAATGTTGCGGTGCATGAAAATTTATTGCCAGGATTTTTAGGCAGAGAAGAAGGAAAAGGGCCACATTTGCATCTTGTGCAGCTGCGGCAATTATTGCCCCTTCAGTCGTTCATAGGAATGTCTGGGTGCGAGACAGCCTCCATGTTCAGTGTGCCGGCTTCTCAAATATAAAACCTTGTTCATTTACCGTGCGTTCACTGTTTATGCGACAAAATAAGCTAAATGGTCGCAGATTTGATGACGCTTTAGACACACAATGTGTAAGAAAATCCGATCTGCTCGTTTACACGGCGGTTGCATTGGCACATATCTGATACATATCTGATTTATTTCCTCATATGAATGAGGCCTGTATCCGATCTCAAAATATTCGAATGCATGCGTCTTTTTCCTGTTTACACTGTCAACGAGCATATCTGAACTGTGCCACATAAGAGCAAAAAATCTGAATTGCGTCACATTACACTGACAATGTAAATGAGGCCTAAATGATGACACCGTGGACACACGGTCACTTAACCCCTTTGCGCAGAATACAAAATTTTGTTTTCCTGTTGTGCATGAGCCTATTTAAGCTTTAGAACTCAGGATTTGTGACACAGAGATTTTTGAAAATTATTCAAGTGAAGCTAGACATTTGGAAATTCAATTACAGAATTGTTTAGGAATTAAATTTTGGAATTTACGGACGCCGGCGTCTACATCTGCAGAAAGGGGTTAAACTGACAATGTCCTAGGCGAGCAATAAATAGTTTCAAACCTATTATGTGTCATATTTCTGCAGTTTACTTCAACCAAATTATTTTTAAACACCGTTGTTTAGCAACCTAATTTGGCAGTCACTGATTTTCTTTGTGTCTAATTTGACCTAAATAAAGATTTTGTTACCTGAAATTGCCTTTCATATAAAATATAAATGCAATATATCATATGGTCTTTTGTTCTTCATGGAATACATGGATATTTCTGTCAAATTGTAGCTTAAGTTGGTAAATAACTACTTGAAACATGAAATGCTCACAATTAAGACAAATTAACTGCTTTTTACAGTCCTTTGATTGCAATTAAGGCATAAAAAGGGGGCAACTAGAACCGAGTTTGAGAACTATTTGAGTTACCAGTACAATCAGCAGATGACTTGAGTTCTTTGCATCTAGACATGAAAGGAATCATTTTAGGGCCAACCCCTGAATGTTAACCTCATGCTCTCGATGTGTAAGAAAAACACCTGTAGTTGACTATGTCAAAGGCTGTGTTTTGGTCCAGCAGTATCAAAACAGCACAGTCTCCGGAGCCCATTGCCATTAAATGGTCATTTGTGACTTTCAGGAGGGCAGATGCAGTCTGGAGGCAGAGCCCATCACTGTATAGAAACCCCTCTAATATAGCATTATCATTTAGGAATGACTGCAGCTTTCAGACAAAAAGCTTTCAGGCTTTAACTTTGGGGTTGAGGTTTGGCTTTTTAAGGAGAGGCTGAACTATGGCACATGTTGAAAGGGGAATGAGGTATGCCCTGAGGAAAGACAGTTATTTACTATTGACAGGATGCTCGAGCCAACAATGTCAAAGAGCTCTCTAAGAAGGCATAAGGGAACAATGATACTGAAATGTCATTGACCATAAAATATTTGACCATTGACTGATGAGTCATGGGGATAAATGAGCCGTATCACTATTGTATTGCCTATTTTAAACACCTTTGGCATCGATTGATCGCAGAATAGTGATATGGCTCATTGGTCCCCATGGCTCATCAGACCCCAGTCTGCCCTATGCGAATCTGAAAAAGGCTAATTTCTTAGATTTTTATTTGAACTGCAGTTTGAAAAAGTGTAATGCTCTATTGAATTTTTGCCTATGGTGCTACGATATCACCATAGATGCATAGGTATAGATCATGATCATACAAATATGAGCATGCTCAGTGCATTTCTACACTGTTTTTTTCTGAAAGCGGAGCACCTTGCGTGCTTCAATGCCAAGTTGCCAAGTTAATGCCAAGTTAAATACTCAGCTTAGCATGCAAATATGTGTGCCGGTGGCCAAAATGGGCTTTACAGCTGGCAGTTATAGATGTGATGCCAATCGCTCATTGAGATAAACATGGTAAACATGGTTACCTAAACTGGGCGATGGGCTGACCATGTGCAATTGCTTGTCAGTGTTCAAAATGGTTGAACTGTGACCACTTGCATACACATATCAGCATATGAAATGTTTGCGAGATGGATAATTGTTACTCAATCAATCTGAGTAATTTTCTGATCATCGCCATTAAAAAAATCGTAATAGAAAAAAAAGACAAACTACACTGGCCAAATGTAAGGTAGCCAGAGCTGCTTTCATGATGCAACAGTCTATGCAACAGGGCAGTTATGACATTCCACAAGATCCAAGCGATCTTAATAGCCCGGTGGTCATGTGACAGTGCAGAACACGACATGGCTACTGCCGCATTCTGACTATGGCACTGTATGCAATGGCGAGTATCTTGTAGTTTCCAGCATATATTGATGCTGTATGTTATAAACTCTCAAGACTGGCTTAAAGAGTAAATTGTTGCAAAATGAATTACATTTTAAATTTAAAAAACATTTCCCATACCAAACCAAACCCATAATTTGTGCTTCCCCCCTCAATTTGCGCCTGCGAGCAAGTAAAATTTTCTCCATGTGGCCACAGCATCTGGGAAAATGTCCACTGCTGGCCACACATACTCTGGACCAACTATGCAGCCTGTGTAAAGGCTGCAATCCTCTAACATGGGCGCCGAATGGAAATGAGCTACTTTTTGCAAATGCAACACGAGCGCTACACGTGTGCTGTAAATCCAGCCTTACAGTCAAACCACAATGAACGTGACATTGCTCTCACTTTAAATCTAGGTCACTGTAGGAGGTGTCATATATTTTTGACAGACTGCAGTGTTTGTTAAATATCGGTCAGGTGCGTTTAATGTTGTGCCGCATGGATTGAAAAAAATTGGAAGAAAATCCAGAAACATGAGATTTAATTTTGCAACCTACTTACACAGCCGAGCAAAATCATTGCCATATTTTATGTTGATTTCTGTGAGACTGGGTAATCAACAAGTAAACTAGCGATTTATTCTAAGATGAAACCACCCACGTCTGATTACCAAATCTTTAACAACTTAATATTACCACTAGTTTCAGTTGTGTTCCAATTATTATTGTCATTATTAATACTTCGTTTTTTTTTTTTTGTTAATGGTCCCTGGCTAGTTAGCTACAACCCACAGCTACAATTGTTCTATCGTCTCCCCGACGCCTCATGTTCTGCTACTCGAAACCACTTTTATCTTCTTATTGGCTCATTTTTGTGGTTCTGGACCTTATAAAAATTGAGTCTTGGGTTCTTTAACTAGGTTGTGGTGCATTATGTCAAACAACAATATTTGGGCATTTTTATTATTTCCACTAGCTGACCAAAAATACAAGAAAGTACCATCACCCCCTACAAAGTCAATGGGGGGTCATGGTTTGTTTTCCTCTTTTGTGGGCGTGTTTTCAGATATGACATGATGCTCTTTGGTGGGTGGTGGTTTGTTTTCCCCTCAGGATGGGTGGGGCCAATTTTCTCAGTTTCTCAGTAACATTGTTTGCTGGCAGTAGCTGCTATGCAAGCCAGTTAGCTTGCTAAATGCATGCTACACGCTAGCCAAGGTTAATATGGTATAGTTGCGATTCATGTTGATGTTAGATAAATTCAGGCCTTTGTTACTTTAACTTGCGACATTTTGTTGTGAATGTAACGTGCGTAATCCCCGCCAAAAAAAGTGTTTTATTAGAAATGAGAGCTGGCTCATTTTCATGTTGGGGCTGATGAAACTAATTACCACCGTTTGGGCTTTCAGCAAGCTCAATTATTTCACTTCAACATGTTTTTATCGGAGTATATTGTTAATATAAGAGATGGGCTTTAACACCAAAACTTGAGTACTTACAGTATAAAATGCTCTCACTGTGGACCCGTGAATGAGTCGCTGCATTCCTAGTGGGCGTTGAATGTCTGCAGGAAAGTCTGCTAGCACTGCAGCAAAATCACCCCAAATGAACTCTTGACCAAGTTCAAGGAGGAATAGTGGGGATAAAGATGGAAATTTCCAAAAGTTATTCCCGGGAGGGGGACGTGCGGAGTTTAACATCAGCACTTTTATCGGGTACTCAGTTCATTTGTGCAGTAGTTTCTCTTTAGAGTTCTTTTCGGGTCTGGGCTAGCCCATATGTTTTCGATTATATTTCTCTGTCCCACATTGTCTGTTTGGAATTTCCTTTCTCTTGCAAACCCCCTTTCCTTTCTGGAGGTAGGAACATACTCTCTGCGTGTGTATTCTGACAGCTGGCAACTGCTCTGTGAGAAAGATGTGGTTCAGATGGCACTGTGCCAGCCTCTTGCTCTCCCTAGTCTAGCTCACATTACCCAACACATTTCCTATGCAAACAGTCAGCTCCATTAATATTTGGACATATTTGGCAACAGTGTTTTTGATGTGTCTGTCTACTGCAGCACATTGCAGAAAAAAATTAATAATGAATATATGTGAAGAGCAGAATATATAATACTTTCTGAGCGATGTCCCCCACTTCTACTTGAATACAGGTAATTGCAGAATTGGCTGCGCAGCTTTTGGCAGGTGTGTGTTATTCTGTCATCATTATCCCTATTTATTAGCAAGCAGGTAATGGGTCTAGACTACGGCGGATTTAAAGTGCGGCATATGCATCTTGAATCTGTTTCCAGTAACAACCAAGATGAATTCCGTTGAGCTGTCATTGCAAATGAAACAAGCCACCATTTGGCTGAACATTCAGGACGCACCCATTTGAGAAATAGCAAAAACATCATTAAATGTGGAAGACAACTGACTCCAACTCTGGTGGGGGACTGAAGAATTCCTCTCCGGGTGAACAAAAACCCCTTCGCAACAACTGGCCTGACTTCGAACACTTTCCAGGAGCTTGGCATATCTATGTCTTTTGTCAATATTAACAATCAAGAGAAAACTATTTCAATGAAGTTGTTTTATTGCAAAATATAAACCATTCTTATGCCCCAAAAACAGGAAGTTTGCCTAAAAATATACTGAATGAGAAAACTTGTACAGTTTATGAAAAGAATCGTGCGGACAGACTTGACAACAATTACCTTCTACGAGAATACTGGGAAGAAAGGATAATAGAGATGGGAAGGAACTGCTCATATTGCTTATGATCTAAAGTTTACTACCTCGTCTGTGAGGCGTAGTCATGTGTCGGGTATTCTGTGTCAAGCCACCTGAAGATACAAGGTTTTGACACCCATCTTGTCAGGTGTTGCTACAACTTAATCAAATGGTGTACACTGACGAAGTAAGCACTATTCAAACTTTTTTTTTGTAAAAACATTTATTGATTTCATAAATAATATTTAATTTATATTAGCCAAGTCAGTGATTTTGACTCCAAATTTATTACCTCAGCCTCCAATAAAGTTGGAGTGGGAGGTTATGTTTTCATCTCTGTTTGTTTGTTAGTTTGTTTGTGAGCAGAATAACTCAAAAACTTGGAAGAGGATTTGGATGAAACATGGTGGAAGGATGAAGTATGGGTCAAGGACAAACTGATTAACTTCTGGTGCGTGTACATCGAAGGTCAAGGTCAGGGTGGCCCTTTTTTGTGGTAACTCTGGGTTTATGTGTAGCCGGCATAGCATTAGGACCCTGGGGTTAGCAGGAGAGGATAGGCAGGACGTGAGTTAATGGCGATCTGCTTGCATTCTCTGAGTGGATCGGAAGAGTAACAGGTCACGTTTGTGCTAGTGCCCTAAAAGGAGTGTGTGGCTTTAATACTGATAGCACTATTGGCGGATTATGCACTTTACTGAGTGCTTTCTAGTTACATTATGTATTGAAACCATTATCATTGCTGCACCTGGTTAACCCATTGAACCTTCCTCTAGCAGTCAGCACAGGTGCTGCAACGGTCACGGTCATAATGATATGATCACTTCGGTGAATTAATTTTCCTGACGTTAAGAATTTACCTTCACAGTTCTCAGAAATAATCTATAAAACTTTAATAGTTCAGTGTCACTACTCTTCAGTAAATGTCTTCTCCCATTTTGCAACTTACGTTTCTATTCGAGGGAATGCCTCCTTTGTCTGGTTTGCATCTTGCATGCCTCCTTATCCCGGACTGTGTCTTGTTTCGTAGTCACCCCATCTCTTGTGTGTGTGATGTATTTATACCCGCTCTTTTGAGATGCAAGTAACTTAGAACCAGTCAGTATTTACCCGTAAAAGTCTGAGTCCTTCGAAAGTAAAACGTAATCTTAAATGATAGTAATTTACAAAAGTGTCCTATCTTACTCAGTGAATTAGAACAAACACCCAAGCTTATCTCACAGTCTTCAGGGTTGGGATGACTTTCCTGTTGATCCTTTTCCAAGTATTTTCCTGGGTTCACTTCATTAGGATCGAACACCCAATCCTTCTCCTGTCATCAGGATTGAAACCATGTTCCTCCTAAGATTCTCCATTGCTTTCTGACATTTCAGCTCTGGCGAAATGTGCACTTCATTCGGCAGTCATCCAAGAAATTCGCTGGCATGCCTACCCTGCTTTGCCCATAACATCTGAACTGAACTGTGCTATTCTCCTCTGGGCTCCATTCCACTCTTACTGTATTACTATTGATAAACCCAACCAATGGATTGTACTCTGTCTTCACTTTTGATTTCTGGTCTGGGTCATGACCGTTCAGCTCCATATGTCTCGTCCAACGTTGAACATAAATATTCAAATTTTGGGGTTCAGATGCTTAATGAGGTGTGATTGCTTGTTGTTTTTGATTCCTTGCCCCTTGATCACACACACTGCCAAAGATCCAAATTTGCTTTATAATTTTATAGTTATTGAGAGTTACAATAACCAAGTCAATCACCTGTCTTGAATCTCATCGAAGATGCATTTCACTCGCTGAAGACGAGCCCCTCAGAGGACGAGACGGGCTCAGGGAAAGCCTGTCAGAGCAGATTGAGGGGAGAAAACCAGAGTTGGTGATATTTATGGATTCCAGGCTTGAAGTAGTTATTGCTACCAAACAATTTCCAGTTGAGTGTTAAAAATGACCATTTCTGATATTTTAATATTTTCCTATAGTTTTGAGCTCTAAAAATTGGATTGCTACATTATTGGTTGTTATTTCTGCATTCTTCATGCAGTATTTTAGACAAAACCCTTACATTTAAGCTGAAAGTCTGGCACATATTCAGGCACATATTGACTTTCCTTTCAAATCCATTATCTTGGTTTTTGGCCTATTGCTTGATTTCTTTTCTTTAGTTAGACTACCTTAGGAGATAGAGGACCAGCTCCTGGATTGAGTTTGAATGGAATTCTGGAACCTGAAATGTGTAAGGTCTGTTAGTGCGTAACTCTCGTTAGTTCCAGTGACCACAAGTGGTTGTCCCGTATTTCAACATCTCCTATGGGGTGTAGGTGCATTACCAGGATTGCAGGATTAATGCTGGAACTTGCCAGCCGTCAGTGGTTGTTGAGCTGTGCTTAGCGTTCCATGATTGCACCTTGTTTGGTCCACAGTAAATGGTGTGTTGTGGTCACACTGTGATTGGTCCATATTTGGCAGTATTTTGTTGTTATGCTACGAGTGGTCTTCAGTTAGTTGTGTGCAATGGTTACATTCTGGTTGGCTCAGTCATTCATATGCTGTGGTTGCACTTTGGTCGGTTCACAGTCATTTTTTTTCAGTGGCTGTGCTTTGATTGTGCTGCATTACACCGTGGTTGGTTTGCAGTCATTGATTAGTATGATGTGGTTTTTCTTTGATTGTGTTGTAGTTGGTCTGCATTCATTTGTGTCCTGGGGTTGTGCCATGGTTGGTTGACAGTCAATGGTGTACAGTTGTTATGCTTTGGTAGTGCTGTACTTGGCTCACAGTCTGTAGTATGTTGTGGTTGCACCCTGGTTGATTGACTCATTGGTGTGATGTTCAGTGGTTGTGCTTAGGTAGTGCTGTATTTGGTAAATAGTCATTCTTTTTCTGTGCTGGCACCGTGGTTGGTCACAGTCATTGGATTGCTGTGGTTCTATAGAGATTGCCATGTACAGTAGTTGGTCCACATTCATAAGTGTTCTGGGGTTGTGCCGTTGTTTGTGGACAGTCATTGGCGTACAGTGGTTGCGCTTTGGTAGTGCCGTATTTGGTACATAGTCAGTAATGTGCTGTGGTTGCGCTGTGGTTGGTTGAGAGTCATTGATGTTCAGTGGCTGTGCTTTGGTCGTACAATATTTGGTACATACTGTATGTTCCAGCCATTGCTGCGCTGTGCATGCTGCATTGTGATTGGTTTTCTGACCATTGGCTTGGTCAGGTGTACATATTTTCTGCATGTTCGCCCCTGAAAAATGATGTGCTCTCACTGGAAAAGTAAGGACCACATGTCCTAAGTTTAGAGCCCGTCCTCTTTGGAAAGAAAATTTAACGGTTGAGTCGTCTGTAAGATGGACCCTGCAGTTGTGTTGAATGGGTGCTGTTTTTCTCAGGTCCTGTATTTGTTAGACAGCTCTGTTTGACCGCTCCTGAAGGTGTGTTAATCGGCCCTGTGGCTGTGTGGGACAGTCCTGTTGCTCTGTAAGATTGGCTGTAGAGCTGCTGTAGACGAGCCTTTCGTGATGTCAGCTTGTGTCATTTGCAGAAGTTTCTGGCAATATTACATTACGTTACATTACAGGTTCTTAGCAGACGCTTTTATCCAGAGCGACGTACAAAAGTGCACAAGATCAGTACAAAAGTGCAGAGCTCCTAGGAGACAAGTACAAGTGCTAACAGTAAGTGACAGAACACGTTCCATTGTTACAGATTGTTACAGATCTAAACCAATAACAAAAGGGCAAGGTCAAGGGCAAGTGAACAAAATGGCAACAAGGTCAAGTGCAACAGAGGTAAGTGCAACAAAGGGGCAGAGTCAAGTGCAAGAAAAGGGCAATAAAATAAGTGCAACAAAAGGGCAACAGGTCAAGTGTAACAAAGGGGCAGGAAAATCAAGTAAACTGAAAAATATGGTGCAACAAAATGAAGGGAAACCAAATCAAGCGGTAAAAATCAGGAAATAAAATAAACATAATTAAGTGCAACAGTATCAATGAATCCATCGACAAATGTGCTACAGTGGTCCTGCCTGTCGATAATCATCCTTTACCATGTCTGAAATGAAACCCTCAGTGCCTTGATAGTGTGCAGACGCAATTACTTAAGATATAAAGGCATAGTTTTGCGAAGAATTCGGAGAAAGACCTGCCAAATGTCATACTTTCAAACATAATGCAGCTGAACTGAACCCAATGTGGGCAGCATGCAAATATCTTTTTTCACCACTGCAGTAAAAACATTACCGAAAGGTAAAATTAATTCCAGACCAATGAACTTAGAAGCCCCCAGAATTGAAACCTCGACTTCCCATCACATTCAACGTGGCTCCCCCCTCCCAGCCCCCTACAGGCCTTCGTGTCTGTGAGAGGGAGTGAGAGACAGATAGCACGAGACACGGATAGAGAAGTAAAGAGAGGGAGGGTGCGGAGAGGGAGTGGGAGGGGTACTGTCAGAAGTCTTACACATAAGGAGTCACTTGTTACTGGAATGGTTAGATGATTACTCATTTTTTTCACCCCTTAAAAGACGTTCAGCTCTGTGTTGTTTGCATGGAAGAGAGAGTTTGTTTTCTGTTTCTGGTGTTAAAATGAGCTTGGCAGGGTTTCCTGTGAGTGGCTGGCATATTATCTCTCGACTCAGGAAGAGGCGAAAGGGCTGGCTCTCTCTGCAGCCAGGGCCTAAAACACAACAGGAAGAGCCTTCACAGTGCGGAGGTTGTTGTATTTCCTGTGTCCTCAACGGTCGATGCTTTGTCAAATCTGTCCAGGAAGTTTACAGTTTGCCTCTGAGGCTTCATATTTAGTTGTTTTCTGGGCAAAGCCATTGCGGCCTCACCAAGCCGACATTTCGAAAGGCCTAGTGAAGGTAGTAAGGCTCATTTGACCTCAAGGCCACTATGTCAAAAATAGATGAAAAAAAAATAGCAAAACCATTTAATTCATACCATGAAACAAAAACATGCCTGGTGCAGATAAAACCTCAGATTGGATGTCTCTGGTGGTATATTTCCAGCCATATAATGTTAGACTTCATGGTATACACTCCCTGGCCAAAATATTCTGACTCTCCTTTTTTGGTAGTGCTTATCTTGGTAAACGTTTGGCCTCTTAGTCCCATTGTTATAAAATTTTGACACTATTCCAGATTATTCCGCACTTCCAGCTATTTGGGGAAGGCCCTTTCCTGTTTCATGAACATGGTAAAGTCCATTCATGTCTTGTCACGATCAAATGTAGAAGAGCTTTACTTGCCGGCACAGGGTCCTGTCCTCAACCCAGTCAAACACTGTTGAGATAAACTGGCTGATTTTAAGCCGTTTCAGTGTCTGACCTCACTGCTTTTGTGGTGGGGATTGAGTCACCACTGCAATGTTCTAACCCCTGTGGGGCTGTCTGTCGAGAAGATTGGTGGCTTATTAAGGCAGCACAGAGAGATCAACTCCAGAAATATTATTGAAGAATTTACTGCACTTGCTACGACCCAAACATCTATCTGACCTGTTACATTCTCCTGCCGTCCCTCTGCCAACCGTCTCCTCCCGAGTGACTTGAATAGGTGGAGAACATCAGGATGTGTCTCAGGAATGCAAAATGTGGTGCCAAAAAAGCACAGAAGCCTGTTTGTAATTAATGATGTCATGCTAACTTAACAAAGCGCCAATTCCTATTGAAGCAAGAGCAGTTACAGGACAGATGGCGATGGTATGAGCAGAATTTTCTCAAAGTTAATTCATATAATGAAAGCTTGTACAAAGGGGGTCAGATAAGCACTGGAGCACGATTAAGAGAGGGTACTCTGTCTCGGAATCCCTGCCCATAAAGTTTACTGCAAATGGCTGGCATGTAACCTTTCATGATGCTTGGTTGTTCATCTAAAAACCAGTTACGCAAACTGCTATGTGACCTTTAACTGTAAAATGGATTTCTCTGTGTCCGAGGCTTGATTACTTACCTGACCGATCTTAATGAAACAAGATGAATTGAGTGTCTGTTTGAGTCATTTGATCTGATTATTGTCTGTCAGATGCCAACTTGCGCTACAGACTACTTTCACTCTCTATGCCATTTGTACTATCAATAGAGAAAGGATCCATCTTTGGTATAAATCGTATAAATTCATTTAAAAGCAAGTTTTTGAATCTTTTCCTGATTAGAATGGTTTATGTAGAACAGGTTTAATCTGCGCTATTTTAATTTTGACTCTTCATATTTTTTGACTGAAATGTTTTTTAAAGCCATTTAATTATAAATTTAGAGGTAATCAGGATAGTATCATAACTTTACACTATTTTATCTGTGGCATTTCCACTCCTGAGCCAATAATTTCATTTTCATGGCCTACGTTAGCTTTCAATGGACTATTTTGCAAATGGTATTTTTACCTTTGGTTTCCTGTATGTTGAACATGTCTGATTTTCCATCTTAGTATTATTTAGCTTTTTATCCAGTGACTTCCTGTCAAGAAAGTGTCATATCCTGTTTCAAGTTTTTTAGCATCAGCACTCATGAAGTGCTAGATGTTTATGTAGCCCTGTGATAGATGTCCAGCCTCCCCAAATTCTATTCCTGCGTTTCACCGAGTGGAAGCTATAATAGTCACCCCGCCACCCCCCCACCTCGCCTCGTCCCTGACCAGAGTAAAGCAGCTTTAAAAATGGATGGATATTTGTCCTGTGTAATTGCATTTGCTGCTACATCTGCAGCAGATATGCTACTTGTGCTTGCTGGCTTCTAATAGTTCTAATCGCGGTTTCAAACAATGGCAGGTTTTCCATTTAGTCTTTACATGAGGTTTTTGGACCTATACTCAGTTTTAGGTCAAATTAAGATGTGCCATATTAATTTGCATCCTCCCTTGTGTGGTCTCTCGCAGGTGGGCGACAGAGTGTTTGTGATGCAGCCCCACGGCATGTGGCAGGAGGTGGTGACGGTGGCAGCCCCCAGCACCTTCCTCATGCCGGACGAGATGAGTTTCGAAGATGGCGCTGCCTTCCCCCTCAACTACATCACCGCCTACCTGATGCTCTTTGACCTTGGGAACCTGCGACCTAATCAGAGTGTGCTGGTGCACATGGCTGCAGGTAGGAGGGTGGGATGAATTTGGTGGGTAATGCTTTTTTCTAGACTACATTCATACTGATTAGCTGGCTGATACTATTTCTTTATCTTCTTCTATTTACATTCAGGTCCATAATAATTTGGGCATTGACCAGATTATTACTATTTTGGTACAAACAGAGGGAACGGCTTAGGAATTACAGGACTTTTTATATATACACACACACACACACACACACACACACACATATATATACACACATGAACACACACACACACTTTTAAGAGACTCAAAGCAATGGGGCATTTGGGGTTCTCAGCTGCATGATCGACCATGCTATTTATTGCAGGTTTTCTAAGCCAAATGCAGAGACCTCAAACTGAAATCTTGGAAGCTTGAAATTTGAGTTTAGAGTGTTTTAGTGCTTATGTGAAGTTATTTTGGAGCACATTTTGGCTGCTGATGTTTTATTTATACATGTTTTATTTATTTTGGTGTCATAATGTGTAAATTACAGAACACTCTCACCCTTATATAGTCACCACATTTCAGTGAAAATGGCTTCACCTGTCTGAAGAAGTTATTATAAAACTAATAAATATAGGGAAAACAGTGTATTACATAGCCAGGCTAAACTTTATATATAGTAAAATCAGCTGCAGGAAAAGATTCACTGCTGAGCTCAGAAATCACAAAAGACCGTGTCCAATAAACTTCCAAAAAAACCTTTTCCAACATTTAAGAATTGCTCCTCTGGCGGCAGGCATTTATGATGAAAACTTATCAAACCAAAAACAGACACTACTATAAAGGCTCTGTTTGTTTGTGTGTGTGAGTACAGTTGTGCACATATTTGTGCATGTCTGATCATTGAATTGGTAAGTATGTATATTTTTGTTCGAGTATGTCATTTCTGTATGTTTTGGCTTGTGTTGTGTGTATGTATATTTGTGTGTTTGTATGCTTGCATTGTGTGTGTGTCTGTATGCTCTGGTGTTTTTGTGCGTCGTGTTCAAGTACATGCGAATCTGCATGGTCGTGCATGGTTCATGTGTGTATGTGCGTTTTTGCTTGTGCGTATGTGTATATCTGAAATGTATCCTTGTGTATTAGGGCATGTACGAGTGTGTGCTTGATGTTAGATTTGTGAGAGAGAATGAGCAATGGGTGAGTGGGCGGATTTGCTTTTGAAAAGTTTGCTCTACAACGAAAAAAAAAATGGCATGAAGGCTCAAAATAGTCTGTCACCTGTGTACATTGTTGTTTCTGCGAAAGATCTTTGCCATGCCTATGGTGGTGCCATGTTCACCACCATATCCCAACCCTGCTCTTGGAGTTCCCCTCTTGCACATTTTAGATGTGTCCGTGACTGAACAGAACTGCTCCAGTCGGTCAGCTCATTTCTGTAGTACTTGATGAGCTGGACTGGGTGTGTCTGAATCAGTGAGATGCATGAAATGTCAGAGGCAGGGTTGAGAAACACTGGTCTGCACCACTCAGTGGAGTCCTCCCAAGCCACCAAGAAAATTTGTTTTATTAACTAGGAAGCAAAAGTAAAAATCTGCACTCCAAAAAGTGAGCCACTCAAAAGCGAATTTATTGTAAGACAGAAATGTTTCGGCTAATTCTCAGAACGGCATTAGCCGAAATATGTCTGTCTGACAATAAATTCGCTTTTAAGTGGCTCACTTTTTTTGAGTGAGGACTTTTACTTTTGCTTCTTTATTGATTCTACCTTGAAAGTCTACGCACCGCTAAAACTATTTTTGGTAAACTATTTTTGGTAAGCGCAAGGTAGATAGCTCTTTGCTTATTGGTTCATTATTGATTAACTAGGGGCAACGATGACCAGACGAAGATCCGAGTTGGATCGAAACATTGTCCCTATTTAATAACTCAAAAATTTTCTTGGTGGCTTGGAGTAAGTCTGCAGGCGTTCCCTCCTTTCTCCATTGACAAGTTTTATTTGTTAGCCTTGCTGTACCACGTGATATGCATATATCATTCTTTCTTCTACACCACTCAGTGGCCACTCCCGTTTCAGCTTCTTTAGGTAATAGCAGTATTTGCACCCCTGCTTTCCAGTCATTTCAGTAGATTATCATATCTATTAGCTGCTTCTCGGCAGGATAAGCATTTTTATTGATTTATCTGAACACCCATGAGGAGGCCGGTCATTGCGTGGTGATTTATGAGTCCGTCTTGCTGCAAGGAGTCTGTGGTTTCAAAAAGAGCCTGTATCTGAATTGTTTCAGTTCTGGTGCATTTTACAATGGACAGCACCTTGGTCCAGTTGATACCTCTGTTGTTTCCTTGCACATTACTTGTAGGTACTTCTGTTTATCAGCATTTTTTGTGTGCAGTTTAGTCATACTTCCCATGTTCATGTGGGTGGCCTCTCACCTGCTTGTTAGCTTAATTGGAGCATGAGAATTTCCCACCGGTGTGAGTGTATTTGTAAATGGTGTTTGTGTCCTGTGATGGACGGCTAAACTGTCCGGAATGTATTCTTGCTGTTCACCCATTGCATGCTGGGATTGGCTCCAGGCCCTCAGCAATTCGATGGAAGAGTGAGCAAATTAGATATTGGAATGACAGGTGGATAGATTTCCCAGAATTCACTTATGTTTCGACACTCATTAGACCCAATTATGTGCGCTACTTCTCATAGAAGGTAAACCAGTAGTGGCATATTCAGAGATAGAGGACTGCCTCAACAAATAATGATGTCACCAGAGCTGCAAATTGAACTACATAATTTGAAAGTCACTGTTTGGATAGGAAATGAATATAAACACTGTTAAGTAAAATAAAAATAGTCAACTTTAAGAGTTTTATATTCTTTGAAGTTCCAGGAATCTGTGTTCCAGTTGTGGTTGTTTCTCTCATAAGTGTAAATGGATGATGATTTTAGCATTTCTTTGACGTTTTTTCTTTTTTTTTTTTTACCTTTTTATTGCTAGTAAATTGTAAAAAACGATTCTGGGTTATCCCAGCCTTTCATGGAGGAAAATAGTGGGTTTGTCTCTGGTCTTCATTACTATTAAAGGCGCAGTGTCACAATTACTGCATATACTCAGAACTTTGAAAACTTGATACTCATAGCCGCTGGCTGCTAATGGGTGTTTGAGCATTTAAAATGACAGGCAGGTGCAGGTCTACTAAACCGGAAGCATGCAGCTTACGTGGAGAGTGATTTGGAAGCTGCGACCAAATATTAAGTTAAAGTCATATACAGTCCATGGATTAAGTAGCAGACAACTGCAGATCTCCACAATAAACCTTCATTTCAAATGTTGTTTGGTCAGTAGCTAGCTGCTTGACTCATTTCATTTAAATAGCATCAGCAGAATTAATTACTAGCTGAAAAATTCCCACACATGGCTATCGCGACTACGCCACGTAGTTAGCCACACAGATACCCACAAAAACGTTTTATTTCATGTGTGCGTTTGTTGGCCAAGTTAGCTAGCTAAATATTTTCTCAATTCATTTGAAGAAAATCATCAGATAACTAGCTGAATAGCTAGATAACATTATCTATAGCTATCGTGGCTACGCTACGTTGCTAGCTACACAGATATCTTCAATAACTTTCTATTTCACATTGAAATTTAGTTTGTTGAGTGTTTACTTAGTTTTAAATGAATTAGCAAGCT
Source organism: Gymnothorax reevesii (assembly GCA_029721435.1). Classification (NCBI taxonomy): domain Eukaryota; kingdom Metazoa; phylum Chordata; class Actinopteri; order Anguilliformes; family Muraenidae; genus Gymnothorax; species Gymnothorax reevesii. Next base: position 30,515,308 of record CM056584.1, on the reverse strand, counting down.
TCACCAGACAACTAGCCCGAATTGCTGGACAATATTAGCTACATAGCTATCATAGCAATGCTATGGAGCTAGCTATGCAGATATCTATAAAGATGAGATATTCTTCTTCTTCTGTGATGCTTATTTGAGGTTCACAAATAAGCTTACATTTTTCACATCCTTTAGTTACAGCGCAAAAATAGCGCTGTGAATCCTCGAATGTCCATATAAGACTCTTTTATATAAAAAGCATAATGCCTGAGTGTGTGTGTATATATATATATATATATTGTTATGTATGATAATTTTTTGTACAGCTTTATATTCCATTTGTAAATGAAGATTTGTTACATGCTGTTTTGCTGCCTTGCTGGTCAGCTATATTTATTTTGTTCTTTGGCACCATCTGGTGGCGTGTTTGTAAAATCATTAAGAAAAGTCTAGTAATTTCTCGAAGCTTCTGGCACTTTCCTGCTTGGAGGGGGTGGGATTTTCCCTAGAATCCTGTGGATCTTTCTGGAAGGTTGTTAGACTATAAAAAGGCTGTGGTTTTAAGCACAGCAGAGACTGACAACAAAGAGAGCAGACAGCAGAAGAGAGCAGACCAGAGTTTTGTTTTGGCCACAGTTAAATAGTGGCAGTGTTATTAGAGAATTTAAATAGTGGATATATATATTTTTTATACAACTTTTTTTTGTGACGAATAAATTTGTTTTAGTTGTACTTGCCAGTTTTTTGTTGTGATTTTTCCAAGTCATAACAAATTGGAGGTTCTACCGAGATTGGATTCACCGAAGATTATTATTTTAAATCTTTTGACTAGTTTAAAAACCAGCAATCATGACTTTTGATGTGGAAAGTTTTTTGAAAACTCCAACCCAGGAATTAATTTTGTTGGCAAAGAAGAAGGACTTGCTACAAATAGCCTCAACCCTTGGATTATCTGATGTGAAGTCATCAATGAAGAAACAAGAAATATTCAACATTTTGGTGCAACATTTCATCGATGAAGATATCTTTGGGGAAGAAGCAGCAGAATTAATTAAAGCTGTGGAAGTGCCTGCAACAGAGCTGCAAAGGCTTGAACTCCAGCTGCGCCAAAAACAACTAGAGCTGGAAGAGAGAAGGTTGGAGAGGGAGAAGGAAAGAGAAATGGAGGAAAGAAGATTGGAGAAAGAAATGGAAGAAAGAAGGTTGGAGAGGGAGAAGGAGAGAGAACTAGAAGAAAAAAGGATGCAGTTCGAATTGGAAATGAAGAAAATAGAAGCAGGTACTGTTCCAAAATCATTTGGACTTTCTGATCATTTTGATGTGGTTAAACATATCAGACTTGTTCCTCCTTTCTTAGAAAATGATGTTGACCAATACTTTACCCATTTAAAAAAAAATTGCTGAAAATTTGAAATGGCCAAAAGAGCATTGGACAATGATGTTACAAAGTGTTCTTACTGGTAAAGCTAGAAAAATCTATAACCAGTTATCTGTCCAACAGTGTGCTGATTATGATTTTGTCAAATCTGCCATTCTGAAGGGTTATGAATTAGTCCCTGAGGCTTACAGGCAAAAATTTAGGAATTCTTGCAAGGAAGCCAGTCAAACTCATGTTGAATTTGGCAGGTTAAAGGAACAGTTGTTTGATCAGTGGTGTAATTCCATGAATGTTGAAAAAGATTTTGATAGAATGAGGCAACTTATTCTGGTTGAGGAATTCAAAAGGTGTGTCCAGCCTGATATTAAGACTTTCCTTGAAGAAAAACAAGCCATTACTTTGCAAGATGTTTCTACCCTAGCTGATAGTTATGCATTGACTCACAAGTCTTCTTTTGTGCAAAAATCCACTTTTTCAAAATTTCAAAGCAAGTTTCAGTCCAAGACTTCTTCTAATAACACTTCTAATGATTCTAAGGCCACTTCTGAAAGGAAACCTTCCAGTGAGAAGCAATCCTCTGATTTTTTACCCTCTGTGTCTTGCCATTACTGCAAAAAGCAAGGTCACCTTATTTCTGAGTGTTATGCTCTCAAGAAAAAACAACAACGAGAAGAAACCAAGCCAACTGCTTTGACAAAGAGAGAATCTCTTGTATCAATGGTCAGTTCACCTGATCTTCTACCTTCTGTGTCTGATCCGGTTATGGAGGGTTTTGAGCCATTCATCACTGATGGTTCTGTCTCACTTTCACATGATTTTTCCTCATCTGCTCCTGTTCGAATTCTAAGGGATACTGGGTCTTCCCAATCTCTTATTCTTGCAGATATTCTGCCTTTCTCGGACAAATCGTCTACTCAGGCTAATGTCCTTATTCAAGGAGTAGAATGTGGTTTTACAAGTGTACCTCTCCATAATGTTCATCTCAAATCAGACTTGGTCTCTGGACCTGTTACTGTTGGTGTTAGGTCTTCTCTTCCTTTCAAAGGCATTCATTTGCTTCTTGGTAATGATCTTGCTGGGGATAAGGTTGTGCCCTACCCTATTGTAACTGACACTCCTTTGATTCATCAAGAATCTGACTCTATAGAGGAGGAAATTCCAGACCTCTATCCTTCATGTGCAGTTACTTGTTCTATGGCCAAAAAGGCTATTCAAGATGATGCTGATCTGGACTTTAACCTGGCTGACACCTTCATTGGGCAGTCTTTTCATCAGGAACCTTCCAGTCCTGAGATGTCTGGGAAATCTTCTGACTTGTCCTTGTCAGGTCATTCTAATGACATTTTGTCTCGTAAACAACTTATTCATGAGCAACAACAAGCTCGTGATCTAGCGCATCTTCTACCACAGGCTGCAAGTGAACAAGAGGCTACTCAAGTTCCTGTCTGTTTTTACTACAAAAATGGTGTGCTTATGAGAAAGTGGCGTCCACCCGATGTTCCTGCAGATGAAGAGTGGATGTTCACCCATCAAATTGTCCTTCCAAAGCCGTACCGTCAAGAAACTCTTAGTCTGGCCCATGACAATCCTATGTCAGGTCATTTGGGTATCAAGAAGACCCTTCAATGTGTCAGAAACCACTTCTTCTGGCCTTCTATGAGGTCTGATGTGCAGGAGTACTGCAAATCCTGTCATACTTGTCAAATGGTTGGGAAGCCGAACCAGAATATTCCAAAGGCTCGACTTAAGCCCATTCCTGCTTTTGAAGAACCTTTCAGTCGGATCATCATTGACTGTGTTGGACCATTGCCGAAGACTAGGTCTGGTTGTGAGTACTTACTGACTATAGTGTGTGCTTCCACCCGGTTTCCTGAGGCAATTCCACTTCGTAATATCAAGGCGAAGACTATCATCAAGGCTCTAACCAAGTTTTTCTGCTTAGTTGGTCTTCCTAAGTCTATTCAGTCTGATCAAGGATCAAATTTCATGTCAGGCATATTTCAACAAGTTATGCATGAGCTTGGTATAAAACAATACAGGTTATCAGCTTACCATCCTGAGAGTCAAGGTGCTTTGGAGAGGTTCCATCAAACCCTGAAGAACATGATAAGGACCTACTGCCTTGACACAGAGAAAGATTGGGATGAAGGTGTTCATCTTCTTCTGTTTGCTGCCCGTGAAGCTGTTCAGGAGTTTCTTGGGTTCAGTCCTTTTGAGCTCGTTTTTGGGCATACAGTCCGTGGACCTTTGAAGCTACTGAAGGAAAAGTTGCTCGCTGAAGATGATGTTCCAATGAACTTGCTTCAGTATGTCTCTGACTTCCGCAATCGTCTTGCTAAGGCTTGTGACTTTGCTAAGTCTAATCTCAAAGAAGCTCAGGGCAAAATGAAAGCCAGATATGACCTTCATTCAAAAGATAGAAGTTTCAAAACTGGTGACAAAGTTCTTGCACTTTTGCCAGTTCCTGGAAACCCTCTAAGGGCCCGATATTTCGGCCCTTACACTGTCCTCAAAAAGGTCAGTGATCTAAATTATGTAATTTCAACTCCTGGAAGGAGGAAACAAAAACAAATGTGTCACATCAACATGCTGAAAGAATACATTGATAGAGACACACAGCAAAAGCCAGTCAATGTGGTAAATACAGTTGAACTGGAAAATTCCGAAGATTGTGACTGCCCCTTAGAAAATGAACCTGGTCCAGTCAAACTTGAAAATTCAGACATTCTTCAAAATATTGACAGCAAGTTGTCCCACCTGGACCCTTTTCAACAACAGCAGCTAAAGCAGCTCATATTTGAAAATAGTCACATATTCCCTGACGTTCCATCAAGGACTGATTTGGTTTACTATGATGTCATCCTACAAGATGATGCAAAAGTCAAAGTTATCACTGAATTTCCTGAGCCAACAACTAAAAGACAGCTCATGAGATTTCTAGGGATGGCTGGCTACTACAGAAAATTCTGTAAAAATTTCTCTATCATCTCTGAACCTTTGACAAATTTACTGAAGAAAAATGCAAAATTTGTTTGGGATGAAAAATGTCAAAATTCATTTGACCAGCTGAAAGCGATTCTCAAAAATGCACCAGTTCTCTTATCTCCCAATTTCAAAAAGGAGTTCAAGTTGGCAGTTGATGCCAGTGACATTGGTGCAGGTGCAGTTTTACTGCAAGAAGACACTGATGGAGTAGATCATCCTGTTTGTTACTTTTCCAAAAAGTTTGATAAACATCAGAAAAACTACTCAACAATTGAAAAAGAATGTTTGGCACTTGTTTTGGCTTTACAACATTTTGAAGTCTATTTGACTTGTTCAGCTACTTCCATCAAGGTCTTCAGTGATCACAATCCCCTCACATTCTTGCACAAGATCAAAAACAAGAATCAAAGATTACTGAGATGGAGTTTACTTTTGCAAGAGTATGATTTGGACATTTCTCACATCAGGGGAAAAGATAATGTAATCCCAGATACACTTTCACGCATGTAATTTTATTTCTTTTTGTGATTGTGGAAAACGTAATTTTACTTTTCTATTTGATTGTGAGACTTACACTGTTTGTTATGTATATGATTGTTATCATGATCAATAATACGTTTGTGTAAAGTTCAATATTGTTCTGATTATAAAACTGTGTTAATTTTAACAAAAGAAAGCTTTTAGCAAACCTTTCTTTTCTTAAAGAGGGGAGGTGTTATGTATGATAATTTTTTGTACAGCTTTATATTCCATTTGTAAATGAAGATTTGTTACATGCTGTTTTGCTGCCTTGCTGGTCAGCTATATTTATTTTGTTCTTTGGCACCATCTGGTGGCGTGTTTGTAAAATCATTAAGAAAAGTCTAGTAATTTCTCGAAGCTTCTGGCACTTTCCTGCTTGGAGGGGGTGGGATTTTCCCTAGAATCCTGTGGATCTTTCTGGAAGGTTGTTAGACTATAAAAAGGCTGTGGTTTTAAGCACAGCAGAGACTGACAACAAAGAGAGCAGACAGCAGAAGAGAGCAGACCAGAGTTTTGTTTTGGCAACAGTTAAATAGTGGCAGTGTTATTAGAGAATTTAAATAGTGGATATATATATTTTTTATACAACTTTTTTTTGTGACGAATAAATTTGTTTTAGTTGTACTTGCCAGTTTTTTGTTGTGATTTTTCCAAGTCATAACAATATATATACATATATTTGTACATACATACACACACACACACACAATGCAAAATGAGGACAGATGGTAAGGATGGAATCAAATTATGATTGGCAGTCAAGCAGATTCTCTTTCTTGGGATGTAAGTTCTGAGCATGTGCAGTAATCGTGACACAACTCCTTTAATTTCCAAGTATCAAGTTATTTGGAAACCATTCCTCATTGCCGGATCAGTTTGTCCCACAGTCAGTGGCTGTGACAAACCGACGATCATTTAGTGTGTTCTATTATTTGAACACCGAGCTAATGAACTCTGTACTGCACATGTTCGTACATGAATGCAGAAAAACAGTTTGCACATTACTGGTACTCCTCATCCATCTATTATGTAACCCACTTTACCTTGGTCAGGGTTTGGAGTGGGGTAGCTAAATAATATATCAGCATGCTGTGGGTGACGGCCACTCATATAGCTTGGTTAGTTCACCAATCCTTTGCTGTACACACATACCATTTACTCATAAACTCATACCATTTCATCTCCATTAGCTTAACATGCCTGTCTTTGGACTGCAGGAGAAAGCTGTAGTACCCAGATATAATCCTTGCAAGCATGGGAAAGCCATTTACATTTACTATAAAAATGCAACAGTTGTTCTATGACATAGCCAGACTTTGTCAGTTTGTGGAACAGCTCAATATCATGTTTATGAAAGATTAATATTGGTTTTATGTTGAGGGGATCAGCTATTATTAAGTAAGTATTCAACATATTGCCGAAGGTTTGAGAGATTTCTCTTTCCTGGACCATTAAATTTGTTAGTTACAGAGAGCAACATGATTTATTGGTCAATGGCACTTTGCTTTTGTTTCTCTTGAGTCAGTCACCAGTTCTGAAACTAAAAATGCATTTAATATGTTGAAGAGGAGATTGTACGCAAAAAGTCCTCCAAACCAACAGAAACTGATGGCAGCAGTACAGGCCTGGCAGAGAATCATAAGTAAAAATGCCCAGTGTCTAGTGATGCATCATAGACCTCAAGCAGTCATTGCTTGAAAAGGATATAGTATGTGACCGAATATTAAAAATTATTTACTTTATTTCATGTTATCCTCCTGAAACTCTTTGGTACACATATGAGGAAATCACTTTTAGACTTTTCTGCATCTAACACATTTAGACTTTTTTTTTTCATCTGAAAAGATTTCTGTGCCTATAAATGGCACAGTGTATCAAAATAAATTAATGTAGATATACATTTGTGACTTTTTGGGAAATGCAGTAGAACATTGCACCCTGATCCTCATATTCTCAAAAAGTGCTTCCTGTTCAATGATGGTTCTTAGTTATCATAGTTATCTGTTGCAACTGATCCCAAAGAGGAAAAGGAAGTATACTCACAGAATTAAAGTCTGGGTCTCGGGATATCAAGCTAAATTGTCAATAATTTTGATGCCCCCCGAAAATGGGGGTGAAGGGACTTTGTACATTTTAAGCGCTGTAATTTGGATCCCGGGTTATGGATGAAAACATTGAAGATTTTCTTAACACGGAAATTTTACATGTAGTAGTCAAGTTATTTCCTAAATTCTGAGTTTTAATGTGTGTATGTGTGTGTGTGTGTGTGTGTTCCTTTTCAATGGCAGGTGTTTCATCTTTCATCGTTCATCTTTTCCTGTTAATTTGCCTAATGAAAAGATCCTTGAATAACAACCATTTGTTTTCAAACAATCATAAGTGTTTGCCAGGCTTCCATTTACAGTCTGAGCAGCATCACTTGGCATAACAACACTTGCACAAAGTGCGACGGGGGCTTTCAAAGACCGTAAGCAGCAGAAGTTTAATGGCGTCAGAGAAATGTTTATGCGTCAAGTATTTTATTGAAGCTTCTTTGCTCGAGGGACGAGGAGCTGCGGATAAGCCATGCGAAGATGGATTAGGTGCTGTTTGCTTATGCATCTTTTATGTGCTTATGTGGGCTGTAATCACTCAGGCATCTGATCTACAGTGAATGCAGTGACCAGAATGGAAGTGAATGTGCTGCTCTTCTTCATGTGAAACGTTGCTCAGTGCCAAGAGTTGGCCATCAAGCCTGTTGCTTGTCAGACCACAGATGTGTGATTAGGGTGCTCATGTCACGATCCCTACCGATAATTTAAAGCATATAGCATTTCTTGGTCTTGAAGGATTTCTATATCGTAGTTGGACTGGGAATTCCTCAATTTTAATGGGCTCTTCATTCTTTTTTAACTCAGCCAGTCGTTGAAAAGATGTATTATTAAGATGGTGTAAATTCGTCATCTGTCGCTTTCGCTCTCTGTCGTCTGCCATCTGTTGTTTATAGTCTGCCATCCCTGCACAATTCGACTTATAACCTTTAGCAATCCCAAATATTGATCAAATTTAACAAAACTTTTCAAGCAACATCTTTAGCCCATACATTACTTGAGGATTGCATTTCAGCCTCGCATCTTTGAAAAGTGGGAAAATCGGAGTGGTAATATTGATAATGAAAAATTCTAATATAGACAAAGAGGTGATACATGGTATGTAGTTAGTATACAAATATTCTCACCATACAAGTGACGGGTTTTGAAGATTTTTGAAAAATGACCGTTTTGTGACCTTTGACATTCTTTCACCCATAGATGCCTATTTAAACAACCTGTAACCTCTGGCGATCAGAAATATTTATCACATGTGATGAAAACTGGCATCTTTAGGAGATGAACTTCTTTAGTATCTCATTAGCCCACTCCGAGATGGGAATGGGAGGGTGACAGACCCATTGAGTTCAGGTTCACTTGAACATTTCATTTCTTAAAAGTCCCATATTGTGTGTGTGTTTTTTTTTTCCAGTACATAATATTTTGACCATTTGCTGCCTGTAATTGAAGCACTGATTACTAAAACCCTACAAGTCAAGTCAAGTCAAGTGTGACTTATGGGGTTTTAGTAATAGGTGCTTCAATTCTCTCCCCTCCAAAGAACAGGCTGTTTAGCGTGGGCATCCTTTCTGTTTTCTCCCCTCCTTTCCCTGCATCACCGCCCCCCCCGCCTCTATGGAGGTCAGATTTATTTCATTGCTGTATATAATTATGAAACATAATGAAGCACCACCGCTGAGGACAATCAGGACAACAGAACAATACAATAGAACTTATACAATAGAAAACATACACACTTACATACATAGACATAGTGAGGAGGCCCTGACAAGACAAAACTTGACACCCTCTCTCTGATAATGAGCTGTGCTCTGATTGGCCAGTGATCAGGGTAAACACAACAAGTGTTTGCCACTAACATGGCAATATCCCCCGGCGCCTCAATTTTATGTGTCCGTACAGACGTGCATACGTACGGACGGACGGACGCAGCCCAATGCTATATCCCCGACTTCACGCTAATCGCACAGCGGGGGATAAAAAAAGTAATATTAGGTTACAAGGGAGTGAAAGTTGGGGAGGTGGAGCAAGACTGTGGGAAGGAACAGGCTGCACATTCAGCACTGGTAAGTGCATATCATATGGAGTTTGTAATCATGAAAGGGAGCGTACATACATTTAATGCATAAATTTATTGGCTAATTATCAAAAAATGTTAAAATTAGACGCTGCAACAAATCCTAATGGCTGAAAGTCTGGGACTCCTCTCCACCAAACATAGTCCTCTGGAAGATGATGAAGAATTAAAAAACATACCGTATGATAACGAGGCAAACCTGAATTGCATGCAATTTTCAGGAAAAGATTATGAGTAATAGCACTTATTAATCAGCTAATTCAAGCACTCATTAACCTCAGTCTATTTTTGTTATCTCTTTATTTAATTGTTGGCCTCATAGTGCAATAACCATGATATTACATTAGGTATTTTTTTCTTTGTGGCATTACAATGCTATTTCTGGAAAAAGGATGATCAATAAGGCATTTAATCCCCGCAGACATCAAAATCACACATTTTCAGACTGAAGAGTTTAAATTCAGGGATTGCAACTGAAGGTTTTATGAAAACTAGCATACGCACAGGAACTCCCAGACTGAGTTTGAGAACCACTGCCACTGGCTTTTACAAGTAATAAAAAAACCAAATCCAAATTTTACAAATTTTACAAGTTCACGAATGTTTTGATTTTTCATGACCTTATCCACTGTTGTGTTCCTGAGAATTTGATTGGTGGGTCCTGATACTGTGTTTGTCTTTCTTCTGTGCCCGGAGCCTGTTATCCATGTTTGCTTATTGACCTGAGGCTTGGGTGTCTGTGCCGATAGTGCAGGGGGAATATTTGAATGCTCGCAAGGCCGCGTATAACGTGTGTGTTTGAGCGATCGCTTGAGCAGACAGCGCAGGGAGAATTCTGGGAATGTGGGCCCTCATTCAACGTGTGATTCAAACCTTTGTGTCTGAAACGGGGGGGCTGCATATGAAACATTCTGTAATTTATACACTGTGAAACCAAGCTGATGAAAAATTTTCTGTTATAAAATATGCAAATCTGCATGTTTTCTATATCTGAATTGTTTTGGTTACACTCTGAAATTGTGAAGTACAGTGATAAATCAGAAAAAAAAAGTGTTTGTCCCATTTTTGAGCTCAGTGTATACACAGCGAAGCGTGTATGCATAAATATACCTGTATTTGCAGATTAGCGCAAGTATACTCACTCACGCACTGACGTATGTCTGCACTTATAAAAATATTTACGCACATGCCTATTTTGAATAGCTCACTTGTGTCCTCATTTGCACTGAGAGTGAGAGGTGAGCTGCTCAAAATTCAGAGTTAAACGGCTGCACATAGCAAGAACGATGGGTCCCCTAGCCCTCCGCAGATGTTGGGCAGTCCCACGATGCATTGGGGGTGAGGGATGGGGTAGGTTACAGCCAGTGCTTCACAGCAGGAAACAGTTTGTCAGTGTTTGGCATCCACGAGTTTGGGCACGACGCTGCACCTGTCTCTGCCACAGTATGCAGTCAGCGTGCTACTGTTTCCTCAGCTCCGACTTCAGCTTCCAGTCGGCAGCTGCAGAAAACCGTCAACCTTCTCACAAGCACAGAGGTGTGATCTCCGCAAATTCTGCTGTTAGGCTTGGGCCTGTATCACAAAATAGACTTAGTAGAATAACAGCGCTTGGTAAAACAAACCAAAAAAAAAAAAAAACAACAAAAGTTTTTACTTTGGTCAGTTTTTAGATTTGGGTTGGTTTTGGACTGTACACATATCCAGTTATTCTGTGATCCAGCATTGTTGAATGGGATCCCTTTAGAACTTTTAACTGAGTCTAGTTCATGAAATTCCCCTATTCTTTGAGGATCTCTGAATCAAAGCAGCTTCAAGATATGATATTTAGCTATGTGGTGGCCATTTCACGCACAGTTGTACAAATTATGCACTCAACTGGCTTTTTTGATTGTGGAAAACAGTTTTCATTTCATTGTAACACTGAGTTTGGCCAATGAAGCTGAAACTTTACTGCATTTTCCACCCAATGAGAACTACAAAATTTCAATAAATCGACAGGATACTTTTTCAAATATGCTTTGAAAATAGGCTTTTGACCATTCGTTTCTTCAGCAATTCTGTTGAAATTGGGTATGTAGCTACCGAGCAGCAAGACTCAAGACATATATTCCAGGTCTGTCTGTCCAATGAATTTTGACCTTGATTTGTCTTCTGACATCAGACCGTGCTTTTTAATAGCTTTAAAAATCTTATTCTCTGAAACTACTTTACCAGTGAATTTGAAACTTTGCTGACATCTTCCGACCAAGGAGAACAGCAAAGTTTCTAAAATACATTGCCATCCTTTCTCAAATATGGCTGCCAAGGCAGCCATCTTGAAAATGCCATTTTGATGATGATTTTGATGATTCAACTGAAATTTGAAATGTCCAGGTGAGCTATGTACAGTGCTCGCAGCTCAATGTTTATTGAAATACTGCATCTCTGGGGTGTCACACTTGCGCAGTTGGGAGCACAGTCTGGGTCCTTTCCTTGTGTCGTTTGCATGTTCTCCCTGTGTTCACGTGGTTTCTTCCCAGAGTCCAATGACATGCATGTCAGGCTGACAGGAGGCTCTAAATTACCTGTAGATATGAGGGTGTGAGTGTATGGTGTTTGCGCTCCCTATGGTGGATTGGCAAGCTGCCTAGGGTGGGTCCTTGCCTTTGGCCCGTAGTCTGCTGGGATATGCTTCAGCTCCCCCATGAGGAAGAAGCGGTTTAGTTAATGGATGGTTGTTGTATTTACCACACTGCAACATCAACAGTTGCTAGATATTCGCCCGTGAGATATCGGCTCTGTGAATTTGAGCGAGATGCCTGAAATCATCCGAACAAACAGTCGCTGATGTACCTCTGTGAACTGCCATCAAAGGTAATTGTTCATTACCTCAGAGAGGAAAAAAAAGACAGCTATCAAACTACAGTATCCTCAAACTCTTGTTTTCAAATTCTGTGATGGTGCTTAAATCTGGTGAGAGGTTCCAGTGTGGCTCAGCCCGTCTTTGCTAAGCTTATTTGGCAAAGATACGTTTAGCACAGTGGACAGAATGAGGGAGGCCCTGTTTGGAGCAGGTAGGCTTGATATGTTCATCTTGTTTGAATTTGAACAAATGTTAAAAGATGATCTAGCTGTTGACTCAACTGAATCAACTCAATGAATGAACCAATGAATCTCGAGGAAAGTATTCATTTACAGTATGATTCTGCTGCAATTGCAGCAACCATGTGTGATATGTGTGTCACTTATCCTTGCACAGACAGGGAATGTTTAAATACAATCAGGTCCATAAATATATGGATTCCACAAAATTATTGTTATTTTAGCTTTCTACTTCAGGATAATCGAGCTGAAATGAATGATGAGGTCTAATTTGAGGGTATTTTCATTCAAATCAGTTGAACAGCATAGGACTTTCAGCGCTTTTTAAATGTGGTGCCCCTTCTATTATGAGAGCAAATGTAACTGCACAACTGGGTATTCTGCTGTTTTATGGCAAGGTGTGAGCTATACTCTAATTATTTCATTTGCAAGTATTTAAAGTGTGGCATTTGCGATTATTTAAAGTGTGGCATTTGATTATAACTCTCAATATTAAGTTTAAAATGCTGTCAGTGCCAGTGGTGAAAACCATCATTTGGCTGAAAAATCTGGCAAACCCCCCCATAAAAACACAATGAGCTCAGGAACACCAAAAGGCCAGGATCATTGAATAATTAAAGCTCATCGCAACAGTTGGCCTCACCAAAAACACCCTCCAGGAGGTAGTATTTATTATAAATACATAGTCAACTTAAAATTGCCGCTATACTACAACCCCAATTCCAAAATAGTTGGGACGACGTGTAAATTGTGAATAAAATCAAAATTCAATGACTTTCAGATCACATGAGCCAATATGTTAATTACAATAGAACAGAGATAACATTTCATATGTTGAAACTGAGACACTTTACATTATTATCCACAAAATGAGCTTATTTCAAATTTTCTGGCTGCAACGGGTCTCAAAAAAGTTAGGACACAGGCAAAAAAGGGCTGAAAAAGCAATTAATATATAAGAGCCATCAAATTTGAAATGAGCTCATTTTGTGGATAGAATTGTAAAATTTATCAGTTTCAACATTTTCTGTTTTATCTCTGTTCTATTGTGAATAAAATACTGGCTGGTGTGATTTGAATGTCATTGCATTTTGATTTTATTCGCAATTTACACTTTGTCCCAACAATTTTGTCCCCAACTATTGGGGTTGAACATTTTCACTGTCATAAAATTTTACGTGAATGTGAAAACAGGTGTTTTTCATTCACTGCCACGTATTTTGCTTTGTTTCAAATGGATTTGTCAGCTCCTAAGCAGCCATTGCACTCATTTTTATTTTCTGTTGCAGTCATGGCTGGACTCGGTGAGCAGTATGCCTGTATTCATTCTATAGTTCGTACACTGTTGAGAAATATCCTGTATATTGTGATGCTTGTGGTGAAAGTCAGCATCACTATCTTTATCTTTCCACTGAGGCCAGTAGGTATGGCATATGCCTGTCTGTGGGTAGCACAGAGGTATACGCACTCAGCAGCTACAGGGAGGTATTGCACAGTGCATGCATGTTTTAAATAGGTACATCAGCCAGTCAGTAGGAAACAGACATAGGCGAGACATGAAAAATGAAAAAAAAACATGCCTTTGAATCTGTGTACGCCGGTTCAGGTTGGACAGTGGTGGAATCGGTGTCAGGTTTTCTTAAGGCTGAACAGAATTAGACAAAGTTTGTTCTCTTACTCACTGCACACCAGTTTCTTTAGATATCTCAGATACATCGCATTGTTTCCCCAGCATGACTGAAGGATTTGACCATCTTAGCTGTCCTTATCCAGATTTTCGCACCCTGGTTCAGCTGCGGGAGCTTTTGAGAGCACCTGCTCAGGAAACGGTGGGAGGGGCTGCTTGCCTCTCCTCCGGATGTTTATGAGTGTATTTGGTGGTTCGGCAGTGAAGGAGTTTCCTCTTTTTACAGTGAAGCCATGAGCATTTTCTTCACCTCAGATCAACTCAAGTTCAAGTTCAGGATTGTTACCCCACAGCCCTTTATGGGCTAATGGGGTAGTGTTACACCCTGCGGCATCTGGGCTCGATAATTTGTCCGGGCCATGCAGTTGTGCTGAGAAGTTTGCAAACTCTCCTGAATTGGTAAATCAGTCAACATTTTTTGAAAGGAAACATGAATGGCCAGGCAAAGCACATTCCTTTTATTATTCCCCACCAGCACGAAGTGGGAGGGGGATATAGGTTTGACCTCCGTCCGTCTGTCCGTCCTTTCGTGCGTGTGTCCGTCCGTCCGAAATAAAGGGGACTGCTTCACTCAGAAAATACTACAGATATAGTAACCAAATTTGGTGTGTAGCTTCAGACCATAAAGGCCTTGATGGAGTTCGAAAATAAGAAGTACACGATTGGCAGGGGATGTTGTAGACCATGTCGACTTGTTATCCCCCGCCAACACGAAGTGGGAGGGGGATATAGGTTTGACCTCCGTCCTTGCGTCCGTCCTTCCATGCGTCTGTCCGTCCGTGAGTGCGTCCGTCCGTGTGTCCGTCCGTCCGTCCCAGATAAAGGGGACAGCTTTACTCAGAAACTACTACAGATACAGTAACCAAATTTGGCATTGATGGAGTTTGAAAATAAGAAGCACACGATTGGCGGGGGATGTTGCAGACCATGTCGACTCGTTTCTTATAATAATAATATCCAGCTATAGGTCATGTAGAATGGCACCATCAACAAATAAAACGTGGCAATATGGGAAAAAATGAGATGGACCCTGTTCAAAAGTGTGCATAGCTTTTAGTTCTTAATACTGTGTATTGCCCCCATTAGCATCAATAACAGCGTGCAGTCTTTAAAAAGTGTAACCAACTTGTAATGAAGGTCCCTTAGACAGTTCTTTTCCGCTCCCCATGATTCAGTGTTTAGCCAGATCAGTGCATTCACTCAGGAGTTAACTCACTGACTATACACAAACACTGGTCACAATTTTAAAATTTGGGGAAATTGACCCTTATTGGCCATTTAAACCTGAGCTTGTCACCTTGTGTCTAAATAATATTCAAGGGTATGGGAACTTATGATCGGGGCTGTTTTGGTGATTTCAGTCATCATTATGATTTAAAAAGGAGCCAAACACCTATTTGATATAAATGATTTCTCATGATCACTATCCTTTAATAAAACACATGCTTTTTGCATGATGAGTCATATTTTCAAAATAAATGGCAACATTATACAAATTCAGCTTGGGTATGCAAACTTTTGAGCGCAACTGTATCTCTGAAAGTGTTGGCCATAGGAGCTTCAAATTTGGTATCCATGTTCTTTCTGAGGGGTAGGTGTGCAGTGTAAGGTTTATTCATCAGTTTGACTTTTGATCTTGGCACAGTGACTTCGAACTTAAAAATTTTGCCTGGGCCCCTTTTCCAAAAGTATCGACCACAGCAGCTTCAAAATTGATAGGCAGGTTCCTTGTGTGGGCTAGGTGTGCACGTTAAGGGTCATTTGTGGATTTGGCCTTTGACCTTGGCACAGTGACCTTGAACTTGAAAATTTTGTCCAGGCCATATTTCCATAAGTACTGACCACAGCAGCGTAAAATTTTGTCTGCAGATTCCTTGTTATGGGAAGTTGCGCAACGTTGAAGTCATTAGTGGATTTCACCACTAATGTGGGATTCTCTCGGCACGCGGCTTCGAGTTGTTTTTGTTCAATGGTTTTAATCTTCTGAAAGTCAAGGCAGACACAGAGATACTTTGGTCAACTTAATTAATTTAGATTAAGCAGCGTGCTCACATTATATTACAATGCCTCTACCTACGTGTAACCTTTTTTAGAACAGTTTTTATTTACCTTTCTATTTACGGCACTTCGGCGCCACCGAGGATGAAGTCACTCCATATACGGCCTGCCCTGACAAAGCAACCAAGCCTGTGTAAACGTGTCTGTCTGTTCACTCCGCAATTTTGTGTCAATCTTTTTTCACAGTAAGCTTTTGTTTTTCAGATCAAGCCTATGACAGTTGATATTTTTCTGAGGCAAGTTGTTGTTGCATGTGATGAGAGCTGGGATGAGGTAATCGTTGAATGTTCTTGATGGAGCTGTGCATACTGGGAATTGTGGTTTTATGAACTTCTGTCTTGCAAAGCTGGGCCCAAACTCCATAACCAGCCTGTCAGGCCAGGCAACAGCCCCTTCTGCTGAAGTCTCTGGTCAGTGCCGTGATTTTGGATGTATGATTGGATGCTGAATGTTTGGCACCCTTGATTAATAACTAAAGAAAAGAGGTTGCTACATACATAATAAACACAGGTTTTAAGAAATCAATCACTTAATTAAAAACTGTGAAACATGATAACAAATAAATAAATGAGTTGAAATGATCAACTCTTTAGACAGAAAACCTGGCTCTGTCTAATTTTCCCTGAAGTGGCCAACCAACCAAATTCCTCCTGGAATTACTGAAGTTTGAGCACACGTGTTACGCAACAATACTTCAGTCTGAAGCACAAGGGTAAGTCTATCTCCAAAAGCCTCAAAAGAGCCAAAATTATGATTTGCTTGGCTAAGTGAAGTCCTGATTTCAACCCCATTAAGTTACTGTTGCAAGACTGTAAATAGGTAGTTTGTCCTCAAAAACCTGGTAATTAATTAAATTGGAAAAGTTGATTGAAGCAATTCTCAAGGAGCAGTCCTCCAAAATTCCTTTAAAGGGATGTGGATGTCTGAGCTGTAGTGTTTTGTTGAAGTTGTATGTGCCAATGGTTGAAAAACAAAGCAGCTAGTTTTTAGTGGGGATAATTGCTTTTTAAGTGTTGGATTGCCTTTTTTTAATGTGTGATCACTTGAAACTGTACTTTGGTTTCCTTTTGTCTCATTTAAAATTTTATATGAAAATCTGAAACCGTTTATTGTTTTAGATGCTTACTTATGCAAGCACTCCAATGCACTTGTGCGCAAATACATACCCTCAGAAAGAAGCATTTGTACACACATGGGTAACCAAATTTTTGTGAATATACACACAGAAACATGCATTTGCACACACCCACACACACACACACACACGCGCGCACAAACACACGGGCACCCAGAGTTGTGAGAACAGGCACAGATATATACACACACATAAATATTGGCGCGCACACACACTCACACTCACTCACATGCGCACACACAGGCACGCCGAGATTTGTGTGAGCATATACACACTCGTCCTCACACATTCTCTCAATTTTGCATGTAAGCATGCACACGCATGCGGATGACCGGCATCCGATATACCCTCTGACCCCAAAGCATTATTTTCCCACCAAAAGTCCTTGGCACAGGAGCACAAGCACATCATGTGATTGTTGCGATTAACAGCGGGCGTGGACCGCGGGCCTGGATTCGGCAGATCTGCTGTAGCTCAGTCGGTCTCTCGGATACAAGTGTTTTCAGGGCCAAACTACTCTGCTGAAAGAAATCAGGGAGTCCACTGTCAGAGTAGTTTGACCTTGCCTTGGTGCATTATCAGGAAACCTGATTTGCCTTAAAATTGAGTAAACAAGTGAAAGAAAATCGAAGGCATGAGTAACCCACTCCGTGAACGCTGTGTAGAAAGAATGACACCGCAAGAATTTTAATGGATCTCTCTCTCCTGATGTCTGAGAGGGTGATGTCATTAAGTGTGTCACTCCTTTGTGGGGCACAGGAACACATCCTCGTGGGAGCGCGTTCTCACCAGAGCACATCTTCATAAGAGCGCATCTCTCTCAGGAGCACATTCTCAGAGCGCATCTCCATCGGAGCGTGTCCTCCGAGCTCATTCCCATTGGAGCACATTTTCGGAGCAGATCTCTATTGGAGCACAGTCTCGGATCACATCCTCGTAGGAAGACATTCTCATAGTTCATCTTCATGGAAGCTTATTCTCAAAGTACGTTCAGTACTCGACAGTGCACATTTCTATAGGAGCACTTTTTGGAGGACATATGCGTTGGTTCACATCTTCATTTAGGGTATGTTGGCTATTGGGGCACATCACCATTGGAGCACATCTCTATCGGAGCTCATCTCTCCAGGGGCACATACCCATTGGAGCTCATCTCTACAGGGCCATATCACTGTTGGGGCACATCTCCATAGGGGCTCATGTCTATTGGAGCTCATATCTATGGGGGCACATCTCCACAGGGGCACATATCCATCGGGGCTCATCTCTACAGGGCCATATCACTGTTGGGGCTCATCTCCATTGGGGCACATATCTATCAGAGCTCATATCTATGGGGGCACATCTCCACAGGGGCACATATATATGGTAGCTCATCTCTAGTGAGGCTTATCCCTACAGGGGCGCATTGCCATTGGGGCACATCTCTATTGGGGCACATCTGTGTTAACAATAGGCATGCATGGCCAAAGGGGCATGTCTGCATAAGAGCTTATCTCCATGGAAGCACATCTGAACAGGAGCACATGGCCTTCAGGATACATCGAGGGTTTGGAGCGCAATGGTTATATGTCCATTTTAGAGGTTTTGAGAAAAATGGACTTTTAGGTTTCCAAGTGTTCTATTAAATCAGATATTTCATATCTTTTTTTTTTACCAGTCACTCCTTTGCTGCATGGTTCAGAAGTATATTGAACACCTAGGTTTTCATAGGAGTGTAACCACAACATCATGGTCAAAATTGTCAAAAATGGACATGACACCTCAGTGCTCCAACAATTCTAGCGCATGTTGTGACATAACACAATGGTGATTGGTTGAAGGTAAATTCGTTTGCAATGGAAGACAGACTATTCTGTCATAAAATTTATGTTTATTCATCAAAATGTTAATGTTTTATTCATTTAAGAAGATTTTGTTGGGCATATCACAAAATTAAAAAATGTGAATTCTGATTGAAAATGAATGCAGATGGACATATTACCATTGTGCTCCAAACCCCTCGACATGTCCAGTGCTGCACATGATTTTAGGACAGGAGGAGTCATCATGCGGGCGGATTTTCTTACTGTGGCTTGCCAATGGTTCCATATCAATAATGATTTTTTTTTGAGTGAGAGAGTCAGCTAATGATGCAAATGTGTAAATTGAAAGAGTGAGTGACTGATTGAATGACAGAGTGACTGTGTCAATTTGGAGGGGAAGCTGATCAGGACGAGAGACTGAAGCTGATCTGGTCTGCATATTTGTGGAGATTAGCAGAAAGTTAATCGTCTGGTTCCACTCTGTTGGGGGGGGGAGAGGAGGGGGGGGGGGGTCATGTGACTGTGTCATGGGGCTGCTGACTGGCCAGCTTGGTGTTTGGCTGTAGGGATGTGACTTTTATCCCTCATTCCTTTTATTTTCTCATAAAATGCGTATTTTGGATCTTGAATGCCTTAACTGGAGCCCTAATAATAATAAAAATAATAATTTTGAATAGAAGAGGCATAAACTGTAAAGCAATAAATCTCTGGTAAAAGGACAGAAAAAATGCAGTTTAAATGCAGGAGGAGGGAAAAAAACAAATTATCACCATTATAATTAAAAGTAATGGTAAAGAGATGTATTTGTCTCTTGAAAGTACTGAGTGTATCAGTAGCTTTTAACTTATCTGGGAGGATGTTACAGAGTGTAGGTCTAAGATAGCTAAATGCTGACTCACCAATCTTTAGCCTGATTTTGGGGATGGTTAACATACTGCTATTTTGTGATCAAATTGATCTACATGGTACATATCCCAACAATCATATCGCGGAGGTGGGGTAGGGCAAGACTATGAAGACATTTATAAACTAAAAAGACGATTTTAAAAAGCAATTCTGGAAGATAGTGGTAAGTAATGAAGAGACTTCAGAATGGGTGTAATGGGGTCTCTTAGCCTAGTGCATGAAATTCTTTAGGGAGTGGCATTCTAAACTCTTTAAAGAGTAGTAGTTAAGTTCTTCGTAAGTCCAGATAGAAGTGAATTACAGTTATCTTGTTATCACAAAAGCACGCTCAAGTTTTTCTAAATCAGCAATAGAAGGCTTGCCATGGAGTTTAGATATTGTGTGTAAATGATAAAAGGCTGTTTTGATCACTTTACTGATACGGTTCTTAAAACAAAGATCACTGTACACAAGTACAGTACACAAGTACACACTGTACACAAGTACACAAAATTTTTTTTATGTGCTCCTTGACCTTCAGGGCTAGGAAGTTAAAATGATGCAGAATGACATCTCTCTGTGCTTGAGTAGCAATGATCAGAACCGCTGTTTTGTCTTTGTTTAATTATTAAAAGTTCTGAGACATCAACAATTGACATGATCTATGCACTGCAGCAGAGAGTTCATGGCCTGGTGAGAATCAGGTGCTATAGATAGGTATAACTTTGTTTTGTCAGTAAATTGATCATGGCAAAATTCTAGAGAATATTGGCAGGAGGAGCATGTAAAGGCTCAATAACACTGGCCCAAAAATTCAACCTTGGGGAACACCGCAAGTTAAAGTATAATTTCTGGAGATGAACGTGTCCAGCGCAACATAATACTTACGACTGGTGAAATAGGGTCTGTACCAGTTCAATACTGAGCCGAAGAGTGCAACCCAATGTTCAAGCAGGTGAAGTTAATTCTCATTATTTATTGTATCAAATTCAGCACTGAGATCAACAAACATTAACATGGACAGGTTGTCGAAGTCTTTGTTCATTTTCAAATCATTTAAAACCCTTATAAGTGTCGTTTCAGTGCTGAGGTGACCCAAAAAGCCAGACTGAAAGAAATCGTGAATATTATTTGTATTGTAGTCATTTAGCTGAATGAACACTACTTTCCCAAGTATTTTGCCAAGGAAAGGATAGTTAGATATAGGTCAGTAATTACTAAAAACATTGGGCTCAAGATTCCTTTAGCAAGGGTTTAAAAATGGCTGAGGGTAGACACCATGATGTAGTGGTAGATAGACAATATTAGGAACACTGGCTGAGAGGGAACTCTAAACTTGTTTAACAAAACTGGGAGGACTAAACACACAAAACATGGGATTTTGCTTTGTATGACAGCTGACTGCACGAGTAAACATCTGCCAAAAAGCCATTCACTGGTGGCATCAGATATATTATTTCGCAACAATGATGCCAGTCATAGTCTGCAGACCTACTGACAGTGGTCCAAGTAGGGACAAACCATGAACTGGTGACAGGATGTTGGGTGTCTAAGTCTCATCGATGCACAAGTGCAACAAAGGCTATTCGTTCCGGTCTGAAACAACAGAAGGGCTACTGTGGCATAGGTCATAGAGAATTTTAATTGCACTTACGTGAGGAATGTGTCACAACACACAGTGCATCACAGCACTGCAGAGTGCTGACTATAGCGCTTTGTTGCTGTAGACTGGTACAAGTTCCTATTCTAACCTCGGTACATTATCAAAAGTGCTTGCAATGGGCACTTGAGCGTCTAAACTGGAACTGGAGCAATTGAAGCAGGTCAGCTGGTCCAGTGAGTCCTGTTTTCTTCCACATCATGCAATCAAGCAGGTACATGTTCAGTATTTACCTGGGTAGGAGATAGTACCAGGGTGCACTGTGGGATGGAAACATGGTGGTGCAGGAAGTTTGATGCTCTGGGAATGTGCTGCTGGGAAGCCCTGAGTCTGGGAATACAAAGGTTTCCAGAGTAAATGCAAAATGCAGTTTTTATAATGATTATTTCATTTGTTGAAGTAAAAAAGCTATCTAACCCTGCCTGGCACTTTGTAAAAAAAATAAGTAGTCACCCTCTAGGTTGCTAAATCAAACAACTAAACAAATTCAATGGGTGATTGGGTTCAACTTCACTAGACATACCCTGGCATAATGCTACCAGCCTTCTTGAAACTGAAGATCACTTAGATAGATCCTGTCTAGAAATTAGAAGTAGGCTGAAACTAGCACATGATGCTGCCATCTAAAGAAATTTGAGGATTGATGAGAAAGAAATTATTGACGTCTGTCAGTCTGCAAAGGGTTATCAAGCCATTTCTAAGGCTCCAGTACTCCAACAAACCATGGTGAGAGTCAGTATCTACAAAAAGAGGAAACTTGAAACTGTTGTGAACCTTCCGAGGAGTGGACGGCTCGCCAAAAAGTGCGCAACAGTGACCCATCCAAGAGGTCAAAAAAGAACCCAGACCACGTCTGAAGAACTGCAGGCTTCACTTGCCTTGGTTAAGGTCAGTGTTCACAATTCCATAATAAGAAAGAGACTGGGCAAAAATGGCACCCATGGGAGAGCTTCAAGGAAATAACCACTGCTTACCTAAAAAAAAATGCGAACGCTCATCTCACATTTCCCATATAAAATCTTTATGTGCCTCCAGAATTTAGGGGTAATATTCTGTGGATTGATAGCTCAAAAGTGGAAGTTTTTGGAAGATATGGGTCATGTTACATGTGGCATAAAGCTAACACAGCCTTCCACTATAAGCACATGACACTAGCAGTCAAACATGGCGGTAGTAATGTGATCGTCTGGGGTTGATTTGCTGTTTCAGGACATGGGCAACTTGCCATAATCGATGGAACCACAAAATCTGCTCTCCAGCGGAAAATCCTGAAAGAGAATGTCTTTCCATCATCATGTAAATTAAAGCTCTTGTGCTTTTTGGTTATTCAGCGGGACAATGATCTGTAGCACACACGCAAGTCCACCTCTAAATGGCTGAAAAGAAACAAAATGAAAGTTCTGGAGCTGCCAGGTCAAAGTCATGACTTGGATCTGATTGAGATGCTGTGGCATGACCTTAAGCAGGTAGTTCATGCTCGAAAACCCTTCAATATGGCTGAATTTTAAAAATTCTGCAAAGAACAGTGGGCAAGAATTTCTCCACAGCAATGTGAAAGACTCATTGCTAGTTATTGCAAATATTTTATTGCTTTTGTTTCCACTAAGGGTGGCTCAACCACTTATTAGGACCAGGGTGGCAATTGTTTTTTCATATGGGTGACATAAGTTTTGAAAAACTCATTCCCTTCAATTCCTGAAATGATCCTTTAAATGCTTCATTTTGAATTGCCTCACGTTGTCCGTACCTATATTAATTGCCATAATTTTTATGTGGCATATTTATGTGTTTCTGGTGAGAGGTGCCAGTAATTCTTGAGCACACAGTATGGCCTCGAATCATGACCTCCAGTCTCATGACCACTACTCTGGATTTTCATGTTATGGGCAAAACACTATAGCTGCCACTGAAAGCAACTTTTAGAAAATCACTGCATTGTTTTCCTAATTGGAGAGAAGTGAGTCAAGACAGCTTCCCTGTTTAAGACCAAATTTAATAGGCGGTGCTGTCTGGCAGGAGACAATGGTGAATTTTTTTCTGTCGTAATTGGTATGTGTTTGTGTTTGCCCGTGTGTTGGTACGTGTTAAAGTTACATTGTTTGACTCTAGCTGTTTGCATCTCATCTTAAAATGTGATTTTCTGAGGAGCATGAAAGCGCAATTCTATTTTTGCACCGCAGGCAAATATTCTTCATTGTAGATGGGGCCATGGTATTCCATTGGTTGACCTGAATTCAGAAGGTCTGGTTATCTGGAAAGCTCATTATCCCGCACATTTACTGCATTTATCAGCCTGGTGAATCGTTTTTCCCCCCTTTTAAATCTTCATTCAGCCTGTTTGTTTTTAGGTTTTTCTGTGTCCTTATCTGAACAGTCTCTTCTGCACCGCCTCAGCCTCTATCTGTTTCTCCTCTAATCTGGTTTCCAACCCGCCCCTTTAGTGTTCGGGGCTCTTAGTGTTTGTATCCTGAATCTTTTTGGCAGTTTTTGTGCAAAGCCTCTTAATCTATCTGATCCTCCGGGTTTATGCCAAATGTTTTCTCTGATCTGGCTTCTTTGCTTCCATTACTTTTTGTATGATAGTGCAACTAGAAGTGAGTTGAGGGAAGTAGACGTTGTCAATATTTGTGTATCTATAATCCCCTCACACTGCATTTACTTCCCTTCCCTTCTCCTTTGTGTTAATGCTGTCCCTTCTTCATGAGTCAGTGCTTACTTCTCTCATGTTGATCTTTAGCCTGCTTGGCCTCTAGGCCAATCGGGCTTAGGCTGTGGTTAGATGCCTCCATTGTGGTCTGTCCTGCGTCCGTGTGTCTGTAAACGTTTTGCCTTTACAGCGGCTTCGGTTTTTCACGGATCCTTTTCATGTTTTATATGCATGTATATGGGATGAAAATCTTGGCCATGTTTGGTCAAGGGGGCACAGTGGCTTTGCCACTATTTTTACTGCTGTCATCTCTTGTTTATAGTTTGTTATTACTTTTCTAGTTTTATATTTTAATGTTTTCTTCCCTCATTTGTAGGTTCATTGCTCAGTCCCCTTGTATTGTGTTTCTGTGTCCAGTTCTTTTGTTCGCAGGTTCACTGCTTACTTTCCTTGCTTTGAGTTTGTATTTACTGTCCTAGTTTTGCGTCTTAGTTCACGTCCCTCATTTGTAGTTTCAGAGCCCAGTCCCCTTATTTTGTGTTTCAGTTTTCACTAACCTCTCGTTTTCAGTTTCAGCCCTCACTTCTAATGAGTTCCTGTCTTCACTCCCCATATTTTGATAATCACTGCTCCCTTCTCGTCTGTTTCAGTGTTTACTTCACTTGAGGTTGATTTGTATTCGCTCCCCTTATTTTGAATTTTAAGTCCACTTCCCCAGTGTGCAGTAATGCTCTCCGTCTCCCTAGGTGGAGTCGGCATTGCAGCCACCCAGCTCTGTCGCACGGTGGAGGATGTGACTGTGTTCGGCACAGCTTCTGCATCCAAGCATGAGTTCATCAGTCAGGGTGGAGTCACGCACCCCATCGATTATCGCACACGGGACTATGTGGAAGAGGTGCGAAAAATCAGCCCCAAAGGTGAGGATGGCCTATTTCCGAACAACACATTTTTGTACATGACAAAAAATAAAATAACTCTTTGGTGTTGCCTACTGCATCTTCCATTTGTGAATGGATTATTGCAGCAATTTTTTCCAGTTTGAAATGGGATTCTTCCATAAATGGCCTCCTAAGTGCGGAGGAGTGGCTCCCACCTAGATTAAAATGACCCGTTGCCAGCTGTTCACCTGTGGAGTGCAGAGTTATTTGCCCAAGCTACAACAAGTGCTTTTAGTACCTGATTTACGAAAGACTATCATGGCTGACTACTGAGTAATTGAGGTTATAAGCAGGCGTTGGCTAAATCCAGTCGATCAAAAGGCGATTTCTAGCAGCAACTACCCAAATTCTCTGACTGATGGAGTCCCATTCAAGCCCCAAAGTCAGCTCCGAATTTAAGCAGCGTATTTAATTGGCTTATGGCGATTTTTTTAAGAATTGAGGAAGGACGTGTGTTGTCATGACATACACAAGTTTGGACGAATGGGTTGAAAGATTGTTTTAACCGTCCGCATAGGAAGGGTTTGCGCAGATTTCTCTGATATTTTTGTTGAGTTCAACATTGTTTTGTTGTAGTTCACAGAAATTTATTTAATGAACATGAAGAGAATTGCAGCAAACTCGAGGAAACTCCTGTATATCTCAATAAATTAAAAAACTCATTTACAGTGCCCTCCAGAAATACACGCACCCCTGGTAAATATGAACAAAAGTTTGGGTAACACTTTATATTGAGTACACATTATTAAGCATTAGTTAAGCATTAATAAATTTAAAGTTTGAAAATGCGATAATTAAGCATGTTATTGATGAGCTTACTAATGAAGAGAAAAAATAACTGATTATAAGCTACTTACCAACGAGTATTCATGTTAAAAACATGATTTATAAATTATGAATTCAGTATTTACCAATCCATAACTAACATTCTTATTAATGATGAGTTGAGTAAGACATTTACAACTGTTTATAAACTACATACTAATGAGTATTAAGATGACAACAATGCTTTATACATGATGAATTCAGTTTTTATCAATGCTTAACTAACACTTAGTAATGTGTACTCATTATAAAGTGTTACCAAAGTTTGTTATATGTGGCCCAGTAAATGATGCAGCAGGACAACACGATTCAACAAAGGGATCTTTAATGCTGGACTGCTCAAGTGAGAGAGCAGCGTTAATGATAGTTTGGTGGTGCGTACACTTTTAGCTTCTCACTATACATGGAGACCGAATTACTCTAACAAAATAAAATGGCGTCGGCTAAACCACACCGTTTCCGGACATCGGCATACACTTTTCACGGTCTTAAAACCAGAACTAGCAATAGCGTGGCACAAAACAGTGCGCAATACCCTTAAGCTCAGTAGCTACGCTAGGCTTCGCCATGAATTTCTACAGAGCACATACCACATGGCATTTTCAAGACCAAAAATCCGTCACTTAAGTATACAGCCCGATTCCGACGACGGTCTAATAGACATCACAGTAAACTAATACATAGTAAAACAAGGTAAAGTGCATAAACAGTGATAGTTGATCAAGCAAATCTGTAAAACAGAACATTACCCGATTATTTTTTACTGGTCTCGTTTCACACCATGCATAGCAAACACATTTTATCCCAGGAATACAGTTGTATCAAAAACACTTACATCAGGCTCATCCAACATGTGGAACACGAACGCTTACACGTGGCGTTTATTCTCCCCTCTATATTCAAGACAGAAATATTCGACTTTAGACATATCAAGTTAAATGAAGTCGATGGACATAACATTGCGGTAATATTAAGCGAAATATAAAACTCACGCGTTTGGGGACATTTGGTCCTTTGCAGAACTTTCAGGACTTGCTACCGTGAAGCACATGTATTAGCCTCTGCGTAGTACGGCGACATTCACCTTCAATCAGCTGCTAATCACGCATCAAAATCGGCCATCTAACTCCCGTCTTAGACTCATCTAACTCAAGATGTCGTAGTCTTGCTAGGGGGAACAGTATGATTTACCCGTTATGGCCCAAATGGCTAAATTCATTAAGAGCTGTGCACTCCACACACGCTCAATGTTTCACCTCCATGTTCGATCTGCACCTGCTATGCTGCGTCCCCCTTCTTCTTCTATGTAACATGTATCAAATACCGAACCATACCACAACAAGTGGGCTACCATCCTCACAGCGCCATCAAGGGAATATTTAATTTAAGAGGATTTTCCCACTGGGCTACATATAAAATAATGCTCTTATTTTTATTCACGTGATATTCAATGAAAAATATAAATGTGAATAAAACCTTAAATGGAGATACAATTATAATAGGAAAAAATCGATTAATATCATGAAACTAATAATGAAGCAAAAACATATGTTCCATTATTATTGCATCACCTTCATTTCACTGAAGGCGCCCTGTAAAAAGCAAGCAAAAACCTCAGACATTGTTTGAAAGCCAGCTCCTAAAAAATTTGACAGAATTGTCAGTGTTCACTAAAACCTTTTATTTCTCAGCATCTGTAGCAGATAGAAACATGAAATAAAAGCCATTTGAGAGCTTAGCTTTCATAGGCAATTATGTGCTAATGTTCGCTAAAAAATTTTTAAAAATCAAGAAACAAAACAAATTTTGACTTGTTATAATTTATTATGATTAATAATAATGCTAATATTACTTCCCGTCAAATCCATACTGGCTCTTATGGTGTGGCTGATAGTCCCTCATTTTCTATTTATCTTTAAATGCGACAAACTCACCAAAATCCTCAAGAATGTCTCTCACCCAGTGAGCCTTGCCAGCAGGTCAGCAGTATAATGTGGGTTTGAATCTCCTAAGTTGTTTTCGTCGAAGTAACTGCTGTACTCAGCATCAGTGTTGCTCCCCTCGCTCAGTTTGTCAGCCATTGTTACTTTCTGAAACGCAGCTTTGGAAACTTTTATATCTTACATACAACTCCTGCAATAGATTTTTGCAACCTTTGTGCAGCGACTCTTTATTTGTGAATAAATTTGAAATGTGTGCAGAGTTTTGAAAAGTTTAGTGCAAGGTGGGATGTTGTGAATTTGAAAAAGACAATGATGATGGCAACTATTATAAATACAGAAATGAGAGAGCAGCGAGGAGTAGGACTTCCTGTAGGTGGGGGTGATATTTGGGTCACAGTTAATGAAACAATCAGATTTTTGTTTATGGAAAATATTTTTGGGATTAATAAATTATTCATTTTGCAGAAGTGGTCATCTAAAGAGTGGGATGTATATGAAATGTGTTGGCAAAAATGAAATAATTATTCTTTTGAGTATTTCCTCTGTCCGGCCAATGAGAAAGCAATGTTATTTTAGCTTTGAGATTCCAAAATTCAGCCCGTGTTAATGCTAAAAGAGGGAGCTGATGTTGTGCCGTAAGTGGCCTTACTCTGCTTCTCTAGGATTTATTTGCATTTGGAGGAGAGCAAATGCAACAGACCAATGAATCTGCTTAAGAATCTTTCTGTCTTATCTCTATGTGATTATATTGGACAGACTGTGTTGCCTCCCTGAGCTCTCTGTTGCTAAAGCAGAATTGCTAACTCAAACAGAAAGTATGCTGAGAAGTGTCTTTTGATGGATGGGCTGTAGACGCTGGCCAAAGGGGCTGTGCTTTGAAGAGTCGTTCTCATTAGTTTAAAACCTGGGTTGACCTCCTTTCTTCTCCAAGTGCAATTAAATGATCGAATCGAGGCAAAATTTTTTGTTCGGATTTTGTTTTTCTTTGGGTGGAAAGAGGTTGAAATTTTCCCATTGTTCGCATCTCTGCACTGACTTTGAATGTAATCTGTCGTGCGAAGAATTTGTTTCGCGTCCGGTGTGAAAGCAGCTTTACTGTCTCTTTCTCTCACCCTGATTCTCATTCTGTTTCCCTCACTCTCAGGGTTGAACATTGTGCTGGATCCACTGGGAGGCTCTGACACCAGTAAGTGCTATAACCTCCTGAAACCCATGGGCAAGCTGATCACTTACGGTAAGAGTCTCTGAGCACTGGAGCTGTTTTCCACATCCACACAATGTAGAGCCAAGAAAAAACACTTTTTTCCGTTAATTTTTTCATTTTTAGTGTGCGAGTCCTCATCTGTGGACTGAAGGTTTTCCATCCTAAAACAACAAATTCAGATCCTTGGAACCAGGTCAATTGAACTGACTTTGCATTATTGAAGATAAAAAACCAACAAACTCGGTGGCTCCCTGGTGTAAAAGTTCAACACCGTTAAACATACCATGAACAACGTCAGCCATGCCATGAACTTGGCTTTGCTCCTTGGTCGAGTTCAGTTTTCACTTGTAAATTGAAATAGTTGCAACAGATTGAGTAATGTGTTAAGATTAAGGCTGTGTGTGTTTTTCTGTATGTTTGGGTGTGTGTGTGTGTGTGTGCGTGTGCGTGCGTCGTGTGCGTGTGTGTGTGTGTGTGTGCGTCAGGTATTATGCATGTCGTTGGGACCAATGCCTGTTTACACAAGTCACATTATAATAATAATATAATAATAATACATTTTATTTATATAGCACCTTTCCAGCAATACAGCACAAAGTGCTTCACAAGCAGGTAAAATACATGTACATAAAAGCAATAAAACAAAATGGGGAAACAAGGAATTAAACATCAAAGGAAAATCAAGATAATAAAACGAGACATACATGAAAATCCAACCATAAAATAATTTAAACCATAAAATCAGAAAAAAAAAGCAAGCCTAAAAAAATGAGTCTTTAAAAGAGATTTAAAAGACAATAGAGACTCAGCATTTCTTATGTTGTTTGGGAGGCTGTTCCAGAGTATTGGAGCCTTAACCGAAAAGGCTCGATCACCCTTTGTTTTTAACTTGGACTCTGGAACAGCCAATAATGCTTGCTTGGAGGATCTTAGCAATCTTTTAGGTCTGTAAGGATTTAAAAGCTCACTTATATACTCTGGTGCCATGCCATGGAGTGCTTTGAAGGTAATCAACAGAATTTAAAATCTATTCGGAATTGGATAGGCAGCCAGTGCAAAGATGCCAAAACCTTAGTTATGTTACGGAGTTGCAAATAGCATGACTGTACTTCATGCTTCTTTACGTGGAGCTCAAATTTGAGTTCAGTATCGAATATCACACCGAGATTTCGGGAAGAGGGCCTAATGTTAGAAGCAAGAGGTCCAAGTGATGATTGGATTTTATCCGACACCAACTTTGGACCAAGTATAATGACTTCGGTTTTATTTGAGTTTAACTGAAAAAAATTATTAGACATCCAATTTTGAACATCAGCTAAACAGTCATGCAACACCAACACATTGCTGAAATCAGAGGATTTTACTGAAATATACAACTGCGTGTCATCAGCATAACAGTGAAAACCTATATTATGCTGACGAATAATGAAACCCAGAGGTAACATATAAATACAGAACAATATAGGCCCAAGTATGGAGCCTTGAGGTAAACCTGAAGTAAGCAGTACAGACGAGGATACATGTTCACTGATGGAAACCAAAAATTTTCTGTTCGACAGATAGGAAGAGAACCATTTCAGAACTGTCCCAGAGAGCCCAACCCAATTTTTCAGCCTATCAATCATGATGATATGATCAACTGTATCAAAGGCAGCACTGATGTCCAAAAGCAGGAGTATTATGGGATCTTTTACTCCTTATTTTGCCTCCATAGTGTAAATCATTCAATTTTAATTTAACGACATGTTTCATGGTAAGAGTAAGGTTAGTTGTATGTAAAGGGTAGCATGCAGGTTCAGGGTTAGGCAAGTAGTAGTTATGATTAAGGGTAGAGAGAGTCTCCAGGAAATGAATGTAAGTCTACAAACACCAATACCAATTAAGTTGGGACATTGTGTAAAACCTGAATAAAACCAGAAATAACATGATTTGCAAATCCTTTTGACCTAATTGAATACTCTACAAAGACAAGATATTTAATGTCCAAACTGATAAACTTTATCGTTTTTTTGGAAATATTCACTCATTTTGAATTTGATGCCTGCAATGAGTTCCAAAAAAGTTGGGACAGGGGCAGCAAAAGACTGGGAAAGTTGAGGAGTGCTCATAACACACTTGTTTGGAACATTCCACAGGTGAACAGGTCAATTGGAAACAGGTGACTGTCATGATTAGGTATCAAAGGAGCATCCCCAAAGGCTCAGTCGTCCATAAGCTAGAATGGGGCGAGGTTTACTACTTTGTGAACAACAACATGAGCAAATAGTCCAACAGTTTAAGAACAACTTTTCTCAACACGCAATTGCAAGGAATTTAGGGATTACATCATCTACAGTCCATAATATCATCAAAAGATTCAGAGAATCCGCAGAAATCTTTACAGGTAAGCGGCAAGGCTGAAAACCAACATTGAATCAGTCCCTCGGGCAGCACTGCATTAAAAACTGACATCATTCTGTTAAGGATATTACCATGTGGGATCAGGACCACTTTGGAAAACCATTGTCAGTTAACATAGTTCGTTGCTGCACCTACAAATGCAAGTTAAAACACTACCATGCAAAGCAAAAGCCATATATCAACAACACCCAGAAATGCCGCCGGCTCCCCTGGGCCGAACTCATCTGAGGTGGACTGACGCAAAGTGGAAAAGTGTGCTGTGGTCTGTCGAGTTCACATTTCAAATTGGTTTTGGAATGGATGTTGTGTCCTACGTGATAAAGAGGATAAGGACCATCCAGATTGTTATCAGCGCAAAGTTCAAAAGCCAGCATCTGTGAAAATATGGGGATGTGTTTGTGCCCATGGCTTGGGTAACTTGCACATCTGTGAAGGCACCATTAATGCTGAAAGGTACATACAGGTTTTGGAGCAACATATGCTGCCGTCCAAGCAACGTCTTTTAAAGGGACGTCCCTGCTTATTTCAGCAAGACGATGCCAAGCCACAGTCTACATGTGTTACAACAGCGTGGCTTCGTAGTAAAAGATTGCAGGTAATAGACTGGCTTACCTGCAGTCCAAACCTGTCTCCCATTTAAGATGTGTGGCCCATTAATGAGGCACAAAATACAACAATGGTGACTGTTGAGCAACATCAAGTCGTACATCAAGCGAGAATGTGAAAGAATTCCACCTTCAAAGCTTCTACAGTTAGTGTCCTCAGTTCCCAAACGCTTATTGAGTGTTGTTAAAACAAAAGGGGATGTAACACAGTGGTAAACATGACCCTGTCCCAGTTTTTTGGAACGTGTTGCAGGCTTTAAATTCAAAATGAGTGAATACTTTAACCCCTTTCTGCAGATGTAGATGCCCGCGTCTATAGACCTGCAAATTGGAAGTACGCTGTTACTGTACTCGATCACTAGATAGCACCCCCGGATCAGTTATTGAATGTTCACAAGCAAGCAGACCTCGAACGCGGTTCTGAATACGGTGAAGTTCACTCCACTCCCTGTTTTTCGAGAGCTGCATGAATTAAACTCCTCAGCTAAGCCTGATGTGCAAACTGGTCAGTATCCTTGCCCATAGTGTCGATTCAGCAGTTTGAAAAAACGATATCTTGACACAGAAAAAATCGTTATCCTTTGTAGCAACCAGTTTAGCCACAGTGAGCTAACAGTATTCCATTTAGTAGTTCATAAAAATCAGTTTTCTGAGGCAAAAAAATCGACATGGTATTAATTCTCTCACATTCTATTGCCTATTACAGCTGTCCCATACAAAAAAAATTGTAGTTCCCTACCGTGGCTTTACGCGTAGATTCCTTCATTGCCAAATCCAGCGCTTCCTTATATCCACCCGAGTACTGGCGTTGATAGCCAATCACTCAACCATACACTCAAGCTCTTCTGCGTAATTGTAGAGTTACACTTCATGGCCTCCTGAAGTTTCCCTGATAACAATGTATTGAATGGCTCGTTTCTTATCCAATTCCCGAGTGTTTAAACATTTTAGAGTAAGTGAAACACATTGATTGGACAAACACAGAGCATACAAACCAATGCGTATCAGCATGCGCTGTTGTATCCTGTCTACGTTATGCACATTACGCGGCTAAAATAGACGGGATTTATAGAAAATCGGTTCGCAAAACTGGCCTTGAAGTGTTCAGTTACATTACAGAATTTAAATGAGAACGATATGCTCTATTGGAATTATTTCGAATGAAACAGGACCGGAGGGTTCTTGTTACTGGATACATCGCTCTCTATTTTATACAGTCAATGTCTCTGGAGGAGGGATTCACGAAAAAGGTCAGGCTGCTATTTTTGTTTGTTTTTTTTTTTTCTGTTTCGGAATGTATATGTACTCAACTAAGTCGAATGTCGAGGTTTTTTTCCTGTTTAAAACGCGAACTGCCCGTGCATTTTGGTGTGGACCCCCGGTACGTTCATTGCACGTTTCTTTTGAATCGGGAGACGCAATGGATTTGATATTCCCTGAAAGTGGAGTGTCTGTTCAGTTAAAATAAGGTATATTTCAGAATTCAGATATTACTGTGTTAGTGAGGTGTACTTGCTCCTTATAAGTGTTGAAATGGGTTCGTGAGCTTCGAAGAGGGGACTGGTAGCTTTCATTACAGGGTGAATGTTCTGACCGTTTAATTAGCAGTTTATTTAATGCGTGTTTGTGCTGGCTTTGAAGAAAAATGGCCAAAACTCTAAACTTTATTATGGAGAAAAGGCACGTTCGTATTTGGAGAGGTTACTGGTGACCATTGGTATTCAACTGCACTGATATTGATAAATTCATACTAAACTCAACCAGAAAATCATTCGTTCATATTAAATTTCATGCCTTAAAGCTTTAATTGTGTTAAATACATGATTTTTTTAATGATTTGACAGCAAATCATTTTGAGACTTTGGGGAGACACTTGGGTAGCTGTATAATTTGGCTAATAGCATGTAGGTAAACTAGAATGTAATTTTGAAGATGAATTCTACTTGTGCTCAAGGAGTTTATGATACCATAAATGTATAGTTTTAAGCCCCAGCAGTTTTTCAATCGTCAGAATAATTTTTTTTTCAATTTCAATGGTGAATTCTCATGAAGATTTTTTATGTTTGCTGCTCATTTTCTCTACCAAAATCATGAAAATAAACTGAAATACAATGTAATTCTAAATGCTGTAAGTGTCTTTCCTGAATTGAGCCACATTTTTCCTCTTTGTGAAGCTTAAATCTTGAATTATACAGCATTAAAGTGGGTAACCCATAAATAGCCAAATTTGGCTTCTGCACAAAGGGGTTAAAAAAAACAATAAAGTTTATCAGTTTGAACAGTAAATATCTTGTCTTTGCGGTGTACTCAATTAAATATAGGAAGAAAAGGATTTGCAAATCGTTGTATTCTGTTTTTATTCACATTTTACACAAAGTCCCAGCTTCATTGGAATTGGGGTTTGTATATAATGTCCTGAGATCATGGAGGCAGGATTATGTGTGTGCACAGGTGAGCAGGCACTAGAGCGTATGCATGCATGTGTTTGTAGGCACCGTATGTATGTGCATGCTCTGTGATGGCTCTGCGCCGCTGCATGAGGCGGAGATCGTATCCCCGTGTTGCGGGGATTTGGCCGTCAGCCCGTTCTCTCGGCTCGCAGCTCCCCCTCTTCACCCATCCTGCGCTTTATCAGAAGTATGCTGAGACCAACAATGGCCGTTCTGTCCGCTCGACTTGTATCTGAATGTAGCATGGTGGCTCGTCTTCAGCGCACTGGGCACTGTGAGCCACTCTTTGTCCCTCTCAGCGAGGGGGGAGGGAGAGGGACGGGATAGCGGGAAAGAGCGATATGAGGGTTAGAGGTAACGTCAGGTCACAGACAAAATTGGGAGAGACTCCTTAGCACAGAAGATGCACTAAGGGTGAGTGATTTGTTTTAGCATTAGAGTGAATTGCTGCCAGCACAATTCTTTATTGAGCTCTATTTGAGCAAAGAAGGTGATAATCAAGCCTGTCTCTGGATATCAGCGAATTTTTCAGCTTTCGCTCTAACCCCAACAAAGGGCCCCGCTTTCCGCGTTTGAGATTTCGTTCAACTGCTTATTGGTATGAGTAAAATCGGGTGTTTGAAACTGGGTTTGATACGAAGATATGCAGGATGGGATATTCTCTGGGTGGGATGAATTATCACATATTTACAGCAATGCCTGTTGAATCACCCCACGCCCCACTCCCCAGTTTGAAAACCTGCATATGAATTTTGCCAAATTTGCTCCAGTCTAGTTTTCCAGCTTCTAAACTGAAAGATGACAGTAGCACAGCATGCTAAATTAGCACCCACGAAAGCAACAGCAACAGTGCAATGCCAGGTAAAACAATGAGTAAGACATAAACAATGCATGCCTCTGTGTCTATAGAGCTGTTCCATTCTACACCCTGTCAGGTGGTCATAATTCATGGGGAACTACGGATCTTCACAAAACATCTAAGTTGTGTTTTTTTTAAGTTGTGTTTTGCCATTCCTGTAAAAAGTCAGCCATATGATGCTAAGCTACAGCTCTTTGGCAGAGATAAGGGGCATTTCATTTTGGTCTACACTCTGTAAAGTTTTTTTCTTAAGTTTTAATGCCCCTGGTAGAATTTGGGTGACGCTTACAGTAAAATCTGAGCAATGCTTGATATCATATTCCTTGTATTTATGAACAGTGCTCAGGTGTAGATATAATCACACAATTTGTATTTATGACATTGATCAAAATAATTAATTGAAATTATGCTGGTCAAAAGTTTTTGCGGCCAAAGGTTTCCAAAGCCTTGATTTTTTTTTTTTTTTTACCTTGATTGCTGCCAACCTGAGTATCCATGACAGCTTGCCGATAATTGACCTATCAACAAATCCAGCTCTAATTCACACCAGGAGGCATCATGGTAGAACTCCCAATGCATGCTGGAAGAGATTTTCGACACCCCGTGCTGGCCGGTATTCTGCCAAATTTTGCAAGCTTATTGGGAAATGCTACCATTACACAAAATGTTCTGAATCAGCCTACTCTGGCATATTTGATATTAGTTAGCTTCTTATAACAATTACACATATAATTAGCTCGCTACAAAGCTACATATGTTTAAGGGTAACGTGCTGCATGCTATTATGCTATTATCATCCAATGTCTGACAGTTACATTTTCCAATAAAGCCGGTGTGTGCAATC
This sequence comes from Gymnothorax reevesii, assembly GCA_029721435.1. Classification (NCBI taxonomy): domain Eukaryota; kingdom Metazoa; phylum Chordata; class Actinopteri; order Anguilliformes; family Muraenidae; genus Gymnothorax; species Gymnothorax reevesii. Next base: position 30,479,260 of record CM056584.1, on the reverse strand, counting down.
AAATGTTTATGAGCTTACTTGTCGAAAGGTGCAACGTAAAAAAAAATATTTTGAAAATCTTCGAAGATAGTGAAGTTGTGGGCATGGAAACAGTCCCATGATTGTGGGTCAGGGCATGCTATAGCTGCTTAGTAGCACACCTCGATAGCTAGGAGAAATAAATCCACTATGTGCTTGATGTCTTTGAATTTTTAACGGTTTGGGGTGATAAAGTGATTATTTCTATCAGCACTATCCATGGTACTCCACTCACTAGCTACATATTGCCGGTATGTTTAATTTAGGTGTCGACGGAAGTGATGTTTTTCAAAGGGAAAATCCATAAAAAGTGGGAAGCGCGCGGTACATGGGTCCGTTGTGTATGAGTCCCCTGATTCTCTTTAGGACGCACTCTGTTCCTGGTAAAAAAGTCTGCAGGTCCTGTATGTTCCAGTATGGTTACCCTTTTGAGTACTGCTTATCTGAGTCCTTCTTAAAGTAGCTCAATGATGTTCAGGTCCAGGGACTGCTGGAGCTTCTACACAAGCTTCACACTCTTCTATTCCACCCACTGAAGGGTTTACCTGCCCATGTGATTTGGATTGTCGCCAGAAAGTCCATTCGCATCTTTCACACTGATGCTTGCTAATTTTCCACCAAGATTTTATGGGGTTTTTTTTTTTTTTTTTGGCATTCATCTCGCCATCGCTTTTAACAAAATCACCTGCACCACTGTTGCTCCCACAGCCCCCAAACAGTCGATATCCACCTCCATGCCTCATGGCAGGGACAGTGTATTTACCAACATTTGCCTTGTTTACTTTTCTCCAAACATATTTTTTATGAGTGTGATTATGAAGTTCATTTTTTGTCTCATCACTTCAAATAACTTTATTCCAGAACTCCAAAGGTGTTGCTAGATGCTGTTAGGCAGATTGTTGGCAGGAATTTTTGTGGTGCGGGTGGAAAAATGCCTTTTTTCTGGTATGGTTTCCCATGTAGCCCATTTTTGTTTCAGTACTTCCTTATTTTAAATGTTATAAAGCAGCCGCACCACTTTCTTCTCCAGAGAAACCTTTGTTTGAATAAGACTTACCTTGGAGTCTTTCTTTGCTGCTTCTGTTATTTTCCTGGCAATAGTCTCCAATTCTCTTTCTTGGTCTACCTAATCTTGGCTTTGTTTCTACAGAAACAGTTGAACTGATGCCAAAATTTAATCTTTGGTTATCTTTTTATGACCTTGTCTTGATTCATGGTGATGAAGTGCTTTTTCTTGCAGACTCTTTGACAGTTGTTTTGTTTTCCAAATATTATAGAATCTCGCAAATTCAGGTCAGGAATCCGCTAAATGAATCAGATTACCCTCAGAGTGAAAAAACACACTGACTACTTGGACACAGACCCCGATTACAATCAAACAAAGCTCAGGTGCAGATCCTTAACCTTAACTGGTATCTCAATGTTCTTGCATCAATGCTAACTGGTGCAACATACAAGGGTATGTAGTCTGTTTTCCTGTGTAATTTTAGGCATTATTGTTATTAAAACAATTATCGCTAAATTCTGAAAACTGCCTCCTTTTGCTGTATAAAGCTATCAAAAACTGAGAAGTAAAAAGTGGTGATAAGTATTTCAAATGTAAATACAGAGGAGATTTGGTGAGCTTGAGCATGAAGGAGGAGAATTTATTTACTGTAAAAAGAGTAATCCAACAAGACAAGTCCAGCATAGTTTTAGTTTAAAGGTCCCATATTATGCTCCTTATAATCTTGAATGTCCAAAAGGATGATTTAATAAACTGTCATAATCCATTGTTTTTCAGTCATTTGCTGCCTTTCATTTTGTCCTCTCTGAAGGACAAGCAGTTTTGTGTAGGTGTCTTTGCAATGATAATGGATAGAATAATGAACTGTGCTATGATTGCCCAGCAAACAGCACTAAATACCATATAAAGAAACATTAAAGCTACAAGGGAGAGAAGAGGGGGAGGTTAAGCAAGGCTAGGGAGGGAGCAGGGTGCACAAACAGAGCTGGTAGGCCAGTACTGCGAAGCAGGATTTGGGTTAATGAAATAACTTCAGGTTTAACCTTGGGTTTTCAAGCTTACAAAAGTACTTCACTTCTCACCGGGATGAATCTCTGTGGTAAATTCTGCTGTACACCACACTTGTTCCAGAGCGGGCAATATTAGAGATTACAGATGTATAAAAGCACTGCCAGCTGGCCAATCAGTTCTCTAGGAAAATGGCGTCAACACTCTAGAAGATCTTGTGGGCCTTGGTGCACGAATAGTGAGAGGGGCTAGAGCAGGGGTGGGCAATTCTGGTCCTGGAGGGCAGGAGTGTATGCAGGTTTTTATTTCTATCAATTACCCTGACTAATTGAGTTGATAAATTGCACAAATATAGATTTGTGCTTTTGAAGATTCGATCAAAGAAAAAAAAATGTATGCGGGGAGATGAAAACAGTCTGTTGGCCCATTCATGATAATTGAAAGAAATGCCCCTGAATTGTCAGATTTCAGAAATAATTTGCCTGATTTAGATTATAAACTAACTAAAGGACAGAAGTTGGTGTGAAAACCAGGGACAGATATGGCCCTCGTTGCCCACCTCTGGGCTAGAGTTAGAAATCATAACAACCCTTTGGGTTTCTTTGACAAATATTTATATGAAAGATATTGATTTTCAATGATGGGAATGGCTCCTCATCATCTTCTTGAGCTCTATATTGTCAGTACAAAATGTCAGTGCTGTGTGTTTACAGTCCTGCACACTGTGTACCTTGGCTTGCAGGTTAATTTTTTCCTACTGGCTGCAAGCAATTTCAAAGCCATTTCATTGTTTTATTGGCCTTTATATACCGATATCATCCTACTGATATCATCCTATAACATAGATTGATTAAAACACCAGAGCCCTGTTCTTGCTGACCTTGTCAGATTTACAAATAAGTCTGTCTTAGTGGTTTGAATTGTGATTTTATATCTATTTTCTCCCAAGACCCGCTGAGGTTGCAGCAGAAATAATAAGACTGAAATTATATTACGCTTTGCACATACATACATCTTTGTACATTAATTTAATGGGATACACAATTGTAATTATAGTCTGCTCTACTCATGCATTACTGTTGGAGCAGGGGTACAGATAAGCTTATTAACTGGCACATTCACGCAGTCGGCAATTTTATGCCAACTTTCCTTCCTGCTTTTGACAGCAGCAAGTGTGTTGCTTTTGACTAGGACGTAATTCTTAAATTCTTCATTTGGGTTTCATATTAATACCAACGTTTGCTCATCTTCTGTAAAATATTCAGCTCAGATATTCACTTGTCAGTGTTTGCAATTGGTCATATGGTGCAAACAGCCAACCCTTGTGTGTGAGCTTGCTAATAGTTAGACTGAGAAAACCTTGGTTGACCTACAGAGTTGATAACCATGGTCGTGTGACTACTTGGCGTGATTGCAGTTGTCAGGGGTATTGAAGCCAGAAAAGATATCCTTGATATGTTGAACTTGCGGTGCAAAACAGGCCCCATGTCTGTTTATGATTTGGAAAACGGCAGGAATTTCCAGCCGCATGCTTCAATTGTTTAAGAAAAAGGATCTAAAGGGGGTTACAGCTTAACGGTGGGTCTTGGGCTGTTTGATATAACACGGAACACATTAGAAGTGGACTGAACTGGAGCGGAAGAATTTTGGAAAGAATTTTCCATAATATTGGATCTTTAAAGTTTAAATGTAGATGGTGTAACCATATTTATTGTTATTTTCAGGTGCAGCCAACACTCTGGCAGGTCAGAAAAAGAACTTGCTGGCCTTGGCAAAGACTTGGTACAACCAGTTTTCCATCAATGTGGCGAGTCTCAAGAACGCCAACAAGTCTGTGTGCGGCTTCCACATGGGACACCTGGAGGGAGAGAACGAGCTCATCGGAGCAGTGGTGGCCAAACTGATGGATCTTTACAAACAGGGCAAGATCAAACCCAAAATTGACTCCACCTGGCACTTTGAGCAGGTGAGTATGAAACAGAAAGAGTGTTCTTGTACTTGCTACAAAGTGAGAACCAAAAAGCGTTCTTTTCCTACAGAGTGGGGACATTTTTGGGAAGTGAGGACATTTTGGCCGGTCCTCACAACTACAAAGGCTAATTGTGACTTATTGGTTAAGGTTAGGGGTAAGGTTATAATTAGGGATAGGTTAAGGTTAGGGTAAGGGTTTGGGTTAGGCATACATTGCTTATTATTAAGATTAGGGAAAGGCTGTAGAGACACTGGAAGAATGAATGGAAGTCAATATAATGTCCTCACTAAGTTATAAGTACAAGGATGTGTGTGTGTGTGTGTGTGTGTGTGTGTGTGTGTGCGCGTGCGCGTGCATGTGTTTGTGAGTGTGTGTGTGGGCAAGTGTATGTAGAGTTAGGTCCATAAATGTTTGGACTGAGATTTTCATTGTTTAGTTTTGTAGGTCACCACAATGGATTTGAATAAGAAACAATTGAGATGTGTGTTTTTTTTTTTTTTTTTTAAATACTGTCTGAACCATCTATGAATTATACCCTGTTAGTTTTAGAGACTCAAAAGTACTTGGTCAAACTGACATAATTTATAATAAAATTGTCATTTTTAATACTCGGACACAAACTGTTTGCACTCAATGATTGTCTGAAGTCTTGAACCCATAGACATCACCAGACACTTTGTTTCTTCCCTGATGATGCGCTGCCTGGCCTTCACTGCAGCCATTTTCCGTTCCTGTCTTGTTTTTGGAGTTTTTTCCTCCAGAAAGTGAAATGCAATTGGATTAAGGTCATATGATTGACTTGTGGATGGTTGAACATTCCACTTCTTTGCCTTAAAAAACAGGCCTTCCAAAGAAAATTTCGAAACGACACAAAAACAATAGAAATGTAACTTTATTAACCAAAACTGCATCGCAATTAAGCGAAGCAGAAGAAAATGAATAGAAACTGCATAACTATGCAGCGATCAGCAATGTAAAAGCATAGAGAACGAGATTTGAAAGACTCGAAACGCAACACTCGATTTGCACGTGCGCAGTGGGCAAAGCGGAAGCCAACCTGCTTGTGATTGAGGTAAGTTATTTCTTTGATTGTATGTGAAATATTTGTATTTTAGCAACTGACAGTCATTTGTAGTGTTTAATGTATACCACCGATATATTGAATTGTCTGTTAATACCCTGACAGTGGACTGGTAAATGAAAAATGTTTTGTGAAAATGAGCAGGTGAGGAAATGACCCAATTTGGTGCCAATTACGGAATGACCATCCTACTCGCTAGTGAATACAAATAACCTCATTTCTCAGTTCTCAACATTATATTTGCTGTATATTGTGTGAGTATATGATTTTTCTGTTAACATTCCAGTATATATTATTTTAATAGCATTGGAAACCCCGCTAGAGTAACTTATCTGACTAATAGCGACTATAGTCTATTTCTTAATTTGGGTCCAAAATACGTTCGCCTGTCAGGCAAGGGATCCGGTGATTTCGTAGTAAAAACCAGTTCGTACATATAAAAGATAGTGTTGATTTTGAATTTTGAGAATGAATTATGTCGCCGATTAAATTTCAAATACATGATCTACCCTTGCTGATACCCTTGACCAGCACATGCGCAGTAACATGATTTCGTTTTGAGTCTTTCAAATCTCGTTCTCTATGCTTTTCCATCGCAGATCGCTACATAGTTATGCAGTTTCTATTCATTTTCTTCCGCTTTGCTAAATCGTGATTCAGTTTCAGCTAATAATGTTACATTTCATTTAATTTCAGTCTCATTTTGGTTATTTCTTTAGTAGGCCTGAAAAATAATGGGTTGTTTTTGCAGTATGTTCCCAACCCACCTTCCGTCTGAACTGTACAGCTTTTTCCAATTAGTTGTGATCCATTAGGCTGAATCTTGGTACATGACATAACCCTATACAACTCAGAATTCATCCTTCAGCTTTTGTCAACAGTCTCATCATCGGTAGGTACAAGGGAACTGTCTCAGTTAGCTGCCATACTTGCCCGTACATAACCACTGTTCACAGATGGGGTGGTATGCCTCAGATCAGATCAGGAGCAGCTCCTTCCCTTCTACACCTCCTTCTTCCCCTATCTTTCTGGTATAAATTGATCTTTGTCCTGTTCATCTATAGGATGTTGTCTCAGAAGTACACGGGCATTTTTAGATTTTTTTAAATTTTTTTTATTTTTGGCTAGTTTACTGTTTTTGAGTCTTACGCAATAATTTACGTTTAAATTATTCCTCTGTATGAACTCTGAAGTATTCTTTTGATTGCTGACTTTGGAACTGATACGCCTACTTCCTAGAGACTGTTTCTAATCTGGTAAACTGTTGTGAAGCGCTTCTTCAGCACCAGTCATCCACCACAGTTATGTGTGGTCTCCCTGGCCTTTTTGTATTCCTGAACTCAACAGTGTTTTCTTTCTTTTTAAGAATATACCAAAAAGTTCAGCTGGCCACAGCTAATGGTTTTAATTTTTTTTTTTTTCAGCCTATAATGGCTTACTTTCCTGGCTCTGACTGCTCTTCGGATTACATATTGAGAGTTAACAGCAAGAAATTCCAAGTGAGAATGTAACTCTTGATATTAACAGTAGACCTCTTCTGTGTTCACCTTTAAATTAAACTATTAGGGAATTAAACACACCTGGCCATGGAACAGTTGAGCATCCAACTGTCCAAAAACTTTTGGTCCTTAAAAAAGGGAGGACCTCCTAAAAATGCTGTCATTTCAACACCATCTATCTAACTACTGATGTGTTATCCCTCAAACTAAAGCAGAATGTCCTCACTTTGAAATCATATTTACTATTTCATTTCAACTCCATTATTCTATGGCTAAAAAAAATAATGTCTTCAATGTCCGAATATTTATGGACTTAACTCTGTGTGTGTGTGTGTGTGTATGTGTGTGTGTGTCTCATTTCTACATCCACTCCTTTTAAAATGGGCTCCCAGCTGCATTGTGTTGGTGGCACTGCAGGAAATGATTCCAGCTAATAAAATAATGAAGCATCATTATTTGGAGAATAACTGGGTAATATACACATCATTTACAACACATCAGTTAAAGCTGAAATAACAAAAAAAGGCAGAGAAATCATCTCATTATGGGGGAAACGGATCTGTAGATAAAGCTACAGAACTGCGTTACCCGTGAAATGAGTCCCTCCCTCCCCCCATCCCTTTTGTCTATCTCTCACTCCCTCGTTTCCATGGTGATCTCCTCCGACTGCCCTTCTTTGGTGATTTTGTAGATTAACGTCAGCATCGCAAAACAGTTTGTTTATAGGCTTTCTATTCCTCAGTACGTTAAAGTCTGGTTTCATTTGGAGATTTGAGCTGTAAGTTGTTGAGTTTTTTTTTTCTTTAACATTTACAATATGCTGAGCTCTTTGAGAATTAGGAACGTAGATAAAAATTTTTGCTTCACTAAATTAGCACATAAAGTGTCAATTTACATTGACCAGATTCCAGTGTGACTCTGGCGTGAACTTTACTTAAAAGCAAGGATTTTTATTTTCGAGCTCACGTCACTCAGTATATACTTGTGTTGAGTTAATATCTGGGTGGGCCTTTCATGTGTGCGAAATAAAATGTCATTGAATATTCAAACTGTTCCCTACTTTTCAGCAATCACCCAACCCTATCATGCAATCCATCACCCACACTGTGGTGTGCCCATCACTTTATAGGGTTCAAAGGCCACCTCGCTTACCATGCGTCATGTGACTTTTCTTTCATTTCTCACCCAAACATTGGTTGAATCCAGTGTTTTTGTCATATACAATACAATGTGTGGTAGAATAAGTAACAGGATAATGCTTGTATCGTTTCATCAACAACTGCCTATAGTGAGCAATGGTCACTACATTGCTCAGTGAGAAGTATTTAAATATTCAAAGTAAAGTAGCTTCTCACTTGTAAAATCCAGTAATGGTGTAAAATAGCTCGCAGGAACTTTCTACTAATTACCATCATTGTTATTCAACAATTGGGGAATTTCACATTTTACATCATTCTTTCTGCACTCCTCCCAGCTCCCCTGAATGCTTATCTTGACAGCGTCAGGGACCTGCGTAAGGGATTTGCTGTTGCTAGGAGATAGGCTGCTGTTGCCGTGGCATTGGTTGCTAGGTGGTCTGACTGGTTGGGGGTGGGGAACTGTGCCGTCTGTCAACAGAAACTGGGTATATATGGAAAGAGACACCACCCCCATGCCACCTGTCTGCCTGCCTATGGGGTTTCTGAATCGATTATCAGCGAGAATGCTGACTGAATTCACTCAGTCACACGCTCTGTCATGTGCTCACTTCCTCTCTTACTCACTCTCTCTTGCCCACCCCGTTTATCCTCTCAATCTCTTACTTGCTGAATCACAGCCTTGTGTGCTGACTCACGCTCCCTCATTCACCCCCTTATGGCTTTAAAAGTGATACAAGCAACTTATCACGCTGCATCAAAATTAGGGGTGTTGTCATTGAAACATGTAAATGCATAAAGCTTTACCACAGGCTAAACGTTCAGGGAAATTGATATTCATTTATCAAGAAAATAATTCCTTTTTATATTGTCATTTTCAATTATTAAAACATAGTTAATAATCTATGCCATGACTGACACAAGGAATTGAAATTTAAGCAAAAAGAGTGTTATTAACCGTAATTGACCTATGCTATGGCTGTTTCTGACTGTTGTTTTCTTTAGCGTGATAGGAAAGTTGTCCTTCTGTAACATGGATAGGTTACATTATTTACTTGTTTTGTTGGCTTAAAGACTGAATGAATAGGAAATGCAGGTCCACTTCCTGTTTAATGAGCATATGAAGAAATGTAAGCCTGGTCTGGCCTTGGTAGATCATTTGTGTTGTTCTGTTGAATTATTTCCCCTTAAGATAATTGAGGAAGTGTACTGACATTATTATTTTACTGCAGACTCATGCTGTTGGAAGTATGTCAGGGCAGGCATGATCCAATTAGCTTATAATGCAAGGTCAACCTGTTCAGCACAGATTTGTGCTTGCAAGACTGATGGTTCTTAGAGCAGTGTATGTGACCTGTCATGCAAAAAGGGTACTATCCAACCAAAACATGGATTTTGAGATTTTTACTTTCACTGAATTATGCATGTTGCAGAATTCAATTAAAGTAAAAATCTCAAAATCCATGTTTTGGTCAGATAGTACTCCTTTTGTGTGATAGGTTACATATATTGCATTCAACACTGATGTGTTTGAACATTTGAAAAATGAGTGAAAAAAAATGTTACTACTGTTGGTGGAATTCAGCGAAAGTTTAGATTTTCCTTCTAATTAAGTATTTAGATAACTGATATCCATTTTATCTTACATTGCAGCCCACCTTTCTGTCATTATCAGGTTATAATAATTTTTTGATAACCCATTGGTATTTATTATTTAGTTAATTAATTCTGCAATTCATCATGTGGAACAGGTGAAGAAGAATAGTCTTGATTTAAATGGTGACGACGCACATGTTTGTAGTATAACGAGTACATGCGGTTTACCAAGGGACAAGAAGTTGAGGATCCTTACTACCTACTGAAGTCCTTGCTACCTACTTAACGTGGAGACAAAGTATTTTTCTTTGACATCGCTAACTTCAGTTATATGTCATGTATTATGATTGACCTATTTTTCTTATTCAACCAGTGGTTGATTGGGATGGTTGTTTTTAGCCCACTCGGCCAAAAGGCCCAAAGGGACTTATGCTATGCTTGGGGTCTTTAGTGGTGGTCTGTTGTGCAAGCGTCAGTGCGTTTGTAAACTTTTGGGTTGTCCCCGCTCTAGCGTCTTCAGTTTTTGCCCGATCCATTTCATATTTTGCGTGTTTATATCTGGTCATAAAATCTAGGCCAAGATAGATTTTCAGCCGAATCAAACCGTTACTTTGGCCAATAGGGGGCGTTCCATTTTGCCCATGTGTGGTCAAGCGGGCGCAGAGGCCTTGCCACTATTTTTTAGTAAGGACTTTTTTTTTAATCCAAGTGGATAAAGACATCCATTGAATTGGGTTTATCGGACAGGGGTAATAAGCCTAATTATTGTTGGATGTTGGAATTAGCAATCTCTTGGGATAGTAAGGTATATGTATAGTAAGCAGACTCCTAAGCAACCCACCCCTGAGTGGATGTTTACCATTTAACAAGGGCTGCCCATCCCGAACATGACAAAAACATGATGTCTCATTTCAGAAACTGTGCTTTATTTTGGGGTTGAAATAATGCCTTTTGGCCTTCTGCATATTGAACAATGTAGTGCGGTCTGAGTCCCTTGACTGCACCAAGGTAAAGGAATGACCAACCAAGCAAAAAAAAATATTTGGATATACAAATAGGTGAGAATTTGAAAATTAGAGGAAAAATCTATATAAGTATCCAAGCAAGGTGATTGGCTGCCATGAGCACAGCTCCATTGCATTGGAATAGATACTTAACCCTTAGGGCGCCGAAACCAAATTTCAAACGATTAAAAAATGTAAATATCTTGAGCTTTTGAAAACCTATCATGTGTCGACTTGTTGAAAAGAGCTCCCATATGGGAGCTCTTTTCAACAATTCGCCACATGATAGGTTTTCAAAAGCTTTGATTTTATTTCATTGTATCAGCGAGAGGCAAATGCTGCCTTTGGCACCTTAAGGGTTAAAGTCTTTGGAAGTTCCAAATTGGAACTCTACTGGAATAATGAAAAACCATTTATCCTAGAGATATTCCCTTACTAAACATTTTGGTCATGGTGTTGGGGAGTGCTGTCTTAGATGTTGACCCATAATCCATGAGTTATGTCTTTCTCATACTCATCATACCATTCAGTGACCCCTTTGTCCCCTGTGAATGGTGGCTTAGTCATCCTGGAATAGACCACTGTCATCGGCATAAAAGTGTTTTGTTACCTGATAAACATGAGTGCTCAGAATAAATTTGCTGATTTACAGTGACTCTTTCATCTAAAGGAAAAGTCCAAGTGGAAGAGAGCCCCAACAATGCCAGGACAATGTCACCCACAGCATAACGCAGCTTCCCGACCCCGTCAGTTAAGGGGTCAGAATTCCGGCCTGTACCTTTTCATGGTGTATGCTGACCAAGTTCTTACCCACTTGTCGAGGATACAATGAAGTATGGTTTATCTGACCAAATAATTTTTTTTCTACCGGTATGGAGACCAGTGCCTATGGTTTTTTGAACTTCGAGACTCAGGATTGTGGAGTCATCTTTGGAATGAGGGCATCTTTGTACTTTTTTCTGACATTATTTGCGAATGTCATGTGCTGCATTGACATTCTCAGTCATTTGAGGAAGTGTTGCTCTTCTGTTTTCCTTTATGAATTACTCTGAGGCATGAGCATTGTGGTCAGTGAATGTGCACTTTCGACTACAATTTCTGACCCTGCTCTCTGATGGCTTCCACACAGATCTAAATGCAGATGACTGAAGGTCTGGCTCTCTTTTCCTGGATAATTTACCTGTTTCAAAGTCACTTGGATATTTTTCTTTTGTCATCTCGATCTAAAATTATGGCCAACTGGGCCTGCTGACCATTTTTTGTATGCCACAGAGTGAGACAGGGTATCAACTATTTGATTATGTTGTTAATTATGCAATCGCCTCTTTTTATTTAACCACCTGTTTTTGTCATGTGTCTCCATGCTGTGACTCTGGTTTCATTTATCTTGTCACCGGCTTGTATAACCATTAAATATTTTGTATCGGCTCATCTGGGGTTTTTTGCTGAAAATGCCATTACATCCATTTTGCACTCGACTCTTGACATACCAAGAAAAAACCAAGAAAAAATACAACAAACATAAAATAAACAAATCAATATAATATGGTGCAACAACAAACACATTTACACTCTCTCTGTGACTCCCTCTGGCTGCCACCATCTCTCTTACTTTGATTCACAAACTCATATCACTGACCCTCACGTAGTCCCTCACTCACATGATTTCACATTCTCATCACTAACAGCAAGATCTCTCATATCTATTCTTTTACTCATTATGTATGCTTCCAAGCTGTTTCTCACTCAGAGGCAGAGTCTCAGTTTTTTTTTTTTCCAAACAGTAACTCCTGTGCACGAGGCCTGTAGAGCTTTCTTTGCTCACAGGACGTACTAGGAAATTATCACACTACACTTCTCCCCCCAGACATGTTGATAAGTTGGTCATTTGACAAGGATTGACTGTGGTCTACTTAACTGAATCTGCTTCATTGCATGAGGCAGCTCAAGCATAGCTTATGGAAGCCGTAGGGCAGCTCAGTTTGGCCGAAGGTGATGGGAGTTTGATCCCCAGCATGGCATCTCCTCAGCTTCCATTCCTCCACTGACTGTTACTCTCTCCGCAGTTTTCCCCTAGGAATGAGGCAAAGCATCAGCAGTGCAAATGTTTGTGTTCTCCATGTACAATTTAAACTTAGTGGTTGTTTTCAGATCTCAGTTAGTGGGTCATTAGGCTGGTCTTCCGCAGGTCACTGCAACTAAAATGGATAATAATTACAACTAATGGTTATGAAATCTGAAAACAAAATTTAACTTGAGTTTTTCCTCTTGTTGGGGGTGCACAGACAAGTAGTCACTTCATAAGTAAGTGGACAAAATTGATAACCAAGTTAAATATTCCAAAGAAAAAACTTTATTCCATTGAACAGGGTGATGAGGCATTGAGACGTTTTCAACTTATAGGGGCGGAATTTGTCCCCTGATTGTGTGTGGATAGACTGCATTTCCACTTGCGTGAGATCGAATCGCTATGCGACGGCATCATATATGGTTCGACAGATCGGATTGTATTCTGTTCTGCATGTATTTACTCCTTTTATTAACATGCAGTTTTCATTAACTGGATAACATACCCGGATACAGGCTGCATTTTAAGTCCAGAGTACACCTTGCACTAACGAGCAGCAATCTGTGTCCAGATATTGATTCCAAAGTTTTGAGTGATAGTGAACATGTAGAGTACTAACGTGATGACGTCACTGCTACTTAGCTTCTGGTGTCGGAAGTAAATCCCTTTGGGAATTTATAATGGGGTTTGGACACTTTCTGACATTGCTCGAACTTGTATTTATTCTAAAAGCCGCCTTGCTCACAGGGTATAGAGATTCAAATGATCACATGAAATGCGCAGTTTGTTGCCAAAAATGTTATGCTTTTGCACTTGTAGTCCAGTTTGTAGTCCACTTCTCCGAACTACATATCCGCTACACAAGTGGGCGAGTACCCCGTGATTGATTCCAAGCCAATGAGGTACCTCATTTTCAGCCAATGTTCATAACTGACCAAGATGGCAGCCCATCAGTGCCCTACATTGCCATATGTCCGTGCACCCGTTCCCACATAGGGCGTTACTATTAGCTAGCTACATACCTAGAAATGAAAGGATCACAATGATTGGTTATTTCTTATTTCGCCATTTAGCAAGCTAGCATTAAGCTATGCTAAAGAACCACCAAGCTAGCCAGCTAGTGACGCTCATTACATCTTGTGCACATAGGTAAATCGATAGAAACAGTAACGTTAAATGGTAGTTTACCGTCACTTACTGTTATTTAGCAAGCTAGCTAGTATGATTAGTCAATAAATATCACTAGCTTAGCTAGCAAAATAGCCAGCTAGTGAGCTACCTAAGTGAATAAAAGTAGTGAAGAGCCATTGTTTGGCTACTTAGTTATCGTTGAGTCGTGAGCATTTCACAAGCTGGCATTTAACTAAATGCGCCAAATACAAAGTTAGACAACTACCGAAGTCGGTGAACTAGCTCGCTGGCTAAGTTAGCCTGCTGACAGCGAGTTCACTGTCAGTCATGCTTTGACAAGGCTGATAAGCTCGTTCGCTGACTACCGAGTTTTTAAGCAAACAAGCATTGGCAAAAGATGCCTGGCTATTTAAGTAAATTGGCGCTAATTGTAAAACTGGATATCTAGCAATGAAAGCATTAACAAATATAACAAAGAATGGCTAACTTATTAAGCAAACAAAAGGCTGTTGCATGGTGCTGGAAAGTACGAGACGGGAGACTTCTAACGCGTCCTGAACTCCTTCAGCCCAGGAATCAGGAGGATCATGGGACGCGTAGTTTTTAGACTACAAAGAGGATTACCATGGTGAGAAAAATTAAAATGATTTGAAATATAGCTGTTTCCGGTTAAGAAAGATTATATTTGTTTTTAGTCGGAAATATTATGCAAAATCTCAAAAAAGATGGAGGCTTGAAAACAATGGGAAGTGATTCAAAAGTGACTTGAAAAAACAGTCTATGAGTAAAATGAATGAGAAATTTTACTTCCGACACCAGCGTGACGTCATCACTATAGTACTCTATTCAATGTTCTACTCAAACATTGCCAATTCTGGTAAATTTTCTTCCAGTTTTTGCCATCATTCTGAGAGGTTCTGGCTCTGGTTGGTGCTTAGATTTTTTTTTTGTATGTTTTGTTGCTCTTTGGTGTATTTTGCTCCCAAGCCCCGCTTATTGGATATTTTCTCTGAAGAAGAATTTCTCATGACATTTCTCTTTTCATTCAGATCAACTCAAGGTCTTTACTATTGACTGTGGGTCAGCTAGTGGAGGTTGGGTGTCTCCATAGATAAGTTGCTTCTGACATTTTGTCCCATCCACGTTCCTAAGATGCTTCCGGGCTGTTCGTCAGAAACTGTTAAATATTTCTTTATCAAATTTTGTAGGTACACTGATCAGCTGCTAAACTAATGTCTTTTTGAATTTTGGGGTTCCTGAATGGGGGACATTTGTTTTTGCAAGTTTTTTTTTTTAAGTTGTTTTTTAAAACTCTAGTTTGTGTGGGCTTTGGCCTGGTGCTTGCTAAATTTTCTTGTTTCTGTTTATTACCTCTGCCAAACGAAACTGGAAGGAGGCTATGTGATCGGCGCCGTTTGTTTGTGAGTTCGTGAACAATATAACTCAAAAAGTAATGAACAGATATCTCTGAAATTTTGTGAGTGGGTCGTTATTACATCCAGGATGGACCCTATTGATTTTGACCGCGATCAGTCAAACAGTATGGCCGCCACGGCAGCCATCTTTAAATCATATGACACGCGATAACTGAACTTGACTCCCACTCACGAAGATTTGCACTGTGCTACCTTGGCGAAGGTTTGTGCTCTACGAGTGCCTGTAGTTCTGTATAGTGTCTTCATGAATGTCTCTGTTGTTGTAAATTAAAAAAATAAAACGATTTGAAGTAAATTGGGGTGGTGCAGTGGGCAGCCTGGGACTTTACTCTCCTCATGTCAGCATAGGTTAACTCCAAGTACTCTGGTATCCTTACACAGTCCAGAGGCATGCAAGTGACATTAATTGCCTTTGCAATTATGTGATTCCTCATGTTTGTTGGATCGTGTATTTGTTTCTTGGTTAGTTAGCAGGATTACCCATAAAATAATTGATGGATTTGCACAAAACTTTTACCAGAGATGGATCTTGGCCTGACTTGCAAGTTAATAAATTTTGATCGTGATCCAGGATGTTTTTGAACGATTCTTAGCCATTGTGAGAGAGGGCAAAATGTGACGAATGTGAGTCTCATATTTCACTAATACATAATGATCTGAAATGCAAAAAATGGGGGACATTATTTCAGCGAGGTCAACACATTAATCACAAACGGATGATGTTGACAAATGGGTTATTGTTCAGCCTTGGCAGAGGTTTACAATCTTGCATTGCTGTCATTGTTTATTGTAATTTAATCCATGGTATGAGTGCATGAGTGAAGTGGTGACAAAAACTAGTGGCTTTTGCGAGTTGTGTTCCATCGTCTCGTTCAACGCTTGCTAGGTTGTGCTCCAGGATCACAGATAACACTGAGCTGAAATAGGCAGGGCATAATGGGCTATGGAAATACATTTCTCTCCCTCCTTACCCTCCCTATCTCTCCTTCTAAGGTCGGAGATGCCATGAGAAAGATGCAGGAGCGGAACAACATCGGCAAGGTGATCCTCCTGCCTGAGCCCAAGAAAGAGGAGCCCAAGAAGGAGGAGGACAAGAAGGAGGAGGACAAGAAAGAGAAGGAGGCGCCCAAGAAAGAGGAGAAAAAAGAGGAGCCCAAGAAGGAGTGAAAGTGATATTTTAGGGTGACGCAGGGGTGGTCAGAAACCCTGACCTGGATGGGCAGTTGTGGGAAGGGGGGCAGGTTATTGTTCTTTAGGGGGGCTAAGGGGGGGTGAGGGTTTGGCCCCTGTTTCATTTTTACCATGGTTTTAGTCCCTGCAAATCAGCTTTCAGCTTTCCTGTTCTCTTCAGCTGGTGCATCACGGCCTTGGGTTTACCCCCCCCCCCCCCCCCCAACCTTATCCTCCCCCCCCCCTCAACATTTGCCCCTTAATTTGATCTCAGCCCCCATTTCAAATGCATGTGGCACGTGCGTCCTCGGACCATATTGCTTCATAAATTATGTGATTATAAATAAAATGAAACCCTTAAAACCCTGAGCTCCTCCCCTCATCCAAGGCCGTGATATATTGCTGTGATTTATAGCCCTATGCTATTCCCGATAAGTGAGACTACTGTGGTATGAGCACTATTTGCCACAATTTTAATTTTCCTTAAGTGTGTCTGTGCACCCAGGATACATCGTGCCCCCTAACCCCCCCCCCCCCACAGAAGTGGACCCAGACTCACTGGCAGACTGAACAGTGCAAAACCTTGACCTTATCTGTCATTCTTTGGAACAAATGCAGTTGTGATGTCACATATTCTAACTGTGGACACGTCAGAATTGATTGGCTGTTGGCTGCCCGGAGATATTTGCTTGCACATGGGCTTTTTGGCTGACACCCTCTGGGAGTTGCCTTCTTATCACTGAGGCATATATTAGCTTGCTGTCTTGAATGAATTCCTCTTGTCTCATTTTAGTCTTTATTCTTTACTGCTTTTTGCAAGTATCTCCCCACAATTATGTGTATTAATATTGTTTTCACGTAACGTTAGCAGTATTATTACAGTGAACGCAGCACACATCTTTCTTCTGAAATAGGATTACAAAATCCCTTCGATTCCAGTGCTGTTAAAACAGTACAGGTTTGAGTTCATCTCCCTCAGCCTTTTTTTGTATATTCACTTTTGAATTTACATGACCAAAAAAAATTTAGCTATTAAACCAGTTCTGTTTTGTAAATGATCATCTGTCTGTTGATTGTTGTCTGCTCCAGTTTTCAGGCAAAATTCACTTGTATTTCTTACAGTTCCTGTTGATTTTTGGACCGTCCTTTAGCGTTTTATCGCTGGGCTCTTTCCGATAATGCTTCTCTCTGCTTTCACTGACATTTGCCGCGGCATTGCTGCCAGACTGCAGCTACAAACAGACCTTTCGTAGCAATGAGTCTGAGCCCCGCCTTTCTTTCTCTGTCTCACTCGTTCCCTTTTCGCCTCTCTTAACCCCCCCCTCACCCCCCCGTTCTTGATTCATGGGTCGGCATAGCAACAGGCATCCAGTACGTCAGAGATGTTCGAGAGGTATCCCTGCTCACTCTCCCTCTTTCTCTCTTGCTCTCCCTCTTTCTCTCTTGCTCTCCCTCTCTCTCTCTCTCTCCCTCTTTCTCTCTCTCTCTTCCTCATTCTTACTCCATCTTTGTCTCATTCTCTCTTCGTCCTCTCCCTCTCTCTGTCTTCCTTCCTGTCTTTCCCTTACTGTCTCACTTTTTCTCTCTCTCTCTCTCTCTCTCTCTGCCAGGCAGTTTGCAAAACTATTCATTCCACATTAAATACAAAACTCCCAACTAGCCGAGGTTTAATACCTCACTTTGGGAAGCCTTATCACCATTTGGCTTGAGAAAGTCAATGTGTTGATTCTGTGGCCCAACCTTTTCCAATTCTGTCCACCGAGTATTGACATGTTGAGCTTCCTCCGCTGGTTCTTCTCAATCAAATTCCAGCTTTTCTGACTAATCGTTTGTGGGTTTTTTCCCTCTTGATTTTTAGGACCCTTAATTTATCTGCCGTCACATTCTCAGTTGCGGAATTCAGTAATCCGACACTGTGGCCTGTATCTGTGAAATCTCTGAGAGCAGCTGAAAATCAGAAAATCAGTCAGTTTGTCCTCATGGCTCTGAGTGGATCAGGTTTCGATATGGGCAGGGAAAGACTGATCATAGATAAGGACTTGTAATCAGAAAACCTTTGTGGTTATGACCAGTGCTGTGTCCAAGTCAATTAGGTATGTCATCATAAAGTCTTTTTGCTTCAGTTTGTCTGTGGGTCTGGTTTCATCTGGTCTGTGGTGGCGCTTTATCGAAAAAAGAAAAAAAAATGTTGCCAATTGTTTCAGCATGAGTGGGTTCACTCCTGGTTTACAAGATTGTGTTTGTGCACAAACATGCACAAACATATGTGCTGTGGTGAGATCTTAACACTCCCTTTCTTAGCCATTTTTGGTCTTCATCCTTCCTGATTTCCTCACGTATATCTCCCAATTCACTGCGCTATCATTGGGGTCCTTGCACTCTACTGAGGAGTGGTCATATTGCACTCGTCAGTCGTATTGCACTTCCAGGTTTAACTTGTGCTCTTAACGACAGTACTCCCCTGGTTCTCTCAGCTGCCCTCAAATCAGAATTTACAGCGAACAGCTCACTGTGATTCATAATGTGTTCTCCAGGGGCTGCTTTTTTTCTCACAGCGCCCCCTGGCGGTGACGCGTGCACATCAGCTGTAAAATCCTATATGGTGTCATCTCTTGCACCTGGTTGTCATGCAGATGCAGTTGCTGGTGGGAAAATTGGTGGGATTGAAACATTTCCCATGAATGGATTATTGCCTGGGCTTAAAACTTCGCCTTAAACTTATTATTGGTCTCAATTTGTTTTCAAAAATGTTGTTTGATTTAAAATACAGCAGTTAATTAATGAGAGGCAGATTTATTTAGCTTCACAAGCCATTAGTTAGAATGGTGGACACGTTCTTCATTCCTGTACTTTGTGAATATTCATTAAAATATTCATAGAAAATCGCAAAGCGTTGGCTTTATTTCAGGTCACGCCGAAAGCAAGTACTGTAAATCACTGAGGGATACATCATTAAAGTGTAATTAGCCGCTAAATCTAATTTTTCTGAATTAAATTTATGCTTTAACCTCTCCCTCACGTACAGGACGGCCTTTTCCTTGACCCCAATATGAAGGACATTACAGGATTCAGAGGAGCCAAAATAAAACAAAATAAAAGCTGAAAAATTGCCAAATTTCTGGGACCTTCCTCTATCAGAGCAAATGGCCGAAAAACTGGTTGAGACCAGTTTCCTTTTTTTAATCCCCCAATTTTTTGGCTCACCAGCCACTGCTGTGTTTCTTTGGTTCTAGGAATAGCTGTGCTTATAATCTGGGCCGAGCTGTGTTTTTCTGGTTATGGGAGTATCCGCTCTTTTGCTGTGTTTGCTGTGTTCCTGTGGATGTTCTTTTTTCCCGCTGCGTGTTTAACATGTGCTGAAGTGAAGACTCTTGTGATTCATTTTGTTATTTAATTCCTTTGTATCTCTTCGTACGCAAGGGTTTAAATTCAAAGTGACATGCATTTAATAGGGGCCTGCTGCACCACATTCCTTCAGAGTGACCGCAGTTGTGCTTCCTCAAAGGCCTTGACCAAGTGTGCCAAATCATCTGTGCGCTCGACTTAACTTTACTTTGTCTGGTTGTTTTCTAAGGCATTTTTAATTTTTTTATCGTCTTGTTGCCTGCAATAGCATATGGACGCTCTTTCTGTGACCAAAAACAAACAATTTTTTTTTTGCAGTCCGTATGGTTTCTCTCTTAAATATATGCGTTGGCTGACTCATTATTTCTGTATCTGAAATCAGCTCTATCGCTGTAACTGTCCCTCTGCCAAACTCTCGAGCATTCCCAGTGCCTCTGTTGTGACAAACACCAGATTACCTCCTCAAGCTTTTCCAATTCCTCTGGGATCCTTCTGCACTGTTTTAGATGAGCACACAGGGTAAACCAGGTGACGCACAGCTACACTGCGCAGTGTTAAATTAACAAATCTTTAAAAAAAAACCAATGTTACAGTACCTTGTACCCATTTTGGATCAGTACTAAAGATTTAAGATCATAATCATTTGCTTCTTCACCACAAACCTGTGAAGGGTCAATATGGCTTGTCTCAAGCATGCCATGATTCGTTAAGGGTGAGCTAGGATATAACTGTTATAATGCCTTGAGTAAGTTCATGCTCAAAACCAATCAATTTGTCCGAATACAAACAGTGCAGCGATCTTGGCTTTAATTCCAAAAACTTTGTCAGGGCACTGTATCACACATGCGTGAGGGATTCATGTCGCGTGCCAACTTTTCGTATCTCTGCGTCCCCTTATGGAGGAAACAGATGCTTACTCCAGCTGTGGTGGTCAGTCATACGGGAACATGGCCTCTATAGCCCAGACACAGATCTCACACACTCCCAATCTCCACACCCTTAACTCCACAGTCCTGCCTGCCTTCCTCTGGCTTCCTTCCTACTACTAAGCATTCTTTCAGGTTGCCAACTGGCAAACCAGAAACTAAAAAATGAAAAACAAACCACACATTCGTTTACGGTTGTAATGGACAGGGTTGCATTTTTTTTGAATGCTTCTGGTTCAAACTGACCTGCTTTAAATGGCTGGAGCCTTGTCAGAGTTGGGTGGGGAAACCAAGTCATTGCATTCCTACAGGATCACAGCTGAGTTTTCAAGTGAGCCAAACCCCCCTCCCCCCCACCACCACCACCACTAACCCTCGCCTGAACAGCCTAATGGCTTTTCCACATCTGTCATAGTATCCGCCTACATCCTTCCAGCTAGGGCTAGGTCACAACTCCACTCAGTATGAGCATGCCTACAGCACATGGGCAGCAAAAACTGGAGAAGATGACCAGATCCAATCTCAGTGCCTCATCGGACCTGGTCTCTGGGGATTCCAAATTTGCTAATGGAGTTGTGCACCTCTCACTGTTTGAGTTAAGTGCCAACTTTTGGCTTACGCGGTTTGCCTGTGGCAAAGCAGTGCGTCCTATGACGAACATTCCAAACCGAATGAAAAAAAAAAATTCTGTTCTTGCAGACAGTGCTCATCCGTGCCAGTGTTTCAAAACCCACCTGACCATCAGATACCCCCGTCAACCTTGCAGCCAAGTTGTCTGGTAACTGTCACGCTGCTATGGCGGGGGTTTGAATATATTTGTACTGACTTATTGCAAGCATGTGTTGTTGTCAAATCAAACACACTCACAGAGGCTCTCTTTATAGGCCTTGCCGAGCAGCAGTACTGCACTAAAATCTGTTTGTTGACGTCTTCGTCAACAAGGTTAAAATAACTTCCAATTCAAGTGCCGTTGCAGATGAAGACCGTGATTACTGACCTGTGACGGACGGTTGCTGCAGCCGTTCTCTAAGCTGATGCTGAAACACCTTGAAATATCTGAAGAACACCTGTGTGCTTTATTTCAATCTTGTTTCCGTTTTTGTATTGTATTTGGTTTTACAGTGTTTTCGTCCGCTTTGTACTTAAACCCTTTTGAAGAAATGCTGCTTCTGTGCTTGAATCTGGGTCGACCAAGTGTTTGCGGTGCTGTTCACATGGATTGAAACTTGTAATGCTAGCCTGTGTAATGTTACCATATGCCTTACATGTTTCTCCAATTAATAAAAAGCTTAACACGAAAGAGGTGAGCTTGGAGTTGTGAGTGTTATTTTTAATGCTGAAATACTTCACTAAGGCTTTATCAAAGGAGAGCCTGTAGGGCATAATATCACAACATGCTGGTCCAGCAAGATACAAATCATGTGATGGCCAGCTCGTGTTCTTTACCCCACACTCAAAAACAAAGAGGGAAGTACACTTTATTAACCACTTTAAGTCAAAGTTTTCTCTAAAGTTTTCCCTTAAGTTAGTTCAAAGTCAGAAAAAGAACTTTTTCATGTTGTAGGACAATATCAAATACATATTCTGCATCTGTCTGCTGCAGCGCTTCTGTGAAGGTACATCACGCTTACAGTGAGAGAAATTATCAAACACAGGACGCCATGTTTTTATGGCCACAACATTACATCGAAGGAAAAATATCTAGGTCTAGTACATCATTTTAATAACAATAGTACAGCAAAAAGAAGTGATGCATTAATGATAATCATGTCCAGTAGCTGTAAGCTTCACATACATGCCAGTAAAGTATGTAAGTAATCATACAAACAATATCATTCATTTACGTCAAAGTTACGTTAACAGTTATCATGTACAGCTGCCCATGATTGACTATACATGAGCCCATTGTAACACAGACGGACTAAATTGCTTTCACTATTAGCAATATTGCAGATAAACACGGCAAACTGACACAGTAACTGATTCTCAGTGCTAGGAACAGACATAAGAGGAGGAAGCAACTGCAGTGCGTATTATAAGGGACCCACCAAATATGCCTCGACACCTTACGCCATGTAACATAGAGACGTTGGATATGATTGCTATTCAAATTCCACAGCACAGAGCCATAGAATGAGGTACAATAAGTGTAAAATAACCTGGTCTTTTATACATATTTTCCTGTAATTCAAAAAGACATATTTGGGATCATTGGAAATGCTATAGTCTTGACTAGAACATAAAATAGGCCTGAAGCTCCACAGTTGTTAATATTGCAGCTGCATTCACAGGGCTGAAAACGTGGTTTACAGTATATTTTGATTCAAACACAGCATTTGCTCCATCAGGACTGCTTCCTGTGATATAGAATATTTCACATAGTGTATACAGCAGGGCTCAAGAATAATCGGCACCCGACTGGAAGCTTGCTAAAACGACGATTAAAAAAATAATGACATCGTACAGAGGAACTTAAAATTCCAAAATACAGTACTTTATTAATGTAAAAGTGGAACCAAACCAAATCAAAATTATTCATCCATTATCTATACAGCGTCCTCCTACCCAGGGTCACGGGAGGACTGGAGCCTGTCCCAGCTGACTCTGGGCAAAAGGAAGGGAAACACCCTGGACAGCTTGCCAAAGCATTGCAGGTGCTCACCCCACCACATGCCTTTTACTCACACATTCATTACTATGGGCCATTCCAATTAAGACATGCATGTCTGTAGGAGAAAACCAGAGTGAGTGAGGGAAACTCATGCAAACTCCACAAAGACCCCAGGCCCGATTTGAACCCTCAACCTTCTTGCTGCAATGCAGCAGTGCTACCCTCTGTGCTGCCCTTTGGTTATTCACTTATTTTGAAATTTATTTAATCCAGAACAAGGTTTCACAAATGCTGTAATATTGTCTGTAAAATCTACCAAATTAAAACTAATTTTAATTTGAACTCATTTATGGACATTTAGGTTTTAAAGGTGCAATCAGGAATCCACAGCAAATTTCTTTCCACGTGTTGCACCCTGTGGTGCTCTTCAGCATTGGCGTAAAAATTGCTTCCTGCAGGCCCTACCAGACCAGAGGTAACTAAAGCTATATTCTTGGTATCGCGACTAATTACCACAATATTGCTGAAAATTATTGGGTGATGACCAGGGATCATCAAATTACTGCCCTCAAGGTCCAAGAATTGCAGGATTTCCATCCTCACTTTACCTGTGAGTCAAGTGCAAAGACAGTCTGGCCAATTACAAGCACATTGCTCAATTACACATTTAACTACCTGTGAGAAAAGAAAACTCGAGCTGGATTTACATTCAAGGTCCAGATGAGGTGAAAATGAAAGGAAGCCCAAGACAGAATAATTTCAGAGAAACACTACAGATACTGATTCAGAGGTAAGTTATGTATGCTGTTTAATGGACCTGTACTGCACCATTACATCACTTCCTGTTTCACCGAGGTATTAACATATGGGAACACACATGCAAGATCCTTTTTCCAGCACTATGAAAAACAAGAGAAGTGGCAGATCAATTTGTCACAGATCTTTCTAAATCTGGCAATGGCTACAAGAAGATCTACAAAGGATTAAATATGCTACTGAGCCGAGGAAGGAAAAAGGACTGCGAGAAGCCAAAAAGAAAAAAAAAATTCCCAAGAAATACCGTAAAAGAATAGTGGGCCTTCGTTGAATCTTGAACTCACCAGGTCGCAAAAAGCACTGTAAAATGCCACCTCCATGACCATAGGCTCTTTAGAAGGGTTGGAAGATGAAAGCCTTTTCAGACCCAAAGTCACTGAAGTCAGTGGTTTTAAATAGCTAAATATAATTTAATTTATGACTGGACAAAGGTGTTGTGGTCGGATGGCCACAACTGAAAATTTCAGTGCAAGGCAATATGTATTTTTCGAGTTGAAATGCAGACACATATAAGTTAAGCACCCCATACCCATGGTGAAATATGGTGATGGATAATCTTTTGATTCCAGATGTCCGGGCGCACTGGTAAAGATAAATAGCTTAATGGATTCTACTTAGCATCAGGCAATCTTGGCTGATAAGCTGTGTCAGGGGTATGCCATTTGCAATATGTCAAACGCTGCCATCATCTCTGGCCTTGAGCTCATTAGAAATGGACTGATGAACTGTGTAAAAATGCACTGTGGTCGGAACAGTCTACCTTTCAAAATGTTTACAGCAACATTGGAAATTGAGCTCTCATTTAGTGCAGTACCAGTCAGGGGTGCCAATATTCTAAAGCCCACTGTAGGTGAGTTTTGTTGATTCCACTGGAGCATTAATAAAGTGCAACATTTTTTTTTCCATATTGGAATATTGTGTATCTCTGTGATGTCATTGTTATCTCTGCAATTTTCAGTCAAATAGTAATCATAAAGAAACATTTTGCCAATATTTCTTTCGGTGCAAAAAAAGTAAAAAGATGAAGGGCCAATTACAGATGTTCTATTTATTGAATGTTGCAAAGCACATGGCCAACATTTTTGAAGCTAATTAGCATACATAATACCCCATACTTTCTCAATCGGAGACAAAGCAGAACCGCAGGCAGGACAGTCTCGCCCCTGCACTCTACTTGCACAGCCACGCACTTGTAATCCATGCAGCGCGTGGTTAGCCGTAGTCTTGCCGATAACAGCATAATCCTTCAAAATTCATGGTTTTCTTTAAGCATTAATGATGCATTCAGAAATATGCAAGTCCCCCAAGCCACGTGCACTGACACACCCCCATATCATGACAGACGCTGGCTTTTGTACCAGGCACTGATTAACAGCTGGGATTGTCCTTGTCAGTTTTAGTTGAGAGAACTCGAGAGCTACAAAACATGCTTCCACTGTGCTACTTCCAATTCAGATGACTGCGAGCCCATAGAAGTTGGCACCATTTTGGAAAAATATTGCTGTATGGCTTCAACTTTCCAGAAGTGGTTTTCAGCCTTGCCCTTTATCCACTTAGATTTAACCGCGTTACATCCATCTTTTCATTACCACGCACTGTAGACCTGATATGGACACTCATGGACCTGAGACTGTATTCCTGAGAGACTAGCCCATGCAGTTTCTTTGAAGCCAGCTGCGCATAAATCAAACTCCAGAGAAAGGTACTCAGATCTCTTAATTTAATTAAGTAGCATATACAATACATGCTCAGTGGACTATGACTTGCATTATCTCATTTGATACCCTACTCTTTTAGGGTGTGTCACTAAAAAATGCATCACATACACAAAAAGACAAATTTTCAAGCATACACAGCGAAACGACTATGAAAAATAGACAACTGTGATCACTGTCCATTCTTTGTTCCTGTCTTGACATTTGACCAAAGCTGGGCTTCCGTCAGCTCCCCAGGACACTCGGAGCTACAGGCGAGCGGCCGATGTGCGCAGAGTCAGGAGGCCTGTACCTGCAGCGAGAGCAGGAACAAAGGTAAGACAGAAGATACCTAAGCTACAGCTTGTAGCAAGTCTGTAAAACCTCAAAATATGTTGCAGCTCAGACAGAATCCTCTTGAATTGTTAGACAGTGTTATTGCAAACCAAATAAGATCTAATACTCCGATGAATACTTGTGGTCTAGGAGTTTCTGATCCCAGGAATGTATTGTTTTGACCCTCAGCCATTATTTAAAAATAATTTCAATGCAGAATTTTCATGAAGATTTTTAATGTCTGCAGCCCCTTTTCTCCACCAAAATCATAAAAATAACCTGAAATATGATGGAATAGTAGTTAAATGCGGCAAGTGTCTTGTCTCAGTGAAACCATGTTACCCCTCTCTGTGAAGCTTAAATCTCAAATCATAAAGCATTAAAAAGGGTAATGCATAAAAAGCCATTTTTGGCTTTGGCGAAAAGGGGTTAAGGAGGCAGTGTGCAGTCACTCGCGAATGTAGCAATCACTTATATGTGTTTTTGAAGGGATACAAATACACTTTTCAGCGCTACTAAATTAATGTCAATGGGTGCACATAGGTAAAATGATCTAAAATTTATGAATCTGCTATCAAATGTGGCATATCTCATTTGATTTTCCTGTAACAGGATATTGAAAATGACAATTTTTACAGAACCAAAATTTTTATTTGATTTTCAGTTGGTCCCCCTGACCGAAGTATGCATAATCCAGGGTTCAAATTGCAGCCACATCCTCAGCAGCAACAGCGCATTATCCGCCTTGAACCCAGTCCATTCTCCTGTCTCTAGTTTAGGAATGACTCGCATCTGAAAATGCTTATGACAAAAAAACTTCCAAAAATGGCAGAAGTCAAGGCATGATTTGGTCATGTGGACAAGCCAGAAAAAATCTGAGAAAATTTACCATTAACAGTAGAAAATTTATCTTGTGTTTCCAACTTGTTCTAGAAAAATTCAGAGACTTATTTATTCATCGTCAATTCTAGATCTTGGCAAAAAATGAATGCAACTCTGGACAGAAATAAATGGCGAACGTGAGCCATAATCAAACATAAAGTCGGTTTGACAAAATATTAGGGTGTGCAACTTTTTTTGGCTGGGCAGTGTACGTGTATGAATTTTGGTGCAACATATACCGCCATCTAGATGTCTGTTCCAGGAGCATCCCTGCATTTTCCAACAAAACAACTCCAAAAGACATATGGCACGGATTAAAAGTCCATAACCATGCAAGCAGAGTGCGGGTGCTAGACTGGCATGCCTGCCATTCTCATTCATCTCCAATTGAGAATATACGGGGCATTAGATGGTGAAATATGCCACAAAGATAGCCCAGTACAATTGCACAGCTGAAGACCTGCATGATGGGCGAAATTCCACTAGCTAAATTCGACTATCTGGTGTTTTCTTTGCCTAAAAGCTTGGCCCAGTGAATGTGATTAGAAGAGAGGTTGATGATACTCAGAAGTAAACTATTGACCATACCAACGAGTTCTGACTTTTTGCCGTCATCAAATTGTATATTTTTAATAAGCAATTAAATTTGAACATTAGAACATCAACAATCATGTTGCTGTCACGGTTTCAATATAGCAGCGGGTGGAAAGACTTTTCAAATCCGTTCTGTTCGGTTTTATTTACTTTTTCCACGATTGCCCAACTTTTTCAGAATTAAAGTGGTAGGTTAAATGTAAAATTTGATAGAATATCCATGAGCCTAAAAAAAGACTATTCTGATCATCCAAGTTTAAAATCAGAGCCACTCCTCAGCTTAAAACTCTATTAAACTGGTTCTTCACTTTTTGAGGCCAGGAAATTAGAAATATAGTATATTTCCGGGCTTGTTCCAATACATGCACTAGCATTGCCTGAAGGACAAGAGGCTCAACCAAGTTCCACGTCACACGCCCCTGCAGGGTGTTTACAGAAGTCCACCCCAGTCAGACTCCCCAAGACGAACCAAGACAGTTGTTGACAGACCTGACATGGAGGGTAAGGAGATAATTGTGAGGTCACGCTGCCCTGTTGTCCTATTTTTATTCGACACAAACAAATTCCCAACAAACAACCCAGAATGGAGAGCATTGTTCAAGCCATTGTGCGGTGTCCGGAGTCATAATCGGTTTTCATATAATATGTTTAATCCACCGTCACGCATGTGAAACTGATAAACCTCCATGCACAAAGGCTTCAATTATTACATCGCCTGCGTGCTGATTAATGAAAACTGGCCACACCTGATAAAGCGGAGTTTTGACCCAAAGCTGAAGCCCTCCGCCACAGTTTCAAAAAAAATCCAGGAAACCCTGTATAGTAATTTTTCTTATCATTCTATCATACATTTTGTGATTCATACATTTGTAAATAAATGATATTGTATTAATCTTCACATGACGTTCCTCTTTGACAGCAAAATATTGTTTCAGTTCTGACATATACACATACAGGTCTTAGGGTATTTTAACACTGTAGTCACTCGCCTGTCCACTCAGTGTCGTCGCAAATAGATTTAATTATATAATTGTAGGCTGCATCAAACAAAAGCACGTCCGCATCTACACATCTAGACAGCAGTCCATACAGAGCTTAACAACGGTCCCATGCATTGTTCTGCATGTCAGTGTGAGTGCAGAGGACGGTTAAAAATAAATTCATGTGGAGTCAGATCATTGTTATAAGCTTTATATTACTCTCAATCCAATAAAACAGTTTGACAATGCGCGTTCCTTCACCTCTCAGTTATTTCCAACTTTTGGTATAACTGAGAGGAAATGCTACAATTGATGATGCTAAAGTCGTAAGTTTTCACTCACATCAGGTGAGATTTATCACTGTTGGACTCGCCATTTGTGGGAACTCAAGACCCTCTTAAGACATTCAGTGTTCAAATCCATAAGATGAGAAATACTGCCCTTTTATACCACTAATGAATAAAGTAATCTTGAGGATATAGCGGGGAAAGTCAACCTGCTCTAAACTAGAAGATGTGTCCTCTAACACCAGCTCATTTCTACTCACCTAGAATTTCCAACGCCGGGCCCGGTCTTATGAGGGCCCCTATCCCAAGCGGCCGTGGACCCTCTGTCCTCTGCTTTCTGAGGGAGGTTCTTGATTTCCTGTCTGGGAAACTGGCCCCATACTCGTCGTTACCACTGATTTCCGTGTGAATGCTGATGCTTGGCTAGTCGAGGCAGCTGCAGTGGCTTTGCTGTCCTTCCCAGTCTTGGGCGTGCCCTTTCGGTGCTTCTCCATGATGATTGGCTCTTTCCAGTCTGCTGCTTGGCTGACAGGTTGACCACTCTCATCTGGAACCTTCTGAATGTTTTGTTTGTGCTTGCTAGTGCTTAGCCTGATGTTCTCAATTCTCAGTGTCTCTGGTTCCTCCTTTGAGCCAAACAGAGAGTCAAGACTGCTACTTTGGTCGAGGGTATCAGTTTGTGGTGGGAGAAGTTTTTTTGGGTTTTGGTTATTGGTGGTCAAGGTGGTGTCAGAAGTTTCCTTACACTCCACTGGACCCTTCCCCTGCCGTTTCCTCCTCCCACCCCCACCAGTGAAGACCTCCTCCAGAGCCACAACCACCTGAGTGCACAGCTGCTTTGGCCCTATGAGAGTGAGAGACTCTTTCTGAGGCTGTATTATCACCTTTTGATACTTTCTCCGAACCTCGTCGCAGCACATATTGAGAGTCTCGTCCTGTGCGTCTGCCACACCCAGCCTGCTCAGCGGCAGCTCCTGCGCATCAAAGTCTGAGGCTACCATAGTAACTAAGTTATTAAGCTCCTGCTGGCAGGCATCAACTCTGGATGGGTCTGTCCCCCTAAGAATCACTGTTGTGAAACCAGTATCTGATTGACTCTCCTTCATCTGTGACCCCAACATCATGTCCTTCAGCCGATTATTATAGGCTTTCTTCATATAGTCCCACATGAACGTAGGAGCCTGTACCTCCACACTCCGCATCATTTGTTCCTCTCTCCTGACCCCAGTAGTACCGACATTCACATTGCTAAGCTTCTCTCTGTAGACACTAGCATCACTGACTTTCTGATCTTGTTTTTTCCAGACATGGCCAGAGAAACTGTTAGCCCGTCGCAGTGGGGTTTTGCCGGCAGGTTCTGATTGAGGGCTGATAGGTGATTGGACCCTTTTGTCTCCAAAGAGGTCCATGTCACGCACAGTGCTCCAAGAACTCTCGACCACTGACTTTTCACTGGGCAGCCTGGAGCTAATCAAAGCAGAGCTGAAGAAGGGCCTGTACTCTAGAGAAGCAGCTGACGGAGACTCAGACTTCTGCGAGAATGTCTCCTTCCCTGCTGTACCAAGCTTTTTTTGGCCTTCCAGACTTAGCCCACCATCAATCACCCCAGACCTGTCTTTACCCAATGTCTGACCAGAGCTCAAACCTGGACTACTGCCTAGGAAGCTACTGGAGAAGTAACTTTGTTCTTTGTATGCACCGCTTGGTGTCAGCAAAGTGCTTGCATGCTCAGTACTTAGCTTATCCAGCCCAAAGACCCTATTCTCTGGTTCCCTAAATCTAGCAGCTAACCTCCACTCCTTGCCACCTTCAGATCGGGATGCCAGAATTTTCCCTGTATCAGCGTCAAGTTGAGAGGCCTTCGGGTCACCACCGAGCCTGACCCCGCCTTGTTGAGAGTAAAGCCCCACCTCCTCTTTAGCGCGCAGTTCCAGCAGACACTGCTTGGCCTCCATGACGGCGCTTTTGCTGCCCACGATGGAGATGTGCTTGTGGTCCTCTCCCAGCACCACCTTGGGCAGCTGGCCCTGGACAACATTCAGGGCCTGCTGAAGGCCCTCCTGAGGCGCGCTCTCCTTGAGGAGCTGCTCCCTGAATAACTGGCTCTCTGTGTCCTGGCACAGTATGCCCAGCTCCAGGTAAGCTTCCCGTAAACCTCCCGGCTTCCCCAGCCTGGCCTTCAGGATCAGAGTGGTCACCCCTCCTGTGGTCACATCCACCACCTCCACCCCATTCCGCCGCAAGATGCCTTCATACTCCTCTCTATGATTCCTCTGAATGTAACGGAAGGTATCCATGTCCACAAGCAGGGAATGGTCATCATCTTCGGCCAATGTGTCCTGTACCCTCTTGATTCCACAACTGCCTACTCTGGTCTCATCACGGGAAAGAGTGTCAGCGGACACCTGACCCAAACAAAGCGAAGAGTCTCTCATCGCTCTGGAAGCAGGATTTGCCTTGATCTCTGACTGGTGGTTGCTTAAAGAGGCTGGTTTTTCCAAGAAGTCCAGCAGCTGACAGATCATGGGCTGGACCAAAGAGAAACGGCCAACGAGCGTACAGAGTCCAGCAGGCTGGTCAAACTTACACTGGACCTCAGATGAGCCTTGAACCAGGCTGGTTATTGCCTTCTTCCCCTGGGGCAGCCATTTATAATCCACGGTCACTGTCATGCGAACAACAACCTCAAGGAAAAAGAGAAAACGGATACAATGATAGAGACTCTTGTCCACAAGTATGGGAGTGCGCATTTACCAAAATCCAGGACAGCCAGAGGGTGTTCTGTCTTTTATATTCAATCGGCAATCAATATTTCACAGCAATAAAGAACTTAACTCAAAGAGTGCAAGGGCCATGTCTCATGAAGCATTACTCATTCACTGGGTTAAACCCAAAACCCTCCTAAATCTGGAACATGGACTGAAGTAGAGAGAGCTAATCCAGGTTTCAAAACATTCACTTAGTTATTCTAACATGATAAACCTGGTTTGTGAAATACCTTTCCAGGGGGTGACCTATTTCAACTTAAGTTAACAACCAGCACTCCAGGCCACAGCTTGAAGAACTTAGAAATCAGTGATGCTGTTCTATTGATAGTTCAGTTATGTAGCTGAGACACAATCCTCCTTACCTTATCCTGGTCGAATTCTTTGCTTGGGAAACTCACACTGAGTTTGTATTCCTTGCCATCCACCAACAAAATGTGCTTTTGGTATTCAACCACCCTCTTGGCAACTGTGCACAAAGTCACCAGACAGAATTAATCAGACTCCAGCAAGGATATAAAAAAATGCAAGGGTGCACAATTCTGTCCAGTCAATTTAGATTATGCACCGCAGTTTCAGTCCATTACAAATCTCAATAATGCCAAGACAGTAAAATACAAGACTGCATGCCTTGCAATTTAAGATGTGTAAGAGATGTTAACTTAATAAGGGGAGCCAACAATGCTCAGAGCATGCTGACGGAGTCTTATTCACAAGGGTTACAGAATAACCCCCTTCCTACACTGACCTTTACAGTCCTCGAAAGTGATGAGGGCAGAGCCAGGTGTAGTCTTAATGATGTCAATTGAGCTGATCTCCCCACCTCCATGCTTGCGTCTCAGGAAGTGTATACAGAGCTTATCCACTAGCCTGTCCTCCTCCATGTCTGTGGGTAATCCACCCACAGTGACAGTACAACCCTCTGACTCCATCTGCTGGACAAAATTTTGCTGTCATTACAGGAAACCACAGGCGCCAAGCTTCACTCCCAGACGGCTGGTGTTTGCTGGTTATTTGGAGTGTTCATCCACACAAACATTATACGGCTGATAAAACTAAGCTCATTCCTGGTCAGGATCAAAGGGTGGTTAGAGCCTATCCCAGCAATCACTGGATGGTAGAAATATACCCTTTACAGTTCTGTATCCGTTACACTGAACACAAACACATGCATGCACTTCTACACATCAGAGGCTCACTCACTAATTAACACACATTCTAAAACCCCCATTAATACAGGAACTCAATACCTATTTAGTCTCCAGTGAGCCAAATATTCATGGCTTAGGGTTTGACTAAAAAGCAATGCAGACCTAACCCTCTGAATTCATGTGATTTCCCTCACTAAGGCTTACAGAATGAAATTAGGAAGCAATCATCACACACAAACTCAGGGTCCCAAACACTTGGTCAGTGGCACAATTTTCATGATTTTAGCTTTGTAGGCCACCAGAATGGTTCTGAGACAAAACAATCAAAATGTCCTTTGAAGAGTGGAATAGCTGTATTTGTTGTGTTCTGGGGTCCTGGCCTTTGGCCAGGACAGAATTTATGGTTTTAACAGTTTCATGTTTCATAGTTCATGCTCATAGTTCATGCCATAGTTTTAACAGTTTCTTGTATTAGGATTTCTCATTTCATAATTCATGTTTATAGTCCATGTTTTTACATTTCCATGTTTTTGTTTTCGACAGGTCTGCCAAGCCACTCCACCGCTTGTCTGCGTTCCGCCCCGTGCCTTCGTTGTTGCACATTTCTTAGCTCTAGTTGGCTTTGGTATTTCACCCTTCCTTCCGTGCTGTGCTGATTCGGGGCTCTCTAAGCTTAATTGACAATTTACTGTTTTTAAGTTACTAACATTTACTAACACTCACTGGGTGGTGTAATTCATTAGATAGGCACATTACTAATATTACTAATTTAGACAGGGAGTTTGTTGTCATGATTCCTGCTTTGCTATTACAAGATCTTGCTGTGCTTTTCTGTTCTGAACATTCATGCTGCTTTCAAACTGCATACTTAATTGGTACTTAAGCTGAGCACGCTCATTCTCTTAATGAACAAGTCTTGTTATCCAATCTTGGTCCATGTCTCATGATCTTGCCCTGCCTCTTGTTTCTCCTCCTCCAGGTGTTGCCCCCCATGTCTTGATTTCTAACCCTTTATCTGGATGCGGTGGAAGTTGGCTGGCAGACAGTGTCTCAAGTTTTGTCGCTCATGTTCATGCTTCCAAGTCTTGTTCATAGCCCTTGTGTATATAGCCTTAGTCTTGTTGTTTATTTTCGTTCTTGGATTTCTGCCTGGAGTTTCCAGTGGTTTTTTGTTCTTGCTATTTTGCTATTTAGTTTCTCAGCTCTGTGTAGCTTACCTTAGTTTGTCTTTTGCAACCCTTTGGGCCAAGTTTTTCGTTGGCCCTCGTGCCTGTTTTATTTTTGTTTAATAAATCCTCATTTCCCTTCACCCCGCTTTTGGTGTCTTACTGATTCCCTATCAGTAATTCAAAGTGTTTAACTGGTTTAATTTTTGTAGATGTCATTCACAATAATTTTTAAGGGTGCCATTAATTGTAAAACCTTGATTTGGTAGAAACAGGTTTTGAATTTAATCAGTAAATTATTGTGGTTGGCTCCATTAGAACATTAATATTGCACAGTATTTTTTCACAAGTTGCAATTCGGAGTTTCTCTATAAATATACATTTAAAGTTTTTCTAAGGTATTATTTCTGCATTGCCAGTCAGGGGTGCCAGTAATTTTTGAGCTCACAGTAAATGCAACTGTATTCGAGCATTTAATGGTTTGGGTTTCTTGAAGAATATTAGACCATAGTGTTCTCCAATTCATAGATGAATCAGGAAGAGTTATGTGTCTAAACCAAAGTGTACTAACAGTGTAGTATTTACGCAGCATTCAGCAGGTCAGAACCCATTCCTATTGCTATAAGTCCTTCCGCCAAATGCGACAGTCAGAAATGTGTCAGCAGGAGCAGGAGCTCGTCCAAGGGCACTCCATAAGCACGCGTCGCAGAGCAAAGTTGTAAATGAAAGAAAGGAAAGTCCCAGGTAGTTTATTGCTGGACTGTAAGTCTTAGAATGCATAGAGCCCAAAGACAGGTAACAGATATGGTGACGCTAAACCATGTATGTTGGACTAAATGGGAAAGAAATAAAATTTAAAATGGGACTCCTCGGCCTCCTATACATTTTCCTTTGTTACATGGAGAATATAATGCGCAGGCCCTCGCCTATTCAAGGATATTTTAACAGCAATTTCTGAGTCTTCCACTTTTGAGTAGGAGGGACAATAGGGCCATAAATATCAAAATGCTGATGTGAGGGAGAATGGTCATCTTGATCATTCACAGGCTCACTTGAAACAAGGTGGGCATTTTAGCCTGTTTAATTGCGTCGGACTCTACATTTGTAAATATTAGACTGAAATTAGAAGATGATCTTGAAAAGGAGACATCCAATACAAGATATTTAAAATTTGAAACAATAGAAAGATTTGCTGGTAATGGCTTGTTTCTCATAACCGGGTTTAAGGGTAAAAATGCTTAAACTATTCATCCCATTTGATTTCTTAGCCTGAGAGATCATGCTAAAACCATCAAATATTTTTAGAGGGGGAGCATTGACTTTGGAGCATCTTCCACGCACAACAAAATGTCAACTACATAGGTGTTAATTTATTGATATAAGATGCTAATTAATTTGAGTTATTTCCAATGAAACCTCTGACACCATCATAAATGAAACTGGATCCATTTAGAAAATCTTTGTCAATACCAATGAATTCAGGGAGTTTCTCTGAGTTGTTTCTGGAATTGCACATTCGTAGTACTAAAAAACAAGAAGCATGGCTGTGTCCGAGTCCTTACACTCTATCTTTATGTACAGAATTTGATTGGATACCTCCTACTCAATCATCAATGTAGTAGATAAAGTGTGTAAGCATCGGTACCATACGCACAAAATCAGACAGAGTAAACAGCTGCCATCCCACCCATCAACTGATCCGATTTACCTATGATGTAGCATAACCTTAACCCCCGCAAAATTTTTAAAAATAACTAAGTCAGATTTGGTGGCATTCATAGAGATTTTAATAATGCAAGCTAAAATAGTGTTCCAGATCATTTTATATCCAGTATTGTTCACTTTATTTATAATTTCCTTCAAGGAAAAATTCCCCCCTCTGTCACCTGCGTGCCACAGCCTTATCCGGTAGCGCGGTGCCCATTGGTCGCATACAGCACAATTCTGCTGAGTGCAGTAGACTATCTGGGGATTTTTCACATAGTTTGATCCACACAGAGAGTAAGGACATACTACACATTTTATGTACAGCCTTTTTGCCAATTGTGTAGTAAATGCGTATGGTATTTAGACCTGCCCCATATTCCCTCTCAGCAATAACTGATACTCCAAATACAACAGTACTGTAATCTGAGAGTGCAGCCGGAGTACAACCAATGCAGTGAACATTTACAAAAACATTCTTTAAAGTAAAGATATAGTCAATGGGAGATAATGTTCTAAATCTGGCAGAGTATACAGAAAAAATCTTTGATGTATGCCAGAGATCGACTACTGCTTTGTCTTCAGCCCATCTACTCATTGCTGCCAACACTAGGTGCTCCAACAGTATGAAGCCTCTACTTGCCCCGTTCTATCCAAAATATGCTCACATACAACTAGCAACCTACAAACATAATCGTCAATGAAATCGTTACTTAGTTATAAATCATGCGCATTTAATGACTGCCTTAAGTACAAAACTAACAGACACTGAATGCAGGGTCCCTTTCTTGAAGATGCCAGCCAAGCCTTCACAGCAACTGTCTTCAGTACCTGCTTGCACTTGGGGTATTTTTCCTTCAGCAAGTGAAACGCAAGTTGGATTTAGGTCAGGTGACTGATTTGGGCATTGTGGGAGACTTCACTTCTTTCCCTTTAAAAAAGTCAGGTTCCTTCACCAGTGCTCTTCGGATCATCTTCTATCTGCACAGTGAGGCGCCACCACACACAGTGTGAAACATTTGGCTCTATTTGAGCAACTAATGTAGTCAAATACAATCAAGAATTCATCCTGCAGCTTCAATCAGCAGTCATGCCAGAAGATACAAGAGAATCAGTTCCACTGGCGGTGTGCAGGGCCACAGATGGCAATACCGCTCAGATAGGGCGGGATGCGAAAATTGAATGTTGTTGGTCGGATACAGCATCGTGTGTAGGGTGTCAAAACAAAGAGGCAAGCAAGAAGAGGCACCTCATACTCACGCTGAAATATGGTGATGGACCAGGAATGTTTTGGGGATGTTCTGGCTGTTATAATCCCAGAGGTCCAAGGGCACTGGTGTAGACCAATGGCTCAATGGATTCCATTCAATCCAGATGTCTCTGCCAGAGGGCTGAGACTGGGCAGCAGGTTGACTTTCCAGAGAGACAATGACCAGAAACACACTTCAAAATCCACAAAGAATTGGGCCGGGGCTTGCATTGGTTTTTGCAATAGCTCAAGACTAACAGAGCTGATTTATACTTTTCTACATTTTTATTTAACACCCAAATTAAAGCACAAGTTCAATCAAGAGTTTTCATGCAAGGCTAAAATAAATATTTGTGCCATCCTTCGCACAGAAGGCTGGACATCTCTAATATACTCCATAGCTGAATGACGAGTCAAGGTGGGCAACCTGTCATCCTCATCATGAGTTTTGATCTCACAAGATATGGCATGTAGCTACACTATATAATTTGATGACATATTGCATTGCGAAGGCTAAATAATGCAATAAAATCGTTTGTAGTTAAATACACAGTGCCTTCTATTCCGCGCGCATTTGATCATCTCCCGACTGTATTCAGATCTTGAATAAAAAACATGAGCATTACTACAATTTCAAAAGAGAGCTTGGATGCAACATCAATACTGACTGACGCTGTCTTGAAAAAGTCTATTGAAAGAGCTCAAGGCGACCTATTTGCAACCTACATTAACGTTAGTAAAAAATAATTATACAGCTCCACAATTTGCTACCTAAAGCCAAAATTGTGGAAATACAGCAAGATATTTAGAATATGAGCCTGTTGAAAAATGTTAGGTTTAATGTTCACACGCATGGAGGATCGCAAGAATTACGTATAACAGGAAACTAACGAAAACAAATTTGAAGCCAACTTGAATTGATATGTTACTTCACTTAATTCACTTCTCTTGGCAAAGGCTGCGTCCGCTAGAGGCTTAGCAAAAGAGAGACGTTTTAAGCTGCTTTCACATTGGACGCGAAACGAATTTTTTTGCACGACAGATTACATTCAAAGTCAATGCAAAGACGTTTTGCCACTTTGAACGTAATCTGTCGTGCGAAAAATTCGTTTCGCGTCCGGTGTGAAAGCAGCTTATGTCGTCGAATTCAAAAGTAAAAGGATCGATGAGTTGACGGGTTTAGATAACAAAAAATCCCAACGCAACATATCATGTAACAATAGATAGCAAAGCTAGGGAGCCAGTCATATGAATGAGCCGCTACTGCTGTCGCGATTTCCATCCGAAATTTGTTAGCTGCAGCCGGGCTGCGTGTAAACGCCACTGTGACAGTAATAACTGCTGTAGCCTGCTGCTGTACAGCAGTACTGCGCGGTATTATCGGTCGCTTTCCCGAGGTGTGAAGCTAATTTATTCGGCAAGAATTATGACCTAAAGTCACATGAACAAAATTCACCAGTTTCGAAATTAAACTGTAGATGTTCATGTTACCATGCAAAATTACGGAAGTCGTGAAAAGGCCTAATGTTAACGTTAAGTCGCTAACTTATTCCGAAATAGCGAGAGTTTCGGGGCAACTTGTCTTCATAGACTAGGGTTACGCCATCGCTAACTCACATTCGTTTGGACAGCAACGTGTTACCTTCAGCTTAAATCGTCCAAATGAAGCCACTGCATTTATGTCGACATCTTCAAGAAACAGAAAGTGAAAGACAATACTCTGTGTGTTTGAAATCGCTATGATAGTCTGCGCGGGCATGAATGCGGATGATTGCCGTCACAGCACTGACCCTAGATCAGTGTAAAATCTTGAGGCAAAATGGTTGGGGTAGAATTAAAAAATTGGTAACAGCCAGCTGGATTCATTATGATTTTGCACGCAGTCTTCGTTGATCTTGTTTAGATCTTAATTTGCATGATTTTTGCTTTCAATTTTGCTTCAGTTTTTTTTTTTTTTTTTTTTTTTCAGGTTGCCTCTGTCTACTGCGACACATTCCTGTCTTTGCTTTGTGTTGTGTGTGTGTGTATGTGTGTGTGTGTGTGTGTGTGTGTGTGTGTGTGCGTGCGTTCGTGTGAGCGTGCGTGTGTGTCTGTGCGCGCGCGGGCGTACGTGCATGTGTGTGAGCAAGCATGGGTGCGTGTGTGTCCGCGCGCGCACGTGTGTGTGTGTGTGTGTGTGTGTGTGTGTGCATACATAAATGTGTGTCCGTATGCGTATACAAGCAGGTGTGAGGCATTGCGTGGCACAGTTATCGGTTACCTCGCGTTAAACAAATCCACACACTCTGGGAATTTACCCAAATGAAGGTGTTTGCCTCTTTCCCTCCAGTCACCATTGTATTTCTGAGAATGTGGGGTGGGCTGGGCCTCAAAGCACTCCAACGAGTTCTCATAGAAACAAAAACAGAATTCATTTGTTTGCGAGTCCCTGGGGACAGGAGAAGCCTAGGGAACCACAACCGTCTTTAGGTATTTAACCCTTGTGTTCTGTTCGGGTCAAATTGACCCGTTTCAAGCTTTTATGAAAATAAAAATGATACAAGGATTCATTTTTTTAACCTGTAATTCTTTATCTTTGGCTCATTTTCTTTGAAGAACATAAAAAAGATTTAAAAAATCATTACACATACATGCTACAGTGCCCCCACACATTTATATCCGTCTCATGATGTTCGGGTCAGATTGACCTGGATACACACAGAGACACAGACACAGAGAGAGAGCACACACACACACACACACACACACACACATACACATACATACAGGAGCTGCAAAAATCTAGCAGGTCTTGATGCCCGGCGATCAAACCTGATGACCATCGACAACATGTGAAAGCTTCTTATGTTAGCAGCTGAGCAGGGAGGCTCTCTCATTGGGGATGAGAGATAGTCAAGTATAACGTCTGACTTACACTCATTCCACTCACCGATCCTTCCATCCCTTTGTACACATAGGTGGAGAGAAACACACACTCACACACCTGTAAACTCGAACAATCCCAACACCGTGAGGCTGTCTGCACCAATTTTTCTGCATTCTTTACCTTCTGTACTGTGGCAATCTACACAATATGACTACATTTAAAATTTTCTCACACTTGCTCCTCCCCCAATGTGCAGGCATGAGGGGTACAGACAGATAAATAATACATCATTTATACAGGGAAGCCAGAGGGAGGAGCCCCTGAAAAAACCAGAGGACATGGGTGGTGCTGCATATGACGCAGGGCCTCAGTGGCCACAACATCACCTGTGATATTTTCTTTACCTCCTACATCCTGGGACAGGAACTTCTCAGAAGAATGCTGACAATGAGAGGAACAATTAGAAAAAATAAGACGGAGCTCCCACCTCAGCTTCTAACAGTAAAGAACCGGCCGGTCCATTCCTCCAACTTTCTGTTTATGGCCAACACTGCCCTGATATCCTACATACCCAAAAAGGGCAAAAATGTAGCTCTCATGAGCACTTTACACAGGGATGGAAGGATCAGTGACCAGGAGGACTGTAAGCCAGAGGTCGTGCTTGATTATAACGCCACAACAGGTTAAAACTGTTGGCCTGGTACAGCTGTCAAAGAAGAACTTCACGGTGGCCACTCGTGATCTTTTACAATATTCTGAATGTGTCGGCCTATAATGCGCTTGTAATCTGGATGACAATCACCCCTGAATGGAACCAAAGGAAGCCCCAAAGAAGAGGACTTTTCCTAGAGGAGCTGGGCAAGGCAGTGGTGACACCGCACATACAGAGGGGACAATATGAGTTCAAATAAGAAATGATAATAAAAATAAATTGAAACAATGTTTCACTTAATTTTCTCATAGATACGCATTATTTATTCCACCCTCAGTTATGCCAGTGTTTATTATAGTGGATTTGTAGATGAATAATAAATTCATAATCACAAAAATACCTGATACATCCATTGTTTAATGAGATAAATCAGAGATTAATAGCAAATATTCATTATATATGTTATCTATATTTTTTGGAATTGAGATAAAGACAATACATGTTAAGTACTTTTTATAAACATTTTATTAGTCGAGCCCCCGAAGGGGTTTCGCGAGACTATTGTAATCGCTTCGTGTGTCTGTGTGTGTGTGTGTCTGTCCGGACTGATATCTCTGGAACCGCGAGGCCGATTGCCTTCATATTACACAGGCGGGTTCCTTGTGAGAGTCTTTCGGCATGACATAAATTTGAAGGTCATAGGTCAAAGGTCAAGGTCAAGGTCATCATGTTGGCAGATAACTATGGGCGAGACTATGAATTCTCTGAATGCTTGTTTCTGTATTGCTTTTAATATCCAAAGCAATGTCCCAAGCCAGATCCACCCAAACAGTACATGTGGTATGTAAAAGTGAACCTAACACAAGGGTTAAACGGGCTGCTTCAAGGCAGGCAATCATGAGACAGACACCCATTTTATTTCACACAGTTTAATATAGATTCAAAAACAAAGGAACTGTCCTCATTTAGCGGTGTGAGCATCTTGATAACAATATTTTTTTCCGTATTGTGTCAAGCAAGTGGCTGAAGACTCCAGGTAAGAGCTGCTGGCATTCAAAGCTGGTCTTCATAGTGTTTTAAACACTTGGTTCAAAGCTATTCTGCTGCTAATTTATGACTGTGGGAAAATTTGTCTAAGATGGTAGAGTAAACTGGAAGCCAAAGTGGTGCACTGGCTGACTATGTGACAAAAAAAATATCTTTTCAGACATATGGCATTTTCAGTGGTGTAATCACACATTTACAAAACAGCCATGCAATTTTTGACAAAATACCTTTCAGGTAATAATGTGCGGATAATTAACTTCATGTTCCAAAATAGCCCGAATGTACCATTTCCCTTAAACACGTAAAACATCTGTTCACAGGTGGTATTATATTGATTTGCATAATTTCATCTCATTATAAAAATGAGGGGCTTAGAGAACAGGAAAAGGACCATTGAATTTGAATCACAGTTCCCTAATTGTGTGTAATATCTGTATTTTGGTGTGGCTAGATGGTGCACTCACCCACCCATTAAAGCATTGCTTATGAGGAAAGAATTTTATGTTCCTGATTGTGAGTGATATAAGAGCACATATTATTTATCGACTGACACTCTTATGCAGCGGCGAACTTCTCCTGCATGATTTACAAGCCAGAGGGTGTATCTGTCATAGGAGAGGCTGCGGATTGGTTCCACTCCTCGAAGGCGCACCCAACCTGTACCCTCTGGGTTGCAGTCACTGATTCCAATTCTGGAAATCAAACCAAATATTGGGCATGCCTCAGCAATTATATCACAGATTTTGAAATGCTTCACCATCAGTGGTGTTTAATACATGTTACAAGTACAAAGCAATGGAGTTTGCATATAGTATCCTTTCTACTTTGAAGAAAATGTTCAATGATGCCATAACTCGTGTTCTGGAAAAACAAAATTGAACACTGGAACAATTTGGGGTTTTTCATGTTCAGTGCAGTCCCTATTTTCATGGTGATGCTTTGTGAAATGGGCTGCGATTCCAAAATGGTCAATGCAATAAGAATGCAAATAGCAAACTGAAACACTTAAAGATAATCAACTGTATCAACTTTCACCAAGAATTCATAGTTTCCATGTTCTGGAGTGAAAGTCCAAAAAGCAAAAAATGAATCATTTGGAAGAATTCTTTTGGACTGCATTCAATGTGTTGTGTCTGGGTGAAAGTGCTTTTTCGTTGGCTGTTCCAAGACAAGTGGAAGTGACGCATACCTCTCATAAGGCACGCCTGCTGAGCTCAGCGCAAACACGGACCCGTCAGAGCCGACCTCCACCTTGGTCATGCAGACCTTTGAATCCACAATCCTTGTTTTTCCAGCACAGTGACCAGACCGTACCCCAGTCCTGACATAAACCTCTCCAGCCTCGCCCACTCCCCAACAGGACAGTGGCCCACAGGAGTAGTGCCGCAGCTTCCCAGGTATGAGTGTCCAGCAAAAGTCTGCTGAGCTTTCCTCTACATCAGCACAAAAGGCAAGATGGCAGTCTTTTACCCCTGCAAGGAAACCACTGCCACCTGCATCAACCTGTGCCAATTTCCCTTAGAGAGAGAGAAAGAGAGAGAGAGAGAGAAAGGGGTACTTTACTGACATTTCTTACATTGTAGATGCTTGAGGGAGAGAGGTTGGTCAGAAGCTCGCATTAGTCTTAGAAAAATAAATGGAAACAACAAGTTTTGTGGAGATCAATTGAATAAAAATTAAAATACCTACCCCATTCCACTAAGAAATAAAGTGAATATTTTGAAGTCCCCCCCCCCTCCTCCCCCCCGCCCAATTTTGATTATTTAGTTGCAGTCAGAAAGAATGGGTCATGAAAACAATTTAGATTAACCCTTTCAACCTATAAAACCTACAGACCCATATCAGGGTCCATCAAAAGCAACTGCTGTATTCAAACCTGTGCAACTTTAGGCCTATTTTAATTTCTATCAGAGATAGAATCCTGAGATTCTATCAGGTTTCCAGCGATCCCAAATATGCCCAGCTGAGT
This sequence comes from Gymnothorax reevesii, assembly GCA_029721435.1. Lineage (NCBI taxonomy): Eukaryota > Metazoa > Chordata > Actinopteri > Anguilliformes > Muraenidae > Gymnothorax > Gymnothorax reevesii. Next base: position 30,436,095 of record CM056584.1, on the reverse strand, counting down.
TAAAGCAAAATGCATTTAAAATGATGTACAAGATTTAGCTATTTTCCACGAGATGTAATGTTGCGGCCATATAAGCAAGGCGTCCTGGGTTTGAATTTTTCTCTCAATGTTAGTGTGATGTAGCTTCAGTGAAGTGCTGCAACCAGTAAATACAGAATTTGTATGTCACATTGTAGGCTCAGAAACTTTCGCAGGTGGAGGGGTTGCTGTTATAGGGGTGCAACACAGCTCGGCTGGGCTCCCAAAGGGTGACTGCCTGAGAAGGAGGCTCCTGTAGAATAGAGCTTCTGGCTTGAGCGGTGGCAGCAGAATCCTGGGAGATGTCAGTAATAGCCACAAATTGATTGGAAAGGACACCATTGATTGGTGCAGCTGGCTGAGCTCATCCTCTTGCTGGCCAATCTGAATCCTTTGGTTTCTCAGGGTGTGAACTGGGCTGGGCATATTTGCCAGACACAGGAACCAGACACGGGCACACGTTACAATCCAAAGAGGAGTTTTTTTGATGGAAAAAAGGTAATAGAAGAGAAGTTGGCCAAAGCTCAGGATTTTGAATGGGGCAGTCCATCTCACTTGGTATTAACTGGAGAAGGTTGGGGGCATATCCACGCCCCGCAGGTGGCCCTCCCAGGGTGGAAGCCAGGTGCTCTATTCCCCTCACTGAAGCAGGACTGCCTGAGTACAGGACCGAAGAGTTTTCCAGTAACACAGTCCCAACCCTCTTGACCCCTGATCCTCAAATCGCAGTCCTCGAGGTCTGAGAACTGCTGGTTTTCCAGCCTTACTTTACCTGGGAGTCAGGTGTGAAGACAATTTGGCCAATCAGAGGTGCTAAGTCTTCATTTGCTTACCTGGGATAAAAGAAAACCTCAGCCGGATTTGGATTCAAGGTCCAGATTTGAGGATCCCTGCTCAAGACCAATGATGGCTATGGAGGTGTTTCTGATAAACTAGCTAAGAGGAATAGACTACAGATGGTTAATGAGAATGTGGTACCAATCCTGGAGCCCAATATTAAGGCTTGGGAGCTTGTTCCTATAAAAAAGGTTTTTCTCAATCATAAAAGTTCCAATGTCCACACGAAAGAGGACTTTGCTCAAAACTAGAAGATAGACTCACTGGTAGGCTTAGCAGGACAAAACATTATGATCTAGCAACACTACTAGACAGACAGTAAGCTTTCATACATAGACCAGACACACAAGAGATGGGGCACATAATCGATCACACCTGGGCTTGGGGAGAAAGACGTTACAATAAATCAATTTAGGGGGGAAACCCACAAAACACACATAGGTTGCTGGAAAGGGGGAGAAGACATTTATGAACACACCAGGGTTGTGACAGGTAGCCACATTTTCAAACCCATATGTGGCTTTGTAGGTTTTATAGAATTACAGCTGCAAGCAGCATTGGAGGGGTCAACCAAAATGAATTGTAAACAGCAAAAAAAGGTCTAAGCTGTCATGGTAATTGCTCCTGGGATGACATCTTGAATGAAACAAAAAAGTTTCATGTCAATGGGCTGAATGGCCGTTCAGCCATTGATGTGATACTTGGGTGGTAGTCAGATCTAGCTTGAATGAGGAGATGTAATGCAGTTCATTGTGGTGTTATGCTGCCCAACAAAGTGCAGTGACCACAAAATAATTTAAACAATAACAAATTGCTCCAGAGTTTTTTTTTGTCCCAACAAATGAGCAGTTAGCACATCTATGATAGATTATGGTTAACTGACTTGCCATTGTTTAATTTCTATCCAAATAAATCCCAACCTCTGTATTAGTACTGTCAAGCCCAAAACTGCATGACTCACAATTTACCCAATAGAAAGTTACTCCACTCAGGCTTTGTAGGGCAGAATAGTCCAGGGTCATAGAAGTATCTCTGCTATTTACTAGGTTCAGATTACCTTGCAATAGAGATAAGCTGAACAGTATAGGAGTTGCAAAAATACCACTGTTTTAAATATTTTAAAGAGGACGACCATCAAGTGCAAAATGACACAAATCAATCATCATAATCGCTTGTGGAATGATGACTGGAGTCAACCAAAAAAATAAAAAAAATGTTTTGTCAGAAGGTCAAAAGATTTGTTGGATGTTGCCAGTTTTACTGTTTTATTAATTACAGTGCTACGTAGTGGTCAATAAAACTCAATAAAAAGTCGTTCTGAAGCTACCTCCAATGTTTAGTGTATAGATCAAACCTGTAGTTAGTCATGACCTCACTTCCTGTTTCTTGTCCGCTCTGTCAACTTTGCCTTTTAATTCTGGCTGAACAGTTAAATATATCAACAATTACCTTTTGTGAAGGACTGAGTGGAGATCATGAAAGCCATAGTTGAAAAAGATTGGATAAACTTTGATAACATTCAACATCACTGAAAATTATATCCCCTTTGGATTGTACCATGTACCCGTGTCTGGTTCCTGCCAGAGAAGCAAAGGATTCAGCTTGACCATAGGACTCTTTCTTATTGTTGAATAATGAACACTGACTTTAACTGAGACAAGTGAGGCCAGCAGTTCTTTAAATGTTATTCTGGGTTTTTTTGTGACCTCCTAGATGAGTCGTCGATGCGGTCTTGGAGTAACTTTGGTAGGCCGGCCACTCCTGGGGAGGTTCATCACTGTTCCAAGTTTTCTCCATTTGTGGATAATGGCTCGCACTGAGGTTTGCTGGAGTCTCAAAGCCTTAGAAATGGCTTAGTAACCCTTTATAGACTTATGGATGTCAATGACTTTGTTTCTCATCTGTTCTTGATTTTTTTTTAGATCATGGCATGACGTGTTGCTTTTTGAGATCTTTTATACCTACTTCACTTTGTTAGACAGGTTATATTTAAGTGATTTCTTGATTCAACAGGTCTGGCAGGAATCAGGCCTGAGTGTGGCTAGAGAAATTGAGCAAAAAAAAAAAAAAAAGGTTAATCACGGTTAATTAATTAATTAACGGGGGGGATAACTTTTTCACATAAGGCCTGGTAAGTTTGGATAGCTTTTTTCCCCTTAATAAACAAAATCATCATTTAAAAACTGCATTTTGTATTTAGTCAGGTTATTATTTTTTTTTTTTTTGGCTAATTTTAAGATTCATGATTGATTTAAGATTAAGATTGATGATCTTAAACATTTAAGCCTGACAAATATGCAAAAAATAAAAAAAAAACTCTGGAAATGGGCAAATACTTTTTCACAACACTGTATATCATTCTACACTGAATTGAGTCATCAGATATTACAAACACATGATTCCCTACCATTGAATAACGCATAGATTGATCTCACGACAAATTCAGCAGTTCCTTACAACCTCATGCAATCCTTCAATGATATCCATTGTCTCTAATGCTTCCTCAGGCTTACCTGTATTAAGCAGAGTAATAGTTCATGCCCACCTGAACCATAACTCCATAATTATCCATTGATTGACACATTTTAATCCAATTCCAGACAGTATCAACTTTCCTCAGTAATTGAAAGACTTCGATTGGGACCCTCCGAAAAGTATTTAAACCACTGCATAACAGCTAGTTGGGTTGTATTCTCTGAACTGTTTGCAGCTGGATGACATGAGTAAAAGAAAAAAAGACTTCCAAATCCAACTTAGAAGTGCCTTGGTTACATTTACATGATGGCAGTTTGATTCTGAAATGGAAAATGCGAGCTATTCTGAATGGAACAGTACTGGAAGGATCCTGTTTATCTGGAGGAGGACTTCATTGTAGGAGAGTTTTCCTTCTATTTGAGTAAGTGGAATGGATGAAGAATGCATCCTTATGCCTAGCTATCTGCATTTTTATTTTCAGTTTACCATTGCCATGATGATCACAGAGCTTGTTTGCCACATTGGTTAGTATGAGAAACCATTAGCCTTTGCTAATCATACATTATATGGTCAATTAAGGTCAATGTGGTGAAGTTTTAGAATGTATACCAAATTCAACAAAATTGAATGCCTGGGTTTTGTGTAAAATCAGAACAGCTCCAGGACAGCTGTTAAACCTCTGCCATATTCAGTGCACCGATTCTGTCAAATTTAGTGTTGCATATTGTCAGGTTTTTCCTGATAGTGGAATGTCTATTTTGTTAAAATGAGGTATATTTCAGATATTACTACATTAGTGAGTTATACTTGCTCCTTATAGGATGTGAAAAGCTTTTATCCAAGCTTGTGTTTCACTTGGACGACCGGAATGGTAATGGCAAGCTTTCCGTCGCAGGGTAAATGTTCTGACTGTAAAAGAAGTTGTTCCTTTAATAAGTATATGTGCTTCCTGATGCAGTTTTGTAGAAAAATGAAACAAAACTCTGAACTTGGAAAAAATCATGAAGAAAAGGCATGTTTTTGGTTTGGAGAGGTTACTGGTGACTATTGATGTCCATCTGCGCCTATATGATAAACTCATACCAAATTCCACCAGAAAATAATTAATTCATGTTGAACTTCATGTGTCAAAAGTTGATTTTTGTTAAACATGATTATTTTATGATTTAACAGTGCGTTATTTTGAGAGCTCTGGCAGCTTGGGGAGCCACCTGGAGAACTGTCTTATTTTGCTCATAAAATGTAGATAATTTACAGAAAATTACTGTCAGGTGATGTGCACTTGATCCCAGAAATGTATTGTCTTAACTCTCAGCCATTTTTCAATTCTCTGTATTATTTTTTAGAACAATCTAATTGCTGAATTTTCATGAAGATTTTTTGTGACTGTGGCCCTTACTCTGAATTAACATTATAAAAATAAACTAAAATACGATGGAATTCTAAATGCTGCAAGTACCCTGTATCATTAAAGCCTTTTGTCCCTTCTCTGTGAAGGTCAGATCTTGAATTATAAAGCCTAAAATCGGGTAACACATAAAAAGCCATATTTGGCCTCTGCGCAAAAGGGGTTAACTGATTAAGCCCTTTTCCAGTAATGAGAAACCTTAATAAGATAGCTGGGTTATGCCAATAATATCAGGAGTATTTCAACATGATAATACCTTACCCCACTTCCACTCTATACACACGCTGAAAATGCTTGGTTTTAAAGGTATTATGGGAAAGGTTACACGTCATTCTTTTAAAAATACAGCACACGTAATAACAGATTGCAAATAATTGTTAGCTGTGGTTTGTGTAATTTGCTACGTCTCTCAGCCAGGTCACGGAAATATAATCACTTAACCTGACATACTGATCTTTGGAACAAACAAAAACATCATGTAGCCTGATCCCGGCATAATACATCCCAGCCCAAACATTCTGCTTGCTTTTCAGTTAACTGAAGCTAATCAAGATTGAAGGAGGTCATGGGGGTGAAAGTGACCAATCAGAGTCATCCGAACTTCTTCCATCACTATGTGGTTTGGGAATCGCAAATTCATATCCCAGTGTGTTTCCATCTCAGTTTTATGTGGCAGGATACCTCACTCGCACTCAGAGCTAGCACACTGTGTTTGTCCAAAGGGTCATTGAAATAATGACGTTGGGAGGCAGGATGACTGGGATTCCCCTCACATAGCCAATTGCTGACTTGACCGAATTCTGGGAACAGGTTGTGCTGAAGCGGTAAAGGCTAAATACAGCAGTAGCTAACGATATTGAAAAAAAAATTCTTTGACCTGCAAAAAATAAGTTGCATAGAAGGCTGCAACAGGTGGCAAAATAACTGCCCGCCAGTTCTTATTGAGAAGGCTGTAGTGGGGGGTTGCTTTGTTTGTGAATGACGTGGAACAGGACTAGAACTGTTTTGCTTTGTTTAAATAATGGGTTCATTCATTCGATGCGAGATGGAGACAAAAGGCAGTCAATCAAAAGGAACCAGGAAGGCTTGCTGAGTTTAGTCACTGGATAGTTGGGAAGACGAGCTTGAGGCTATTCTTGTGACAATGTCATCACTAGCCCACCAGTTGTGGACTGTTGTTGTTTCGAGAGCTGCTGGGGGGTTATGGTGTTCATGATGACATCATTACACACTAAGGAGGTACTGGCGAATTTGGAAGTGTTGTTGTTGTTGATGGGGTAGTATAGCAAAACTAGCTAGAGTTGTTTGGTTTGTCAGAGTTTTGGCGAATGAAAGAAATTTTAATTCAGAGTATGTTGGATTCGGCTGACAATCATTTGAAGAAGTCAAAAGGGACTAGCAAGCTCTTGTTGGGTTGAGTAGCTGGTGAGCAGTGAATGCTCGTTGTCTGAATTTGTTGCTTTTGCCATGGGGGGTAGCCCAGTGGAGACTAGGGGCTAAGAACAGCTGTCCTTGGCCGTTTTTGTGAAAGATAGACAGTCTAATCGGGAGCAAGAGGAGAGGATCTGAGCTAAAGGCATTGGAGGAGAAATTGTTGGAATACTTTGGTTAAGTTGAACAATTCAATTGGAAACATAGTTGGCGTTTGAGGAATGAGCTAGAGCTCCAATTCTGGAATCTGTGTTGGTGGTTAATTTTAACTTTGTTCGAGTGATCAAGAAAAATTTGAACTTTGCGAGATACCAATCAAGGAGAAGACTGGCCTGGTAGAATGCTAGGTACGTCAATTGAGACAGACCAAGATTTTAGAATGAAGGCAGTACAAATAGGCTGGTTGGTTAGGACATGGACGAACAGAGTGGCCTATTCGGCATGGTCTGAGTCTCTAAACTGCATTAAATAAACCCCAGAATTTGGATTTCAAAAGAATGATTATAAAATCTGGTTGTGGCTACAGTGCAAAAACTATGGAACAGTTAAAATCTGCCAGATCGAGGATTCCAATGCACTTTGTCTCCGGGATAGGTAGGGGAATGGTGAGAGAGGCAAAAAAATCCCCAAGAATCACTGAGAAAGAATTGCAAGCTTTTATTCCATCTTGGTATCACACCTTGGTAAAACACCTTTAGATGCAGCCACCATAACCACTGGTTCTTTGGGTTGCAAGAGGAAAGTCTTTTTCTGACCCCAAGGCACAGAAGCAAGAGTTTGCAGTATACCAAAGGTCATTTTAATAACAAATGATCAAAGTGCTACGGTTAGATGCAAACTGATAAGAATTCAATGTTTCTTCCAATTATGTTGCTTCAGTTAATGGTTTGGTTTTTTGCAAATGTTATGAATGAAAGATCATGCGCCAGTATTATTGATTACTAGTACATGTATTGTTCCTTTAACTTGCCTCTATGCAGCGAAGGTGACACATCATCACTGTTCTTCCGGGTACGGTTGTGTTAGTTGCTGTTGTTGTAAGGGCTATCATTGAAAAGCTTGCTGCTGTGTTCATGCCTTCGCAGTGCAAGCATGGGGAGTAGTGTCAACCTAACTGGCGAAAAAGTACAGAAAGTTCCATACCACCCATACCACCCATACAATGGAGAGAGTCCCTTTTGCCAGGGTAATAGCATGTCACTTTTTATTCAGATCAATGCAAAATGGAAGTTTTTCTTGAAAATTAAGGTGTACGCTTGGAGGGAATGCAGTGTTATCTGTGTCAACTTCATGATACGCTGGAGACCACAGCCAAATACTTCATTTCAATGCTTTAACTTGAGAGAGACCAAATCTACCGTATATGTAATAGGGCTAATGCCGGCTGTGACTTTTGTTTTTGTGCACTATGACACAGTTAAATTAATAAACTATTTCATTTTTCAGTCAAGACATTGATTAATACCATCAAGTGTCTTAGTACAAGGCTAGAATAAAAACCACAGCCGCATTTTTGATGCAAAAATGAATCTCTAAAGTTTTTCGTATCGTAGAAAAGTTTTTACTCCCCAGAGAACATTCACTTTTTACTTTGTGAGTGATTTTTTTTAAGCTAATTGACAAATAGTGAAATTAGTAAAACTGTTAAGCAAGCAAGATAGTGACTCTTTGTTTTTGCTTGATTTTCTCCTGACATTTATACCTGGGACCTGCTTCCAAGAATCGTCTTCCAACTCGTATAAGTTGTTTCTTAGGTCCGTCGCCCAAACGCCTGCCGGTCCCACGGTGATGTGCTTCATGTACCCGTCCAGAGGTGACCAGCACCGGGACACCAGTCTTTTTGGGACGTAGTCCAGGCCTATCCCATACACCTTGCCCTGACCAGCATCCACCTGCCGTAGCCGCCCCGGCAATCGCCAGCACTTGATCATGATCCTCTGCCCACCTTAGGAGGGCAACAAATGGGAGAATCAGAAAACAAGAAATGCAAATACGTTTTATCTTAGTGTTTTTCTCCATTGATCCATGGTTTATTTTTTGATTTGTTAACTGTTTATTTCCAGGGGTAATGATACAACTACATTTAATCTCCCTGATTATGATTTAATAAATTCTCCACGGCAAAAAGTAATTAATTAAATGGAATAATCATATGCTCTCAAAGAAAGTACACAATTGTCTCATTTTACACTGTACATTGAGGAATAGTCATTGATAAGAACACTGTTTTGACTCAAAATCCATGAAATGTTCTAAATCTTTGTCTGCTGCACTAAATAACAATTAGTGACCAATTTCTTGGGCCGATATTTCCATTTTTGAACCATATCTGTATAGGGAGTTAAGGACCAAATGTGGCCGAGATGTAGGACCAATAAACATATAGCCAGTGTAGGTTTTTTTTTTTTTAAATAAATTATGGTGACACAGAGCTCAGCTGGCCTCAGCATGCCAATTTCTTCAATGCCACTTTCAGGCAGGCATTCATGTTTACTCAGTCAGTCAGTTATCATTTGACATACGTCTTCAGTTGCTACAACTTGGCCAGCACACCCTCAGAATACCAGCCACAAGTGTTCCGTGACTATTTTTCATTTGAAAGAATGAGAAGATGCTTGCAGATAGTTGCTGGGAAAAAACAGTCATTCCTTAAACCCTGTATACACTGCCGATGCGACTTTAATGTTGAAGCTTCCAAGATGCGAGACCAGTTTAGGCTACTGCCCTTTCATGCTCTGCGAGGCAGGCAAGCAATCAGGATGGTAAATCCCTGGGCTGCTTCACAGCAATACAATGTCAGACCTGGTCATTTTGAATTAATACTTCCACAATCACTGTGAATTTGGTACTGAGACATCATCATTATCCATATTTTCTATCTGAAACCCTCACTTTTGTATATGTTCTGCAGGGGACTTACTTTCATTTTTACTTTCCAAGCCAAAACAAATTGCTTCATTTTGTGAGCAGAGATTGCTGAAAAGGCGCACAGTGCTGAAGAAAAAAGCTAGCTAGAGGCAAAGAGTTTAGTAGACAGATGATTTGATTTCATTTGGCCAGTAATAGGCCTATTACATATTCCATCCTTGTTTGATTGTTTAAACTGACAAATGGGTGCCTTGAGCACTCCGTGTAGCATCTCTCTCAGCCCAAAAACATCATGTGACTTTCACTCAGGCGAAGAGCAGTGCTGGATTTGCTGCGGTGAAACTGACAAGGAACAATCGGTTAATTTTACATACTTATGTTAAATTTGAACACTGTCATTGCATGCTCAGTCATGTTAATCAATCATTTAATTTCTGTCCTCACAAATGTTTGCATACTTCTGATGATTGTTATCTAATGATAACATTATTAACTGGCTCTCAGCAAACTGATCAACAGCCAGTGATGACGATGAATCCAGCTTCGCACTCTTGTACTTGTGCTCTCTTGGCTACTGAGCAATCCCTCCATCGCTTAGCCGATATTATTGTTCATAAGTGGCAATTCAAATATAAAATGTTTATTTAAGACGGTATGCATTTACATTTAACTATGTATTTTTGCTTATTGAAGCAGAGACATTTATTTTCATATCAAATGGAATTAATGTGAGTGATTTGAAAATGGCGCTTGCTTTGATGGCAAACTTGCTAACCTGTCCCAAATTGACAGGCAGTATTTAAATGTTCAGTATCTGACTGTCCTTCGATATTTAGCACTGATGTTTTTTTAAAGCTATCTCTTTTTTTTACTTATTTGTAGTTCAGTTCTGAATGTTCATTGTGGTTATTTTTCATTCTTTATTTGATTTTTGTGCATTTTTGTAAAAAACTGGTTGTCAATGGATCACATCTCAGTACGTTTGTGTTGTCGTATTGGTGCGCATTTCGATAAAGAACATATTTATTTCCACTCCACTGGGCAATTCCATGGTAACTCACGTGACGTTTTAAGGCTAATTTCAATTTTCAATCAGCTGTCACGTCATTGTCAGTCACCTGTGACCAGTGTTTTTCTGTACATGGGTAGATCCCAGCCCTATACATACACCGGTGGGAAAGAAAAGTGCTGTCCCTTGAAATGTGGGAATTGGAGGCACTAACAGCTTGGTAACTCATGTCACGCTAAAAGGACGCAGAAAAACATCACTTCATTTCAATTCAAAATTTCTTAATCTCTTAACTGTCACCTGCATTTTCTCACATTTGGCCCGGATTAGTACACCTCATTTCAAATGCTCACTGCTCCCATATACAATGGTTCTATTACACATGCATGGTCTCATTGGAAAGATAAGACAGAGGTTTTCAGTGAAATGCATAAAATGTTGTGACTTATTGTCAGAGAGTAATTGAGACTAGAATAAAGAGATATATTTCTGTTTGCATCTTGCACCTCTGAACAGGACTTTGCCTATTAATTTGGGAGTGTGGGGTGAATTTTCAGAGGCTACCAGGCCATGGCCACAGGCCTCATGCATCTGTGGTCAAAAGTTGATCCCAAAGGAATGAAAAATGAATATTGTACAGATTTATTTGTAAATGCATGTCCATGCATTTGCCTTGATTGGTTGAGGATTTAAGTCATGGATTACAAATGAAGCATTCAAATTTTGTTTGAAAATTCCATAGTGACAGTTAACAGGTTAAAAGAAAGAACTGATACAAAACTGAAAATCATATAATCGATAACCAACACTATTAAAGTTCTATTGTAAGTAATAGCATTACACTGACATAATTATTCATAGACTGTGGCTTAAGAAAGTCCAGGAGGGTGGGTAACTCATGTTACCGTAAGGTCAGCTCTTAACAACACCCAAATAATAGGGCCAGTGCTGCTCAGACACTGCTTGTTTTTTATTTTCCTTAATTTTGACTGTTGCCAAATTAATTTGAACACAGTTATGTGGATCTCCCTGGAGAAGAGGGTGATAGGCTGGGGGTGGGTCAGTGAGGGGAACCAGTAATGAATGAAAGTGCACATTCTTCTTTTGAAACTCCATGTACCTTGGATTTGTGCATCGGCATGTGCAACTAAGGGTGGTCCCCTCCAACACATCCCTCTGATATCCTACTTTTGCCTTGAACAAATCAAAAATGCAGTAAAATCAATTTGAATTTTCTTGTCCCGTGTCTGCATTCTTATGGAATTGCCTCACTGCAAAAATTCACTATTGGCCTCCATATCGACAATCAGTTAATCCCCCCCCCCCCCCTCCTAAAATCGATATTGTCTCAAAAAGCCCCTATCAATCGGGCTTTCATGACAATTAATGTATCGTACACCTAAGCAAAATATAGCATGGCAGACAAAAGTGGTGCGATTTCAAACCAAAATACCAAAAAATAAAAAATTAATAAAATACAAAATGTGCATTAGAATTACAGAAAGAATAAACCAACAGCAAACATGTTAACCAAGGTGAAGTGGTCAGCCCAGCAGTATCCTAATGCCCTATGAAAAATCTACTAAATTCCTTACACAATGGCGAAGCTATCCCAGCAGCCCCTGCTGTCACAGTAACTTTCAGCTCACCTTTACTCTCCCCATAGCTGGAAGCCAAGAAGAACATTAAAGTCACCCACAACTGCCTCATGACTCCAAACACACTGAGTTTGTACCTGTAGAACAGACAGTTTTGTAGAGCCACACCCTCATCCCTATGTCAGTCACATGACCACTTTACCTTCCCCTGCACCAATTGCATGACTGCTGCACTTCACTGGATCCTGCTAGGTTCACTCTTCTGGCTACTTTACATATTTATCTCTGCACCCGAGAACTATCCAAACCTGTACAAAACGAATTAATCAAACACAAAATGTTTCCTCAGGGAAATGATGCCTGGTGCAGCCAAATCTATTAAGATTACAACTCGAGCTAAACCTATTTATGGAGGACTTATTAATCAGAGCTCCAATTTTCAGGAAAACTTTTAATGTCTTTTCAAAATTAAAAATAAATTTTAAAAAAGCAGAACTTGTCCATTCTAACACTACTCTTGTGACTAGTTAAGGACAGCACTGCTTTCAGCCAAGAAGCCTGTTCTGTTCCAAACCAGAAATAATATCCAGAGGCAGAATACAATCCAATAGGTAGCTTTATTGACAGATTATACACCAATTTGGGGAAGGAACCCCAGAGAAAGAGGTGGGGACGGAACCCCAGAGGATAGCACAGTTCAGTACAGGTGTTGTAAACAAAGCTGAGCTGCCGGCCAGTGGCCTCTGGGATAGCAGCCAGGTGGAATGCACACTACAGCAGCACCGAACTGCTCCACAGGAGGATGCAGTACCTTGAGGGGAGCTTAGTTCCAATCTTGATGACCATGAAAGGTCCGGGAGCTTGTTTCTAACAAACTGGACAGAAGAACTGAATTGGAAGGGATAAACAGAACATGGTCCCAATCTTGGACCCTGATGAGGCTTGTGTGCTTGCTCCTATAAAACTGGACAGAAAAACTGACTTGAGATGGGTTAGTGTGAACGCAGTCCCAATCCTGGACCCTGAGTAGGCTTGGAAGCATGTTAAAGTGAACTGAGTTAAGAGTAAAGCCTCTGGGAATAGCTGTCATTAAAGGTTACGTTACACTTAATAAAGAGTTTCTTTTAGGAATACTGACTAGTTCTAAGCACAAATAGCAAATTATGATGCAGCAACTTGCAACACAAAGCCAGGGGTTTAAATACACATCACTGGACCATTAGGACATAAACATGAAACAAGATACAGCCAGCCAGGGGACACATGCAGAAGTAAACCAATCAAAGGAGACATATTTCTAATAGACCTGCAAGTTGCTGAATAGGAAGAGAAATGGAAAGCATTCCCATGAGGGTAGTCACGGTAACACTCCCCACTCCCCTGATTGCTGCCAGTGATGGACTCCACACACTGGCACAGGAAGTCACGAACCAAGGAGGAGACGAAGATGTTCTGCTTCGGGACACAGGTACACCCCTAAGGCACATACCCTTCCTAGTTTTCAAGGAATGGACAGCCGCATCCCCGATGCCGGACGTTCGGGATCCGACAAACAGCGTAAGCGGGGGCACCATAGATGAGCCAGGGGGGAGGCGGGGAGAACTTAAAGGAAATCAAGATGCAGGTATTATTCTTGAGAAATGAAACGATGTGAATGTTGTGGAGGAAATAGGGGAGGAGGAACCTGACAGCAAAGAAAGACCGGATTCTTGAAAGGGCAATTTGGGTAATGAACCGGAGGACAAGATTCCTCGAAAATCTCCTGGAGTGGGATGTCCTTTGCAGCAAGCCACACCTTCTGCACAGTGGACAGTCGCTAGCCTGTGACAATGGTTTCCCTGCCTCTGGAAGGCGCATCTTTGCCTAAGTAGTAAAGCACAGGCTCTCGTCCAGCTACAGTGGGCACAACAAACCAGGACCTGAGCAGAGGGAACAGACACTTCACTCTCCTCAGACTGGAATAAAGGCAGTTGGTAACCAGACATACCCAGGCAGACATACCCAATCCAACCACTGGTAGCGAATTATCAGCCAACACCACCCAAAATAACAGACGAGACCACCTAGCGGGGCAACCTTCAGACAGGCAACAAAAAGTTTTACCCATTTCCTGGTTCAGCCTCTTCACCTGGCCGTTGGTTCTGGGTGGAACCCCAAGTAGAGGGACGGGGTAGTACCCAGCTGGGTGCATAAGGTCTTCCAGAAACTGCTGAATAACTGGGGGTCGCGGTCTGAGTCCACCTACTGGGGCACGCCGTGATGGCAGACAACATATTGAAAGAGTAGGTGGGGACTGTCTTTGGCAGTGGGCAGCTTGGGCAGTGGCATGAAGTGATCCGATTTTGACAAAAAATCAGCGATGGTAAGAATGGCTCATCGTGTTCTCATCAGATGGAGGTAACTCCATGATCAAATCTATGGCAATGCAGGCCTATGGTAGGTTGGGAACTTTCAAGGGCTGCAGAAGATCACAGGGTCATTGGTTACTTGATTTGGAGAAAGGACACACCATACAGGCTGCGACGAGTCACCGGGTATCCTGGTTGATAGAAGGCCACCAGAAGCGCCGAAAAACCAGGGCGAGGATGAATGAGAATCCGGGATGGCATGACAGGCTGGGACCTTCCCTCTCACCCTCTTGTGGACAAAGAGTCAATTTTGTGAAGAGTTTGGTGGTGAGGGACAGGACTGCAAAGCCTCTTTGACCGCACCCCTGCAAAAAATGTTCAGTAGGACTTCTATGGAATTCTATAGAACTCTACAGAACATCAATGGAACTCTATAGAACATTTTAGTAGAACAGCATGTTCAGTATTTCAGTTACGGTATATGAAGACCTCTTTCCATTTCCTCTGCATCAATTCAAAAATATAAATGGAAGGCATTACATCTTTGTTATGCTATAATGGAAAACTTGTGTTACTCTATTACTTACGAAGACAGAATTACATTGAAATTTTGACCTTTTGAACTTTTCCCTTAATTTAAAAAATTAAATCAAATTAGGCCTTTCCATTCACATGCTTTTGATTGCAGATTACATACAGATTTAGAATTAATTTGAATACAATTTTAGGTCTGCTGGGACTTATTCCCACCATCTTTATACATCTAAAGGTTATTTCTCACCAGGGATAAATGAGCTTCTGAATGGCTCACTTGGTTAAAGCACCGCATTACAGAACAGATGTGTTGGGGTTCGAGCTCCATTCAGAGTAGCACATGAGTGGTCATCGTGCTACAGAGATGCAAGTTGGGAGACAATTGCTGGGAAATGCCATATAAAATGTTTACCTTCCAAATTTTGGTGGGATTGAGGACGCCAAACTGAACAAAAGTCCTCCAGAGATTTTCTGTGGAACTGTTTTCTATAGAACTTGAGGTACTAAAGTTCTATAGAATTATATTGGATTCCTATAGCACATTTATAGGAATTTCTAAAGCACATTTTTTGCCGGGACACTCCACCTGCAGCTTGATGACAGCCAGGAGACAGTTACCTGGGAGAATGGTATTTGCAGGGTCGGGTCTGGAAGGATACAGTCCGACGAGGAGTCAGGCTTAATGTTCATCATGCCAGGTCAGTATGTTAAGACGAAATTAAATCTTGCAAAGAAGAGAGACCAACACACTTGCCTGGATCCAGCGTCTTAGCAATGGAGAGGTACTCCAGGTTAGAGGAACAACGTTTTAGAATAACCCACAGAAAAAACAGAGGCATCTTGGAGTTTTCTGGAATATGCTGATATTATTTCCAGTTTCATTCTGTGATGTTGAGATTTCACATTCTTCATATAATATGAGACAATGGCTTTATACGAGTTATTTTTTCATGTTAGTTTGGGGATGACCAGCTGGTCATGAGACCTGAAGCAACCACTTTGTCCTGCTGTGCCTTGGGCTAGCCCTATACCAACTCCAAACACCCCCACCCACCCTTTCCCCTTCAATATCACCTGAGGTGGAAGAACTTTGCCTTGGTCATAAATCCCTTGATTATTTGCATCAGTTGCTCTCAGAGGGGGGAAAAGAGAAGAAAAGAACTGACAACTATGACAATGTTATAATGACCACAGGCGTGGCTGAGGGCGGCATGATTTATAAGAGTGTTATCACCATTGAAATCTTACGAAGAAAAAAGAGATGGTCCCATCTTTGACTTGGCTCAAGTCTTCAAGAAAATAAAGCGCACTGCCAATAGAAGAGGCTAATGATTAATGTCTTACTGCAAGCTGTAGAGTTGGTCTTATGTAAATACTAGCTCACAGGCATTAATGGTGTTGTATGATGCTAATAACATGTTGGACACTGGTTCCCTAAAAACTTAAAACAACCTCTGGGCAACCATTTGTATGCTACTTTTACTTTCAAACGACAGTTTCAGTCTAACCATATGGGTGATGTGTCAAAGACCCAAAACATCAGAATTAATGCAAGATAATACTGAAGAATGATTGGGCTACTATATAGTGAGCAAATAGTCTTCATTCTGATTGTATACTGCCTTGCTTTCGAGGTAGAAGTTTAAAATCTATGACACTGGATGTCCAGTATTAGAACCCATGGTGAAATCAAACAACACTGAATATTTTAGTTTGTGGTTGGTGATAAGCTACTGTCACAGAAAGTCAACAGAATCCCTTGGAATGACATAGAACCATCATGCTACTGGTTTCCAACCAACATCACTGATGTGAAAGGATGTGCAATGGGTACAGAAATGTAAAGGTTTTAAGTTTAACTGAAGATTATTTTCTTGCCATGTACTGGGCTCAACATTCTAAATAATTATAATTACATGACCCCAACTAATACTTTTGAATTTACAATAGCTCCAAGTTTTTCCAAACACTCATATATTAATTTTTCCAACTCTTGCAGGGCCACAAGACTCTGTTGGGCCCAAAGAAGAGTTTGAGGGCCCCCCCACAAACACCGGCAATTGTCAAACCTTGCTCATTCACACACTCATTATTTCTGGATGCAGAAGGGCCGGGCTAAGAGAGATGTCATCCCTCTTTTAATAACTGAGCAAAATGACAAATGTCCCATGTCAAAATTCACATGTAAAATGCAATACCTGTTTGCACCACTGGATGGCAGTGCTGAGGTTTTGTGCTGCCTTGCTGCCAAGCTGACTCAGCTGATAGTCCAAGGCATACACGCAAGCATGTTTTGCTCAGTAAGCTCACTGCACAATATACCGCAGTGAATGAAATAAATACTGCAGTAGTTACCACATTCGTTCCCATTTTTAAAGTGGATATGTCTGCCTAATGTTTATTTTTAAAAATCTGAATTATAATACAACACCAATGGCAAAAAAGTCATCATAGAGAACACTTAAACATCAAAAAGGATTTATTTGAAAATTTAATTCAGCTGCTACTTATAATGCAAACAGCATAACACATTATGTCATGTTCTGCCATGTAAATTTATTTGGTTATTGAAGATATAAAATATGATAACACCAACTGAGGCCAAAAAAGCTGGCTCTATCACAATTAAAAAGATCCATTGCCAGTTATTGCAAACATTTGCAAGTGTGGGACAACCAGATAATACATCAGGCCCCGGCACCCAAGGCTGGTAAGGAGGGCACCAGGGCAAGGAGCAGACATGAGGACCCAGATGCAAGAACGTGGAGTTTATTAAATAATGAGCGTAGGGAGAGCCAAACAAATACAAAACTTCAAAGGAAAAAGGAGCTGGACTGATGCAGGGAGCGCAGGTTTACTTTTGTGGTCACAGACTGACGGCTGGCACCTCAGGCCTACTGCTGAAGGCGACAGGCTGACGGCTGGCACCCCAAGAGGGCCACAGACCACTTGCTGGGGCCTGAACTTACTGCTGAAGTTACAGACTTATTGCTGGATTTGCAGACAGACTTGTTGCTGGAACCGCAGGCTTACAGCTGATGTCTACAGACTTACAGCTGTAACCATAAGGGGTAACAGACTAAGTGCAGGAGCTGTGGACTTACTGCTGAGTTTACAGGTTTATTGCTGGAGCTGCTTCTGAGGTGACAGACTTGCTGCTGGCACTGCAAGTTTTACCACTGAGGCAACAGGCTGACAGCTCGTGCTACTAGCGGGTGACAGACTAACTGCTGGAGCTACAGCCATACTGCTCAGGCGACAGACTTGCTGCTGGTGCCACTGGAACTGCAGGGTAACTGTTGGGGCCACTGGGGGGGGGGCTGACGGCTGCGGCTGCAAGGGAGCACCAAACTAACAGCTATGGCAGCTAGGAGACACCAGATTGACGGCTGAAGCAGACCACTGGATCATGGATGCACACTGGTGCCGGGACCAACTGATAAGGAGGAGAAAAGCAGCTGAAGAGGGAGAACAGGAGATTTGGAAAAAATGGCCAAAAAAAAATAAATCTTGAGAGCTCCCACCAAAAATAGGAAAGCTGTGGAGTTTCTGTTCACTACCACACTCACCCTCCTCGTTCAGTTTGTTAATCACATCCTGTTAGTTTTCTTGTTTGTAAACACACCCCCATTCACACAGTCTAGCTCCTGCACATCTGTTCCCACTCATTCATTTGTTTTCCCCCATATATAGAGCCTCTGCATTTGTTTCTTCATGAGTTTGTTGCCATTTCCCTGAGCCACTCACAAGCCTTGTACTTCTGAGTGTATTGCATTCCTTGTGGTGATTTCCCTTTGTTTTACAGTGTGTGAGATCGCCACCTCCTCTGTGCATTGTGATTTCTGCATAACACTTTGGCTGGTCTCTTGCTTTATCTGAGTTTACCTTGATTCTGGCATTCTGACCATTTGGCTTCTAAACCTCAGACTGAACATTGACCACAAGTTGGATTTACCCTTTTGTGCTGCAAATGCGCTGTTTGGTTTTGACCCAGATTTTTTAATATCCGGAAGGTCAACTAATAAGCTCATTGCTGTGTGCGCCTGAGTCCAGTTCTTGTCAATATTTAATTGAAAGTAATACAAAGACAGCATATCAAATGTTGAAACTGAAGAATTTTTTTTATTTTTTATTTTTTTTAATATGTGCTTATTTTGAATTGCCAGATAAATATTTTTAAAAATTAGGACTTTGCAGCAAATGACTGTAAAAATTGTAAGATGCCAAAAAAATCTCACAGATAATTCGGTTAATTGGCTACAGGTCAGTAATGCGATTGAGTATGAGAAGTCTTTCAGAAGTAAAGATGGTGAGGGCTTCAACACTCTCTGAAAGACTGGATGGGAGAATAGTTTAACAATTTAAGAATAACATTACTCAGCGTAAAATCACATAGAATTTAGGGATTTCATCCTTCATGGTACAGAATATCACAAAAAGATTCCAAGAAATCTCTGCACGCAAAGGACAAGGCCGAAAACCAACTACGAATGGTCATGATCTTCAGACTCTTGGCAGCACTGCATGAAAAACATGCAGTGCTTCTGAAGTTATCACTGCACGGGCTCAGAAGCAACTCTGAACACCATTGTCAGTGAACACAGTTTGTTGCTGTATCCACAAATGCAATGTAAATATAAAACCATATATAAATGAGATCCAGAGACACAGCTACCTTCATTGGGCCCAAACTCATTTAAGATGGACTGAGGGGAAAAGAAAAACTGTACTGTGGTCTGACCAATTAAAATGTTAAATTCTTTAAGGACATCATGGAACTGCATCCTCCAGGCTAATGAGTCGGACCATCTGGCTTGTTAAAAGTGCACAGTTCAAAAGCCAACATCCATGATAAAATGGGAACGCACATGGCATGGGTAAATTGCACATCTGTGAAGACACCATTAATTACTTAATTGAGTGTTAACAATACCAACAGATTTTGCAGCAACATATACTGCTATCCAGATGTTTTTTTTTCAGGGAAGGCTCTGCAGTTAGAGTCTGGGAGCTAACTGGGCTGCCTGCAGTCCTGACCTTTCAGCCACTGAAAACATCAGGCACATTATGGAACAATAAATACGATAAAGTAGGCAGAGAAAGTGTTGAGCAGTCAAAATCCTTCATCAAGCAAGAATAGGAAAACATTTTTCTTTAAAAATTACAGCAGTTGCTCCCCTCATTTCCCAAACGCAGTGTTGTTAAAAAAAAAAGAGCTAAAAAGAGCTGATGCAATACAGTGGTAAACATGTCCCTGTCCCAACTTTTATAATAAGATCAATTATAATAAAAATGATAAAATTATGAATAAAACTAGGGTTATGCCGTCGGAGGCAACGGCTTAGGGTTTATCCCCGAACGCCTCCAATCCTCCAATGCCCCAATCCTTGAATAGACCCAATACAATATAAAGCCCCTCAGGTCATGACCTTTCATTTGCACTTGATTGGGATGGGACAAATATTTCAAGAGATATGATAAAAACAATTATTTTTCGGTTTTTGGCCCCTGGTGGCCATTCTACATATTGTAAATTGTCCAAAATCGAATCAGTTCTTCCTCTTTATGATACTTACTTATATGCAAAACTTGGAATTTGTCATTGAAATATTACCATCGCGTTAACAAATAAATCAGTTTTTGGCCCCTAGTGGCCATTCTAGAAATTGTAAATTGTTCAAAATCGAATCACTTCTTCCTCTTTATGATACTTTATGAACGCCGTTCAGCGTTCGGGGATATAATTATGGGGGAAAGGGGAGCTATTTTTTTTTGAATTTTTACTCCTGACCAAAAAAAAATACTGTATCAGAGGGGGTGCATTTCAAGGCAACCCTTGTTTTCTGCATGCCATGAAATGCACTCCTTGGGTTTTTTTATCGTTGACCCCAGCATTAAGTGCTTTTAAAAGTGCGCATAATGGGCTATTACAAGTAACCAGAGTTATATAGACCATGGCACTCAGTGGCCTAGTACCAGTTAGACAGGGATGCGTTGGACAAGGAGGAAACAGAGGACGCGGCAAAAAGCACCTTCTCTGATATTTTTTTCTGTTGACCGCAGCATCAAACTACTTGCAACAGAACCTCAATATGCATGTTTGGCAACCTTCAGAAAAGGAGGCAGTGAATTGTTTCCACAGCAATGACTCCTAACTGTTCCTAACTGCTGGTTTTTCAGGTCATTAGTGGCTGGATCCTTTTGCATCTTAAAGTATCAATGAGGATTGTGACATTGAGTATACTGTAAGGCTTGTGTCATTCAGGAATGTCTGTTCCTCAAAAAATTTACAAGGTGATCCTCTCTTTCCACAGTCCAATATTGCCATTTTATACAGCTGTCAACTTGCAGTTGACTTGACTAGCTGACTTTGCTGTGATCTGATTAGCCGCTGTAACAAGTAAAATATCTTACATTCTGAGACCAGCCACTTGCGTGCTAACTAATAAAATATCTTGTCGTAAATCTCACTGCACTAGCATTTCCAACAGGCTGTGCTCAGAGTGTGTGGATCTGCTCATATTTAAAGGCTCATTAATGACGTCTCCTCACACAGACTCACCTGACTTTCAAAATAAGGGTTCACTTAAGCTGTTATGAAGGGGGCATCAAAGCAAGATACTGAAAGTGCAAGATTCCTTATACAAAGGTGTGTATGTGGCAACTGTTGTTGTTGCATGGGTGCTCAGATGATGCTACACTGACAGCTCTCACGTGGCTCTGCTCATTGATTATTTGCTTGTCTTTAACAGGGACAGCCCAGTGGAACTGAAAAAGCCACATCACCCTGCAGTTGCCCTGCTCCTGTAAGGTCACCAATTTCCACTCTTCCAGCCTGGGCACGCTGGTGACACAACCCTAGGGAGGCTTTTCCCCCACCTCCATTACCTAGTAGTGGCTAAAATGATAAACTAGGCCCTGAAAGGTTGTTATTTTGCCTTATTGTGACAAAAATAATATTAGTGCAGTTGTTGAGAAAGGCTCTTAACTCCACCTTGCCCCAGGGGGATCTGATCTGCTCCCCAGCCCTGGCTTTGGAGAAAGACCCATCAGAGGTCCTCCTGGAACAGTGCCGGGAGATAAGCATTGGTTTTTGCTACAGTGACACGGCCTGGATTGATAAATAATTGCTTCATTTTTACAAGGTCAAGCCTGTTCTTATCTGATTTTGAAGGAGCAATGAGCACAAAATGGCTTTACAGTCATATTTGCTTTTCAAGCATTGTGAAACTACCTCTGGGTCCTAAGCTTAGGTACAGTGTGGTCTCTGTGACCTTATTACTTCACACCCCACGGTGTGAACGTGAAGTACTGTTTTTAGCGGCTCTGTGAGTTTGTTTGTTTGTTTATCTGTTTGTGTTTCCGCACTTGCCGATGAGTGAAGTCTGCCCTCTAGTGGCTCTGCGTGTTTGTTTGTGTTTCCGCACTTGCCAATATTTGCGTGAATGGGTGAAGTCTGCCATCTAGTGGCTCTCCCTGTTAGTTTGTGTTTCAGCGCTTGCCAATAATTGCGTGAATGGGGTGAAGTCTGCCATCTCTGATTGCCTTGTTGGAATGGCATCAGCAGATTCCCGAGGGCTGAAGTATCACTGCATGAGAAGCACAGGCCTTGATTTTGACTTAACATAGTTCATACACAGTGGATTTGGAATGAGTCTTTATGATATAAGGGGTTAAATTATTCTTATTCATTTATAGGGAACCAAAATTATTCATCTAGAATTGCTACGGTGAATTGCCATAAAAAATGTATCACTTCCTGGTTGGTTTTCTTCAAAGAATTTTACATAGTACTGTGCATGGAATATTTTTTCTACTAAAAATGCCTGGTCAAGAAAGTAATGATAACTTTTTGCCATGAATTATATACTTTGCCATTTTCCAATAGAGTTGTGGGCTGGGATTCCAGTAAAATTATGAGTCCATATTGATTTTCTACTGCACTGCCCTCCTCTGATTTTTTTCCTTCAATCTTTTGCCGAAGTAAGCTGTTATGTATGTAGGCAACCACAAGAGGGCAACCTTGAACGTGAATTTTAATTTCTGAAGTTTTTCAGCTGTAAGCGCAGCATTAGCGGTATTATCAAGGTTACGGCTTGTGGAAAGCTTTAACATGGTCTTGTTTCGATTAAGAAAATCTAAGTTGTCCAGGAGAGAACTTAACCCTCTCCTGGGTTAAGTTCTCTCTTAACCTCCCCCCCCACGTATTATATAGCCTTAATTTTAAAAAAATTGGGACAATGAGTAAAATGTAATAAAAACCGCAAGCTGGGGGCGCCCCGGTGGCTCATTGGTCTAAGCACGCATACCATAAAGGCTGTGTTCTTCCCACTTTGTTCTCATTCTTGCCTGATATAGAGCCCCCACTCTGAGATTGCAAATCGAAGCATTTGTAATATGTTTTGTGCAAAGTGTGACTTGGCTAAATCCTGCTGGAACAAGCAAGGTGTTCCTGAGAAAGATGATGGCTCTAGGACTCTTCATGCCTGGACTATTTGTCCCCAGATTTTTTGTCCCTTAGGAATTTTCGTCCCTGGATTGTTCATCCCCAATAATGTTTAGCCCTCTTCCTGCATTATAACCCCAAACCTAACCCTGTCAACGATGGTGGTGTGTTTCTTTATCATTAGGGGATTGAAAATCCAGGGACGAAAAGTCCGAGGACAAAAAATTTGTGGAAGAAAAGTCCAGGGATGGAAAAATCCAGGGACGAAGAATTCTGTAACCAAAGAGGACATATGGAGGGCACATATTCTGTTTCAAAATGTGATTGTATCCTTCTGTGTCAATTTGCCCTCACAGATGAGCCAGTTGCCCGTCCCGAGAGCTACAATGCAGCCCCAAACCATGACAGTCGCTGGCTTTTCAGCATGTTGCTGATAACATCAGGGATGGTCCTTGAAGAAGAGCGAATCACAGAATGCATTTAACCATCCGTCCAACTGTCACACAGCCTGAGTGACAGCGACTCACATTTATAGTGATACGCTGCCATAAGTCACTTCCTTGGCTTCTCTAAATCATTGCCTTTCATTTTGCGGAAATTAAGTAGACAGAAACTAGCAAGCATTTACTTTGGCTAGTTAGCACGTTAAAAGGTTAGTTCAGATTTTTTGAGGGAGGTTGCATTACTTATTGAATTACTTATCCATAGACAGTGTGCTACCCACGATCAGCAATCGGAATGCCCCCAGTTTTCAAAAGCAGGTAAGGATGGAGTTACGGAAGCTAAGTGGACTGCTGTGGATGGCCAACAGCAAAATTGTACAATGGCCTAAAAAGACACGGGCTACCTAAAATATCTGATAAAGAGTATGCTATATTTATAATATATTTTATCAAGATTATGGATGTTATAAATATTAATTATAATATCTCACCATCAGAGTACGAATGTTTCATTTTCTCAACTGAAGAACCAAAGTACGCTCTTCCTATTTCTTACATGCTGCGAGCTTGTAAAAGTTCTTGTCAAATGATTGCGTTATAGATATAAAATTACGATAAAAGAAACTACATAATTGTGAAAGAAGGCAGAGAAAACTGCTTATGAAGGGATACTTGTTTCACGCAGAATAATAAATGGGGAGAGGCTGAGGGCGTTCAGCGAGCAGACCCAATCGCCTGTGGAGGAGTCTGGGTTATGGTAAGCATTATCGGGAGTACGTGGCATATCCCCAGCTGGTCTTGTGGGTGACAATACTTTGGTGGAGATAAAGTAACCATATGGGGTGCGCATACCTATAAACAAGAAAGGAATTTACTTGGAGGAACGCGGAGGCAACCATGATCTGGACAAGGAACATGCTTACTGGCATCAGGTCCGGGGGCAGCTGCACATCATAGGAAAGCAGACTTGATACTTTTTTGTGTGGACCATAAGGGAGAGCGTGATCATCTTAATCATCTAAGATGACAGCTGGAGTGTTAATAAGAGTTCTTGGGTGACCTTTTTTTTGAAAATCATACCAACAAAGCTAAAAAATTCTAAATACTTTTACCATGCACAACAAATCCAGACATTGTATTTTTATTTGCCCTGAGCTTTGCAGATGAGTTTACTTAATTGAGCAACATTAAGTATTAAGCTCAGCTGAACTAGCTTAAGGAATCTAACCAGTGCAGACATTGCTAGAAAATATCTAGCTTGGTTTGAAATCAGTGGTAATAAGCCCATTGTAGTGCAAATATTTCAAATGAATACTTCTTTTTGTACTTTTTTCCTCTCTCATTTTTTTTTTCCATGTTATAGATAAAGCTGACTTAAGTCCGGGTTCAGAAAGTAAAATTCCTCCCCAGAACTTTATTCCAACCTCCTGGATTTACTTCGGGCAGGAGATATAGCCAATATCAGTGATCAAATCATTCTGCATGCGGGAGAAAAACTTGGTTGGACTTAAACTTTCTGACCCCTGAATTTTCCATCTCTGGCTGACTGACTGTTAGCAGCACATGGCAGGCAGCTCATTTGGTTTTCAAGGCAGGCCTGTGACAATTTGTAAAGCACAGCTGGCTTCCACACTTTCAGAATGCAAATCACCATCAGGATGTTTAAAAAACTTCACAATGTACCTCTGGGTTGAAATAACAATGTAGATTTACCACTAAATAGGGCAGGAGCCCTATATTTCAAGAGTCTTTTTTTTGGTGGATGTTAAGTTTAACTAGGGTGTGAAGAGACTTCAAAGCTGATCAGGTTTTGTAATCACAGGATGCAGCAGTCAATACACTTTTCAGGGCAGATCTGTGAAACATTTTACTGCACAGGTCACAGAAATACGGGCTGATAAGAAGCACGTACCCCTGTGAAATATGAATGTATGATGTTTGATGCAGGTTGCCTGGTTTACTGCTTGTTCAGCTGCAAAATGTGAGTGAATGTGTAAATCTTTAAACTATCGCACAAATTATTATTGTGAAGGGAACCAGCAGATAAAGTTCAAAAGAGACTTCTTTGAGTGTATAAGGAACCAGCAGCTAACATTCTCAAAAAGAGAAATGCACCAACTACAGTAGGCTAATAAGAAATGCAAACCTTTATGAAATCTGAATGTGTGATCCTTAATGCAGGTGGCCTGGCTTGCTGCATGTTCAGCTCCCATACTCAGCCAGCTAAGTGTGTGCGCACTAAGGAAATGTTCAGACTGTCCCCAATCAAAGTGACAAACATGTAGGAGTGAAAAACTGGCGTGCGAAAACCAGATCAAAAACTTGGTAGGTTTCTGAATTGATGAGCGCTGCAACATCTATGCTCCCCAGGTCCCTAACAAGAATTTAGATAAAGAAGGAAATCAAAAATTATCGTTTTCCAGTGGTAATCAGTAAGTGTTTGAATCAAAGAATGGGAATTGGTCGAAACTGTAAGACTTTTCACATTATACTCTTAGTTAATATGTACTTATGAACCTGTCATATAATAACCTTAGCTAATCCTATCATTATCCCCCGCTGCGAAATTAGCGCAAAGCGGGGGATATGGCATTGGGCTCCGTCCATCCGTCCTTACGTACGTACGTCCATCCGTACGTCCGGACGGACACATAAAATTGAAGCGGTGGGGGATATTGCCATGTTAGTGGCAAACACTTGTTTTTGTATAAATTTGTCCCATTATGACCCTGGTTGATCCTGCCAATTTGTTTTTGTCACTCCGTTCATGCTGAATGTTTGACAGCCATGGCATTGAAAATCATCTAATAATTAACTGTAAAAACTTGTTTTTCCGAGATGTCACTCTATCGTGCTAACGTGAGCTCAGTTGCACATCTCTCATATGGTCACGTGACTAGGAACACGAGAAAACACGGTTTTAGCTTAAAGTACGCTCGCACGTGCTACGTACCTGTGCACGTCGGAGTTGATGTGTGTCGTGATGTCGTTGACAATGCATTTACCCCTTGTGACAATAAAAACTCTTTTATTAAGTTTCAAGAAAATATTTACAAATTTATGAGTGTGAAGTTTCTTTTTTGACTCAGTATATGTTAAAGGAATTAACAAAGTGAATTATGTTGGATTCCTTTGATCAAGTGTTGTGAGTAGAACTCGAGGTCACAAATGGAAGTTGACCAAAGGTAAATCTAGCACTGATATTCGGAAATATTTCTTCACCCAAAGAGTAATTTCAATGTGGAATAGCTTGCCTGACCATATTGTTGAGGCAGAGACCTTGGGGTTTTCAAGACCAGGCTTGACTTAAAGCTAGATACCACTGAGTCATTGAGTATCTGTAGGGATATATTCACAGAAGTATAAAGAAACTGGCGAGCGTAGCTGGGCTGAACGGCCTGTTCTCCCCATTCATGTTATGTTATGTTCTGTTATGTTATGTTATGTTGTTTTTTACGATAGAACATAGATAACATTTCAAAAGTTTAAACTGAGACATTTTATATTTTTATCCACAAAATTAGCTTATTTCAAATTATCTGGCTGCAACAGGTCTCAAAAAAGTTGGGACACAGGCAAAAAAGGGCTGAAAAAGCAATTAATATATAAGAGAATCAGCTGAAAGAACATTTAGCAAGTAATTAAGTTTGAGTGGTATCAGGTGTGTAACATGATTGGCTATAAAATGGATGTCTTAGAGAGGCTGAGTCTCTCAGAAGTAAAGATGGCCAGAGGCTCTCCAACCTGTGAAGGCTTGCATAAAAAAATTGTGGGATACTTTAAAAACAATGTTCCTCAACGTCAAATTGCAAAGGCCTTGAAGGTCTCATCATCGACAGTGCATAACATCATCAAAAGATTCAGAGAAACTGGAAAAATCTCTGTGCGTAAGGGACAAGGCCGAAGACCTTTACTGGATGCCCGTGATCTTCAAGCCCTCAGACGCCACTGCATCACTCACTGGCATGATTCTGTCATTGACATTACTAAATCAGCCCAGGAATACTTCAAGAAACCACTGTCTGTAAACACAGTCCACCGTGCCATCCACAGATGCCACCTAAAACTCTATCATGCAAAAAGAAAGCCATTGTTGAACATGATCCATAAGCACCGCTGTGTTCTGTGGGCCAAGGCTCATTTAAAATGGACCGCAGCAAAGTAGCAAAGTATCCTGTGGTCAGAAGAGTCCAAATTTGACAATCTTGTTGGAAATCATGGGTGTTGTGTCCTCCGGGCTAAAGAGGAGAAAGACCAGCCCTCCCTTTATCAGTATTCAGTTCAAAAGCCAGCATCTCTGATGGAATGGGGATGCATTAGTGCATATGGTGTGGGACACTTGCATGCTTTAAAAAGCAGCATGAATGCTGAAAGGTATATAAAGGTTTTAGAGCATATGCTCCCCTCCAGGGGACATTTATTCAAGGGAAGGCCTTGTGTATTTTTGCAGGACCACATACTGCATCTATTACAACAGCATGGCTTCGTAGTAGAAGAGTCCGTGTGCTGAACTGGCCTGCCTGCAGTCCTGATCTTTCACCGATTGAGAACATTTGGCGCATAATTAAAGGAAAAGTTCGTAAAAGGAGACCCAAAACTCTCCAGCAGCTGGAAGCCTATATTAAACAAGAGCGGGATCAAATTCCAATTGCTAAACTCAAGAAACTTGTGTCATCAATGCCCAGACGCCTCCACTCTGGATTAAAAAGAATAGGGGATGCTACACCATGGTAAACAGGCCTCAACTTTTTCGAGACTTGTAGCTGCCATCAAATTTGAAATGAGCTCATTTTTTGGATAAAATTGTAAAATTTCTCAGTTTCAACATTTGCTATTTTGTGTCTGTTCTACTGTGAATACAATACTGGCTGGTGTGATTTGAAAGTCATTGCATTTTGAATTTTATTCAAAATTTACACTTTGTCCCAACTATTTTGGAATTGGAGTTGTATATTTATAATACTTAAGCAATATTTCCTAAGTCACAGTTCTTTGTATTACCAATATTCTTATCCAGGAATCTCGTTTCCTTGTTCTTTTGCACAACTTTGTACTACTTTGCCTTCCTGCTGTGCTGAGGCATAATAAACCCGATCCATCTTCGCACCTGAGTCCAATTCCCTCTGTTCCTGTTCTCTGTGCAGTATCAACTGTTCCTGTTCTCTGTGCACTCTCAACTGTTCCTGCTCTCTGTGCACTCTCAACTGTTCCTGTTCTCTGTGCACTCTCAACTGTTCCTGTTCTCTGTGCACTCTCGACTGTTCCTGTTCTCTGTGCACTCTCGACTGTTCCTGTTCTCAGTGCACTCTCAACTGTTCCTGTTCTCTGTGCACTCTCGACTGTTCTGTTCTCTGTGCATTCTCGACTGTTCCTGTTCTCTGTGTACTCTCGACTGTTCCTGTTCTCTGTGCACTCTCAACTGTTCCTGTTCTCTGTGCACTCTTGACTGTTCCTGTTCTCTGTGCACTCTCCACTGTTCCTGTTCTCTGTGCACTCTCGACTGTTCCTGTTCTCTGTGTACTCTCGACTGTTCCTGTTCTCTGTGCACTCTTGACTGTTCCTGTTCTCTGTGCACTCTCCACTGTTCCTGTTCTCTGTGCACTCTCGACTGTTCCTGTTCTCTGTGCACTCTCGACTGTTCCTGTTCTCTGTGCAATCTCGACTGTTCCTGTTCTCTGTGCACTCTCGACTGTTCCTGTTCTCTGTGTAATCTCGACTGTTCCTGTTCTCTGTGCACTCTCAACTGTTCCTGTTCTCTGTGCACTCTCGACTGTTCCTGTTCTCTGTGCACTCTTAACTGTTCCTGTTCGCTGTGCACTCTCAACTGTTCCTGTTCTCTGTGCACTCTCGACTGTTCCTGTTCTCTGTGCACTCTCGACTGTTCCTGTTCTCTGTGCACTCTCGACTGTTCCTGTTCTCTGTGCACTCTCAACTGTTCCTGTTCTCTGTGCACTCTCAACTGTTCCTGTTCTCTGTGCACTCTCGACTGTTCCTGTTCTCTGTGCACTCTTGACTGTTCCTGTTCTCTGTGCACTCTCAACTGTTCCTGTTCTCTGTGCACTCTCAACTGTTCCTGTTCTCTGTGCACTCTCGACTGTTCCTGTTCTCTGTGCACTCTCCACTGTTCCTGTTCTCTGTGCACTCTCCACTGTTCCTGTTCTCTGTGCACTCTCCATTGTTCCTGTTCTCTGTGCACTCTCCACTGTTCCTGTTCTCTGTGCACTCTCAACCGTTCCTGTTCTCTGTGCACTCTCAACTGTTCCTGTTCTCTGTGCACTCTCGACTGTTCCTGTTCTCTGTGCACTCTCGACTATTCCTGTTCTCTGTGCAGTATCAACTGTTCCTGTTCTCTGTGCACTCTCAACTGGTCCTGTTCTCTGTGCACTCTCGACTGTTCCTGTTCTTTGTGCACTCTCGACTGTTCCTGTTCTCTGTGCACTCTCAACTGTTCCTGTTCTCTGTGCACTCTCAACTGTTCCTGTTCTCTGTGCACTCTCGACTGTTCCTGTTCTCTGTGCACTCTCGACTGTTCCTGTTCTCTGTGCACTCTCCACTGTTCCTGTTCTCTGTGCACTCTCCACTGTTCCTGTTCTCTGTGCACTCTCCATTGTTCCTGTTCTCTGTGCACTCTCCACTGTTCCTGTTCTCTGTGCACTCTCAACCGTTCCTGTTCTCTGTGCACTCTCAACTGTTCCTGTTCTCTGTGCACTCTCGACTGTTCCTGTTCTCTGTGCACTCTTGACTGTTCCTGTTCTCTGTGCACTCTCAACTGTTCCTGTTCTCTGTGCACTCTCAACTGTTCCTGTTCTCTGTGCACTCTCAACCGTTCCTGTTCTCTGTGCACTCTCAACTGTTCCTGTTCTCTGTGCACTCTCGACTGTTCCTGTTCTCTGTGCACTCTCGACTATTCCTGTTCTCTGTGCAGTATCAACTGTTCCTGTTCTCTGTGCACTCTCAACTGGTCCTGTTCTCTGTGCACTCTCGACTGTTCCTGTTCTTTGTGCACTCTCGACTGTTCCTGTTCTCTGTGCACTCTCGACTGTTCCTGTTCTCTGTGCACTCTCGACTGTTCCTGTTCTCTGTGCATTCTTGACTGTTCCTGTTCTCTGTGCACTCTCCACTGTTCCTGTTCTCTGTGCACTCTCCACTGTTCCTGTTCTCTGTGCACTCTCGACTGTTCCTGTTCTCTGTGCACTCTCGACTGTTCCTGTTCTCTGTGCACTCTCGACTGTTCCTGTTCTCTGTGCACTCTCGACTGTTCCTGTTCTCTGTGCACTCTCGACTGTTCCTGTTCTCTGTGCACTCTCGATTGTTCGTGTTCTCTGTGCACTCTCGACTGTTCCTGTTCTCTGTGCACTCTCGACTGTTCCTGTTCTCTGTGCACTCTCGACTGTTCCTGTTCTCTGTGCACTCTCGACTGTTCCTGTTCTCTGTGCACTCTCGACTGTTCCTGTTCTCTGTGCACTCTTAACTGGTGCATAGAGCAAACCCTTACACATATTACCTCACAATATGGGATTTTATGTATACTGTGCTGTGATTTTTGGACCTCACAGGGTTCTTAACATTATGTACCATGAAATTATTGTGCTGATTGTCCACTGTCATATGATGTGCAGACGAGTCACATGATACAGAAAAATGGCGGCACCCTCTGAAAGTGTAACAGACATCCTGGCCGAGGATGAATTAGTTAAATTTTCTGTATCATGTGACTCGTCGGTGCATCATACGATGAATCTGCACAGTATGATTGGTCGAGCATGTGTAACGTTGCAGCAGGTAGCCCTCACGCGGTGAGTAACTTCCTCGCATGATGCGAAAATATATATCAGTATAGATATGCTGCTGCACTGTCACGTGAGGAAGTTACGCAGAAAAAAACATCCCCACATGGTGCAACATTGCCTGATGCAGTATACACACGTGTCACTTGCCTCAGGCAAAGTTGCACCGTCTGGGACAGGCTTTATACACCCTTGCAAATTGAAGTAATATTTTCCCCAATTAGACTCACTAACAAGTGGCTTTCTTGCGGGCACGCAGCTATTTAGTACCAATCATCCATGTTCTTGTTGCATCGTGCAAATGGAAATGCTCTTACTTTCAAAGTATGAGTAGCAATATTGCTATGAGTTCAACTTTTGAATTTTTTTATGATGATATCTCACTGAGTATTTTGGTGATCTCCGATCTGGATCATTCAGGATTTCTTCCATGAAGTTGGACAGGACATGATCCCATTCTAGTGATTTCAACTATCTCCTTAGCTGTTGTCTTTGCTTAATGCAGGCCTATAATTTGTACCACAGTAACATCTTTTCAACAACCATGAGATACGTCTTCTGATGTGTAATGACAAATTTCGCATTGATTCAGTCAGGATTAAAATAATTATTGCCAGCGAAGTAACTGCAATAATGATTCTATCACAGGCTTTTGAGTATTTGTGAATTGAAATTCAAATGGCAATTTTTTTCGGGCAGGCGGTGTAATTCACACATCAATAGGCCTATATCTTACAAGAGGGAAACTGCCTGTTATGATCTGTGATTCCGCCTGTTGTGGTTTATGTTCATTTCCACGTGGTTTGTTTAGTTTAAGCTTTCAGTATCATCTACCAGTTTATGCACTTCGTTTTTCTCTTGTGATGTCTTGCTGTCTATGTTCTTTGCCAGTGCACGCCCCTGTTGGCAAGCTGTCACATTTCGGGTGACTGTGGAAGTTTTTCGTGTTTCACCAGTTCCTTCATGCGTTGTTTACTTTCTTCAGCACTGATGACTGATTTAGTTCTAGTCACACTAACACTGTATGTTTTGTCTAGTTTATCTACTAATCCTTACTAATATACTAATCCTGTAAATAACTAACATACTATAACTTGCACTGTTTGGGTAAAATTATTAATGCACTAACTACTAACATTACGAATTGAATCCCTTGCTTTCCATACCAATCTATAACTCCGCCCTCTCTTTGCTATCCTGGTCCTCGCCTGAGTTTCTGCAGAAACCTTGCAACTATCTCTTCTGCTAATCTGCTTCTTCCATCTATCCCCACTTAGGAACTCCTTGAATGGAGCTGTTGTCCTTTAAGGATGTCGTGTGAAAACTAGTCTTTGTCATTGTTTCCCATTTTGTATTGTTTAATTACCTCTTGTGTTTTCCCCTCTCAGTCAATGTTTAGATTATTCCTCACACCTGTTGCCCCGCTTAGCTTGTTACCTCCCTTGTGTATATACAGTCCCTCACTTTTGCTTAGCTTTGTCAGACTTATGATCAACTTTTCTCTGCGCCAAGCCCTGTGTAGACAGTGATCTGTTTGTAATTCTGATATCTTTTTGCCTGATCTTAATTTCTGTCTGTGCCTGCCTAGATTTGTTTGCTCTCTGATGAGGACCCATTTTCTGCCCGACCACGATTTCTGTGTATTGACGCTCCGGTTTTTGAATTCAGATTTTAGACTCTCTACTCTCCTACTGTCGAACGATTTGGTACTCTTACCTGTGCTTTTTTATTTTTGAACCCAAGCCTGTCTTTGGACTCTGTTTTTTTGGATTGCCAATCTGTAGCGTGACTGCTTACCTGGCTTTGGACTCTGTTTGAAAGACCATGATTTTTGCATTTTGCACTACTTGCAGTTGGTTCTGTTCACCAGGCATAACACTGCCAACAAGAAAACAAAGGCGCTGGAACTGGGAATTACTTGGAACGCTAAGAACCGCAAGACCGTGAGCTGAACATGAATGACGGTCAACAGTATGGTAAAGGAGAGATGAAAGGCAGGAATTTAAATACTCCGACTACAATTAACAAGGGTCAGGAGGGCAGACAAAGGCACAAGGAGAGGTGTGAAGCCTCGAGACAATAGTTGAATGAAGTTAATCTTTTGGGAAGTCAAGTCAAAAAAGAAGCAGCCAGCCAGAGTGGGGGAAACTAATGTAGAATAAGGACGTAAGAAAATACGTGCCAAATGCCACTGCTGTGACTGAAGCAACACTGCACTAAAGTAGTGATTAATCTTGAAGCAAATGCTACAACGTGAGGAAAAAGTACAGACATGTTTGCATTCACTTCATCTGCAATGACATTGCAACATTTTGCAGGACAAGCAGGTGAAAGGAGGAGTGGTAGTTAGTCACTGGCAGTGGCAGGACCTGGAGAGCAGGAGCATGTAAGTCAGTAGTGGAAGCAGTAAGATGTAACTAACATCAGAGAGGGAAGGATTGATTACCATAGTTGCCTGTTGCAATGATAAGCCAGTTAAGAGAATCACTGCTTTATGAACAACCCTGCTGAAAATTTCAGCTTCGGCCAGCCTGAGATGATCAAACTGGATTGAGCCGTGTTTAAAAGTTTAAACTGGTAAACCAGCCTTTCAGCAGCTAACAGCCACTTACTGTACCAGCTTTACTGGCTTTGACTAACTTCGTCAAGATGGTGACTAGCTTTGTCTATCTGCAAATTCTTGTCTGGGAAATCATCCTTACAGAATATTATTGTGGCTGAACTTGCATTACATGTTTATTAATCCTTTAGAAGTAAATGTCCAATGTCTTGGTAACATTCCCAGCTTATTAATTTTTCACTTGGAAAAATTCACTAATTTCACTAATTGCTCATTTTTAATCAATGCTCAGATGAGGCGAGTGTTCTGTCCATCATTATGCAATCATTGCTTGACTGGCTTGGTTATGATTCAGACCAGGAACCAAACATGGTGTTGAGTATAATCCAATAGTAGGGTTAATTGATATATCTATATTACTATAGTAATACTGTAAGACTGGGATGCAGCCCAGAGCAGAATAACACAGTTCAGTTCAGATATAACAGATGAGCTGTAGGGGCGTATCCAGTGCCTGGCTAGTGGCTTTCCGGGACAGTGGCCAGATGGCACGCACAATTTGCCAGAGCAAAATTGTCAGATGGCAGGAATGCGATCCCAATCCTGATGACCATTGAAGGCTTGGGAGGTTTTTCTTAATAAACTAAGCAGAGGAACAGACAAAGGTTGTTTACTTAGATTGTGGTCCTAATCCTGGAGACCCAGATTAAGGCTTGGGAGCTGTTCCTGTTAACTGAACTAGGAAGAGACCTTCCGTATATTACTATCATAAAATTTTACAAATTCAAAGCCGAAGAGCTTTATTACTTGTAGCAAAGACTGGTTTCTAAAGTGCATATAGCAAGTGGCAATCCAGCAACTTCCAAACTGAAAGCAAGGGGTATACATATGTCAACACATACGAGGAACGGGAAACAGAAATAGGACACAGCCGGTGAAGAGAGTACACAAGACGTAAACCAATCAAAAGGGACAACACTCCTACTAGACACGTAGGCTGCTGGATGGGAGGAGGTACAAGAGGCATTCACACAAGGTGTGTGACAGGCCTAGGATTTTATCATGCTTTCCTAACACGGGGATGTTCTTCAATTCCTCCATCATAATGCTGGCCCAGTAGTTTTTTAAAATAATTGCTGCAATTTTTCATTATTCATAATCAAGCAGACTGCACCATATACTTTTAATAACATGCCCTATTACAAGTTTAAACAGTTCACTGTTTGTCATGGTTTCACTCCCATCTGGCGGGAGCTAGGACCATGGGCCTAAAGATAAAAATTGGACCCAAATGCCAGGTTGGGAAAAAATAGAAACTTTAATAAAAGAAAAACCCAAACACTAAGTGAGAAGTGGGGAGCAGTAACACAGGTTATAAAATTCAGAATGCAGAGACAATGAGGACTGGCTACTGCCAGCCCTGTATACCTAAACAATCACCTCCGCCTTAACGAGCAACAGATGCAGCTCGTTAAGGTGGAGGTGAGAACAAGCCGCAGGGGAAGGACTGCAGGGTGAGAGCCCTTACACTGAGTGTGTTTACATGCACAGCATAATCCGATAAAAGGGAATAATCCGATAATGGCAATATTCTGATTTGAAGCATTTACACGCACTGTGATAAACCGATATCTGGAAAAACCTGGTTCACATGATTCATTCAAGCAGTCGGATTTCTCTCGAAGCAGTGGCATCACCAGAACTGAAAATTTGGGGGCTACATAACATCCCTTTATTTGTCCTGGATAGTTCTCAATCATTTTCATAATTACCTCCACCAAACGAAGTTGGCAGGAGGTTATGTGATCGCTGGCGTTTGTTTGTTTGTTTGCCAGATAACTCAAAAAGTACTGCACAGATTTTTATGAAATTTTCAGAGAAAGTGGGTATTAGGATAAGGAACAAGTGATTAAATTTTGGCATATCTCAGCCAAAGTACAGCTGAGACAGGCCTATATGCCATAGTTCAACATTTCAAGTCTTTCCAATGGGCCGGAATTTCAATAGTCGTGCTTTTGGGTTTTGCTGCCACCTGGCGGAGGTCTGCGCTCTCTGAGTGCTTTTCTAGTTAACAATAGATTCGTTCCAAGAGCACTGCACCCTATTGGGTGCTGCTAATTCTCCCCCTTAAGGTATGACGTCGACAATCATTCATTTGGACGCGTAATTTGGTGCATTTAAATCAGCGTTATTCAAAACTGCATACCTGTCAGGCATGAGTTTAATGCCTTAAGTGGCATATCGCGTCGCCGTAGTCTGCAATTTTATATTTAGTTGATCACGACAGTGAAGATTGGAAAATTTTAATTTGGCAAACAATATTATATTTAATTGCCGAGACCCACTTTTTAATCAACCCACGTGAGTGAACGTGTCATGGTGTTGGCCTGCAGGCCCTTCCCCCTGCTGCATTCTTTGCTCGTTAAGGTGGAGGTGAAGCTATTGTATTTAAGAGTGGGCTGCACCTGTGTTGGTACGGCAGTATTTTGTTGGTCTCCTGAGCCCTGCCATGGTTTGTCTTGCTGCTGCTTCCCTCTGGGACGATTTTAATCTTTATAATTTTAATTAAAGATTTTTGTGTTTTTACTCAGCCTGTGCGTTTGGGTCCCTTTCCACCTCTTTGGGAACATGGTCCCAGTGCCCGCCATCATCTTCTCTTGCCGGCAGGCCAAATTCCATGGCAGAAAGGCGATATTTCATTGGAATGCGGATCAATCATTATTCAATCTGTGCATATTTAACCTCTTAAGCCCCAGCCTCTTTTTTAGGTTTCTGTTTGAAAATGACATACTCAAAATGAATAGAGTATATCTCTGTTTGTGTAGCATGAAGTATCAGAGAGGGAGACATGGAAATGTGGAGAGAGGGTTGATTTTCTGACGCTACTCGGATTTTGAAATTTGAACATTAATATGCTTGGCGTTTGAGTTGTGCTTGGTGTATGTAAAAATCACTTATATGTGCTTGTAGCAGAGGCTCTCCTGTTTCATTTGATGTGTAATATGACTATATTGCTACTTAATTAGCGCGGCGTTGTAGGTATTTTGCTGCGGTGAGTCTCAGGGTCTCCCAATTGGGGGACCCTGGAGTTTAAGAGGTTAAGAAATTCACGCGGAAATTAAGTCTTCTCATGCTTTTCTTTCCTCAGGGGTTGGAACCAAGAAATTGCATAAAATTGCATATTACAATGTTGTTCATTTAAATTATTTAAATGATCATGAAGCGCAACTTAAATAACCAGATGCAAGGAAAAGGTATGGAAGTTTCAGAGCTGTTTGTCTCTGGTAAAGCATGGGCCTATTTATAAGTAGGCTAAGTTTTTTTGTTTTCTTTTTTTTCTGTACTGAATTTAGACCATTATTTTGTTGATGTTAGATCACAAGGGGAGAGAAGCAGTGTCCTCAATCGCCAATGGATTATTCCTATTACTAAAAAATGTGTCAATGAAGGTAAATGATTGAGAACTAGCCTGGACTAATTCCTGCCCTCCACAGGTCGCACATGCACAGATTAAAAAAAAAGAAAGAAATCAAATTTTTCTTGTATACATGTACAGAATAAAAGGATTATTGGGCAAAAAGCTAGGTGTGTTTACCGGATTTCTTATAAACCGACAACGGCCTTCATCCGATAATGATTATTGGACTTTGCCATTTACATGACCACTTGAATAATACGAGTAATCCGATAATAATCGTTTTATTAGTGTGCATGTAAACGTATACTCACTGTTTGCAACCTTGTAAGTTTAATCTCAATATATGTTGCAACAATAAGACTTCTATGTTAATCAAACAAAAGCAGATGAATTTACTTTGTAGATGCAGTTTGTTTATTCATAGATGGTTCCTAAATACCTTTAGTTCTGCCCAACATTATATCTTCAATAAGTGCATGTGAGTATGTCTTTATATAAACCCAAAAAGTTTCGGGGATATTTAAGGGTAATGCAAGGATGGCCTGTGTCCAACCAACTGTGGCGAGCCAGACTGGACCAAGAGTGCCAGGACTGATTTCTTCTCCATGTTCAGACCTGTTTCTCCACGTGTATTGTCAAAATTTACTCTCGACTACTGCAACGCGCACATGCTCATTTTATGCTATCGCACGCAAAATTCATTCAGATACCGATTTGGTCGCAGATGAAACCTCTTATATGAGCTCAGCGCTTGAAGTTCAGTTGCCCGTGGTTTGCAGCTCATCTGACCTTAGCCCTGCAGAGAAGTTCCGTAAGCCTCGGGCAGACCTCATTAACCGTGACTGCATGAACATGCAGTTTCAGAGGTCGCTCCGATTGCGAACCGCTGTCATCCTGTTAAACAGCGGTTTTCGTTTTATCGCGCGCTTCTCATCAACAACGTAGCTATTGGTGCGCGGTGCACGGGTAAACGATAAAGTCTGCAAGCTTTACATTTCTTGAAGAGGTGCAATGCATCTGGGCGAAATTAAACCAGTTTATACGGTCGTTTGAACGGAACCAAAGCCTTGTGTAGAGTTAAAAACACTATGACACTGAAATCAAGAAAAGCGACCGAAACTATTAAAAGTGGGCCAACCCCGCCCCCCCAAAAAAGCAATAGTGTGAGATGTCAGAAAGCATGGCATAGGCTATTTTAAAATAATAAAGATATACGCCTATTTAAAGAATGGGACGGGAAGAATGTTGATGACATTTTCCTCCCTGTGAAAGCTGTACGAAAACCAACTCAACTGATGGGAAATCCAAACCCCATTTCCAATGAAGTTGGGACCTTGTGAAACACGTGAATAAAAACAGATTAGGCCTACAACAGGGGCGCAGATAGAACTAGGAACTGGGGGCACACAGACATGTGTTTTATGACAACAATTGAAGCACTGATTACTAAAACCCCACAAGTCAAGTCAAGTGTGACTTATGGGGTTTTAGTAATAGGTGCTTCAATTAGTCCTGGCTAGTTCTCCATCATCTTCCTTTATCTACGCGTTTTCCAATTATCGTAACTGGCAACTGAAGACACGGTTTCTCTCCAAATGCGATCTAACAGCAATGAAATCATGGGCTAAATTAAGTACAGAAATTGGCTACTTGGGTGAGGGTCGACAGGTTTACAATTTTGAATAACTTTGATTTAAATACAGCGCTCTCGGAGTGAACCTTTATATGAAAATGACTGAGAGCTGAGAAGGTTCACTCCGAGAGCGCTCCGCACATAGCAGGTGCCAGTGGCGTGCACAAATAGACGCTAGGTGGTGCTACAGCACTTGCCTCTTTGCCCTTTATCAATGAAAGTGCCCTTTTGAAACTTCGATTTTTTTAAATGATTATATTTATTATTATTATTATTATTATTATTATTATTATTATTATTATTATTATTATTATTAACACTTTAGTGGGGCCAATGTTGAAATGATCTTTTAGAAAAGCTGTGTGATTAAAAACTACTGAAAAAAATGCCCCGAAATGGGCCATCCCCTCACGCACTTCCGACCTCTCTTCCTTTGTCACGTGAACACGCGCAGTGCATATAGATGCCCTGCAAACCTCACCTTTCACTTCTTAATGACAGACTCCTCTCGCAGTTTACCTCCCAGATTAGAAACAGTTGCTCAGACTGATTGGTGGAACCAACGAGAATCTAACTTGTTTTTGAAAGCCTTGTTATACATTGCACTACGAAATTATACGGCGTTTAACTTACTTCCGCACACCAATGGCTACGGAAAAATATCAATCGCCTACGTCTTTATAATGTCTGAATTTGCGTAAATTAATTCGCAATGTTCATTGAGCAATAAGCCAGGAGAATCCGTTCTATATACTCTAATTGTGACAGCTAAAGTGCGTTGTTAGGTAAGACGAAGACTGAAGACGAAAATAATTGCTGTGCAGTCCGCCAAAGTTTCGGATTATTTGCAGATTGTCATACTTGCGGATTCACATCAATTATATTGACATAGCCAACAGGCAATCGCTTTGTAATTAGCATTTCTTAATCGTTACGTGTCACGCATTGGTGGTGACTATTCTGTTAATAGACTGTTTGATTAACAATCAATCGAACCTGATCGCAAACAGTTTAAGAGCAATTATCCGGGAAAGGGTGATGTTACTGAAGGCCTTGGCATCTGGCGGTACGCCACTGCTCATACAGCACCAGACAACTGAGCATTTTTTAGCCGACTGGTCACCTGATTAGCTCGTTTAATGCTATAGCCCAAATCAATGATAGATGACGTGAGGACGACCACCACAAACAATGTCGGTCGACTTTGCAAATCTATCTGTTAAGCTGAACGTTTTCTTTTGTGTAGGTTTTGTTAGGCAACATAAATGAACGCATAAAGAAGAATCAGGCAGTTCCCCATTGCCTGAGAAAAATATCCCCGTAAAGGCTACCCATGTGCCTTCATGTAATGAATGACTCATGAATTGCATTGAACATGTGCGTGAAATGTTTATTTCATTTTTTTAAATCTTACACTACAATAACATGTTCCACGTGTGCAAAAAAGTGCCCCCCCCTGAGCACTTGCCCCCCATAATGTCTGTGCACGCCACTGGCAGGTGCTGCTTATTCTCTCCGATTAAGTAAGACGGCAATCATTCATCTGGACGCGTATATGCTGTATTTAAATCAGCGTTATTCAAAATTGCAAACATGTCGACCCTCACGCAAGTAGTCCATTTCTGTACTGAATTTAGCCCATGATTTCATTGCTGTTAGATCGCATATGGACAGAGACCGTGTCTTCAGTTGCCAGTTACGATAATTGGAAAACGTGTCAATAAAGGAAGATGATTGAGAACTAGCCAGGACTAATTGTTGTCATAAAGCACATGTCTGTGTCCCCCCCAGTTCCTAGTTCTACTTGCGCCCCTGGAATACAATGATTGGCAAATCGTTTCCCTCCCACCTATATTCAATTGAGTACACTACAAAGACAAGGTATTTAATGTTCAAACTGAAGAACTTTATTGCTTTTTTTTTTTTTTTAAATATTCACTAATTTTGAATTTGATGCAACATGTTCCAGGACAGCTGGGACAGGGGGATGTTTACCATTGCGGTGCATCACCTTTACCTTTAACAACACTCAATAAGCATTTGGGAACAAAGGACACTAATTGTGGAAGCTTTGCAGGTGGAATTCTTCCCCATTCTTGCTTGATGTATGACTTCAGTTGCTCAACAGTCCAGGGTCTCTGTTGTATTTTGCGCTTCATAATGCTCCACACATTTTAAATGGGAGACAGGTCTGAACTGCAGGCAGGCCAGTCTATTACCCGCACTCTTTTACTACAAAGCTAAGCTGTCGTAACACGTGCAGAATGTGGCTTGGCATTGTCTTGATGAAATAAGCAGGGAAGTCCCTGAAAAAGACGTTGTTTGGATGGCAGTATTTGTTGCTCCAAATCCTATAACTACCTTTCAGCATTAATGGTGCCTTCACAGATGTGCAAGTAACCCATGGCATGGGCACAAACACATCCCCATATCATCACAGATGCTGGCTTTTGAACGTTGCACTGACAACAATCTGGACAGTCCTGTTCCTCTTTAGCCTACATGACACGATGTCCCTGATTTCCAAAAACAATTTGAAATGTGGACTTGTCAGACCACAGCACACTTTTCCACTTTGCGTCAGTCCATCTCAGATGAGCTTGGGCCCAAAGAAGCCAGCGGCACTACTGGGTGTTGTTGATATATGGCTTTCACATTGCTTGGTAGAGTTTTAACTTGCACTTGTAGATGTAGCGAGGAACTCTGACAATGGTTATCCAAAGTGTTCCTGAGCCCACATGGTAATATCCTTTCTAGAATGATGACAGTGTTTACTGCAGTGCTGCCTGAGGGGCCGACGGTCAAAGGCATTCAATATTGGTTTTCGGCCTTGCCGCTTACGTGTACAGATTTTGTCCAGATTCTTTGAATCTTTTGATGATATTATGGACTGTAGATGATGAAATCCCTAAATTCTTTGCACTTGCACATTGAGAAACTTTGTTCTTAAACTGTTGCACTGTTTGCTCAGGTAGTTGTTAACAAAGTGATGAACCTTGCCTCATCCTTGCTTGTGAATGACTGAGCCTTTCAGGTATGCTCCTTTTATACCTAATCATGACACTCACCTGTTTCTAATTAACCTGTTCACCTATGGAATGTTCCAAACAGGTGGTTTTTCAGCGTTCCTCAACTTTCTCAGTCTTTTGTTGCCCCTGTCCCAGCTTTTTTGGGACATGTTGGAGACATCAAATAAAAAAAATACAATTAACAATAAAGTTTTTCAGTTTAAAAATTTTATATCTTGTCCTTGTAGTGTACTCAATTGAACATAGGTCGAAAAGGATTTACAAATCATTGTATTCTGATTTAATTAATGTTTTACACAACGTTCCAACTTCATTGGAATTGGGGTTTGTAAATATGAACCCAAAAGCTAGAATAGTCTCATCCAAGAAAAGAAACATTAATCTACTGAAAAACTAACATGAAGAATGCAAAGAGCTTGTTGACATCTGCCTCCTGGATTAGAGTAGCCTATTTCAAACATAATGTATCACATAAGCAGCCATGTTGACCCAACGTCACATCACAAGACTGTGACAATTGAGCTGATTTTGTGCAGTAATGATGTTCCATGTCCATGTTGCCACTGGCTAACATAGCAGGTGCCTCTGACTTGCCAGGGCAGCTGCCACTGTATTTGGCACCCATGGCAGCTGCCAACAAGTTGCCAGTATAATGACTGTAAACTTTTTTCTGTTTGTCCTGTCTGACTCAAGCCTTGGGCCGATCATCAATTTAATTGATATCTTTAAGACCTGTCTAAATATCTGCCTTTTTATCCTTTAAATAGTCATCATGAAGGATGCCTCATTATGCTTTGACTTTGTCAGCTATTTGTTATTTTGGGTCGTTTCTGGAATACTGCATTCATTAGTTGCAGAAATTTGGCAACTCCGTTACTTTGTTCTGTTGGAGCATTTTTTGTCTGTTTGCTTGTTTGTTTGTCTGTGGGTCCGCACTTTACAGGTTGCTATTTCAATTTTATTACTTTCGTTCATAGGTCATCTTATTTGGGAGGATGCTGTCCAGAGACCTATGATTTGTGGTCAAAGGTCAAGGTCACCAAAAACACCCAAAACACATGTTGGTTCATATCTTTGGTTCTAACTGATATAGAGACTTTAAACCAATGCTGCTCTGTTTGTCAAGTCCACGTAATCCTTGCAGTTATCACGTCGCACTAACGCTAATATGTCAAAATGATGTTACAAAGTGACGTAAATTTTCAACCATTTTTTAGACCATTTTTATCGACTGCTATATAGCCCACCGATCAAGTAGCTCACAGACTAAATTTCATTCCTGTCTGTCAAAGGGTTGTGACGTAATTGACATTTTTCTATGTAAATGAATAAATTTTGAAAATTGGGAAAATGGTCTCATCATCCAACATTCTATACATCCTTTGGTTGTGGAGTCAATTGGATGAGATTATATATTCTCATAGAAGAGAAAAATATTGATGTTCCTCCAAATTCTAAGTCCTGAAAGGTCAAGTTCCTCATCAAGGTCACAAAAAAGGTTAAAAACACACTTTGGCTAATAATTTTGGTTCTTTTCACTCTGAAGACGTCAAATCAATGCCATTTCATGAGGGCAACATGATTTGCAAATTTGTTTGCATTTTGGGAACTCATCGTTCTCCGAACAATCTTTCGTGTTATTATTTAATTTTCTTCTACTTGTGTTTCTGTCCTTTCTATCATTC
This sequence comes from Gymnothorax reevesii, assembly GCA_029721435.1. Classification (NCBI taxonomy): domain Eukaryota; kingdom Metazoa; phylum Chordata; class Actinopteri; order Anguilliformes; family Muraenidae; genus Gymnothorax; species Gymnothorax reevesii. The sequence goes on along the minus strand of CM056584.1, from coordinate 30,392,568 downwards.
ATGTTTTTACATTTTAATATTCCTGTGTTTTTAATGTCTCTGTAAAATCTTTGGTCAGCGGTCGTTGTTCTAAACGTGGTCGAGAAAATAAATAATTGAGAATTGGTGATGCATTGACTCAGTTGACTATTTTTTTTACATTCATCATTATCTCTGCTAAAGAGGTTGTGTTTTACCCTCAGTTTTTGGGTATGTTTGTTAGCAACATGAAGGAAAATATTACAGACAGATTTTTGTAAAGTTTTTTACCAGAGCGTGTCTTGGCCCAACTTATAAGTGATTTAATTTTGGGAGAGATCCGGATCAAAATCCGGGTCCAAGATTCTTCATCATTGAGAGATAGGAAGATTGGAATGATAATAATAAATGCCATACATCTTCAAGTCCACTAGATGGAAGTAAAGTTCAAATGTCTCAGTGGATGCGCTCCCTGAGCGCTCATTTTATGTATGTATGTACTGAATTTATGTATGTTTTTATTCATTTACTTGTGTATTTTTGTTTGGGGGAGGTGATGAAAAATACTGATGTGATGACTTCAACAGGGTATACAAGTCCTTACATAAATAGAACATTATTTGCCCCTTGTATGCTGTGTTCTGCTTGAATATATAACCTTTGACTGAGGTCTTCGTAGTGATACTGACAGGTAGTGGCACCTTGTGGCAGGCGAGCAGCACTCATTCAGCAATTGAATAGTTTCTTGTCATTACGGGTCAGCACCACTGCTAGCTGCCACTGCCATGATTTGAGCTTGCTGTCTCTCCAAATGTCTTGCACTCAAAGACTCCAAATGTGCACAACAGTGTAATTTCTTGAAATACAAAAGAAAAAAATACATTTCAACCCTGTCTACTCCAAACTTGTTTGTGTCACAACTCTAATTTCTTTTTGTTTGTTTTAAGTGTCATTAATAGATTTAGAATTGAATCGCTGACATTGTATTTTTGAATATTCCAGTGTTCATCGTTGAAGGTGGGCAACCAAATAGCAGGGGGTGCTGCAGCACCTTTAGCACCTCCACGTCCCACACCTATGGTAGATGGTGCTATCCTGCTCGATAAATAGGACATTTAACCATCATTACATAGAGTTAGGTCCTTAAATATTTGGATACTGACAACATCATTATTATTTAGCTGCTATCCATGGAATATTGGACATGAATTTGAACAATAAATGAGTTCAAAGTGAGGACATTCTGCTTCAGTTCGAAGGTAAACCAAAACTGGGTGTGGGAATGTAGGAATTACTGCATTTGTAAGAGTCCTCCCTTTTCTAGGGACCAAAAGAATTAGGACAATCATGCTCAGCTGTTCCAAGACCAGGTGTGTTTCATTCCCTTATAATTAATTTTTCTGGTTAAAACATAAGTGTCTACAGTTGATTTCAAGACTTACATCTTCATCTGGAATATCTGGCTACTAACTCTCAATATGAAATCCAAAGAGCCATCAGTATGAGTAAAGCGAGCCTTTATTATGCTAAAAAAATAAATAAGAATTGATGACGTTTCAGAAATACTTTACGAAATGTTATATACAACTTTTGTTTGTTAATCACATTAATACATTAACACAACACAACAAAAGGATAATAACAAAAGTAAAGTCCTCTCCATGTTTGTGTCCAAAATATGAATAATTTAACTCATATTAGCCTAGCATGAATGTCTTTTGACTGTTGGAGAAATTTCAGAAGTCTAAGCGGACTCTAGGAGAAAGAGCAAATGCCTTACAGAAAGGTCAAAACTGGGGTCTTCTTGCTTTCACGTTATGGTGCTGTATTTATGGACATACCCCCTGCAAAAAATGTGCTATAGGAATCCTGTAGGACAGTTCAGTAGAATTCTACAGAACTTTAGTATCTCGAGTCCTATAGAAAACAAGTTCTATAGGAAATTTCTACAGGAAACAGTTCCATTGAAAATTTCTATAGAAATTTCTTCATAGCATCTTCAATCCCACCCAAATCTGGAAGGCGACAAACAAAGCAACCATGTTATATTTCCCTTCCCAGCAAACCCTTTCCAATTTTCATCCCTCTAGCGCAATGCAATGGCCATGTGTGCGTTACTCTATCCAGGTCTCAAACCCAGACCCTTCTGCTCCGCAACGCAGTGTTTTAACCAAGTGAGCTATTCCGCAACTGGGAAGTTTTCAATTGTTGTTGTCTAAGGGAATTGAAAAGGAACTGAGTGTCTTCGCTGAAAAGGAACACCATGTTAGTAATCCTGTTAGGTGACCATGATACATGTATATAGATGGTGGGAATAAGTCTCAGCAGACCTCAAATTGTATTCAAATTAATCCTAAATCTGTGTATAATCTGCAATCACAAGCATGTAAATGGAAAGGAATAATTTGATTGAATTTTTTAAATTAACCGAAAAGTTCAAAAGCTCAAACGTTCAACATAATTCTGTCTTCATAAGCAAAAGAGGAACATGAGTTTTCCATTATAGCGAAATAAAGTTGTAATGCCTTACATTTATATTTTTGAATTGCTGCCGAGGAAATGGAAAGTGGTCTTCATATACCGTGACTGAAATACTGCTAGTTTGTGTGATCAGTCAGTCAATCAATGGTCTGATCAGAGAATCAATGAGTAGGTATGTGTCTCGTACCCCTTAAGCACACCTTAAAGTTAAAAGGGACAAGATTTCCTTGCTACTTCAGTATAGTGGATATCACTGCATATTGCACATTTTCATACCATTAGTCCGGTCTCTCACTACCAGAACCCGGGTATACATAAGGTAAATTGAGCCTTCGACAGAGCATTGCAAGGAGCCATAAGATTTATTTTTATTTAACCCCTATTTAAGATGTCTTGCCCATTAAGCTTTTGTTCTATTAGAAGGTCCTAAAGACCATCAAAGTCCTAAAGAACAGGTTTTTCAACTCAGGTGTTCTATAGGAAGGTCTTATAGAACAGCAATAATCTTTTAGGACTTTCTTTTCCATAGAGGTGCTCTACAGGTTTCAAGCAAATTCCTACAGAACACACAGAAAATCCTATAGAACACGCTGTTCTGCTAAAATGTTCTATAGAGTTCCATTGATGTTCTACAGAGTTCTATAGAATTCCATATAAGTCCTATAGAACATTTTTTGCAGGGTACAGTAGCTTACTGTGTTAAATTCATGGGGCATAAGGCCAGTAGTGTCATCCCCTGATTATCACTCTAGCTGAAGCAAGAGGCTGTGGGGAGAAGGTATAAAACGTTCACTTTAATGTGACCACAGAGACTTGCATTGCTCTATCTTAATCTCTCGCACAAAGGAAATCAGCTTCTACTTCCTGTTTGTTTAATTACCACTCAAGCATGTTTGTGGGCAATATGCAAAAGCATCAACTTCACATGAGGAAACTGTGCATGGGCGAAGTCTCTACATTTTTTCACTATCTCCTGAAGTTACTCAGATATTTTCAGCTGCACAAACATGAAGGCGTTTCATTTCCTCAAAAGCTCACTACTCACAACTTTTAACAGGTCATGTTGTGAGTAATTAGTTTATCGGTTACACTGTTTGTTGATTTTATCAGGTCCAAGTGCCAATTGAGTCTATCGAAAATGTGTTGGTTGTTTTTGTCAGTTACACCTGTTAGTTCGGTTAAGCAGGTATAATGTTTGTTGAGGTTGGTGTTTGTTGTATAGTTTATCAAATAGAACAAATCACTGAATACAAAATACAATAGAGCAGTAGTTATACCTAGATTAACTGTGTGGATGTAAGCACAGGTGTGCGTGCATCAGTCTGCCTGAGTGCATGTTTCTATCCATACGTGCATGTGTTTGGACGTTCGCTGTGTGTGATTGGATCTTTGATGTGGATAGCACTGTATCACAGGCCGGCCCCCATTGCTAACCTCAACCCAGCGCAAGTTCTGAGAAAGACGTTGCCGAGGTTATCTAACAACACAAACATGTCGGGACTGAGAGAGCAGTTTATGTGTATAGATTAGTGGTGCAGCGAAGGAAGCAAATAAACAGGAAGTGATGTTCACACCTTCTTCCCTTTGGGTGAATGCATTCAACTATGGGACAATTTTAGTCTCTCACAGTGCTTTTCAGCCTTGTCCTCATTTAGAGCCTGCCTCGTTCCTGCATGTGTATGTGTCTGTGTGTGTGGGTGTGTGTGTAACTGTGTTTTAAATTCCCATTTGCAAGTCCGAGTGAGATGTGTAGGAACCCGAGGTGAGAATAGAAATACTGCCCCATATGTCCCCCACCCTCTGACTAAACCACCTCATTTCAATAATTCTTGCAAATTGTGCCAATTATAAAATTCAGGCGACCGCAAAAAAAATGCCATGGTGACTTTCTGCACCTGGATTTTCCACGGCTCGATGGAGCATCCTCAGTCTGCCACAGCTTGTCTTATGGACGGCATCTGATACATTCAAACAGGGACATGATTCTCCTCCTGAAGTTTCAGGTCACTGTGCATTTGTACTGATGAGAAGGCGAGGTGAAATAATATTGTAAGGTCACAATGTGGCCTGAGTGAAGATGTTAGGAGTAGGTGGGCCATGTTGAAATATCCGTTAAAATTGTGGATTTGTTACACAAGGTCGTATAATGTGAGGCATGTACTTATTGTGCATTCTCGTAGTAGCGCTTTTTTTTTTTTTTACTTTTTCCTCAAGTCTACCAGGCATTTGCGGATCAGACATGGCGTATTTATTTGTCTCCTGGCCTGGACCAAATCTTGTTATTTTGTTATTTTTGTTGTTATGCTCCATCCAAAATCCAATATGGCTGATTTGAGGACACATTTTTGACGACTTCTGCCATTCCACCGGTCAGATTTTTATTATGCTTAGTGCACATCTTTGTCTCATGACCCAGACCAACTCTTAACACTTCTGGCTCAATTTTTGCCTGCCCTCACCCCTGACTGGCTGGTGCATTTTCAAGTTCTGCTCAATTTTTGCTCATGTGACTAGGATCATGTCTAGTTTATTAATTTGTCTCATGGCCTTGACCAAGTATTGTTTTTTTTTTAGGTTCAATTAAAAATCCAGGATTGGGCGATGCATGTTCAACATCTTCAGCAGCTCCAACGATCAGATTTTGATCAGACTTGGTGCAAATGTCTGTCTCGTGCCCCTGACTAAGCCTTGTTATTTTATGGTTGATGCGGGATTTGATATGGCTGCCCTCGCCACAGACTGACTGATGCATTTTCAACTTTTTTGGACTCATTGGTACATTTGGATCAAACATGCCACATATATTCACCGCTTAGCCCTGACCAAGCGTAGTTATCTATTAGCTTGATTTCTAAACCAGTATGGCTGTGCTGGTATCTGACTGGCTGACACATTTTTGACTCACTCTTAAATTGCAATAGGTCTGAGTTTGATCAAACTTGCCAAAAGTGTTTTGAGGCTTGGTCCACATGGACTTGAAATGATGATTTTTTTTTTTTTTTTTGCCAGCATGGATTAGAAATAAATTGACTATTGAACTCGCAAGAATTACTGACCAAACCACATTTTCTTATTGAATGGTCACTTCTAACCAAGTTATTACCACATTTTTCCAGCACAACTGATTGATTATGGTTTAAAATCACCATGCTGTAGATGCTAATATGATGACTCCTTACAGTGGACAGATGTTGACTTTACAGTACTGCCAAACTGACAATAATTGTCACGTGAGCGGTACTGCCCCGATGGGTCTCTTGTTTGTGGGTCTGTGCCCAAATGGTTTTCCGAAGCTAATCCCTTCCGCTGCAACTGCTTTTTAACCAAATAGCATATTTTTTTGCAAATCAAAATCATTTCAGTGCTTTTAACTTTGATGCACATCCAGTGGGTTGGCTGTGAAATTTAATGTAGAAACCGTTTTGTTAATCATTTTTGCTGGGTCTGGTGAGCCTGTCGATTGTATCGTATTAAAAACTGTGAATTGCTTGCATATATTTTAATGCACTCAATTTCTTTAAAATGGATTTCGCTTTTAGGCCTTATCAGCTTTTCAATATGGGAACCACCACGTGTGCGCGCGTCGTGCTCTGTCTGGATTGGAGGGAGAAGGAAAAAAGCCGCGACACGAGCGCGTCAAGGCAACCCCAGACAGTGGTCCGAGCACGGGATTGTGCACGAGACCAAGGCCGGCCACGTAGCTATGCGGGCAGAGGTTGAGGGAACGTGCAGACATTTAAATTGCGTTAATGAATTATGAAGAAGCGAAAGCATTGCAACGCACTGGAGAACAATAACGCTCGCGCCTAGTTAGTGAACGGAACTAGATATATGTAGCCAAGCAAGCTAAATTGCAACAGTAGCTAGCCAGCTAGGTATTTAATATTTGCACTCTCCGACGCTTGCAGCACTCGTTGCACGAGATGAGAAAGAGGGCGCTCTCATCAAGGGTGAGTAGCGAAACCAGAACAAGCTAACGTTAGCCTCGAGGCTAACGAGAAGTAAATTCGTCTATTTTTGTTTGACGAGATTGCCGATGCGAGTTAAATCGGGCGGAAAAACGGTATTCTCAGTTTTAGTCATTTACCGCGGTTTTGTTTTCACTGAGATCAAAGCGAGCGCGTGCAGTTTCGGCGCGCTGCGAGATTTGTTTGGTGCGGGGAAAGAGGGAAATTCCTCGCGAGCGCACTTACTCGCTACTATTTACAGCACTGTGGTGCTAACAAATCAGATTCAAATGTGCACCGAACGTTACCTTCAATAAACTGCCTTTGTGCGTCTGATCCACCCGCACTTGGACATACGAAAGCAGTTTACGTTTCTGGAGTCTACAATGACCGAGGTTAGGAAAGATTCAACAATGTTGGCTAGCCGACGTTAGCTAATCGTGCGAGATTTAAACGCGCAGTCTCGCTCGATTGGCTAACGTCGGCTAGCCAACATTGTTGAATCTCTCCTGATCGCTGTCTAATAGACGCCAAATCTGGGCGGTTTAGTGTTCTTGAAAAGTGAAAGTTGTCTGCCATGCAAACGGGCGCGCTTGGTTGTAGCACAGCTGCGGTTGGCTAATCGGTCAATAATTTTCTGAAGTGCGCCATAATGTACAAAGCAGCGCACGATTTGAAGTTGCACTAGAAAACGTACAGCATGCTAACGCATCATAACACACTTGTAAGGCGCTAGCAAGCTAACTCTTTAGCCAAATGGCCTGCTTTCTAACATCGCCTTTGATATTAACCCTTTCCTTTGATCTGGTTTTAAATGACTGATTTCCACCACATCGGCCGGGTACCCTTTTTACCTTGCTACTCATTTTATTGGATCGTTGTATTTTTTTTACGTGCAATTCTGGCTGTTTATCTATTTTGCCCCGTGGTGACTCATTTTCGGGTGTTATCTACCCGGGTAGCCAGCTTCAGTGTTTGCGTTTGCATCGCTAACAAGCGGGTTTCCTGCGCGCTTTGAAGCGACATTTGTGGGCCAGCCAGCTCACATTGTCGAGCTAATCAGCTGTTTTCCTCGTAGCTTTGTGGACCGCATGTGGGCTAAATTTATTTCACCAGGAAAAACCTCATTGAGATTAAAAATCTCTTTTACAAGAGTGTCCTGACCAAGATTGACAGGAACACCTTTTGTACAACGTTACAGACACAATACAAAACAATTACAAACGCAAGTCCACAAATTTTGAGTCACATAAAGAGGTCATCTGTTAAAACATTTACTGCCTGATTCGTCTTCCTCTAACGCCTTCAATCTACTCTTGAAAAACATTTAAAGAGACCCAAATCCCTTTGGTGCAGGTTCCAGCCTGCAGGAGCAACGTATCTAAAATTCATTTCTCCCCCCCTCTCCATTTCAAGACGCTCTATGGGAATAGAGAGTAAGAACGGGTCTTTAGAATGGGTCACGGAGCAAAGACAGTAGCTTCCAGAATTTTTTCAAACAAAGGAAATCACATAAGTATGATTGAAGCAAATTTGTAATTATAGTCCGCTTGGTTAACGTTAGGGTTTGAAGGTTCGCTCGGAGCATACCGTTTTGCGGTAATATGCGAAATAAACGTTCAGTGACATCAAAAGGGCCTCCAGCAGCCGTAGTTTCAGATGGCTATACGGCGATAGTTGGGCTTGCCTGCGAGCTGACTTGGTGAGAAAAAGTGTCTACAGATGGGTTTGTCGAGAGTCTACATGCCTCTGCTCCCCACTCCTGCTGAGCGTCTTATGACTGGGGAAAATATTTCAGTAACTTTGGGAAGACCGATTAAAGTTTTTTTTTTTTTTTTTCTTCTCTTGTTTGGAAACTCAACTTCTAACCCAGGGGTGTTGATTAACCCTTGCTTATTCTTGATTTCTTCATTCGTAGAATTCTAACAGGCTGTTAAATTTTATGAAATCAGGATCGAACTCTTAAATCACAAATTGTCAGAAATGGCTATGCGTGCCAAGAAAAAATGCATAGTACTAATTTGATTAAATTTCTTACTGTTAATATCGGCATACATTCTCAGTCGCGTTGTCGTCACTTCCGGCTGGCTCAATTAGGCCCTCGATAAAAACAATTTAACTTGTGTGTTCGTCTTCGTGTTATCTCATCAACAATTGTCACGTTCTAATCCACCTTATTAGTATTTGTATCTGTGATTTTTCTTTTTTGCGAGTAAACACAGGGTGTAGGAGTTATAATAAGGTACTAGACTCTAAATATTGCAGGTACTTAGAGTTGTAATTTAAAAGCACGACAGCAAATGGCCAAAGTAATTCCCAGCTAATGAAATATTTAGCTATTTACTATTTCATCTCCGATAAAATGCTTCCCACACAGCACTACATGAGCTGATGGTTCCCACTTGGTGCTGCATATATGCCGACTCTACCGCTTTTGGGACTTTTTTTTTCAGAATGAAATGCCCCGAAAGTGGTAGTTTACTGCCAAAAGCGGTAGAGTTGGCATGTATGCATCAGGTTTCTGTCTTTTGACAGCTTTGATCCATGCTTCGCGCCGCTTACTTTCCTTTGGAAATGCGTGAAATGAAATTTTCTCTCCCTGTTTCATATTGTGATTAAAACAACCAAACGCTACACACGACTTGGTCAGGTTTTTTGATGGATTATTACTTCATTCGTATCACTTTCAATTCGGTTTCACGGGCCATGTGGGTTTTGTTTTCACCGAGTCGCCCTGCACCAGAAGTGGGCCCAACATTGTGAATTGGATGAAAAGAGAGAAATTATCAATCACCGATGAAATTATAGACTGCAATCAATCAGTGAGCTCTTTATTGGTATAATGCATTAGGCAAGGCCACCAATCCTAACCATCTGCATGATGAAGAATTCAGTGACAGCACGAATGATAATGAGGCCCACCTGCATTGCATTCAAGTACAAAGGAAAAAGTAGTGAATTATCGTGTTTTTAACAAGTAAGTTTACTTGGCTACCATTTAAGTTCGCTAACTAACCTTATTCATTTGTTACCTCTTTTTACCTCTATGCAACTTTGCGTTGAGTGCAGTAAATGCTGTATACTGTTGGGAATTGATGTGACATTAAAAAACTTTGTTGGCATAATGTGGATTAGTTAGGCAGGTAATCCCTCCAAGGATCTGATACCCAAAATTTGTCAATTTTAATAATTGTGTTTGGTGTGAACACCAGCGGGGTGCCACAGGACCAAATGTTGGAACCAGTGGAGTAGTGGATCATAATTTTGTTGCACAAATCCTGTCCCTTTTGTCTGAGTCGGTTTATTTTTAGTCCCTGTGTTTTAGTGAAGAGTTGTTTCTATTCTCTGGCAAATTCTTCCAGGAAAAAAGCATAATTAACTTTATTGCACTTTAGGACCTTGGTTTGAATCATGTAGATTTCTTGTTTGTGGCAAGTAATTTTTGTTATGGGATAACTGTTTGGTTGGGTGGCGTTAAACTCCTTAAGTCAGTTGTACTAGTGTGGGTGTAATGATTCATTTGTTCCTCTGCACTAATGCTTCATTTTGGTTTTAAGGTATCCGTGTCATTTAGAAGAGGCATGAATAAATCTTTGGGAGCTGAAGTGAACAGTTATTTATGACCCCATTTCCAAAAAATTTAGTTTGCTTGGTAAGTAGAAGTAAAAAGAAAACTGATCTGTAAATCATTGTTGACCTGTATTAAATTGAAAACAATGCTAGACATTTAATATTTCCTGTTATGCTTGTCCTATCATCTTATGGGCATGGGTGCTCATTGTGAAAGTGATGTCAGTTACACACTCCAAAGTGCCAAAAAACAAGCAAAAAAAGGCCATACAGGTTTTGAACAGGCAACATTAGAATTTTTGCTATAAAAGGAGCATCCATAAAAGGCAGAGTTGCTTACCATCAATATAAAACTACACTTTTCCTGAGTGTAATATTATTGATGGATGCTTTTGTTATGGAAATGACCTCTGGTACTATTTTGTACAAACTTTGCCCATTACCACCTTTCATATTTCCATTCATAAATGCAAATGGAGACTATGCTATACACCATATACACACGTAGAAACACTGCCATCTTCTCTGCACTTGAGCTCATCTGAAATTGACCAGTGGCCGTGGAAACATGCAGTTGTCGGGCCAGTTAACTAGGGCTGCATGATTACAGAAAAAATGCAACATACAATTAATAATTGGATAATGCGATAGCAACTCGCTATACAAAATCTGCAATATTTTCTTTTATTTATTTATGTTTTACTTAATAAAAAAAATTGGCACCATGAATCTCACATGAATCTGGTACCTAATCAGTGAAATATGTTCGCAAGTAACTCGGGGCTACCATCTTGGGAAGAGGACACTTGGTTTGTTGCTCTCCTCTGAAATGCACACCTGTCAGCTACTGGTTTAGTTTCACTCGCAGCTTCAGAACCTGCTAGCTTGGATCAGGGGTGGAGGAAACCCAAATCTGCTTGCTCAAAGTGCAACTACCGAGCACCCGGATGAAAGGCAGGAGGTGCTTGAGCAATGGACAAAGTGATGCTGAACCCACTGCATCCCCCTCAGGCCGTCCAGGGAAATGAGGGCTGTTGAAAGAGAAGTTGATGTAATTTGGTGGTAAGCGGAGACCTGTCCCAATTTTTCTGAAGTGTCTTATCAGAATGAGGGGAAAATATGAAATGTATTTTCTTTGCACAGTCTTCAACTTAGTACGGCTCAAGTTTGATTTACTCTCACTTCTCCTTTATTTGCATTTTCCATACTCTCCCTGCTCTTTTGGAAATGATGATGATGGTACAGTCATTGTACGGGCTGTTACTGTCCACTTTATAAGGAACACCTACTAATTTATGTAGTTCTCTAATGGACTAATTAAGTGGCAGCAGCACAATGCATTAGGTTATGCAGATGCAGGGCAGGAGCCTTCAGTTAATGTTCACAGCAAACTTTATGTGCTCAGTCCAAGCGATGCAGTCACATACTGTGCCCTAAGTGTCTAGCATGCATTCAGGGATTGTTCAGACAACACAATGAGTGCATTAGTTGAAAATGCCTGTAGTGATTTCTTTTTCCTCTGGGGGGGCAATTGATTTGTCTTTTGTTGTTTCACCAAGTGATGTCCAAACACATGGCTGGAACACCTGTGCTGGACCCAACTGCACCGGTGCTAGTGAGCAACATCTCTACAAAAGACCGGGCAGTGAGCTTTGATAGGAGCTGATTTTTATCTGTATGGTCGATGCCTTTTGGTGTGCCGCTCCATCTCGGTGTGATGATTACTGTGAGTGTTTCTGACCATGTGCATTTTGGAGTCAGCGCTGGCTTTTCACAGGGTGTTTAGGCAGCCACTAGCCTGTGCTCTTCTCCAGGAGGGTGCAGCCACGGGGGGGAAGTGGACCAGAATGCGAAGTCAATGTTAAGTCAATCTTGCCCAAGCTCAGGTAGCAGTAGTAGGTGGTGCTGACCTCTGAAGACCTCCAGCTCGGTCACATGCAATGATTGGACCGGAAAGTCACTCAGTGTTTTTAACCCCTTAAAACTGTTTTCTCAAGGTTCCTCTTTAGGAGGTTGATGGCCAGAAAAGGCATTCTTTTCGTAATGTAAGAAGATGTTACATGTTCTGTATCTGCTGGTTGCAGCGCTTCACCGAAGTTACATCACACTTGTATTGAGGGAAATATTGAAAGGACGCAGTGTTTTTGTGGCCACAGCATTACATGAAATGGATAGTATGTAGATCTTCTACAGCACTTTGTATACATTTCGCTTTTATTCAGCAGGACATATCTATGATCGATGGAAATAGAAAAGCACCGATACTGATAATGGTATCAGTATTGGGCATTGATACTGTACTTGCGTACTCTATTTGTACCAATGAAAATGCTTTGATACCAACGCAATAATTCCCCTATATCCATTTAAGAATGACAAGCCGCCGCTGTTGAATAATGAGTGACGCTACTGCATTTTCACGTTGTGCTTAATAATCACAAAAATGCAAACCACTTTCCCTTTCTCCCCTTTGCACAGCTGTGTGCAGCTATTGGTTGGCAAACTGAACTAGTGCGAGTTCCCACCACTCGTGAACATGAACATATAGCCTAAGCATATTTACACTCGCAAAACCTTAACCGAGTGTACAGCTGTCCTTTTTCTTTGCACGCCATGGCTCTAATGCGCTCAAAATGGTCAAATCTGTCCTCCATGCCCGAAAGCGCTTCTGATTTTCCTGCCCTCACCCCATAGCCTGTCCTCGGGGAGTTTCAGTTTCCTAGGTCATCTCCCAGTTTCCTGAAATTTTAAAATCTGCTCATACGCTTTGTATTTGTTACCACCTCCAAATGAAGTTGGCAAGAGGTTATGTGTTCAGTGCCATTTGTCTGTCTGTCTGTTTGTTTGTGAACTAGATAACTGCTGATCACTTTGAGTTGAGTTATTTCTGAAATTTTGTGGGAGGGTCGCTGTTGCATCAGGGATGGACCCTAATGATTTTGACCGCAATCAGTCAAATAGTATGGCTGCTAAGGCAGCCATTTTGAAATCGTATGACACTCAATAACTGAACTTTGCTCCCACTTAGCAAGATTTGGACTGTGCTGCCTCGGTGGAGGTTTTGTACTCTAGGAGTGCCTCTAGTTATAAATGGACTGATAGCTGTTTTTTGACGATCATGTAATAACATTAGAAGATGCAGTCTGCATGTTTACTGTACGCAGGGTTCTTTCTCCTATGAAGTCAGAATTGAAAGAATTGCATTCTGGGAACCTGTTAGTAAAAATTCTTCAGCAGTGCACTCTTGGTATAAATGTTTTGTGCAAGGTAAACGGAAGATTGTTATTTTCCATGTAATTTTCCTATTTCCTTTCGTTTTCTTTCATTTCGTGTATCAACCGTGTATTTTACACACCGTTTCCTGTCACAGACAAAGCAGCCTTCTGATTAGAGGTGCAATAAGCCTAACGAAAATCAAATGTAGACTCTGCGCGACCATGAGAACCGTGTAGACTAAGGCGTCAAATTTCAAATGCCGCACTGAAGGAGAATATGGGGGAAACACTGCAGCATTTTCTGTCACCAAGTTATGCAACCAAGTGAGTGGCAAATAAAAAGTAGAATTCAATATGATTTGAGTGTTGCAATAAGTTTTCTGGTAATGTAAACGGTGACCATAGCAAGCTAAGATGTGGCAGAAACTTGCCAACAAATGTAAACAACTTATTACACCATCATGTGCACCTAAATACAACCACAAAGCACAGAAACCTAACTTTCAAATGAGGTTAAAAACGCTAGAAGCGTGGGAGATGAATAAATGAGGCAGAATGTTAAATTTTCTGGGCCACGATATCGATGGGGGGTGAAAACTTGCTCGTTCAACACTAGCAACCTAACCATACCTTTGAAATCTCAACATTTTAACCAATGTAAATAAAACAGTGTTTTCAAAGCCAGTATTTCTTTGTGGTTTCTATAAATATTGAAGTACTTGTTTTTGTACTCCGTTTCGGGAAGTATCCAAAGGTGTGTACTCGCACTTGTACTCGGGGCTGCAAAAGGTGTTGATGCATCCCTTGTTGGAAACCTTGGGGTCTCTCCTAGAATTTTAAAATGTGCATTTAGGTCCAGTGGTTTGATGCTACATTTTACAAACCCATATTTGGGTTTGCCGGTTTTATGAGGCTAAGCACTAGCGCCAAATGGAGGTAGTCAGACTTCTGCCACTGCAGAAAGACTGCTCTGTCTGAAGGGAAAGAACAAAAACCGTTTCCTGCTGTAGTCTTGTCAGAACTGAAAGGCCCTCCTTACATAGGTGATTTGGCGGGCGACAGCGATGGATTACACACCCATGTAAATGGGAGGAGTACAATGAACTGGGCTGAGTAGGGTTCAGTGGGTTCAAGCGGGGTCTAGATTTGGGTTAAGAGCATGAAAGAGGCGGGGGATGCGGCCCTGCGAGGTATATCCCGCCCTCAGCGAGAGAGGAAGACCAGCACGAGGGAGCGCCGCCCTTATTTTTTCCTTGTGATCCTGGGGGAGAGAAGTGCGCTGTCCTTAGCTGCCGCGGTGACCCACATTGCCTCATTAATGTTTGGCGTTGTCGCGCAGTTAAACATTCGCTCGAGACTGCAGAGCGAGTGCGCCAGCTGAGCGCTCGGCAGTTAAGGGGGGCTCCGCAGCAGGGGCTCGATACTTTTTCAAGGCTCTGTCGCTACTCAGTTCCCTCTCGTGTCATTACTTTGAGTATTTGTTCAACCATTTGGCCCAGGAGCTCCTCACTTTCACCTGACTGTAGCGAAGCTCATTGACAATTGACCTTGCGCCTGTGTTGGCCATTGAAACCAAAACCCTGATGTTGGGCTACCCCTTAACTCTGGTTCCTCTTGATATTTCCGCTGCAAACCGTCTGACGATTGTTTGTGAAATAAGCTGTACAAACATTGTTTGATTCATGAACCATGTTGGGCATTTTTGGCAGCTGTGGCTGGGGACTGAATAAAGGTTTCTGCTGCAGCCTGTAGCTGTTGTTTAGTCCACCGGCGAGCTGATGTACCCTTTCTTTCACAATTGGAGCTGCTCCTACTAAAACAGTTTGTTCTGAGTTTGTCTACATATTTGTTCTTTGTTTGAGGTTTGTGTGGGCATTTGATTTTCACCTTATTTTTGTTCCCTAAATAATTACATGGTCTTGGTGAACTGCTTGTGATTAGTTCAGGGCAGATTTTTTATTTTTTTTTTTTCCCCCCATCTCGCAGTCATGCTTCTGTGCATGATAGTCGGTACAAGTTGGCGCACTGTAGAGATTTAACTTTTATTATTTTATTATTATTTATTATTTATTTATTTTTGGTGAAAATATATGGTACATGGCCAGAAGTATTTGGCCACTCCTTAGTATGGGACTGTTTTTCACGGTTTGTTCTTGGCCTCTTTGGACCACTGAAGGACAGTCATATGCTAAGGTGCTTTATGTGACATTGCAAATGGACCGTTGCATTGGTGAAGTCCCTTTACTAGATGAGCTTAACAGTCCCCCAGTGCACAGGCCAAGGTCCATACACAGTTTTGTGAGATCCGTGTCCAACCACTTGACTGCAAGTGCTGCCCCGTGCCCAGGCCTGCTCTCCTTCAGCCAGTGCTGGGGAAACTGGAGCCAGGTCTAATTAGCCCACATCACTCCCTGACCTAATGCTGTTCTGGATGGAGTGAAAGCAGGTCCCCATAGTAACCTTTTAACATCTAACCGAAATCCTTCCCAGAAAGCAAAGGAATGAAAGGGGAGACTAATTCCACGTTGATGCTAGTGAATAACAAATGAGATCATCGAGCATGTTTCTACATACCTTTGTATGCGGACCAGACCAGATTAAGTGACAGTACGAGGTTTCATCTGCATTTTTGACTGTAGCATTGTGCTTTTTTGTCCATTTCAAGAATTCAACTTTTTTGTTATTGGACATGTTAAACTTTGCACAAATCTTTTAAAATTAACTGTATAATGTGCTTTGGTGTTCGATTTGTCAAATTGGTGTTCTAATAATGTATAAAAATCAATTGTTACCGTATCCAACTTGCTTTAATCACTGTGCAATTAAATTATAGGCGTAGTAGTGATGTTATCAGGGTTTTGGTTTTTACGGTCAAGTCAAAATCAGTGTTGCGCCTTGTTATCTCCTGCTTCAGATCTGGCTGTATTGTCTGTTGAGGAACAACCTACTCGAAAGTGCGAAGGCTTAAAGGATTTGTCAGATGACTATTCTTGTGAAGAACTAACCCGGGGATCTGTCGTAGCAATCGCACGATTACTAATATTGTGACGGCTTGGTTGCATGGAACGCTGCCTCTTTGCCACATCAAAGCTTCGCGCTTCTGCATCTAGGGGAATATGAAGCGACTTGTAGCTTCGAGAGGACTACGAGAATTTGATCAGCCTGGTTGCGCAATGCAGTCATTTGCAAGTCGCGTGTATTTTTTTTTCTTGTGATCCTCAACGTGCTTACGAGCAAGTAACGGGTTGTGGGATGGCTGCGCGTATAATAAGAAGCCACCTACATGTGCTGTTTGCACACGTACAGTTCTTCATAGTACGCCTCCAAAACAGCCAGGCCAAAGCTGAAGAGCTATGGCTTTCTTCTCATTCGCTTGCTTTACCTCTTTGCTTCCATTCCTTGTCTTCTCTTTACTCTAGCTTTACTCAGAGGTGGCCAGGGAAGCATGCAAGGATGGAGTATTGAGAAAACAACACGTTTGAGACGAACGCTCTTCAAGCTTCAGGCAGCGAAAGGGCCACAAAGTGAAACCCTGTGTCCTCACCCAGTCCCACTCTCCGGGGGGCGCTGATCGAAGGGTCCTGAATAAAAGTCCTTACCACAGCTTTCGCAGTGTGCTCATAGCCAAAAATACTTTACTACCACAGTGCCCCACTCACCCCAAGTGTAGAATTGGGTTCCGGCAAATGGTTGAGAGAACCTGACGAAGAGCTAGGGGGTCACCTGCGATGGACTGTCACTGGCATCCCATCCAGGGGGAGTAGTGGTCTTCTTAGTTGCTTCATGTTACTGAAACCGGGGTTAAGCACTGGCCTGATGAGCCACATGGCTCGGGACTGACTTTGCCTTAATCCCACTCTCCGGCTCAAGGCCTTCGACAAATTAGTGTATTTCAAGTAAACCGGGAAAAGGATGGGATTAAATGCTCAGACAATAAGCTTTATGGAATTGACCTGCTGGTTTGGTAGGCCAAGGCTCCACAGCTGATGAGACCAGGTGGTCAACACCAGGATTCGGGCTGGACTCTCGAGACCTACCCTAACCTACCTGGGTTCTCGACACCATCAAACAGAAATGTTCAGAAAGCCATTTCAAAGAAATTTTACCAGTGACACAATTCAGTAAGAAAATTTTGGGGATTCTAATTGAGAGGAAAAATTAAACATCTTTGGTCATTTGAAATAGCAGGTTTTTTACGTTTTATGGTGTTGCCTGCGTAGCATGGTAATTTTGCATGCCCTAGCGGAATTTATAAAATGGGTATCTTTTGTTTTTTGTTTTAGAAAACATGAATAGCTAGGCAGAACACACATTTCTCATTAGATTCATATCCATCTGTAGGTCATGTCGAATCGCACAATCCTCAGATAAAACATGGCGATAAGGGAAAAAATGAGATGGACCTTGTTCAAAAGTGTGCATAGCTTTAGTTCTTAATACTGTGTATTGCCCCCATTAGCATCAATAACAGCCTGCAGTCTTTTGTGATACCTGTCAATTAGGCCCCTAATTCTCTCAGGTGGTATAGTTGCCCATATTGCCATTCAAAATGCCTCCAGCTCCTGCAAATTCTTTGGTTGTCTTGCATGAACTGTACGTTTGAGATCTCCCCAGAGCGGCTCGATATTGAGGTCAGGAGACTGTGATGGCCACACCAGAGCCTTCACCTTTCTCTTCTGTAACCACTGAAGGGTCAACTTGGCCTTGTGCTTTGGATCATTGTCATGCTGGAGAGTCCAAGTGCGTCTCGTGCAGCTTTCGTGCTGAAGAATGCAAATTATCGGCCAGTATTTTCTGATGGCACGCTGCATTCATCTTTGCCATCAATTTTCACAAGATTCCCTGTGCTTTTAGAGCTCATCCGCCCCCAAAACATTAGAGAGCCACCACCATGCTTTTCTGTGGTAATGGTATATTTTTCACCATGGGCCTTGTTGCCTGCTCTTCAAACATAGCGCTCATGGTTGAGACCATAAAGTTCTATTTTGGTCTCGTCACTCCAAATGACAGTATTCCAGAGGCTGTGAAGTGTGTGTCAAGGTGCTGTCTGGCATATTTTAGGCGTGTTTTTTTTTCTTTTTTGTGGGATTGTGCAATAATGGCTTCCTTCCAGCGAGTTAACCATGCAGCTCATTGTTGATAAGTACCTCCTTGTTGTACTCCTTAAAATGACCACACCATCCTTTTTCCAGAGAATCCTGTATTTCACTTGAGGTAGCTTGTAGATTTTTCTTTGTGTCCCGAACAAATGTCCTGGCAGTTGGGGCTGAAATATTTCTTGGCCTAACCGACCTTTGCTTGGTATCAACATATCCCCTAATTTTCCACCTCTTAATGACAGACTGAACAGTACTGACTAGCATTTTCAAGTCTTAGGATATCTTTTTATATCGTTTCCCATCTTTAAAAAGTTGAATTACCCTGTGACGAAAGTCCTTGGACAGTTCTTTTCCGCTCCCCATGGCTCAGTGTCTAGCAAGATCAGTGCATCCACTCGGGAGCTGACAAACCCAATGACTGTACACAGCCACTAGTTACAATTTGAAAAGCCTCAGGTGTGGAAAATTAACCCTTAATCGCCATTTTAACCTGAGTGTGTCCCCTTGTGTCTATATAACAAGGTCAGTCATTCGAGGATATGCAAACTTATGATCACGGCCATTTGGATGATTTCAGTTATCATTATGATTTAAGAAGGAGCCAAAGACCTAGGTGATGATGAATTACTATAAGGCTGAAGTAAAATAAATGACAACTTTTTTGCATGATGAGTCATACTTTCTAGATTAATGACACCATTTCACAAATTCAGCTAGGGTATGCAAACTTTTGAGCGCTTTTGAGAACTATAAACTAATGTACTGCAAAAAATGTCACAATATGGATTAGGCTACACAGTCCATACTTGCTGAGCAAAAATTTATGTCAAAATTGTGGTTTCGGTGCAAAATAATTTGCCTTGAATACTTAGCTGGACATTAAGGAGGACAGTTGAATAGGCAGAAGCCACCTGATTGATTGTCACTCACCCAGTCTAGCTGGTACCGCATTTTTTTTGCATACTTTTACTCCATAAAACGTTCTGTTGAAATTTGGAGGAAAAAATGATATAATATACAAGTGCTGGTCAACGAATTAGAATAATTTGAAATAGCGCAATCGTTAAATTTTCTTGATGCATTTTTTGTGCAGAAAGCAAATCGGTGTTCACCGCGCCTGTCCTACTTGTTAGACTAATCACAGATCTCGCTACCTGTAAAAAAATTTGCTCAGCTGAGCTTTCCGAAAGGCCCATTTTGGCCATTTAACTGTGACACTGTTGTTTCATTGAATTAGAATAAGTGCTCAAATTTTTGTTTTCTGTGAAGAGTGTTCACTGTGCAGTATAAAGTCAGGGTTGAGTAGAATTTCTAAGTTGTAAAATCAATCATGGGTAAGTAGCGCGACCTCTCAACGGGAATAGTGACTCAAATTCAAGCCCTTCGCTAACCAGGCTTGACCCAAACTAAAATTGCTGAGCAGCTCGGCATCAGCCAGTCTTCCATCTGCAAAGCTCTAAAGAAAGACTGTAGCAAGCCAACCAACTGGGCCGGTATCCGAAAAACTTCTGCTCATGACAACAAGCAGCTGAGAAAGATCACAGTCAGCAACCGGTTCAGGTCCACGTCTGAGCTCAGCGACTTGTGGAACGAGCAGACCGGCGCTAACGTCTCGAGATCAACCACTTACCGTCGTCTGCGCGAACTCTACTTCAAATCTCGCGTTCCAGCAGGAAAAACCGATGCGGAACAAGAAACAAATGGAGAAACTGCTGAAGTGGGCCAAAGAACACGGCGAGTGGACTGCTGAAGACTGGCAGAAAGTGGTCTTCAGTGACGAATCACGCTTTTGCATCTCCTTTGGTGACCAGGGTCCTCGTGTCTGGCGTTGTGGTGGCGAAACCTACAACCACGAGTGCGTAAAAAGATGCGTCAAGTCTCCCCAGAGCGTTATGGTCTGGGGATGCATGTCCGCTCGGGGTGTAGGGAAACTCTGCTTCCTCAAGAAGACTGTCAAGGCTGCCGTATACCAAGATGTTCTGGAAATGTTCCTGATTCCGACTGTTGAGGGACAGTTTGGCGAAGAAGACCTCATTTCAACAGGATCTTGCACCGGCTCATGCGCCAAAGTCGACCAAAGATTGGTTCGCCGAAAAACAGCTTGAAGTTTTGGCATGGCCGGCCAACTCGCCTGACCTCAATGTTATTGAAAACCTTTGGGCCATCGTCAAGCGGAAAATTCCCGACAGAAAGCCGACTACGCTGGACCAACTGAAGCAGAACATCGCCACTGCCTGGTAAGCTGTGAGTGCGGAAACTTGTGACAAGCTGGTCAAATCGATGCCGCGGAGACTTCAGGCAGTCATACAAGCCAAGGGGGCAGCCACAAAATACTGAGAAAGTGATGATTCTAATTATAATGAAAAATTATTCTAATTCAGTGAAGCGGTTTCTCAATTATTCTAATTCAATAAAACAACATTGTCACAGTTAAATGGCCTAAATGGGCCTTTTGGAAAGTTCAGCTGAGCAAATTTTTTACAGGTAGCGAGTAGAGTGAATACTCTCAAGTAGGACAGGCGCGGTGACCACCTGATTTGCTTTCTGCACAAAAAATGCATCAAGAAAATTTAAAGATTGCGCTATTTCAAATTATTCTAATTCGTTGACCAGCACTTGTATATTATATTGGGAGATAAATTGCTAACCTCCAACAGTGTTTCCCACAGAGCAGGAAGCAATGTGTGGTGGCACAACAATGTTTTCAGACAGAGATGATTGTCATTTTGTTAAGCGGAGAGGGAGGGTAGATATGCTTTTCATTTTGTTGAGCGGGGTGAATAGATATGCTTCTCATTTTGATGAGGGAGGGCAAATTAAGGATTGTGCGCATTTTGCGTCTTCTAGTGCCTTTCATATTTTCCCGTTCTTTTATTTCTTTTTCCTACGTGCGCATGCATTTTCAACAGGCGACAATTGCGTATTAAATCAGAATTGGCGGGAATCCATTTGTAGCAGTCTGAATACATTCTGTGGTGCCCCGCCACACAATGGTCTTTGTGTGGGAAACCCTGTCCAACATATTGTGATAAAACTTCGGGACATATCAGCCAGTCCTAGGTGTTGAGCAAGTCTAATTTGGTAGTGAATGCTGGTACCGGTTAAATTCCACACTGCCTGATGCCTAATTCAGTGTAATGGTAGCAAATATGTGGAAAGATATGTGTAGTTTAGCAAGCATTGCATACTGAATAGAGAGTGTGAATACTGAAGGAAGATTAGTAACTTGCAGTGTTCCAGTGTATAATAAATGACCACTTCATGGAGCTGTCTTACTTAACCAAATATCACTCAAATCTGCACACTGTTCCCTAACAGCCTAACAGGCCACTATCCTGCAAGAGGGGACTGAGTGCCCTTTGAGCAAATCCCTGACCCTGTTCAGTCTGGGGAGTGGATTATTCTTGAATGAGAACAGAAGCTCCAGGTCTTTGGTGGTAGAGATGTAAAATCAAGGTTCAGAAGCAAAGTCCTTTCTAATATCTGGTTCCAAGTGCTTGGATTTGCTCATTTGCACAATTTTGCCACCAAAAGATGGGACTAGGCGAATTATTGAAGTCTGTCGCCCACAACGGCTGGGTGAAACTGCGCACCCCCCTCCCCCTCCCTCAAACTGGCCCTTCCGCCGGGCACCTCCCACTTTTGCTTCCCCCAGGACCAGTTCTCTACCCAAACACAGGAAGGTGAAGGCTGCCACACTGCTGGCAGTTTGGTTAGCGAATGTCGTTTCAGTGCTTTCGTTTCAGTTCGCCTACTCTCTTGCCTGGCTCTGACACTCCCCGTTTTCACATGCCTGTTCTCTCTCAGGCCTGCTTTGTGACAGTAATTCTGGACAGAGGCTTTCCTCTCTGAATGACTCTCCAGCTAGTTTCATGTAATACCCCTTGACTCAATCCGGCCGCAATCACCTGTTATGCCCCGGGGGTCAAAGAAGTATTGCACGGAGTTGGGTAAAATTAGCCATTACCCGGTCATGCTTGGGACTTATTATGCTGAGAAGTTACTCGCTTGTGTATACATGGGGTTAGGTGTAAAAAGAAGGTGCTCATCCATGCACAGGGCTAGGGACGGATAGGTCTTGACACATGCAAGCACAGAGCTTGGCCAGAATGCATACATAGTCAGATCCAGAAGTATTTGGATTTTGACAAAGCTGTAATTTTAACTGTCAATCACAGCATACTGGAGTTGAAAGTTAATGATGACTGAACTCACATTGCAGAGTACCCTTTCATTTCATTCTATTTGGTGAATTTTGGACCTGTCCATTTTCAAGTGAAATTACCTCTGAGCCCCAAAATTGCGGATTTATGTTTTTATAAATATATTGGGGCCAGGTCACCCAGTAACAGAGTTACTAAATTGGTGTATTTTGTATCATGGCTCCAAAACTTAAGTAAGAGAGTGACCATTTAAATGGCTTTATGTACATCTTCGCTTGTATTTCATACAACAAAATGGCTAATTTTGTTCATTTGATTTATTTTGGGTGAAAATGGAAAAAAACTGGTCGGTAACAGTTACAAATTTGTAAATCCGTTACCAACCTATTTTTTGCAGTTTGCGTAAAGTTGTCATTAAAGCTTATGATGTGCTTTTTTGGAACTGCCTGAAAAGCAATTTGGAGCATTATTGCACCCTGACTTCATGGTAAATTAATCTTGAATGCTTTCCCTGGCACTGGGATTCAAAGGGATTGGTTTGGGGGGGGGTGTTGTTCCTGGCAGGGGCTCAGCGGGACCGTGGACTGTTGAGCTGCACCTGTGGCACTGCAGGCCTGATGGTCATTATGCAGTTCTATGATGTAAGTTAGTCCTGCAGTGTAACCTCATTTGCACTGTCACGCAGTGTATCCACTTCACTCAGTCAATACTACTGTGAAAATGTATTTGCCCCCTTCCCAATTTCTTCTCTTTGCATATTTAAGAAACTGAAATGTTCCAGATCATCAAACTAATTTTAATATTGGAGAAGGATATTTTTATATTTTATAATTTAAAAAAAATATTTTTATATTTTTAATTTTAATATTGGAGTTACTTGACCCAAGTAACAAAAAAATTATTTTAAATGATTCTGTGTATTGAAGGGAGAAAAACTGACCAGCCCTACCATGCGCTTTGTAAAAAAAAGTTGTCCCCACAGTTACTAAATCAGTCAGTTTGATGAATTTGATTGATAATTGGGTTCAATTTTACCTGACACACCGATGCATGATTACCGCCAACCGCCATCACTTCAGTAGAACCTGTCTGGCAGTGTGAAGGGGGCAAGTAGCAGCACATGATGCCATGATCTAAATAAATTCAAGAAGATGTGACAAACAGTTTCTGACATCTTTCAGTCTGGAAAGTGTCACAGCCATTTCTTAGGCTCCGGGACTCCTGCAAACCATGGTGATAGCCATTATTCTACAAGTGCAGAAAACTTGGAACAGTGACTAATCTTCCCAGGAGGGGCCGGCCTAGCATTATTCCTTTAAGGGTGCATTGATGACTCATGCAGACCAGGAGGTCACAAAAGAACCCTGGATGACATCAACTGCAGGCCTGTATTACCTCTGAAGTCAGTGTTTATGATTCCACTGTAGGAAAGGGACTGGGCAAAAATGGCATCCATGGGAGGGCTGCATAGTAAAAACCTCTGCTGACCAAAGGAACACAAAGGCTTGTCTTAACATTTGCCAAAAAAAAAACCTCTTGATGTCCTTCAAGACTTTTGGGGTGGTATGCTATTAACTGGAGTCAAAAGTGGAACTTTTTGGGAGACGTGAATCCCGTTACATCGGGTGTAAAGCTACCACTACATTCCACAGTAAGAACATCATGCCAACAATCAAACATAATGTGATGGTCTGGGGCTGCTTTGCTGCTTCAGGATGTGGACAACATGCCATAATTGATGGCACCATGAATTCTGCACTGTACCTGACAGTCCTGAGAGAGAATATCCTGCCATCAGTTATTGACCTAAAGCTGAAGCGCAGTCGGGTTATGAAGTGGACAATAATCTGCTGTACGCAAGCAAACCCACCTCTGAATAACTGAAAGGAAACAAATGAGAGGTAGTGGATTGGCGTACTGAAGGTCATGACTTGAATCTGATTGAGATGCTGTGAGGATGACCTTTAAACAGGATGTTCATCCTCAAAAAACCCTCCAGTGTGCCCGAATTAAAACAATTCTGCAAAATGAGTGGGTAGAACTTCCTCCACTGATGAAAGAGACTCTGCCTGTTATCGCAGTCGTTTCCCTGCAGTTGTTGTCACCAAAGGTGGAACAATCGGGCATTAGGTTTTTGGGCGTGATAGTTATTTCGGTGTCTTCATTTACAGGTAATCTCTGTATCCTTCTTTAAATTAGTCATACAGTGGATCATCATTTCCACAGTCATGCAGTGTTGCATAATTTGGTGAGTCATGCAGTTTATTATCATTTGCGCAGTCATGCAGTGGATCAAAATTTGCGCAGCTATGTGGTGGATGATTTGCACAGTCATGCAGAGCATCATTATTTGCTTGGTCATGCGGTGGATCATCATCTGTGCAGTGTTCGAAATAAGGAAAAAAAAATAAAAAATTAGCTTGTCCACTGGAGTGTTTTTTTTTTTCTTCCCCAACGGTTGTGACAATTTCTTTTTAACGTAAGCCCTGCTGTTCATGTATGCTAAAATGCAAAAATTTTCATTCCCATCTCGCTGTATGGTTCGCAGGCCATAGTCGTATTACAAAATGAATGTGAATGCGTGCAGTCACTTCATCTCGTACTTCAACCTTTTAAACTGCCTGAAAATTTATAAAAAAAACACCAAATCGTATACTTTCCATGTCCTTGTTGCTCTGCAACTTCTGACAAAAGGATGCAAATATCGCGTGTAAATGGTAGGGATGAACATTGTTTTCGTCGTTGTCAATGGAAATCTATAAGAGATGCGGCGGAGTTTATATAAATGTGTGACCTCGCGCGCAATGGATAATGGGTATTGCTAGCTAACTCTGTCGTCTATTATCAATGAATACTCATGAAATTTTATTGTTTGCACTGTCATGCAGTGTATCATCATTTGCGTAGTCATGCAGTCTTATCATTGGCACAGTTGTGCAGTGAATCATGATTTGCACAGTCCTGCAGTGTGCACTCATGTTGTGTTTCATCATTTGAACAGTCAGACTGTAAATCATTTGGACAGTTTTGCAGTGTATCATCATTTGCTCATTCGTGATATATTCATGTCCAATATAAGAGCTGCATATTATTAGCGCGCCGAACATGCCCAGTAAGTCGTGAGTTCAGTCTTGACGGGTTACTGCGGTTCCATACAGTGGCACTTCCTGATTACTCTGGGTCCTGTGGGGCATTTCACACTGCTGGTAAACTCACATGGGTTAGTTTTGAGTAAAGCTCAGAATGCTTGATACTTTACTCCTGCTTCTGTTTGGAAGCAAAGTTATTAATTCTGCTTTGAGGAACTGGGCCTTGGGGGGGGAAAAATGGCTTTTTTAAAGTTAGTTCTTAGGAGTGCAAGAACACATAGTGAAAAGAATGAGTGATTTGGGCTCTCTGTTGTCCCCAGAACCAGAGTTGAGCCCTGAATCGAGCCAGGACTCGAACACCATCCTCACTCTCCTCTTTCTGGAGGGAAAGGGGTTGGAGGTGCTGCTTGCAGACAGTTGCCCCCGGAAAAGCTTATCCTCCACCCTGTGGTCTCTGCGCACTCGCTCTTCAATTCTCAGAAAACAACAGTGCCAAATACCAACAGGAAGAAAGGTGGAGCCTGCCGTTTCGCACTTTCGCTCACTTTTCATGTTGTTTACTGGGTGAGTCGCGCTTTATGGTGGGAGAAGTAGAAAGGCAGCAGAGGCATTTTAAAGTGCTCCATCACAAAGACCTGCTTTTAGAAATTAATTACAGCTGCCGATTCAGTTCCAACTCATTTGTCATGTGCAGACCTGAGCTATTTTGAATTAATGTAGTTGTTTATTTCCTTAAGTTACATGGTTGGGAAGACCCCATTAATTACATGGAAGTTTTACATCTGAGCATGAAAGTTAAGGATATATAGAGTTCACCGATATAGAAGATGTCTAGATTCTCTGCAGCTACTAGCAGTGGTTTATGGCTTTTAATTTCTGTCTGCTTACGGTGGCTGGAACTGCTCTATGCTATCTCTGGATGTACAGTCCCTTAACATATCTCCACCCCCCCTTCTCATTTCTATGCTCTTATTTTTGAAGCTGAATGGCTTCATGTCAGACAAAGGAATACAAGCTGAAGTAAACCATACAAATCATATTTTTGTTTGTTTATGATTGCCGTCACCCTCCTATTGGGTCAGCTTTACTGTATTTTCCTATTTATTTTTTTTTGTTCTTCTTGCATGATATGCAGTTTCATGTTGGAAACAGAACGTTGTAGATCCTTCTGAGAGGTGGTTACATGAAACAATACAGTCATAGCAAAGTAAATGATGTGGTGGGGCGAGCAGTCAGGATGGACAGACATTGAGATTATGCTTGCATCACAGCCACTGATCTGTCCCCGCAATTCCTTCCATCCTCCTTCCCTCTAGTGGGGCGGGGCGGGGGGGGGGGGGTGTACATTTTCCCCCCCCCCATGTAGTAGATGCTTGTTTCAGTGGCTGTCTGTAGCTGTGCAGGTCTGAAGTGCTGCAGGATGCTGCAAGTCACCGCAGGTACATCGCTTTGAATCGCACCGAAAGGCGCGATGCGTTGCTGGCTTGACTCGCGGCGATACTGTAAGCGTCACTGGCATTGGGCTCACCTGTTCCATAAAATCCTATGTGGGGTGTGTCAGGCCTGTTTTCGAAGGGTTGAGTGAGTCTGTGGTCTCTTCTTTAAAATCTGCAAATTGGGACCTGGTTTCATGCCTCATGGGGACTGAGGATCCATGGGCAGCTGCTGGGGCTCATTGTCTGAGTTTTTTTTTTTTTTTTTTTTTTTTTTTTTTTTACATTCCGGCAAACTAGTCCAAAGGAAGTTATTTGGAAGTTATGGTAATTAGGTCACATAATCCAACATGACCAACACCTGATATGTAGAAATGCATAAGGCCATTTTTCTTAAACAATTCATGTATTGACTAGAATTTTTGTACACACTTTATGGGCATCATATTGAAGGTTTTAAGCCAAATGTTTGGGAAATTTGACAACAAATAAGTTTTAGGGGGTCTTGAAGGGGACCTCAAAATGCAGTCAGGCCTGAAGGTCTATGCTAAGGTGTCCAAGACACCCCAACATAGATGTTACTGTTTTCTTTGGCACGTAGATCAGAGTGAGATCTACTCACTCACAAAATTCCGTGCAGATATCTTCACTCATTCTGGAGATATGTGGATTTATGTGGCGGAAATTCCCTTACTGAGAAAATCAGTCTCAAAGGTAGTTGAATGTACCCACCAGAAATTGTCAATGTTCAGTTATTATGCCTCGCTCTGCACTTTCTGGTGGGAAAGAGGTTGGAGGTGCTGCTTGCAGACAGTGTCAAAAGCCACCAGGAATGTATTCTGAAGTGATATTGAAAAAAAATGAAGAATGATATTTTTTTTCAAGTTCTGGTGAATATTAGGGTTACAGCCAACCTTTAGACCCCCTTGGTGGATGTTTAATTGCCCCTAGTGGAGCAAACGGGTATTGCAAAATGCATTCGTGCTTTGTTGGCTTGATACGGGCATACGTACACACACATGCTGATGAACAGACAGATGAAAACGACTATACCCCTTTGGGAAATTGTTTTCTGAGGCGGTAAAAATATTCAGAGCTTTTATTTTCTGAAAATAATTGGCCAAATTAATCCAGCCTGGGGCCTTTCTGTGTGCAGCTTGCACGTTCTCCCCGTGTTTGCATGGGTTTCGTCCCGGTATTTAGGTGTCGTCTCACAGTCAAAAGACGTGCATGTCGGGCTAATTGGAGACTCTGAAATTGCCCATAAGTATGATTGGGAGAACGAATGTTGTGCGAGTGGTGTGTGCCCCCTGTGATTGATTGGTGAACTGTCTATGATGTGTTCCTGTCTTTCGCCCATAGTCGGCTGGGATAGGCTCCAATCCCCCCCCCCCACCGTGACCTTGATTAGTTGGAAGCTATGAAGATAATGGATAGAAGTTCTAAGAAGTGGCCAATTGGAACAATGCTGTATAGTTTTGTGTACACATTATGGAATAATACACCACCATTACTTACAGAAGTAATGACAATAATGATGTGTTCACTTGGAGTGGGATTTAACAATCCTTGTTTGTTGTTATGGTAATCCCATTCTCTGCCCCTCAAAAAGATGGTAATCTTGTGACTTTAGTTGTGTTTGTACAGCGATTGATAAATGATGCCAGGTTTTCAGGGTTCAGCTAGGGATTTGCATTGGCGCTTCGTGTTGTGCAACGAGCGAAAGAAGGCTTGTTTAAACACTGGGCACAAAGCAGTGGATTTCCTTCCGTGTAAATTCGCTGTATTCAGATATTGTTGCCTGCAGGTGTTTTTACTTATGCAAGACTTGTAAGGACCTGCAGAAAGCATTTCCTCTTTATTTAATCATCTTATTAGTCAGTTAAATTGTTCACAACTTTCATTTCCCCTGGTCAGAAGGCAGAGGAACCTCCACCCTAAGTTGACTTCATTTCACTGGTTTTTTTATTACTGTACAGGACTTTACATCAGCAGACCTTGGCAGACTTCCTTATGCAGTGCCATTATGGAGAATGCTGTGGTTCATTAATAATGAGTGAACAAGTTGGCTCAATTGAAGAGCTATTACTGCTCTGAACTAAAGTAAACACCACTGTGCCGCCACTCTTTATGTGCGCGCCTCTGCCTGTAACAGAATGGCAGAAATGAAGGCCGGGGGATTAGGTACAGTCTGAAGAGGGGCATTTTACTTTGTTGTTGTTATGAAGATTGTCTCTGTCCTGACTGCAGTTGGAAGTACACTCAGTCAGAGGATCCGGACTGACAGGTCTGTTGTAATGAAGATTTGCTCCGTTCTGACTGCAGTTGGAAGTACACTCAGTCCGAGGGCCGGACAAACGGGAGACACGATCCAGAAGTGTAGGGACGTGCCAGGGACTCAGAGAACCCAGAGCAAACCGATCCTTGTCACAGTTTGGCTGCACACTGTCATGGTACAATATTGACAAAATATTTCGGCAACGCTGTGAGAATGATATGTTTACTGGGTGCTAAATGAGTGGTCTGGCTCGGCCTGATAAACTTCAGAAGATGCAAAGCAATCCCACAGATCAGTGCTGATATGGTCAGTGGTTGAGGGATATCGATGGCCTCATGCAAGAAGGGCAGATTTTACAGGAGAGCACAGTGCCACCTGTTAAAACATTTGCCTGCAGCTATGACCTTTTAACAAGGCATTTTAAGGCCTTTTGGATAGGAATTGAGACTTTAGACTTGGTCAGGAGATGGGCTAGTCTCCGTTATTCAGAAACAACCAAAAAAGTCATTTTTGACCAAAGTGTCTCTTGCAGTTGACTCCATCATTTTCTGTTGGCTTTTGCAATAAGAGTATGTGTCCAGAGTTTCACCAGTTGTGAACCTATTGATTGTTTGGTTACATATTTTCCCTCTTTTTCATGCAGTTGGTATACCCCTGACCCAAAATTCCCAGGCAATGTGGTGATATGAAGGATTCTGTCTGTCCTTCAGGAGAAATTTTTGTCCGACCGATACATCACAAACTTTGCCGCAGATTGTTTTCAAATTTTGCGCACACAATCTGGGTTAATAGGAGAGCTGTAATGCCAAGTTTCATGAAAATCCATTCATTTGTTTTAAAAACATAAATATTTGAAAATGGGTTTCAGCACTTTCCATTCGGCAAATCTGCGTTTTGTAATCTCGTATCATTGGAGAACAAGTAGGAATGGCTGATGTGGTCTAATGCGTCAACAATGACGTAGGTGGCTAATGCAAGACATCGACTCAAAATATGTTGCCATTTCCATGTTGCCATGGATGCACTTTCATGTAATGTCATTGCTTGAAATATGCAATTAAATGTTTTTTTAAGCCAATTTACAGCCTAAAATGTGTTAGATTAAAAACTACAATGATGGGTTAGCAAAATGCATTCATGTTGATGTTGCTCAAAATCATCAGGTTTTCAGATTTCAGATTTCCTGTTACTATGTGAAAAATTAGGAGCCCATTGCATGTAGTTTTAAATGCGTAGCTGTTTTAACATAAGGAATATATCTGAGTGTAAGTTCTGGAAGTATTCGTATTGTGAAGAGTTAGTGTCTAGTTCTGTGACTGTGATTTCAATTCAGAGTTGGATCACATTAGTCTGCAGGGTCACTGGTCAGCTGGTCATGGCCACTCCAACTGGGAATGCAAATAGGCCTAAAATCAGGATTAGGAATCATTCCGACACTAACTTGCTTTATTATCTTCCTGTTATTTTCATTGTCGCCCCCAGACAAAGTCGGGCAGCTACTATGGATTACGCTCTATAGGCAAAAATTTGAACCAGTTCTTTTTTGTCGGGCATAGGTAATGGTTAGGTCAAACATCGATTCTTGTTGCCATGGGGGGGGGCTACTTCCATATGGTCGCGGGGGATCAGACTATCTTGTCTGCATAAACATTGAATGTTCCATTGAAAATTCCCATTATTGCCATTGTCTATCTTACATCTGGAAGCTAGCAGCCAAACAAATAATTCCCAACACTGAGAATTTATACTTTTGAAATTAGGGAATGATGTTGCACATTACCTCTGTGTAATAAAGTTGAAAGCAATTGTAGTGCATTTGAAAGAAAACACTCTGATTGCTTATTTTAAACCATGACAAATTCTTGAACTACGTAATAAAATTAATTGATTTTAAATTATGTGTGTTATGGTTACTGCACACCCTCAGAGCTTTGAAAACTTGATGCTCATAGCCACGGACTGCTTTTCGGCGTTTTCGCATTAAAATGACTGGCAGGTCCTTCGAAGCTGAAGCATGCAGCTTATATGGTGAATGATTTGGAAGCTGCTGCCAATTAAGTTAAAGTAGCAGACACAAACAGAGCTCCACAATGACCTTTCGTTTCACCTGACAACTAGCCAAACAGCTAGCTAACATTATATATGTAGCTATCACATGCAAATTTTGTTGGTTAAACATTTACTTACTTTACTTTTAAAACTTCATCAGATGACCAACCGCATTGCTAGACAACTTTTGCTATTTGGCTAACCTACAGTACAACCGTCTGATCAATACCTTGCTGTAGCACATTACGTAGCTATCTGACCAAGTGGTTGAACACTGTTGCTAATGCTGGGAATAGCAACAATCTGCCCGCTGACTGTTCATCAGACTATTCATGGTCTGTATCATGGGCATTCATTGTGCATGTTTCGGGAGAGGTCGGTGGCGAACTTGCAATTCCCAGACCACATAGCAATTGGAGAAGTTTTGATCACTGGCTGAAAACGGTGTCCTTTATTTGTCAACTTAACTTGCTTAAAGCAATTCTTACCTTTCTGGCATGTCGCACAGCACTTCGTAAAAATTTGAACATGAACAACTCCGCCTCCCTCCAAAGTCCCACCTTCTTCCCTGCAATATTTATTGCAGAAGCATACTCTCACTCTCACCTTGTAGAAGAACCTTCAACTCAAGTGAATTTTAAGGGGGAAAAAAATCCCTGACTAAGAAATAAGTATTTTTCATAAAATCACCTGTTCCACAATTATTGGCACCCCTAACGATTCCTAGGAAATAAATGTAATTGAAGTATTTGTCATTTCTACAGTAGTTTACAAAGTTGATCAGAGTATCTAAGAGCATTTAATTAGTAAATCATCACTTCCTGTTTCCCTGGGGTAAAAATACGACGTGACACAGAGGCCATGTCTCTTATCCACTCTTCAACATGGGAAAGACAAAAGAATACACCATTCAAGTAAGGCAGATGTGTGTTGACCTTCACAAGTCAGGCAATGGCTACAGGAAAATGGCCACTTGCCTGCACCTGCCCATATCTACTTTCAGAGGAATCATTAAGAAGTTTAAAACCACTGTAACAGTGGTAAACAAGCCTGGACGAGGATGCAAGGTTATTTTGCCACCACGCACAGTGAGAAGGATGGTAAGAGAAATAAAGTTCTCCAAAGCTCACTGTTAAATAATTGCAACAAATGGTAGCATCTTTGGGTCACAAAGTCTCAAACAACCATCAGGCGCTATCTACATGCCGCCAAGCTGTTTGGGAGGCATGCACGGAAAAAACCTTTTCTCATTCACGATCATAAATGCAAACGTCTGGAGTTCGCTAAGCGTTACTGGGACTTCAACCTGGACCGTGTGCTTTGGTCAGATGAGACCAAGATGGAGCTTTTTGGCAACAAATACTCTTAAGTGGGTCTGGCGGAACACAAAAGATGAGTATGCAGAAAAGCACCTCATGTCCACTGTGAAGTATGGGGGAGGATCAGTGATGCAGTGGGCCTGTTTCTCTTCCAGAGACCCTGGGAACCTTGTTAGGGTGCATGGCATCATGAACGCTTTGGAATATAAATCAAAAACTGGTGGCCTCTGCCCGAAAGCTGAAGATGGGTCGTCACCGGGTCTTTCAGCAAGATGATGACCCTAAACGTGGCCAAATCTACACAGAAATGGTTCACCAGACACAGAATCAAGCTCCTCAGAATTTTTTTCAGAATTTTCGCTTACATTTAAGCGATGTAACGTAATGTGATGGCTCACATTGCAATGTAGTCATCATGACATCACTAGTGAGCCTCCCTACTGCATGCATGCACTCCGCAGAAGCTGATTCCTTGGTTTGCAAATGGTTCCTGATTCCTTGGTTTTTCAGCCAATCAAAGTCGTCAAAACTTCTCCCATCGCTATGTGGTTTGGGAATCGCAGTGGCGCGGGCCAGTGAGTCGGCATAAATTAAAAATCTTCAAAGATTTTTATCCCCCTGTAATGCGGGGGGATATAGTGATAGCCATGTCCGTCCGTCTGTATCTCCGTAATCATTTCGTTTCCGGAGCATAACTCAAAAACCGTTCAATACTTCTTCACGAAATTTGGTGTGTAGATCTGATATGCCATGTAGATGTGCCTTTTGGTATTTAGGAATTTCTTGAGCCGTTAATCCGTGAATGTGGGGGGCCGGGGGGATAGGCCACTGCCAGATGGCTCTTGTTTAATTAGTTTTACCAAGGAATTTGTTATGATTACCATTTCCTCAAAAGTGATGAAATTTGTTTCTCATTTTTTGATGTGAATTGGCCTAATCTGATCGCTGGCATGACATGGGATCAAATGAGCAAGTTCCGTACCTTGAGTGAAAGCCTTCTTGGTGTCTAGTTATTTTTCATGGCCTGTGTGGAGATCTGTTAAAATGTGGCTTAAGAGGGTAAATAACGGTTGTACACGTGAATGCTCCAAATGAAGACAAGTTAATGTTTTAAACTCCTATGTGCAATTCTGGTTGGAACACAAAGGGCATACTTATTGGGGCCCAGGAAAGAGTTTGGTAACCAAGCTGATCGTGTTTTTGTGGTTGCACCTGAAAGTATTGAGGACTTTCACAAGTCTCTCTGCCCAAGAGCTCCCAGGGTTATGTAAAATGTAGTGACTCTTAACCGTCAGAGAAACGGCCGGCACCACCTTGGTACTGTGTTGAGTCAGCAGTGATCACTGCGATAAGCATCGTGGGGTTACTGAGGGTTCAAGGGAAAAAAAGTAAGTGTTCAGTTCTGTTTTTAGTCCTCAACATATTAAGATAGTTGCAGGAAGTGTGTGTGTGCATGTGTGTGTGCGTGCGTGCGTGTGTGTGTGCGCGTGTATTTGTGCATGCGTGCTTGTGCATGTGCACGCATACCCACCTGCATGGGCGCATTTCTCTCATCAGCCTGCTACATTATTTTACTTGCTGGCCACTGTATTCATATGGTATACCTTTAATTTCCCATCTACGTAAAACTAGAGCTAGTCATCATGTGCTGCTTGCAGCTTCAAACCCCGGGGTCCAGTGACTCTCCATTGCTCCATTGATGGCCCCTATTATGTACCCACGGTCTGCTTAAAGCCAGCTGGCAGATTCTATTCTGAAGAAGGCATCTGGCTGTCTGTGTCCGTTCCAACGTGTGTTATGTGTTAATATGCCTGAAATCATAAATTTTGTGAATGTAAGTCCGTCCAGAACCATTCAATAACGTTCGCAAATTTTTCTGATGCACTTGCAGCGACGTGCTGCAGAAGGATGAGGAACGAACTCTGCTAGCGCATGCTCAGCGGAATCACCACTGTTCTCGTGGATGTTTAGGATCTTAAAGGGGGGCATTTTCCAGTAAAATATTCACTTATTTCGTCTGTCCTTGAATCTCACGATCGCAATAAATGACGTTCGCAATACGAAGATACTGTTTGTGGCAAAATTGATAGGTTTTCATGTTTAGTTTGATGTTTATAAGCTCTGAAAACGACAGGATTCGATGATGGTGCCTGTCGCCAAGTGCTTGGGTATACATTTTTGCGATATGCTGGTTTGTTTATTGCGAACGTCAGACTTTGATGGAAAGACTGCGTGTCTAACATCATATGTGGACGGGCAGCACTGTGATGAATGTCAGGGTAGACAGAATTTTGTGTCTGGGGTGGGGTGCTTTTCTAACGTTGAATGAGACAGAATGGTTACGATTCAAATTCATGCTCATATGGAAATAAGTTGGTACAAGTTTTAGACATTGCTCTTCGGCCCTGGCTTTGCCACGTGGCCGTTTTAACCCTTTCACGGCTGTCCCAAAATTAATGCAGCATGTCATATGTCATGATGTTGCATGCTGAAGATGAAAATTTGGGGTGATATTAACCCTTGCGATGCTTTTCCTGTGATCTGTATCATTGGTTGCTGTTAACCCTATGTTTGCCACCCTCATCACTTTTTAACCTTTTCAGGGGTCAAATAATGAATACGTTGCCCAACGGATGAACTTAAAAATTGTGAAATAAAACAAGACCCAATACATTAATAAACAAATCTTATCAGGATAATCCATCACAACAAACTTCAAAAGGGATAGTATTGTTAGATCTGTCCCTCTTAATTGTTGGAATGTCCGTCCTTATAGCATTAGCAAAACCCCCAAAAATATTTTAACCTTTTTTTTTTTTTTACCCACCCTGAGGTTGGACTGCTCCCAAAATGGTTGCTGAAGTTAGTTAATGGCATACTAATGGGATTTTTACAGCTATTGGGAAGGTTTGACAGATTGTTCCCATATGGTTTCATTGTGTACATTCTGCACTATTTAGAAACGTGCAAACGTGGCCTCTGTCCCTTTGGAGAGAGGCTCGAGCCTTGCTCCTCTGTGCCACCTCTGGCACATTCAGCTGGGCAGAAACGGCCACGCTGTGCTGTCCCACTGAATTATGGCCCTTCATTCAAAACTAAAAGAATCAATGAGACTGAAATTTTTCAATCGTAAGATGTATGCCCCCAGACACTATGGTTTTAAGGATGGTTGAAGGAGACAGGCGTATTATGGACTCGTTTGAGGGAAATGGACAGGAGTACGGCGTATATCCAATTTTCATCACAAATTACTCTTAGACATGGTCAGTTTTACCTTGTCGAATGTGTAAACTGAGCCACAGCTTCTAAGACAGGGCCGTTGCTCTTTTGGAATGTTTTTTCCTCCAAAATCCATGGTCCGATTTCAATAACCCCATAGTTTCAGAGCAATTAGGATGTTTTGGTAAGGAATAGTGGGATCAGTGTTTGTGATCTCACTGGCTGAAGGGTTAAATTGGCTTAATGCACACCTGGGCGCGAAAGGAGAAATGGCTTAAGAGCCCAGCAGAGTTGAGTTTGAGTGTACGATTGTGGAAAAGTATGCCGTTATTATGCTGTTTCTCTGTCAAAAGTGTGAGAGTAAATTCTTTCTTCTGGCTATATCTCATCTTTTTGACAGATTTTATTGCCAAATAATGGACATAACCAATGTGACTCTACTTGTAATTCAGCATACTTCAGCTGAACCTCGAGACATGTAGCGGTCTCAGGAACGCAGGTGTGAGAGGCACTCGGGGCCCCATTGGTTTCTTGTGGTCATGGGAGCGCTGACCTCTGTTATAACTAGTAACAACAAATGCATACAAAATCATTTATGCAGTGGTCAGCAGGAGTAGAAAAGCAAGGTTCAGAAAGTCCTTTTTAATCATTAAAAAGTGGTGCACTGGTAACTGCATTTGGCTATTGTGCAGTGCACCTCTCCTGTGTATCTTTCCCTTGTGAGCAGGAGAAGTGGCGATTACCTGAGAGGATGGGCACGTTAGCTTCATGTTTCACCTATGACCCTGCAGATTGTGCTGTGAACAAAATGGCTCTTCTGTTTAACCTGTTGATACTTTATGATTTTTAAAAAAAGTATTTCACAGTGAATATTTTGATAGCAGATGCTCCCTATTCGAAGTGGTTTTGGTGTGTATCGGTTTCTTTGGTGTGTGAGAGAGTGGAACGGTGTTGTAAGTAACAAGCTGTGCGCTGCCATAAATGGTGCTCCACTGAACTGTGACGTTTCCTATCCCGAGTCACACAGTGCGCCTTCAGCTGTGGTTAAATGTAAAACTCTAGGGCATGTGTGTGTTCTTGTACTTGCTTCACACTGAGGACCGGAATGAGTTTTTAAACAACAAAGTGATGTCTTTTTTTGGGAGGTGAAGACATTTTTGCCTGTCCTCTGAACTACAAAGGCAATTTGTGACTTATTAGTTAAGGTTAGGGGTAAGATTGGAATTAGTGATAGGTTAAAGTTAGGCTAAGGGTTTGGGCTAGGCATACATTGCTTATTGTTAAGAGACACAGGAAGAATGAATGGAAGTCAAATTAATGTCCTCACAAAGATATAAGTGCACGGGTGTGTGTGTGTGCGTGCGTGTGCATGTATGCGTGCGTGTGCATGTATGTGTGCGTGCATAGTAGAAACATACAAATTTTTTGAGAGGCATGAACTTGCTCTTTGCACCGAGTTTGACTGTGGTCTAAGTAACCTCAGGCCCCTTGGGAGGTGTCACTGAGCGCGTGCAGGACGGCCGGTGCGCTCTCGCTGCACGCTGTGCCGCTTGCGGTTTTAATAGAGAAATGAAATGGGTTACGGGATGGAGGAGGTGCTGTAGAGATTTGCATTCGCATACCTCCTCCCTCCTCAGCCTCCAGTTTCACTTTGTGTCTCCCGCAGGTGTCCCTCAGGACAGCGCTGGTTTAGAGGTTCCTCCTTTGCCTGCGTTTCTCACACTCCTCTCCTCTCTTCTCTCGCCCCACAGATCGCCAATCGCCGCCGGCTGAGAAAAACGGGACGGACCGGTTCCCTCACGGCCTCACCAGTCATGGAGCTGCACCTCTCTGATCTGTGAGAGCGAGAGAGAGAGAGCGGCCGAACGCTGCTCAACGCTCGCTGCTTGGCGTATCGCTGCCGCTGCTAAACGAAACCCACTACAGTGTCTCTCTCTCTCTCTCTCTCTCTCTCTCTCTCTGTGTTTGGTATTTCTCTCCATCTGTCTCTCTCTCCTTCTCTCTCCCCCTCTTTCTCGCAGGCTGTATGTTTGCTGCGAGAGGAGATGAAAAGATAGAGATCGCTCTACAACTCGCTCCCCTGTTCTTCGTACCTTCTTTCTTTTTTGCGCTTGTTCATTTTTTTTCAGAACTCTCCTCCTCCCGAGAACGCATGGAAGCTCGATCGGGGTGGGAATAGCCCCCCCCTCCCCCCCATCTTTTTTATTTTTTTATTTTTTGGTTTTTTGGCCCCTTTTTCTTTCTTTAGAGGAGGGGTGGGGTGGTTTGGGGAGACCCCCGCCCCTCCAGGTGACTCGTAGAGGGGCAGCAGCAGTAGAGAGGTTATCTTTCCCCTTTCTCTCTTTCCCTTTCAAACGCTTTCTCTTTCTCTGTCGTGCATGAAGTCCTGCCAGAGCCTTAAAGAAGAGGTTCCCAAGCCCCCCGGTTCAGGTGGGATGTCCCAGGAGGAGGGGCGGAGAGCACAGGGTCCGCCGGGACACTACCATCCTGCTGCGCCGGAGCTGGAGCTCTCGAGCAGGCTGTACAAGCGGGAGGGCGGGGGTCAGCCCTACTCCGTCCTGGTGGAGGGCAAGATGGGCGACCAGATGCCCAACCAAGGACCTCCCATCCACCAGGGCGCCCAGCCACGGTACTATCAGGAGGGGGTCACCTCCGTGCCCGAACCCAGCATTCGAGTGCCCCAGGGACACCGGGAGTCTTCCGACGACACCAGAGAGTCCGAGGATGAGGAGGACGAGGATGAGGACGATAATGAAGAAGAGGAGGAGGAGGAGGAAGAGGATGAGGAGGAGGAAGAGGAGGATAAGTTTAAGAGGGAGCAGATCATTGTGGAGGTGAACCTGAACAACCAAACGCTCAACGTGTCCAAGGGGGAGAACAAGGCTCCCGCCCTGCCTGACCCCAAGAGTGAGGACGAGGAAGAGGTTGTTGAGGAAGAGGAGGAGGGGGTGGAGGAGGAGGGGAGTCTAGAAGAGCAGGGAGAAGAGGACGAGCCCGAGGAGGTGAACGAGAGCAGGAGAACCAGAACCAAGAGGGCCCGGAGAGGCGCTTCCGCTCCGACCCGACCTCGTCGGGCAACTCGCCGAGGCGCCCTGGGGAGCGCCAGCGCGTCGGTTCCCGGCGTCACTACCAGGGGGAGGCAGAAGATGGCAGGGCCGGCCGACAGGAAGCGCGGGGCCGGGCTGGAAGCCAAGGCAGCGGCAGCGTCCAGGTCGAGCTCCGTCCCGGCCGGATGTACTACGGGGGCGCCAACTGCCGGCATGTCCCCGGGGAAGGGCGCCGTGGAGGAGCGGGAGGTGCTGGCCTGTGAGAAGTGTCCGCGCGTCTTCAACACTCGCTGGTACCTGGAGAAGCACATGAACATCACGCACCGCCGCATGCAGATCTGCGACAAGTGTGGCAAGAAGTTTGTGCTGGAGAGCGAACTGGCGCTGCACCAGCAGACCGACTGCGAGAAGAACATACAGGTACGACCTTCCATTTCCTGCAGCCAGGGCTTTCCAGCCTCTGATTTTAATTATGACTACAGCAGCCCATGACCCAGACAATTACTCCTGTTTCTACTACTCCTGAACAAAACAATTACTCCTGTTTATTTTAGCCAATTGTCTTAGGTGTTTAGACCTTTTTTTGTTTTTTGGCCATGATATTTACTCTGCTGTTGGAGGAAGTGCAAGATGCAAAGGGGAAGAAAAATAGATAAAAAATGAGAAAAACGCTTGATCGTGTCAAGTAAGTCCTACCGTAGCAGGACTTTATGAATGTCATTAGCCTCCATTTAAAAAATTTTTTTCAGCGACAAAGAGTAATGTGTAGTTTCATTAATCCCATCAATTCCATTTAAGTGCCCTCATAGACTTATGAACAGCATATACGTGCCGCGTCATTACTGTTATATCATGCCAAAATATTCTTTTGGAGTGCAAGTGCATCCCTTTAGAACACGATGTTTGAAGGGCTCTGCTTCAAAAGATTCTGCATTTCCCAGGCAACCTACATCACTGACCTGAGGTCAGGCGATTCAGTTACGGCTGACTGTTGACCACTGTCATTCATTCTTTCTGTCTTTAGGTCTTTAGAGCCTTTCCCTAATTTAAACAATAAGAAAATCTATGCCTAACCCAAACCCTGACCCTAGCCTTAACCTATCCCTAATTCTATCCTTACCCCTAACTAAGAAGTCGCAATTTGCCTCTTTAGTTGTGAGGACCTTTGAAAATGTGATCACTTCCCAATAATGACACCACTCAGCAGGAAAAAAAAACATTCTTGGTTCTCTCTTTGTAGCATGTACAAGAACAGACACACCCACGCACACACACTGATAAGCGGATGAAGTAATTTGGAGTTGGCTGTATAGGGGTAGCCAGTTAAAATGGGGTGACTTGATGAAGTCCCCTGCTCCAGTTGGCAGTTATATCATAGCACCTGGTGCCACATTGGCTGGTTCCTCATTGAGATATTGCTCATACCATCAGTTATATATGTAAATAAAAGCATTTACAGCCGGAAATTCGCCCCAGCTGTGCGACACTGCAAACATCTTAATGTTTTAATGTGTCTGGCAGCATTCAGTCTCTGAACTCTTTGCCACAAATGTAGTTATTGTGACTACAAGCTGACAGCAGAGGGCGCCAAAAGATCATGAAACGAGCTTTTTATGAGACAACCACGGTGTTTGACAAAGGTGGTTCGGTTTGGCAGTTCGTCGCCATAAATGACTGTGATGCGTTTTTACCTTGGTTTGCTGGGTAACTGCTGGCAGTGGGAATACTATGTAAATAATTTACATATTTAGTGTTTTTTCCTGTTTTTTTTTCTCTCCCTTCCATTGTTTGATACTGTTGAATCCTAAAGTATTGGGACAGTGATTGTTTTGTGCTGTTCTGACTCTGTACTCCAGAAAACTTGATAAACATGGCAGAGTGGTACAATGGGTAGCACTTTCACCTCACAGCTGAGACAGAAGGTTGCAGGTTAGAATCTGACCCAGGTCTTTCTCAGAGGAGTTTGCATGTTCTTCCTGTGTTCATGTGGGTTTCCTCCTGGCACTCCAGTTTCTTCCCTCTGTCCAAAGACATGCATGTTGGCTAATTGGATGCTGTGAGTGAACGGTGAGTCTGCTTTGATCTTGCCCATGGGATGCCGAGATGAGCTCTAGCTACTGTGTCCTTGGCCTGGAACTGGCAGCTGGAATCAGGCTTTGTTGGATAATGGATAATGAATGAAAGTGTGAATTGTAGTCCATCAGGGTGTCTCAGTAATCAGGTGCCCTAAATGACAGTTGACTTTATGATGGTGGGGGACAGGAAATGGGAAGTGATGGCAAAATGGTGAGTTCAGAAGTATTTGGATTTATGTGGGGCTGTGATTTGTTTATGGGAGTAAATTAGCACAACATCCTTCATTAATTTGTTTAATTTCTTGCCCCGCTGCTGAGTTGGTTCAGCAGCCTCAAAATGCAGTACCACAGCAGTTTGTGCATCATGTTGTGGTGTAACCTGTGTATGAAGAAAAGGCTGAGGGTTTGAATATCCATGATAGAATAGGGGAAGAATACCAAATATCCGATCTGACATCCTGCATATATGTGTGTGTGTGTCCGTCTGTGTGTGTCTGTCTGTCTGTGTTTGCGTTTCTGTGGCTTCCTCGGTGCAGTGCGTCTCCTGCAGCAAGTCCTTTAAGAAGCTGTGGTCCCTGCACGAGCACATAAAGATCGTGCACGGTTACGCCGAGAAGAAGTTCGCCTGTGAGATTTGTGAGAAGAAGTTCTACACTATGGCGCACGTCCGTAAGCACATGGTCGGTAGGTGTCGCCCTGCCCTGCATTTCCCACTGCTCAGGGTTTACATTGAACTGTGCCCAACGCACAAACTGGGAGTCACTAGTATTGGGCAGTGACACTATCTTTTATAGCTCTGTACACTGCAACATTGAAAAACTGATTTTAAAAGCAATAAAGACATGTAGACTGTGAGCTGTATTTTCAGGGTTTTGTCACAAATATTTATTGAACTGTGTGGGAATTGCCCCATATTTATTTGTCCTTCACTAGTTTCAGACGTTAAGAAGTCATTAAATTGTGATGTGCATTAAACTGTCGTTTGACTGAAACCTGGAACCTAGTTACTCGCTCCATAAAATACCCATAAGAATCATCAGATACAAGGTCCCTCCCCTGGTGATGCCCTGCCAGTCCTCCACTGATCTCA
The DNA here is from genome assembly GCA_029721435.1 of Gymnothorax reevesii. NCBI lineage: Eukaryota > Metazoa > Chordata > Actinopteri > Anguilliformes > Muraenidae > Gymnothorax > Gymnothorax reevesii. The sequence continues at coordinate 30,350,536 of CM056584.1, read as the reverse complement.
GGTGCTGATTGTTCGTGGGCCAGGTTGCTTCAGCATTAATGCTCGCTCAGTTGGTTTCAGCTTGGGTGATTAGCATGGCCCTGACAGAAAATGCCACATCATTGCTGTAAATGGGCAATATTATTGCCTTTGGGTTTCCCTTTTCCTTTGGTGTATTGTAGTTTTTTGGAGCATGTAAAGCACACACAGTTACGAAGCCTGAAGTCCAGGCCTAAGGGAGTTACTCTCTGCGAAGGAAAAGATGGCTCCTGGCTCACCTTACACGCCTCAATCGTAGTCCAGCCTCTTCTTCCATTACTTGTCTGCTTTGCTACGTAACACGTTCGCATAATGCTTGCCGAGTGGCAAGTTTGGCATACCCTAAAACAAAGCTAGGCAGTCCGGCTGAACGGAAGCAGTTGTTACCATACCAACAGCGGTGTGTTCGGCCGTACGAGAAGCCTCTGGATTTGAAATCCGGTTATGGGAAGCAGGGTGGTGTTTTGGACACACTCTAAGCCTTGGCTAGTCACTACAGAGTGGACTATTATAGGAGAGGGTCTTAAAGAGACCTGACCCAAAACTGCCCATTTCAGGCTGAGTGAGTCTTCGATGCTTCACACTCAGCCTGTACATCTGAAGCCTGAGATGCTTCACACTCAGCCTGTACATCTATAGCCTGAGATGCTTCACACTCAGCCTGTACATCTATAGCCTGAGATGCTTCACACTCAGCCTGTACATCTATAGCCTGAGATGCTTCACACTCAGCCTGTACCACTTTAATTATGTGCTTTTTACCATGAAAACAATAAAATATTTTACTGGGGCATGGGCATAACATGGCCTGTTTAAGAAAGCCTTGGGTTGCTTGTGCAGTAAAGTAATTGTTCATCTGCACTGTGAAGGGTTGTCTAGAGTTTTTAAGCATTCGCCTGACTGGGCAGATAAAATAGCCCTTTGCTGTTCAGACTTCATCCTGCTGTTTTTGATGTCGGCCACGTCATCAATAAAAAAAAAAAAAAGTAAATCCGTTCCATTGGCAGCCTTGCATGCCCACACCACATCACAACCTCCACCAGGCTTCACAGATGAGGTGGTGTGCTTCAGACCATGAGCAGGTCCTTCTATTCTCCTGCTCTTCCCATCATTCTGGTACAGGATTATCTTTGTCTCATCAGTCCATAAGATAATGTTCCGCAACTGTAAGAGGCTTTTTTAGATGGTTCATCTGAAATATACCAGCCCAGAGGACAACTGGTGCAGTCAGATTCCCTACTCCCACTTATAACCCGCGGTCTGTGATTGCAGTCTGTTTACCCCCCTCCATCTTCTCTCTGCAGCTCACACTAAGGACATGCCCTTCACCTGCGAAACCTGTGGGAAGTCCTTTAAGCGCAGCATGTCTCTGAAGGTGCATTCACTCCAGCACTCAGGAGAGAAGCCCTTCCGCTGTGAGGTAATATTTCCTCCACTGCACTCATGGCCTTGACTTTCTCAGATGTGGGAACTACAACCCAGATTTGTTTAAACCAGTGGTCTTCAACGTCGCTCCTGGGGACCCACTGTGTGTGCTGGTTTTTTTTCCAACCACAATTGTAATTGCAGTATTTTAAATTATGAAAATTATGCCCATTGTGCCAGTCGTTATATAAGCAATACAAAACTGGTCATTATATAAAATGAATTGCACACCCTCGTGCTGTAATTTGTTTCCCACTTTGGTGTGCAATTACATTTATAAAACTAGAAAAACACTCAGAGAGCGCAGACCTCCACCAGGTGGCAGCAAAACCCTAAAGCACGGCGATTGGAACTCCGGCCCATTCGCTAGGTGCACAACAATTGAAATTGAATTTCCGAGTAGTCTGTAGCCATGTTTCCATTCACTTGTCAATCGATCTATCTGAAGTTCGTCAAAAATATTCATGCGGAATAAGCAGGTGAAAATGCGTTTCCATCTAACGTTATTAAAGCGAATAAAAAGTTGTGCATAATGATGTCACATGCTGTTATGCAGTCAAATTTGTGTATCAAATGGATTTGACATTTTAAGCTGTTTCCATTCATTTTCGCACTGAATCGCAGAACCTTCAAGTGAACAAAAGTAGTGTGTTAGCCGACTAATTTAGCTAGTAAGCCAAAATGAATTGCGTCTACAATTCAAGTTGTACGTGCTTATGTGCCAGCTATTAGCAACATAGCAAACCATTATCAGAAGGCAATGACTGAATCAAAACACCGTCACGATGCAGTTGCAGATTTATTCGGCAAATAACGTTTCCATCAGCATTTATCGCATAAGCCTTTTACCGATCAAAAGAAACTCCGATCAGATCAACCGTATAAACTTTGTCAATATTCTTCAAATCAAGTCGAATGTCACCGTTTCCATAAGGCATTTTTAATTCGATGAGACTTCATTCGTATAAGAACGTGTAGATGGAAACATGGCTTGTTTGCACAAAATGGGGCTAAGTAAATTCTGAAATACACTGACTCGCTTTACTATTTTAAGTTTGCTTCTGTTATTTATCAGTGTACATCAGATGCGGAGCAGGTGACAGGAATAAAATCCTGAAAATGTGTTTTTGACTATTGCCGCTGTTCCCAAGATTTGGCTTGATTAACAGTGAATGATGTTCGCATGATTTGTCTCGATAAGCTGCTACTGTTTCTTCATTGGCCCTGTTAATGACACATTGGCTGCCCCACTGATAAGGAGGGTTTCCGACACTTCTACCTAGCATAATTTCCAGCCGATTGCTCTGGTGACTGTCATGAACTGGCTTTAAGCGACAAACATCCAGTGTTGCACGACCCAAAATTTCCTCATTAGATTAATACCTGGAGCTAGTAGCAAAGTTGAGTAGCTAGCAAGGCTTGCTAGAGAGCTAGCAAGATTTTCTGTTAAGGTTTTATATTGAATTTACTTTTACATCTTCTGGTGCAACTGGCTTGCTAGTACTGCGATATTGTTATGGTTTTCTTAGATGTGCTCAGCTAACCATAGCTCCAGATGTGATGGTCTTGAGAGTGCAACTGACGCCGAGTGGGAAGGGAAACGAAGTATCGACAATATTAAAATATGCGTGGATCGAATGTTAGATTTATGAAACAGTATTTCGAAGTTATGGATTATTTACACATTAATTATCAGATATTTTCATGTATATCTGTCGCTTTCAGCCAGTTCATCACTCATCAGTGAGAACGGCTGGAAATGTGTTGCTAGTTAGAAATCCTCTCGTTTCTCGTTGGAGCAGCGAATGCCTCATTGAGTGCCACTGAACAAACATTACCAACGGGTAAGCGAGAAAAATCATGCAAACATCATTCATGGCTAATTAAGCCAAATCCTGGGAATATGGCTATAGCTAAAATCACATTTTCGGGATGATATACCTGTCATCTGCTTATCATCTGATAGAGATTGACGGGAACAGAAGCAAACCGGAAATAGTAAAGCTTAGTAACGTATTTCAGAATGTACACAGCGCCATCTTGTGCAACTGGGCAATTGGAAAGACTTGAAATCTTGAGTCATATTTGGTGTATATCTCACCTGTACTTTAGCCTAGATATGCCAAAATTTAATCACCTGTTCCTTAACTTTATACCCACCTTCTCTGAAAATTTCATCAAAATCGGTGCATTACTTTTAGTTATCTTGCTAACTAACAAACAAACAAAGAAACAGGCAGACTAACACTTCCGAAAACGTAACCTCTTGGCGGAGGTAATGATTGGCATGAACTTGTATATGGCATTCATACCATGCTTTCCACCTCCATTTGCTTAGCCCAAAACATCATTCATCCAAGTATTGCAGACTATTAACATGCGTTGCTCTTACAGCAGAAACGTCCATTGCTGTTAGCAAGAGTGCGGATGTTAGTCCTGTTTAGCTTTGTTGCAGTATATGTGCTGTGGTCACTAATTTTTCCACGTTGGCCAGTCCTGGTCACATTATGTCCTCTCCAATTTGTCGTGATCAATTAATTAGCCCAAAACATTGATGGTTAAATTAGAAAACCTGACAGTATTTGTCTTCATAAAATTCAGCTATCAACTCCAATGTTTGTAGCTTCATAACACTCTACGCATCTGCCTAGAACTTTGACGTGAGAAATCAATACAAATTGTCAAAAGGCTAATATGTTTGGAACCATTTCATAGGTGTGCAGTTACAGGAAAATCATGCTCACCCTGAGAACGTCAATCACAGTTATACAGCAAGGTGACTGCTTCAAATGACGACTGCCACAAAGCATTTTTGCTGTTAACTATGTGTGGTTCTTCTCTCCCCTACCCATCATTCTGTCTGTACCTGGCTATTCAACCAATCCACTGCCTTTGTTATCTTTTGAATGTCCCTCCACCCCCCCTCTGTTGATCATTCATTGGTTTTCTCTGCCATTGAGCCGCCATCTTTAAGGTCTCTTTTCATGCTGGTACCAGACAGAGCCGCAGATTTCAGCAGTTGGTTTTCATTGGTATGATTCACCATTTGTTCACAATTGTAACGGTACAATAAAGTTGTTAAAATACTATTTGTCGTAATCTCTTGGTTCTACAACATGTGTTTTTAGCTTACCGGCCCTATGGCCCTATAAGCTATTGTCGTGTTGTGCCATCCGGTGTCCGTTGTCCGTCGTCCAGAACATTTATCTTTTTTTTTTTTTTTTGTCCCGATGAATTTTTGTGTAAATTTGCTATAACATTTTACTAGACCATATCTCCAGATGTTTTTCTTGGATTTTTGATTGAATCATTTCTGTCCGTTTTATGGGCCCTTGAAATTTTAGCTCCCATGTTAAAGATAGGACTGAGAAATAAAAAAAAAAAATTTCTCAAAAACTGCGTGATTAATTTTTTCCGAAATCATTCAATCAACTTACCTTGGTACTGTCAATATACAGTGCAAGTTCCATTTTGATTGAATCAACGGACGTGGGTCTATTGGGGGCACTGTACTTCATGGATATGCAAGATGACCTGTTGAGGCCAAATGGTTGTAGATAGAGATTGTTTGTTTTATCGATATATAGGAAGTCATATATTACCTATATTTTGACCATATTGAATTTGACCACAGATGACTTTGAAAGGTCAAACTCGAGGTCAGGGAATATATTAACAATGTTAAAAGATATGACTTGAAATTAAAAAAAAAAATTCTCAAAAACTGTCTGATAACTTTTTTTTCTTAATCTGGCAATCAACTCACATTGATCCACTTTATGTACAGTGCGAGTGCCATTTTGGTTTAATTGACAGAAGTGGGTCTAGTGGGGGCGCTGTACTTTAACATTGGGCCTTATGGAGAATGGGCCAAATTGCCTGTGGAGGCTAAATAGTTGCTGATTGAGATTAAGTTTGTATTATATGATATATTATATGAGATTAAAGTTGACCTCAGATGTCCTTGAAAGGTCAAACTTGAGGTCAAGCAAAATGTTTCAAAGGTTTCTAGGCTTGAAAATACTGAAGATTGGGGACATATGTGCATTGAACACTTACAGGAAGTCATGTATGGACTTTTTTTGGTGGCCTTGAACTTGACCTTCGAAGGTCAAATTTCACATAGTGAAAATTCAATGATTTCTATCACCAAAACTATTACAGACTGAGCTTAGGTTTGTACTGCAGGAATATAGGAAGTTATGTATGAGGTTTCATTTGGTGACATTGAGCTTGACCTTCAGTGACCTTGAATGCCTAAACTTTGCAGTGAAATTTCAATGACTCATATCAGCAAAATGGTTAGAGATAGTTTTGGTTTATATTGGAGATGTATAAGAAGTCATGTATGAACTTTCATTAGGTGGCTTTGAACTTAACCTTTGGTGTCCTTTTGAAGATCAAACTTCACATAGTGAAATTTCAATGACTTCTATCACCAAAATTATTACAGATAGAGCTTAGGTTTGTATTGTGGCCATATAGGAAGTCATGTATGAAGTTTCATTTGGTGACCTTGAACTTGACTTTCAGTGACCTTCAACGGCCAAACTATGCAGTGGAATTCCAATGACTTGTTTCAGCAGAATTGATATAGATTGAGTGTAGGTTTGTATTGAAGACTTATTGGAAGTCATGTATGAACTTTAATTTGGTGACCTTCATATTGATCTTCGAAGGTCTAACATGACCTAGCAAAAATTCAATGACCTCTGTCACTGAAAAGGTTTCAAATGGAGCCTAGGTTTGTGTTCCTGCATAGGAAGTCACATATGAACTTTTATTTGGTGACATTCAGCTTGTCTGTTGATGACATATGAAGGTCAAACTTGACATAATACAATTACAATGACTTGTTTTGTCAAAACGGTCACAGCTGGAGTCTAGGTTTGTATTAGAGATATAATGGAAGTCAGATATGAACTTTCATTTGGTGACCTTTTGTATTGATTTTCAAAGGTCAAATGTGACCTCGTGAAAATTCAATGACTTGTATCAGTAAAACGGTCGCAGATAAAGCCTGGGTTTGTGTTGCTGACATCTAGGAAGCATCATGAACTTTCATTTGGTGACATTCAACTTGACTGTCAGTGACCTTTGAGGGTCAAACTCTACAATGAAATTAGAATGACTTGTATCTCCAAAATGGTCACAGATTGAGCCAAGGTTTGTATAGAGATGCTTAGAAAGTCATATGAAATCCATTTGATGACCACAACTTGACATTCTGTAACCTTTTAAGTTCATAATTGACATATTGAATACACATTGACATAATATAATGACTTGCGTCCTATTTTTTTTCTGTCTTGTAAAAATATGGAGTCTAAAGTGATTGGATTTTCTCCATCTCATTGTAACATGGTTAGTTATTAGCACATTTTGCTCATTGAGTGAAGGTTTTTGTATTACTGGCATCAGCATCTAACCACATATTTCAGTATTGTAGCGCCTGTCTGAAACTTAACTTCAACTGTGGTTAGCTTGTGGCTTTTATGCCGTGCTTCTTAAAGTGCTCCTCCTGGCAGCTGACAGACAGTTGTCTCTGATGCGTAGCTTTGGGTTGCCAGGGTTGAAATGATCATTTTCGTGTTGAAATTACTTTTAGTAATGCCAAGTTCCAAAGCATATTGTTGCCTTCTATTTTGGTGGCAAGTTTTTTTTTTTGTTTTTTTTTTCAATAAATTTTTTTAAATAATTTGAATGTTCAAGTAGTGCTTCAAGATTGTGTCTAAAAATATCTTTTTCCAGGAGACTTCAATTCTCAATTCCTCAATTTTATGAATATTTGCCTACTAAAAATGTGCAGGCAGCCATATGTCAGGAGTGCTGGATTTAACGGCAGAGTGGAGTACATTCATCAGAAAAACTAAGATGATGCATTACTCATTGCCAGGCAATGTAGGTACTTCAGAGCATGTCAGCTGTAAATCTGCCTGCAGTACATTTGCATTGTAAGCTTGTCAACTGTATATTCCACGCGAAGAATGACACTAATTTGCTGTGATCCTTTGTATTTGCATTGGGCATCGTAGCATGTTGATTGTCCACCTGCTGATGGATCGTTCCTTTATAGCGAAGCTTTCATTTCACTAACTGTAATGCGTGTTTGATTGGTTGAGTGGCAAAAGTAGAGAGAGCTTAATCAGGAATACTGAAGTCTTTCTGTTATGTGCTTCATGGACCCAGTGTCTCGCACTGAGGGATGTATTAAAGCAGTGGAAACGTCTCTCAAAGCTGAGAACTTCTGGGGATGCTGGTGTCGGCGCTAGCTTTTTTTTTATCCCCCAAGGTCAACAAGCATAACATTTGCCAGCCTCTGAAATTCAGGGAATAAGCTATAGAAAAGCTACTGAAACATTCTCTGAAAGCCAAAATGAGAGAGACCCCGTTTTGGAATGAAATCTGGGAAAACTACTCGCATGCACTCCCAGCAGAACTCCACAAATTAAATATTTTCATAATGCAGGAATAGTGGACTGCTTCATGGTACTGAAAGCCCTGTTCACGGGCTTTGACACACGGGCCTTGTTGCACGTTTTTTACGGCGGGGCGAAGTTTACTTCGGGAAAACCACAGCGGAGGATTGATTACAAGGAGGGCTGAGATGGGCCTTGTAGTTCTGGTTTGTAGTAGGTGGGGCTTCGGTTAGTGGCTTTGGGAAGACTGAATTACTAGGCAAACTGTGGAATAAAAAATGTTTCACGGAGAGTATGGGGCATGTTTGATATTTAGCAGGGGTTCTGCAGAGTAGACGCAGGTGGTCAGAGGGCAGAGTTAGAAGGCTCATCTCTGGGCTTTGGAGGAGGGTGTTATTGTGGGCTGTAAACTGGGCTCTTCAGAGTCTGGAAATAGAGCTGTAATAACATGGTCATGCTGTCACCACCTCTGTCATTACTGTGGAGTGGACCCAGCTCCACCCTATGTCTGTCCATGTAGAAGGGCCTTGTCTACCAGTCTCGGCCTTGTGCCATCTCCTGAACACAGGGTGACTGAGCTGCTCAAACCTGCAATTGTCCCAGTTCTGGAGCACAAGCCTCAAAAATACTGCCGAAGCTGGTATGCAGCTAACTCACTTGTGTTTTTTATTTTAATTTATTTAATTTTTTTTCTTAAGACCTCTCTTGAGCTCCAGTTCCGTGAAATTGCTCATACTCTGCTCATCACCATATTAACAGCCAGCATTCTCTGATATCTTTGGCAATATTAAAATATTTCTAATTTATGTGTGCATGCAAGGGGGTGGTCCTTCTGTCAGGCTTCTGTACCGGGCCGGAACTCCTAAACCGTTCAGTATTTCTCCGCTAAATTGATTGTGTGGATACATTATATTGTGCCTTTTCATTTCCAGGCCTGATATCAGCCTCCTGTGGTGGGGATCGGAGTTTTTTGTGCTTGGCTGTACATGGTCAAAGTTTTGTTGCACCAGGTACACTGGCTCAGGGCTCAGTAGCTGGGCCATTTCAGCATCAGAAGTTCTGCCCATCTTCCAACGCCTCTATGAATCGGTGCATGTAAAAGCAGAGGGAGGTTTATACCTGTTTTTTTTTTTTTCTTATATAGTCCACCTTATTGAAGAAGTGGACCAATCACTAATGTCAGTCCAGTGGTCTGGGTGTGGCTGCGAGGAGTACCTGATGGGAAACTCCTCTGGTTCCTCACTCAGAGGTTCCCTGGAGGAGACTGAAGTTGCTTAATTTGTCTTCTACAATACGGGAAACTAAATTGCAAAGGCAAAATCAGTTTCTGGGCCTTAAAAGAAAGAAAAAGGTGGTGTAAGACAGGAGGGGGTGAATGTGTAATGATTGAGGTATGACTGTCGATAAAGATTGAACGGTGATTGGATGAATGCCCTTATGATGACTGTTTCTTAACCAAGTATTTTTAACCTAGATTCACCTGCTACATGAGAAAGTGATGAAATGGATGCCATGCTATGCAAATCCTCCCGTCTCCGGGGAAAAGAGACCTTGTCCAATCAGGGTGCCCTCGTGTCTCAGGTGCGAGACGAGTCCTGACTCTGCCCCATGTCCCCCGTTTCATTCTGCAGAACTGTGACGAGAGATTCCAGTACAAGTACCAGCTGCGCTCCCACATGAGCATCCACATCGGTCACAAGCAGTTCATGTGCCAGTGGTGCGGCAAGGACTTCAACATGAAGCAGTATTTCGACGAGCACATGAAGACGCACACAGGTGATTACGTTTCAATCGCTCTTTCACGCACTCCCTTCACGCGCATGCGCCCATGCCCGTACACACCCACGTACACACACAAAGTAATGGGGATGTGTATTGCGGTTTTTGAATGAAGCTTTGCATCACATTTTAGTTCATCTTTAGCCTAAAAAACTTTTAAATTCTCGAACAAAATCTTCAGTTCGAATAAAGCGATTCATTAGATTGAGTTTCTTTGATTTCATCAACTTTCTTCAATGTAACTCTTCAGTTTGTAATCTCAATGTTTGCCGGCAGCAGGCAAATCCAATAAAGGTGTAAAATGGATAATGACAAAATCACAATCGCGCCCTTTCGCTTACAGCACCATATTGTTGCATGCGCCAAGGGAATGCAGATGCATAGTTTGAACTAAATCTGGACAACAATACTATGCGGCCATGTTTTTTCTAAATATTGTACTATTGCTCAGTAGTCTGAAATGTTTGGTATCGCATCGCAATATGCTGAGCTTTCTTTGCAAAATCGCATTTTGCAATAATCCATGGTGACTGGTGAAAATACCCCTTGTCTGGCAAAAAAAAAATAATACAAAAAGGATAATACCCCTTGGATAATCCCCAAGCTCTGAATGTACTTTAAGAGAAACGGCTTGAGAGAGAGCCCATCTGTGATGTGGACACCGATGCCACAAGGGCCTGTTTCTCTCTCTCTGCCGCTGCCTTGCACTAATTGCATCATAAGCAGAGGAGCACGAGGAATAAAATTTCCCTGCTGAAAGACGCTACGTTACAAGTGTGCGCTCTGTTAACCCACGCTTTTTTTTTTTTTTTTTTTTAAATGAATCATTGTGCGTAACTGACTAAAGCGAGTAGCCAATCAGACAAACAATCCTTGGTTTTTAAGTTTGCTGCTTAATGTAACCTGTTAGTTGAAACTATATTTAATTTGTCAGATATCTAGAAAATGAAGTCTATTATCCATACTGTGAATAAGTGTTCTTGTCGCCCAGCTGCTATTTCCGTGCAGCTATATGGGTACAGCCATTATTCAGACAAAATGGTGTTGCAGAATATTACATTGTTAGTTCATTTAAGATGTCTCGAATAGAAAGGACAAATTGAATTATTATTATTAGTCTCAAATGGATACTAGTCAATGTTACTAGTTAAATCTATTGTGCAGAGGAGCAGGAACCCTGGATGCAGGCATCTAAACGATGTTGTAATAGTTCCTGGGGCACAAAACTGTATATTGAATATTCATGAGGAGGTGGTGCCCTAGAGATAATTAAACAATGGAAGTTAGAGTTTGAAATGCTGGCACAGACCTTGTTTTAATCCTATTTCCCCATTAAACCTGATCCGCTACCAGCCTGGCTCATGTGGCTATGGAAGCTACCAGGGAACATTTCAAAATGTATATTAATTATGAAAAATTTGTCTAACCTTTTTGCAGAAACTTTAAGCCATACATACTCAAATGAACATGAATACAGCAGTGAAATACTGCTTAAGGAATAACAGAATGTTCACAATAAATTCCTGTGTTTTGAGTCAACAATCAATATCTCCTGTTTAATATCAATACAAATACTCAATGTTATCATGACTAATATGTAGAGAGGTCCCTTTCAAAATTCAGAATTCTTTACCTCATTATTGTGCCCTCAAGAAAAAAAAAATCATAAATTAGACAGCAGGGTCATGTCTTAAAATTTTCTGTCTTCACATGGTGTCCTGCCAAATCTGTCTCAAGGCTGTGGTAAGAATTATAACAGTGTAATCCATTAGGAGGTAACATTTGCTTCTAAGTGGTGAATTGCGTAAATTAGTCTCATTCTTGGTGGGTTGTGCTTTACCATGTAAAGAGAACTTACTTAGTGCGTTTTATTCCAACCCATTACCACACGCGCGTGGCCAATTTTCCCTAGTATCTGACGCAACCTGTGCAACAAAACAACCTTGTGTTACGTCTGCAATGAACGTTAAGCCTTTACCACACTCTCCCATAATGCCTTCGTATTCCATTGAGTGCCATGTGGTACTCTCGTAGTTGCTGTGTTTAGACCCATCAAAACATTTTATTTTGTTTCAATTGGGTGTTATAGTGTCTGGCATAGTTACACTCGAAGATTTCAAGATTTTTGCCCACAATTTAAAAAAAAAAAAAAAAAAAAAAATCAAAATGGCGGAAAATTTGTTTGACAGCAATTCAGACACATTGGACTTTGAAGGCCTCTTGCAAGTGGATTTACACAAATGAATGCAACTTCAGTGTTTCTTTCATTAATACAGATGATTTATCTGACTAAGTTAAAGCATGTCCAAACATGAAGACTGGTGGGATAGCGACCATGTCAAATCGGAGTTCTACAACATTTCTTTGTAACATTCTGTTGTTTACCGTAGTGTTTTTTTTTCTGTAAAGAACATATTTGAGAGGAACATGTACCATAAAAATAGCTTACTAGCTGAATCTGCCTCAGGGAGGAGTGACCTGGTGCACATTTCACTCCTTGGAGGAAAAGGGTTAATTTGCTTGTGAAAAATAGGGAAATTACCACGTTTATAAAACATCATGCTTGTATAATGGACTAAATGATAGTATACTTCGGAGTATGACATAATGGACAACTCCGTATGATTTTTATCAGCATGTATTTCTACCAGAGGTCTGTGAGGATGCGTTTGCATTGTTATCCATTTTGGGGACAACATTTCATTAGGGAGGATCTTGAGTTTCAGAGAACCAGTTTTTAGAGTGTAGCCCTCAGATGTAGCCCACAGCTCTGTTCAATGAGTTAATGATCTAGCAATTGTTTCAGTCTCTCTGTACGTACATAACTTTAGTGAGTAATTTTCATGAAGTTTCCTTGTGTTTGCAGTGCGTCTTTTATCCCAACATTATAGGAATAAACAGAAATAAGTTTAATTTCCAAAGTGTTTTGCTTCAGTGAAAGTGTCTCCATGACTTTGAAATCTTGAGTTATAAAGTCTTAAATAGGTGTCACGCGCAATAGTCAAGGATTGGCTTGATTTCACATCTCCATGGAGGGGTTAAGGTTACCAGCACTATCAGGATTTTAATTGAATGTTACTTTCATTAATGAATAACATTATCTTTAACCCGGAAATTATTATTATTACTGTTATGTGGAAAGCATAGTACATTGAATGTTTGTTTATTGTATTACTTTCATTACCACATTCATAATTCCTCTTGCGCAGCTTAATGCATTTGCAGCCTGAACAACTATTGTTACAGTGATAACAATGATGAGTAGAACGTTGCTGCGGATAGATATAAAGAACCTGGAAGGTGCTTTAGTCTCTCGCAATTCCATAATTGGAATATAGTCCATGTCTTTACCTGATTCAGCTCTGCCTTTTTAGTGACACTACACTGATGAAACGGTCCTCAGTAACCGCATTGCTTACGAAAAGGCAGCACGTTGTCAGTCATCTGTCCTCCAGCCCATGGAAGTGCAACCTGTGATTTTACATTGCCAGAGGCTTGTTTGTTGGTGGGAGTTTGTGTAATTCACTGCATTGCTTGCGCTCATTCACTGCAATAAATACCATTGTGAAAATAAATTAACCTTACTAAGGTTGGAGGAAACTAGCCTGAAAAAAAAAAATATGGAGACCTTAGCTAATGAAATAAGGTAGGCTAGCGGACTACACCTGGCTAACTACATCAAAGTAAGTTTGCTTGCTAGGAAGACAAACTGGCAAACCGATTGATAAATAGCAGCGCTCAGCCTTTACTTTTTCAGCTGTCAGCCAGCCAGGCTGACAGACCCCAAAATCTTCCAGCCCGGCTGAGTTTTTGTCAGGCCTGATTTTTTCAAATGCAAAACCCAAAAAAAAGACACCTTTTTTATGAAGAAAACAATTTTTTCTCAGAATTTTCTCAGAGCACAATGGTTATATGTCCAAATTTTGTAGTTTTGAGATTTTTACCCCCTGTCATAGCTTTCTATCGGATAATCCTTGGAGCACAATAACTATACGTCCATCTGCATTCATTTTAATCAGAATTCACATTTTCATTTTGTGATATGTCCAACAAAATCTGCTTTAAATGAATTAAACATTGACATTTTGATGAATAAACATGAATTTTATTACAAAATAGTCTGTCTCCCATTGCAAACAAACTTATCTTCAACCAATCACCGTTGTGTTACGTCACATCATGTGCTAGAATTCTTGGAGCACTGAGGTGACGTCCGTTTTTGGCAATTTTGACCATGATGTTGCGGTTACAGTCATATGAGAACTTAGGTCTTCAATATACTTCTGAACCATGCAGCAAAAGAGTTACTGGTAAAAAAAAAAAAAAAACATGATATAAAATAAATGATTTAATAGAACACTTGGAAACCTAAAAATCAATTTTTCTTAAAACCTCTAAAATGGACATAGTCTATGACCATTGTGCTCCAAACCCTCGATATGCGTCTGGACTGACAAACAGGGGCATCAGTGTTCCACAAACACAGCTTGTTTTATTTGGTGCATTCTAATGGCAGCTAGTAAATTAAATGCTTGCGATTCAACTCTAGCTTAGTTAGTTCGCAAAATAATGGCCATTCACTTTTTTCCAATTGACTTTCATGCGTCAAATATAATGTTGGCTAGCTAAGCTAGCAAACTTTCTAGCTGAGCAAGCGAACTAACGTTAGCTAGAACTAATGATCGCTATCCATTGCTTCCTATGCCTGCCATGTTAAAGCCTTAATCGCATGGGAACCTTTTTGCGCATGCTCAGTAGGTTACAATCCTGAGCGAACCCTTCGCTGTGGTTTAAATACAAAATACGCTGCCTGGCTTTACTCAAGGTGGCGTCATTGGCCATAATGACGGACAGACAGTGTGAGCTGGTCTCGGAAGATTGTTGTTCCAGTTCAGTGGGGCCAATCTCACGGCAAAAAAAATGCTGTTGGCCCAACAGACCGACTCACCCAGAAAATTATCGGCCCAAAATGAAAATCGTCGGCCAGTGGCCGACGGACCGACGTTAAGGTCGAACACTGAATATACACCTGTACAGAGGGGTGTGTCTAATTTTTAACTAATAAGTAAGTCTAATGCTTTAATTATGATTAAATGGAAGATTAAGTTGACAAGCTCACTCACAACATTTATGGGCTTGTCGCTCGGATGCAAAGAGGCATGACAACTGTACCCGCTGAGAGAGTGAGTGAGCGCATTGAAATAAATTGGCCAAAACTGGAGGCATTTGGCTAAAGTACCTTGGTGTTTTTTTTTTTTTTTTTGTTTTGTTTTTTCTGGCAGCTGTCTTGAATATGCAACATAAAACAATGACCTTTGCGGTGCATTCTTACCCTGCTGTCACTGAAAATATTGGTCTTATAGATACAACTATCAATTCCCCTATAGAAAATTGGGTGTATTTGACCAAAAAATGCAATGCATTTATTTTCTCCTTTTGGACCCTGAATAGACTGGTGTGACTGAGAGTAGTCAGCTTGAATCTTGGGTGGCTGTTTGTTTTTTTTTTTTTTTTTTTTTTTTTTTTTTAATTAGCTAGTGGCATTTGACTGCATTTGCAGGCTTGAAATATTGATCAGCAATACAGTTTGATAGGAATATCGATGTGTGTCGTGATGCATAATAAGCTGAGCTGCATTTGAAAATTAATGTAGATTTGAATGTCAGCATCATGAACGTAGCTGCAATGCCTTGGACTTTTTGTTGCAGCCTTAGAGTTTACCTCTGCGATGTTATATTTATTTCTTGCCGTTTTTTAATGCATTTACACTCTCCAGTCAGCAGCACCGATTACTCAAGGTATCCCTCTGTGTCCCTGCCCTGAGTTACTTACATATTTACCTGTTTTGGTTTTTGGTTTTTTTTTTTTGTTTTTTTTTACTTTTACTGATGTAAAATTGCGATGTCACTTTACTGCTTCGGCCTGGCAGTTGTTCTTTGTGTTCTCCATTTGTTGGGTGGGTCTTGAAGTGAGCGGAAATATCACATCCCAACCCTGTGAGAAATGGATTGGGGAAACGAACAGGAACTCTGCCAACAGTCGAGTTGATAGTTCTACTACTAGGCAGGGAGTTACAGCGATAACATCGGAAGGTCACTGGAGTGGGAAATGACGGCTCGATCAGCGAAATGCAGAACAGCCAGTTTATTACTCGTGTTGCTTCCTTCATAAGAACTTTGGGTGTGTAAAACTGCATACAAATGAAGCTGAGCACAGACATGCAGCCAGGCAGGATGAGGGACCTCAAAGGGGAATCTGATCACTCCTTGACTCTGTAGTACGATTCTTGGATTATTTGTGCTCTCATATGCACGCGCGCACACACGCACGCACGCACACACGCGCACACACACGCATGCTTTTACCCTAGGCAAGATATAGAGTTGTTCTGTGTTTGCTGAAAAGGGTTAGCTTTTTCACCTCTTAGGTGCACATTTCTTAGAAAGAGCTCGGTACATTTACATTAGGTAAATGGCTTTTTCTGGTTTGCTCAGGAGGCAAGGGATGGTGCTATTGCTACTAAGGGATGGCTAACATTCTCGGCAGATCAAAAACAAAACTTAAACCGCTGAGGGTCCTTTTTTCCTCAGAATGGTTAAATAGGTGTTGCCGTTCTAAAGCAGTCACAGACTCTTTCATTTTGTTGAACTGTCATTTAGGGGGTTGCATGTAGGCTACTGTGTCTCTGGTGGTCTAGTGAAATGGACCAAATGTGGAACGTGCCTGACCGTTCTGCAGGGAACAGTTCATTAAGTCCCATTACCTGGAGGAGGGGAACTTTGGGGTCTGTAGTTAATTTACTAGTCTGACCACAAACGGACTGAAGCAGGGTGGTGTTCCTTCAGTCTTTGATTTCAGTTAGCACTGTGTGGGCAGAAATAAAACATGCTAGACAAAGCTAGACCTCTAATAAAAGGCAAATAAGTTCTAAGTTCTTAGGAAATTTCTAATCTGTCAGAATTGTACAGATAACTTGATGAATGCAGCACTATGGGCCAGTTTCACAGACATGGCTTAGGCTTAGGCGTAGTCCTGGACTAAGCAGAGTTTTGTATAGAGATTTTCTATTGAAAATTGAATTTGGTCTAGGATTAAGCTTATTCTTTGTCTGTGAAACCGGCCCTATATTTCTACAAATTTCGGAGATTGTTTTCCTGAAACGGACTATAGACCGGCTCCCCTGTTGCTACCACTTTATTGTCCGTACCTACCTGATTCAAAATGTAGCCATATACTGTGCTGCTGACAAAGACTTATAACATTCCCTCTAGACTTTATCACCACTCAACTGGAAGCCCTCACTTCGGTGAAGACAGACGTCCTCTTGATGCAAGTATTGGCAAAATTTAAGACTGAGGCACCTGAGGTTGTAAATATAGTGTCTAAGGTATTGTAATGTATTCTTCAAAACGGATTGATTTTACAATATCTTCATTATGGTACATCTGAATACTGCACAGATGCTCTGCACATGGGCCTCTTTTGCTATTTTGTCTCCCCTTTTAAATTTTAGCCTTGCAGGAAGCTGTAGCAAACATGGTGGTCTCTCTATGTCTGTAATGAGTGGGTAACAGGACATTAAAGCTTAGGTATACATCACAGCTACTGCGAGGGCAGCAGTCTACTCCAGATTACAATGTCATTTGCCCTCAATGAATGACCCCCTTGGCTAAATTAAGGCTCTTTATTTTTTTTGAGAAAATCACGGGCTGTGCTCTTTCTAGTTGGGACCCCGCTGCTTTGTGTTTCCGAACCCGTCACAGCTCTGCATTTCAGGGACTGATTTAGAAACTGGCGGTTTGTGGAGCCGCCCTACTGTCCTGGGTGCCCATAGCTGCAGCCTGTAATTAGGGAGGCGAACCGCCTGGCCACGCCGCACGCACAGGGATCCTCTCTGACCCGCTCCACACTGCTGATCCCCAGAGCTCAGCTCAGCTCACCTCTTATGTATGTATCTATGTGTGCGTGCGTGCGTGCGTGCGTGCGTGCGTGCGTGAGTGCGTGCGTGAGTGCGTGCGTGCGTGCGTGTGTGTGTAGTGAACACTGATAGGAAGTCCTATACAAACTTTTATTTGGTGATCTTGAACTTGACCTTCAATGACCTTCAAATTTGAAACTTAACGCAGTGAAATTACAATGACATGCATCACCAAAACGGTCACAGATTGAGCCTTGGTTTGTATTGGAGACATACAGGAACTCGTATATTAATTCATTTGGCAGTTTCAAAACGCTTTATTAACTGCATAACTGTTGCGTATATTGTATACTTCTTCATAACCATAACTTTGCCCAGGATGACAACATTTGAAAATCAAACTTGCAAAAGTAAAATGTCAATTAAATATTCCTCTCAAAACAAATGCAGATATAACGTACACTACTAGTACAGAATATGCACTACTAGTATCTGCTTGAAATATGATCATCTGAACTAACAGCAGTAATCATACGTAATTCCTTCTACCTTGATTTCAAGTAAATCATGTGCATTACAGGTTGTGTGTTGGTAAGCTACGGGACCTTTGGTCCTATTTTTCAACTCGTGTTTTTCCACTCTTTGCAACTCTTGTTTCTACAATCTGTTCTTGGGAGAAAACAGGAACAGGGTTGGGGGTTGGGGTTGGGAGCAGTGCATGCTGATTTGGATTCAGGTCAGGTGATTGATTTGTACAACATTTTACATCTTGGCATCACATTGTTTGGTTTCTGTGCCAGTATGGCTTGGGTTGTTGTCTATCTGCTGTGTGTTGTGCCATCCAATGTGTTTTGAAGCTTTTGACTGAATCTGACTTGATGGTCTAGCTAGTCATATCGAACACAAACTTCAGCCTTCTGTTTTTGGCCGAATTCAAATCAGTACCTAGAAAGGAACCCTGGAATCATGCCTTAACATGTCCTCCACCATGCTGCGCAGATAAGATGGCACGCTTTGAATCATAAGCAGTTCCTTTCTCAATACTGCTCCCTTCTGATCGTTTATATTCAATATTTTTTATTTACAACCCCAATTGCAAAAAAGTTGGGATGCTGTGTAAAATGTAAATAAAAACATAATGCAGTGGTAAAAACATGGGCCTATTCCAACTTTTTTGAGTTGCTGCCATCAAATACAAAATGAGCTAATATTTTTCATGAAATTGTAAAATGTCTCACTTTCAACGACTGGTATGTTGTCCATGGTCTGTTGTGAAGAAAATGTGGGTTTATGAGATTGGCAAATCATAGTATTCTGTTTCTGTTTACATTCTACATGATGTCCCAGTTTTTTTGGACTTGGGGTTGTGCATGTTAGACTTGGGCTGATTTGACTCTGTGCTATGGCTGGGCGATATATCGATATTATATCGATATCGTGATTCAAAGTAAAATATCGTCACGGATTTTGACTATCGTAATATCTCGATATGAAATAAGTGTTGGCTTTTCTGGTTTTAAAAGCTGAATTACAGTAATGGGTTGCATTTTTCTGCACTTGCAAGACCGTTGAAGCTGTTGCCTGCACCTGTTTCATCGTTATGTCAACATTACTAATAAATGGTTATAGAAAATATTATTGTGTACATATTTTGCAAAAGCACCAACATTTGTCCTGATGATATCGGCAAAATATCGATATCGAGGTATTCGGTCACCGATATCGAGATATTATATTTTGTCCATATCGCCCAGCCCTACTCTGTGGCCAAGGCCTGGGGGTGATGCCGTCTCTTGATGGCTGCTGTTGGCTTTTGCCGCTGTGGCTGTTCGAGGTGATTGTGGTCGCTCAGGGTCGCTGCAGTGGGTCAGTGCTGCTGTGATTGGTCACGGCTGCCTCTCTTACGGTCTCTCTTTCCCCGCGCAGGTGAGAAGCCCTTCATCTGTGAGATCTGCGGGAAGAGCTTCACCAGCCGGCCCAACATGAAGCGGCACCGGCGCACTCACACGGGCGAGAAGCCGTACCCCTGCGAGGTGTGCGGCCAGCGCTTCCGCTTCTCCAACATGCTGAAGGCCCACCGCGAGAAGTGCTTCCGGGTCACCAGCCCGGTCGACCTGCAGCCAGCCGCGCTGCCCCTACCCCTGCCCCTCCACCTTCCCCCCGCCCCCTCCTCATCCTCCAACTCCTCCTCCAACTCCACCTCCTCCCCGTCTGTCGGCCCCGCCCCCGCGCCGTCCTCCATCACCACCCCCTCGCCGGCCAGCCCCGCCCCCTCCTCCACGCACCTGAGTCTCAGCCCCACCGGGGGCGGCTTGCCTCCGCCCAGAGTCGGGGGCCACGGCTTCGCCCACCTGCACCTGCACTCGCACCCCACCCACCACCACCACCACCACCACCACCACGGCCACACCCCTGCCCCCCCCCCCCCGGCCCCCCCCCCCCTGGCTCCGCCGCCCACCTCACACCTGCCTCCGCCCCCCGCCCTCTTCAAGAGCGAGCCGCTCAACCACCGCGGCCAGGAGGACAGCTACCTGCATCACATGGGGCACCCCGACAAAAGCACAGGCACGCCCCAGCACCACTGAACCCCCGAAATGGAGAAACCTGCACCAATTATATGCTCATAGATGTATTACAATAATCAACGCGCATCTTTCATTTCCTCTCCTGTTGACAGTGCGTTATCACAGTGTTAACTGTCATTACTGGTATGTTGAGGAGGAAAAAACCTGCGCGTTTGCTGACGGGCCTGCGTGTTGGTGTGTGTGGGCGTGTGAGTACGTGTACGCACGCCTACACGTGTGTCGACACTGCGTGAACGATTTTGTCAGTGGGAGCTGCGAGAAATGTGGGCTTGTCTTATTGCTGTGTATTATGTGGCAACTGTGCGAGGGTTGCTTATTCGGACCTTCATTTTAAACACCCTAGCTGAAAAAAACGAAACTGCTCTGGTCGTGTCTGCTGCGAACACATGATGGGTGGGCTCACCACGAACCCTGCCGTGTACCCTCCCGCAAATCCAGCCTGGTTTCTCACTGTGTGTGTGTGTGTGTGTGTGAGTGTGTGTGCCTGTCTGTTTATAAACAATTAACATTCTACAGTCCTTTTTGTAACACTTCTGCCATCAAGTACGGTGAGTTTGGTATGTGCGCGTTTTTCATACCCGTTTATGTCCACCAAATCTCGGTAGCCGAGCAGTTTGGTTCGTGTGATGGCTTAGAAACTCTACTCCAATGGTCCACCAAGATGTTAAGCACTTTAAGAGTAACTCAAGGCGATCTGCCTGTCAGTAGTGCAGGTTTCATGCCGTCACAGCAGTGCATCTGAACACTACTGAAGTGCAAGCAGGCTGCTCTGATTATTTTTAGGCTTGTTTTGTGGGGTTGCCATCAGAATTTCCCTGACAAAGCCTTGACTCACCAGCGCAAAAGGAGCCATGGTACAACACCGGAGTGGTTTCCCCTGAACAGGAAGTGTCTGGCTTGTAGAAGGAAGTCGCTGACTCACAAAATGCTTATATCTATTGGTTAATAAAAAAATTTGTCATTTTAACTTATAGCCTTACTGACATTTCAATATAATTTCAATCGTTTCCCCCCCCTCCAGGATAAGATGGAAGCATTACTTTTTTAATGACCTTGGACATGAACTCAGACAGTCTCTTGGAAGGACTACTTCCTGTGTCATGTAGTCCTGTAACTGTTTAAGGCAAGATTTTAATCAAAGTGGGCAAAAACAAGATTCTTATCCATGATTCTGTTTCCGAAGGCCGTCACAGCAATCATTCGTTGGGGGCGGTGGTTTTGCCTTGATGTAAAATCACAGTGGTTGTAGATTCAGGGTGCTGGTACAGAAGCTTGGTTTACGTATTCGTAAGTGTTTGCGGGACTGTTAGACAGCATGAAGTCATGAAGCCCGTCTCTCATCTACACACAGGACCCTCAGCCTCTGACTGCTGCTCTCACTGGCCTATTACAGGCCATTAGTTCTGGTTCTTTTGTTCGTTCAAAAATGCGTGCGTCGATGCTGCTGAGGTTTTTTTGCAAAACTTTGAGAGGGAGTGACTGCCACCGGCACAACTGAGTCATGAACATGCTGCAATACAAGATTTTTTTTTTTTTTTTTTGTGTGTGTCTGGGTTTTGTGACGCACATTCACACACCAACCCTCCTCTTCTCAGGCCCTCAGAATACCGCAGTTTTACCTTGATGATGGTGATCGGTACTACTTCAGCTCGCTGACACAACCAGTCTTGGTGTTCCTTACACAAACAGACTGACTTACATGCAGCAGTAATGTCGATTGTAATGATGTGCCGCTATAAGGGAGGGGCTGGAATGTAAAGTGCTCAGTTGGTATATACTGTATCTAACCTAACACTCGTACGTTACTTTTGTTTGTATCGACAAGTTCTGTTTGGCGCTTCATTAAATTAAATGTAATTGGTTTGCTCTCTTAGCAAGGGTTCCTTTGTTGCGTAGGAGAAATATAAATAATCAAACCCTTTCCTTTTGCATTCTTTTCATTCTTGTGTCGGAATGTGATTGAAGTGGGCAAAGCCTCCTGTCTGCCATTTTGAGTAGTGAAACAGTGTGGAGCTGGGACCTCAGCTCTGCCTTTCACTCATGGGTCACTTTGTCACCGTCTGGAATTGGTTGTTTGTGTGTGTGTGTGTGTGTGTGTGTGTGTGTGTTTGTGGGCTTGTTTAGCTAGACATGTGAGACTCCTTGAGAAATGTTGTGAGGACATTTGGGGTTGTTAGGACATTTTAGTCGGTCCTCAGAGAATACTATAGATAATTACTACAAATTTGTTAAACTTTGGGTTAAAGTTACAATACGGTCAGGTTAAGGTTATGGTTGGGCATCATTTGGTAACGGTTTGGAAAAGGCTGTACAGAATGAATCTAAGTCAATACAGTGTCCTCACAATATAGCTGTACAAGGTGTGTGCGTGTGCGTGTGCGTGTGCGTGTGCGTGTGCGTGTGCGTGCGGGTGCGGGTGCGCGTGCGCGCGTCAGCGGAAGTTGCCTGCAGCTTCAGTCAAAGGTGGTATTTTCTCACCAAAAGCCTGCCTGAGGACTGACTGCACTTTGGGCTTTTTACTCTGTGTCTGTCCGTTGTAGAAATGGCTCCAGTTGTGGGGGTTGAAATTGAGTTGCCAAGTTATAGGTTTGGTGAATGTCAGCGCAGCACACTGTGGTGCAACACGGCCGATTTATGTGGCTTGGCATAGTCCTGGCTGTCATTGGGTTCCCGCATGAGTTTGTGATGAGGATGGCTTGTGCGAATGGTGGATCAATGCAAATCGTTGCCGACTCCCTTACGTTGGGTTTTGAGGCCCAGAGGTGATGTCAAAACTCACTATTGCGATGAGGACACTAGAGCTTTTTGGTCAGAGATTTTTGTAATCACTTCTAACAGTGAATCATGGTTGGTTGAGCAAATCAGTCGCGTGTTTGACTTACTGACTCTTGGGCAACCTAGGGACCGTCAGCGGGCGGTCAAGTTCTCACTGAGGAAAACTGTCTGAATGTTCCAGAAAGCATCACTGACTGTTGGATAGTTGATCTGAAGACTAAACGGAGGAACCATCCCTTCTCTCTCGTCCGTGCACTAAGAGGAGGAGGCGGGGCCATCGACGCCGGGCACACCGTTACTGTAGGGCGCGTTCTGTTCCCTTTCCCCAAGTTAACTGTGATCGGATGGTGTCCAGTAATGCTTCTTTAACCATTGTTCTGTATTGTTTTAATCCTCTGCACTTTACTGCTGCGATTTGGTGCGGCGAAACGGGGGAGTTGGACAAAGCATTGTGGGAAGGGTGTGTAAGTGTTGTTAAGGGTTTGGGGATGCCTGTGTGAAGCAAAGTGGGGAAAGGTGGGAAAAACTTTTCTCGATGGGCGGCAGGAAGCAGCCGTCTTACTGGTTCAGAGTAGACCGTTAGATGACTCGGCTGGATTGTCAGTGTAACATCGTTTAATGGAATCGATGGTCAGCGAACCCCTTGATGTACGTGGTATTTCCACACTGACCTATGGCTGTCAATCTCCCACTAGCCCCTCCCTGCTTTACACGCCCCCTTCCCTCGGTTAGCCCTCAATGGGCGGGGATTCGTTTGTTCTGTCAGATTTATATTGGTTTTTCACTTATCACTGTATGATTCTTCTGTTCCCTTATTTTCATTGTTATATAGAATGCACTTTCTACTAAAATCATTACTAGTTAAGACAATGAGGTCTATTCTTCAAAGATGTTTAAAAAAAAAAAAAAAAAACGATCTACTTTTTATGTATTTTTAACCACTTAACGTAGGCTCGTGTATTTTATTCTTGTGAGTATCTGGTACACATTGTGCAGCTTTATGATGTTTTTGGAGTTGGAGAGGAAATGCTGGGCCTTTTTTGATAATGTACATTTAACAGACTTTCTGCTAACTTTCAAAGTAAAGAAAAAAAAAAAGTAGCCATAATTAACTTCTGTTTGTGTACTGTCATTTTTATTCCTGTGTGTTGGAGTGTTGATATTTTTTTTTATCCACTTAAAAAACTATGGCCTATTTCACTCATGGCTGTATTCTGTGTGTGTGTGTGTGTGTGTGTGTGTGTGTGTGTGTGTGTGTGTGTGTGTGTGTGTGTGTGTGTGCGTCTGCTTGTGTGTGTGTGTGTGTGTGTGTGTGTGTGTGTGTGTGTGTGTGTGTGTGGCATAATGCTTAGAGTAATGGCGATTGCGTAATGTTTAGCACCAACACGGGTCCTATGAAATTTCACTGGCAATAATAATGCTGGGTACTTGTGTAGTTTTATGACCTTTATATGGTCCCATGATACACTAAAGATTGAATGGAAAATGGAGGGGGAAAATCCAGTTAGCACATGCTGTGGCTGTTAAGTGGGCAGTCTGTGCCTAGTTTATCAATTTTTTCCACAGGTCAGTAGTGTCCTGTCAGCTGCAGAAAGGAAATCACTGCACGTCTTGACACATTTCTCAGAAGGGAATACGTTTGGAGCTCATCCGTAGTCCAGTTTATTCCCTACAAACTGCATACATGGCTGTTTCAACAGCTGCCATGTGTACAATGTGCTTACAGTATGAGGCAGTGGACAGGGTTGTCAAAACATTAGTCTTGGTTAAAATTTGTTCAAAGCTATATCCCTGAATCTGAGAACCATTCCTTCATGTTACCCTGTGAGGCTGCCTCGAAATAGAAGTGTGGTTGTTGCAAAGTTACCGTGGTTCAGTCACTTCTGACCTCTTTTGTGTCAGCAGTGGCCTTCTGGGCTGCAGCTTTGCCGGGAACGTATTCTGCACAGTGACAGCGCTTCGGATTCCTCTTCATATTTTTTCATTAAGCCAAAAACATAGCATGCTGCTCAATGCAAACCATTCATCACTGCGTTAACAAGCAGTGTTTTTCGGTTAACTGCTTCCCAGAGAAAGGCATCTTTCAAAGTACTGTGCTTCGCAACGTTCAGTGGAGGGGGCTGAGCTATATCCAGCTTTCTGTGCTTGTTCTTTAAGAGTTCCTTTCCTGTGCTACTGAGGGAGGTGAAGCCGGTGGATTTTGCTGGTCAGCTGGATGTGTTTAGGACTGAACTCCAATGCTGAGCGCGCATTTTTTTTTTTTTTTTTGTTTTTTTTTTTACCTGGAGGTCTGCTGAAGGCTGAGCTGCTTGGACATTCCACTTGTCATTTCTGCCAAGTAGGTCAGGGTACAGCCAGAGCTATGCATCGCTCATTCTATGCCCTGGAATGGAGTTGAACAGCTTGTGTGGGCGAGTGTGTGTGACTGTATGCAAGTGTGGGCGAATCCCTGAATAGTGGCTCCTGTTCAGCTGAATAATTAGTCAAGTGCGTGACACGTTTGTGCACAAGCAATGTACATGGATTGAATCCTCGCTGGTCTGTTTGAAATGTTTCTGGGGGATAGTGTGGTGACGCTAAGCACTGCTAGTTGAAGCTCACATACATTCCCTTTATCACTGTAAATAGATTTGTATCACCAGTAGGGAAAAAAAAATTTCTGTATAAATTGCAAGGACTTTCTGTTTGAAAATGCTGTAGGTTATTAGATTAACTGGTCTGGATCATGATAATCAATTTTCCATACCTGAGAAGACAGTGGAGAACTTGATTTTCCGGAAACCATGTGTGACTGCTGAGGTTGAGGGAGAAGGGTTTTCTCAGTGTATGGAATGCCCTTGAACAGGAGGGTATCTTCATGGTGTTGAGGGCCTTGAAATTTCTTCCAAAACTAACCCTAGGGCCGTCTCCCTAAAAAACTAGCTTCTGCATGATTGTGCTACTCTCGTATGAGGCAGTCAGGGGGATTGTGCTCGTTTCACTGGGCAGCAAGCTGTCAATAGAAAATGGACTATTTTAATGCCTCTTAGCATGTCAATGCAACAACAACTTTTGACTTCAAAGTAATGTCAAAGCAATTTTACAAAACAGAAGGTGTAGGAAACAAATTTAACAGCTTTATTGACACATTCCTTAACATAGACATGACAATTTTGCAAAATCGTACATTGTCCTGGCGCATGGCAAATGGCACTAGTGTAAGTATGTGTCTCCACCCTCTGCTCCAGACGGTGCCTGAATTTTACATGACATGGAGATTTGGGATCTGATCACACTCTGCCAACTGAGCAGCACAGGTTATTGGGAGTGGTGGGAGGGTGATTTCGATGGCGAACACGCTAATCCAAAATGTCTTAAACATGGTCAATGGGGTTCATGCATCTAGAATGCATGTTACAACAGTGCTGTGCTGAATAATGTCTCGACACTCAAGACGTCTCAACTGGAAGGGGATGGGTTACAGCAGCAGGGGACTAAATTGGATTCTACTTTTGTCAGTTCAGAACAGTGGTCAAACGCTCTTCGAAATTGGAATGTAGACCAGGTAGACGAACACTGCCTTGTCGAATAATCTTGATTTTTGCTGCAACTCGAATCCATAGATCCATCCTGCCTTGTATAAACTTTTCAGGCTGGTGGTGGTGGTGGCAGCATTATGGTGTCAGCAGGATTTTCTTGGCCTGCTTTCAGCCCCTTTATACCAACATAATTTAATCACCATGGCCCGTCTAGGTATTGTTGCTGACCAAATGCATTCCTTCATGGCTGCAGTCTACCAACCTTCTGATTGCTACTTCCTGCAGAATAACTTGCCATGTCAGAAAGCACGTCATCACATGCTGGTTGCAGGAACATGAGAACTTCAATGCACTCCAGTGACCTCTGCAGTCCTCAGATCTCAAACCAGTGGAGCACCTTTGAGATTTGCTGTATGATTGTGCAGCCAACTATTCTGCAGCAAGTAGGTAATGTGATCATGGCAATATGAACCAGAATCTCTGATGTGGTAACCAGCCCTGTTACTGGATTATCTACAGCACTGTTGGTTTTCATTGCAGCCCTAACAAAGCGCATCTCATTGAACGGCTTCAAATCCTGTGGAGCAGGTAAGTGGTAGTATCTGGTGCTCCTGATAAGGCTTGGCGTAAAATGCTACAGGATGGTTGATCTCCAGGAATGTGGATGTTCTGATGCATATGCTTTGCTTAACTGGGGAAGACATTGTTCCAGGATGCACTGCGTGAAGAAGGCGAGACAGTGTGATGCTTTGGGCAATGTTCTGCTGGGAAACTGCCATTTGTGTGGGTATTTCCTTGACACGCATCATCTACCCAAGCATTGTTGAGGACCAAGTACATCTTGCATGGAAATATTATTCCCTAATAGCAGTGGCGTCTTTCAGCAGGATGATGCTCCCTGCCACACGGCAAAAATGGTTCAGGAATGGTTTGAGGAACACATCAAGGAGTTCATGGTGTTGACTTGGCCTCCAGATTCCCTTGTTCTTGATGTAATTCACCATCTGTAGGATGTGCTGGACAAGTTCAATCCATGGACAGGACTTAAAGGATCTGCTGCTGGTGTCTTGGTGCCAGATACCACAGCACACCTCCAGAGGTCTGATGGAGTCCATGTCTCAAGGGGTCAGTGTTGTTTTAATGGCAAAAGGGATCTAGACAATATCAGGTAGGTGGTCATAATATTATGGCTGTTCAGTGTATATGCATGGATATTGAGAGAAATGATTGAAACTCTGATGTCAAAAGTTATTGGAAACATCTTAAACGGTGTTTGTAGCAGAACAGAAATTCAATAACTGAATGAAGGTGACAGGTAGTTTAGCAATTCTTAGGGCTTGTGTTGATCTTGGAAAAAATGAGAAGAACTTGTTCAGGGGTAAAAGTGCTCTCCAGTAATTCTCTACAATCAGAATTTTTCTATTGACATTTTTTTTTAGCCATAGCACAGATTAGTTCTAATGTATCATCATAAATGTTTTGCTGGATTTGAAGTTTGTAATCCATGGAGTATCCTTTTTGTTTGAGTACACTCAAATAATGCCAAAAATTTGGAGAAACTGAGGAAAGATGATTCATCTAATGTCTTGCTTCAGTGCTATACAGTGTCTTATGGTGATTTTAGGACTGTACTTGCCACATAGCATATGAGTGGTCTGAGCATTGCAACATTGTACCTAAGATTAAGGTTTGGGACAGAGGCATCCCTTTTTTGACTTGGCTCCATTGATAAAATTTTAGATTTGAAAGTGCAATGTCAATTTTTACTGAATGGTAGTTTTTATTCATTTGGTGTCAGAAATTGCTCCACATTCTCTCTCGCCACACTTCTCATGACCTCGGTTATCCCAAAATGGAGCTCCTTGAATGTGTGCGCACGCACCCACCCACAGCGCCTTTGAAAAACATTTTTCCAAGTTACCTTACTTAATATATTGAAATATTCTCCCCTGTTCTCTTACAAGGCACCAGATTTATAATGCAAAATGCATTTTTTAAATCAAATTAAATTTAAAAGTCTTGTTTATCCCAGCTTCATATTCCTTATACCTGCGCATACTGGTTGTTTAAGGACCAGAGTTATTTTGCTTTTTACTTCTGATTTGTTACATTTGCTAAAATAAAACTAGTCTAGATTTTTTAAGTAGCAATGTAACAACTAACTTAGTAAATTTTGTTCAATCTGTGACAAGACTTATTTCAACTGTTGTGGCACAAGTGGAATATAGCGCTTCAAGCCGTTAAAAGACTTAAAACATTACGACCTGTTTTCATATGACAGTTTTTTGTGGGAAGGACACTTAGTTGTCTGCCTTCTGCCACATAACCAACATAATACACACATACATCAGCAGAACCGCATGGCTTGTCTTGGTGTGTTCCACACATGTACACATAATTAGAAGTAGCTGCAGCCACATAAACTCTTTTCTTGCTGCTCCGTTAACTGACAGCAGAAGCAAGGGGAGCCTGGTGTGACATCAGAGAGATAAAGGAACTGGTGTCTTATCAACCTTCCACCCAGAACACATGCATCAGCATACAGGCAGGAACCTGAGTGGATTGAAGAAACGCAGTAACCATGTTAACGTGTTTATCAGGTATTACTCTTGATTATTTTAGAGGTATTACTATTAATGGTGACAATTTGCCCAGGATGGCATGGCATGTGATGCTGGGTACCGATAAATTAAGCCATAAAACGAAAATAAAGACAACAAAATAAAATTATAAAATATTACCAAAATGGTTGCACAAGTTCGAATATTTTTGTGAACTTCCCAAACAATGGAATAAGTCTGAATAAATTTTGAGCGTTTTTCGCCATATTGGTGCTCCGCCCCCTTTCCTTTTTCAGAAGTTGTGCCTGAGCCAGATTCATTTGAACATAATCAGCATAGTGTGGATCCCCCCCCCCCCCCCCCCCCCCCAAAAAAAACCTCCTAACATAGAATTTGTCTCAATATTTTCTTGTAGTTTTATCCGTAACATAGATTCTAAAGTTTGGAAGTTATGCCTCCTTCGTGAGCAGCTCTAACAACCAATTGCTTCATGGAATATTATTTTTCGTCGAAGTGGGACTTTCTAAAGATGCTTCAAGAGCTATAAAAAGTAATGATAATTAAAAAAAAAAAAAAACATCCCCTATAGTCAAGCGTGGGATAAAGCATGGGGGCTCTAATCGTTACGGTACAAGGTGCACATCTTATCGTGGCGAGTGGGAGGCTTTTCCTTCGGTACATTATGATGAGCCTAAAATAGCTTCCCAGCTGCCAGTCATGCTGGAATTGCCGCATTTGGAAAATATAAAGTCCACTAAATTTGAACTGGGCACTGTAATATCATCTAACGGTTTGTATTATTTATTATTACAAATTTATAAAAATTAAATTTTGTGTAGCATTTACGTTTTTATTCAAGTAACAGTAATGAATGAGTTTGAGAATCAAAATGAAAGACTGCCAGGATTATAATGGCTTGAAATGAGTTATGAGCCAGGACCTATGTGTAAATAATGGGGAGGATGACCCTCGACGAAGGCTTAAACCAAATTTTAAAATGGGTCTATTATTTGAGATTGAACCTCTATATAATAACCTATTGATGATGCTGATTATTATTATTAGCGGGTAAAATAACTAATAATTGGAAGCCTACGATATAAAATTACCAAGATCGTATTCCTTTCTTTCTGTCCCCGCAGAAATCAAATCATCATTCCAACATTCCAGCTAAATTCGCTAAATAACATTTCTGCTAAATTATGACGGCTCAGTAACTATACTGTATTTCCTTACTTTCCCTTTAAAGATCATGTCAGAGCGCCATTGGTCGGCTGATCCGGACGTCACTGGGATAGCCGGTCCGTGAGGTTTTTGAGCACCATTAAAATGGGACGAAATTATATTGCGTCCCAGTGGATAAAGTATTTTCATCAAAGGAATACGGCGTTTGCAAAGCAGATCAAAAACGAAGTGAACCAAGTATTTGAAGATGGTGAGCATCAAGACTTAACGAACAACTGTCACCTGAGAGAGTATAGGCTGATTCGTGAATTGCATCTAAGGATTAGGATCACCGACAGAATGTTTTCGCTGTTGTCAATGGCAAATTACGGTCACCGGTTATTTCCCGTTTTATTGGCTTTGAGCAGCAGTGGTTACTGCAGCCTTCTGATCTGACAGGCGAAATCATTATGCGGCGAAACACGTCATTTTTATTCTGTTAAATCATGTTTCAATGTTTTGACTCCCTGTGAAACCTTTTTGCAGATGGAGAGTAAATATAGTCGAATTTGAATAAATGTTGAGTCAGCGTCATCTAGCACGGGAGCACAATGAAGCTTATGCAATCGTTATCCTGTTGTTACTACTGTATGTGTGCGATGTGCATCGCGAAAGGCATTGCTCAATAGGCATTTGCGGTCCAACGGTCCCCTGTCGTAAGCTTACCGATGACCGCTGCATATAGGTCGTCTACAGCTTTGCCTCTGTTATGGTGCTTAGAATTGTAAGCCTGTTATATTTTATGGGGAACCTACGGGCTGCACAGGTCCAAGCATTTTAAGTTGTTGTTTCTTGTTTCTTTTTTTTTCATTACAGTCTAACTAACCGAACAAGCGTACATCAAGCCTGAACCCTTTGAGTCTACGGTAAGTTAGACTGTCATTTTTTGGATCCCATTACACTGCATGTAGCCTATATGGCAGAACATCCCCTCAAGTCCTTTCTACATCATAGGTTTCTTGTTACGTACGTAGTTAATATTTATGATGACCAGTGTGCATTTCGCATGGTCTGTGACAAAAATAAAGAACAAAACCTCGGTTGTGGTTTCTAAGGTTTGTCGCGACGTCGAAGTATTGAGCTGTAATGACGTCACGCCTCGTCAAATCTAGTAAAAGCCTTGATTTTGAGCCTGCTGAAGTTTTGGGTTTTTTTTTTTTTTAATTAAGTACCGCGAAATGTTGCTGTAACTGGAAAAAGTCTTCACTTGGCAAGGTGGTACCACCCGGGAAATTGAGGCTCCTAAAGCGAGTGATACACTATGTTTTCACGTTAAGTCACTGGTGCGTCAAGTGGAATTTTCCGTGTTGCTACCTTGCGGTTTGGACGCCGACTGCTCCAAGTCCTCTGCACATTTGCGACAGAATAGACCTGCTGCCAAGACGTGTTGCAAAAAGGCGATGCATGGACTGACTCTATACCAAGCCCGTGGGTCTTGATATATTTTTTTTCAATAGAATATATTGGTGTGGTCAGCCAACTGATGTAGTAGAACTGGCAAAATATGTTCCCGTGCATTGTTTATGTATTGATTTATCAAGTCCACTACGTCCAAGAACACTGATTAATGGCTGCAAATCTCGATCATGAGGGGTCAGAAAACTCGACGAACGTCAGATAGTTCATTGCCATCGGACGCAATACCCATCACAAGCTTGTCTATTTAGGCTGCAGAATACAATTTCACTTATCGTTGACGTCACCAGAATGACCACCGCTTCTACTTGACAACAACTATTTACTTCCTGGCAACACACAAGCTGAAGCCTTCTCATCAATGGTCAGAGGGAAGTGAGACGTAGCCCGTTAGTCTGCGTCTCTGAAGATAACCGTCTGTACTCCGGTAGCCAGACTACAAAAACTTCTCAGGTGTAGGTTGGGTAT
Organism: Gymnothorax reevesii; assembly: GCA_029721435.1. Taxonomy (NCBI): domain Eukaryota; kingdom Metazoa; phylum Chordata; class Actinopteri; order Anguilliformes; family Muraenidae; genus Gymnothorax; species Gymnothorax reevesii. Next base: position 30,318,430 of record CM056584.1, on the reverse strand, counting down.
TTTGTCACGAATTTCACCGACGATTATAGGCTACTATTTAAAGTTGGTAACGCGGTGAATTAATAGGCTACTATCTAGAGTGGGGTCACTTGGGCATAATAAAACGACATCAAGCCAGGCAATCAATGTTATATCAAAAAGCTCAATAGTGTCAGTTACTACTGAACTATGGGTCCCTGGCTGCATTTCTGAGGAGTTGTGCTGCCTTGAAAAGTCCTAAGCTATGTAACTGAACTAAGCCTGCCATTTAGACCCATGCTTCTCACAAAACTAATTTAATTTGGAAACGATCTTTAATGCTGCCTTCGTAAATTCACCCATGCGACTGACGCGTTGGCCATTGTGGTTGCTATAGGCGCATCGCTGATGGAAAACGCTTATATTGATAAAACATTGCCGTCTGAAATTTGATCAGGATGTTATCCGTCTACCTCAGCAGTGCATTGTCTTTCTATCTGAATTATTTAACGTAAGTCAACAAGCAGAAGATTGAAGGTCATGAAGACGTTGGATAATGATTGATGCGTTATCCTAAAGCCATTCTCGGCTATGGTTTTACCTGGGACACGATCTGAGATAAATTGTAATGCATCACAGTCCTCTGTCAGTTTTGATTATAATAGGGAACACCCTGCACGGGGGCTCCCATAAATGTGTTTTAAAGTGTAATTCCCTCGCCTGCCACGGAGTTAGCGAGGCAAGGTATGTAATTAGCACTGTGTGTGTGTGTGTGTGTGTGTGTGTGTGTGTGTGTGTGTGTGTGTGTGTGTGTGTGTGTGTGTGTGCGTGTGTGTGTGTGTGTGTGTGCCTGCCTGCCTGCCTGCCTGTTAACAATCTAGCATCTGCAAGGTTGCACTGATTCACTTCAAACTTTCAAAGTGGGTGGCCAATGGTCCGTAGATTACCTGAAGAAATTTTAGGGGGCCATCAGGTGAAGGTTGCGGTTAAGGTCATTTGAAATTTCAAAATAGTTTTTTGGGATTACTTTCTTGAAATTCATCACATTGACTTCAAACCAAGACTGAAATGGGTATCATTCGGTTTTGTTTCCAACCATATGCTAGCTTTTATGGTCTCCACAGCGATTGGGGGTCAAATGTGAGGGGGTCAAGGTCATCTGTGAAAATAATTATTTTCCATTACAACTCAAAAACAGTTGCAGATAGACAGATGTTTTCTGTTATGCGCATATAGGAACTCTGATATGGGCTTTCGTTTGACACCATGACCTTTGGTGACCTTGAAAGATCAAATTGAAGGTCAAAGATATTCAAAGGACTGCAAGTTTAAAACGGTTGAGGTCACACTTGTAAAATTGAGTCAGTATCAAAAGCACAAAAATAAGTGCTGGGGGGCGAAGTTTGCTTCACCTGGCAACACTTATTTAATTGATTAAGTCTGCAATGAGCTTCCTGGAGATCCTTCTAAACGATTCTTTATTGTCTCTTTTGTATTCATTCTTCTTGTCCTGTTTCCATCATCTAACTTTATCTGACCCCTCTATACTCATCCTTTTGTACACAAGAATTTCCCAGAATCTTCGCCTCATGTGTCCACCCTCTCCCACCTCACCTCTGGGTGCTGGAGCAAGCGGGAGTGGAGGAGAGGAGTGACTGGTGAGAGAGAGAGGGAGGAATGTGGAGTGTTTGTAGTGCCAGTCCCTCTGTTCCTCCAACTCCTGGGACTGGCCAATCATGAAGGACTCTGTGTTCAACTGCTGTTTTCTCCCGCCTCTTCCTCCTCCAGGCGAGGAGGCGGAGAGATCTCGGCGTCCAAGGAATATGGCCGCCATCCAAAACTCCTCCTCGTCACCTGCCCCACCCCCTTCCAATAAGCGCTTCCTCATCTTTTTCGACTTCGACGAGACCATCGTGGATGAGAGCAGCGATGATGTCGTCGTTGAAGCGGCACCAGGTCAGAAGTTGCCTGGTTGGTTGAAGGACACGTACAGGCCAGGGCATTACAACGAGTACATGCAGCGAGTCCTGGCCTACATGGCTGAGCAGGGCGTGTCCGAGGGCGCCATCCGCTCCGTCATTGAGAAGATCCCAGGCTCCCCGGGCATGAAGGCCCTCTTCCAGTTCCTCAGTTCCCACTCCCAAGATTTTGAGATTGTCCTGGTGTCCGACGCTAACATGTTCTTCATTGAATCCTGGCTGCATAAAGTGGGAGCCCGTCAGCTCTTTTTGAAGATCTTCACCAACCCGGCCTCGTTCGACGGGAAGGGCCAACTACGCCTGGGACCCTACCACTCGCACGACTGTCCCCGGTGCCCTGAGAATATGTGCAAGCAGGTGATCGTGCGCGAGTATGTGGCGCGAAGGGCGGCTGAACGCGGACGGCCCTTCCAGAGAGTGCTCTACGTGGGAGATGGTGCTAACGATTTCTGCCCGTCTCTGGTGCTCGGGCCGCGGGACGTGGCGTTCCCGAGGAGGGAGTACCCCATGCACACGCTCATCGCTGAGCTGACGGCGGTGCGTCCCGCGGAGTTCCAAGCAGCAGTGGTGCCATGGGAGAGCGGGGAGGACGTGGTGGATCGGCTCAAGAAGCTGGTGGAAGAGCGGTGAAGTCTGGTGGTGGTGCTTGGAGCGTGCTCAGTATGGGCTTGCACGCACATACATGTACACAAATGAACACACATACAATGCCACAGACACGCATGCAGCTCAGAGATAAGCACAGTCATTGAACACAGGTTTTACAGAGAATACCTCATATGGACACACAACAGAACATATAATTTTTTTTATTGAAAATCGTAATCTGCAAACAGATATGCTCATTTAATAAATATCTTAATTTATTGTGCCTGCTTATACATACCAACCAATGCTCTCATTCACGAACACAAAGCTGGGATGTAAGGTCCACGGCTCAGAAATTAACCACCATATTTCTGCTTCACTCATGAATTTCACCAGCTGATTTCACATAGTTTTACTCCCTAGCTGAAAAATTGTGTTATTTAGGCAGCTGGAAAAACAAAAAGATCCAACCATGCCCACAACCGGGGCACTACGCGATCTCATATTTCCAGCCAGAAGATCTAGAGTGATCTCCCCAAAACTCCAATGCAGATGTCTGCTACCCTTTAATACACTAGATTCAAAATGGACCTGAAAAGACAAGAGTACCTGAACCCTGGGCCGAAATTCAACAAAATTTATTGTGACTAAACCGTACTAAACGTCTGTTCTCAACTGCTTAAGGTCACCTTCTTTTCAGTCTTCTTGAACACTCTTGCTAATGCAGTGTTTACCCACTGTCCTATATGAACCCAAAGTGTGACCACTATGCAATATCTGCTAGAAGTACTACGTGCAACGAGCATTGATGACCTCACATGAACTTTAAATGCCCTATATGTAATCAGCAAAGTTGATAGTGCATGTGCTTATATTATGCTTCGTGATTATTTGGAATGAAAAGCCAAATGATAGAGGTTCACTCAGAAGCAGTAGGAGGTAATCTTTTTATGAAGATGTGTTTCCAGCCTAACTGCGCCTCTTCAGTGTTGTTCATTTCATTCTTTGATATAGGCCTCCTCCTCAACTATTACTAAATATTATATTTCTTTGCTTTATTATGTAATTCAGACTTTGATGTCTCCTCAGACATTTTCACGGAGTAGTTTGTCCCAGCAGCTGAATTAGATGGTGAGGTGAATGAGAACTTCGTCGTCCAATAGAACTAATTTTATTATCGCGAGGCGCCACCTGTTGCGTGATAACGGTAATTACTTTCAGATGCAAGAGGAATTTGCTCAACGCAGTAACCTCTCGACATCGGTCTCAGGGCCCCCTTCGCGTGGCAGTCTTTGTTCTCAACCGCAAATACAATAGTAGGATTAATACAACTGTTGATTTGTTTTAATTAGGTGCATTTCATGTTGAAAGTGGTTATTTATCCTCTTAAGCCATATTTTGACAAATATCTGCATGCCTTGGGAAACAACGACATATAAACAGAAAAATGAAACCGATTAAATCAAAGAACAATATTTAGTCGGTTTGGGTGAAACCTCAGACACATGGTAGAAAAAATTGTCCATTTATTGGGCAAGAAATGAGAATGGGGTAAAACCCGTTGTGTGTCGTATTTATGTTTTTAACTTCAAGCAAAGCATTATGAAAGAACTTTAAACATTTGTGCTCTGCTGCCTAATTTGGAGTGTTGATTTTCTCTATATCTAATTTGGTCTGTTTAATATGTTATTACCTGATATTATTTGCATTATAGAAAAACAAAATAAATGAGGGTCTTTTAATATTACGGTTGCACACGTTAGGGTTTAAAAGCTGCATATGCAGGGGGACCAGGACTGGCATGAAGTATCAGTGTGGAACACTTCCTCAGTTTACCTTGACACATGGGGGGGCTTCTGATTTCATTGTCTGTATGTACCATTTATGCATGTTTTGTGCTTGTACATTTTACCTTGTTCATGTCCATATGATGAGTGAGGAGACCCTTCTGTCTAAAAAGACCAAGCAACTTGCATCAATTTGCTTCCTTTCTGTCAATGCTATATTTTATAGAACTGTGTTAAGTGATATCTAAGTCTTCTTTTAAAAACTGAAATTGTGTGTGCACATGTAGCTCTAATATCTTCAGGAATATAAAGCCATAAACACTGTTGGGTTGTCAAGTTTCCTTAACTGTGGCATTGCATTTAAAAACGATTTTATGCATTATGTTTGCATTTGTATGATAAGTTGCACACAAGTTCAATAGAAAAGACCAAGCAGAAGCTGTGATGATAATAGCCTGCTTATTTATTTTTACTTACTTAACCAGAGCTCTTGGGCCTATTCAAGCAATTACATGGGCTAGAGGCAGTAATCTCTGTCCGCACTCACGGTTCCATTCACACAATCATGTGGGCAACTCTGCATCAGAGTAGATCAGCCTGTGTATCTTTAGACTATGGGAGGAACCCAGACAACTCAGAATCCAAGCTGGCGTAAGGGTAAACACCACAGAAGAATCACGGCTACATTCCAAGCCCCAACCTTCTTGCTGTGAGGCAACTAGGCTATCCACAGCAACATATTGTCACTGGATGATGATGATGATGATGATGATGATGATGATGTGTGATAATGTGATGTTGTGCCGATGGTAGTTGGGGCATTGGGGTCAGTGTCGAAGAAGTTGAAAGGCTATATGGAGCAACTAGGAATTCCAGACAGGAGAGGAACAGTGCAAAAGTCCGCACTCCACAGATCGGCACATATCCTAATGGTGTTGGAAGTCTGTGGTCTCGGACCGACTGGCAACTGTTTTTCCAGGGAAAAACCTGTGTTTTAGATGATAAAAATAATAATAAAATTTGGTGCATTGTGAAATACAAAATTTGAAAAAGGAGGCAGCGAAGTGCTCAGCAGCTTAAATCCAGTATGAGAGACGTGATTGGGCTTAAAAAGGGCATCCCGGACAGGTTGAGTCTTTCTAAAGTGAAGATGGCGATGGCTTTGCCACTCTGTGAATTGCTGCATGGAGAAGTAGTTCAACAGTTTAAGAAAAATGTGTCTCTACATGAAATTATCAAGATTTTTTTTTTTTTAAATTTCATAATCTATAGTACATGAAAGATTTAGAAAATTCTGAGAAATCTACAACGTATATACGAGGGACAAGGCCGAAAACCAATACGGAATGGTCAATATATTCAGGCCCTTTGATGGCACGCCATTAAAAACAGACAGGAATGAGGAAATCAGTGCATGGGCTCAGGCACGCTTCTGAAAACCAGTCAGTGAACACATTTCGCCACTGCGTCCTGAAATGCAAATGATGACTCCTACCATGTAAAGACAAAATCATGTAAACAAGATCCAGAAACGCTGTTACCTTCTCAAAGCCTAAGGTCATTTAAAATGGATTGAAGTTAAGTGGAAAATTGTACTGTGGTCTGACTTATCAAAATGTGAAATTTGTTTGGAAATCATGGATGCCACAACCTCTTGGCGAAAAAGCAGAGGAACCACCTGGCTTGTCATCAGCGTGCAGTTCAAAAGCCAACATTCATGATAGTATGGGGGAGCTCTAGTGCATGTGGCATGGGTAAACTGCATATCGTGAAAACGCCATCAATGCTGATTGATCTGTGTGTGTGTGTGTGTTGGGCTGGGGGGCATTTTGGAGCAACCTGTACTGCCATCAAGGTATCTTTCAGAAAAGGCCTCAGTTATTTCAGCAAGACAATGCTGATATCCTGCCTGTATTACAGCAACATGGCTTTGTATTAAAAGATACTAAGCTAGCTTGTCTGCAGTTCAAGCCCGTCACTCACTGCAAATATTTGGTGCCTTATGAAATACAAAATTTGAAAAAGGAGGTCGCAAAGTACTCAGCAGCGGAAATCCAGTATGAAGCAAGAATACAAAAACATACTGCTTTCAAAACTAGAGCAGTTCGTATAAGTTCCCAAACACTTATAGAGTCTTGTTAAAAGAAGAGGTGATGCAACACAGTGATAAACCTGCCCCTGTTCCAACATTTTGAAATGTGTCCGTGGTATTATAATCAAAATGAGCATATATTTTTCAAAAAAACAAAAATTTCTCAATTTCAACATCTGATATTTAGTCTTCGTAGAATTTTCAATTAAACATCACATTTGAATGATATGCAAATCATTACATTCCATTTATTTACATTTTACACAGCATACCAACTTTTTTGCTAACAAGGTTATAGCTAGATATACTGAGAGGCATTAATAAGACATACTAAACTAGGCTTATGCCGTCGGAGGCGACGGCTAGGGGTATATCCCCGAACGCCCCCAATCCTCCAATTCCCCTATCCTTGAATAGACCTTGAATAGACTTTCATTTGAACTTAATTTCAAGTCAATCCGACAAATCGTTCTGAAGATATGGCCAAAATGGTAATTTTCCATCACAAAGTGCCACCTGGTGGCAAAATATTGAACCATACAGGTATGATGTCATCATGTGACACGTTGTGAGGTCATGACCTTGCAGTTGCACATAGTTTCATGTCAATTGGACAAATAGTTCCAAAGATATGGCAAAAATGATTAATTTTATGCGACAAAGCTCCACCTTGTTTCAAAATTTTGTACCAAACAGGTATAACGTCATCGCGGGACACATCCTCGGGTCATGACCTTCCATTTGCACTTGATTTGAGGTGAATCGGACAAATATTTCCAGAGATATGATAAAAACAGTGATTTTTTTCAGTTTTTGGCCCCTGGTGGCCAATCTAGAAATCGTAAATTGTCCAAAATCGAATCATTCCTTCCTCTTTATGATACTTACTTACATGCAAAGCTTGAAATTTCTAATTAAAATATTACTGAAGTTATTGCATTAACACCTAGGGCGGCGGCGGCGGTCGGACCAAAAACATAATATCCCCGGAACGCCATTCGTTGTTCGGGGATATAAATATACTGTCTTACAGTATTGGTGAATGGTTTCCTTATGTTATTGCAATACATGATCTCGGGAAACTGCTTTTGAGGCTTGCCCTCACTGCTATCGTTTCATTGGCAGTCAGTTCAGCAGTTCTCATGCATTATCTGACATGGCAGAAGACGTTTTATGGAATGTGTTTTTGTGATGTCACCGATGATGCACTTTCTCGGGACGACAGCTGACACATCTTGTTGTTCTGTGTCATCCCTGCAGTCTGGATACAGTCATTTAATGACATCAGTGTGTCCAGAAACTTTTCTTTGAGACTGGCCATTATTCAACATTCAAAATGTTTGATTCTTCCGAGATTCATTTGTTTGTGGCATTTGAAATGGGATTGATATGACTTTCTTCATGTGTGTTTTTAGTGGCCCTAACCTTGAACTTCTCATGTGCAAAACGATTTCTTGCAATATATGCTTCACAACCATGATCCAAGGAATTTTGTTGCATCTGGGTAGTCATTATGAGGTGTTAAACCAAGATGGAATTCAAACCAGACAGCTGACGTTTTGCAATGATCACCATACCTGATGGTCATCATGTCAATCAGCAAAAGGAAAAACTTTCAACTTGTCAACTTAGGCCATAATAAACTGCTATGCCTTTTTAATGCCTGTCAGTATATAGACGCAATCTCACATTTAGGTGGGGAATTATGGAGATATAAAGCATAAATTGTGTGTCTGCTTATAAAGTCACACACCTGATCTGTGCTTATGAGTTGTTGTTTAGCAATAACTCTTCAGCAATTCTGTGGAACCTGCACTGAAAGCACCCTGACACCATACCCACAACTGCTCCTGCTGTGGCTTTTGGTACAACTACTCAGCAAGGTAAGCCAGTGTCATCGCTCAGTGTGTAATTGGACATTGATGATCAGTGATTTCTTTTTTTTTTTTGTGGCTCCAGCACACACAAATCTAGTCATTTCCCTTTTCAGCCCATTATTACATACAGCACAAGCACATCCTCCTACACTTTCCTTTTCAAAATAGCCTCTTCTCTTGCTCAAGTGTGTCTATCTATAGATCCATCTTTCAATCCATCTATGATATTTAGATCTATGCGGAAGTACAAGTATGATCACAATTTTTGCTCCATTTCATACCGTTAATTAAAGCCAAGTTCTTGAAAATCATCACTTAATAGCAGACACAGTTATAGGAGTTTATCAGTTGTGTTTAAGGCTACTTACACCCTGTTACCACACCAATCAATAAAGCTGAACTGAAAATGAACGAACTGGTTCCTTTTGGACATTTGATAAAACGATTTGATCAAAGTTTTAAAAAGTTGTTTTAATTAATGCTTTCCCTTTAATAATAGCATTGGGTGTTTTTTCTTTTTTTTCTGGTTGTACAAATGTCTTTGAAAACGGTGTTATTTTAATTGTTTGTAATGCAGGGCCCTGCTGAAAAGGAGACATGGTCTCGTCATGCCCCCTGCTTAAATAAATCAAAATAATAATAACCAATAAATATAATTATACATATTTGTATCTCCCCAACGACGATAGTCGTGAGATACTATAGTTTAGTTCCAGGGCCACCGCCGCAGAAATGTTATGTTCCAGGCTCTGGATGCCACAATTATTACAGGAATGTTTTCAAATTTATACAGGCGAAGATATATAAAATGACGATGCTGAAGACCAATTTTCGTCAATTTCGGACATCCAATATGGCTGCCAGCGGCCATTTTGTCCAAAATTTCTTTCAGGCTCTGGAAGCCACAATTATCATGGGAATGTTTTCAAGTTGTACACAGACAAAGATATATGTTTGACAATCCTCAAGACCGATTTTCATCAATTTCGGACATCCATTATGGCTGCTGCCAGCCATTTTGTCCGAAATTTTTTCTGGGCTCTGGAGGCCACAATTATTATGGGAATATTTTCACATTTTACATTATTGAAACTAAATATATGTCAATGCACAAGACCGATTTTTGTTAATTTTGGACGTCCAACATGGCTGCCACCAGCCATTTTGTCCGAAATTTGGGGATCAGGGAGACGCACAACTCGGTCCCTGTGTCGACCGAGTTATCTAGTTTTAAATGATATGTACAGATAAACAGGTTTGTTTCCGATTAGCTTCATTCATGAAATTACCAGATGACCACAGAGAGTTCATCCAAGTCTTCACGCAGTTTCAAGATGCCATCTCGATCCCTTTCACACGATTGCAACACATACCATTGTCCAGAAGATGTCACCATAAACACTGGCAAATGCTTTGAAACTTTGAATCTTGCACAGTTGCTTCATAATACACTGCCCGGCCAAAAAAAAAAGTTGCTCACTCAGATATTTAGTTGGAACCCCTGTGGCTTTGATTACAGTGCATATTCGTCTCGTCATTGTTTTGACAACTATATGCAGTGCCAGAACATTTATCTTCTATCAGAAATGCCATAATTTTTGGCCGAGATCTTATCCTCTCGACATAATGGTTGAACCACTCGGTGGTCTTTCTTGAGCACATCCCAGTAACGTTTTATGTGTTTAAGGTCAGGACTTTGTGGTGGCAAATTTGTTTGTGAAAATGATTCCTCATACTTGTTTTTGTCATTCATGGTTTTCTTTGTTAAAAACAAGCCAATAACTTGCCCGTTGAAACATATTAATAACCGCAATAATGATCCAATTATAAAATTTGTTCATTAGTTTCCAAACGGTGACTTTTTTTTTGGCCAGGCAGTGTAGTTCAGCGTTTTGGACACCTTCGTCCGACCTATCACTAACCCCGTGCGAACAAGCAAATCAAGGGGTAATTGCCATTTTACAATCTTTCATTAGTTTAATCAAATATACTGGAACCTTTACCAATAAGACGGAGCCAAACTGAAAAATGAATGGGATTTTTTGGTCGTTCCGGTCTCCAGAAGTTCACTGTGCTTAGACGACTTAACGGAAACATCTTTGCTCTCGAGTGTCTTTGGTCTAATTTGAAAGCAGAATGAAACGGAAATGCTTTGCGGGAAGAGCCAAGCGATCCTGTTTCATTATTCACAACAAAGTTTGATTTTCTCTCTTAGGAATGACTGCTTTCATGTAATTTATGATTTCTAAAATACTAAAGCTAGTATCAATTCATTACTATTTAAACTTCCCGTGGTATATAGTAGTAAATGGTAACATTTTAATAAGGCAGTACTCGGGACAGCCCATTTCATCTCGTTCTACGTAGGAAATGCGTTCTGGGTCCTTGTCTGTGCACGGGATGAGGAGCTGTGCTGAATCCCAGTGACAACACACGAGTAAGGTTTAATGAGAGAAGTAAACATTTACACGAACTGCATAAGTGGATTCCGGATTTAACCGACTGAGGTAAGCTTGCTGACTTGGTAGTTTTGTTGGTTATCGTACCGATGAAGATCTGTCAAGCTAGCTCAGGAGCAAACGGGAGATGGGCTCGCGTGTTGCGCGCCTGTTAGAGTTAACCATCGTGCATGGTTGCTAGCTAGTGGCAACTGTCGTTTATTGATAAAACTAGGCTAATTAATTGGCTGCGGGTAAGTTAACTTTAGATCTTTCTCTCTGTAAATACAGCTTCCTGGTTGAGCTATTTTGTGGTAAACCCATTATTTGGAGAGACTCGCGCGTAGTGTTATAGGTTGCAAGAGCGATGATTGATACTCTTTTTTTTTCTGCAATACATATTGCAATATGAGCTCTACTGACAGATTACTAGATAATAAACTATGTTGGGTAGCTAGCTGCCTCATTTGGACGGTCATGGGTTTTGTTTTGTTTTTTTTGAAGGAGCAGTCTCCTCCACAGTCCCATCTCCAGCTGTAACCGTGGTCCTGCTTTACAAGGGGTCCCCAATTTGTAGAAGAAAGGTCCGTGAATGTGCATGCTTTTGTTTTAGTCAGGACTGTTGATTCTCTGTTATATCTAACAATGTCTTGATTGAAAGATTACTTCACTCATTCGGTTTACTGGTTGAATGAAAGCACCGAAAACAATCTGATTCTTTGACCAGATGATTGACATTCCTGTGCAATTATATATATAAAAAAAATGGTTGTCCTGGGTAAATGACTACGCTATGATTTTGACTGTTAAAAATTGTTCTTAAATTGCATTTTTTTCAGTCGGAGCCATTTTTGGAGCTCCCTGACTCCTAAATTATCTTTTCAATACTGTCCAAAAACTCTCTACAGATAGTCATGTGCCTAAATAGAAGGAATGTAGCCCCAATAAACGGTTGTGATTTATTGTAGCATGACAGTTGTCCCCTGAAAATTGAAACTTTCATTTTTGCACTTAACAAAACCACTACTTTGGAGGCCAATACCTCAAGTCCAGCAAAAGGATAAGGTCAAGTCCAGCAAAAAACCTGACGTTGCATATCTATGGGTCATAATGAGTTACTATACCAAATTTGGTGAAGCTGCGATCATTAGTTGCGGAGTACTGACCCGGACGAGATTTCCAGGGTCAAGGTCACAGCGCTAAGGTCAAAGGTCAAATCCAGCAAAAAACCTGAAGTTGCATATCTATGGGTCATAATGAGTTACTATACCAAATTTGGTGAAGCTGCGATCATTAGTTGCCCGGACAAAATCATGGACGGCCGACTGACGGACACGCAGGTGACGACAGTACCCCTCCGGTCAGTCGGCCGAGGGGTAATTAAGCTGGTACAGAAAATGACGCTAACAACAAAATTCATTAGGGGTCAGCTAATGCGACACACTTCCCAAAAATGCAGTCATTTGATAAACTTACCTGCAAACGTGTCCCACTGAAAATAAATGTAGGTCAGTGCTGTAACTATTCATTGTTTGGAGCAATTGCTTTCCCCATGACACGCATTACTTCCGCATTCCTCGAATCCTATTGGAGTTTATGAAAGTGTCAAATAGTGCTATAAGTCGAAAACAAAGCTCTGTCTCAAAAATCTGGCAAATTTAAATCCAAGATATCATGGCATTTAACCCATAGAGCCATATTCTAGGACTTAATTTTGACCGGCGTAGCGGCTATCCCGGTAACAGACAGAATGACTGACACACGAACGAACTACCGTATGCCCCGCTTGCGCATGCGCACCGAGGCATAATCAGTCATGGTACTGGGCGGCCCAGCCAAATGTTTCACACCCCAGTGCTGCAGTGGAGAGGCAGTTTCCTCGCAATTATAAGATCAAAATAAAGGTATTCATACAGTAAATTATTGGCCAGATTGTGTTCATCTACGCATTCTTTGGATTTTTTTTTTTTTGTTGTTTGGCGGTTGCTACAGGTACGGCAGTTTTCCAATGCATTTCAATGTGGGGAGGTACAGCCGTCCACATTTCAAACTCTACCCTAACCAAACCCTGACCCCCTAACCTAACCCCTCCCCCAATCATAATCCCTATTCGTTTTCCTAATCCCTTCAAATCGACTGCCGTACCAATAAAAACTCCCGTATCTGTAGACAATGCGTTTTTGTACGTTTGTTTTTCAGCCAATGCTTCATACTTTGCCTTGGAAAAGCAAAGTGCTTGTTTTTATTTTTTTCGTGCTCGAATGTAACGTTTGTCTGGGATGTTGATGGGACTCTGACATTGAGTGATTGTCTGATCTTTTGCACCCATGTTGTGCGGTTGTGGTATGACTAGTTATTTGGATGTTTTTTGCGCGATGTAGCTCGCATTTTAGGTAGAAATGGCAGTTATCCATTTACTGGCAACTTGCTTGCATTCTTTGTTTATGGTCATTCCGCTGTAATTTGCATGTTGTATAGACGAAATTTAAAAACGTAAGGAGGGTTTAAGTTGCCTACAAAGGGTTATGTCAGTTCAGAGTTCTCTGAGGTTGATGCATAATATTATTTTGAAGATTTCTGATCAAAATTTGAAATGAAGGACAAAGAAGACAATGTTGCTAGGACACCGTCTAAAAATGGCGTATTTTTGATAAAGCAACGTTTCTTTTGGAGTCTCTCAGAATTTGTGGATAATGTGGCCTTCTTGGTTACTTTTGTGGGGACATGTAGTGTACCTCTAGTCAATTTTTAGGATATTAGTGGGGAAGCAATGTCGTTATGTTTGTGTGAAATCAGAAGTTCTGTTGTCGAGGTGGCTCATTTTGAACAAAATACTGTGGACTGGGCCTTGTATAGATGGAAATCAAGTGAAGATGTTCAGGTTTTTATCCCCCGCCAAGCAATTAGCGTGAAGCGGGGGATGTAGCATCGGGCTACACTGGGCTACACAAAATTGAGGCGGCGGGGGATATTGCCATGTTAGTGGCAGACATTTGTTTGTCTTCTCTTAGGGTTCTAGGCAATTCATGCCCTAAGAAAATTGACCTTCAGACATTGTTTTACCTGTATAAGAGAGAATGTGCTGTACACTCAAGCACAAGGTGAAAGCAGCACATTGAACAAGGACTGGAGATGCCATATATTCTCCGCACCTTCATAATTTTCTGTTATTCTGCGGTGGGGGGGAGGAGGAGTATGAAAATGTGTATCATTCCTAAATGGCACTACTCTCGCATATGGTTGTTTATGTGTGTGCTGAGATTTATGAAACATGATGTTTTTGAGAAGCGCCCCCCACAGGCCATTTCTTCAAAGGTCCATAAGACTAATACCAGAGGGCAAAAAAAATCATAGATATCCATTATTTAGGCCAAATTGAACAAATTGACTAAGTTAAAGTAAAATCCAAGACCATGATGGCCCAGGTGCGTTTCCACTTGGCGTGGAGTGACCCTTATGATGGTTTATTTGGTGGCACAGTGCTGCCCTGTGATATTGAAGGAGACATCAGGCCTGTGCACTGTGGGCTGTGTGTGGGCACCGATAGCAGGCAGCTTTGCCTGGCTCTCACTGCCACCCACAAGCCAGAGCTCTCCATGGTGTGTGCTCGGAGCCATTAGGTGCTGATGAAATCCCATCAAATTATTTAACCCTTTGACATCAACCTTCTACAAAACCAAACTTGACTGCTCTGCCCAAGCTAATTAAGACCAGATGTCAGATGCTCAAAGTTTTATAAAATTCTGACTTAACCCATAGCATTTCATAGTATGATTTGGTAAAATTAAATGTTGCTTATACCTTTCAGCGTAAGTGGGATGCATGTCTAGCAAAATGTAGCATATTTTACGTATCATAAGCAAGTATTCAGAGATACATTATCAATTTGAATTTGAATCTTCGCTGAAGTCCTTATTAGTAAAGTGGGGGGTGTAACTGGTGGAATGAAAGCCTGCACCCACATCAGCTCGCTCTGGAGAAGGTTGAGGACCCCAAGGCAATCAAAAAAACTGAAAATTCCATATTCAGGCAGGTTTACTACATTCAGAATTTTATCATTTTCATAGGTTTCTGTTCTCGTTTTGATTTGGACACCGTGAAGATGTGTTTGAACAGAGATTTTAGTTTCCATGATTTTTTTTGATGTTTCGTCAGTTTACAAAATGTGTGGACCGAGTGGATGATGTGGAGATTCTAATCATCACGCTGGTTATGTGCTGTTCCTCTCTAGCGTCCTGACCTTCTCGTCATGGAGACGGACTTGTACGATGAGTTTGGAAACTACATCGGCCCAGAGCTGGACTCTGACGAAGATGACGACCTGGGGCCAGACGACCGTGAGGCAGATGAGGTATTTTCCCAAACCTTCTGCCCAAATATCTGATGGACTTGTAAACATCGCCTCAATCAAATTATAGCATGAGTTTTCATGTCCTTTCTCTTCTGCGTTGAAAAGGGTTTTATTTCATAAAGCTGGAATACTGAGTTAGCTGGATAACTGTGCTAAATAAATCCCAGAGCTAATTTTCCTGTGGCTATGTTTCAGATTTTGGGGGGTTTCTGGTTTTTCTCTGTGCTGTTATTCAGGTAACTCGATAATTGTACTTTGTGAAAGTGTTAAATAATATTTCAGGCCATTTTGTGCCAGGTTAGCGATACATGGTCTCTCTTTTTGAGTCATGCTCTGCCTAATTTCTCTCTCAGTGGGCACTTGACTTTTCAGGGTGGGGTAGGGAATTTTAGTTCTAGCAATTGAACTTAACTAATAAATAGTATTGTGGTTCCCCTGAAACATGTGCAGGTTTTACTGCCATTTTTCTTTATGTTATAATGACATGTAGTGACCTGGAATCTGTGTTTGTTCAGGCTGATGAAGATGATGATGATGAGCCTGCCGATGCAGACGACGACGTCCCAGGGATGGAGGTGGTGCTACACGAGGATAAGAAATATTACCCGACGGCGGAGGAAGTGTACGGGCCGGAGGTGGAGACCATCGTACAGGAAGAGGACACACAGCCCCTCACAGGTCAGGCTTAGCTGAAACTGAAAAGTCCTGAGTTGGCAGCATTAGGCGTTAAAACTTCATGTAATGGACAGTCACATGGATACCTTTACCCTATGGTAGAATAATGTAAGATTCCGCATCATGGTGTCAACATAGGTTTCCAAAGTTCCCATCTGAGGGCAGTTTTTTCCTGTAGGCCCTAGAGGGCATGTGATAACTTCCTGTGTGTAGGACTCCCAGTGTATAGGGCTTCCTGTTTCAGATCTATTTGGGAAGGTGAGCCTAGAATCTCAGTTATTTCTATATCTGCATCCATCAAGGGTTTTCTGCAACATATAAGCAGCTTACGTCTTGCTGTAATTGGTACCTGTAGTCCTCAGAGCTTCAGAGCTTTTGGATGGGCGGATGCTCCAAACATTTCTTTTGAATGACTGCATCAAAGAATAAATATCCTACCAAAGCATCTGCTGCTCGTTGCATCATTTTTGAGTGCCCTCAATACTTCGTAATACAATTTAGTCGTCCTTACATAACTAAACAAATGGGGCACTTACTGTGCAGACTTTTACTGCCTTGCGGCCTAAACTGACTAACCCCTAACCCTAAACCTTACCCCATACTTATTCCTTACCCTCAATGTTAGTTTGGCAGATGGAGGTAACTGACGACCCCTAAAAATGCAGTCGTCGAAGGCTGCAGCCTACATTTTGAGATACACCCAAAATAATCCAATGCCTTCTGGGGGCCATTCGAAGTAGTGGCGTAATGATTTTGAATCGCAGATTTTTTTTTAATTTTTTACTTTTCCCCCCCTCCCCATTGTGTAGGTAATCATGCGCCATCACTTCTTCTTGAAATGTAAATTCATACCTGAAGGGGTCTAAACCAGAGGGCAACCAAATGTCAGAGGCTAGCTGAGATGCTTCTGGAAAACAACTGTGTCGGCCACGATTCCTTGACAGGAAGTTTCTGACCCTGTCAGTTTTTCGTCTGAAGCTACGATTTTTGACCTCATCCTTCCGAATAGGCGCCTTTGTCCCAGCGAAGATGGAGGAATTTGGATACGGATAACAGTTCTTAGAGCTTACGTTCTTCCCATTTTCCCTAATTCTGCTGACTCCCGGGGCCTGGCCAAACCATTTACTGCTGCTCTCGCTGGTCGTGTCCATTTTTTAATGTGAATCTCATTGCATTACAAAGCCGTGTTTGAAACATGCAGTGTAAATAAATGTGATTGTATTTGTCTCTGTCTTGTCTTTCTCAGAGCCCATCATTAAGCCAGTGAAGACCAAACAGTTCACCCTGATGGAGCAGGAGCTGCCTGCCACTGTCTATGACATGGAGTGAGTGCCCTCTGTTCCTCTGGTACTGTCTGCTGTTAAAGCGCACATTCTGCAGAGGTCCACAGATCTATTCGCTGGCCTACATCTATTGTGAGGCTGTTCGCATTGGCTGACAGTTGAGCTGAGATGGCCAATATATGGACTGGAATATACAGTGTTTTTTTCCTCCTTTGAGGCTGGAACTCTCTTCCTCAAATCTGGTTCTCAAGGGCGGGTAACTGCTTGTTCCAATCAATTTTTTATGTGGGAGTGACTTGTTAAGGCTGTCTGTTGAAATTTGTTCAGAGCCGTGTGAGGATCCTTGTATGAGAGCAGTGGTCTCAAGCAGTGTTCCTGTGGTGCTGCCATCCTGAAGGTTTTTTCTTTAACCAAAGCAAAACACAGCTCATTTAGACCAGTTGGAGATCTTGATGAGCTGTTAATCAGCCAAATCAGCCGTACTGAATTGGGGCTGGAGTGGGACTCT
Source organism: Gymnothorax reevesii (assembly GCA_029721435.1). Taxonomy (NCBI): domain Eukaryota; kingdom Metazoa; phylum Chordata; class Actinopteri; order Anguilliformes; family Muraenidae; genus Gymnothorax; species Gymnothorax reevesii. The sequence goes on along the minus strand of CM056584.1, from coordinate 30,300,894 downwards.
ACTGGATGGGAGCTCCTCAGTAACTGAGTTGGGGACCACTGTACTAGAGCCTGTCATCTGAGTGCTTTACCTTATCTTGTAACTTCGTAAATCCTGGTGACATTCGCTGGAAAGTCTTCATGAATCTCGTCATGTGGCACTTAAGTGTTTTTTTTTTTTATAACGAAGTTTAGTCAAATAACTCATACTCTGATATACTGCACTCCATTTTGCTCAGTCCATTTCAGTTGTCTTCTTTCAACCCTTTCAATACTGAATACAGTAATACAAATCAGAGTTGCCCATTTTTTATATTATATTTTGACTCATTTCTATGGAAAAATCTCAGGTTAACAAAGGCGTAGTACTCGCTGACACCGGCGACAGTTTAACATTTGATTACGATGCAGTATATTTTCTAATACTAGTCAGTCACAAACACTCTGCTGCAGTATAACTTTAAAACATCAGGTTCCAGCATTCAGTGATTAAGTGATGGTCACTTTCCTTGCCTTTTGGGCTGCAAACTCGGGAATTAAATCCTTATAATCCAGCCTGGATGCAGCATCTTTTTCAATAGACAGAAGGGTGAGCCCGCATAGTCTCTTCTGCGACACGAACGTCCGAAAATAGTTTTTTTCAAATTAGTTTTAACTTTGAAAAGCTTTGCTACCCCGATGCCAATTATTGATATCATCAATAAAACCCTGAAAGAATCTCACAGTTAGGAAAGGCGAGTGAGCAGCGAGACAGAGCATGTTACGAATGATGACATTAAATTAGCTTTCCTCGAGATGAAATGATAAATCATGAAACTGACACAGAGAATTGCCATTTTAGGAGCATGATGAGTCAAGTGCTGTGATGCAAAATATGTATTCATTTATTAAAAAAAAAAAAAAGGATTTGGTGATCAGTCGACTATGGGCAAAATCTGACGAATCCGATTCGACTATGAAAATCCTTATTCGGAGACACCCCTATCCGTTAGTACTGAAAGCATTAGAATATTTTTCTCTTTTGTTGTATTTGTTTTGCACTGTTTTCCAGTTTGATCTATGAATTCCCACACAGTGCATCATCTCATGTGCAGGTTCTTGGCAGACCTTATGGACAGTCCTGAGCTGATCCGGAACATCACTCTGTGTGGACATTTACACCATGGCAAGGTCAGACCAGTTCTAGCCGGTTCTCTGCAGAAATGTAAAAATGAATTGGTCTCTATCAGCATTTAGTATATCTTATGTTTAGGCTTTATTTCAAAGGGTTCTGTGAAGCAGGCTACTATTTTTCACCCTAGAGAAAAAAATATACTATTTAAAGGGCACGTAAACCATCTTTCTCATGGATCGTTTAAATGGTCTTCCAAAGTAATGTTGGCGATAAACATTTCAGTGATAAAGCGCTACATCCTTGTCAAAGCACTTTCATTTTTAAGCATTTCCCTCTCCTCTCCGGAAATGGCTGCGATGTCATTTCTGTTCCCTTTACCTTCAGAATATCGCATCAAAATAAATGACGATTGAATAAACAATTCAAATGGTTTTTCTTGAAGCCCAGCTGCTTAATGATTTTTCAAAACCAAGTTTTGTGGATTATTGTGATCCTTGAACACTTACTCAGGGCATGCATGCAGGATAAGTAGCAAATTAGTGAGTCAACGCTGTGTTTGAAGTGTTGTGATTATGGCTATTACTTTATATTTTTACCAGAACGAGGTCTTTATCATCAAGAATGGATATCTCAAATAAATTTTGCATAATTTTGATGTTTCCTAATTATATACCAATAAATTATAAATTTTATGTGAATCGCATTGCACCCACACTGCCTCTAGCTTCTTTAAGGTTCCCATAGAGCTATAGCCCGACATGATCTTCCACCTCACGAAGACCAAAGTCTTCGCTTCCAAAACTATAATCCAATGACATCACTCCTGTTTTCCAAATCAAATTACAAACTTTCGCTCTTAAATCCGCTGTTTGGCATACTTGATATCCAGGCATCTGCCTGTGTGTTCCATCGCTGACATAATGGGTTACTTGGTATGGCTCGGGATGTGGCTGGCCGTTCCAGTTTTAAGCTGAAAATTATATTAATTATCTTTGATTTCAGCAGAAAGAAATGTTTATTTGTTTCTTTTTAAATTATTGGTCATGTTGTAGGGTTTACATGCCCTTTAAGAGCTATGTGCTAAAAAATGAAGGAATTTGAAGGCACTGTTGCACTGTCCCTGTTGAATTATTGAGTGCATTGTGGGAAATGGTGTTTTTTGTGCGCATCAGACCTGCTTTGTCGACTGCCTGATTGAACAGACGCACCCAGAGATCCGCAAACGAGACGATACTGATGTGAGTTTTTCTTTTGGCTGCATGTAACTCTCACTACATTCTGTTGTGCTTAACCAGATGTTCTTTATTTACCACTACCTGAATTCCAGAACCTACTTTGTGTGGCCACGTGTAGTTGTGCGTGAAAGTTTGTTTGTAAGCACACTGCCTGACACAAATCATGCATAAAAAGTGAATATTGTCGTCAGCTGATGCGTGTGTTGGTAAATATGGTGAGTATTGTGGCTGGCAGTATGTTAAATGTGTTTGCATGTAATGTCTCTGGCTTATTGGTTGGTTTGTTGGTGAGCATTGTCTGTGGTGGTATGTATGTTTGAGTGTCTTTGTGCTGCATATCCCAAATACGTTCAGCCAGTGGACGATAAATTTTGAATTTAGAAGTCGGTGACCGCTTTTTATTAAATTATCAACTCTATCCTGCATTTCTTAATGACCAACTACGATTGCTGAGGTCCAGTTCTAGTCCATTGACTGGCGTTTGGGAACCACAATATTGGCAGATTATCTCTCTGGTGTGTATATTTATGAGTGTTCATCTGCTTCTTGCAGCTTCGGTACACTGATATCCTCTTCACAGAGCAGGAGGTAAGACTCTAAGGCCCTATCTGTGTTAACATTAATGGACTGCACGGAGTCATATCCGTTTCACATAGTGCATCTCTTTGCAGAGAGGGGTCGGGATCAAAAGTACCCCCGTCACAATGGTACTGCCTGACTCCAGGGGCAAGTCTTACCTCTTCAACATCATGGACACGCCAGGTAGGTCTCCTGGGTGGTGGGGGGTGGGGGCGGGGCAGAGGTCAAGATAAATGGAAGGGCTGAATTGAAGTGTCTCGTCGATGACCTAATTCAAGCTGGCACGTTTTGTCTGCAGATTTTACAGCATCTTTATGCTGAGCAAATCCTTTTGAAGGGCTTGGCAAACGTGGCTTATAATAGATATTGCGATACTTTTCAGAATTTCGGATGAATACAATGTATATTACGGGATACATTGAGCACAATAATTGATTGGCTGTACGGTTTTTTGTTTCTTTGGTTGCATACTTTAGCAGTGAGTATGAAAGTGGCGATGAGGTTCAAATGAAGACTGCTAGTTATAATTTGTGAGTTCATCTATATTAGATGAACTGTTTAGAAGTGACTGCATCTTTTTTGATTGGTCCTTCCATTTTAAGGCAGTGCTAGTATTTGTTGATTTGGCTTCACAGATGTGTTGCGTTAGGCAGGCACATTCATATGTGTCATTAGTGCATGGAGAAGAGTGCTGTTCATGTCTTGTCTTGATTCTGGACTTTGCAGTTGCCTTCACATAGGAAAAGTTGAAGCCAAACCAGTGCCTCTGTCAAAGCTTCTTGCGTTAATGGTCGGGTTAACTTAACTCTGACTATTGTGACTTTCCCATTTTGCTGATTCTTTTGAAAAGATATGGTGAAAGGATAAAAACTTTTGACTTCGCTTTTCAAAACCAATGGGATGTAGGATTATATTCCCATGATTCTGTTTGTCTGTGGATCATGTTGAAGAATACTCTTTGACCTTAGTTTGTGTCGCATTTTTCACTATGTGTTCATAGGCCACGTGAACTTCTCTGATGAGGTTACCTCCGGGATCCGGATTTCAGACGGTGTTGTCCTCTTCATAGATGCCGCTGAAGGGGTGAGCGGGGTTTCCTCAGTTTGTCTCAAAGCTATTTGACATCACTGGCTGTCTGGATTTGACTCCTTCTGCCTGGATTTCTGTGTTGGATTTCCTGGCTTTCCATATTCAGTTACCTTTGCTGTGCTTTGTCCAGCTCATTGTTCTTGCTTGGCTCCTCTGATTTGATTCTCAATGCCTTTTGTGTTATACGGTGGCCTTGAAGGGCAATTGTAATAAATATTTCAAAAGTGCAAAATGCATTTCACAAAAGAAAAAAATAAATCTCACAAAACACAAATAAATTTCACAGAACAAAAATAAATTACACAGAACACGAATACATTTCATTGAACAAAAGTAAATTTCAGAGAACACAAATGCATTTCACAGATCACAAAATACATTTCACGAAACCAGAGAGGGTAGGTGTTGTAAGTATTTTGATTTTATGTTCCTGATATTACCTTCACAAAAAGAAACTCAGGCCCAGGAACATGCAAGAGTACACACTGAGGCCTAAGAAAAGCTAAATAAGAGCAAGCAAGGATAAGAAAATTAGTAATAATTAAATGAATCAATAAAAATCACTCCACAGTTGGACCATGGTACTTGTTTATGATTGGCTAAACCCAAGTCTGTCCGGCATCAGTCATTTATTTCCTGTTTACACTGGATACCGCAGAACAGTGTGGATAACTCTAAGCAGAAACGTGGTTTGCGTTTCGAAAGGGAGACCGTCATGAGAATGCTTCGGCATCTGAGTCCACACGGGACCCTGTTGCGGGCAAGTCGCAGGTTTATCCATCGCACTTATCATTCAATGGGTCTGAAGGTGCCGGTGCATTCTCATGACAGTCTCCCTTTTGACGTGCAGACCATGTTTCTGCTTAAAGCCCTACGCCCACCGGAAGCGTGAGACATGCTTCAAAAAAAAGGTTCTATTCATTTTAATGGAGCAACGCCCACTGGCAGCGTGTTTTTCGCCACTGCTCAATTTCTGAAGCATCAAAAATGCATTTGTCTTTTAGATTTTTTAATTATTTCCCCTTATCATGGTCAGTCACACATTTAGCGGCAACTTCACATGCAGTTGTCAACCTGCTTTTTATTATCCCCCGCCAGCTGGCCGAAGGGGGATTGTCATGGTGCTGTCCGTCTGTCCGTCCGTCCCGAAGGGGGTACAGATCTTCTGAACTCAACTCTTCTTACAATTTTGTGAGAAATTGTCTGAAACTCTGTAAACCTGATGCAGATACATCTTTGATACGCATATCATCTTTTTATGTGATTCGGTTTATGTTTAGAAGAGTTATGTGCGCTCACTCCATAAGCATTTTGAAGATGTGTGCAGTGACTACCATGTTGAGAAGGCAAGCATGAATATCTGTCTTGAATCTCGTCTGTGTGATAGAGACACAGATGAACAGTACCAGATTCAGGGCTTCAGTCTGTATAGGAATGAAACTCTGCAAACATCTACAGAATCCAGACCTCCACATGGAACTGCTGTCTACATCAACAACTCCCAAACACTGAAAACAAACAGTCCACTGTTGACAAATGTTGGTGGTATTGAATTATCCATCTTTCATTTTGCAAACTTTACCATCTGTGCAGTCTACAAGCCCCCAAAAGACACCATTTTCTTCCCTACTTCGTGCTTTGCAACAAATGCATAACTTGTCCTCAGATCAGTGTTTATGCCTTGGAGACTTCAATATTGACATCAATGACAGTCCTTGTAATTCAGAAGCCAAGCACTTGCTACAGCACATGACACAACATGGATTTGAGCAACTCATACACGGCCCTACAACAGACTATGGGACAACAATAGATCATGTTTATGCCAGAGGTATAGCCAAGGTTGAAGCGGGAACTCTAGAGTGCTTCTTCCCAGATCACAAGCCCTTGGTGGTGAGAATATTATAGAGTATCTTCAGACAGCATCAGGTAATTATTACATTCAAGATGCGTTTAGATAAAGCTTGTAATCACCTTCAGTCTCAGTTTTTAACTATTCACTTATCCATCTAATGGTGAGCTACAAACCTCTCTCATTTTCATTAAACATTCTACAATCAAAGGACAGTATATCCATCTGTATATATCCACAGACTTGATCTTATGCTGACCATGCTTGTGCACTCATGTTAACCAAGTTGCAGTTTTGAAAGGAAATCTGCTATTTGGCAGGCAGATTTCAAGCGATCTACAGTTAGACAGTACCTAAATCAAGGTACACTGATAAACTTAACACGGCTAAGTTAGCTAGCATATTCGCTGCTAGGTAAAGTAAAGTGAATCAGTCTTAATTTACTAGAGATTTAGGAGGAAAATTATGCCTGTATATAACGAAGGCCTATAGTACGTAGTAAAATGAACGTCGCCCGTTGGCATCACTTAAAATAAGGTTTATCGGTAGATGTTTTCAAAATTAAACGTTGTCTTGTTGAATATTTTGAGAGTGACACCCATGGCTTGCTTCTCGGTCCTGTTGTCATCTGTTAATATTGATGTAACTGACGCTTCCAGTGGGCGTTTAAAAGCATTTGGAGTTTAATGCGACGCTTCGCAGCCAGTGGATGTTGGGCTTAAGAGTCATCCGCATTGTTCAGGATCCAAATAGTTGTCGGGGGGGGTATACTACAAAGCTGGCTTTGTGATTAAGCCTGACTTTAAGCTTAAGTAAAACCTGGAAAAGCACTTTTTACATTATTCCATGTTCTGGATTTGAAGAGTTTCCAGGTTTTACTAAGTGCTGAAGTCGAGCTTAATCACAAATTCATCTTCGTGGTATATACCCCAGGTCCCAGCAGCTCTGATGATATTGCCCTCTTAACGACATTCAATGAATATCCGACCCTTCTCTGTCATGCAAGGTCTTTTAAGCATTTAAGGGTTCCAATTGATATGTGTATTTCATGACACGAGGAGAGTGTTTCAAGAAGACACATATATATATATATATATATATATATATATATATATATATATATATATATATATATATATATATATATATATATAATCCTTTGTTGAAGTATTGCACTATCATCTTAAGCTCCTCTTCCACCCTGGTAAACACTTGAAATTTTGGTGCTTTGTCTGTGGTATCCATTTTAAACGGGAAGTGATAAATAAATGTCGGACAGATTTGGGTTTAGCCAATCACAAACAAGCACCATGGTCCTATGGTTTCTGGTTTTGTGAAATGTGTTTTGTGAAATGTGTTTTTGTTCTGTGAAATGTATTTGTGATCTGTGAAATGTTTTGGCGTTTTGTGAAATGTGTTCAGTGAAATGTATTCATGTTTTGTGAAATGTTTTTGTGTTTTTGAAATATATTTTGCGTTTTGAAATATGTATTACTACTGCCCTTCAGGGCCACTGTAGTGTTTGGTTCCCTGTCACTGGCACTCCGTGTCTGAGTACTTAAGTTTGGCTGCGTGTTTGATTCCCCATGCCTGACCCTCTGTGCTTGATTATTTTTCCTCTTCTGCATGTTTGATTCTCCATCTCTCTGTATTTGATTTTTTCCCTGCCCGTCTCTGGGCTCCCCCTCTGGCCCTCAGGTAATGCTGAACACAGAACGCCTGATCAAACACGCAGTCCAGGAGCGACTCGCAATCACCATCTGCATCAATAAGGTGGACCGGCTCATCATAGAGCTGAAGCTGCCTCCAACAGACGCCTACTACAAACTGCGGCACATCGTGGACGAGGTTAACGGCATGCTCAGGTACTGGAGAGGGTGTAATGTGCTTCACTCAAGTCGTGGGGCTCTGATCCTCTGATCCCGCTCGGCCAAAAAGGCCCAAAGGACTTATGCTATGCTCAGGGTCTTTAGTGGTGGTCTGTCGTGCTTGCGTGCGTCCGTAAACTTTTGGCTTGTCTGCGCTCTAGCGTCTTCAATTTTTCATCCATCTTCTCATGTTTCAAATGTGTATATCTGGTCATTACGGTCGAGACCAAGTTCGAGTTTCAGCCGAATCGGACTGATACTTTGGTCAGTGGGGTTGATCCACTTCGCCCATGTTTCGCCAAGCAGGCGCAGTGGCTTTGCCACTATTTTTTATTCTTTTATTATAGTTTTATTTGAAAATTGGGGAAATTAGTGCGATGTCTTTAAAAATTGTGCTTTAAAACCTCAAACCTCTATTTATAGTGTTGAGCCATTTTGATTTCATTTTAGGCTTTAATAATAATAATAATGCATCAGTTTTACATAGCGCATTTCTGGGAACTCAAAGACGCTTCACAATGGATACATTATTCATTCACTCACACATTCACGCTCTGATGGTGCTAAACTACATTTTTGTAGCCACAGCTGCCCTGGAGCAGACTGACGGAAACGTGGCTGCCAGTACGCGTCTACGGCGCCTTCGACCACCACCAAACATTCACACACAGCCATACAGGAGTGTTCCTATATTACATGTTTTGTGGCTGGGGGAAACCAGAGTACCAGGAGGAAACACGCGAACACGGGGAGAACATGCAAACTCCACACAGACAGGCCCTGTGCCACCGTGCCGCTCTGTATTTCGGCTCCTTGGTGGCTCACTCCGCCTGGATATTTCCTTTGATGACTGCTGACCTGCGCTCACTGGCTTTCCTATGTTGAGCGTTTCTACCGCTTTTGCCCAGATGAGTCCATTGAATCCACTAACATTATCCTCCACTGAGAGTTACTCGGGGCAAGAGCACCTTTTTAAATGAATGTGTAATATATTATATGAGAAACTGGGTTATCTAGTTCATGATGGTCCCTCTGGTAACTCAACCTCTCGCTGGTAAGTTGTGGAGAAGGCAGTCCAGCCAGAGAAGTTGAGTATCTTGTAAGGGAAGGTTCTGTGACGCTAACGCGCTGAGGCTAATTCAACCATGTCTGTGCCACCAGCACGTACTCCACGGATGAGAACCTAGTGGTGTCCCCACTGCTGGGGAACGTCTGCTTCGCCAGCTCCCAGTACAGCATCTGCTTTACCCTGGGGTCATTTGCCAAAATCTACTCTGACACCTATGGTAAGCACCCATTTCAAGTCTACTTTTATCCCAGTGCCTAATTTATACATGTACTCGTGTATAAACAGCATTAATATTTATCATCCACTCTCTGCGCTAGAACATACTAGTGAGTATACACCGTGCTGCTTTGGTCTTACTCATGAAGTAAGTAACTGCTGTGCTGCTCCACATGCACACTTATGAGTAGTGCACACTTCATGTTTTGCCGATAGGCCTTCTGTTCTATGTCTGTCTGTCTCACACACCGCTGTATGTGGTCCTGCTAAAAAACCTGTCTGTTTTTGTTGTTTCAGGGGACATCAACTATACGGAGTTTGCCAAAAGACTATGGGGAGACATTTACTTTAACCCTAAAACGTGAGCACATCAGTTTTCGCCCGTCTGCTTCCAAAATGGAGGCTTCTGGCAAATTTTGCTTTGAGAATATTACTGAATGTTAGAGAGTAGTTTTTAACCCCGCTGGGAAACATTTTCCCAAAGAGGCATCATCCTCGTCATGTCTCTCTATGTCCGGGGGCAACGTTCAGCATTATCCAGGCTTTTCTGAGCCCTCTGCTGTCTGCTGCATTTGGTCAAGTGGGCCCTGTGTCTCTGTGAGTGGTGGTGCCGATCATACGGCCTCTCTTTCTCCCTCTTTGTCTCTCTCTCCCTCGCTTCCTCTCTTTCTTGCTCTCCCTCCCTCTCTCCAGGCGTAAGTTCACGAAGAAGGCTCCGAACAGCAGTGCTCAGCGCAGTTTTGTGGAGTTCGTCCTGGAGCCTCTCTATAAGATCCTGTCGCAGGTGAGTGAGCACATGTACACATGCACTTGCCCATTATACCTCCTCTCGTCCGGGGAGTGGAGGGGTTGTGCTCACCTCTCCTGTGGGTGTACGCTCACCTGCACATGCACACACTCTTGCACTCATGTTTGTATGGCTGAACTTGTGTGGACGTGATATGGACTTGTAATCATCCTGTACAGCCTTTTCTGAACTTGAACCGTAACCAAATTATGCCCAACCCTTACCTGAACGTAACCCTAACTGTTATGGTAGACTGAACTTTGACCAATTACTTTCACTCCTCTGTGAGGACCACCCAAAATGGCTTCACTGCCCATAAAAACCTCACAACATTTGTTTCTCAAGAGTTGGTGCTTGCAAGTAGGGCCATGCAAGCCTGCACACACTTGCACATACTCGAAGTGCTCTGATTTTACTGTACTGGATGGACCGAAAAATTCTTTATGCATCAAAACCGATTTCCTTGCCCTCAAACCCCAAAATCAGTCCTTTTCTTCACCTTTGCTGTCATCCTCATCTTAACTCTGACCTGTGAAGACCTCAGAATAACCCAGTTTTCAACTTTAATTTTAAAGTGATCTCAATTTTGACTGTAACTCTAATACCTTACATTAAAACTGCACCTAGTCCTAACCATAGGCCCAGTTGTAGCCTTTCATCAAAACCTAGCCCATGGCCCAGAATTAGGGCTTTTCCTCATCTGTACATGAAAAATGTCCCCTCACTGCTGTTTTTCTGATTTAACTACAGGGTCATTCCATATGAAATCACCCAAGCTCCCATCTTGATGGTCTCAGAAATGCTTCATTTGGTAATATTTTGTTGCCTGCGGTGAGCAAATTAAATTGCAGGTGGTTTCAAGTTGATATCTCGTTCCGTTCTCATTTTATGGGCCCCCGAAAAAGGGGGCGTGGCCCACGTTATCCCTCCGGTCACAGTTTGTGACCATTTTCAAAGGGTTATAACCAATGAACTAATAAGGATACAAATTTCATTTTTTCAGGATATGTTTATTCTGTTTAATAGTCTGCAACACACCTTTTAATATAGTGATTAACCCTTTGAGTGCTTTGCAATTAACCCCTAAACATTGAAATTTGGTGCCAAACATGTCGATTTCAAATGAAATATTTTGCAAGTATCCTTAGAATGTCCCCTTTGCCATTTACATTGTTGATCGTATACCTGACGGAGTTTCAAATGAAAGTAAAAACATCTTTCTATCTTCATCCAATTTGGAGAAACCTTAACCCCTTTTCAGCTAATTACTGAAACGGTGCACTTTTTGACCCTCATTTTGACCATGTGAGCCTGTTTTGATTTTCAAAAAGTTGGCCTCAAATGAAAGCTTATTCAAAGAACTTTAAAATTCAACACAATCAAACTTGGAACAAATACTCCTACTTGGAAAAATAAGACCCCCTTTAAGGGCTATTTGCATACGTCAGTTGGTTAGTTCAAGAGCAACTGTGTTTTTTTCTGAGCAGCTAAAGGGCTGTAATTTTTTAAATATAGCGTACAATTGAAATGTTGTATTATTTTCAGGTAGGACCTCTTTTAGGCCGCGAAAATACGCTGTTTCTGTGTTTCCGTTCACAACAGTGTATCACCTAAATTTCCACCCAGCATTATACCCTGGTGCGGCAGCCTGGAGGAGATCAGAGAGCTTTTTACTGCATCTAATGTATGTAGTGGCAATTTGTAGCTCATACAACCCCACTTAAAAAAAAAGTGAACTATCCCTTCACTGAATAAAAAATTCAGTTTTTCATATGTTGTAGGACAGGTCGCCCTGAGTGCAGTGTTTTTTTTTTTTTTTTATGGAACTCCTACCTCGTAGTTTTTGAGAAACTGCGATTTGAGGTTGTATTTTGAAACCATTTTGGCTTGCTTCATTAGCTATGATAATTTAGTATATCTGGCATCATGGGATGAGTAAATTATAATGAGTCATTTCATTTCATAATTACTTGCCAGTGAACAAAGATACACCTGGTATTGTTTGATATTCACATTAGGTGCAGTGAATAGTCAACATTTTTCATTTTGCTTTGGTTACCATGGTAACTGCTGGGCTAAAACTTGCTAGGGCAGTGAGGTTACTAGCGGTGTTATTTCCATGGTTACTGACTGTACAGTGCATAATGCTATATAACTGTGATGCATTAGTCCTCCAGGTTAATGTGAGAGCGGTAGCCTCAGTGTACTTGATATCCATTGAGGAAACACCCCTAGCAACCTGGTTGCTATGGCCAGATGTTGCCCACCGGTAATCATGGCAAAATTATAATTTTTGACTATTCACTTACCATAATGTGACTGTATGTCAGTGGTTAGTATAGCTTTGTTCATTGGCAAGTAATTATGAAATGAAATGGCTCATTATTACTTACCCAAGACACTATGTCACGTATACTTGTTATAGCTAATGAAGTAAATTGAAATATCTCAAACTATTTGAGATGATTGAGTTCTGTAAAAAAACAACAACAAACAAAAAAAACATCATTCAGGAAGGTAAGTTCGGCAACATATCAGAAATTACCCCCCTCAGTTCCTCTTTGAAGGTTGCAGTGCCATCGTGTTCACATGAATTGACCACAAACACATACACGCGCACACACATAAAAATCCTTATAGTGGCTGACAGCTAATACCCACATACGCACACTGAACGACTCAACCTCATTCAGGTGGTGGGGGATGTGGACACCTCTCTGCCGCGGGTGCTGGATGAGCTGGGGATCCACCTGACCAAAGAGGAGCTGAAGCTCAACATCCGTCCCCTGCTCAGGCTGGTGTGCAACCGCTTCTTCGGAGAGTTCACAGGTACTTCCCCTTTTGTAATTTTTCCCTCTGAGGTACAGCGACGCCTTATTTTTTTTTTTTTTCTTCTTCCTTTCTTCTCTCTTCTCTGGCTGGGGGTGTGATTCTTCACTTCCCTGACCAATGAGCTGTATCATCTCTTTCAGGGTTTGTGGACATGTGCGTGCAGCACATCCCCTCACCACACGATGGCGCCAGGAATAAGATTGAGCACAGCTACACTGGGGGTCTGGACTCTGACCTGGGGGAGGCTATGGCTGAATGTGACCCTGATGTCAGTATAACAGATGGGGACCGGGGGTGTTTAGGGGTAGCAGTCATCTGCTGGATTACCAGCCAAGGCTGGACCGTGTGCTCATTTTTGGAGAGTTTGCTCCTGCATACTGCTGTGCTTTAACTGCATAAATGCAGTATGAATATATTCAGAGCTAGCCCACATACTCAAACTCATTAGGTGCTACTAGATGTTTTGGCTTAGTTTAGATTAGTGTAGTTTGTGGAATTTTTTGTTATGTAGCCCTCTTGTAGTTATAACCTTGCAACAATGTTTGAGACTAGGTGTTATGTATGGTCTTGACTGTAACCCAGCAATGAGTACTCCTGTTCTTGTACATCTACTGTCCTGGGGTGAAAGCCTGCAGGGTATGTGAGTAGGACTACAGGAAAGTGGTGTGTTTGTAATACTGTAAGCTGGCCTCCAGTATGTGATATTATGATTTGTTTCGGTTGGAGTTGCTCCTCTCTGAAACTCGGCGTCTGCGCAGGGTCCTCTGATGTGTCACACCACTAAGATGTACAGCACGGAGGACGGGGTCCAGTTTCACGCATTCGGGAGGGTCCTGAGCGGGACCATCCAGGCGGGACAGCCTGTGAAAGTTTTGGGGGAGAACTATACTCTGGAGGACGAGGAGGACTCTCAGGTCTGCACTGTGGGACGCCTGTGGATCTCCGTTGCTAGGTAACTGCCTGACAGCAGCTCACCCTACTGCATTGTCTCAGTCTAAGCTTTGCACTCCAGGGATGAATTATTTTTTGTATAAGAAAAATCCTTTGTGTAAACTAGAAGGCAAAGGTCTGCAGCAGAGTGTCTCTAAAATGGACACTTTTATAGGTTACTGACAATATAGAAGCAAGAATTTAAACCATCTCAAAACAGGAGTCAGCTGTTTTAATTTTGCTTTTTTAACACTTAACTAATAAATCAATAAATTAAATTTATAATTCTTTTCTTTAAATTTTAAAATATTTTTATGAGCACTATTTTATACCACTTTGGTTTTATCCATGGTCATTTGTTCACAACCTCAATTCCAAAAAAGTTGGGATGCTGTGTAAAGTGTAATTAAAAACGGAATGCAAATTTCAAACTGACATTTTGCTCACTATAGAAGATGAACAGCATATCAGATGTTGGAAGTGAGACATTTTACCATTTCCTGAAAAATATTAGCTCATTTTGAATTTGATGGCAGTAACGCATCTCAAAAAAGTTTGGATTGGATCATGTTTACGATTGTTTAGTATACCCTCTTCCTTTAGCAACCGTCTATAAACATCTGGAAAGTGAGGAGACCAATTGCTGAAGTTTTGGGAGAGGAATGGTGTCCCAATCTTGTCAGGTGTAGGATTCTGGCTGATCAACAGTCCTGGGTCTTCTTTGCCAGGTTTTTTTATGATGCCCCAAATGTTTTCTGTTAGTGAATGGGTTGGACTGCGGGTAGGCCTGTTCAGCACACGGACTCTACCAATGCTGTTGTGATGGATGCAGTATGTGGTTTGACATTGTTTTGCTGAAATATGCAAGACATATGAAAGAGACATTGTCTGAATGGAAGCATATGTTGTTGTAAAACCTTTATATACTTTTCAGCATTGATAATGCCTTTACAGATGTGTAAGCGCCCTATGCCATAGGCACTAATGCATGCCGATACTATCAGAGATGCAGGCTTTTGAAATGTCCACTGATGCAAGCTGCATAGTCAGTGTTTTCTTTAGACCACCGCACAACATGGCATATGTGGTTTCCAAAAAGAATTTCAAATTTTGACATATATGACCTCTGAAGAGTTTTCCATTCTGCCTCAGTTCATTTTCAATGAACTTTGGCCCAGAGAAGTGGCGTTTCTGGATTGTCTTCACATATGGCTTCTTCGTTGCTTGATGCAGCTTCAGATTGCATTTGTAGATTGCACGGCAAAGTGTGTTCACAGACAGTGATTTCTGGAAGTGTTCCTGAGCCCATGCAGAGTATTCCAGTGCAGAATCATACTTGTTTTTAATGCAGCTCTGCCTGAAGGCCCGAAGATCACGAGTATCCAATAGACCCTTTTGGTTTAAGGACGTGAAAAAGCGAGATTTGGAGTGTGCATGCTCTTTGCAGACTATGTGGGGCAGAAGATGCACAAATCCTATTTATAAAGTGGGGAATTATAAGTTCTTTCGCTTTCCCCATGGTAAAAGGCAGTTTACAGAGTGGATTTTGACTATAAACAGGAATATTTTTCGTTTGGGAACATTCTAGGGTGTGTAGCGTACATTTTGTGCCTGGATGGCGAGATTAAGAATTCTGTATTCAACTAAATATCGATTTGATGTTTGGGTACTCCAAGAAACATTAGGATGTGAAAACACGTCAAGCGTACGTCCTATTAAGGAAATTTTGAGTTTAGTTTCAAGTGCTGAAATTCCTGTCAGTTGCATGTTGTTCACAGCGGCTGCCACGTCACTGATGACACACTGGGTTGCTAGAGCAGGTGCAGCATAAGCATTCGCGATATTAAATAGTAATGTTATCTTCTAAACCCCCTTTCTCACTGATAAAACTCCACTAAAACATTGGCGCCCCCCTTTTAAAATCGTTCTAGCAAATAAAAAGTTAAAAAAAAGTGGAGGCTGGACATTCTTTTCCCCCTGACGATATAGCTAAACTAAGCTCTATTAGTTTTCACCTACGAACTGAAAGCGTTGACTCCTTCGGTGCAAGAGACTTGAGAGACTATACCGGCGAGATACTGTCAAGGCAAGTCCTTGACATTGTTATTTTCAGCACAGATGAAAATCCGAAATCAAATGCGTAGCGTTCAGTCAAACAGTAATGATATGGCCTGTATTTTACATGTGTACCTGCGCAGTTATCCATGTTTAGTGGCGATTAGGATCATGTGTGCTTGCCGGTTGTTTTGAACAATGCGAATTTGTCGCAAGAACACTGTAGCCATTTAGCTGACTTAAGGCATGGAACCCAATCATAGTGGCATTAATGACATTATTTCACGTCCGCATAACTAACTGGCAAGCAAATGCCACTTTGTTGGCTTTATATAGTAAGTAATTATGAAATTGAAATCACAAGGAAACCAAATTATTGCAAGCAACGAAATGAAAACCACACCTACACTTGACGATGATGGGCTAGGTTCTGTAATGTGAGCCCCTCAGAGCTTACCTAGACTGAAAACGTCTTATGGCACTAACATTCCCCCTTTGGCTTGATATTTTTTTTATGTAGAGTTTAACATCTACTTAATGTCATAGCCTATAGGATCGAACGAAGCCAGTCCCTTTTCAAAATGTGGATACAGAAACTGGACACTGCAAAACAATAACACCTTGAAACAAGATTAAACTATTATTTGACGATTAATGGGCCAACTTAAATAACTTATAATATCAACCAGTACCTTAACTATATTTCTCCGATCAGATCGCTCTTTCTTTTTAGCTTGCGTCGATGTGAGATCCTTTCGTTCGTAGGGAAACACAGCGCAAAACCAACATTATTTGGGTCAACGAAGTCGGGCCAGCCCTGCCAAAATGAGTACTGGAGATCATCATTCGGGACAAAGTTCTTCCGATTTATAGCTCGAATCCACGCCTGTCGTTATCTCTTGCCACGGGGAACACAAAAAAACTATATGTCCCCGTCCTTATGATACTGGTTTATTTACCCCTCTGCACAACAAATAGCCACTGTATTTCCTTTTGCCCTACATCAGCCATATTGGCTATGCGCACGCAGACTTCCGGCCTTAAACCGAACTGGTCTATATTGACCTTTGGATTTGTCCCTTGCGCATAGAGATTTCTCCAGATTTTCTGAATCTTTTGATGATATTATTTACTGTGGATTCAAAGTCATTGTAATTTTACATTGAGGAGCATTTTTCTAAAATTGTTCCACAATTTTTATGCCGTTTTTTGAAGATTGGTGAATCTCTGTCCATCTTTACTTCTGAGTGACTCTTCCTCTTCAAAATGCTCTTTTTACACCCAGTCATGTTACTGACCTGTTGCCAATTAACCTCATTTGTTGCAAAATGCTCCTCCAGCTGTTTATGTCTCTGAACCCCCCCCCCGGAGGGAGAGGGGAGACATATTGTTCTAGGCTCGGTTCCCATTTGCATTCGCTTTCCCCCTTCATTTCCAGAGCGGAACTCCAAAACCTTTAGCATGATCTTCACGAAACTTTGCACACTTACTATTCAGGTCCTGCAGTGCTACCTTTTGGTCTCTGTCTGTCTGGATTAGAGATGCACCGAATTTTCGGCCACAGAAAATTTTTGGCCGAAAAAGGCAAAAAAATGCATTTTCGGTTTTCGGCCGAAAGACTTTTAACACCGAAACAGTACGGCCGAAACAGAATGTTGTGATGACACAAGCAAAAACTGCGGCCAGCGCGCGCCTGTCTATATGTTTTAAATCAGGGGACGCGCATCACCGTCACCACCTTATGCCACTAAAGTCCGCGAGTGCTGAATTGCAATTTCTGTTTGACACTGTCCTGATGCATTGGATAGCAGCTGGTGTTGTGTCAGATTCGGTTGCACATTAAATACGTACCACATAAAAACACAAAGCAATGATATCTGTAAAAGGCATAGAGTATTCATAGACAATGGCAATATATTCTCAGGGCATTTGTGTACCATCAGTATTCCATAATGTTACTACAATCCCCTGGAAAAATATGGAATCACCACACACTGATGTTAATTTACCTTTTTTCCTTCATAACAAAGAAGCAAATAACAAACATGATAAAACGATTATTGTTTAATAGCTTGACTTGCAGGCGTCATTTAACATTCAACTCTTTGAAATTGAAGGCAAAACACGTGGCAAACGCGCAAATCGCGGGAGATGGCAGAGTATTAGAATGTATCGCTTTACGATGCGTCATCTCATCTATGATACCTTTACCTTTGCTGAGAACAAAATGCTTCATCAGCACCCGTAAAGTTATTCTCGGCGCAATTTTCATAAAATAGGGGCAGCATAATAACTTTCTCAAGGGGAATTGGGGAAACTGAATTGGACACAACGCCGTAGCTTCTAATTTCGCTGCGAACAGGATCAAGGACAAAGAAATGCATTTCATAAATGCAGCAGCTTTGGTGAACAAATGCAACCTTGTTTGAAAGGTAAGGCAATGCACAGTATGTTTATCAAGCTGCATAAAACAACACACATTTCAAAACCACAATCTGAAGACCTGTTTCAATGAGGGAAAGTGAAGCCTGTTTCCTAGCGATAATGCGGAAGCGAGTTGTCTATCGCAGCCAATTCTCTCTGACCAATCAGTGGGCTGCTGTTGTCGTCACGTAACATATTTTACAATTTTTCAGCAGCCAGTAATAGGCCAGTCAGTTATAAGCCTGTAGGTTATTCATGAGTGGGGCCAAGTTAAACATTTTATTTATAATTTTATTTTATTTTATATTGTGCTTTGTTGGAATGTCAGTGCTAAATAAATATTTTCATAATTTTGTAATAGATTTATTTTTTGAAGCGTGATTGTTAATTTATGCCATTACAATGCCTTGACTTTAGTTAGGTAAGTACACAGTCATAGCCATAAATGCAACGATACTAAAAATTGGCATAATTCTTTCGGTGTTTCGGTTTTCGGCCAAGCGTTACTCATTTTCGGTTTTCAGTTTCGGCCAAAAATTTTCATTTCGGTGCATCTCTAGTCTGGATGTAGTCTTTTTTTGTCCGGAGCATAACTCCAACACTGTTTACATAATCTTTGCTTACTACTCGGGTCCTGCAGTGCAGCCTTGTGGTCTGTGCCTGTCTGTCTGTCTCTGTCTCTCCGGTTGGTCAGGCAGGAAAGGGATCTGGACGAGAGACTAGTGCCCCTCCTTTTTTTTGCCCCTCTCTCAACTTATTTGAGATGTGTTGCTGCCATCAAATTCAAAATGAGCTAATCTTTTTCATGAACTGGTAAAATGTCTCACTTTCACATCTGATATGTCGTCTATGTCCTATTGTGAATAAAAAGCGGGTTTATGAGGTTTGTAAAATAATTGTATTCTGTTTTTATTTACAATTTACACCTAACTTTTTTGGAATTGGAGTTGTATATATCACTGTAATTTCCTGTTGGATCATTTGGTTATGAATGTTTCTATGGCTGAGGGGTATTCCGTGCATTGCACTCCTATTTTTATTTTATTTATATCAGGTCTCTTCTGAAAATGATATTTTTATCTCATTGGGACATCTGAATAAATGAAGGGGGGGAAAATATGTTGTAATTAAGCTTAGACACTGATACTGATATGATAGATTAGGGGTGGTCTGATTAAGCTCTTTGCCTCTAAAGCTGTAAGCTGCCAAGTGAGGCTGTTTTATGCTGTAGCCATTATATACTGGTATGGTTAAGTGCTCTTCCTTTATCTTTCTCCAAACCACAGATACCAGGTGGAGGTGAATCGGGTCCCTGCTGGAAACTGGGTTCTCATCGAGGGCTGCGACCAGCCGATCGTCAAGACGGCAACCATCACAGAGCCCCGTGGCAATGAAGAGGTTGGTCTGCTGCCCCTGCTGGCTGCATGGTGTATTGCAGGTTTGTCAATTGGAGCAGGCTGTTGGTTAATTCTGATGTTCCACCACAGGCTCAGATCTTCAGGCCGCTGAAGTTCAACACTGCGTCAGTCATTAAGATTGCGGTGGAGCCTGTCAACCCCTCCGAGCTGCCCAAGATGTTGGACGGCCTGAGGAAGGTCAACAAGAGTTACCCTTCCCTCACAACCAAGGTGCGGTGCCTTACTATGATGGTGCCTGGTACACTCTTACTATGGTGCTACATGATCCCCTCTCACATAAGTAGTTGTTACACTTCCTTCACTGCTATGATGCAGAACTCCTTACTGTCAGGGTGGCAGCAAACTTTGTGCGCAAGTGAACTTCGGCGAGGTTTAAAGAACCAAATAACATGATTGCACGTTTCCTTGCCAAATTTTGTTACCGGACATCTTTCGCCTCCAAGATTTTCAAGCTCTCTAAAATCCCCGCAGATGAAACCTGTGTGAACATGAAGTGTGATTGGTCAGAAATTCTAGGTGGGCGTGAGCAGCCTTATTGATAGTTTTGTTGCTATGGGCAGGGATTTCGTTTTGGTGGGGGCAGAGTCTATTGTTCAGTAGTGACAGCAGAACCACAGTGAGTATAAAACCATTTTCGAGAAATGTGTTTTCAGCAAGCGAAGAGAATTTTACTTTGTTTGTTTGAAGTATGCTGCCACCTCCATACCCTCGCCTCCCTCACATCTGTGGAGTCCCGACCCAGCGGTATCTTTGTGGTTGTGAACCATCAAAATGGTGGGTTAACCCAAATAGGGGAGTGGTCACACGGCTGACTGATACGTCTGTTGACCATTCAGGTGGAGGAGTCTGGAGAGCATGTCATCCTGGGTACTGGCGAGCTCTATCTCGACTGCGTCATGCATGACCTGCGCAAGATGTACTCGGAGATCGACATCAAGGTGAGGTCTCCTCCTGTCATCGTGGTCAGCGTAGGTGAATGGGTGTATAATGCCACTGGAACAGCCAATGGCACGGAGTAGAGCTAGTTTTGTCTCAAGTGCTTTACTGGGGTCATCCCCAATGCGGAAGTTGTCAACTGACAGTGTATTGACTGGCTCGTCCATAACCTCTGGAAGGATTGGTCGTTTATAATGTTCTTGTCTAAGTCTAATTAAATATTGTAGAAATCCATTGCATTCAGTTACTGCTGTGAGTAGTACAACAGCATTGGTATTCTCACTGAGTAATTGATTGCTTCAATGCTCATCTTGTATTTTTGTCCCTGTCCCAAGGTGGCTGACCCCGTGGTGACCTTCTGCGAGACCGTGGTGGAAACTTCCTCACTTAAGTGTTTCGCTGAGACGCCCAATAAAAAGTCAGTCTGCTATGCTATTCCCCCCTGAAATCATCCCATCAGTTGCCCAAATACAACAAATTTTCTTTAAAAAAAAAAAAAAAAAAATTTGGGAGACTGTTGAAAATATTAATGAACCAAATGCATTTGTCTTTAAACTCCTGTATGTAATTTAAAATAGTACAAAGATGATATATCAGATGTTGAAACTGAGTTATTTTATTTTTATTTGAAAAAAATGTATGCTCTTTTTGAATTTAAAAAAGAACTGCCCTGCTACCATTTGCATCATTAACTTTGTTCTTGTGGACCAACAGCATTTGCCTCTTCCTCCTCCCTCGCATAATAAGAGTGTTATAACAATGTTATGAGACTGTTTTTTTAACGTTATGACATTACCATTGCATTGTAAGAGTTATTATTTGCTGGGTCAAAATATTGAGATTAAACCTCTGTGTATTTGTCACTGATTTTACTCATTTTGTGCGATGGACAGGAACAAGATCACCATGATCGCCGAGCCGTTGGAGAAGGGACTGGCGGAGGACATTGAGAACGAGGTGGTGCAGATCTCTTGGAACAGGTAGAGGCCAAACAAAATGGCCCTGGAATAGCTTCCGTCCCCGTGCAGTGTTTTTGCCTGCTGATAGCCACTTGCAATGGAAAATATTTGCCAATAACAGCAGGGACATACCAATGACATTTTTTATGTAGCCTGTGGAAGTTATGGAACTGTGAATTCTGGTGTTTTTACTAGACCCAAGGGACCCTTTTACATGCAAAGATAATCAATTACAAGACCAATTATTATGCTTGATGTCATGATGTTTGTGGTCTGGAGCCTGACACTGGGTGGAATATGAGTACTGGATATACTGGGCCCAAAGGTGTCACGGGGCCTTTGGAAGTCCAGGAATGGACTGTTCCAGTTTGCGATTTAAAAATCATTTTTTGAACAAGACTATTGTTATTACAAGTAATGGTTGAATTATCAAGTTGTAAGACTGAACTTTCTGAAAGGAAAACAAGGCTTTTTCTCCTTTTCAGGTAACAAATGGCTCGAGCCACCTCCTCTGAACTCTTAATTTTTAGCTCACCGGGACGAATGTCCAGAGAGCTATTGTCGTACCCCCGGCGTCCGCGTCCGTCCGCGTGCAGAAAAACTTTAACCTTGCCCCCCGGCGAGCTTTGTTGTCTTTCTGACAACTCTTGTTAAACTGCTAGTGAAGTGTGTAAACTAGCTGAGGAAGTAAACGAAATCTGGTCACTAGAGACTTAAAGATTTGGAGGAGGAGAAGAGGAAAAGGCAAAAAAAGAAAGAAAACACGCCTTCACAGCCCATTGCCAAATTTAAAAATGCTTACTGCCACTTCAGACAACGAAATGAGAGAGACTAACTACGAATGGTCAAATACTGTTTATGAAATCTAAAATATTAATGCTTGTCAATCTAAATACAAAGGAAACTGCAAGCTAATAAGGTGTAATTCTGACAGCAGGATCTATCTGCAGTGTCTGCACCAATGAACACATATGATGAGCTATGGAAAAACAACAATGAATAGTTACTATACTCCCGCTAGTGAAAATGTCAGCTGTAACTGCTATAGATGATTTGCCTGCCTAACACACAGACCTCCTGTACTACTGCGATAACTATAAAATTAGCTGGGCTCATGAGCGCAATGAAGGCCTTTCAGATGTTGATTTTAATCTCCAGGTGACATGTTCGTGGCTTGGATGACATTTAAGTGTCTGTCACATAGAAGGCCGTAGGAAGACCACATTGGCAATGTTGAATTACATGGCCACAGAGGGTGACGCCATAGTCATGGCTCCCCTGCAACATGTGCATGAATTTTGGCTAATTTTTAAGGATTGTGACCACAGTGGCACCACTCAAGGGCGAGTGTTTTGCAAGTGTTTGGCGAGGGTTTGGCAACATTGGAAAGAAGTATGGCGAAGTCATGTTTGTCGTGGATCAAATTACTTCCTGGCACCATGTGGTGCCATTAAATTTCCATCGTTGCCACTGCAGAGCATAAAATTGATTTGGCAAGTTAATGTCAAAGCACTTTTAAGTGGCAACACAATGACCTCACAATGGCGATAATACGAGGAATGGAACTAGACTTACAGACACCGTCGCCCAACACGAGCGAGCTATGGCAAACGACCGCGAATCATCGGGGAAGTCCTACCACACACTGGAGTGTTGTAATCTCGTTACTTTTTAATGCTGTAAGTTTTTAGTGTGGCACAATGAGGATGGGACAGATCTGTAAAAGAGTGGCGGACAGTTGGCTGACTAAGTTGTGCGTCAGTTTGGAGTATTATTGGTTTAAATGTTGCGTTTCTCCTGAGATTACCCCAGTGGTAAGGTTAATGTGTATAGTTATCCGCAGAAATGTGCAAATCATAAATGCGCAAGGAAGGAGCCCCTGTAAGACTGTCTGTTCACAGCGCCCTGAATTCTGTGCCCTTTTCTGCTCATGGTTATGAGAATCTCTTGGTAATTCTAAATAATATGGTTACCGTGGCCTGGTAGGCCTCAATAGAAATTAGCCCCTTGTGGAAAATAAAATTAACTTTATTAAAACACTAATTTTCAAGTAATTCAGGTTTTCTTTCGGGTTATGAACCTTTCGAATAACATTTGATTCTGAAACAATTCATCATGTCACCCAAACTTTCAGTGACTCTCTCTGCAAAACTAAATGGAGTGCCAAGTTTGAATGGTTAGGAATTTCATGTCTAATCATTGTAAACAAACAAAAAGGGGGGGCTTTTGTTGAGTAATCTCGTGGAGTCGGCATGGAATGAGCCAATTCTTTTTCACATTTATCTATCGATTTTGGCTCGTTAATCATTTTATTCATTCATGGGAGTGCTTAGAAATTTTAGCAGCATCTCGAAAATGAAACTCATTTGCATAAGGTAATTTAATTTAGCCCCTTGGTCAGGCATGTACTGCAGAACAAGCAGTTTCCTTTGTATTTGTAGCTGGGTTCTTAAAGGGAGAGTCACTTAATGCATGAACTGCTGTCTGAACAATGGTAGCTGCAGACCCCCCCCCCCCCCCTCTTTGGCTTGGAGTGGAGCGTCCCAGGGATACCTACAGTATCTCATCCCCCTCTTTGTTCTGTTTTTGTTTATTGGTCTTTTCTTAATTCTTCTCATACATTCTCTCTGTTCGCTTCCAAAGTCTGCTGATGATAAAAATTTGCCTCCCTAGCTAGCTCTGGCCCTTTTACTAGTGTAATTAATGTCTTAAGAAATTATCAAATGAAACTAATAACATTAATTAATGTAATTTCATGTGTCCTCCCTGCCTTGCTGGACTTCTTCGCCCTCATGTTATCGTCTCTTCGCCTTCGAATTCCCCTTACCCTCTGCAGAAAGAAGCTGGGAGAGTTCTTCCAGACCAAATATGACTGGGATCTGCTGGCTGCTCGTTCTATCTGGGCCTTTGGTCCCGACACCACAGGGCCTAACATCCTGGTAGATGATACTCTGCCATCTGAGGTGAGGCTATGTGCAGTAGCACAAGAGTTAACCTGAGTGTGATCCAACAGGCCTTATGTCTGTTAGCTAATGAACCTTTCTGTCTGGCATTTACCATTGTAGTTTTGGTTGCCAGCTTAATCGGGCTTCTCGCGTAAGGTGAGGGCATTAGAGGTATGCACTGGTTTGTATTCTTCCTTGTGTGCTAATGGTGTGGAAATGTTCACCTCTGACTCCTGAAATCTGGGTTATCAGAAGCTTTGATTGATTTGCTCAAATTCAGCCAGTGGTTATCCTATCAGAAAACATGAACCAGAGTGATCGCTCCCTCCTAAAAGAGACAAGGCAGTGATTCCTCAGGCCGGTGACACAGTATGAGTAAACAGCAGTATACGTGAAGCTTGACGACTGATTGGCAGATAAGGGGATGTATGTGTATGTTCCAAATGCTAAATGTCTTTTCTAAATGTCGTGTGAGGAATGTTGTTTGTGTAAATAATAAAAATTGAGGGTGTGTTAAATAAGTTAAAAAAAAGATGTGGATGTATAGATATATTATTTATATATATATATATATATATATATATATATATATATATATATATATATATATATATATAGATAGTATGTGCGGTAGTCTTAGTCGCTGTGTGTGTTTGTGTAGGTTGACAAGGCTCTGTTGGGCTCGGTGAAGGACAGCATTGTGCAGGGCTTCCAGTGGGGCACCAGGGAGGGCCCTCTCTGTGATGAGCGTAAGTGTCCTCCAAATATCACGACCTTGTTTGCGGGTTTTCGCGCTGTAACTCCAGTTAGAATTCATGGATCGTTATGAAATTTTGAAAATAGCTTCTAGGCATAGAGGAGGTGTTCCGTATTGTTTTTCTGTCAAATCCCAAGGTCACACAGGTAAAAATAGTGTCAATTTTGCCCGATTTGACGGTTTTCGCACCGTAACTCAAGTTTAATTCAATGAATGCTATGAAATCTTAGAACAAGCTTTTTGGTATAGAGGAGGGGTTCCCTATTGATTTTCAAGGTCATCCGTCGAATCCCAAGGTCACACCGGTCAAAAAAGTGTCGATTTTGCCCCGATTTCACAGTTTTCGCACCGTAACTCGAGTTTAACTTGATGGATGGCTATTAAATCTTACAACAATCTTCTTTGTACAGAGGAAGGGTCCCCTATTGATTTTCAAGGTCATTTGCTAATTTCGAGGTCACACTTGTACAAGAAACCACCAGTCATGGACACTAGGCCTCGTGACGGATGCTAGGCCAGGTCGCAGCTATTAGATCCCTCTGATCTACTTATTTATTTTTTTGTATCATGTGGGCCTTAGATCCAGCCGAGCGGAGCCGATACTAAGAGATGACATGAAAACAATGCAGACCACTGTTAGGTCTGAGAGAGTCGCCACTAGCGTGATAGCGAGAAACGAGACTTCCCGCACATAGCTACAGTAACAGCTGCAGTTTTTTTTAATTCAGTCTACTTGTCCAATATTTAAGTATTTTAGCCTGCAAAATCACACCATTGTCAATTAACAAGGCACCAACGTTCCTCTGGTAGCCGTTGAAGGGGTCCTGTGAAAGTTAAATGTCGCTCAGCCAAGAACCTCACCTACCTGGAGGTGGCAAGATCTGCTGAAGAAAACAAAGTAGAGAAAATGCCTCTACCAGTTACAGAGGTGTACAGTTAAGTAGAGCCATTTACGCGTTTCGTGGAAAAACGGCGTTTGCTACGATTCTGAGCATATTGCCCTCCCACCCGCAGCATTTACAGACATCACTCTAAGGCACTCCCCATCAGTTCTCCAGTCTCTGCCCTCCACCCCACTCGCACATGCACACACACATACGTTCAGATGATTACTCAATCTTTTCTCGTTTTTGAAAATTGATGGTGAAATATTGCTCTTCTCTGACCTTCTTCGCCCCCTTCCTGTTCTCCAGCCATCCGCAACGTCAAATTTAAAATTCTGGACGCAGTCATTGCTCAGGAGCCCCTGCACCGTGGAGGAGGACAGGTGATCCCCACAGCTCGTAGAGTCGTCTACTCTGCCTTCCTCATGGTGAGCGCCCCCCCTCAAAATTATTTACACCCTCCCATCACCATTAGCTGGAGCTTTGCTGTTTTTCATGGGCAGTTTCGTCTGAGCCGAAAAATTACAGCCGTTGTCTTTCAGTGCAAGCCCTCCCCCATTATGAGAGATTGGCTCCTCGCAGATCTGTTTTTGTGATTTGTGGACCGTCAAGCCAATGAATGCAAATTGAAAAACGGTACTGGCATGCAAAAACAAAGAAATAAAAATGAAAACACGATTTTTGCACACAATAGTATTTTCAGTTTACATGCAGAAAGTAAAGGTTAAGGAATGGTTACATTGGGTTATATTTGTATAAAATTTCAGTGCAATGTTACATTCCTTAGGGGAATTGATCTTCATATATGAATAACTTTCTTAGTAAGACTTATCAT
The DNA here is from genome assembly GCA_029721435.1 of Gymnothorax reevesii. NCBI lineage: Eukaryota > Metazoa > Chordata > Actinopteri > Anguilliformes > Muraenidae > Gymnothorax > Gymnothorax reevesii. The sequence goes on along the minus strand of CM056584.1, from coordinate 30,274,132 downwards.
TGCTCCGCCCCATTTACTGATTGGTTCTCTACCCCTCAGGCCACCCCTCGCTTGATGGAGCCTTATTACTTTGTGGAGGTGCAGGCCCCAGCAGATTGCGTCTCTGCGGTGTACACCGTGCTGGCCCGTCGGAGGTGAGTCGTGATCTAGCACCTCTAATTGGTGCTACACAATGTCACTATTCAGAGATACTGCAGTCCCAGTGTTCCCAGAGACCAGTCTGGTGGCTACAGTCTGTTGTAGTGTCTCTCCAGCAAATGCAGTCAGTCCTGATTAAATGTCAGATATCGTTGAACCTACTGTTTTTTTATGGTAAATGAGATTTTGGGACTCTGTTGTTAGCAGTGCACGGGCACAACATTTCTGGGAAGCTCTGCATCACTTGCAAGCACTAATGGAGGTGCAAATGCTAATGCTTATTTGCTATTGTTCTTTCACTGAATAAGGTATTTTTTGAAGTGGTAGGTTATTGGTATGCTATCAGTTGGTAATTTGATAATGAGTACTACCCCCGGTCCTGGAGAACTGAACAGTTCTCTCCTTCTGTTGGTTCAGAAACACCCAGAGAAAATCAGTCTATCTTTGAAGTTTTAAACCCCAATTCTAAAGCACCAATTTATCCAATCAGCAGAACTTTACATGGTTAGTTTTCAAAGCACAATGAGGATACTAACGAAGTTCCAGAGCTCCAAATGGCTCTCAACTTGTAAGTACATTGATCTCAAAATTGGCATAATTATTAAAATTCACAATGTGAACTGTGTCAAAAAAGTATAGACAGCTATGCACCGCACCAGAAGAAAACAATGGGGGAAAAAAAACACTGTGGCTTGTCAAAGCTCTGACAGGGATGGATGGATGGATAAATGGTCCAATCGTTTCTAATGACCACATTACTACACTCTAAATGTTGCCGCAGAATTGGATGAATCCAGTTTGGCCACTTTTATTTTCCACCAGCATCAGAGTATTTTACCACCATGCATATTTTAAGAGTGCATCTACTGAATTTTCTAGTGTTTATTAAATATTTCCAAGATGTTGTGTGGTTATTAATAATAATAATAATAATAATAATAATGCATCAATTTTATATAGCGCTTTTTTGGACACTCAAAGACGCTTTACAATGGAGGCATTATTCATTCACACTCTGATGGTGGTAAACTACGTTTTTTGTAGCCACAGCTGCCCTGGGGCAGACTGACGGAAGCGTGGCTGCCAGTATGCGCCTACGGCCCCTCCGACCACCACCAAACATTCACACACAGCCATACAGGAGGGAGGGAGGGTTCCTATATTGCATGTTCTGATGGGGAAACCGGAGTACCCGGAGGAAACCCACGCGAACACGGGGAGAACATGCAAACTCCACACAGAAAGGCCCCAGGCCGGATTTGAACCCACGGCCTTCTTTCTGTGACCACTGCTAACCACTATGCCACCATGCCGCCCATGGACTGGTTATTAATATGGACTGCATTTGGTCCTGAAATAATTGGCTGACAGGAAGTGGATTAACATCATTACTGTGGCTTTGCGTGGTTGCAGGTCAGTGTGCTGTCATGTTTTTGTTCCCCGCCGCCGCGGCAGCAAGCGGAGCGGGGGACATTGTATTCAGCTCCGTCTGTTCGTCCGTCCGTCACGTCCCGTTTGTCGTGAACGCGATATCTCAAGAACGGTTTGACCGATTTTCATTCATCTTTGGCTTCAACGTGTATTAGTGTGGTACGCCGACCCCAGTCGATTTCCCTGACCTGGCGGGGGACACAGCCACTTTTAGTGGCAACACTTGTTATTATTGGTAATTCTGTCCGAATATCACAGGAGGCCTCCAGCCAGACAACTTCAGATTTACGTCACATAATGTTCTTGCATCCAGCATATTACATGTAAAATGTTAGACCCATATCTCCACTGGAACATAGTGTTCTGTAAATTTGAGGTGAATCTGAGGTCAGTTAGGTTTTTTTGAAGGCTGGTGATTTGAGATGGAAAGGCATTGTTTGTAGTCACTTCTTCATGCAGTCAAGTCTGTGCGGGATCAGCCATGTATGACTTCTACAGCCCAGACAGTCCTTAGATTTTCTTCCCTCTGAGGTTTTTATTTGTGTTTTCTTTCACCTTTTTTCTTCTTTGTTTGTTTGTTTGGGTCTTAGGATTATATTGTATTACTCTGTAACACATTTTTGTGGTGACATCCTTGCAGATAAAAGGCATGAGTCAATTCAGTTTATCTTGCTCTGTGGTATAGAGGTCACGTGACCCAGGATGCTCCAATCCCAGGCTCCCCACTCTACACCATCAAGGCCTTCATCCCGGCCATCGACTCGTTCGGATTCGAGACGGACCTGCGCACACACACCCAGGGACAGGCCTTCTCCCTGTCTGTCTTCCACCACTGGCAGGTATGAGTCCACAGGAGTTTATACCCCTGTGACGATTCTAGCTGATGGGGAATTGTCATCCCCTCTGCCGTCCGTTTGTCCGTTGTCCATCTTCCCATCGATTTGTTACCTCTCCAGCTGCTCAACCATTGTAGGGACAGCCCTCAAATTTAAACAGGTAATGCTTATTGGGTATCTCCAGAAGCCTATTTAATGTGAAGGTCATAGCTCTGATTTTGACTGCATTTTATGTCAAAGGTTGGGCACGCCCCTCAGCGAGGGACGCCAAGGGGGTATATAGTGCCGGGGGGGGGGGGGTATATTTCTCGGTCGCCACATTAGCCTAATGGTATGAAGTGATGTTTCAACTTGTTGGCATTCCCTTTTGGCAGTGTTTCTGGGCTGTGTTAGCAGGGTGTGCCTCGGATAAGCAGCTGCGTTCAGCCTAACGGCGGAGCTGCTGATTTAACCCGACACAGATCTCTGGGCCTGTCGCTTTGGTGCACTTTTCATTCTGACAGGGCGCTGTTTATCTGATACTGTATCTTATGACCATTTTCCTTCTCTCTTGCTCGCTCGCTCCCTGTCTGTCTGTCTGTCTCTATCTCTCAATTGAATTCAATTTCAAATGCTTTATCGACATGAAAAATCAGCATGTGTTTCCAAGGTATCAGAAGCAATACATGTATATATAAATACATGGAACACATGAGATCTGAACAAACGCTTAGCAGTTACATCTAATTAATATATATATTTTAAAACTTATTACATTACTTGGAGTGATTTAGGAGAAAAAAAGAGAAATCGGCGACATTGAGGAGTATAAATTTTTGGTCACCAAGGGTTGTTACTGTCCCTCCGGCTGTGGCAGGTGGCTATATATTGTGTTGGAAAGTCTTGGCAGCATCGTTCTCCTCCCAGAAGGATTTGGATTTTTTGGGAGTTGGGTCGGTTGGAGAAATTCTGTATCAGATCGGTGAATATTAGGAAGTTCTCCAATTTTAATCTCTCTCTTTTTGTCTCCCATCTGTTTGCAGATTGTTCCGGGTGATCCTCTGGATAAGAGCATCGTCATTCGACCCCTAGAGCCCCAGCCGGCCCCTCACTTGGCCCGAGAGTTTATGATCAAGACCAGGCGGCGCAAGGTGAACCCGTGACCCTCTAAAAAAACTCACTCGAGTATCTCCATCACTCCCACAAGTGTTACTGCTCTCTCATTCCTCCTCCTCCCTCTGTTTCATCATGCTCCCTTTAACCGTTTCCCTCTTTCCCTCTTCATCAGGGTCTCAGCGAAGACGTCAGCATCAGCAAGTTTTTCGACGACCCTATGTTGCTGGAGTTGGCCAAACAGGATGTGGTGCTCAACTACCCCATGTGATCAGAACACACTTACCAAATACCCTCATTCCTCATGTCTTCTAGAAGGTCCCTCTTCCTCTTTAGTTTCTGTTTTAGTTGTTTTTCTGGTCATAAGGAGTTGTTGAACGGATGAACCCAATTTGAAGAATCCAGTCAGTGGATGCAGAAGATGCTTGCTTGAGCCTGGTCCTGCGTGGAGAACTTTTGCGGGCAAGATGGATCACCTCTTTTCAAATTCATCATGGAGTGAACATGGCAGGACTAGTAGACATCCAGGTCATGGTTTTAATGTGTATAAATTCTCAAAAATGCTTTGTTGAAATGTTTTTTTAATATTTGTCATGATTAGATTCGTTGCTGAACGTGCTAAAATAAAACCTGAGTTGTTCAACTTAAATGAAATCGCTTCATCTGGCCCTCAGTAAGTTCTGCCGGAGAATGAGCGTGAGGTACTTTGCAGTCCATGTGTATTTGGAAGTTTTTGGTGAAAAGTTGAGATTCTCTGTTGTTCTCTCTCTATCCAAATGCCTATGAGCTGCACTGTATTTTCATGCCAGGGTTCCAAATTTTAGGTATTTGAAGTACTTATTTACAGGCCGTGGTGTTCCCCATTCAGGGCTCGAAATTGCGACCATTTTGGTTACATATGCATTTTCGCGAGTATTCGCGTTTTTGCATTGACTTTGAGTGTAATCTGTCATGCGAAAAATTTGTTTCGCGTCTGGTGTGAAAGCGACTCCAGGATGTGAAATGCATTGGCATGCTAGCTATAACATTAAAGTCATCAATGTCCCTATATATTGCTAGCTAGCTAGCCAAATAGCTTGCGAGTATTCCATTCTGAGCGATCTGTAGCCTTTTTAGCTCGCTAGCCAGTTGGCCATGTAGCTAAATACATTGGCGTGCTAGTTATGACACACAAGACTCGAACTATAGCCTCATTTCGTCGGCGTAATCATGACCCAAATTGACGTGCATTAAGGGACGAAAGTCACGTGGGGGGACCAGAATTTCAGAGCAGTGACGCATTAACGGTACAGAAAAAAAATGTCACGTCCGGTTTGTTTACATGATGCTCGGCATGTCAGCTTTCATCACAGGAATATCCAGCGCATTTGCTGACGCAATCATGTTCAGAAAATTCCGGTGTAGTGTCCGAAATCTCCTTTGGTCATTCCCTATGTAGTGTACTATATTATATACGAGATGTAGGGAATAGGGAGTGAGTGGATGAGTGGACGATTTCGAACACAGTCAGTGTGTTCCCTCGAGCTGACAGTAACCATTCTGACCAATCAAAGGGGAGCTTGACGTCCTAAACCTCAGTACCGATTCTAGAATGGTTAATATTAGCCGTCAATCACTCCATTTCACGGTACTGAGAGTGACTATTGTAACTAAGATTTAGACGGAAAATGAAACGAAGAGCTATGGAAGACTTTTGGGGGGGGGGGGGGTACCGTTAATGTCCAAAGAAGTAGTCGGTTACAAAAGTTACTGAAACTGAGAATCATGATGGTGATTTGGATGAACTGGCGGCAAAATCAGTTTATTATTTTCGCAAATATGCGTCAACGATTAGGTCCAGTTTTCTGTTAATATTTGCAACCTATCAAAATATGCTGCCTCGCGGCTCTGTGCTTGCGCAGACCTAAAATCTTCGTCTCGTTTCCTTCGCACATATCTTCAGTAGCCCATCTGCAAAGTCATAAAGACACCTTTTTTTTCAGCGCGTCTGTAGACCAGTAAACGTTTATATATTTGCATGTACACGCAACGTTTTCCTGAAAATGCAGAAATTAGATGACAGTGGCGTGTGGCATACTACATCTGAAACATATCCGACTCATCCAACACCATATAACATCTGCTTGTGTAATAATAAGCTAAATAGCAAAGTTATCTCTGAGGACTGATTCATATTGCAATATTGAGGCGAAAACAAGGACTTCACTACTTTACGTCCGATCTGCATTTAACCCTAACACAATTGAAGATTTTATTCGGATCAGTGTGGAGGGTCCTCTGGACATATTTGATGCCTCACACGCATTGAGGAGATTGATAGAGGGGCAGAGAGCAAGGAAACCCAATTTTAAATCCTGGCCTCCAGAGATGGCAGAAAGCCAATGTTGTGGAAACCTTTGTTAATCAATGAACTCAAAACTCTCATATTGTTTAATAATTGTCATTTGTTGGAGACAGTTTTATTGTTAATGTGGAGAGTTATATTGTAGTTTTCTGAACATTAAAAAAATATATTTTGGTGCTTTTTAGATTTCGATGTGTGCACTCCTAAATTTTGGCTCGTGCTCCTACCTTTGTGAACTTGGGAGAGCAGCGCTACCAAGCAAAAAAAGTTAATTTCGAGCCCTGCCATTGAGACAATGGTTTCGTTTGCTGGGGTGACAGCATCTCATTGTGCTCTGGCAGTACTTGGTTATTGGTGCATTGCTGGCACTTTTCCTTTTGTACTCCTGTTTACCATGCTTATAAAAAGATGCATTGGTCCGCACTCTCCCAAACTAATGACAGAGATTGCATTAAAAATAGGGCAGAAAAAGCTAAGAAAATTCTGATTTTGAGAAGCCTAACTATCTTTTTTGTTTTCATAAGCTACATCAGCAGTGGTTGAGCACTGGTACCCAGAGCCGTGACTGCTCAAATCCCAGCCAGTTATACCACCAGCCCTCAGCGTTGGAACAGAATTAATTGGTGCCAATTTGGTGGCTATTTCTGCTAGTATTTGTCTTGTAGGCTGGTCACAGCAATCCTTAATTGCACAGAATGGAATCGGAATATAATCACTTGGCTCTCCTATTTCCCCCTCATGAATGAGATTAATTAGTGAGGAAGCTTATGTTCTTGGTAGCATTTTCATGGCAGTGACATTGGCCTTCTGTCGCCAAGATACTCTGAAGTTTTTACTGTTCAGCTGGTCTATGAGGCTTGCCATACAATGTTTTTTTTTTTTTGATGTCCTATAATTTTACAGGTATTTCAGTATTTCTCACCAGTCAATTTAGGGATGGAATATTCATATCATGGTGTATTGGTTGTTGGAGTGCAAACTTTTTTTTTTTAATTGCTTATCTGTTTTAACACAACATACTCCAACTCAGATGAGCCAAAACATTGAGTTTACATTCATATCATTATCTTAGAATGGCATTAATCTCATTTGAGGCGTTTACATGCACTAAACAGATTATTGGACAAAGAACTAGGTGTGTTTTCCAATAATTATAACGGACTATGTCATTTACATGACCACTTGAATAATTCAATAACTCCAGTGATCCGATAATAGTCATTTCATTAATGTGCATGTACACGCACTCCTGCTCATCACCTGTCTGAGATGATGTTGGTCCATGTGCCACCCAAACGGTTTGACCCTGGATGCATTAATTCTGAAAGACCTCTGAAAGTGCCCGGTGGTATCTGGCTCCAAGACATTAGCGGCAGATCTTTTACATCCTAAAAGTTGTGAATCAGCGCCACCGTAGATCGGACTTGTTCCTGCGCATCACGCACGCCCAATCGGATTCATATCTGTGGAATTCTGCGGCGGGAGCGACCCCTTAGACCCTTTGTCATGGTCCTCAAACCATTCCTAAACAATTAGTGGTGTGTTGCAATTTGCGCTGGGCTAAATGAGCCCACTGCCATCAGGGAATACCTTTGCCTTAAGAGGTGTTCCTGGTCCACAACAATGCTTTGGAAGCTGGTACATGACAAATTGCTGTCCCTCTGAATGCCCTGTCTCTGCTTTTGGACTCGGAGAAAAAATTCCACTACGTTCTGAAAATTGGAACACCTTTGCTACAAGATATTCACTGACATTTTACAACATTTTCATACAGTCTCAAACTATCTTTAATACCTCTGCTCCAATTCGAAACTATTTTCTACAGCTAAGTCTCAAAAGTTATTTTTAGCAAGCAAGTAATTGAAAATACTAGGCCAGCAGGTAGTAGACAGTACAGCTGTGGTTGCTATTGGTGGTCTTTTAGTTGATAGTGATGGACCCTACGGTGTTGGTGCACTCAGGCGGACCTAAGAGTTCGTGGCACTGCAATGCCAATCTATGGTAGTCTGGTTTAAAAGATGCACCTGACATATTTGCTCCAATGAGCCAGAACATGGACACCTGCTCGGCGTGCAGTCTGGGCAGCTCTATAAAACTGAAATCCACACAAATGCCCCGACTCCGGGTTTACCAGCGGAACACTTTCCTGAGCATCCCACCAGCTTGTTTTCTTCCCTCAGTGCATCCTGGTGCCCTCTCTTCCCCAGGTACACAGCGCACACACACACCCAACCAATGTACCTGTTGTAAAAGAAAACAAAACTCATCATATTGGGTAACCATCTCCCATTGCTCCGAGGTCTAGTTCCAAGGTTCACATCCCCATTGTTGGCACTTGACAGTGTGCAGGGGTTGAAATGCACGCCCTAACCATAAACCGTAAACAGGTCTGTGGCCACAAAGACCCTGCAGGGTGCATTTCACTGTTGAGATACATTCCTCCCATGATCATCATTAAACATTAATGTGATTTGCCCTACAGTAACTCTTTTGTTGGTGCTGTCAATTTTGATCATTGGAACCACCTTGTAACACCTTAATTCCTATTTTACTAATTAGTACTATCAATTTACATCCAAAATTACTAGCTCTAATACCAATAAAAACTTGTTTTCTCAGACAGTTCTGCAAGCATCATACATGCTATTACCACTATAATACTGTTGCAGTCTAATGCTAATGTCTATCTTATCACAAAGCCCACCATTTCTTCTTCCTCTAAAGTTATTTGCTCTTTCTCTGTAGTGTCCTGGTGAGTGAGTATAGTATTCACAAACAGAACTTGGCTAATTATTTCATATCTATTTAGCTTCTGACTGGCATTGAGACAAGTATTTCAAATGTAATTTCATGCAAGCAAGCATTGTGTAAAGCACAGCATTGAACAAGACTGCTGGAAATCAGTAACCAAATTCACTTTGGCTGTTATCAGATACATTCTGATGATTAAGTTGTTCTTGAGAAATTATTTGCCAGTTAATATGTTGAGTTAATTATGGAGATTCTCCCACCAGGATGTAAATGTGATGCAAAATTTTATTCACAGCCCTTTGAAAAATAATCTGAAATTCAGAAATGTGTGCATGTGTCATAAATGCTTGAGCCATAGAACTGCATCCATGACTCATCTTTTCAGGCGATGCACTCCTGCATATTGGATTCAAAAGTAATGAATTTGAGGTCAAAGTAGAGGTTGTTAGCACCCATATCGCGCAAAACGAATTTCAGCACTTTTAATGCAGTGTTCTTGTCGAAATGCCTATGATCTCTGTGAATGCTTAGCCGTTGTAGAACTATCCTGCGGATAACTACACTGTCGGTCCACATCATTAGATACACTTTGTTAATACAAAAGGTGTGTTGTGAAGGACATTGCATCTCATGGCAACACCACAATGCACACTTAAACATAACAGAAGAAGCAAATAACATTGATTGTCTTGTAATACGGTGCTTGTCAATATCTGCAAATCGACCCCACAATAAGCGAACAGTTGGCTTTTGACCTGATCGACTTTGAAAAGGGCCAAATTTTTTTGGCCAGGTGACTGGGTCAGAGCATCAGCAAACCTTCAAGGCGTGCGGGCTGCTCCCGACGAGTCCCTATCGACAGTGATCTGAGAAGGGAAAAAACATGAACTGGCAATGAAGTGTTGGACACTGAAGGCTAATTGATGAACAAGGGCACCAATACCCTCTACTGTCTGGTCTGAATTGACAGAAAAGCTAATGTGGCACAAGGTTCAGAAAATTATAATTATGGTAACAGCTGGAAAATGTCACAACGCATCACAGTCCGCTGTGTATGGATTTTTGTGGCTGCAGACTGGTTTGAGTGCCCATTCTAACCCAGGTCGTCTGTCAAAAAGCACCTACAATGAGCGCAGAAGGGTTGGAGCCGGACCTTGGAGGAATGGAAGAAGGCTGCCAGTTGTAATGGGTTCCAATTCTGTTCAGATCATGTACGATGACCGGGTATGTGTCTGCAGGTAATAGGATGCTCTTTAGAAAGAAAATGCCCAACTAAATGGTACAGAGAGCCTTGTGGAGTTACACATCACTCATTGGCAAGGGTAACTTTGGCACTTGGACTGTACTGTTTAAATGTGTTGGAGAACACTGCAGCTCGCCTGGTCCAAAACCTCCCTCCACACTCCCATGTCACCCCCCTTCTGACGAAGAGCTGGAGTTTTGGAGATGTTCTGACCCAGTCATCGAGTCATGACAATCTGGCCCTTTTCAAAGTCGCTCACATCCTTACGCTTGCCCATTTTTCCTGCTTCAAACAAATCAACTACGGGCCAAAATGTTCAATTGCTGCCCATCATATTCCACCCACGACAGGTGCCACTGTATCAAGATAAATCAAGGTTATTCACTTCACTTGTCAGTGGTCACAATGTAATGGCTGATCTGTGTACATCCCGCATATGGCCTGCATGCCACCTATGTTTGGCCCGCTGATGGCCTGCACGTAGCCCACGCCGATGCTAATGGAAGAGGCTTCACGAGGGGCCAATCTGAACCAAGCCCTGAAGCACTCCCCACAATCTGTGAGCTAATGCTAAATATAGCCAGGCCCAGCCTCTTATGGAGTTTGAGAGCCAAACATGGTCTTTTGCAGCCTCTTTCTCTCTCGTTTCTTTGCATTTCCTTCCTTCCATTCCTTCTGCTCCCATCACCTCCCAATACTCTCCTCACTTATCTGCTCTGTTAGCCAATCAAATCTTTCCTCCTCGCCAAACACTTCAAATCCGTCTTCCTCACATTCTTTGTGTTTCCAGGGGACAGAGAAGAAGATGAATTGCTGAATTGCCGTAGCCTGACCTCGATTCAGGCTCACCCTCGCTTAAGCACATCTGATTCCTTTCTGTCCCTGACATGGCAAGGCAATTTTATTTATATGGCACATTTCATCCACAGAGGTAAATGCAAGGTGCTGTACAGAGAAAATTAAAACAACAACATAAAAAGTCACCATTAAATTATAATGACAATTAAAAGTGTATAAAAATGATTCAAAAAAGGTAAAATGAAAAAAACAGTAATGAAGTTAAAGATGAATGTAATTTTTGGTGCAATATCAACCTTTAGATAACATGCTTAAAAATATGTTTTTGACATTGTGATTGGAGTAAATTGGCTGCTTCACTTTTTCACTGAGTCAGTAATACAGAGAAACTGCACTGTGCTGTTTTCACCATCTCACTACACGAGCACTTTGCTCTGATTGACTTGCCTTAGTCGCTTCCAGCACTATGTGTGAAGGCAGTACCTTGTTGGCAGAGTGGACCATTTTTTGGTTCTTGGTCTTGGTTGTTAACGCTAAATAGCCAGACAATTTTGGTGCATAGAGGTTTGGCTATAGTTTCAGTCAAGGGACACACTTTACCCCTAGCAATACAGGCTTTTTATTTTATCTTGAGAGCGTTCTTTTTTTATTTTTATTTTTTTTAGGATTTCAGCCTTAAATGGTCTTAAAATGTTCTTTTTTTTTCAGTCTAGAAATTTTTTTTTAAATAATCGCCTTTCATTAATAATGGCTTTAAAAACATTTAATTTTTCACACAATTAGCATTTTAAGCAACTGATTTGGCACTCTCACAAACATTACTGTAAGTGATGCATACTTCCATGTTATTTGCACAAAATGAATGCTTTACTTCAGTACTCCTTCTCAGCCTCAGGATGTTCTTAACAAATTCTTAATTTTGTGAATTTTTCAACCTCAACATTCTTATTAAAAAAGGGCTTCTTATTACAAAAAGAGTGTACTGTGTTTTTGAATCAAAATCAGTTACTGCTCAAGCGCATAAAATACTTAAGTAAATGCACTGTCACATTGCGGCGAGATTATGATCCACCTCCTGCGGTAGTCAAGGGCAAAGTAACTCCTGTTATCACAAGAGTAAAAGAACGTTAGCTTTCAGTCCACCTGCAACAACGTACACAGCCACCTTGGTGAATCCAAAAATGCCCACAGCCATGAATTTCTGTGCAAAGAGCCAATAAGGCAAGTCGACGGTTTCATTAGAATAGATGGAGTGCTGTCATACTGTAAGTCTTAGGATGAAAACTGTTCCCTGGATTTAGATTTTTACTCAACAATTTCAGATTCACAATGCAAAAAGTAATGCGTGTTAAAAGTGCAGAATTTCAGCTGTTATTACTGAATATTACCTATCGATTTTCATTCCAACATGCAGAAATGACATCACTTTTCAGACCTAGGCACCCAATTTCACATGATATAAGGAACAAATGGCTTCAGTGGTGTTTCTAATTAAACCAGAATGTCCAATTGCTCCCTAAGGGAGCTTAAATGTACAATAGGCCTCTGATTACCTTTGGATTTAGTAATCAAAATTCGTCATCATGTGGACCAGAGTAGGGCCAATGAAAGCCAAGGAAGCCCTTCTAAGGCTTCAAAAAAATACAGTTGGAGACTTAGGCCAAACTTATCTGGCAAATTGTTCTGAGTGTGTTACAGAATTAGTATGGTGTTCAGTGGGGCACAGTGATGCATCCCTGATTTTGTGTCATGGCACAAGCTTGGACCTGGGAAGGAATGGAGCTGGGTCATAAAGACTGTGTGTAATATATAAAAAACACCATGAAAAAGCTCCAGGCATTAGCCCAGCCACGTTTAGTATTAAACTAATACTTTAGTATGTTATGTTTCACCTTCAGTCATACAAACTGTAATTCCAATAGTCAATGCATAACTTCATTACATTGGGGTGTATTTAAATAGTTCATTAAGGACTAGGCTGCATTTACTCTGAATCCAAAAGTGGAATTTCTAATTTATTTTCATTGTCTAAAATATATACAGACAAGTGGCATTTTTAGGCTCCTATTGATGATGAATTCCTGATGACTGGAGTGAAAGCAGTTGTGACAAATGAAATTACTTAAATGCACGTGGCAATATGCCAGACCTGCTTTGTGTCAAATCAGTATTTATCTTTAGAGTGAAAAAGCGTAAGGTGGAGAATCAGCCCCGAATAAACAAGAGACCTGCTGAAACAAAGTAGAGAATAAATCATTCCAAGTGAAAAATCTTGTCCACGTGATTTACCTTTACCTTCTTTATTCAGTCACAAATTGATGACCCAGTGAAACCATTTTTCTTTTTCAGGGCTCTTATGGCTTCGGCGACTGCATATGTTTGTTCGTCTGCTGTCTCTGCTCCACATGCTGTGATAATACGGTCCCAGGCTCGGACTGTTCATTTAAGCTTAGAACTATACACACTCTTCTTTCACATCTGCTACGCCAAACAGTCAATGTTTCCCTCCAAAATGCATATATTCTATATTCATATAATTTAACTAATGACAACCCTCGAAAAAACACGTTGTAGATGTCCAACGCTTTCTAGAATTTAAAATAAGATTCTCTGAAATATAAATTGCATTTTCCGCCAATATTATTGCCTATTGCTTAACACAGGACCTAGATCGGTAAATAAATTAGCAGGCGCATCGCAATTGTACAAAACATAAAAAATATAGTCGCCAAATGAAAAGAAATCCTCTTTTGTAATTGTGGCATGGCATATGCTGATTACGCAGCAAACCCGTGGTAACGTCATATTAAATTTTGTGTCGCCAGAATGAAGGGAAGAAAGCTGATTCGGCTGAGCGCGCGTGGCCCGCGCCCCCTTCGTTCCTTCGCTCTCCTCCTACGGAAAGGACATAATTCCCGTAGCCGAGCAGCGTAATGTCAATTTGCTGCGACCGTCCGCTCAGCATTACCTGACAGACGCAAGGGAATGGAAACATGTCATGTTGCCCGAGCGGTCAGTACAGAAGACATGTGGATCGCATCGAAGGACAGAACATATTGACAGATATTTAGAGATGGGGATCGCGGATTTTCGAAAGATGTGCGGTGGAAGGCGTACCATCGAAAGGACGAGCCCGGCAATTTTGTTTTATGTTAATGAGGGAATGTGAACAAAGGACGAGCACGCCAGTTTTTTGACACAGGGTGGCAAAATCCTGCTGTAGCCAAGAAGTCATATACTGCCACTCATGAAATAAATGAATTGACTGACTGAACACATGAAAATGGCATATCAGCAGACAAAAGAGAATAATTTTGTAACGGATATTTATGTGTCTCATTTTCAGATGTTTCGCGTCAGCGATGAGGTTTAAAGTGACCATGTTCGAGGAGCATTCGCACTTTCCTGGAATGAAATAATTGCCTGTTTCGTTTAATAATTTTATATTATATAGGCCTACATTCGAAGCTGCTAACTTCGGACTAGGATAGTCGAAGCCTTCGAGGGATAAGTGAACGGACACCTCCCACTGATTGACCACGTTTGCTGCTTCACGGACTCGCGTTGCGGTAAGAGCAGGCTATTGCCAAAATCCACTTTCTTGTCTTTTGTGAGAATGCTCTCATAGATGTACCAATTTTGAAAACATAATGTTATTATTACGTTATCTAACGCCACTCGCTTACTGTTCAGTTTTTCACTGGCAGTATAAAGAGCGGGCTTCACGAAAGCAGTTAGCAAATTGTGTGGAAATTGGGTAGGAGCATGCAGGTACCTAACACTCACCAAATCATTTAAGAAATAACGTTAAATAATGTGTGAACCGTAGCCATAACTGACGTCGATCGCCAAAATGGCCTTGACACGTTGATGTGACCTATAGCTGCTTGAAATGTTGTAAGTTAAAGTATTGCACAGTATTAGTGTTTGTAGTTGTAAAATACATCAGTAGAACTGTTTTGTGGGTTGCGTTCGTTTGCAAGCCAAATCAATAATCACACTGCCGGAAATCTGCAAAGGAGATACCTCTCTCACCTGAAGAGAAAGTTTTTTTTTTTTTAAACGTATTATTTATTTATTTATATTTTTATTCATTTTATTTATTTATTTATTTGCACAGCTTAGTGTAATTGGCTTCACGCGAACACTTAATGTCAACGCGTATTTTACGCACTGTTTTACGCACTGTTTTACGGCTTTACTCGAGTTCAGCGGCTGTTTTCTGATTATTAAATCCGCTCTGGCGGAAAACGTTGGTCCTCTGCTGTGCGATACTGTGTGCGCGCCGCTGTTCTGTGCCCAAGTCTACTCGACCGTTATAAACAGGTTGGCACGTTCAGTTCAGAGGATGTTGCGATTCTTCTGTGTGAATTACGATACTACGGCGTGATGCAAAATCTTATAACTGAATGACACACCGGCTTTACGAGCATTGATACAATTGATACTAATACAGTTATTATCATTAATTTATTTAATTAATTTCGACATAGTTTAATAAATGGCCAAAACGCCTACAATCTTAGGTCCAATAATCAAAAACGACTAAAGGTGCCACCTGTGCGGACTGAGGCTGGGAAAAGGAGTCTGTGTTATTTTGGCCCTTGGTCTTGGAACAGCTTACAGGCTACACTCAACTTAAGCTCCCGGATCCCCCTCAGTAATTTCATATAAAAGCTAACCTGAATCTGAACCACAAATTGTTCTTGTTTTATTGCAAAATGACCTGTTTTATCTTGATGCATTTTGTGTTTGTGTGCCTGTTAATACTAGCAACCCTGTTTTGTCCTAAAATATTGTTTTGTATTTTGTTGTATGTAATCAGCTTGTTTTTGATGTGCAATAATCTGCTGCCTTCTTGGCCAGGTCATCATTGAAAAATAGATTTTTTTTTATCTCAACTGGTTTTTACTTGATTAAATAAAGGTTAATAATAATAATATTAAGACAATCTGTTTTCATGATTTGTTTCTGCCAAATTAGCTTCAAATAATTTTCTGCACCAAGCTGGTCGGGAAGAGTTCTAATACCAAGGTAGTTAAACAGGACTTTAAGAAGTTTAAGAAACCGTAGTCTTTACGGGGTTTAGTTAAATGAGAGATATTTTGGAATTCTTTTTTAAAATTCATTGTTTCAATCTCAGGAAACACGGAAACAATTTATATTTATTTAATTTTAGTTGAAATCAATGTAACTATTCCCTCTTTCTTTGTGCCTCATAATGTCGATAACAGAGAAGGAAATATACTCGTACTGAACCCTAGTACACTAGTACTGAAGCCTAGTACCTCTACCTTGCGAGTGTATGTACTTACCAATAGAGCGGATACAAAAAGTCAATGCATTCTTATTGAACAGTCAAAACATTGGCGTTAAGGGCTGGTAGCAAATGCGATCCACTGAAGGCAGTGGGTCATTAGTGGCCCGGCAGAGGTTGGGCACCAGAGATCGGGATCTGGTGGTGCGGGCAGAGTGAGGTCCGAAGTCCGGTCTGGGGTCAAAACCAACGAGCCAGTCCCAGTGAGAGTGGGAACACAGTTTGGGAATCTCAGGGCAGCGTGAGGTGAAGATGGAGGATTGGGGCGATAGAGAAAATACTCAGGGGAGTGAACAAGAGCTGGGCACCGGGGTGAACTCGGGTTCAGGAATCTGAGCACGGAAGCTTTGTGCTCTGGGCATTACTCAACAATGTGGCAAAGGCACAAAGTAAGGGCAGAACTGAAATACAGAGGTAAAGGGTGAGCTAAGAAGCAGGTGGTTGAAAAGGCAATAAGGACTTTGCACTTCATAACAGGCTAATGAGGAAATGAGACAATTAACCAATACCAAAATGAACCAATAACCTAATTAACAGGAACCCCTCTCCAGAGGGCTTGAATCGATGTAAGCGCAGATACAGGTGCACGAGATGTTGTTACCCAGTATGATGTTTTCGGGGGGTTATCATCGCTGTTTTTAACAGAGAGCGATGTATGATTGTACATTTTTAAAAAATGCTGTAGCAGGTCCCGCCTTCATTTCAATTTTTTTTTGATGTAACTGCATTGCTTATGGAGTTTTGTAATTTTCCATTTCCATTACCCTTTCTCTCTCAAATTCTCTAGAGAAACTTATTCTCAAATTTTCCTAGTTGCAGGAAAGTGATAAAACACTTCTGGATTAACTCTAAAGAATTCATAGGTATATATTTGAGAGATTTATTTGAGATCCTGGATAGTTAAACTTTCAAAATATGGAACACTTGCCCAACCTGTCTGTAACCATGGTAACATATGCAGAAAATAATTTTTAAAAATCACCATCAACAAGAAGCTTCTACAGTTTTCTTATACACCAAATTCAATATTTTTCTTCCATCCTAATTCTGGAACATCCTAATTCTGTTGATTATGATTGTTCAGTATGCTCAGGAATTCAGCCCAAGATGTAACAAAGTTGAAAATAATCCGCAATTTAAAAAAAACCCAAAGTTCATAATTGAAAGCATTTTTTTTTTATTGGTTATTGACCTATAGGGTTCCTTTGTTTACGAAAACCGCTTTGAGTGTTGGGTCTACTGAGAAACAGGGTTAAATGATGTATCTGTGAACACCTAAGTTGTCAAAAATATAAATACTGCGCAATACCACACAAACTATTTGAGCCACTGAATTGACTTATTGTGGCTTAATTGCAAAACTAAATGCTTCAGTTGATTGGCCAGCACAATGCCACCAGTGGAAGAATATTAAACCCTGCAATATACTGGCCTCTGTCAAATTTGGTAATTGACTGCCCTGTATAATGTTTGTGTTTATGCGATGCATTGATATGGGCTATTGTTTGTGCATTAGACATCAATGTGGCCAAAGCAGGCTGGCATACTGCATAACTTTGGCACAGTTTCCATCACCTAGTCCTCTGTCGGAGGCGAAGATTCATGAACTCCCTGTATGCGAGTATGCTTTTCTAATGAACACAGGCAGTTCATATATGTATGCAGGATATAATTTACAAAGCGTATGATCTGCACATTGTCCCTGATTTTGCTGATCCACTTCAGGAACTGGCTTAATCAGGTGTTGCTAGGTTCTTGTTTTTATATGCACTTGTTCAAAGTCCGGCTTTCATTGGCTTGCTGGTTATTGCATAGCTAGTTTCCTGGTTCTGTTTAGTTTCTGTTTGCTCATTTAATCACTTCTTGAGGGGGCGTGGGGGGGAAGTATGGCGGGGGAGGAGCAATTGATCGCTAGGTGCGCTGTACCAGCAGTAATTCACCGTCCCTTGTGTCCTTGTTGCGGGTCCCTGGGGAACACTGGGAGAACTAGGTCTCCAAGAGGCAGGAAATTACCCATCATCCTCTCTGCGCGGAGAGCGATGAGATACCGATTCCCTGTGGCAGGAAGTGACTCCCAAACACAGTTGTGCAATACTGCTAGCCAAGCTGGATATCCCTTTTATTTATTCAAAACTGATATATTATGTACATATTTGTAGTCTTTTCTTTATTCAAGTGGGTGAATGTTTATCTTGTATACATTTTGGTTCCACCTCGGCTGCCTTGCCTGAACTATGCAGCATATCTTGCTTGATAAGTCCATAAATTTTAGGTTGCAGACATATGCAGCAATTTTCTTTCTGTCATTTGTCTTCCTCAGAGGGTGTTTGAAATTGAGTAGTGACTTGTGGGCATTCCCTTGGGGATAATCATGAGGGCCTGTTTCATTGAAACCTTCAGAAGATGCAAAACCAATAACTGGACCAGTGATTGGTCATGGTATGCGTTTTGCTTCAATCCTGGGTTGTTTTTTTTGCATGAAAAAAGGTTTCACACATGCTGAAGGTCTTAAAAAATCAGTGAAATTAGATTATTTCATTTTATTCACTGCATAAAATTCAACGACGCAATCGTTGATTGCAAAATTACAATCATTGTTTTGCATTTGACTAAAAGGTACAGTATTTTTGCATACAGTAATCAACATCCCTGTATATTCAATTAAATTCAACTTTTTTGCATGGCACTTTTCCTAATTAAGACTGACTCAAAGAGCTTTGTATAGCACAAGGCCTGATTCCAATGGCATAGGAATAAACCTTAAGTAGAGCCTGGCTTGGAAAAAGGGGGGACTCATCTGGCAGAGGTTAGTGGTGGAGAAGGGCGGAGAAACTGGTAAGGTAAAAGACGGGAAGAGCTGGAGGATGAATGAGGATGAGGAGACTAGAAACGCGGGCAACACTTCACGGGGAAGGGGAGGCGGTGAGCAGAGAGCAGATTAACACTGCATTACAAGTCATAAAAGGCATTCTAGGTTAACATAGTCAAAGCACTGCAGCCAAAAAAAAAAAAACCAAAATGAGGAGCAAGGGCAGTCTAGGACAAGGGCTTGGGTTTGACTGAGATAACAGGGGCTGGGGACATTGGTAGTTCAAAATAAGTTCAGGGTCTAATGGGGCTGGGAGCATGCATAATTAGTGCAGGATGAATCTAAGCTCAGATGTGGTCAGTGGGGGCATAAAGTCCAGGGGTAAATAGGGATTTTGTGGCTTTACAGTGGTGCATCACGGTTGTGCTGATCACGATTCCCCAGCAGAGCAGCCAGAATGGCATCGTCTCGTGGTCATGATGTACCTGCAGAGCTGGAAGTGGGAGGCATGACAGAGAGTAGTGTTAGTGAGAAGCTATTCAGCGCTGAAATCAGAAACACTGGGATGATTGGTTACTTGGAGTGTCATGAAGGATATCTCCTGCAGATTTAGGCAGTGCTTAGCCAATGGCAGCATGGCTAAGTAAGCTAACTCCATCATGTGGGCGGGCACAAAAACCTCTTCCCAACCAGATCAAGGATCCTTGAAGAGCAACAGTGAAGACAGACCAGGCCATCAAAGATTATGTCCTCATGCACATGTCTGGACTTGAAGAGCAAGAGGGTGTCTGCTTCCTAAACACCATATAGAAGATTGTTCCATAGGAGATGAGAAAAGGTACCCCCCCCCCCCCCCCCACCCCCCACTACTCTTGAACAAAGAATTCTTTGGGGACAATCGGCAGCTGTCAGACTTTTAGGATGGTGGTGCTAAGCTGTTGCGCAACTTGCAAAATAAGGGCAATATATTGAAATCAATTCTAGATTTTACCGGCAGCCAGCGCTGGAAGGGCAGCACTGAGGAAATATGTTCAGCACATCTTGTTCTGGTTACTATATGAGCAGCAGTATTCTGTACCAACTGGGGGATTTTTAACAACTTGTTCATGTATCCAGATTGGACTGTGTGGCAGAATAGAGGTAATAAAAGCGCAGACTAACTCCTCAATATCAATTTGAGAGAAAAATTTCCAAATTCTGTTGACAGTATATCAGTGAAAGACAGCCTTCATGCAGATTTTATTTATATGCAAATCAAAGGATAGCTCTCAATCAATGCTGATGCCTAAGTAAGACCCAGTAGTGTTTAGCAAAACCATCTGGGTTAAATATATAATTTGGCCTTGTTTTCCTTACATGTTTTAGACCTACTATCACCACCTCAGTTTTATCTGAATTGAGAAGAAGGAAGTTTCATGTCATCCATACTTTTATATCAGTGAATTGGTTTTACGCCTGTCTTTAAGCCTGGAGTTTGTCTGCATTCATAGATATATTGGTCTGTGTGTGACCTGCATAGCAGAGGAAATTAATTCCATGTTTTCAATTGACATTTCCCAACAGGAGCATATATTGGGGAAAAAAACAAGGTCCCAAGGACTGGCCCTTGGGGCCCTTTGTTAGGGATTGAAGATTCATTGATTGCACGATTGTACTGAGAACATTCTGATGAATGTGACTTGAAACGGATAAGTGCACGTCCTTCATCGCCAACCAAGTTCTTAAGTCTCTCAAGTGGAATATTGGGGTCAATGGTATCGAAAGCTGTTCGTAAGTCAAGAAGGATGAGTATGTCTACGTAACCCTTATCAGAAGCAGTCATTGAGTGTGCTCTGGCAGTCTACTAGGGTTGTGTCAGTGCTATGATTTCAGCCAAATCCCAATTTATCATTTTCTTGGACATTGTTGCCATTTAAGAAATTGCTATGTTGTTTTGAAAAATCCAACTATTATCTATCCTTCGTCTTCCTCATTATGGTCATGGGGGAGCTGGAGCCTATCGCCGCTGACTATGGGCCAAAGGCAGGGAAAGACCATGTAGACAGCTCGCCGATCCATCACAGGGCGTACAAAACATTCACACTCCATTCACTCTCTCAGCCATGCCTATAGGCAGTTTTAGAGTCTCTAATAAGCATGACATGCATGGCTTTGGACTGTAAGAGGAAACCGGAGTACCTGGAGGAAACCCACAGGAACACGGAACACAGAAAGGCCAAAGGCTGGATCCAACCCATAACCTTCATGTTGTGAGGCAGCAGTGCTACCCATTGTGTCACCGTGCTGCCCTGTTTTGAAACACTATTTATAGCGAGCAGAGGTCCTTTATAAGTATATAGCTACAGGGATGTTTGGGTGCCGGATGGACTTCTTGAGTAAACCTTGAATACCACGACTCTGGAGGACAACAACATTAACCAAGTGCATAGGCTCCCTTAGAGGAAGGGAGTCCAGAGAAAATTTGTCGGTACCCTGCTGTAGGCCAGTGTATAAGACTAATTGTGTCTTTTTCTATCCAGAGGCGCTGAATGGGGTTCTGGCTGCAGACACATCATCATTATTATCCACTTTTCTTTCCAACTTCCCACTCAAAAACCATAGAAATGGATTCAAAATCATTGTTTCACGCAGAGCTGACTTTTTTGTTTTTTCCCAATTTCAAAAAGAAGGAAGTGATATTCCAGTGCATAAATACAAGGGATTACGACAGACCCGTAGGGGAGGAAGTGGGTTGGGATAATGGGGTGGAACAGAGAGGCTGATGCTGACTGGATAAGGATAAGGTTAGTGTCATGGGCTGGAAATGATGCGGAGCAGCTCTTTGTGGTGATACTGGCTAAGTATGGGGCAGCTGAAAGACCTGGATCGCTTTTGAGAGCCGTCAGGGTGAGTTCAGGTCGAGGAGGATGGGGAAGTATAGACCATGTGATCTTTGCGGTGAGTGTGTATAAATATATGCATATTGTTTTTTTGTTATTTTTTCCTGTTTTTCTTTTTCCATTTTTTTTTTTTGTGTGTGCAATTAAATATGCTGGTGGGTGACAAAATAATAGAAAAATCAACATAAACAGTATGAGTGAGGTGTTTGGCCTCCACAAGCTGCCAGATCATCTTAACATGCCTTGGCATGGAGCCTTGGCATAGAGTGTAAAACCTGTCTGGATGGAGTACCCTTCTAAGCGATACAGTATTCCCTCATTAAGTGTTTTGGCAATGGTGACGGAGGGCGCTGTCCTACACATCGTTCCAAAATCTACCATCTGAGCATATTGCTTCACAATTATCATTGAAAATGGTGGTTATTTTGATGAATTTAAGATTTCTATAATTTTTCGTAAAAACAAGAGGTTCTTTTCTTTGTAAATATCTGATCGTAGAAAAATATGGGAGAGTTCCTATTTTTGATTGGTACTGTTTTCTCGCTTATGGGGTTGTATCTCTGAGGGTGGTTGAGGTTCAAACGTACTACTTAAATTCTCTTGAAAATGATTCTCTGCCTGAATTACTTCAGTAAAGCCCAGGTGTTTTTGGACTTTTCTATTTGACAAGGTCAGTATTGCTATTTGGTCCAGATAAGAAAGAATACTAAAGACTATAATGCATATGTGTGTGAGTTGGGGATACAGCCCAATGTGTGACTGTGTGTGGCTGTGCACTGTGAGTGTTCAAAATGGAAACCTCCAGTAAGTCTCCTGAGAATAAATTTCTGAGCACATTTTATGCCAGAAATAAGAAGTACTCACATGACTACAGCTTATATTCAGCTGATGTTGACAAGAATTTGAGCAACACAGGCTTGCAGGGTTGTATGACTCATGATGACCTATCAACAGTGTGTAACCCTCTCAGGTCCTCTGCAGGAAGGCCACAGGATGGCTGTGTGATGCACCATTCTCTGCAGGAAACACCTTATATGGTCATCGGGGGAAATCACAATCCAGACAATACATTATGATGCGCTCGTGGTGTGAATCTCAAAGAATCAGGGAATGCCAATATGTTCCATGGTGAGGAATGGCTGGGTATTGTAACAGCTGTAATCACCCTACAGCATCATAAGTTAGTGCCCCTGTAGGGGCGCGGCATTGTCTCACGCCAGTTTTCCTTGTTTAGAAACCAATAAAACATTTGTTTTACAAAAAGCTGCAAATTCTAAAAGTGATCTCAATGACCAGTGGCTGTAAATAAGTCTTTTGTGGCTTTAATGTTACAGGATAGCATGTGTTTTGGTTCATTATTTTGCTCCTGTAAAATTTTTAGACCGCAAAAAAAGTCACTGCTTTATTATGAGAATCCTGGAGAACCTCGATCTAATTTAGTGATAACACATTTCAGGTAAACAAAGCGTAAAAGCCATTGTGATGAGCATTCCTGAAGCATACGGTATAAGAAAGCTCTTCTGATGGTGATTCTGACTATACAATTTATTTTCCATTTCACTGCGCCCTAGACCAGTCATTAGTTCAACCCAAACCATGATATTCAAAATATTTATTGCCCTTAAAGAACCCAGTGAATTGCATATGAGTGCTTAAGGCACAGTGCAAAGGCTTTGGTTTGACCCTGTCCACTGCAGGCTGTGTGTGATGTAATGATAACTGAGACATGTTCCCTATGGGAATGTTAGAGCAGAGGGCAGAGCTATGGGCCCCAAAGCAAAGCACTGACATGCATGCCCAGATGCACACACACACTCACACAGAGACTCACACACACACGCAAACACACACACACACACACACACACACACGTGCACTCGCTGGCACACACATATACATACACTCGCACAGGCAGACGCACACACATACTGTTGTTCACAGACAGACATACTGGTGAATACACACATAATGGAGCTAAATAGCTGATAGTTCTGGAACACCTCAAACACTCATTTACCACTAGTCCCCTATAAAAGCCTTCTCACCTGAACAACCTCTTCTGTTATGATCTTATTCACATGTAGTGCACCACCCT
Source organism: Gymnothorax reevesii (assembly GCA_029721435.1). Lineage (NCBI taxonomy): Eukaryota > Metazoa > Chordata > Actinopteri > Anguilliformes > Muraenidae > Gymnothorax > Gymnothorax reevesii. The sequence goes on along the minus strand of CM056584.1, from coordinate 30,250,399 downwards.
CCCGCCCCTGTCTGTCGCTGCCTGTGTTCCTCTGCATCTCAACTACAGGGTCCTGGGGGTTCATCCTTCACCAAAATCTTCCCCATTCAGTAACTCCTTAGCATCTTTGTCCATAGTTCTTTGTCTGTCCTCAATTTCTTTCATTCACTTGTGTTTAACCAGCTCATTGTTTGCATTTTGTTGTTGAGGTTTTTTGGTTAGGGTCTTTGCTATTGAATTGGCACATACACTCGCATAACTAAAATGACGTATAAACATTTTTATAAAGCACTGATAAACAGAAACATACTATGCATGTACATGCATTCTGCTCTCTCATCAGGCTGCATGTTTTGTGTCGAGGCCACAGCGGGCACAAGGACTGCCCATTCAGCAGAGACCTGGCGTCGTACAGTAGGCACATTCATCTGCGCATGCAGGGCAGCTGGGTTTTCCTCACCAGGACCTGAGATGTGGCTGCCGCAGAAAATCACACAAAGGTCCCATTCTGGCCCCAGCCTGTCAGTGTGGGGCTCATCAGTGCCCACTGTTTACGCTGCCTCATCTGTCTAAACATCCCCGTCTATCATTCCTGCGCCCTCACCCTGAATCCTCCTCCCCTCTCCCCACCCATGACTGCCCTGTCACTTTGCCCTCGGGCGCCTCTGTCCCTTTGGCCCAGTGTTGCAGCTGTGCCCAGCTGCCAGCCTATCTCCGAGGTCAATTAATTTCCTGAATGACAGCTTGCCCTCTGATTACATCACACACTCGCTGAAGAGATGGTTTCAAAAGGAACTCTATAAGTCCAAATGACATGAACCTTAACTAGCCACGTTCCTTACACTTTTCGCCCATCGGAGCATGTTGGCGATAGTTCCTCTGTTGTTAACAGCCAGACTAGCATGTTTGTGTGCTCATTCTCGATGGGAATATCCATTGGATGGTCAACACTTTGATGTAATTTGGACCAATAGCATTTGAGAAAACTGGAGTCAGTAACCCCTCCGCCCATGTATGGAAGATCAAAAGAGTCAGTCACCTTCCCTAAATGCAACCAACAGCCTTCCATACGGAGTGCATCGTAATGTAGTGAGGGAGGAGTGGAGTCAAATGCAGTATCCAGAAAAGGAGAAACCTCTTTATTAGAAGGCAAAATATCACAGGCACTACACTGGGGGAGGTTATAGAACACTGACAAGGAGACAAAAACCAGGAATTTACAGTTTTTACCTGTTGCTTGAACACTATAGACTTGAAGTTTTTGTTCCTATACCTTAAACACAGAGTAACCATACTTTAAACAAAAGCGCTGCTTTGCACTTAAGTTGCAATTCTGCAACACACTTGCTCCTGCACACTACACACAATTTCATACATAAGACACTTCGTTCAAAAATGAACTCTCAGGGTATCATTGGGAAAACACATCTATTCAAAATACAAAACACACCGGGTAATTGAAAATACTTAGACACACACCTGAAAATACTCACTTACAAAACTGAACACCAATCAGCCAGCTACAAAAAGGCCTCAGTTAAGCCATTTTGAGAACTTTGCAAGCATGGAGGGCAAGAGGCAGAGGTAGAGGAAGATAAAGACAGAGAGAGAGAGAGGAGGACGTGGTCGGAGAGGCCATGCAAGGACCATTATTTGGGATGACATAAGAGCAACTCTGGGGGACCATGTCATAAACCATGGCCTGACTGAGGGAAGCCGGGCAGAGAGCCCACCCTAATCTAAGCCGTTTCACAGTTTCCTCCATGATAAGGACATTACGACTGGAAAACAGGTATGTCTTCAACTCTACTCTAAGACTGTATCTAGAGTATTTATAGTACTGTGCCATATCACATTACTGTATCACATATACTGTATCGAAGAGTGGCTAATGCTCCTTTTCTAACAAAAGTGGTAGTTTTGTGAAACATACCTTGATAGCGTGTTGAGATGTTTCAGTACTGTGTATAGTATATACAGTAAAGTACAGTATATACAGTACTGCAAAAAAGAAGCAAACCAATAACAATTTGTGGCTGCATTTTTCCACAGAATGGCTAGAAGACCTACTGGGGGTGGATGTCAACGCCTGTTCACCCAACAGCAGGAACTTGCCATAGTGAGCCTTGTCAGAGCAAACAAAGCAATCTGTCTCCACCAGCTACGGCAACAAACATTTGCAGATAGGCAAGTATTTAACAACATAAGTCGAGTAAGCATTACCACTGTCAGACGCATCTTGGTGAAGCACAACTTGACCATGAAGCAATTTTGCAAGGTCCCATTTGAGAGGAACAGTGCCAGGATCAAAGAACTTCGACATGAACGTGTACAGGTAAGTGTTATAGTCCTTTACATGTTCAATACAGAATGGTTGCAGTCCAGTAACAGCTGAATATGTACCATTGGATCAGTACCACATTCAGAAAACTACACGGGTACCTGTGTGGTGGGGTGGGGAAGTTCTGTATGTGTAGAACTGTAGTTGTTTGCTTTGAGTAAAGCCATCCACAATATATATTTTTTGTTACAGAGAATCTAGGACATGGATGGAGCTGCACAGCCTCGTGAATTTATTCACATTGACGAGGCTGGGTTCAACCTTAGCAAAAAAAGACGGCGGTGACGTAATGTAATTGGCCAAAGGGCAATTGTGCACGTCCCGGGGCAGCGCGGGGGAAATATCACATTGTGTGGCACCATAAGCCTTTGAGGGCTACTGCACCATCATGCCAAACTGGGTCCCTATGATGCGCAACACATAATCACATTTTTAGATGCACTTCCTGATGCAGCTGTACAGGACAGACCATAGCAGCCCAGGTTTGTTGTTGTCTGGGATAATGTTACTTTCTATCAGGCTGCTCTGCTCCGGAACTGGTTCACCAACCATAATCAATTTGAAGTTGTCTACTTGACGGCAGACGGCAGGATCCATAAGCCCACTTACACAATTGCGTTTTTCCGTTTTTACTGTAGTGTATTGTTTGTTTTATTTTTGCTTTAACTGAATTTACTATACTGTAAAGTACACTACTGTAATGTACAGTATTGAGTATTTCATTTTTTAGTTGTTGTGAAAACGTGCCTTGTGGAACTGAATAAAAACAGTGAAAACGAAAGACTGCAGTGTTTTATATAAAGTAGACTAGTGTGTTGCTGCTGATCTGAAAGTGTATTCATATGATGCAAGTGGGTATAATTTTGTCATCAAAGTGACACTTTGACAAAGGATTGTTAGGTTTTGATAGCAGAGTTTCAATTTGACATAGATGTGAATGGTTTATTTCCCAAGTGTTGTGTCTTATTTGCTTGTGAGTTTTGACACAACGAGCCAAGTTTTGCAAAACGTGTTCAAGCAACGGGCAAAAACTGTAAAAGCACAGAGAAAACAATTAACACGGAACTTGTGCTTGAAAGAGCACAAAGTGAGGGGAGGTCAGGAGACAATAAATGAATTATTAATATCAATCAAAGAAATTCCCTAAAAAAGACACAGAAAGCCAAATTGCTGGGGAAAACTAACACAGAGAATGGGAAGTGGCAGCACATAAACAATGCCTATAGATAAATATTTACATTTATAAATAAAGTTCTAAAACTGATCAAATATGAGCTGTTTATTCACTATAAATGAAGAAAACATAATTTAAATGTATCTTTATAAAGTTAACTCTGCTGTAGCATCATGGCTGCACGCAGGATGGCGTGCAAACAGCATCTGTGCCGACAGACTTGCTGCCTCAGGCTGAGAGTGGCACCAAGCTGTTAGAATTGCCTGGACTTCATGTTAAAAAATTCCCATTTCAAAGCATTTTTTCAACGAAAAGTAATACACACCAATGAGATGAAGCCGATAGCATTGTCTCGTAACAATGGCACATGTTAAGGTCTGCTGACAGACCTTTAATGTTAAGCGAATAGTCAGTTCTCGTGGTCGTATCGGATGTGAGAGAAATGACACTTGAGTGACTAGGGGCCAAATCATTATTGCCGGGCGAGTGGGTCCGAGCATCTCTGAAGTGGCAAGGCTTCTGCGGTGCGCCCTGAGTCAGCAGTGGTGAGTGCCAACTGACAGGGGTCCAAGAAGAGACAGACAGAGAACCAGCGACAGGGTGTTGGGCACCCAAGGCTCATCAATGCACAAGCGCAACAAAGGCTATCAAGTCCGGTTCAAACTGACCGAGGAGCAACTGCGGCTGAAGTCACAAAGAATTTAAATGATACATACTTGAGGAATGTGTCACCACACATGTTCCATCGCCCCCTGTTGCATGTAGAGTTTTCTAGCTGCAGGAAATGTTCAGCTGGGAAACTCCGTGTTCGGGAATTCAAGTAGACATCTGTTTGGAGGAACTATTTTCATTTCTCAGGGGGGACCTACAGTTATTAAGCAGGTATTTAAGAGTGAAAGCACACAAAAATCGAGCAAAAGGTGGCCACAGTTGAAAAGTCAACCTACCCTATTTTGAGTTTATGAGAAGCAATTGGTGAGTTTTAAAGGGTTCTGGGGTTTATTTTTAAATTTTAGTCGAATTTTGTGGGAAAAACAGGATTTTAGAATTTCGTCAGTTCGTGACTAGAAATTTGGGTTAAATACACTGGCCTGAAAAACTTGCTTTCTGAAGCCAAACAACTCATTTTTGTTACTGAAAGATACCTAATTTGCACAAAACAGACATCAAACAATTAATCTATAACAGATTTCTGGTTTCAGAGGATTTTCATGACAGCTAATTAGTGCATTCTCGTGGAGTCAAATGACAACAAGGTGGTATACTGTGAAAACTAGAATGGCTCTAGCAGTGGGGGCAGTGATTTCCAATGTTTCAAAATCAGGATGTACAACCTTGAAACATGATTATTTCAAATATATCAAATCATTTTTTGGCATCTTAAGTGAGCGTCTTAGAAATTGCCCACAAACCTGGCCCAATTCCGTCAAATTTGCTTGGTCGTTGATCGTTAACTTGACCCTTTTGTTTTTAAGCGAAGCGCAAAATCCCCAATAAAACACAATAACAATACAATGAAATACAGAGATAATAGTATGGTTTGACTTATTTTCCGAGTGTGGTCACACACCAGCAATTCTGGACAGATTCATGCTCTGCTTAGGCATTCTTTGGTGTTCAAAATACCAGGACGAAGGGTTCGTTATGCATTATTCATTATATGTCCTGCAGCGGGATTTCATAACACAGGAAATCTCAAAAACCATCTCCAGACACAAACGATCCAAGGCTATTTTCATAGTTAGAACCTCTGGAATCTAGTTTCTAATTGAACTCCTGCTCTGCGATGAATCCCGAAATTATCGCGTCTCCATTTGAACTGAACAGCTGAGCTCGATTGTATGGCAGGCCATCAAATAAGCCCGCCAATTTTCAACCCTTGCGTGACATGTATCGCACAATCGTTTCATTCGCTAGAAATGGTGTACGCTCCGAAATAGTTGGTACAAAGTGTAAATTGTGAATAAAACGCAGTGACTTTCAAATAACATCAGCCAGTATTTTATTCATATAAAACAGAGATAACATAGCAAATGTTGAAAATGTTGAAATTTTACAATTTTATCCACAAAATGAGCTCATTTTAAATTTGATGGCTGCTACAGGTCTTAAAAAAGCTGGGATAGGGACCTGTTTACCATGGTGTGGCATCCCCTTTTCTTTTTAACACGGAGTAGAGGCATCTGGGCATTGAGGAGACAAGTTTCTTGAGTTTAGCCATTGGACTTTGATCCTACTCTTGTTTAATACAGGCTTCCAGCTGCTGGAGCGTTTTGGGTCTCCTTTGATTAACTTTTCATTTAATTATGTGCCTAATTTTTTCAATCGGTGAAAGATCAGGACTGCAGGCAGGCCAGTTCTGCACACGGACTCTTCTACTATGAAGCCATGCTGTTTTAATAGCTGCAGTATGTGGTTTTTCCTTGTCCTGCTGAAATACACATGGCCTTCTTTGGAATAGATGTCGTCTAGAGGGGAGCATATGTTGCTCTAAAACTTTTATATACCTTTCAGCATTCATGGTGCTTTTTAAAACATGCTAGCATCCCACACCATATGCACAAATGCATCCCCATACCCTCAGAGATGCTGGCTTTTGAGTAGAACGCTGATAACAGGAGGGGTGGTTTTTCTCCTCTTTTGCCCGGAGGACATGACATGATTTCCGAAAAGAATGTCAAATTTGGACTCTGACCACAGGACACTTTGCCACTTTGCTAAAGTCCATTTTAAATGAGCCTTGGCCCACAGAACACGGAGGCGCTTCTGGACCATGCTGAACAATGGCTTCCTTTTTGCATGATAGTTTTAGGTGGTATCTGTGGATGACAAGGCGGACTGTGTTTACAGACAGTGGTTTCTTGAAGTATTCCTGGTAGTAATGTCAATGACAGAATCATGCCGGTGAGTGATGCTGTGACGTCTGACGGCCCAAAGATCTCAGGAATCCAGTAAAGGTCTTCAGCCTTGTCCCTTACGCACAGAGATTTTTCCAGTTTCTCTGAATCTTTTGATGATGTTATGCACTGTCGATGATGAGACCTTCAAATTTGATGCCGAGGAACATTGTTTTTTAAAGTATTCCACTATTTTTTTACACAAGCCTTCACAGGTTGGAGAGCCTCTGGCCATCTTTACTTCTGTGAGACTCTCTAAGACATCCCTTTTATAGCCAATCATGTTACGTACCTGATTCCAGTTAATGTAATTACTTGCTAAATGTTCTTTCAGCTGATTCTCTTATATATTGATAGCTTTTTCAGCCCTTTTTTTGCTTATGTCTCAGCTTTTTTGAGACCTGTTGCAGCCAGAAAATTTGAAATAAGCTCATTTTGTGGATAAGAACGTAAAATGTCTCAGTTTCAACATTTGAAATGTTATCTATGTTCTATTGTAAATAACATATTTGCTCATGTGATGTGAAAGTCATTGTATTTTGATTTTATCCACAATTTACACTCTGTCCCAACTATTTCAGAATTGGGGTTGTATTATCATTGTATATCATAGTATTGTTATTGTATTTTATTGGGGATTTCGCGCTTTGCTTCAAAATAAAAAGGTCAAGTAAACGGTCACTGGCCAAGCAAATTTGACAGAATTGGGTCGGGTTCATATTTGAAATAATCATGTTTCAAGGTTGTACATCCTGATTTTGAAGCAGTGAAAATCACTGTCCCCAGTGCTAGAGCCATTCTTGTTTTCACGGTAAACCACCTTGTTGTTATTTGACTCCACGAGAATGCACTAATTAGCTGTCACGAAAATCCTCTGAAAGCAGAAATCTGCCATAGATTAATTGTTTGATGTCTGTTTTGTGCAAATTAGGTATTTTTAAGTGAGCAGAAAGCAATGTTTGGCTTCGGAAAGCACGTTTTTCTGGCCGGTGTATTTGACCAAATTTCTAGTCAAGGACAAGCGAAATTCTTAAATCTCGTTTTTCCCACAAAATTCAACTAGAATTTAAAAATAAATCCCAGAACCCTTTACAACTCAGCAATCGCTTCTCATAAACTCAAAAGTAGAGTAGGTTGAATTTGTAACTGTGACCACAATTTTGCCATTTTGCTTGATTTTTGCATGCATTCGCTCTTAACAACTTGTGATAACATCATAATCATTTCACACACACTGCAGTACTGTGAGAGGCACATATTAAATGGAAACATACAGATTTTTATCGCTCCAGTTATCTCCTCACACAAGCTGCAATCAAGGACTGGAACTAGTCTACCCTCCATTCTAAAGCACAATGTACGCACTCAGCAAATTTACTGGACTTTCATTCGTGCTTGTGGCTTAGTTGTGGATGAAAGAAAGGGAGATGAAGATGACGGGTATAAATTTCATTCACCACCTGAAAGTATTTAATCAGCAATCAGCAAAAAACTAAAAACTGAATTAGTACAGAGCATCATCGTGTCAACACAGTGAGTCTACGTTACTTTCAGCAAAAATGATTGCAAAAGAAATCTTGCGCCTCCAGATACCCAGAGAAAAGATGGTTCCAAAAGAGACCCTGTGATTCCATATATTCTCACTGAAAGTTCCAGAAGGATACCTTTGATTCTTCGCTCTCAGAAAGATAGTTGCATAAGCGCTGACATTCCCTTTGTATCCTTTGGAGGATAGATGTCAGCTTAGCTAATGGGGAGGCCTGGAGATTCAGATGGTTTATGGTGGGGAAAAGTTTATCTGTCAGTGGTGGTGTATGGGTTAGCCTGAGCTCTGCAGTTCAGTCAGCATTACCCAGAGACAGAAGGAGGTTGTTTTATCAATGGATAGATAACAACGGGACTGGTTCCTGGAAAGAACTGTGAAGAGCCGTAGGCAGAGCCATGTGGTACACCAATGTGAGCATAAGAAATAAAATTATGACCTCACCCTTGGTGGGCCTTGTTGGGGCAGTCAGCCTCGTAGGAGACTCTGGCCTTGTCTTGCACTGCTGATTGAAGACATTTCTTACTCAAAGACAGCATAAGGTGCTTTTAAATTTTGCTTTACTGTAAAAAAAACAAAGCCCATTATTTACCATAGAATACACTCTCAGATGAATGTTTGTGTTGTCAAATTAAGCCCATTCCTGTAATGTTCATTTTGACATTCATGCCAATTTAGCATTATATTCTCATTATTTTGAGAAGATTATTGCTGCATCAGTGTATTTTTCATTGAGAATATCACAAGTACTTCCTCTTTGATTAAACACGGTGTGATACTGCTGTTGCGCAGCAACAAAGAACAAATAATTGTCCCACCCAACCACAAATATATACCACAAAACCTGACAAATTAGGCTGTAAAATGAGCTTTTGAGTTTACTTCCAACAGTTTCCCCCTTCCCTCAACCTTCTATGTAACACGCACACCAAGTAATAGAGAGCAATGAGGTTGTTGAACAATGAGATGTAATTTTGGAAGAAAAAAAGTACCTTGACTGAGTGCATTCGTGTAAACAAAGATGATACACCTCAGAAGGGCACACTTGCCCAATCCCCATTCTCAAAAGGACTCTGTGAGTTATCAGTTCTTAAAATAAAGTAACATTCATACATGATTAGACTTCTCTAACCTCTGAGGTTTGACATTGCATCTCCTCTATGGGAGCCCATGTCTGGTGAATGTAAAACACCCCTGAGACCTGGAAAAAGCAGACAGGATGGAGCTCTATTGTATTTGTAGCTGTCTGAAAATGAAGAGTTTAACACAAACTGCAGTGTTTTAAATGGATTGAGCCGCTCTTGGGAAATATAAACAGCAGCCCAATTTGGATGGTTTTGTAGCAGGATTATCTATGCTCTCCCTGCAGGGAGGACCAAAAGAATGGAAACGCAGCCAGCTTGGCCTGGAACAATCCAAACAAAATCAGCACGAGAGCCCAGAGTTTCATATCTGAGAATAAGCAAAACCTCAAAGCAAGGCCCATGTCTGCGGGGTAGGACAAATGCCATCACAGAATTCACTGAGCGAGACCGTTGCTGATTTGTTTCTCCAAAGTAGGCAGTGTGTTAGAGAGACTTGGGAACATGATCATGAGTGTGTGACTCTCACTTTCTCTCTGTATAAATATCTGCTTACTTGTCAAAAATAATTGTATCTGGGCATCTGTGGCTAGTTCCCTCAGTTACAACCAGTGCCCTATTCCCTGCATTCATTCCAGAGTGGTTTATGGACAACTTCAGAATTTTTCTACATAATATGAATAGAAAGTTTAATTTTTAGGACTTTTAGGTCTTTTAAATACTTTTGTGCTACTGCTCACTATGTCCTGTGCAGTCTGCATCAAACTGTCCATCTTGTACTCTACAGCCTGCACTCTGTTCCCTACTCCCAGCATCCTGCATCAAGCCCTCGGCACCAAACCCTCTATATCCAGTACTCTGTACCCTGCACTTCAGGGCTGCTCTGCCCTGGTTCTGGAGATCTACTACTGACTCTACTAATTAGCATCTCAATGAGACCATTAGTCGTTGAGAGAGATGTGCTTTATGAGAGCTGGAATGAAAACCAATAGGTTAGTAGGTCTCTGGGAACAAGGTTGAGTGGCCCTGCTCTGCATCCTATACCCTACACCCAGTGCCCTATTAGCCAAAAAGGAGCAGCATATTATAGAAACTTTTTCTACCTGTGATAGCTAAGATGGTACCTCCTGCATTCTGATACAGGCGCAAAGTCAGTAGATCATGGAGGCACTTTTGCGTTTCTGGCAGACGGGGTGCCATCTTTTCCTCCTCTTTCCCCCTCTCTCCTGCTTCTGAGAAAGTGCGCTTTTTGTGTTTATATAATATTTAATAAATACTAATAGAAGACCGGGAGAAAGCCTTTTGTTCCTGACAAAGCAGTGATGGTGTCTAAGGGTTGAAAAATTGCTTATTTCAAGCCTACTTGCAGAAAAAGGCTGCAACTGAAATTCAGTAAAGGGCAAATGGAAAAGAAATTTCATTCAACAAAACCAGAAACAATAGGCCTTAAATCTGTCACACCTCTTACCCACCTAAATCTGAATCTTTCACATTGTGCAGTTTGATAACATTTCGTATTTAGCAGTATTGCTTTGTGAAAAGCAGTCATGTACAGGAATGTATGGCTGCTAAATGAGCTGGTTTCTTTGAATCTACTGGTGTGGAGACCAACTGTTCACAAAACCATGAGGATGAATTCTTAATCGTATCAGGCTATATTATACGCTGAGATTTAATGAAATGCATCAGATCTAACTGGAAAATGCTTAACAATGCAGATGGATGGTGATTTTGGAGCATACCGCGAAAACAGCCCAAGATTTTTTTAAGGAAAAGAAATGGAAAGTTCTACCATAGGCAGGTCAATCATCTGAGCTGAATTGAATTGAAAACGCATTTCACTAGTTGAAGGCAAAACGCCTGAGCAACAGGGCAGGAACTGCAGACAGCTGCAGTGAGGGCTGGGCAGAGCATCATTACGGGAGCTCTGCTGATGTGTTTAAGATCCAAACTTTAGACAGTTGTGCACTGCATAGGGTTTGCCTCTGAGTATTAAAATTGGCTATTTAATTGTTGATTATGCCAATTTGTCCAATTACTTTTGATCCCCTACAACTGAGGGGGCTTTGCCTAAAATGGGGGTAACTCATACATGATTCAGACCATATTTTTGACACAACCCTCAAACTGAAACTGAAAGTCTGCACTTCAAGCACATCTTGATTGTTTTTCTTTTTCTCAAATATGTGGTGGCACACAAAACTAAAATAGTGAAAATTGTCTCCGTCCAAATATTCCTGGACTTAGCTGTATGTATAATTTGAGGATAGTACTGTGCAAAAGTCTTAAGCTCCCTAATTTACTTTCATTTAAATTTGATGTTGGATGTTTAATTTTGTTTTCCATATTAGTGGTGCCGTAGATAAAAACACTGCATGTTTGTTATTATTTTTTTATTTCAAAAGAACCTTGTATTTCACTAAATATAGTTGATACAGATAATACGGCAAGACAGAGCTCTGATCTCGACATCATTAAGGCTGCCTGTGAATACCTGAGGAGACGGACTCAGGTGAGGCTGTGAGCCCGCAGAGGACCTGAGGCATATTCTCCAGTGTGCTTATGAAAACCGAACAGTCAGTGATCTTATAAAACAACAGAACTGCATACAAGCGTCCCAAATTTTTAGGAAAAAGGGTAGTCAGACCAAATATTGATTTCAGTTTGTTTTTACCAGTTCACAGCACTTTATAGTACATTTTTCAATATTTAGAAGAATGATTTTTAGAAGCATCTTTGCCTCGTGGAATAGTGTTAAATGTGCCTTCAGTGTTTGCACAGTACTGTATTTATCGGTGGACTGAATCAGCAGATACACTCAATTTTGCCTCAGAAAGTGTAGTCTGTGTGAACACCACTGTTAGTTTTGGGCAGCAAACATGCTGTGAATTCTTGTCTTCCCTCTATCTGTTTGACAATTTTTCAAATTATTTTCTCCGACTCCCTCTGCCTTGCGCCGACAAAGGAATTCAATGTTTGGCATAAATTTTACTACTGGTATAAATCTGGGAGGAATCACACGCTCAATATCGTGGTGAAACCTTCAATATCCGAAACTGTAGCATATGTCAATATGGAAAATAGTAATGTTTGTAGCACAGAGAGACTGACTTGGCTTCATTAGCACCCGTGCACTTCCCTTCCTCAGTGGTGACTGCAGTGCCCTGAAATGGGCTGCAATCTGTTTGATGCGTGTGGTGGCAGTCTCTCCTCAAAGGGTCGATGGGGGAAGGAATAAAAGAGGAGAGGGAAATGGAGGGAGAAGGAGGGGGCGTGAGAGAAGCGGTTGGTGTGGGGGATGGGGCGTTCGACAGCCCTCTTTGCGGGTGCATTTTTGAATCTTATTTTGCTCCTCTCAGTGGGGTCTGAGGTCCTGCGTGAGATGAGCGCTGTTGAAGTCCTGCTTCAGGCCCTGTTCATGCGGAGCTGTGCAGGTGTAACCCTTCGCCACATTTGTTGCTGTTCAAACATCTGGTCCAATCTCTGCTTCTGAAGCTTGGAGAGGTGGTAGTATCAGCGAGCTGAGCAGAGAGCGGGGAGGATTTCAGTTCCCAATTAACAGTCTGTCTTCCACCTCAGGGCTTTTGGAATCACATATGCATTGATTCTTGCATGAATAATACAGAGGCGCTTCCAAAATCATTTCTGTCTTACATCTCTTTGAAAGTCTACATTTAAAAACCTTGCAGCGCACCCCAATAACATGATATTTTACCAGATTATGGTTTTAGCTCATATCTCGATTGAGCTACCACAGTATGAAGAGATGTGTCAAGAAAGCAGTTGATGGAAATGAGTAAAAATTAATCCTCACTTTGTATGCAATGTGTGTGATGCGTCTCAGTGACTGATAAAGAGTGCGCTTTGGAGCTCTGTGATGGCTGACGTTTTGATTTGCGTGATTTTTTGATGATGAGGATTATGATGACTCTTTGGAGAGCATATACGATGATTGGTATTAGTACTATTATTTGGAAGTGAGTGTGTAGCATGTGCTTGTGAATGTTTATCAGTATCACACAGCAGAATTTGTGAAACGGTGATCAGTGAGTGATCTGATTATTGAGTAGCAGGTATTCGTTTTGGGCCAGTGGTCAGGGGAGTCGCAAAGGCCTGTTTTACAACCTTTGCCCCCCTGAAATGTTCTGTGGCTGCCCCAGGTACTGTACAGTTCAAATCAATATCTATCGAAGCCCCAGACAGTGGTTATAAGGATAATGCTAGCTCGGTTAGCAGTGTATATAGTGTGGAGGAGGTGAAGGGGCGATGGAGAGGGGGTGCGATGCCTGCCTCTGTGTCCTTTGGGCAGGAGTGACAGGGATCTCCTGGGGCATCAGGGCCTCCGGAAACCCCTGGACCATGCCAGATGGTGCAGCCAGATATACAGTCAAACTGGGCCAGTAATGAGTATCCTAATTAAAATACTGAATTCTGTGTCCTCTTGCATGCTATTTTTATACCAACAATTTGATTACCATTTCATTATCATGTATATTTATTTAGTATCCATCACCTTGTGTACTGATTGTCTTAGAAAGGTATACAGAGCTATTTATTTTACCTTTTAATTACAAACTTTAATGTAAGTAGTTATTATTCTCATTGTTTTATTATTATTATTATTATTATTACCTCTTCAAAAATTATTCTTCCCTTTTACCAAATGAAGCATTTGCAGTTTCCCGAATTACCCAATTCAGCTTTGTGAATAACCAAAATGTCAGTTCTGATTCTATTTAGAAGTAAACTAATGATCAGGTGTATTCACATAAAGTGCAGCTATTATGGTTTTTCATTATTTTAATGTGGTGGCATGAATCATATTGTTTTCATACGTATTTAAAAGGTCTGTGTCGGAAAACAACTCGAAGTCACCTCCAGAAGAAGCGCTCTCTGCTGTAAAACTCACTGCTCCAGAGCTGACTGAAACGCCCCAATCGCTTCTGGCCATTTTTTTCTTCAATTGGTGATGTCAGCGTTTGAATTTTCGCACCAAGCAGATAATTTGGCATGCCCTTGAATCAAGTGGGTTTCGATTTAATTACAACATGCTCTTAGTTCTGTACATCGTCAACTCATCGCCAACTCTCCGGTTTTATAGCCAGCTAACGATATTCGATAAATCCCCCGCAGTATTGACTCATGAATGCAATGTGAGTTTCGTGGCTTTGAGGGGCTGTCAATATTTCTGCAAGTCATCCGTGATGTCACTTCTTTCAGTCATTGGCACAGTAAACCTCTTCACAGTGAGCAAGATCTCACACCAACATTGATTGTAAGATTTTTGACAATGTTCATCGTTCAACCTCCAACTATACAAGTTTGAAGCATTCTATAATTTTCAAATAAAGTGTATTAAAAACAAACCCAAAGGCGAGGCTTTAGCTCGGGTATTTTGCATGGAACATAGGCACTTGTATATCCATGTCGACTCGAAAGCTTCAACAAGTCTCAGAATGAGAATTACATGCATAAATTAATATGTAATTAGCGTTTTGAAAATGGGGAAATTGCATTGCAGCTGGGCTGGTTTTTGATCTTCTTTTTCCAACACAAATAGGATGATTGAGCTCGGTTTCAAATGTCTTCGGGGAAAGAGTGATATAAAGTACCTAAAACCGCCAAGACCGTTAAAAGGTCAGGTATGTTTTAGTTCCTCTTTAAATTGCAATATTTCTAAATGGCATATTATTGAAAGTCAATTCAACCAGCCAATGTTTTGATGATGCCCGAACTCCAACCCAGTTAGCTCACGAAAGGGTCAATCAGGCCAATGCATATTCTCATCTTCAGACCGAACCCAAACCCACAGAAAGCTTGAGAGTTATACAAATTCTCCTCTGAAGTGAAATTCGCAGAGATAATAATAATAATAATATTGAAGAGCAGGTATAATTGTGTCTTTGTCTTTTTTCAATTACATGAGTGTGCAGGGGGTGGGTGATTGGTTATTTACTGGTGGTAGAGTCAGAACTGAGTCAGAGACAGTCAGGCACAGTGACAGCTCAGTGTAGCCTGAGGATGTGAATGATTAAAAACCCATTGATTCCTTATTTAACATGAACTGCCCAGGACAAAAACGATCACATAAATGGACTATAGGCATACACAATGCCTCTTTCTCTCTGTTTCTTTCCCTCTCTCTCTCTCTCTCTCTCTCTCTCTCTCTGTCAATTTCAGTTCATTTCACTCATGTATTATTAGCATGACAGCATAAAGCAAAATCACCAGAGCAAATAACAATGAAACAAATAACAACAGCTCATGAGGTTTATGATTTATTAGTTGAAACAAACTATGAAAAATAAATAGATAAACAAAAGCAAACCTATGGTAATACATGTGCTCAGAGATAAATATGAATAAGGGCCTTAATAATGACAACAGCTATTATCATTACAGACAAGACAGGAGCAACCTTTCTAATTTAATGACTGGAGCCCCTATATCAGCCAACCTATGGAATACGGTCTCTTTTCTTCCTCTTCCAGGGCTCCGCACTCCCCATACATGAGTCACACCCGTAAGAGGGGGCTGCACTAGTGCTGGGCAATTGCTTAATCAAATACTCGCTCTTTGAAAGTCCCCGCCCTGCCGTCAAACTGCTGTCCTAGCGAGAAGATGAATAGCGCTTTTTAACCGAAGGCAGTTATGGGTTTAGCCTTGACCTTATAAAGGGAGACTCACAGGGTCTGAAGGATAATGGATTGTGTGAAGCATGTGTGCACAGGGTCGGGATGCAGTATCGTGTGTGTGGGTGTGTGTGCGCGTCTAAACTATAGGGTGTGTATTTATGTTCTTCTGTGTTCTTATTTGTTGGTGTGCATGTATGTGTGTGTGTGTGCGCGCGCTACGTAGCATGTTGGTGTATTATGTGTATGAATGTGTGGAGGCATTTTCACATATTTTTTCGTGCACATGTATGCGATTAGTTCGGTAAGCAGGCATGCATTTTTATATACACATGAGCATAATGGTTATTTTTGGTCTCCCATGGGCTTCACAGGTGACTAACTGGCTGTATTACTGTTGGGGCCATTGCAAAGCCTGTAGGATATTTTTTTTCCTCAACTCCTGTGCCTTATTTCTGCTAATTACAGCTTTATTTATGCACACTTCAGTGGCCTCATAGAGCCATTCGTACATTTGTGTGGGTACATATGTGTACACATATGCCTGTGTAATTTAATATTTTAATAATAATAATAACAATATATATTTTCAAATGATTAAATCTGCACTATAAAGTGTCTCATTTTTGCATAGCTAGCAGGTCTATACTACTCTCAGCACTGACTGGACAGTGTTTTAATTGCCAGGATTCCCAAGACCAGTCACACAGGTGGACTGACTGACAAAGAGTGACAGGCAGACAGAAAGACGGACACAGGCAAGCCAGGGGATGTTCAGAAAGACAGACGGACCAACTGCTGTTACCTCACCTCTTGCCTCCCACTATTATTGTCATGCAGAACCCCTACATGACTGTACCGAGCAGGCAGCCCCTCCCCCACTATTGAGCATAGCCAATCAGGCCCCTTTCTTTTCACTCTTCAGCGTGTGCTAACACTGAATACCCGCAGCCAAACCCCCCGCCTCCCTTTT
Source organism: Gymnothorax reevesii (assembly GCA_029721435.1). NCBI lineage: Eukaryota > Metazoa > Chordata > Actinopteri > Anguilliformes > Muraenidae > Gymnothorax > Gymnothorax reevesii. The sequence goes on along the minus strand of CM056584.1, from coordinate 30,233,778 downwards.
TTTTTTCCTCAGACTGCTTTTTTGGCCCCAGGGGGCATTTTATTTACCCCCCTACCCCCCACTGACCCAGTTTTGAACAGGGTAAGGAGGGGGCAGTGTGTTAATCAGGGTAGAGATGCTTTATATTGCTTTCTGTCCACATTACCCGGTCAACCTCGCAGCACGTGCTCATCAAGGGCGGTGTGAGCCAAGTCATTCTCAGTGCTGCTGAATTTTTAGGGGGGAAAACCTGCGGTGCTAATTTGTCAGACCTGGCTGAATGATGTCTGAGGCCTGAAAAGCAGAATTATGACATGAGGGATGGCTGGTTGACACAAAGGAGGGATGAACCTTCTCGTGTTAATGTGAGTATGGCACCATTTTCTTTGTCTCTTTGTCTCAGACTGGAGTGAGATGTGTACTACAACTGCTTTAATTCTGTCCATTGATGCCCATAAATTCTTAGCAACTGCAATAAAGGGGTATCTTTTAATTAGTACAATTTTGCTGGAATATGTTGGGATTAAATATTTATGTTTGAATTTGGCCCAGGCCTGCTTATTACTACATCTGCCGGTGAACTGTGGAGATGGCGCATGGGCGAGTGTGTGCGCGCTTGTGTCCATATGCCTGCCTGCAGTTATGTGCGTGCGTGTGTGTGTGTGTGTATGTGTTTATAAATGCTTGGTGCTGTGTGACTCAGCTCTCATCTCGGATGTAAGATTTCTTTATTGTTTACGATGTTTTTGTCAAATGGTGATGAGTGTGCCGGTATGCACAGCGTGCTGGACAATGTCTAGTTACATCATCCGTGCCTTGTTTCACTCTTTGCCATGGATACTGAAAAACACAAGGCACACACACACACACACACACGCACGTACACACACAAATGGACGCACACTGAATGTTCTAACTGCATCATTAGGGCACTATTGAGACACATACATGGCCTATTCCATATAAGGGCAGGAAGAATCGTAACTGCCTTAACTCCCCTTCTGTAGGGGCTGCAGACTCTATTTGAGGCTCTTTTCTGTGAAAAGGATGATGTTTTCTTTAAATAGGCTGCAGTCCTTCGGAAATCGCAACTCTTGAATGGCCTCGCCCAGTAGATGGTGCTGTGTTGTCTCTTTGTGTGTGTCGTGTGTGCACATTTTTATGTGCTTACGTGTTTGTGGATGCAGGCGCATACATACTGTCCCTGCCAGCTTGTGTTCATACGCGCTTGTGTCTGCGTGCGTGTCTGTGAATGCTTGTGTATGCACACCGTTCTTGCTGGCATGTGTGCATGCATATGTGTGCGTGTGTGTGCGTGTGCGCATGGGTTTGTGTGTCTTTGTGTGTGTCTGTGCATATGTGGCAGAAGAAGTGGATTGTGTGTTCATTGTCCTGGAAAGTATATGACTCTGTTACTTACTGCCCGATATGCTCTGTGGGAAGTATATAGGGATGTGATTTTCAATTAGTTCCTCTTGTATGAATAGGTCTCAGAGAGGTTGTGATCACTTACCTTAAAACTATTATAAAGCCTTGGTCAATGCCGGGCCAACCCACGCCGACTGTGTGCTGTGTGGGCCAAAAAACTGTGTGTTTTAGTCCTCCCTGTATTTAGAAGTGTGTCGTGTCTGTTTACCTGTCAGGTCAATTTTATGAATTACGTTACCCTTCTGTTTGGCTCCGTTGTCGCAGAGTACATCCGAACTCAGCACCTGCAACCCATTGTAAATACGCAACCTTCTTTATGGCTGATGTTACACAGAAAAAGACACTTACACAAACCTTTTCATGTTGAGATATTTGCTACCTTAAAACTTTATGTGAATGGTTTACATTGTCTGGGGTAGGAGACGTACCTTCTCGACTTCTGCTATTTTTCCTTTTTAGGCGGCAGGCGCGCACTAACTTTAATAGCTTCTACTGAGATTTTCACTCTAACATCCCCTTACATACGTTCAAAATTGAAAAGGGTTCTTGTTCCCATCCATATTGTAGGACAGTTCCACTCATGTTTTCAGAATCTGCTGATTGCAGCCCTTCACTAAAGCTACATAACACCTATAATAAGTAAAGTATTCAAACCCAGGATGCCATGTTTTTATGACCGCAGCATTACATCAAATAAAAAAAACTAGATCTTCTACCATTTCACACACACTTCCCTGTCATTGAGGATGACATATTTGGGATCCTTGAGATTTCCACTAGAACTTGACATAGGCCTGAAGTTCCACAGGTTTGAATAAACCAGCTGCATTTGATGAATCCACATATGGAATCAGCAGAGCTGAAGAGGTTTTAATATAGAAATTTTCTGCAAGTTCATATATCAGACAGAATGTGCCTTACACAGGAGTAGTTAATTTGATCTGCTGGTGCACATTACAAGGGGCTAATTAATAACAATTATCCTGCTTTTCTATTAATAGTTTGCGTTTATGGTTGTATGGAGAACCATGCTATTGCTAATGGACCCTTTGTGTGCTTTGTTAGATTATGTCTGAGTTACTGCTGTACATTTGAGTCTGTTTTTTTTCAGACTGTGTGATGCTGCACTACAAGTATTGCACTGCAATATATTGCACAGGCCGGTTTATGTAGACTATAAAAGTGTACTTATATTAGTTCATAAGTTATAGAAGTTAATAAGCAAATAGTAAGCAGGTTATAAATGGGTAATATACTTTTTAAAAATACCTGAATTAATTTTCCTTTATGATATAAATAATGCTATGAACAAATGCTGCACAAGTTAATAACTTGAATTTTAAGTAATATTGAACTCTGTAACTACTGTTACTGTAAAATATTGGCATTATACTCATTTTAACGAAAACATTTTTGGACTTAATTTAGTTTTTATTTGAAAACAAACGTTTTATATCAAAACTGCATTTTTTTTTTTTTACGAACGCCTTCCCAACTGGAACATGCAACTATTTTTCATTTGTGGACATTTTTATTGCGCGGTACGGTAATCTGTCTGTCAACACCAGTGGGTCGGGGTCAGGCCAGGTTATTGATTGCTCGCACCTAAAAGCACAGCAAAACATCACATTTTATATTAAAATGTGTGTCATACAGTGACAGGGCAATGGGATCAAGCATCATCATGAACAAGGTGTATTTCTGTATGATATGGGTCTCAATTTGCGTCAGCATCCCCAACTGGTTGATCCATAACCCCCAACTTCATTAGTATAGCAGCATTGAAATGTCTGCGTCTAATTTACGCATAATGCTTTAGGTGACCAACTTTACTCTTAGGAGCCCTTATTTCATACAGTTGTGCCAGTATTTGTTGTATTGTGCCTCTGTCTGATTTTGAGTAAAAGATGTACACAACCCCATTTTCGGAAATGTTCAAGCAGAAAATGACGCGTAATTGAAAAAAGGAAGCACTAATCAGCTGTTAAAAGGTGAGGTTTTTGTCTCTATTAACTGACTGACAGCATCTCATTGATAAGTGCCTTTGGGCTGGGCATTTTGTGGTCGTTTAACTCACTTGGTTGAGCAGTCAACGGAAAACAATGCATCAGTGTGGTTATTGACACCATGACGTCACACAACTCTGGGCCAGCAGCTCAATGATGAACATTCAGCGGTCTCTTTATCTGAAACACACACCACGCCCAGGCTAGTCAGTTTTCCCGGGCATGTGTCTGTGTACATACATGATCATCCAGTCCTGCGTTCCCCGTTAAAACTGGCAAAGTTCGCCTCCAGTCCTTTTTTAAAAGTGTATGGAAATACTCAGCTATGATTGATATTTTGTTCAACATGGTTTTCCCACATGAAAAGTAAAAATAAACCTGAAAAGGGCCAGAAGCTCATCACCATCTACTCGTTTTACCTCATTGTGAGTATCTATATCAGTGAATACCTTGCTGAATGTTACCAGTTGGGTGGTATTTTTGAAAACTTAGGTTTCACCTCATTCAAATATTGGGTCACACTTTGGATGAACTGTTGCTCATAAATGCTTTATAGAGCATGCAGAATGTCTTCATAAATGAGACATGATGACTTCATAAATCATACGTAAGCAAATGCCATGCTTTATAAAGGGTGAAATAACACATCCCTATTCAGCATGTGATGCCGGATGTGACAGTGACACTGTCACTTCACTGACAATGTCTCCCTTTATAGTATTTAGCCACTGGCTAAGTGACATTGTCAGTTACATGACATCTGGCATCACATGTTGAATAAGGATGTGTTATTTCATCCTTTACAAAGCATGATATTTATGAAGACAGTATGTCTCATTTATGAAGGCATTATGCATGCTGTATAAAGCCTTCATGCGCAACACTTCATCTAAAGTGTGACCAAATATTGATTCTGTTTCTCTCAATTTAAGTTCTTTAAGACTTTAAGTGGCAGTTTTTTTTTTTTTTTTTGGGGGGGGGGGGGGGGGACGCAGGTCTTCCTGCCATTTTAAGGGACAGTAGACCCTAACTTTTAAGAACATTAAATGTGTTGAAAATGTACCTTTTTTTAAAAAGCTAATCAAATGCGAAGTGAAGATCAAATTCTTTCCAAGTTGATTTTGTATACCAGGAAAGGTATGTCCTACTCATATTTCTAAAAATTGGGCAATTCTTTTTGATATTCTTATTTAAGTCCTTTGCTTAAGTGGAGCTTGTCTTAGGAATTTGGTGGTGCTTAACTATTGCCCATACAGTTTTGTGTTACTATTACCGTACAACTAGCAGCAGCTGGCATAAAGCTAACATAGTGCTATTAATTAGTCACTAAGGAAATGTGTTACATGAAGAAAGTTTTCCTTTGATTGTTGGTTGAATAAAAGAAATGCGTAATGACTCCTGTTTGCGCTCACAGTCCCAGGACAAATAGTCAGGACAGCATCAGACTACAAAGCTAATTTCTTGTGGGATTTTTTTGATAGACAGTGGAAAGAAGCTCTAGGGTTTTGTTCAATTTGCAGTGTCTTTGCTGGTATTTGCATATTAGACTGTTTGGTTCTCAATTTTGTGATTTATGAAATATAGCTTGCCTGGAATGTGTGTCTGATTTTAAGGAAGTGCTCTGACATCTCCTTGTTTAGCAAATCGTCAAAATACCTTTCTGGTGATGAACTTTTGAGCGTTGGGGACCTTTAAACGGTCACATAGCATTTGTACTTGTGTCTGTGACTGCTATGCCTTCCGACAGCAGCAGAATGTGCTAATGTCCTAAATGAAAGCATTTCATCGCACAATGAAAATTGAACCAGAGTTACAATATGTAAAGCAGCCCTCAGTTGTCGAGGATCAGCATGCTGTGTCTCTTTTCTTTACCTGACAGTATTGAGGGATTTTCTGCCTTTAGCGCTAGCTGAGCAGAACCCAGTTTGACACTACGTTATTACCATTTGGTAGACACCATCATCCAGACTGACTTCCACTGAGTAGTTTGAGTCGCAGATTTAGGCCCTGACAGGCATCAGGGAGGGATGAGAGGATCCGCACTTCCGTCTCCTCTCGTATTCCTCGTGTCTCGCTATGTAGCAACTGGAGCTTTAATTGGCCAGTCTGGGGTGGAGAAATGACAGCAGTGGAAGGTTTGCTTTTTCACTAATGAGCTGAATGTGTTGTTTGTTTATTATAATTATCAGTGGGGCTATCAGTGGAAGTAGCACTGCGGTCTGAGTCAGAGCACTGATTTATAGTGCTGAAAGCAGCCCTTTAAGAGTACCAGTCTGCGCAGGATTTAATGCTTGATAATTCAATACAATAATTTGTTGAATCAATGAAAGATTGTGAAAAGCGCTCCATGAATTCACCTTATTTTGATGAAAGAATGTTTTTGTCATTACCTTTATTATTATGTTGCGTAATGAGCTTCATAAATTGAAAATTCTGTTTTTTAAAGAAGTTACTTTTATGATAAAATACAGGGAAGCCTCGAATCCTATGGGATTTTCTGTGGGAAGTTTATTTTTTGTTCTCCCCTTGTCCTCCTCTAGGAACTCTGGTTTCCTCTCTCAGTCCATAGACATGTAGGTTAGGCTAACCCGAAGCGCTAAATTGCCCATTGGCAGGGGTGTGTGAGTGAATAATGTGTGATCCAAGCCATGACTTACCAATATTTCCTGTGTGTGTCCCTGCCTCTCACCCATTGGATGCTGGAATTGGCTTGACCAGGAACAATCGGGGTAGATAATGGGCGGATGATCAATCGTTTACCGTTAGTCCTGTATTTTCTCCTCCAAGTGCAGGACTTTAGCCCTGATACCATAATTGAACAGCTTAGTAACCAGATATTCTGAACTTATTATTTTCTTGGTGCATAGAACCCAAGCAGAAGAAGCCAAACAGAAGTTTACGTGAGGTCAGATTATGCAGAACTGCTTGTCACAAACTTCATTGAACTGAGTTCCTCATGGAGGGAGGGGGAGAAGTTTTGGAAAGAACGATAAGGGGTTGGGGAGTTGCAGGAGCTGTGCAAATGAGAGAGTTGGGCAGAAAACGTGATTTTCACATCTTGTGCTCCGTGAATGGGCCAGTGCTCTGGCTCATTTCTGTGATGATCTGATTATATCTACTTCACTGCCTCTCATTGTTTGCTTAAGGAGCAATGCATATAATTTGTGAATGAACTGCTGCTCATATATAGGAGCGGATTTGTTTTGTGACTGGGTGTGTGTGTTTATTTGGATACATGTGTGCCTGAGCTTGTGCTATATCATGTGTGTGCATGCATGCACACCTCTGTGTGTGTGTGTGTGTGTGTGTGTGTGTGTGTGTATGAACACCAGTATTCTCCCCTGGCTACCATGTTCTAGTCAGACAGGCAGCATTCCTGCCATTGTTTCCTTGCCCCAGCATCAACCATATAAGGACAGGGCAATCAATTCTGCACACTTCACTAAGAACAGCTATTCTGCCCGACTGTGCTTGGCTTTCTCTTATGCACTTGAGTTTAAGCCCCTGGAGCTCAGTATCGCCCCCTCTGTTTCAATGGACAGAAGGACTCTTCACCACACTTAATGTTAAGAGCACCTAATCATGCATGTTATTACGCTCATTAAGTGGATGAAATAGCTGTTAATGAGGTACTAAAGCTCATCTTTCTGGACCCGACTGGCCCCCTGGACAGGAGGTAGTCCCAGGGATGGGCAGTATTTCAAATAAATGCACCTGAAATGCCAGCCTGTGGGGCAACTATGAAGCCAAGTACCCCTTCTATTAAATGGATACAATATTAAAGGGAGATAATTATTGAATTCATTTTGGAGGTTTTAATACAATATATTTTAGATTAATTCTATGGCTGGTGATTGATGTTGGAGTGCTGTCAGTATTGCAGGCACATGGCATATGTCATATGTCAGGGTAAGACAAATAGAGATTTAGATATGGCATTAGAAATGTGATTTGGTATATCCGCTGGGTTGTGGTACAAGAGTATTGATATGCTATAATAGTGCAGATGTTGTGCAAGAGCAAAGATGGCTATTACATGAGCCATAAGTTTGCAGATGTGGTATGTGAACCTAGATGTGCAATTAGAGTGAAGATGTAGTGATAGTACTGAGATGTGCTAAAAGAGGTTTGATGTGGCGGATATGCTTCTCTAGGGTTGAAGAGAAAACCAGGATGTTGTCCTTGTAGGCATATAGAAACTGGGAAACCATGTCTCTGAGGACATCAGTGATGAAATTCTGGAACACAGTGGGGGCGTTAACGAGCCCGAATGGCATTAATAGATATTTATTGCACCGAAGGGGGATTTTTAAATATTTTTGATGTAATAACTAAGGAAGCAATTATTTTTTTCAGGTAGGGTTAAATAGGTTTTTTTCATCAATAAATGAAATCATAAATAAAAACCCCATTTTGTGTTTACTCTGGTTATCTTTGTCTAATATAAAAATTAGTTTGATGATCTGGTACATTTAACTGTCACAAATATGGAAAAGGGGCAATATCAGAAAGGGGGCAAATACCTTTTCACACCACTGTAAACATTATTTTAATTTTCTGAATCTATATAAAATGACACGTAACCCTCTGCATTAACTGTGAAACACAGGAGGCTGCAAGTATCTGGCTCTGTTCAAGTTGCTCTCTAGCTGAGCTGATGCAGACATTCCCCTAGGTGTACAAGCAAATGACTACTGATTGCAGATATCCTACAGTCCATATGTATAAGAGGATATTCAATGCCTAACTGTGGAATAGACAGCAGTCAGTGAAAATTCCAGGTTAAAATGCATGTAACTTTATAATGTGTTAATCACAAAACAACTAAAAAAATATGTTATGTGATGTGAATAGATGCAAATGTTGCACAGGAACCAAAGTGAAAGAGGCTACCAGGGTCACTGCACTTTTCCAACTATATACCCAAAAATTAAAGGAAAAAACCAAGTCATCAAATATAGAGACAGTCATGAGGAAACAGCAATCACACTTGATGTTCCACATGCCTCATTTCCATTTGTCTGGTGAAGTGGTTGGCTTTTGTGGTAGAACACATTGCACATGTCACAGCTTGACATCACCCACTCAAACACATTCCTACAAAACACTGTAGAAGGGTTTTCATCATATTGTCCATCCTCAGTTGTTTATGGGGAGTCTGCCACATTCCATGAGCATAGGGACACAAGGGGAACATGACCAAACAATTGACCTTTTTTTAACTTTTCCTTATCGGCTCTGTAAACAGTCTTGTCTCCTTCGAGGGACTGACAGGGGCACACTTTTGTAAAACATATCACAGCTGCTCCTTTAAGGGACTGACAAGGGCACACTTCTGTAAAAAAAAATCTCACAGCTGCTGCAGTTACTCTGGGTATCTGAGTCATTCTCTGCACACTGCTGGTCCAGCTGGTGTTCCTGTGTGTCTGTTAACCTTGTGTCACACTGGCAGGCGTCAATTACCAGCAGGTTGTCAGCTCAGCACACTGGAGTTTCACATATTTGCTCTATATAGATGGTCTACTACTACCATCCTCTTTTAATAGCAACCATTATCCCGACTCCTGGCCTTGATTCCCTGTTTCTCAGCTCTCATGAACTCAACTTGTGGAATGGTGACAGATGAGCAGATTTGCAGTGTCTGATAGCTGAGCATCAGCCTCAACTGAGCCACTGTATGTCCCACAGCTGGTACCCGTACTCTCTCAGACCAGGAAGCAATAAATGTCTTACCCACTAATTCTGTTGATTGTGGTAGAATTTTGGAAACACTCTTTTCAATCCTTTTATAATGCAAGACACAAGGTGCACTGTCAAAATGAATTATAATAAACAAACTTTGTCTTGCTCTACCCTGTTTGAATGTTGGCACATTGATTCACCTTCTCCCACTGACCTGCTGGCCTCTTGCTATTCCTTATTCAGGCATAAATAAATGAGATTTGGCCGCATACCAAAACTCCGCTCTCTTTTGGATATGATTATATACTTAACTTTAATTTCATTTTATGCTTGGCTTTGGTAATATTAGACATCCATCATTTTGCAGTGTGGAAGCTGTCCACTGATCATGTGACTACAACTATAAGCATTGTTTGTCTGATCCCTGGGAGTGAATATTTCTCCACATAGATGGCAGTAACCCTGCTGGACAGAAGAACTGGAAGGACACAAACATAGATATTTTGTGCCTGAAATGATGAAGAATTAGTTTAGAATCAACAAGTTTGAGCATACGGACAATGCACTATACATGTAATCCGCTGTAGAATTGTTATCCTTTAAACTGGTAGAAGGAAGGAGCTTTCAAAAAAAAATGTCCTTCATGTTAGAGCCAGTTTTGTGTCGTGCCGGGATCAGACGACACAATTTTGGCCTGATTTAACCCCGATCTGGAAGTCGTAGGCGTTAGGTGGGATCGGACACGATAAAAGGTTGATATGGGCAAAGATTGATCGTTTTATGCTGTGTAGTGTGCCATTGTGGACGATAACCCTAGTCGCTTCATGACGTCCCAACAGAAAGTTTAGCGTGTTGAATTTTTTTCTTCGTCCCCCACGATGGGTTACGTCCCCTCCGTGATGTTGACCAATAGGAGTATAGCTGACAGCGCTCTGCCGAAAGTGATGAAGCTGCTGCGCGCACATTTTTAAAAATAGCCTAAGAGAAAGAGAAGTTATACTACAAACCAGCGAGTACTATCATTAGCATTAAACTAGCAACTCAGTGATAATGTTTAGGTTCATGCCCACAATATTCCAGTTTCTGACCAGGGTATTGAAGTACTCTGGTAACACTGTGACTCATGAAACCAACATCAACAGATTGAGCCCTTTTTCTGGTTATGAGACGCCATAATAAGACAGCTGTATTGCGCCAACAAGAACAGGAATGTTTCGACATGTTTATACCTTACCCCGGTTACTACTGTCTATACACGCTCTGAAAATGCTTAATTTTAAAGGTATTATGGGAGAGATTATATGTCATTCCTTGGAAAATACTGCACACATCGTGACAGACTGCAAAAGATGATTGGACGTGGTGCTTCGTGTAGTATGCTACGCCGCGGAAAGAATTTATAACTCTATAATCGCTTAATCTGACATAGCGATCTTTAGAACAGACAAAAACATTGTGTAGTCTGATCCCGGCATTACTTGTGTTGTAGCCTCATACTACATGAGATAATTTCCAGAACCTGGAAGATGTTGCCTTTCAAATGAGGCTTTATGCATGTATTTTGAATGTACAGCTTGTCTGTGATAAGCTTTAGCATTGGTTAGCATTGTTGCCTCACAGCAAGAAGGTTGTGGGTTCGAATCTGGCCTGGGGCCTTTCTGTGTGGAGTTTGCATGTTTTCTCCGTGTTCGCGTGGGTTTCCTCCGGGTACTCCAGTTTCCTCCCACAGTCCAAAGACATGCATATCAGGTTAATTGGAGACACTAAATTGCCCAAAGGTATGAGTGTGAGAGTGAATGGTGTGTGCGCCCTGCGATATTGGCAAGCTGTCTGGGGTGGGTCCCTGCCTTTTCCCGTAGTCAGCTGGGATAGGCTCCAGCTCGCCCTGCGACCCTAGTGAGGAATAAGCAGGTATAGAAAATGAATGAATGATGGGCTCACTAATTTAAAAGGTTTTGTATTTTGGCAAATCGTCCCAATGCTTGTACTTACCGATGTAGTCTGAGCAGGGACCCCTTTGCAGTACCGTCAAGACCCCACAATGGATTCAAAACGCAGAATTAAAACCACTGACCCAGTGATGCCTATGCACACACTGTTGTGAATCCAGTAGACCGTCAGAGGCATCTGTTAGCGTTTCAAGTAAACAATTGAACCAGGCCATTAGAAGTTAGATGCTGAACAACGCTAAAACTGAAATGTAGTTCCTCCAAGTGAATACTGAGCATGTAACATTAATGGTCAGATAGGGAGAGTTGTGAAGCAGATGGGCACTGGAGCATGTTCACTGTGTATGCTGGCAAGCTGCTGTAAGGTTATGCTCCGATGGGGAGCAGGACTCCTTGCTGGTGTTGGTGTGCTGTGGTCATGCTCCATATCCTGGGTTAATTGAGGTTCTGCAGCCTGCCTGTTTGCGGCTCTTGCTCATAACAGTCTGCCTGCTGATCCCGCTGGCTGGCGTGGAAGACAACAACTTGTATTTCGCCCCCCTCAAACCTCAAACCCGCTCTTCAAACAACGTACATCAAAATGCACTGTCCCTTCTCAAACACAGTTTTCCAGCAGCACTATTTCTCATTCGGTCCCTAAAACTGTGGAGGAAGAAAGCATTTCTTATTCACCCCTCTTATCTTTACCTGTCCTCCCCCAGTCCCTACTTCTATAGTTATCATTTGAATTTTCCTTCAAAAACCCCCTGTAATTCATTCACTGGTTTTCGCCTCCATTCATTTTTCAGTACCAGTGAATATCAACTCTATTCTGCAAAGAACAGCCCACTTTGTTTTGGAATAAATTTTCAAGTGCCACTTCTGGGGGCCTCTGTAAGGGTTGTGCTTCGCACACTGGTGATGTGCGCGGAGGACAGGAAGTTGAGGACTGGACTCCTGTGCAAGGATGGACTTGGTTGTATTTATTATGCTTACTGTGCCGCGGGAAGGGACATTCGATGAAATACAAAACATGGAATCAAGATTCCAGAACAATCATTGGAACATGCAAATGCGTGAGATAAGCCTAAGCCAGACTAGACACAATACACATAGACAACACGGAGTCGAGGCTTCGGGATAATTAGTAATACATGCTATACGCAGGGAATAAGTCTAGACACAATACACATAACCCTACAAATAACAACAGGCTTCTGAAGCTTACGTAGTTTACGAGGCTTCGCCCCAAATGGGCGTGAGACTCGGTCTCAAATAGCACAACACTACCACACAGTGGAAATGAACAACAGGTGCTTACAATGATTGCGGAGAAGAATGCGGTCAAGGTCTTGATAGACCGATGAGTTTGAAGACTGGAGGCGTGGCCTTACAGCCTCTTTTCTAGAGCCAGGGAGGCCACAGACATCAGCAGTCTCTTCGTTTGTCACTGTCGCATAATTATTTCCTCACAATTTGACAACCAAAACAAAATGAAAGATAAAAGATAAATGCATCTTCTTGCAAACCTATCCAACAGACCAAACCCCAAGGTCCTTTAAAAAACAGAATTCAAATTAAAATTTACGAGTCATTTAAAAAAAATATATTAAAAATAAAACATATTTTGTCTTGTCTGACCTACTTTATTTGTTTTGAATTTTTTATCTCTACCTATTGGCTAATGAGGAGGATGTGATAGCTTTGGTAAAAAACGCACTAATGAAGCTTGGAAGTATTTTGATAGAATTAACCAAGGCTAGATATGTACTCTTCCAAGTCTCTTATAAGAAAAACAAGAGTTACCTGATTAACCATCTGAGACTGAAACATCCAAATAGGTTATGAGAGACAGGCGAGTGCAAACATTACAAAGTATTCACTGTTATCTTTTCAGTAAAACTGTTTGAAGGTTCAGAGGTTTTTTTTTTTTTTGCTTTATTAGCACAGGATTTACAAAACCCAAAACCAGTGAAGTTGGCACGTTATGTATTTTGTAAATCGTTCATAAAAACAGAATACAATGATTTGCAAATCCTTTTCAACTTATATTCAATTGAATACACTGCAAAGACAAGATGTTTAATGTTCAAACTGAGAAACTTTAGAAGCATTCCTCAACTCTCTCAGTCTTTTTTGCCACTCGTGCCAGCTTTTTTGAAACATGTTGCAGACATCAAATTCCAAATGAGCTAAAAATGAAATTAGCAGAAAATTACAAAGTTTACCTGTTCGAGCATTAAACATCTTGTCTTTGCAGTGTATTCAATTGAATATAGGTTGAAAAGGATTTGCAAATCATTGTATTCTGTTTTCATTTACGATTTACTCAACGTGCCAACTTCACTGGTTTTGGGTTTTGCAATATCTTTTTTATGGGCTGTTGTTTTTTATTTATTTAATGTAATTGTACTCCAGAATTTATTTATTTATTTTATGGTTGGAAATGATTTATTATTAAAATATTCAATGTCCTCCTCACAAGATTTCATTTTCACAATAGATTTTTTGCTAAATTATTTACCATTGATAAGCAAAGAATTTGCTGATATCTTCATTTTTAAACATTGAGGAGTTGGCATCACTGTTATTGTAATCCTAGGCCAGAATGCATTCATTTGATGGCTGAAATTGACATATAATTGATGCAATTAATGTCCTTAACTTAGATCGATCCCCAAATTTCCCGCCCCAAGTTGAGATTGACTTTTCTTGTGGTGATGTTTTGCTGGGGTCTTGACCTCCTTGTCCTCTCGACGTCCACAGAGTCTGTGAGCTGCAGAGAGAGGGACGCTGACGCTCCCGAGCTCCGACACCATGAGCTGGAGCTTCCTGACCCGGCTGCTTGAGGAGATCCACAACCACTCCACCTTCGTGGGGAAGCTGTGGCTGACGGTGCTCATCGTCTTCCGCATCGTGCTAACGGCGGTCGGCGGTGAGTCCATCTACTACGACGAGCAGAGCAAGTTCGTTTGCAACTCCGGCCAGCCGGGCTGTGAGAACGTCTGCTACGACGCGTTCGCCCCACTCTCCCATGTCCGGTTCTGGGTCTTCCAGATCATTCTGGCCTCCATGCCATCGCTCATCTACCTGGGCTACGCCATCAACAAGATTGCCCGGCTCGAGGATGCGCAGGGCGGGGCCTGCAGGACTGGGGCGGGACCTCCTGGGTTCACCCACAGGAGACCTCGCAAGATATTTTTTGGTGGGCGTGGCCAGGGGAGGGGCGTATCAGAGGAGGCTGAGGAGGATCAGGAGGATGACCCAATGATTTATGAGGTACCTGAAATTGAGGGACGGGTGGAGTTGGCTCCACCCCGAAGCAGGAGGACCAAGGCGAGGCACGACGGGCGGCGGCGTATCCGTGCTGATGGGTTGATGCGAGTGTACGTTGCACAGCTGGTGACTCGCACGCTGGTGGAAGCAGGGTTCCTGGCAGGGCAGTACGTGCTGTATGGTTTGGCCGTTCCATCCGTCTTCGTCTGCTCAGACCTGCCCTGCCCCCACCGCGTGGACTGCTTTGTCTCACGGCCCACGGAGAAAACCATTTTCCTTCGCATTATGTACGCCGTCACCATCCTCTGCCTGGCATTGGACCTGTGGGAGATGCTCCACTTGGGGGCCGGGACAGTGTGCGACTTCATTCGCCGAAGGAGGGGCCCGCCCCCGGAGGACGAATACCAGCTGGGCTCCCTCCGCCCTGGGGTGGCAGTGGGAGTAGGCGGTGCGGTGGGTCCGGCAGGCGACGACGAAAGCCGGGGTGGGGCAGGGGATGGAGATTACCCTGGATATCCCTATTCGTGGAACTCCCCCATAGCCCCGCCTGGCTACAACATTGCGGTGAAGCCGGAGCAGCCTCAATACACGGACCTGAGCAACGGAAAGATGGCCTGCCGCCAGAACCGCGCCAACATCGCCCAGGAAGAGCAGCAGCAGTTCGGGAGCAGCGAGGACAACTTCCCGGCCGGAGTGGCGCATGTTGCCCTGCCCAAGGAGATCCAGGTGGCACAAGACCAGCTGGAGGCTGCGCTCCAGGCATACAGCCGGCGCCAAGAGGATGGAGAGAAGCCACAGAGCAAGGTGGAGCTCTCAGACCAGCGAAAGCAGCGCTCGGGATCCAAACACAACAGCGCCAAGAACGGTGAGGGAGCCAGCAACAGCAGCAGCGGCAAGTCCGTCGAGAACAAGCCATCTGTATGGATCTGAGCGCCATCTAGTGAGAGGCCCATGAACTGCAACTCAGAGAATCTCACACACACGCATACACACAAATACATATGGATCTGAGCGCCATCTACTGAGTGGCCCATGAACTGCAACTCAGAGAATCTCACACACACGCATACACACAAATACATATGCACACACTTGGGCAAACATACACACCCACGCACGCACACACCCTGACATACTGACGCTCATCGCCCGCAAACACAAACACACAGGTACACACAGACTGAAACACGGGCATTAAATTATGACTCACACAAGCATGCTCACACACAAACACACACACAAGCACACCAGCACAGTCCTGGTAGGTAATTTCATATTTAAGATCGTATAACTGTCACTGGCTATTTAAACCAGGACTCCAGCATCCAGTGAGAAGGACTGAGAAAGTGTCTGAGATTCATTATAAATACCGAAAAAAGAAAAAGGGAACGCATTAGAATAACTGGAGAGGAGGAAGGAGAATGTATCGGACTGAATTAGAAAAGCCATCATCAGTGAGATAAGATACATAATTAATGAAACTGATTCAAAGCAACTCGTGCCAGGAAAATTTCTGATTGTACAGTGAAAAAATAGGGTTAAATCTACATTTACTGACAAAATAATTCTTTTTCAAAGATATGGCCTATCTTTTCCTCCTAAGGCAAGCCAGTGAAAAAGAACTGTGACTGTTTTATCCACATTGAGGGTAAAGATTAAGATAAAAAGAACATTCATGCAACACATACACGCACACATAAAGATAAAAACACACATGCGCACTCACACACAGACGCACGTACATTCACATTTACATGCACAACTGCAGACGCACATATAAACACATACACACATACATCTAAGGCACAGTGTACTGCAAAGGTCATAATGTAATGATGGGAAGACATTAATCAACAAAGCTGAATTCAACAGGAAAACATTGACTAAATGGACATGGCTAAAGCAGGATCCTTAAGGAAGTAACTGAGCAGTACACCAGTTTCACAACCAACAGCCAGTGTTATTACAATGTTATTACCTGGTATTACCGTGAGAGGAGAAAACATTCTGTTTTAGCTGGGTAAAGTCCGCCTCTTCTCTGTTTACCTTTGAAGGGGGGTGCAGCACTTCCTGTCCAATATAAAATTCATTCCTGAACAGTACTTACTTTAAAAACACTGTTATTAAAGGTCACTACACGGACTGCCAATATGCAGTTACAGCCATGCAGGCCACAAATCCAGTCTGACTAAAGACATAAATGTATTTGGGCCCCAGGAGCCAAGCAGGGGCCCCACGGAATTACCTCAGGCCAGCTATGTTTCCGTCTTTACCTGATTCTATCCCAAAAACCACCACATATCTGCTGTTTTGGAATAAATTGAGGCTCCATTTTCTGTTTATGAACGATGATACCAATGTATTCTTTAGTTTTTTTGTTTCATTTTTTATTTCACTTGTTGTTTTATCTGTTGTTAAACAGAGAGAATGGAAAGGAAAACTCCTGCTGAATGCCAGTAGTTGTAGTCCTGCAAGGTATTCGACTCTTGTGGATGGTGATAAGGGCGTAGAGGCCCTTAAGGCTGCATTTCTAATAAAATTAAAGTGCCTTAATAACGTTCTAACCTGGAGGAAGGTGTACGCCATGGTGCCTGGCTGGACAGACACAGCCCACGGGGAGAACCCTGTATCTGTGCTGTCTGTTCCAAGCTGATACAGGTTTCATTACTAATGGCCAGTACTAATGCCTTTGGGAGGTAAGACTTAATTTAAAAATTGTTGCAACCTTAACAGAACCTAGACAGTTGCACTGATGCTTATTGTTTATGAGAGGTCTTGTGTTAAGGGGGGGGGGGCAGAATTAGGCATTCACTGTCTGCATTTGTCTTTGAGTTCTGTTCAGGCTTCTTCCTCCATCTTTACTGTGGCAGTGTTTCTTGGAACAACAAAATGTTATGAAGTTTTTGGAGATTGAACTCCAGAGTGAAAGTTACCAGCCTGGACTGCCTGCTTCATGAAATAAGAGAGATTCAGCAGCACCTCCACCTCCCATTAATACTTACAGCTACACTCGGTGATCTAAGAATAATCTTTAGAGATTGGTTAGGCATAATGGCAGCTAACCTTCCTTCTCTCTCTCTGAGATGCAAAGGCTCTGAGTGAGCAGCTGTGTCTCAGGGAGGACAGTTTTCAGAGGTGACTGTCAACAGCTCTCTATTGTGAGAAAAGTTACTCTCTCTTCCTTCTGATAATCCTGATTTTATAGTATATGAAGTTGTTTGAGGTTGCTTGAACATTTAACTACACAAATCAAAAATCTCTACCTAGCTCTTCAAGGGCCACCTCTAATGAACAAAGACTGCTCTGCCGCTACTGAAAAAAAAAAAAAAAAAAACAAGCCATATCCCTTCTTCCTCTCTGCGACAAATCTGGCATTTTACCACCATCAAGGACGTGTGTACAGGTACAGTGCAGGTGGATGATTGTTTATTCTACTGCCAGAAGTGTGCATTTGTTGCATAGTGACTGATTACTTATGGAATGATAAATCATGTGACCAACTGTTGTCAATGAACTTAGAAACCTTTGAGTTTTTCTATTGGGTGGGAATACTTGTGCCATGCTCTTGAAGGTTTTGGGTACCATTTGTGATTGAACAGCCTCGGGGCTGCTGGTTGACACATTTCAAGCCATTCGACTAATTATTTATTAGGCAGATGCTTCACTTTAAGTTTTTTGCATTGAAGCGTCTATTTGGTTTAAGTTTTGTGATGGAGCAGTTATATGTAGGCATGTTACTGAAGCCAGCAAACAGTTAAGTTACATGCCTGGTTGAGAAGCTGATCCCTGGTGGCTTGTTTACCGTACGTACAACAGCCAAGAATTCAGTATTTCTATGGATGGAAACAGGTGAGGAGCTATTCACAAGGTGATGATGAGGTAATTTAGAATGTGCAATCTTATTTGTTTGATGTCCTGATCATGCCTCTGTGATGTCATGAGACCATCAATGGAACATTGACTCTGTCTTATTGGCAAGGAAGCTTCCTATGTGGGTAGCATTTTGAAATTTCCTGTGTGTGTAGTGTTTTTAGGAAATATAGCTGCTTTCAGTAGAAAGCACAGGAAACTGCCTAATTTGGTTACCTTTATTGGGCAAAATTTCAAAGGGAACATCAAGTGGCTCCTACGCAATGGAAGAAATCCCACAATGCTTTGTGATGAGCTCAGACTTTGCAGTTTGGATAATAGACACAGCATGACAAAGGTTGTTTTATGCGTATATATATAAATCTCATGTATTATATTATCGTTTCATTCACTTCTGATCAGTTGTGAGGCAAGAAATTGCTGGTGTAGATATCAAATATTAGCTGTTTTGTGAGAAACAAGGTTGGAAATTTGCACCAACATTTTTGGAGCGCTGAAGCTTCTCAAACTAGACCGACATAATGCTAACGTTTCCCATGGAAACTTCTGAAACTGTGCTGCGTCATATGCTGCGCTAGTCACATGATGCTTCCGAGCTCCTAGTGTTTTATGTAACCTTTGGAACAACTTGTTGCCATAAAGGCAGGATCCTAATGAGGTTCCAAGCTGATAGGCAGCCTCCTTGCAAATGAGACAGAGCCGTAGGGAACCATATAGTATGTGTGTAGCTCACCATGTGACCACACTATGTGAAGCATGCCACACCTTTCCAGAGTATTTAATATGTCTTCCTTAATTTATGCCTCTGTCAGCCACATCCTGATATTAATGTTAACTACATGTCTTCCATATGGTGTTTAAACAATACAGTCCTATGAAGGACTGTGGGCACATGCAATATATGGATCATTGACCTCATTTATTACTTTTAAGTTTTTAGTTTTTTTTTTTAGTATGAAGGGTACTCTAGGGACAGATCCCTGTTCACCTTCAAGACCTGGCACTGCTGTTGTGTCCAGTATACCATGCTACCATGCAGCATGGAGTTAATTAGGTTTCCTTAGGGTTTTAGTTAAAAATGCTGTTGCCAAGCTATTGTGGTGTAAATAAAATAAACATATTTCTGGCTATTCTTTTAAATTTTGATGTGTGATGTTTTTAGTCTGTGGATTGTGGATTTGAATGTCTGAAAGACAGGAATTTTTAAATATGCATTTTGTGCTTTGTATTTTATATGAATATATGAATTGAACTGAAATATATCAGAAAGTAAATTGCAATTATGTCTTTTTAAACTTGTAAATATTTCCCGGAAAAATTCAGTTATCACAGGCTTTGACTGAAGTGGGCAGAGTCTGCAAGGTTTTATGGGATATGGCTGAGGGGTGACATAGGCCAGTGATGGCACTCAATATAATGAAGGGAGACTTGGATCCTCAAAGAAAAAAGTAATTAAAAATATCTGAGAACTGAGAAAATACACATCAGATTTTCTCAAGGACAAGCCATGGTAATGCTCTGTAGATAAGATCATAGGGCAAAATAATCTTTGAGTTTCTTGACTGTAGTCCACTGCTTGGTTATCCTAATTTCTTGTTTCCCTTGAGTCATTTATCAGTATTATTTGATTGGTTCGTATAATCCATGAAATTTGATGGCTATCTTCATGAGCTCCATTTGATCTCACTTGTTTCTTATCTGCCTTGGCTCCAATTTTTTGGATAATGGTTTCATTATAATGCCCTCGCTCATAGCAAAAACCTAAATACAAAGCATCAGGACTAAACGCTGTTAGCTAACAGTCAATAAGCAGGAGTGCTTAACCTGGTTGCACAGGAGCGGCACTGACTGTGCCAATGTGGTGAAGGAAACATGTTGAATGTTCCCACACTGGGAACTACACTCCTGCCTCTGTTTAGGGACTTGCATTTCAAGCTTGGACAAATGCGATTTGTGCACAATTAATAACCTCTTTCAATGTGGATAAAATCCCATATTAGAGGTATGGGACAACAGGGAAGCCAGGTGTAGAACAGCTGGCATTAGGGCTCCACATTTTCCTAAAGTGCATTGCCAGGGGACAATATGATCCCAAACATTCCTGAAGTACACCTGAGCTGCAATTAGCTGGCATCCCTCATGGCTCCATTCTAGGGACCCTCTGTGTGTTTTCAAAGGGAATCTGGCTATTATTTAATATGAATTTATAAAAAAAAATTAAAAATACAATTTTATACTATAATATTTGTATAGAATTCTTCACTTGGTTACAGTACGTGTCACCCTGATGTGTGTCCCGGTAGAAAATGTTTTTTCCCTGAACTGCTGAATTCACTGACTGTTTGAAGTTGTGTCCCCTTCAGTGCTGAACTCAGCTCAGCCCTCCTTCACATGACCTGTAATGGTATTTGATTAACACTGTGCAGTAAGTTTCAGCTAAACAGCTGTAGTAAAAGTAAAATCTATTGTAAAACTGCAAGAAATCTAGTGTAGTTATGAGACATTTGAATCCATCGGTAATATTCTGAATTGCAAACATTTTTAATAAAATCTTTCATTTTGCTACGTATCTGCACGAAACAGAATTTTATCCAGACAGATTTAAGAGGGCTGACCTTCTGTGTAATTCGTAATATCATTAACTGTTGTTCCATGTCACTTTAGTTGGAATAGCGCAGTAATAACTTCTCGTTACAAAATATCTGATGCTGTTTAACTACACAGGTATAGCTGAAAATTAATGTAAGGTGTCACTGATATGTTTTTTTATGTCTGCGCCAAAACTTTGTACATGTATAGAGATCATGTGTCTGTGTCTCTAAATGGTATGTTTGCTTTCTCAATTCTGTGGGAAACAAAGTTGTCTTTTTGCCATTTTTGGATTTGAATTGAGTTTGGGTAAGCTAAAAGGATCTTACCAATGTTGAAAAAATAATGGAAACTTTTTTATGTATGAAAATAATCTTACAAAATGCATGTTAAGAAATATTTTATTAATAAAATCATAAATAAAAGTATACTTTTGGGTTCGAATCTTTTGTTTTCTTCTGTAATTTCCCTTTTCCTCTGTCAGTTGAGATGACTGATAGGACATAACAGCAACAGAACAGTCTCTCACCTTTACATCTAGAAGATGAATCCAGCAGGCTTGTCCAGAAATGGATGCTACATTGTTTGGAAAGGCTATGACATACTTAGGATTACCCAGACATGGCTTTTTGAGGAGGATGGAGACAAATATAATATAGACGGTTATAAGCTCTTAAGGAAGGATAGATCAAATAGGAGAAGAGGGTGTGTAGCACTCTATGTGAATGAAAACATTATTATGGGAAACTTCAATTATTCTGGTATCAATTGGGAAATGGAGAAAGGACAGGGTAAAGTGGAGGGAAAATTTCTAGATGTTATAAATGAATTTTTGGTGCAGTATGTTAATAAACTAACTGAAGAGAAGGCAATTTTAGATCTAGTGCTCTGTAATGACCCTGACAGAATTTGCAATGTGGAGGTATTAGAGCCACTTGGGACCATTCTACTGTTAGTTTTGATGTTTCGTGGCAAGTTTAAAAGTTATCTTCGAAAACCAAAAATTTTCCATTTTAAGCGAGTCAACTTTGACAGGATGCGCTCATATCTAAGTGAAATAAAATGGGTGACACTCCTTGACTCTAAGTCTGTAAATGAGATGTAGGATAGGTTTAAGGGGGTTTTGCTTGATGTACAATGCAAATTCATCCCAAAGGTGTCCAAAAGCAAGTTGAAAAAGCAGAATCCTCCGTGGACGATCACAGCTATTCGCAAGAGTTTGAGGGAAAAGAGGAATCTTTGTAAGATGTACAAACTACATAAAAGACATATGAGAATACTAAGGACAAATTCTGTAAAATGAGGCTATGGTCAAAAAAGAGCTGAGGAATGCTTGAAGACTGCATGAAAGGCAAATTGCAGAAGGGTCAAAAACTAATCCTAAATGCTTTTCTGAACAAGGAACTGAATCTCATCTGAACTAAGTATGGTGGGGAGTGGCGTCCCTCAGGGATTGGTGTTGGGACCCCTGCTGTTCCTCGTCTACATTAATGACCTTGATAGGAATATTGAAAGTAAATTGGTTACATTTCCGGATGATTCTACATTAGGAGGTTTGGCGAACAGCTTAAAGTCCATTAAAGTGATTCAGGATGAGTTAGATAGAATACAGAATTGGGAAGAAATATGGCACATGAAATTTAATTGGTAACACTTTACTTGAAGGTATCGTCATAAGAGTGACATGACACAGTCATGAACATGTCATAAACGTTATATAAATGTCATAAACGTTGCCATTAAGTGTCATTCAGTTTTTGAGATGACAAGTTGACATTGTTTGGGTTGTCTTGATTATGACAACTTCGTCATAAGAGTGACATGACACTGTCATAACTGTTACATGACACATGTAGCAGTTATGACAGTGTCATGTCACTCTTATGACGTTACTTTCAAGTAAAGTGTAACCATTTGATTTAGCTAAAGTTCTACATGAAGGTAGTAAAACCATTAGAGAGTATTACTTCATCTGAGGTATAAAAAAAAAATCTGGATCTGGGAGTGATTGCTAACTAAATCCCTGCAGGTTCTAGCCATTGTGCCATAGCAGCAAAAAAAAAAAAAAAAGAAAAAGGGCAACAGGATGCTGCCATATATAGCCAAAAGTATTGACTTCAAATCCAAGGAGGTCATACTTTTCTTGTACAACACATTCATCAGACAACATCAAGACTATTGTGTACAGATCCGGGGACCAAAAGAAAGATATAGAGGCTGTAGAAAAAGTTCAGAGAAAAGCCACTAAGCTAATTCCAGGTACTTTTGTATAAAAGATGAAAGCTAAGAGGCTGAAGATCCTTAATCTCTTTAGTTTTAGGAATAGGAGACTTAGGGGTGACCTGATTGAGGTCTTTTTAGAAGGGATTAACAAAGTGAATTATTTGGGATTACTTAGGCCAAGTTTTGTTAGTAGAACTTGGAGTCACAAATGAAAGTTAGCCATGAGTCAATTTAGCACTGATATTAGGAAATTTTTTTCTTATTTAGAATAAATGTCAAATAGGCTAAATGAATACAATAAATGCATAATTATACTTGGTTTTATTCTACAATAAGTAAAATTATTGTAGGAATCACCGAAACTAGAGTTACATTTTCATGTGTTATTTACAAACACCATGAACACACAACATAAACTGAATTTGGCATGCTGGGGAGAGTATTCCTTCATGCCAGACTCCCTGGGGCATGTGATATTTTGGGCAACCTTGTCTCCACCACTAAATTATGCTGTGTGCATTAACTTTCTAAAGCCCTAGTGTACTGAGGTGGCCTGCTGTGGATTGTGTAAGCATTCCCCAGAGATGCTGACATCCAGCGGGCATTATGAGTTCAGATGAACCTGCTTAGGTAATGATGGGGACAAGGCTGTAATGGGCAGGGTATTGAGGGCCTTTTTGACCGACGTTTGACTTTGAGCTTGAAAAAATTGGCTGATTTCCCAAGTTTCAGCAGCACATAACTGATGATTTACTTCAGGCCAGACTCATGGTATATTTTAGTTTGGTTATTTTAAATATCCATTTAACTTGTGCTAACGATGAGTCGTTTGTTTTTGTGTTGCTATGTTAGGCCATGGACACTCAAAAGAAACTTAACCTCATGGAATCTCAACTAACTTTACTGTCCCGAATACTGATTTACTCCTGGTACCCTGGAAAATTAAAGATAAGTCAAATGTAAAAATTTGCAGATATTTCAAGGCGTAATATTCTTAGTTATATTTCAAAGCATCCGCAGACAACTGTAAAATCTCTCTGAACATAAGGGGATTCACAGCAAATACTTGGCCGTGACGATGTTTCTTTAATTACCACATTGCTAATTTTAGACATTCAGGATTTTAATTTTACTAAGGTATCAATAGATTTCCACAGCAACTTAAATAATTTGCATAGGTGTGTCTGAAAGGATGACTTCACCCACTTCATGATTTATGTAGTTCAGCAACAGCTCAGTGGAGTTTAAATAGATTGAGTCAGCCGCTCTATATTTTATCATTTCCTTTCTAGAAAGGCCCTTAAGAGTTTAGATTTATGATTTGGACCGTTGTCAGACTATAACAGAAAGTTTCTGTTATGTTTCAGACAAGGATTCAAGTGCGGAGGCAGATTACAATCCAATTGGTAGCTTCGTTGGCAGCTTACACGGTAATTTGGGAACAGAACCCCCAAAGAAGAGCTGGGGACGGAACCCCAGCGAAGGATAGCACAGTTCAGTACAGATTTTGAGGGCGAAGCTGAGCTTTCAATCACTGAGGCTTCTGGGATAACAGTAAGGTGGAGTGCACACTTTGCTAGCACTGAACTGTCTCACTGGAGGAAGGAGTAACTTGAACAGATCTCAGCTCCATTACTGATAACCATAGAAGGATTGAGAGCTTGTTCATAAAAAATCGGACAGAGGAACAGAATTGGAAGGGTTAACAATCGCACGGTCCCAATCCTGGACTCTGGTTAGGCTTGGGAGCTTGTTCCTATTAAACTGGACAGAGGAACTGACTTGACTTGGGATAACTTGAATGCAATCCCAATCCTGGACCACGAATAGGCTTAGAAGCTTGTTCCAGATAACTGAATTTACAGTGGTCATAAAGGATTATGTTATACTTCACGATGACTGAGAGTTTCAACAGTAAATTATAGCACCACACAAATCCTTCAGCGTTAACTGAGGAGCAAGCAGACAGGCCGAGCTGTGCACGGTGCGCAACAATGTGAATGCAGTCACGTATTACGTTACTCTTCTGATTATATGGCCATCACACCAGCAAGCCAACGTTGTCTAAGGAAAAGTTTTGTGAATAATCGTCATATTTAAGCAATGTCATTTGGTTTTTTCCCTAACTTCAGAAGCTAGCTTGCTGTAACAGCGATAGTTCTTGAGCTAGCCAGCTCGCAAATTAGCTAAAACGTCAAAATATCTAAAACTACATTTTGGACATAGGAAAGCGCTGCAAAATAAATCAGAGAAGTTCTTACAGCTAGATAAGTAAGCAAAGTTAGGGCAAAACCAAATCATATTGCTTACAAACATTGTCCGCAGTTAGCATTAGCTAGTTCGATAGATGGCTATATCTTAGGAGTAACATAACTTTCTGTGCAATCCCACACATAGCAGTATAATTAAAGATGGAACTGAATGACCAGTATCTGGCCGTTGTGCCAGTGAGGAACATCTTTTTCAGCCACGTACCAAATGTATGTTTGCTCTTGCCATGTAAATACTTTGCCTTCGGCGTATCCCATCAATAACCGCAAAGATGACTTATCAGCGGATCATAAACAGGCCTACCAAAGAAAACGGCAAAACTGTAACAAACTTTTGTCTGATGTCTACCTTTTTCAAAGAACCAGCAACACACAATTAAAAATCAATTTGGTTTGTCTCTGGGTTGGTTAAAGGTTGTGGATTTTTTAAGTTTGGTTCTGGTGAAAATGTATCGATTTCAAAGTGTTGTGGTGCAAAGTTTAGGGGGAATGTGGCATGTTTTCGATTTCCTGATAAAGAAAATCAAGTATGGCTTAAAGCCATTTTTCTGGTGTTATTTTAGACTTTCCTGGAATTTTGACGACTGACATGAAAGCATGTTTCGTTCCGCACTTACTGTCCTGAACAAGCAGTGGGTGCTGCTGTGAGCCCCTACCCTGTGCTAGAGCAGTGAAAGTTTGGAAGATGCGTGATTGAGTGCCCAATATGAATGAAATAAACCTCAACAAAATACACGTCGTCTCCCCCCGGTCAGGGTGCTTAGCGACTTCTGGCGACTTTTAGGACAGTCAATAGCTACTTTCCTTACTGAGGAGTTGGCGACACTGAGAGCGACATTTTTCGGGGGGATGAGGTGAGACAAGGCACTGGTTGTAGTAAAGACAGATACACATAAATCAATTTCAATGAATATATTGCTCATTGTAAGCCATTGGCGATTTACCTTAATGCCAGATTAAGTGTCAACGTTTGCCCAGCTACCGGTTATTGTTAGCATACTTCAAATTAATTTTAGCTCATTTTAGTACTTTGTTGTGCAGAAGAACAGGTTTCATCAGGAATGTCACCAGTGACCTTTAGTTATTCATGGGACGAAATGTTGTTTGGGTGTAGAGAAACATCCACAGATGTAGCAGGAAACATTGGGATCATGTTTGCATTTTCTTCTGTCAGTGGCCATATTACTAAACTTGAAATTAGGATTAGGCATAAAATAATGTCAGAATCATTGATACATGTGAACATTAGCCGTGAATTTTACGAATAATTTTTGTCTGAGCCAGGTGAAAATTATTCGTACTCTACTTCTTAACCTTCCAAGTAGTAGCCAATAGGGACAATGTTATGAAATGCACATCATAAGGGTGATAAAATGTGACATGCAAGAGCAGCACAGATGCCATTTCTGAAATCGGCACCCCCAAATTGGTAAGAATCAAATATTGGATTTTATTCGGCAAAAATGATGCAAGGCAGTGTAATTTAAACCATTAAAGGGCTACAAATTGCTACTACTTACATTAGTAGCAGTAGAAAGCTCTCTGATCTCCTCCAGCTAGCCACACCAGTGCATAGTCCTGGGTTGAGATTTAGGCGATACACTGTTGTGAATGGGACCACAGAAACAGCTTTGGACACCTCTGCGCACGCATCGTAGTAGACTGTGCGCTGTAGCGATCAGCTGTTTGGACGGGTTTGAGAGAGCAATAAGGGCAAATATATTTTGAAGGTCGCAATAATGCAATTCTTGGATGCCGATTGCCATAAAACCTCAACTAAGAAGAAGATCACCTGTTTGGTCACCGTAACTGCAGTTGCGAAGTCGGACAGTTGTATAACTTGTGCAAACATTTCGAAAATGCCCTGTGCATGTTGCTTTCCTGGATGTGAAAACAAACCTGCATCCTGGTGCACTTACAGCTTCCACCGCATTCTTCTGTGGGATATTGGACTTCGGCAGCTGTGGCTAGTCGCGCTCAATTGATATGCCACCCGGCTCCCTAAAAACGCTCCGTGTTTGAAGTATTCATTTTTCCAAGGAGGATTTCATGACGCCGCATTCAGCAAAATCTCATCGGTGCACATTGAAGAGCACTGCTGTTCCCATTCATCCGGTAAGAGAGTGAAACACCTGTGAAAAAGTCTGATGTAACATTCAGAATGCAGGGCTGCCAACTCTCACACATTTGGCGTGAAAAATGCATGAGATTCAGTCAGAGGTGTATAATCCAGGTTCAGAAAGTAAAAGTCCATCCCAGGATATTGTTCCAGCCACAAAAGACCTGTCGGTTGGTCCTATTCTTCGGCTGGGAGGTAAAACTAACAACTGAAATCTGCTGACAGGAGTTTACGGGTTGAATGAAATCATGGTTGGATTTTTACTTTCTGACCCTTGGATTATACACCTCTGGATTCAGTGGCAAATGACTCAATCAACGCAATGCATGTGTTTCACGGTTGTTCAAATTGTTTTAATGAAATAAGACAATTTGAAATGTTTTTATGTAATTCCATTGCATTCCAAAGTGAATGGTACTTCATCGTTGCTGTCATAATCACTCATTTTTCAATCTTTTATACTGTCTCTGCCACAAACCGCTAAGAGTCTGACCTAAGCAGCTGCTCGCTACAGAGCCAGTTTACTACGATGCGTGCGCGGAAGAATATGTCACTTGGTTAGTTCAAGAGCAAATGTGTTTTTTTCCAAGCAGTTGAAGCATTGTAATTTTTTAAAATATAGTGTACAATTGAAATGGTGTATTATTTTCAGGCAAGACCCCTTTTAGGCCGCGAAAATACGTTGTTTCTGTGGTCCCATTCACAACAGTGTATCCCTGCAGGAGATCAGAGTGCTTTCTACTGCAACTAATGTAAGTAGTGGCAATTTGCAGCTCATACAACCCCACTTCAAAAAAAGTGAACTATCCCTTCAATCCCTTCATTGGTAAGGCTCTCTCTCAAGTTGATTCATCAATTCCATTTTCTGAAAGGACTATTTACTCAGGCTATGAGTCTAAGTTTCGGCTTTGTTCTTCTTTTTTTTTCAGGGTTGCAATTGTCCTGCTCATGCGCGCGCGATCTCACGATTGGCCCAGGCCTAGACCCGGCCCGAGTACAGGCTCCGAGGAGCCTCTTGTTATATTTCAAATGTTAATAAATATATAGATTATAAAGTCAGAAACAGCCTTTTGTCTGGAATGACTAATCCTGAAGATTTAAGTGGCTTTCAAAAACATAGCCTAATTCTAATTACCTCCACATGGATATTTTTTTCAATTGTTTCTTTGTAGCTGGGGTGAAGTTAAAACTCAAGGAATCACAGAGAATATAAAACCACATAAACAAGAAACTTTGTTCCTAAATATCTTCAAATTGTGACAAATGCTGATCAGACTTCATAAAAGGTGTTTTTAATTTTACTGCGTTTGCTGAAAAACAAAATTAAAACTATTTTGCGGGCTTTGATTATTTTAAATCAAAACTGAGAATAGAGGGTAAGTAGGATAGAAATTATTATGGTGCATTAATAGACTTTAATACATTTTTAATCTCCCTCATTTCAGTGGCAGAATTGAGATCTGTAGCTTAACACCATCTGAGTCAGCTAGCCAGAAGTAGCAATATTTTTTATTCTAATGTTTTATTCTTGCCCTCCTTTCAAAAGTTTTGGCTGTCTGCCAAGAAAAAAATTTCGAAGAGCACGCGAAGAACATATCAGCACCCCCGATGAAAACCACCAGCTGACTGGACTTGAAGAAAGGTATGCAACAGTTCAGCATGATCAAAAGAAGAGGAGCGCACAACCATTTACTTCCCAGAATTTGCAGGTCACTTCTGATCCAGAGTTGCCTACAGCTCAGACACAGAATGATGTTAATGAAACTGCATCTTGGAACCTACATCACTTTGAAGAAACTGCAGCCAAGATACAACCTGACCTGGAAAAACTACAGCACAATATTCAGGATGTTATCAAAATTACTGCCGACAAGCTTCAGCAAAGCTTGCGAGAACTCTATTCCAAAGTCGAAGGAGAGCTGGATGAAATGGATCGCAAAATGCAGCGTAGCCCCCCACAAAGACTGGAAACAATCCTGCTCAACAACCTGCATAGAGAGAATGAGAGGTTGTCTCGCAGAACTGGTTACCCGAGTCCAACATGATCTTGATCAGACAACAGCTAAGATCCAGTCCGATCTTGACAATGTGGCTGTTCACACAGTGAACAGAAACAATTGTAGAAACTGAATAATAATCATTCCGCTACTTGGCAGGTAAGTGTTGTACAGTTCGGGACAGGCGGAGACACTGAACATTAGCTGACCTCAATGCATTGCTTGAGTACTCAGCCTGGAATCTGTATGGTTCTGAATCCCACGTTAAGCTGCTTTCACGCCGGACGCAAAACAAATGTTTTTGCACGACAGATTACATTCAAAGTCAATGCAAAGATGCAAACACAGGTGAAACGTATTAGTGTCTTTGCATAGACTTTGAATGTAATCTGTCGGGCAAAAAAAATTCCTTTCGCGTCCGGTGTGAAAGCAGCTTTATGTTGAGTTTCCTCATCTTCCATAAAAAAGTATTCTTCTTCATCAAAATGGACAGATTCAATTGAAAATTCTGAGGAACTAACGGAATCTGACTCTGATACCATCGTTGCTGGCTGCACAATCGTCCACTGTGTACAACTTATGAAGTGACCACACAGGAATCGCTTTTCTGTGTTGCTCAGAATGTTTGTTAATGAGGGGGGCGGGGAAAGTTAAAAAAAAATAGCGATTTTTGTTAAATTATTTTCTACATTTTTTTTTTAGGTAGACGATGGGAATTCTTTTAATTTTAGCTGTTTATATTCATAAACTTGCTCAGTGCATGTCCTAAGCTCTTTAATGCTTGATTAAAATAAAAGTAAACAAATACTGAGGCACATTAAAAAAGAAATTTCAATTCATGTCACATTTTATCCAGAATTATTGGCATCACTTATGAATATGAGCAAAACTGGCTGTGAAAAAATGTCTTGCTGTTTTTGTCCTTTTGGTCTTAAACTCAAAATATTTTTAAAACAGCGAAACCGCTTAATGTGATATAACGTCAGTTTTCTTATAGGACTTAGTTTAGATTTTTTTTTTACAGTAGAAGAAAGTGCTCCTGACAAGGAATGTTCGCCAAGAATTTGGAAATTATTCATCTTTGTTTCGGAACATTGAGCCACGTTTAGCTTTTTCCTCATTACGTGTGCCAGTGAAGGGGAAAATGTTTAATGCCACGTTTTCTTAGGACTTTGGTTTTGATTTCTTCACTGGAGAAAGTGCTCCTGACAAGAAATGTCTGAGAGGAATTTGGTGCTTATCGGTTGCTGTTTTGGTACATTCATTCCCTACGGAATACTTTTATATAAAATTTGCTTGTTTGTACGGAATACTTGTCCCGAAAATTACACAATATAAAGAATTGAAATGCAGGTGGCCCAGTCTCCAATAACAACAGAAAAAGTCGCTAGATTTGTCGCTAGTCGCTTTTGACAAAAAAAGTTGCCAACATGATTTGGAGAGTCGCCAAGTTAGCAACACTACGGGAGCGCAACACTCTTGATTTGCTACTACTTCCTTTTCTTCCAGTCCCTCCTTCCTCAGTGAAACAAACACAAGTAGGAACCAACATTGTCTTCACTCACTGTATGCTAAATCAGTGCAGCAACTAAGGTTACAAAATACTGAAACAGAATATAATGCATACAGTAACTACATTTGCAATAATTATAATTATAATTATAGTTATTATTATTATTGTGCTTTCAGGAACGACTTGTTTTGTCTGTCTTTATGGTGCGGTTAAGTGTAACAGTCTGAGTTGAGTGGGCAGGTGGGCTTTTTACAATAACATTGACAATAAAATTCGGCACTCTGTGATAAAGGGTAGTAATGAGGAGGAGTCCGGCTACCTCAGACAAATCCAGCAATTATGGCCTTCGCAGGATCAGCACATTGACAATGGTTATGACATTTTATTGTGTGTTGCCTTTAAACGTCCCAACGGCGTAAAATATAAGCTTCATAAAATGGTTAACTCTTCAATCTTTGTCCAGTGTTCAAAAGTGGTCTTTTTGAGCTTCTAAAACATAAAAATTCTAAAATTCATCAGCTCCCTGCTGCAGAACTCAAACAAGGGGTTTAAATATACATTACATAGTTATTAAGAAATAACCATGAAACGAGACGCTGGCAAAGAGTAACAAATACTCAAGTCATAAATCAATCAAAAGTGACATACTTCTAAAAGCCACACAAGTTGCGGAAACGGAAGGAATTTATACAGGGTTGTGACAGTTTTTTCCGTTTAATTTAGTGTAAACTATTATTAACTCCAAACTTTTGAATGGCAGTGCATGTTGAGAAACTGAGAGCATCTCACTCAGGCTCAGTGCTATGGAAAAGTATTAGCCCCCTTTCCCATTTATTCTGTTTCCATATTTTTCACACTTAAATGTTTTAGCTCATTTAACTAATTTTAATATTAAACAAAGGTTGCCCAAGTTAAAACAAAGTTCAGCTTTTAAATTATGATTTTATTTATTGAAAGAAAAAAGCTATCCAACCCAACCTGGTCCTCTGCAAGAAAAAAAAGTAATTTCCCTCTTAGTCACTAAATCAACAGATTTTGAAAATCATATTGATGTTTGGGTTTAGTTTCGCTGGACACAGCCAGGCATGATTACTGCCTGCCCTGTTGAATCTAACCATCACTTAAACAGAACCTGTTTGACAATGTGAGGTTTGCAGAAAGCAGCGTGTGGTTCTGCAGTCTAAAGAAATTCAGAAAGAGATGAGATACAAAGTTCATCTCCATCAGTCTGGAAAGTGTTACAAAGCCATGTCTAAGGCTTCAGGACCTTAGCACACCATGGTGAGAGCCATTATCCACAAATGAACAAAACTCAGAACGGCGGTTAATCTTCCCAGTGTCACACTGGGCTCAGGAACAAAGAACTGAACTGGAATGGGGAACTCTACACAAGAGTTTATTCCTGGAATATAACACCACAAAGGATAAATATTTCAAACAGAAGACACTGGTTGAAAGCAGGCTGGAAAGACAAAAGAATGATCACAATACAGTTAGAAGGAACGCAGCATGAATAAGGTCTGCTTAATGCAAAGCCAAAGTGACAGAAGCCAGACAAATACTGAGGGGAGATAGGTGAATCCTATTGGGTACACATGCAGGAGCTAAGAAATTAGATGGGATGAATTGAAAACCCGGAATGGAATTCTGGGTCTGAAGGGGGCATTGTACCTGGCAAACTCTGTCCAGATGTGACACCCAGGAGTGGCCGTCCCACCAAAATTCCTCCAGGAGCTCATTAATGGCTCGTCCAGGAAGTTACAAAAGACTCGAGATTCATGACTAAAGACCTGCAGACCCCACTCTCCTCATTAAAGGTCAGTGTTCACGATTCCACACTAAGAAACAGACTCTGTGAAGATCACATACATGGGAGAGCTGCAAGGCAAAAACCACTGCTGGCAAAGGATTGTCTCACATTTGCCAAAAGCATCTTGATGACTCCCAAGACATTTGGGATAATATTCTGTGGAATGATGAGTCAAAATTTTAACTTTTTGGAGGACATGGGTACCGCAACACTTGGTGAAAAGCTTACATAGCATTCCGCAACAAGAACATCATACAAACAGGCAAATATGATGGTGGAAGAGTTATGGTTTGGGCCTGCTTAGCTGTTTTAGGACCTGGGTGATTTGTCATAACTGATGGAAACATGAATTCTGCTCTCAGACAGAACATCCTGAGGGATAATGTCGAGTTATCGGTTTTTGATTTGAAGCTCAAGCACAGTAAGATTATACAGCAGGACGATAATCTTAAGCACACAAGCAAGCACATCTTTGAACGCCTTAATAAAAAAGAAACTGAAGGTTTTGGACTGTCCAAGTCAAAAGCCCCGACTTCAATCCATTTGAGACGCTGTGGCATGACCTTAACGCTGCTGAAACTGATATATTTTTGTTAAAATCAGTGTTAAATACCTCCACATTCCGGCAGCAATCATTGATTTATAGTGTCTGGTCCATGACACAAGTCTCTAAGTCACTGTCCTCTGCACTAGAGCAGCATATACAATCCTGGAGTCACCCACTGCCTCTAACAAATTAGGAGAGAAAATGCCATAAAGAGGCGGTCCTCTCTGCTCGTGAACACACAGAGAGCTGTATCTTAGCTAGCTAGGGACTTAGCTAGCCTCAGGTATTTCATTCTGGGGGGAAACATCCCTTCACAAACTCGAAAAATAAAAAAAAATTAAAAAACGAGACATTTCAACTGTTGCCTTTATTTTAGAAACACTAGATGTGACATGCAATTGTGTACAATATACGTCCCAAAGAATGTCTTGTGTTTGTCGCGGGTAGTCCTGTTGGTGGTTTTTAATCCTGCTAATGTTAGTTTATTAAAGTGCTGTCGTTGTTTGACACACCACTGCTTCATTAGCTGTACAACGATAGCAGCAAAACTTGGTAGTTATTGTTATTTGTTCTAAAATGCACTCCGTTGTATAGCAGATACCGACCACATTCATGTGCAGTTTGGGGAATGGGGGGTGGGGACTGCTAACTTGGGCAACGGACAGGAAGCTAGCTAAAACGACCAGACCAGTTACGGCAGCTTTAAACAATGTGGCTGAAGTAAAATCCTCCAATGTGGCTGAATTAAAACAATTCTACAAATAAGAAAAGGCCAAAATTCCCATACTATAATGTAAAAGACTTATCAGTTATTGCAAACATGACTGCAGCTGTTGCCATCAAGGGTGGCACAACCAGTTAATAGATTTGGTGGGGAAACAATTTTTTCACATGGGTGATATCCAGGTATGGTAGGTTTTGATTAACTCTTCCCCTTCAAAAAATGAAATATCATTTAAAAGCTGCATTTTGTGTTTTTTCACATTGTTGTTGTGTTTCATTAAATTTAATTGGATGACCTGAAACATTTGCACATAAGAAATACACAAAAATAGAAGATTTTGGGAAGGGGGCAAATACTTTTTCACAGCACTGTTTAGCGCCATCTACAGCACCGTACTCACATAACTTGGTCCATACTGTGTCCTATTGACTTACCAATACATTCTGTGGCAGTTTCAGGGGGAAACCATGTGTTAATAGATGACATAGAAATTTTGTATTTTATGAAGAACTAACACCGGACAGATAAGATCAATTGAAAATTATGTTGACTTTGTGCTTTTGAATCTATCACATTTTATGCTCGTTATTTCAGTCTGGACCATCTGAAAATTCAATAGTTTTTTCTTACCAGTGTGATCTTTGACTTAATTTGTGTTTTTTATAGCCATGGTTATATTGTGAAAAGAACTGAGAAAACATTTTCATGATAAGCTATACGGCACAGAACATATTGTGATTTCATTAGACATGGATTTTATTCATTAGCTGAACGTGAACACATTGGGTTGCCAGTTAGAGATGAACTTGAATATCCACAGACAGAACGGACAAACTCTTGTGACAGACATTGCGGTGCCATCTCGGGAAAAAAACGCAATGTAAATTGGAGGAAAATGCATTCTTGTCCTGTTCTGATATTTGTGAAAGGTTAATGCAGTAAGGTAAATTTTGTGGCATTATTAATGCCTAAATGGCAATAATCACAGATGTCACTCAGTCTTTTAACGTCGAGAAACAAATGTTATTCTGAGAGGTGAAAGACGATAATATACTGACCTCTGCTGGCAATTTATTTATACGGCAGCTCTACCTTCATTACATTAGAAAATGTATTTGAGGGAAACTACCTTGACGTCACCTGATGTGAATAGTTGCAGCATTTGGGGAAGGATCAACTGAATTTGAAATAAATTCGTCTGTATGGGCTAATAGGATAAACTATCAGCTTTTATTTTAGGGTATGTTCATGCATTTCTGCTCCATGATTAGGCTATTCTCACTATCGCCAACACGCAAAAAATACCCGCATGTTGCAATCAAGCCTAATTTCCGGTGCTTTATTGGATTGTTTGATAGCTAAGTTGTCTCCGGTCTCGCGCAGCTCCCAGGCAAGGGATCCCACTCTCCGTCAATGAAGGCTTCAGCTGGGCAATGGTCATTTTCTTGAAGTTTCAAGAAGGGCCTTCCATGGCGATATTCAGGTGATTGATGTAAGTACTAGAACAATTTTTGGCTTTGCAATCAAGAATCACAGACGAGCAGGGGTGTAAAGTCCAGGTTCAGAAAGTAAAAATCCTCCCCAAAACTTTGTTCCAACCACCTGGATTTACTACAGACAGGAGATACAGCCAATATGAGTGATCAGCACATTCTGTGGGAGGGAGAAAAACTTGGCAGGACTTAAACTTTCTGAACCCTGGATTTTACACCTCTGCAGATGAGGTAGGTTAGTGCTTCTCAAACCTCTGCTAGATTATCACTTGTCCTGCATGTTTTAGATCTCTCCCTGTTTCTGCACAGGTGATTCAAATGATTCGCTTATTGTCAAGCATCCTCACTGGTTTAAAACGAGCTGATCATTTGGCTCTGCTGTGCTGGAGCATGGAGAGATCTACAATATGCAGGACAAGTGTTACTCCAGGAGAGGTTTGAGAAGCGCTGGTGTAGATGATAAGATCGCCATCGTTCAGTGTTATTTTGTGCATGCAATAGACCTAAGCACTAGCGCACAAGGCATGCCGCTACACAGGCTGCGCAATGGGACTGTATGGCAGTCCTAGAAGTATAAGAAACCTCAGCAGAGAGGCCACCCCCAGATATTTTTTGTGTATTGGTGATGGCGAGATTTCAGTAAGCGACATTACGCTGAACAATAGGAAGTAAAATATAAATGGGAACATGCTTCTATTAGATTTTTAAAAAAATATCTTTTCAGGGTGCCAGTGATTGTGGCAGGCGTTCTTGGGGGAAAATAGTTATTTTAAGATGAGTATTGATTTTTTTTCCACCACAAACATTTTCTTTAAATTCAGGGTAAGATTTTTGTTTATTTTTGAACAAAGGATTTGGGAGGATTAACAGCCACCACATCCTCCATTTTTGTTGTATCTAATATATACCAATGATACCCATATTAGTGGAAGGTAGTGTAGCTTATTTATAAAGGGCCTAGTTAATCAGGTAAGATGAAGGCTTCAGCCTGATTCTGTTATCAACAACTAGAGTATTTGCACAAAACATGATAAGTCGAATCAGGTGTGTACCTGCTTGGTTGAAGTGAAAGTCTGCACCCACACAAGACGAATTATGTACCCCTGCTTTCAAGCTTTCATATCCCTCTGAGATGAGTTCAAGTTCTAGATGCGCTTTACTGACAGAGCATAAGTCAGTCAATTCTTCCGATGACTCCTCAATTTGAACATACAGAACTGAGGAGAACATTACACTCTTTAAAAACATTCCAGCACCAATCACAGAGACCAATCGCAGTCTCAAACTGTAATTTCCAATGGAAGAAAGAAGAAATGGAACACCAGGGGTGAGAATTCACACAAGCCTGTTAGTAAAGCTGTAATGAGTCTGCAGCACCAAAAGAGGGCGCCATACTGTGTCACAAGAGATTATGCAGTGAGTTTTCCAGTGTGCGCAAAATTGTTTTATCAAGTATTTTCATTACACCACATAACATTTTCTTTTTAAAATGATGTTTTATGAGAAAGCTAAGGGAGTATTGAAGAACTGAGCATCATATTTCAATTATTTTTGTTAATAGGAATTAAATATTTTCAAGAGGGTAATTCACAATCACTATCCAGCATATTTACCCAAAATTAGCAGTCAGCTCTATATATCCAAGCATGAGAGCATCACCTGTTCAATACACCTGTTCACCTGCTCCTCAGAAGTCTTTCACACTTTCCGAGTCTTATATTGCCCCTGTACCAACATTTTTCTAATATTTAACAGCTATCAAATTCATAATAGTATGTATTACAAAACAAGACTAAGTGCAACCTAGTATATGGCTGGGCCGCCAAGTGCTGTATGAGAACGTGGGCCAAGAAGAGGGTGCTAAATGAGGCAAAGCTCACGCTATTATATGAAGTGCAAGTTTAGTAATGAGCTGGAGCTGATAAATTATTTACAAAGTGGGTGGGGAGAGTGTGAGTGAGTGTGAGAGTGTGTGAGTGAGGGAGTGAGAGTGAGTGAGAGTGTGTTTGGGAGTGGGAGGTCTCGAGTAAAGAAAACATATCAAAAGCAAGTTAAACATTTGAGGAGACAAAGAGGTAGAGTAAGGGTAGCAGTTATTGATTTTGTGAATGTGAATTTGAGAGAGACAGCAGCAGCAGATGTAGATAGCAGTTGAAGTATCTATGTATGTTCCTGAATTGTGATGAAACAGTAAAGTTATCATTACAGTTGTGCTAACCAGGGACGTGAGGTCACATTTGTAAACACATGGCAGTTCCTGTACAGTGAGGGTGTAAGAACGAACTTCAAAGATTCTGCTCTTGAAAATTCCAAGGTTTCTGTCTCAACAATATGGTCAGGCAAGCTATTCAACATCGAAATTACTCTTTGGGTGAAAAAATATTTCCTAATATCAGTGCTAAATTTACCCTTGGTGAACTTCCATTTGTGACCCTGAGTTCTACTAACAATACATAATTCACTTTGTTAATCCCTTTAATATATTTAAAGACCTCTTTTTTAAAGATCTTGATTTGACCTCTGTCATAAGGCCACACCACTAATTTTCATGAATATGTTTAAAATCATGCTCTTCAAAATTACATGACCAAGGAAGCTGAAAGTCGGCATGTTTGTTCCAATAATCATATATATAATCCCAATTCCAAAAAAGTTGGGATGCTTTGTAAAATGTAAATAAAAACAGAATGCAATGATTTGCAAATCTTATAGGCTGACATTTTATTCACAATAAAACATACAACATATCACATGTTGAAAGTGAAACATTTTACTATTTCAAGAAAAATATTTGCTCGTTTTGAATTTGATGGCTGCAACACATCTCAAAAAAGTTGGGATAGGGCCATGTTTACCATTGTTTAGTATCCCCTCTTCTGTTAACAACAGTCTGTGAACGTCTGGGAAGTGAGGAGACCAAATTCTGAAGTTTTGGGAGAGGAATTTTGTCCCACTCGTGTCAGATGTAGGATTCTAGCTGTTAAACGGCCCTAGGTCTTCTTTGCCAGATTTTTCATTTTATGATCGCCAAATGTTTTCTATTAGTGAATGGTCTGGACTGCAGGTAACTGATTATGAGAAGAGGGGTCCGAGACGATTGAGGGTGAGCGCAAGTACTGTTTAACGGCGTATACATGAGCAAAACATGCGTGCACATGGCCCCTACAGAAAACCCATTTTTTGCCCTTGAACAGGAGTAGGAACTCTTCACTTCTGACTGCGACACCTGCCTCTGTGTAATTTTTTTGGCACTTAATTTCCCTGTTTCTGTCTGAGAATGGAAAATGGGGACTGTCGCTGACCGATCATGGTAAGGGCAGCCATGCATAAATGTGCAAAACTGTGGTTTTCTGTAGGGCCATGTGCACGCATGTGTTGCTCACATAGACGGCGTCAAACGGTTCTTGCGCTCACCAACAATCATCTCGCACTCCTCATCTCAAAATCAGTTTTGGTTGCTGTCCGGAATCTATCACGTACAGACTGTAACCAGATGTGGCGCTCTTGAGCTGCCATCGTCACTCATGGCTGCCCGAAGCGGGTTCGGTCAGTGACAGTCGACTGATTGTTGAACGGTGACAGTGCAATGACGCACCACCTCTCGGCGGCTGAGATTTGTCCGTAACATGCCAAAGGTTCTTTTTCTCTCTCCTGTGTGTCCAGCCATTCCATTTTCTTGATGCAGTAGCATTTTTTAATTGTTTTTGTTGGCTTTATATAGGCTATTGACCACACCAAAAAGAACAAGTCAAATGTCACTTTATACATCATAAACAGCTCAATTTTTGTTATTACTGAAGTGCTTGGCGTGTGCAGTGGTGCGCGTCAGGATTACAATACCACACACTTTTCTTTATTTCCTCTCGTGCCTCACTGGAAAAGCAATAAAAATCAATCGATTCTTCAATTTGCCGCAAATACAGTACATACCTCACCTGTGCGTTTTTAATGGTGCTGAGTGTATATTTGCAAATCATTGCATTGTTTTTATTTGCAAATTTACACAGCATCCCAACTTTTTTGGAATTGGGGTTGCATATTTCAATATAAAATGTAAAAGCTGAGAATTCTGAAAACTGTGGTCATAAATTAAATGTTTGAAAACAAATCCAAAATTTGGTGTAGCAACCCAAATCAAGGAAATATCAGAGCAATATCACAAGTTATGTGTAATAATCAGCTAGAGCCAATGACTCTGTCTTGTAATTTTTAGATTCAGTCTATGTTACTGGAAGAGAAATGACGAGTAGCAGGAATTAGCTTTAAATAGTCCGGTCCGAGTCGTGTACACCAATGTGACAGAGATGCGGCTCAAATAGCACAGTTAGAGTCTGGGAGCTCTCCTGGGTTCTCTCACTCACCAGCCTGCCCTTCCCACCTGGAGTACGACACTTGACACTGTGGATCTTTATAGCAGTGAGGGAGAACTTTAGTGAAGGACACGTCCACTTCATTTGCCCTTCTCTTGCTCTTTCTCTCCCTCCTACAATCTCTCTAACTCCCTGTTCTCTATACAAAATATATACAGGAAAGATTAAAAGTCTACTTGTCATATTGCCTCCAACATTGCTGTAGAACAAACAACAGAATATTAGGAGCCAGATGATCAAGTGAACCTGAAACTCAACTGGTCTGCCACCCTGCCACGCAAAGCAGAACGTAGGCCTTGAAGCTGAAGAAGGTGGCCTTTTGGGGTTAGGTGGCCCAAGGGACACCGGACATGGTTGACCGGTATTGGCAGTCTAGAGGGACCGCAACCCTGGTGGTCGCAGAAGTAAAAACTTGGGTTTGAGAGGAGTTCAGGAAGGTTACGAAGAAGCACATTTAGATGGTTGAAAAGCTTTGCAGTGGCAAGTCACCGGGGACAGATGAGATTTGTTCTGAGATTCTGATGGTTCTGGACATTGCTT
This sequence comes from Gymnothorax reevesii, assembly GCA_029721435.1. NCBI lineage: Eukaryota > Metazoa > Chordata > Actinopteri > Anguilliformes > Muraenidae > Gymnothorax > Gymnothorax reevesii. The sequence continues at coordinate 30,193,414 of CM056584.1, read as the reverse complement.
GACTGTCATGGTCGACATGCCTTTTCTTTTTTTTTTTTTAATTTGGCGTCTCCAATCCCACCTGAATCTGGAATGCCTAATTGAGGAACTATGTACAAGCCTTGCTCATATGCGACCACTTGTTGCCAATTCAGGAGAGAGGTATGGTTCATGGCTCTCCTCTGAAGCACGTGCCCATCAATACAGCTTCTTTACACTCATTGGTTGAATGAATGTAAAGAAGACTGAGGGCGGAGGATACCTGAACATGAACAGGCTTTGAATCTTCCAGACGAGCGCCCGTCCGGCCAACAGGAGGCCTTTGAGCAACAAAAAAGCAACCATTTTTATATTTCCCTTCCCAGCTGCCCCTTCCCAATTTGCATCCCTTTAGTGCAATGGCCAGTTGTATGCTACTTCTGAAAGAGCTGCTGACCGCTGCCGGTCGGTACGACCAGGGCTCGAACCCGTGCCGTGTTAAGTTGACATGCCTTTTGAACATTGGGTGGATGTTGGGTACAGTACCCTTTGACTGGCAGATGGAGGTGGTGGTTCCCATTTTTAAAATGGGGTGCTTCAACTACAGACGCATCACACTGCTCAGCCTGCCAGGAAATTTTTATGCCAGGGCACTGGAAAAGAGACTTTGCCCAATTATTGAACCTTGGATCCAGAAGGACCAATGCAGGTTTTGTTCTGGCCATGGAACAATGGAATAACTTTTTACCCTTGCATGGATACAGGCAGATACTGGAAGGGTCGTGGGAGTTTGCCCATCCAGTCGGCATGTGTTTTGTGGACTTGGAGAAGGCTTATGACTACGTCCCATGAGCCTGTGGGGAGTGCCGCAGGAGTAAGGGACTCCAGGGCTGTTAGTGCAAGCCATCCGATCCTTGAATATACAACCCCAATTCCGAAATAGTTGGGACAAAGTGTAAATTGTGAATAAAATCAAAATGCAATGACTTTCAAATCACACCAGCCAGTATTTTATTCACAATAGAACAGAGATAACATAGCAAATGTTGAAACTGAGAAATTTTACAATTTTATCCACAAAATGAGCTCATTTCAAATTTGATGGCTGTTACAGGTCTCAAAAAAGTTGGGACATGGTCCTGTTTACCATGGTGTAGCATCTCCTCTTCTTTTTAACAGAGTGGAGGCGTCTGGGCATTGAGGAGAAAAGTTTCTTGAGTTTAGCCATTGGAATTTGATCCCACTCTTGTTTAATATAGGCTTCCAGCTGCTGGAGAGTTTTGGGTCTCCTTTGACAGACTTTTTGTTTCATTATGCGCCAAATGTTCTCAATCGGTGAAAGATCAGGACTGCTGGCAGGCCAGTTCAGCACACGGACTCTTCTACTACGAATCCATGCTGTTGTAATAGCTGTAGTTTGTGGTTTTGCATGGTCCTGCTGAATACACAAGGCCTTCCCTGGAATAGATTTTGTCTGGAGGGGAGCATATGTTGCTCTAAAACCTTTATATACCTTTCAGCATTCATGGTGCTTTTTAAAACATTCAAGTGTCCCTCACTATATGCACTAATGCATCCACATACCATCAGAGATGCTGGCTTTTGAACTGAATGCTGATAACAGGAGGGGTGGTCTTTTTCCTCCTTAGCCCGGAGGACATGACGCCCATGATTTCCAACAAGAATGTCAAATTTGGACTCGTCTCACAAAAGGACACTTTGCCACTTTGCTACTGTCCATTTTAAATGAGCCTTGGCCCACAGAACATGGAGGACATGGATCATGCTCAACAATGGCTTCCTTTTTGCATGACAGAGTTTTAGGTGGCATCTGTGGATGGCACGGCGGACTTAGTTTTCAGCCAGTGGTTTCTTGAAGTATTCCTTGGTCCATTTGGTAATGTCAATGACAGAATCATGCCGGTGAGTGATGCAGTGGCGTCTGAGGGCCCGAAGATCACGGGCATCCAGTAAAGGTCTTCGGCCTTGTCCCTTACGCACAGAGATTTTTCCAGTTTCTCTGAATCTTTTGATGATGTTATGCACTGTTGATGATGAGACCTTTAAAGCCTTTGCAATTTGACGTTGAGGAACATTGTTTTTTAAGTATTCCACTTTTTTTTTACGCAAGCCTTCACAGGTTGGAGAGCCTCTGGCCATCTTTACTTCTTAGAGACTCAGCCTCTCCACGCCATCCTTTTTATAGCCAATCATGTTACACATCTGATGCCAGTTGACTAAATTACTTGCAAATTGTTCTTTCAGCTGATTCTCTTATATATTAATTGTTTTTTCAGCCCTATGTTGCCTGTGTACCAACTTTAACGAGACCTGTTGCACCCAGAAAATTTTAAATAAGCTCATTTTGTGGATAAAAATGTAAAATGTCTCAGTTTCAACATTTGAAATGTTATCCATGTTCTATTGTAAAAAACCTATTGGCTCATGTGATCTGGAAGTCCTTGCACTTTGATTTAATTCACAATTTACACTTCATCCCAACTATTTCGGAATTGGGGTTGTACATATACATACAGGAATTGTGAACATGTGATTGTGCAGTACAAGGCAAAGTTCTTGTCACATTCAAGCTAATATATTGCACAATACCATGATGAGTAGCATGTCATAACCACTTTATACTGGTGCAGTATAGAGTATCTAGTCAACAAGCATGCAAATTCAAATAAAGTTGTTGTTCCCTGGGTGAACACCCAGCATGCATTTATTCTTCTTTTTCACAGCTCTAATGCTCCAAAATAAGTTTCTTTAACCCTTGTATGGTGTTAGGATTTTGTTACTCAGCCAGTGTTCATGGGTCTGGGACTCGCTAGAGTTTTTGGTTTTCAAAATTGTTTGATTGTGTTGTTTTATGTTAAAATGCTCAACAGATGTTTACTTCATCCCAATTACAAGTCATATGAACAGCAAACATGGTTTGATGAAAACTGAAAACGGGTCCCACAGACCCAAACACCATACAAGGGTTAGTATATTTAATACTAAGATAAATGAAACTGTTTATAAATGTCCATGGAATAAAGGCAAGTGCCTCAGCAAAACAAACGAAAAAAAAGTTAATTATGTACGCTGTAATAGGATGGATCAGCTTAGTCTGTAAGAGTGAATACATTGTTCAGGAACCTTACAAATTATAGAGGGGCAAATAGGCCCAAAAAAGGGGAAAACACCTGTCTGCACCTGCCTGTCCTGTGTAACAAGGGCCATTATAAAAACAATCTTTAATCCTTCAGATCTTACTGATTGCAGCACTAGCGAGACTTTTATTTCCACGCAAGCATTGGCAGGCTGCGGAGTTTTATACTCCATATAAAATATTCAGTGAGGATTGCCAGTTTGGACTCCATTAGTGCAAAGTGCTGCTTTCTTGTAATGACCCCCAGTGGAGGGTTTCCCTCAACAACTAGAACAAACCAAGCCACTATTGGATTTCAAAGTGCAGCACAGAATCAAGGAAGACCAAATCTGCATTGTGTTTTAATGAACAAAAACTGGAAACTAAAATTATTACTGTCAAGGACAATACTATATATGGGTCGGTCCATGAATATTTTGAGATTGACAGCATTATCGTTATTTTAGCTGTCTACCACACCATGTAGGAGATGAAAGTAAATAATGATTATGAGTTCAAATTATGGATGTTAATTTGAGGGTATTTACCTCAAAAACTGGTGAGCAGTGTATGAATTGTAGCACTTTCTATTCATGCCCCCCATCCCATTTTTTGAGGGACAGGAAGAAACTGGAGATGTTTCTAGGATGTTAAATGATGAAGCCTGTATTATTCCCTCAATATTTCATTGTTTTTCATTTGAGTTTATCATTTGAAGTTTTAAATTTGATTTTGGAATATGCAGCTGTTAATTATCAATATGAATTCTAAAGAGCTGCCATGGCCAGTGATACAAGCCATCATTAGGGTAAAAAAAAAATCTAAATTAATGCTTCAGAAAAGTAACAATAATATCAGGTGTGGCCAAATCTTAAAGAAGAAAATCTCTCCAGTGGCCTCAGGAACACTGAAAGTCCTAATAGAAGACCAATAACAAACAAGAGCACTCAGAGAGCACAGCACTTCCACGGCTCCGCTGTGCCAGGGCAACTCTGTGCATTCGTTATTTTCGTTGACTGATGAAGCATGTTGTTGCATTTCACCGCCAGGTGGCAGCAAACCCCAAAAGCACGCCGATTGGAAATCCAGCCCGTTGGAAAGACTTCAAATCTCTTTTAGCATAGCTGAATTTGAACTTTGGCATATGTCTCAGCTGTACTCTGGCCTAGATATGCCCACATTTAACCACTTGTTCCTCTTGTGCTACTCTAAGATCCTGCAAAGATTGGTTAAAATCTATGCGGCCATTTTTGAGATATCCTGCCAACAGACAGACAGAGAGACAGACAGACAGATGAACACTGGCACAAACATACACCTCCTTGGCGGAGATGAATTTAGTATTCCCTAGTGAAGAAAAATCCCCTCACAGTAGTTGAACAGACCAGGAGCGCTCCCCAGGAGGTAAGCTATGTCAGTATAAACAATTAAGTGAAGACTTTACCAGAGTAAATACTGAGGCTTTACCCCATGATTTACATTGTAATACAGTAATCAGGCTCAAAATCAGGATGTTTGCCCAAAGAAATCAAGACAATGCAGTTTTGAAACAATATCCTGTGGAGCAGGTTAAAAAAGATCAACTTGTACCAAAATTATGTGAAGAGAAGAGTAGAGACAAGGGTAGGAACTACTTATGATTCAAAACACACCATCTAATCTGTGAAGCAATGTCATATGTATATGGCTGCCAATGAAACCATTTCTGTTGGACCGATACTTGTTAAAGATATGACTTGACTAAAGCAGATGGATGGATTCTGAATTGTACGTACTTCCGTGTTATCTGTTCAATTTCAGCTAAAAACTTCAGAACTCATTCAGTCGTGCTCACAGTGCAGACGGACAATAATTCGAAGCACACAGGAAAACTAATCTTAATTTTTTTTGTAAGAAAGAGTAGAATTTTTTACAATGGCCAGATCAGTTGACTGAATCCATATAAGCATGTTTTTTTACTTGGTGAAAGTTAAACTGTGGGCAAAATGACATAAGAACATGCTGGAACTATAAACAGCTGCAGTAAAGGCCTGGCAGAGCATCACCAGGGAAGACACCCAACATCTGGTAACTTACATGTGTCCCAGACTTCAGCCAAACATTGACTGCAAAGAATTTGCAATCGAGTATTAAAAATGAAAATTTGATTGATTTGTAGAAGTACCTTTTTGCCCTTAAAATTTGGCGGGTGGTCTATAAAAATGGTTGAATGGTTGTAATTTTAATACCTACTCTATAAATACAATATTTTTGGAAAAAACTTCAATTAAAGTTAAAAGTTCACCCTGTTCGCACATCTTGATATTCATTTGACACACATTTTGTTGCATAAAAACCAAAATTATGAACATTTTGTCACTTGGCAAATGCTTATGGATTGAATTATAGGTTTTTTTGTTGGTTGCAAAGCCAAGAAATGATACATGGAATTCAATTGTATTAAATATGAATTACTTACATTCAAATGCTGATGTAAAATTATCCCTGGGTGAATTTGTGTCAAATACCAGTCTTGGATGACTGCAATACCTGCAAGTAATGCTTATATGCTATTTTTTCTTGCCCAATAAGCAATAAGAGGAAGGTCTGAGTACTTCTCAGCATAAACAGACTGAAAACCAGTAGACACTGCTGCCCTCCTGGACTGGAGTTAGACACTCAGCGTTACTGAAGGTGATAGCAAAAACTGAGGGATGGGGTTGGGCTGGGTAAGGCAATGGATCATAGGCAGGATGTAATGTAGCTGTGAGAGACTTTTCTTTTCCCATTGTAACAATTAGCCTGGATTCTGCTGCGTCGCCCATTAGAGCTGAGAGACCCAGCATTTGCCTGCAGGACTGGACCTGTGATTTAATGTTCATATCCTCCCTAAGCTTTGAGAGACAGTTATCATATTGATGTACTAATGTATTAGTGTATATATCATCCTCTTATTTAACTAATTTCCTTAGAAATGCAATGACTTTCCATTTAGTAAAATCAGAATGCTTCCACTTGAGTTTTCAGTTCCATTCTCCAGGATGTCAAACACTGCTTCTTCAAATTGTTCTGCTCTCCAGTATTTCAGAGTGATTTTGTAGTGTTCAAGTAGAGGGAGGTTTCCAAGTATTGTGCCGTTAATGTAGAAGCAGGTTCTTGTGTGATTCCCTGGTGTCTGAGTTTAGTTTTGCTGCATAGAGGAGGAAATAGGTTTTTAGTTTACCCCCTTTGTGCAGAATACAAATAATGCCAATTTTTTTCTGTTATGCATGAGCTTTTTTAGGCATTATAACTCAGTATTTGTGTCACGGAGACCGCAGAAAATTATTCCAGTGAAGCAAGACATTTGGAAATTCAATTACAGAATTATTTAGGAGTTAAATTTCGGAATTTACGGACGCCGGCATCCATATCTGCACAAAGGGGTTAATTTAGTTGGTTAGGAGCAGGTATTTCAATCTAATTTTATAGAGCTGAAGTATCAGGTCCTTGAGGTACTCTTGACATCACCACATTGGATTGATCAAATTTGCAATCACACTTAATTAATCTGCAGTACGAAATGTTGCCAGCTCATTGTCTTAATGGAACGGGTTTTCTTGAATTGTTCTCCACTCGCACGGCTGGTTCAGCTGTGACCCCGCCCATTTCCCCAGCATTTCAGCACATGCCCGTAAAAGGGTTCAGGGAAGAGGAGAGGGCTGACACCGTAATCCAGTTAGCGGATGCACTCCATAGCATCATTGCTGGGCTTAAGTTCTGCCTCATTGCCTGGTGAGACAACTTGGATAAGGTGTAGGTTTTGTGTTAAGCTCATGCACAGTGTGGTCCAGTGTTATGCAGATGGAAAAGCATTTGTGAAAGAGACCAAGAGGTCACCTAAAATAGCTGCTCACTTGCCATCAGTATTTTGCAGACGTGTTAAGGGAAAATATTTTAATAGACTTCCAGGACCATCATATTTTAAAGGCCTTCCCGGGATCATCCCTCTATACCTTTAATGAGAGTCTCAAATAAATTCAACACAATTAAAATGACTCTTTTGTGACATGGCGCACATCTACGACATTCAATTTTCCCTGATAATAAAAGGATCTCATTTGAAGCAGTTAAAAGCTGTGATTGTTTTTAGTGATTTGGAGATACACCATTTATGCATGATTCATCGTTTATTGAGTGAATTATCTGCCAAGAGCGGTGTGAATTAGCTGATCACCTTCCAGGACCCAGTTCTATCTATTTACCTCACTGAGTGACCCACACTCTGGCTCGAACTGACACCATGTACACAAGCATTTGGTATAGTAGCCATGCCCTTAATACAGTGCTGATGCAGCTCATAGTGACAGTATGTAGGCCTCAATTAGGTTGCATTGCCTTCGACACTAGAGATGGTGCAAGCGCAATCAGCTAGTGCTGTCTTAACTCGAAAATAAATATTTTTATCGTTAAAAGAATTTGACATACAGTACTGTGCAAAAGTCTCAGGCACCCTACATTTTTTAAGTTTAAAACTGGATTTACATTTTACCTTTTTGTTTTCCACATTGGTGTTGCTGGAGATAAGAAGACCATTTGGAATTGAGCCCCCAAGTGCGATATTGGTCTATCTCAATTTTTTTTTATTTTTGAGTTAGGCCCAGATATTGCAAGAAATCTATTTATTGCTTATATTATCTCAAAACTATGAAAGACCACTCTTGTTCTCAGGGGTTCAAATCTAAATTCTAATTTAAAAATAGTTTCATAGATGTTTGTATTTCGTTAAAAACAGTTGATACAGATAATAGTCTCAACAGAACCCTGATGTCAATATTATCATGGCTGTCTGCAATTATTTGGAGGGATAGATGCAAGTGAGACGGTCAGACTGCAGAAGAACTGCGGCAGGTTTTCCACTCTGCTTTGAACAAGCCAAAAGCCAATCAATTATGTGTCGCCTGCGAAGCATAGCGGCACACAGGGATCACTTTGTCCGATGTCTGTCTGTCCGGTAGTCACACTTTCAGTTGGTAGTCACACCCAGGCGACACATGTGTTCACCTGAACACTGTAGTATAAAAATGTAGCACAATAGGACAGTGTCCCAAATTTTTGTGCAAAGCGTAGTCACACCAAATACAGGTTTGATTTGGTTTTTAACAGTTTCCAGCTCTGTGTAGAGCATTCCTCAGTTATTAGAAAATTCACATTTCGTTATTTTTGCAAGCATAGTTGCCCTGCAAAACTGCTCTGAAAGTGCCTAAGACTTTTGCACAGTACTGCACCTTTAAGGCACAATATTTTACCTAGAAGTTTTTCTGCACTGAAAATCAGCAAATGCTGGGTTGTGTCAATGAACATCAGGATTTGCCAGCATCTCCAAACATACATTTTGGCCCCTCCCACCTCATTTCATTCCAAATCCCTCCAGCAGAGCTACACACTGATGATGTGGCACAGTGGTGACCGACCCTTTTACAGGAAACAGTATCCTGTTGGTTTTGCCTTCAAGCCCTTTTGACTCTCTAACTCTACCTAGCAGCTGAACAAGATCTCTAAATGTTTAATGTGGTGAACTTTGGTAAGGTTAGAGTGAGTGAGTGAGTGAAAACCTGCAAGAAGGCACATCTCTAGGAACACCTGTCATGGGATAGTGCCCCTAAAGTAGCAGACACTGGACCTTATCAGCCTGAGTGGACACAGATAACATAGGCTCACCTCTCTTCCCCTGAACTTAGATGGGGATAATGTGGAACTTACAGTTGCAGGCACAGGATGAACCAAACACGGGTCAGGTCCTCAAACAAACACTAATCACATGTAGTTGAACCATTAGCACAATAGAATAAACACAATACCATTATCTGATTTTTTTAGAGCAGTAAGTGATTGCACGTCTATTTTCTCATCAAATTGCTGTATAACATTTGCCTCTTCTCCATATTCACCGGTGCCCATCTTCATGCATGACATGTCATATTTCGTGTTTGAGCGGGAGAATTGGTGAAAATTTTTTGGAAACCAAAACACGGAGGGGCAGGGAGAAAAAGTAAGCAATGTACAGTACATCTTCTGTCCAAGTGTAATATATTTAGGCTTGAGTTTGCCATGTACAAAATGCTGATACAAAAAGAAACGTGTGGTAAGAGATAGTTAATCGAGGCAGTGACACATTTACTGAAAATCATGTAAAGAAACATCTCACCATTATCAGGGAAAGATTTCCCCCGACTCTGAGTAAGAGGCAAGGCACTGAAAAAAGAATACTGTTTTTGGGCGGTCCTCTGTACGTCTCCAGGGTAGGTGGTACACTTAGCCAATAGCCTACTAACACTAGCTTCAACCAGGCTTTTTTCAAGGTCATAAAAAAAGTGTGGAAGTACTGAGAAACGTGCGTTAAGGTTTGTAGATATGGTCTTTGCTTTATGGTGAACTGAATATTTTAATAAATTTATTGAGGTTGTTACTTTCTTTTGGTTGGCACTAGCTAATAGCCTTCGGCTGTAACTACAAGTAAATGTTCGGCCTGTCACCATGGCAACCCCGTGAGGCAGCCACAATGTTAATACATGAATGAAATAGTTTTTGTGATTAGTGATGAGAGACTGAATTTTTGTGATGCATTTTCAGGGGCAATTGTTTCCATACATGCAGCTGTTAGTTCAGGCAGGAAACTTGAGCCTGACTCTTCATCAGCTGACACAGCCGAGTCCGCATCAGCAGGAATACACCATTCAGAGAGAGGTAACAACAGGAAGGTAATAAGCCGGTCGATTTGAGGACAGTCAAGCTCACTCACCTCTACTGCTTTATCTTCTTCCTTTTGTGCGAGGAGAGGAATGTTTTATGCTCGCTACCTCCACCTCAGCCTCCACCTGCTTGATTTTATTTTCTCTGACTTTGGAGAGATTGAGAAGTTCAGCTCACCACCAAATTTTGTTTGTTGTTTGGTGTGTAATTGCTATGCCATGATAGGGAGCACCTCCAGAGCAGAACCTTTGGCCAAAGTGAATGTTAGTAGCCTGCATCTTCATTTCAATAACATTTTTAATGCAAATACTTGAGTTTACCAGCCTGAACTGCTATTACAGAGTAGTAGCGATAGCAGCAGTGTTGTGTCTGTGATGATGATCGTAGCTGGCCTGCGGCACAGTTCCATGTAAGTTGGTGACTCTCTAGGAACATTCCGCTTCTGTTGAGCAATGCCTCTTTGGAAAACTGCTGGTCAGATATTTTAAACAGCAGGAATCAGGTAAAACATCTGGTAAATGGCAACATAGTTCCCATCATATACAAAAACATGAATTTTGATCAGTGTTTCCAGTGTAAATTATGTGGGAGGAGATGGCGCTCATGTTTTAGGGAGAAAGCGAAAAATGACAATATGAATTAAAATAATTATGGAAATTATGATGGAGGGCCAACTTCCTGAAAAAATAATATAAATACATCATCCAAAACAGATTCATTAGGCACATATCTATAAATTTCATATGATTGGGGATACACAGACATGCATTTGTCGCCCAAAGATTCTCTAAAAAAGAATATTAGTGTCTTGTGTTACCACCTTTTGCCTCAGTTTCCCAAAACAACATATCTGCTTTGCATAGAATTGACCATAATGATGATTTTTTCCCGTGGAATATTGCCCCACTGCTCTTAAATGGCTGCATGAAGTTGTTGGGTAATGGTTTGTACTGGAACATGCCATCATATGCATCGCGAACTGGGACATTTTTCACCTTGCAGGAATTGTGTAGACATCCTTGTGACAGAGGTGACACACTGTCAATCTGAAACATGAGGTGATGGATGTGGCTGAATGGCATGTCAGTGGGCCTCAGGATCTCATCGCAGAAACTGTGCATTCAACTTGCATTGGATAAAATGCACTTGAGCTCACTGCCTGCAGGATGCACCTGCCCATACCAGCACATCACCACCGCTACCACCACAAGCCACTCTGTTCACAACACTGGTATCAGTGAACTGCTCACCCATGTGATCCCAAACACGCTGCGCACCATCTGCCCTTTATAGTTGAAACTGTGATTCATCAGCGAAGCGAACCAATCCTCTCCGACATGTCGCTGACCTTTGAAAGCGAGATCTTGTCCACTTGCATTGATTGTGACATTGAACTGTCGTCTAACTGAAACCAGGGTGAGGATGTGGAGCACGCAGATAGGCTTACCAGGAAGCATTTCAGTTTGTGTATTTTTTCTTCATTTGTGTAAAGTAACTGCCCCATCAGCTGTCAGTGTGACTGGTCTGACAGAATTCAGCAGGTGAAGAATTTGGATGCCATGATCCTGCGCTGGGATGGATTCACGTGGTCAGTGGTTTTGAGGCAGGTTGAACAAAATTCTCTAGAATGACACTAGAGACTTCTTAGGCTGGAGAAGTCAACATTTTCTTACTCTAGCAAGAGCCCTGCAGGCCATTCCTGCAGTCAGCATTGACAACTGCAACATCTCTCAAACCTTGAGGCATGTTAAGGCAGCTGAATTCGAAAATGGCACCTAAATTAAACTTCATTCCCAGACAGTGGCATGGTTTTGCACAGCAAAAGCTCAACTTCTGACTACATTTTATCAAAACCCATCATAAGGAAAATCTGTGAAGTGATTGTGGCTTTTAATCACCTTGGTAAGCCAGACTTTTGCAGGCAATCTCACTAAAAGAGAAAAACTATCTGACAGTCATTTAAACAAATGTGTGGACAGAATTTATGGTGAACTTGTGTGCATAGAAAAAAAAACAATTTGACTCAAAAACTACTTAATCTCAATAAATATTTTGAATACAAAATCAGAGCATAGAAGACACATTTAAATTTGAATTCATTCATTTACTATCATAGCTTCAGATGTGATGATCTTGAGAGTGCTACTGACGCCGAGTGGGAAGGGAAACAAAGTATTGACAATATTAAACTAGGCTTATGCCGACGGAGGCGACAGCTGGGGGTATATCCCCGAATGCCCCCAATCCTCCCATTCCCCAATCCTTGAATAGACCTTTAATAGACTTGCATTTGCATTTCATTTCAGGTCAATTGGACAAATGGTTCTGAAGATATGGCCAAAATGGTAATTTTCCATCACAAAGCGCCACCTGGTGGCAAAATATTGAACCATACAGGTATGATGTCATCATGTGACACGTTGTGAGGTCATGACCTTGCAGTTGCACATAGTTTCATGTCAATTGGAGAAATAATTCCAAAGATATAGCAAAAATTGTGAATTTTTGTGACAAAGCTCCAACTTGTGTCAAAATTTTGAACCAAACAGGTATCATGTCATCGTGGGACACATCCTCAGGTCATGACCTTTCATTTGCATTTGATTTGAGGTCAATCGGAGAAATATTTTCAGAGATATGATAAAAACAGTGATTTTTTTCAGTTTTTGGCCCCTGGTGGCCAATCTAGAAATTGTAAATTGTCCAAAATCGAATCAGTTCTTCCTCTTTATGATACTTACCCTGCAGTTATCGCGTTAACACCTAAATCAGTTTTTGGCCCCTGGTGGCCAATCTAGACATCGTAAATTGTCCAAAATCGAATCAGTTCTTCCTCTTTATGATACTTATTTATGAGCAAAATTTGAAATTTGTAATTGAAATATTACTGAAGTTATCGCGTCAACACATAGTGCGGCGGCGGCGGCGGTCGGGCCAAAAACATAATGCCCCTGGAACGCCATTCGGGGATATGAACATGAGTGGATCGAATTTTAGATTTATGAAACAGCACATCAAAGTTATGGATTATTTACACATTAATTATCAGATATTTTCACGTATTTTATCTGTCGCTTAAAGCCAGTTCATCGCTCATCAGTGAGAACGGCTGAAAATGTGTTGCTAGTTAGAAATTCTCTCGTTTCTCATTGGAGCAGCAAATGCCTCATTAAGAGTGCCACTGAACAAACATTAGTAACGGGTAATCGAGACAAATCATGCAAACATCATTCATGGCTAATTGAGCCAAATCCTGGGAATATGGCTATAGCTAAAATCACTACACTGCCATCTGCCGGCCAAATAATTATCTGTGCGGTAATTGCATATAACAGTCGCTGCGGCAGCTGAGTTATTTAAGCGGCACACGTGTGTAGAGAACTTTACGAACCTCTCAGGGTCGCTCGGTAGATCAATACAAATCGCCGTAATTGCGCTAAACGTACCAAAGATGTACGAAGTCAAGCAGATAGCAAACTACGCCCGTAAAAACTCACAGTAAGACAGTGACGTGAACACAAATAAGGCCAAGGCAGTTTGCGAACAGTTAGCGACTAGCCTTAAGGCAATTCGCAAATAGCATCGAAAATTTTATACAAGAAACTCACAAACCAACACGGCTAAATAGAACGACCCAATAGTTAAGCGAGAGAGGGAGAGAGAGAGAGAGAGAGAGAATTGGCTATAATTCAACCTTAAAAGGGACCTTTTGCTCACGGACAAATCTCTTGCCCAAAAATCAACATTCAATACCCGTGACCGTCAGTCCCAAAGGCAGCACTGCATTAAAAACCGACATCATTCTGTAAAGGATATTACCATGTGGGCTCAGATACACTTTGGAAAACCATTGTCAGTTAACACAGTTTGCCGCTACATCTACAAGTGCAAGTTAAAATTTTACCATGCAAAGCGATTGCCATATATCAACAACACCCGGAAATGCCGCCGGCTTCTCTGGGCCTGAGCTCAGATTGTTTTTGGAAATCATGGACGTCGTGTCCCCCAGGCTAAAGGCTTCACTGATGGAAGCACAGAATCACATGGAATGTCATTATATGCTGGTGTCAAGATTTTTCCTTTAGTAGAATAAAGAGGTCAATCCGAAACTATGGAAAACCACACCTCACCAAGCTATATCCGCATACTTTTGGCCACATCGTACAGCACACAAATGCCTTGACATTTACAAGATCCTGGATATTATTTCTCCCATTAATACCTGCATAAAATGTTTTCATATGAGACACATTTTGAAAAGAAACTTTAAAAAAATTCTTTTAGTTTTACTTTGAATCAGGGTGGGACTGGGACAAAACAACGGCTCGGGCATTTTCGGCCATGGCGGCCCAACCTGATCGTGACGTAACGGCCCGCCATACGTACATGCTTTGCTGTTACCAAAAGTTAAAATTAAGCACAGCTGTAGCCTACGTGCCCTGGAACTCCACACAGAAAGGCCCCAGGCTGGAATCAAACCCACAACTTTCTTGCTGTGTGGTGGCAGTGCTAATCACTGCACCACCATGACAAAGAAGAAGTTATTATTATTGTTATTATTAGTATCGTCATATTATTGTTATTCATATATTTACATGAATGAATATGAAAAAGGAATGTGACTTTGGGCCATTTATAATTTTCAATAAGACCATTGCACTATTTGGATTGATTCATACATAACCTTTTTAAATAACATTACATTTCTTACAGACTTAACAGGGCATAGAATAGCTCATTAGCTTCAGAACCACAGTACTCGCTGGTTGCAAGTTTACTGGCAGGTGATTCTGAATGTCAAGACAGGGTTTTAAATAGGAAGATTAGAAAGTCTTCCTTGCTGTATTCAAGGAAAAATTTTATTTGCCACCGTAAAACAATGAATCATAGTAGGTTATCAGCAGCTGGTCCATCAGTGGGGACCTTTTGTAAGCTCAGGAAAATTAACTGAATAGATACTTGTGATAGCCTATTAATTAATGTCAGTCTTACCGCTCTCTGTGTCCGCCTCCAAATGAAAACTGCTTGCTACATGAGGGTCATCGTGGCCAAACAGCTGCAGCTTTTTTTTTTTTTTTTTTTTTTTGCGATTGAAAGCCTGAGGCTCCAATATCTGTTTACTTTATTCTCAAAGCTTTTCCGCCTCTCCACTGCTTTCTGACATTTTTGTCTGAGCTCGTGGTCAAAACGCATTTTTTAGACTGTTAATGCAACTGGGGACAAGCAAAGCCATTAGTCAAACTAATTTCCCAGCAAGCCTGCCTTCTCAAACTTTCAGGACGAAAGCAACAATAAAAAAACTGAACATGGCTTCAGCCTATGCATCGTTTTTTTTTTTTTTAATTATTATCAGCAAGAATACAGTTTTTGGTAATTCCTATATCATAAAACAAATATATAAATAGATACTGAGAAATGGCCAAGATGCAAGATAAGCAGAATAGTAAAGTAGAGGAATGTAAAGTGGTAGGGAAGAGCTGGTACGAAAGTAACATTTTTCACAGTGACGTCATTTTAAAAGATAACGTTACAGACTGAAAAAAAATTTACGGAGCGATTAACTACTTTCGTGTGTGCTCTGTCAATATCAGGTGCTAAATCATCCCAATATATATAGACTTCGGCATAGTTTGACGTTGATAGGAAGTTGCGCATTGCTACTTTCAACCCCTCCAGTCAGGATGAAAGTAGCACATGGGCGGGACAAAAGTAATGTAATCAAATTAACTGGAATCATTTTAAATTTCTGTCCTTAAAACAAAAGCAAAAACAGTCAGACATTTGTTTTAGATATTTTAATTTGCTTCAAATGTTTCTAAAGTAAAAGTGAACATGTTTAACGTGCAATTGGTCTATTTATAAAAATTATGAAATTACTTGAGTCATTATCACAGTTGCGACAGATATAGTGAGCTTCACCCTCAGTGCATACCTCATGTGACCACAGCAGACAAAAGATGCACCGCACCACACTTCTCCAGGCAAAGATGAGGCAAATGTCTCCCCACAAACAAGACATTCCTCATCATTGCCCTGAGAAACTGTGGTTGCAGTGTGTCCACTAAACCTCATTTTCTTTGGGAGTTTTGAAGACTGTTTTCTCTGGCCCCTCTGCTGACTCTCCTCCTCCACAGCAGCTTTCACTGGGGTGTCGGTCAGGATTGCTGTTGACCTGCAACATTCAATGAGATTATAGTCAGAATCAGTTTGTTTTTATACAAGCAAGAAAATAAAGACAAGTTAAAAATGACAATCTGCTCACCTCTTTCTGCCTCTTCTCTTATTTTCTTTCCTCGAGCCAGCCTTTGGATATGGGCGAACCTTTTCTGGGCTGAACCTCTGTATGGTCGCGCCACTAGATGTTCCTGGAACCACAAGCATACCTGGATAGATAATATTTTTAAAAAATGCTTGGCAAGGCTCAACATGCACATTTAAAGACACACACAGACACAAACTCTCACCATCTACAGGAATGGCAGAATCATAGGGATGCAGCTCAAATGGGCTCTGGCTAGGTTGGTGGTGTCTTAAGGGAGGGGGCACTGGTGATGGAGCGGACATTGGTGATGAAGATGGCGCTGGTGATGGAGCAGACATTGGTGATGAAGAGGGTGCTGGTGATGGAGCTGGTGCTGGTGATGAAGAGGGCGCTGGTGATGGAGCTGGTGCTGGTGATGAAGAGGGCGCTGGTGATGGAGCTGGCGCTGGTGATGAAGAAGGTGCTGGTGATGGAGCGGACATTGGTGATGAAGATGGCGCTGGTGATGGAGCTGGCACTGGTGATGAAGAAGGTGCTGGTGATGAAGAGGGCGCTGGTGATGGAGCTGGCGCTGGTGCAGGACGGTCAATCACAAAAGCTGGAGCAAAGTCTGTCTCACTGAAAATATCTGGATTCAAAGGCCAGATACTGATACACTCCAACCCAGATGAAATGCTGCTTGCTATCGCAGCTTGAGGCAGAGCTTTAGCCACAAGACTTGGGATGTTGCAGATGGTCAAAGTTCTTCCTGTGTTCATTTGCATCCAATTGTCTGCTGCGCTGTTAATGTAGTGCTTCAGAGGGCCAAAAACGCTTCAGTCTAGCGGCTGAAGATGGTGGGAGCTGTGGGGTGGAAAAGACAGGAGTAGAGTGCCATGTGACTTGCAAAAGTCAATATCTACCACAGAGAGGTGTGATGCATGATGGTCTAAGAGTAGCAGTAACTTTGACTCCGGGGTGACGCGGGTGTGTCTTGCAAAATGCTCTAAAAATGTCAAGAAGTCTGTCTCCTGCATCCACCCCGATTCATTGGCAGAACCAGTGCAGCCAAGGGGACCATCCCAGATGAAGTGGTCATGGAACTTCTTCCTTGGGAAGATAAAGTAAGAGGGAAAAAGTTGCCTTGTACGTTGGCAGCAAAGGTCCCCAGAGGTCACAGCACCAAACTGGCGCTGCCCCTTGGTGGCAGTGATTTTGTCTGGCACTTGAACCGCTGTGGTACCTGAAATAATAACTGAAATTAATTATTGCTGTTGCAAATCACTGTAGCTTTTTAATTTATCTAATTATCTAAATATCTAATTTAATTTATCTTTATTTAATTTTTGCCTGTTTCATCCATGTTCCAGCTGTCCTTTGCTTCAAAATTATAGTGGGTGAGGACAGTTTTTAGGTTTTTAAAAAACACTGTCACATTGGTCTTGTTAAAGCTGGTTGAACAGGACATGCTGGTGGCTTGAGGTCGACGGATGGACAGGGTTTTTGTTGCGCTCGAGGAAGGAGGTGAGCCAATCCCTCCCTGCCATCTGGTTTTTCTTCTATGAACATGGAGTTTTGAGGCCAATATTTTTGGCCAGCTCATATGCAAACTTTCGCACCTAAAACAGCCGGGGCAGATCCGGAGCAGAGGTGCTTGCAATCTCAGGCAAATGGCGGTAGTGGTGTAGCTCTGTCTGCGGTGTTACTCCCACCTCTTTAGGACTCAGGCCAAAATATATATCAGCTGCTCTCTTTATATATGCCTGCAGTCTCTTCTCCTGTTCTTCTGTGAAGACTGTAGTGAGCCCTGTACCCCGGGGCCCTGATCTATTGCCCTCCTGCCTCTGCCCTCCTCGTGCAGTACCTGAACAGGGTGACATGACAAACGCCAAACACCTCTGCTGCCCTCATACTCTCACCTCTTCGGACATCAAAAAAAGCCCTTCCGCAAACCTGCTGGTCAACCTTTCCTCTCTGGGTAGTTCTGACCCTAACTCTTTGCATTTTCTGTCGGTAAAATATAACTCACACATTTTAAAACACAAAATGCGGCCGCATAAGCAGAGAGCGACGAACGTAACCGTTGGTACTTCTGTCCCACACCTCTGCTGCCCTCCTTATACTCTCGCCTCTTTGGACATCAAAAAAGGCCCTTTCGTAAACCTGCTGGTCAACCTTTCCTCTCTGGGTAGTTCTGACCCTAACTCTTGGCATTTTCTGTCGGTAAAATATAACACACACATTGTGTAATGAGCTTTAAAACACAAAATTCGGCCGCATTAGCAGAGAGGGACGAATGTAACCATTGCTACTTCCGCCCCAACAGTAAGTCCTGACATTTGAAAGAGGATTGCTTCTAAATTGGAAAAAGTCTGACAATTCAAACGTCAGGATATGTTACAAAACTAAATGACCTATCATTTCATCATAATTATGACACATGGAGCGATAAAGACAGTCTTTAAATCAAAAAAGTTTACCATTTGTCTGAATTTACTCATCACTATGAAAAACGATCTTCCCAGTCTCATTTCGCGGGGAAGCGGCGAAACCTCAAGATTTTTCCCGGGTCTGGAGAGTGTCGCGAGCTGCACGTGCTGACCTAATTTGATGCATCGAAATGCGGATGGCTGTGAGTAAATCGCCGTATTACTTTCGTTCCACATTACTTTCGCACCGGCTCTCCCCTATGTAGAGGATGTATCATCCTTTTTTGAAATGTATATAATCTCCACAGAGGGAAAGTTCTCTGGATAACATGACGTATGGGGAGATAATTTATGTCCGCATATTGATTTGCATTGTATGAAAGTCCACTTAGAGCTAATTGCAATCGTACTACAGTTTCCTGGCCTAAGTCTGGGCAGCTGGCTTCCAAAGAATTGTGCACAATTGCGTTAATTTTTTTTTCTTGAGGAGGGAAGACTCAGAGATTTCCTTGGGCCAGCCGTGTGTCAGTGTAGAAAATTAACTAATGGGCTGCTTTCCGTGTTTTAAAGGCCGGTGCGGTCGTTCAAAATTATCGATGTTATTACAATTTTATAAACTATGATTGCATCGGCCCAAAATGTGCGTCGGCCCACCGGGCATTGCCCGGTACGCCAGATGGCCAGTCCAGGCCTGCTGAATCAAACTAATTGATACTGGAAAGGCAGCAGTGTCCCTTATTAATGCATTCCTCAGTACTGAACTGTGTGGGAACCTCATTATTTAAACAAATATCTTGGTTACTGTGGGGGAGACCGGGGTTACTTCGGCTACGGGGTTAGGTCTGTCACCCCAGTTTTTTTCATTGCAAACACACTGATGGGAAAACGAATATGTACAAATTATGTGACATCCCAGCAACGTCATCTCTTGGAAAGAAGAGGGACTGGTAGTGTCATACAAGTGTTTTCTGCCTGAATAACTGCATTTTGACCTAAATTGTAAACTTTAAGTTTCTGAAAGAAATGCATCTAGCTTCTTTGAAGACAAAGATTTCCACAGTGGTTTTACTGTTTCATAAACATATGTAACTAGAGCTATTAACAACACACAAGATAAAGGCCTGCTGCGATCATGAGATGAGATATACGGCCTGATTTCCAAATTGGGAGCACGGGGCTACACTGGCCAAGCAGCATGGGTTTAGTTCGTCAGGGTGCTGAGGCTGCCCCGCTTGTAGGTCCTGTGTTAGACCTATATTAAAATATTCCAAAGTCAAATACAGAAGCCGATATATTGTTTTTCAAAAACTTATAGTGTCTTAGTAATTCTAGTATTTGCATTTATTTTCTGTCTATGATAGAGGACCTATTAGGGCCTTTGTTTGGAGGACACAAGTATGGGTTTGTAAGGTTTTGCTCCTTGCAGCCCCTCCCATTTCTCATTCTTTCACCTCCACCTTCATGGGCCCATTAAATTGGAGGTGTTGGCAGAGTATTTAGGGTTGGCAGGTGCCAGCCCTGGGGCCTCTGCATTTCATTCCATTCCTTTGTCAGTGGGAATGTTTGCTGCTCCTCTTTGGTGCCGCGGTCCTTACTCATCATCCAAAGGTGGAGAGGAGTGGGTCCAA
This sequence comes from Gymnothorax reevesii, assembly GCA_029721435.1. Classification (NCBI taxonomy): domain Eukaryota; kingdom Metazoa; phylum Chordata; class Actinopteri; order Anguilliformes; family Muraenidae; genus Gymnothorax; species Gymnothorax reevesii. Next base: position 30,173,311 of record CM056584.1, on the reverse strand, counting down.
TGCTTCTCATGCAAAGGGTGGGCACATGAGGACTGTGCAAATGTCAGTGGACTCGCTTACATGTGCCATAACTGCAACTCTGATGGTGATTATGCGTAAATCATAGCTTGTGGTTCGTTGAAAAAATAAATCAGTTTTCATCATTTCTGTTATGAGAATATTGGACTGTCTTATTGAGCTTCAGCTGATTGCGAACTATGACATTTTACCCCACCCATCTGACAAAGTATCCCCGGGTATGGGGCTACGTCGGCATGTTTGTGATTTATTGAAAATTGAATATTGTGACGTAAATATATGTTATATTGAGATTGTATCAATACAAGTTTTGTAGGCTGCATTCTGCACAACACATAAGTTTCAGCAACAAAGAGCTACAGAGTCAAATACAAAATCATGACGAGGTAACCCCGGTCTCCCCTAATGTGGGTCAAGCTGAGGAGGTTGTTGTGTCATTCAGAAACTTGCTGTGCTATTTTCCACGATTAATTTGCAGCTTTGTGCACTGAGATGACTGTGGGGTTGCTGCGCATCGATGGTCTAAGCCCAGTCTTCCAGAAATTGACCACGCTGATGCATCCATTTTTACCTATAGGAAGAAGACTTCATAGGCCTTCACCGGTGTCAGCGAGCTGGGTTTCCCCTGTTACCGGGGGTTGTCGAAAGTGCAATATTTCCACGGGTACTCTCTCGCGCAGAGGACCGTGGAGGGTTATCAGATGCGTATGTGGTCCCACGTGCTCTTCCCACCGCAGACTCGTCTTTTTCTATCCTCCGTTTCCATCACTGAAGGGGCAGCGAAGACGGACAGCATAGACGCACGCATACGCATCGCCGGGAAACATAAACCTGTACACAATCCAGCCCCCTACTCTAGTTTTCCGCATATGTTTACTCTTTATATATTTATATATTGACGAATACACCTTTTCATTTATAACGAGGATCATCAGCAAGCATCTGCATGGCTGAACGCGCAGTCGGGGATACAGGACCAGTTGCGGTTTAATAGCGGCTTTGATCGCGAACTGCTGTTTATCCCAGGTTTTTACCATTTCGCGTCGTTAATCCGCTTTAGTGGTACAAATCCCGGGGACTATGTGAGCACAATGCTCGCGGTTCGGTGCCTGTTTTTTGCTGCAGTGAGCGCGAGGTTCGCCGTGACAGGTAAGGGCGGGAGAACGGATGAAACCGCATTGCCTCTTCATTTGCTACCGCTTCCCCACTGAATTCGTATTTTTTGTTTTGCACCTCTAATCACTTTTCCTGCTTCAATAGTGTCGTGTCGGTGAATCACAGCTGGGTATTTGCCCCTGTGCCAATTCAGTCCGGTCGTGTTCGAGCGCTCCCTTCACCCGTCAGCAGAACCGATGCGGTAGATTTGCTGCATCAACAGAATTTTTCCCGCATCGCGGCTGTCGAGCAGAACAACCGGTGCTTGGATGCAGCAATTTATGTTTTTTGGGGGTCGCTTGTTGGAAAAAAAAGAGATTTTTTTGCCAAAATCAATGCAGATTTTATTGCGCGTAGGCTGTTTCACTGCAGTAACTGCGACATTCGCGCTCATAAAATTTGATAAGTTGCCCTGTTTTCCTGCGTTGCAGGCTGGAAGCGCTCCGGGAGGCGAGATGCGAGTGTGTGGGATTGGGATGCTTTGGAGGACCGGATCGCCAAACCCAAGCGGCTTTTGCAGCAGATGGACTCAGATGGGGAGATTATTCACGGGCAGCTGGATACAAGGGTGAAGAATAACACCGAAGGCGCACCGGTGAGTTTATTGCTACATGAATGTATGAGCCACACGACTGAGAAATACATTTAAAACCGATTTGTCCGGTGGCCATACACATATCGCTTAAAGCGATAACTGGTATTGAAAATAGTGATTCTTTTGTTTTTCATATTTATATTTTAGAAAATAAAATGCAATCTGTAATTTTGAGAAACTCGTCTTCCTGGTACTACCGGCTATTGCTTGCACTCTTCTCCGTGCAATTAGTCTAATAACACATACCTCACCTAGAGCTCTCCTTAGAAGTTCCCATATCAAGTTCCCTTCTCAAAGCATTATGGGTGCAGGCCTTCACTTACCGTGTATGCACTTGTCCCTTTCCTGACCCTCGCTAAATACTGAGACGCTGACATTTCAAAAAAGGACACTCTCACTCATTAATGTGAGATAGTCCGAATCTGGGAGTTCCACCTTCGCATTTCTTGACTGGATTTTTCGGGTTAATAATTATTTGTTCATATCTAATTCATAGGCCCAACAATGTAATACCCAGTCTAAAGACATACCAGTAGTGTGTCTTGAATTTGTGGGCCGGTGATTCCCTGATTTTTCCACAAAACTTAAATCTGGCACCCCTATCCAAGGTGCAATTTAGTTAGTAAGACTTTAATGTTCCTGGAGGGAAATTATTTTTCTGGCATGGCATATTACAGTACTGACAGAGAAAAACATTACACTTTACACACATCATCAAGTGAGTACAGCGGCATACAATTGCTACAGTAAAGACAAAATTGGGGAAAAAAAGCACATCCCACCTCAAGTTTCCCTAATCTGGGGAAAAATGGAAACTTTTCATGGGTCATGAAACATGACACTAAAAGGACACCAAAGTCCGTTTGGTTCTTGTGAGGGCTAATACTTACAGTTTCAATATTGGTTGTTTGTGAATTGGTTTGTATTCATCACACTTGTCAGCAACCAAGTTTATTTGTGATTTTATTACAGTTCTAATTCCACAGCTTGTTGACTGTTCCCAGTGTTTAGAGAAATATTGCATTGGGGTCTTACCTGAAATTCTGTTAATTGTGTGAACTGAAATTCAGTAATTTTTTTGGGCTATAATACAGTAATTTACATGGGTTGAAATATCGTGATTAGTGTGGACTAAAATGTTGGCTGGAAAACAGTACTTTATGTGGGCTGAAAGAGTAATTTGTGTTGACTAAAATACATTAATTTATGTTGGCTGGAGTAAAGTAATTTATGTGGGCTGAAATACCTTAATTTGTGTGCTCTGAAACACAATAACTAATGTGGGCTAGAATACAATAACTTGTTGTGCGCTGAAAGACCGTGATCTGTGTGGGCTGAAATGTAGTAATTTGTGTGGGCTGAAGTACAGAGATTTGTGTGGGCTGAAATATTGTCATTTGTGTGGACTAAAATACGATAATTTATATGGGCTGAAATGCAGCAATTTGTTTGGACTGAAATACAGTCATTTATGTGGGCTGGAATATAGTAATTTATTTGGGCTGAAGTACAGTATTTGTGTGGACTCAAATATAGTAATTTGTGTGGGCCGAAATACAGTGATTTGTGTGGACTGAAATAGTATTTTATGTGGGCTAGAATATGGTTATTTATTTGGGCTGAAGTACAGTATTTGTGTGGACTGAAATGCAATAATTTGTGTGGGCTAAAATACAGTAATTTGTGTGGGCTGGAATACAGAAATTTGTGTGGGCTGAGACTCAGCAATTTGAGTGAACTGTGAGTAATGCAGCAATTAAATTAATGCTTATGAGGCAGGATTGCCAGCAGGTACTGGGGGTATCATGAGACATCCGATATACCGCCTTCGTCTGCAACATGTTGACGCTTGGCTAAGGAGGACTGAATGTCAATACTTGCTGACATTTTAGAAACTTTTATGTGGATTAACCTGTACTCTCAACAAGGCCTCGAGGATAACAAGAATTTCTGGGCCTCTAAAAAGACAACGCTGGGCTCCAGTTTTGATAAAACATATCAATTAGGCTGGCTCTGTCCAGCACAAGACTCTTCACCACAGTTCCCGCCCCAAGCAGCAAGCCTACTCTACACAAGAGTCACCATGAAATATAATTTATTTAAATATGTAATGATCCAATATATTTGCAATCACGATTTTGTATTTCCCCGCTCACTTGAGTAATTCACATTTGTAGCATGCGTTTTACAGAAAACTCCCAAAACTGTCTCTGGAGTGGATTGGACTGGACTCTATAAAGCCATTTCAGAAATGATGGATTTTTGTGCAATTCTGAAGCTATGCGTAGTTTTTGCGATGATTTAAAAGTACCCAACCCTTTGCGAAGAGCTGCTGGGCAAATAAAGTTGTTTCGTTTCACTGGGCCTTCATTAATGCAAAGTGGAGCACTTAAACTAACCCTACTGCAGAGAGAGCCCTTCTCCCAGTGTGGGTGTTTGTTGGTGCCATTCTCATGAGGTTCAGGAATAGGCTGCCGACCTTCATGAATCATATTTAAAGTCCAGAGGCTGTGGCGATGAAGTGTGGCCATGGTTTGAGAGAGATTGTATTGGAGCTGGTGAGGGAGGGATAGGAACTGAAGAAGCAGCGGACTGGACTCCTCATCATCAGAATCTAATGAAATATTCAAAAATCACATACAGCTTTCCCATCACGTGATTGGACTCCTACCTCCTTCATTATTCAGTAGCAAGTTGCAGAATTTTCCTATCAATGATTTAAGCCTGGTGGACGGGGATAGGGCCAGAGAAAATGGGGGATTCTTGAATGTTATGGCGTCAAAGGGGGCAGGAGACCCTTGTGGCTACAGTAGACTCTGATGATTTGGTCACTGGCTGAAACAGTTGATTAGCGCCCATGTATGAGACCTTGGGACGACCTGATTGTTCCTTAATCCTTTTTGGACTAAACTGTATCAGCTGCTGGAGGCCATGTGAATAATTCAGGTGTGGCGGTATGTGCAGGTAATGTGTACAAAGTGCTGGAAACAGGATCAAGCCCTGCTACGGTCTAAACCGTGTGATTTCATGGATATAGTTTCTTGCCCCAGCTTGTACACGAGAGTCAAGGTGAAAGCTGCACCCCAGGCTGGCTATAGATTACTGGGCTCTCTGCTAATTAAAAAGTGCCAGCCTAGTTCTGAAATGAATGCCAGTCTTATAATGGACTGTCCTGGCAGCGACCATCACACTGCTGTGTCCAGGACTCAAATAAAGGGGTATTGGGACAAGGTTTTAAACAGTGTTCCCCTAGGGTTTTGAAAAATAGTCTTCACTTTTTTCCTTGAAAAATAAAGTCAATGAAGTATTCTTCTCTTAATTTTTGTCTTCATTATTTTTTACTCACGTGGAAATTTGAAAGGAGTTGGGAGCTTTTACTCATACTATCAGTATTTTGTCAGGGTATCTGTGTGCAACATAGTGTAATTTTATGTGATGGCATAAGGGCAGGGTTGTCAAAAAGAAAAAGAGTCAAGGTCTCAGCTGGAATAGAAGGCATTTTGATTGCCGCAGGCAGGAATCGTGCGCCAGAGAGGCGAGTGGGGGAGAGTATGAGGCTGGGGAATCTCTCCTGAGTTTGAGGGTCTGGCAGACCTCTCTTAAATTTTTTTTTGCTATTTTAAGGTGCTCATGGTGCTCAATGGCTTTTTAGAGTAAAATTAGTGCTCAGTCCTGTGTCAATTATCATCTGTTCAGTGCTCAAGTTTTGAAAAATAATCAAAATCCACTGTAGTATGATACTGAACTGAAACGAGACGTTGGACTGTCAAAATTTTGTGAGGCGTACATCCAAACTACAAGGAGATACAGCTTAGACGTAGCACAAGAGGTAGGAGCAGTCGATTTCAGTCAGATTCCGAAATACGAGATATCTTGTCAAACTTTTTAATATTTATTCAATAACTTAGCTAACCAGAGCGTCTTTTAAAGAAAAGATTTATTAGATCATACGCCCTTGCAACTCAGGCACAACCACAGAAGCAGATTCTAGGCCGCCCACCTCTGTGTAGCTTGTGACAAGCGTTATACTCTTCTTGCAAGTAGGACCCCTCAGGTGACCAGTGATTTAAGTCTTTGTTTATCATTCTGCCTGGGATGGGAGTAAGTTCCTGGAAGGAACAGACCAGCTTATCAGAAAAAAACTTGTCTGCAAGTACTGTATAACGCTTTAAGCCTTCATCCGGGCAAGGTCATCCTTGCATTCTTCCTTCTCATGACAATCCATCTTCCCATAGAAAAGACCTCTTAGTACAATTCATATGTGTTTCTAAATCTATGTTAGGACACTTATACAGCACTTACCTGCATTTCCAATAAATGGCCATATTCTGAATATATGAATCGTCAGTACAATTTAACCATCATGATTACATATTAGATATATAAGGCAGTTTATGTTGATTATTACATTGTGATATGTAATAAATTTAGAAGCATATATGATTATACATTTGATCAGGAGATGATTAACATATTTTTAAAAGTACATAATGATTATAATTGCAATTTTGGTAATTATAAATGTAGTTTCCATCACAATAGCCCCAAACAGCCTTATGAAATCATTTCAAACTGAACCCAATTTCATTTTATACATGCTCAGACTGTCTATAATTACTCATTAAGGGGACTTACAGTTAAGCAAACATTTTTCCAAGATACTCACTTTTTAAACTCAGAATTATTATCAAAATAATTCTATTAGAAAACGCAACTTAACACTGAGTTTCTGTAGCATCACATCAGTGGTTGCCATGGCAACAGCTGTTTTAATGAATATATAGATACTTAGAGAAACACAGTTATTGAGATTACTAAACAGTGTTTCGTTATAATTTCAGCTGTATTGTGAAGGAAAAAACATTCCAAATGTCACTACAGAGCTTTTTCTCCAGGTGTCTATGTTCTAGTATTGATTTTGACCCCCCTAAATAAATTTGGCGGAAAACCAAATTAATTAAATATGCATATTTTGATTTACTCATATTCAGAGGTACATATTGCTAAAAGAGCTCTGTACAAACATAGATCATCACAAAATGAAGAAAACTGCCAAATATGAAGTTAATTGGATGTACAGTTGCTGATAAATCTGTATTTTGTTGTTTAAAATCTGTATTTTTAGAGAAACGTGATTTTAGTTCGGCAGCAATAATGTGATTGAAGTTTGACTGTAATGTTCTCAGGAGGAATACATTTAGTATTTTGTTTTTAGTGGTTTTTAGGATTTTTTTTTGTACCTCCTTAAAATGCACCAGCCTCATAAGTAACTCCCTCTGTGTCTCTTCCCTAGTTTTACGTGCTTGTCGAGCCTCTATTCGATTCTTTTTTCAAGATGTAGTGCGCGTTTTTCACTCTGTTTCACACGTTCTCTCTCCATTTCGTGACTGCCTTTCATTGAGAGTGCCCCTTCCTTTATGTCAAGTTTCATAAGAATGGAGGCAATTCCTCGTGGGCCATCTTTGAAAGTCACCCACACTCATAGCTGTTCCAGCCTCGAAGACAGTGTTCGTGACGAATGTTTCCTTCGGAACACGACTCCATATTACGGACTATTTGAAGGACCACTTCATATACTTACCGCAAAACTGAAATTTTGAAGCAAAATTGGCATTTTGCTTAGCCCCTTAATAATGAAAAATACTCTGAACTAATTTTCATATGGTCAGTGATAAATGTAACTATTTAACGTACGATTTAATCTATTGATATTTTTGGTGTTGTATTCAGCAATAATTGGTCATATTGCTTTCATATCAGGTAATAAGATGTAACTCAGGTGTTCCATGAAATTAGTTATTAAATTTATTAATATCAATAGCTGTTTCAATAATGATACCGTTTTACCAATATAACAGTGTGGTCAGCTGTGACCACATGGGTGTAGCCCCCGAAAGCCCGCTTCTTTCCGTTTGTGCATTATTTGGCCGATAGTGTCGCCGTGGCTACCAAAATCGGTAGGTGTCACAAGTGAAGTATAACAGATGTAGTCACTGACTTTGATGACATGCTTTTGCGCACTCGCACCATAGCACGGCTTAAAAAAATTGAGGTGCGGAAAAAAGCGTGAACCTCACAAAAACAAAGCTAGAAAGAAAACGCTCGCCTCGTGGAAACTAGACTGCTTCCATCTGTTGCACTCAGCTGGTAGACATTCCATATGACATAGAACGGTTACGGTATATGTTTCAAACCACTTTGGCATTGCTTCGGACAATATATTTATGTTCTGTTTGGGGTCATAGCTGTGCTTTTCTACTGAAATTGTGTTGTGGCACTTTCACTTTTAGTGCAGCAACTACGAAAGAATTTAAACAGGAAAAAATGGCTTCAGAGATCGTTTGCTGTCCTAACAAATGAATAGTTAGCATATCTATGATAGATTATGGTTAACTGATTTGCCACTGTGTAATTTATATCCAAATAAATCCTAACCATCTCATACTTTCAGGCCTAAAACTCACGTTACCCAAAGTGTAGTTACTGCACTTTGGCTTTGTATGGCAGTATAGGATCGAAGCCAAATTTTCACTCATCAGAAATCAATTAGAATGTTCTATCACTCATTGAACGCACATTTCAGGAATCTTTCACCTGTGCACACTCGATGACATATAACATCCGAGAAATGCCCAATTTATACCTGATTTTGGGAGTTTGTTGATGAAAAATTGGTCGCGACTCCTTTCAAAATCTTCTCGTATAAGCTCGTTCTTATTAGAGATGATTCCTCCCTAACCTGACACGCCAGACGGACAGTGCCATATATCCGCCACAGAAATATTTCACAAGTAGGAGCCTTTCAAAAAAGTTTTCAGAGGAGGAACCTTCAAAAAAATCTGCGGCTGCTGATTGGACGATGGTTCTCATCACACTCATCACCGACTAATCCACATGGGGCTTGGAGTTCTTCCCATCTTTTTCACGGCCAGAGTAGCCAGCTGGTAGATCAAACTCTTACCGAAACCGGTTGGGAGAAGAGCAAAAACATTGTTTCCCGTCAGAAAAGCTTTTAGTGATGTTCTTTGCTCCTCTTTTAATGAAGAAATTGAGTCTATTTCTGATAAAACTGCTGATATGGTCCCATCCACAGGAACCGCTTCGCACTGAATTCAAACCTAAAGTCGCTTCCTGGTGATGTCACGTCTGCAGCTCCCGCCTCTCTTTCCCCTGATTGGGCCGTAAAAAATTAAGCCGTGAAATTGTTGGACGACGTTAGTTGGGAAGACGGACCAGCAGGATTACAGACAATGAATCAGGCAGGGCCGTATGCTCTGCAAGGCTAATTCCTCCCAGGCCATCCTCGAAAAAGAGACAGACGTTCTCTGGTTAACAAACATGAAATACTTAGATCCCCACTATGGTTTTTACTTTCTGGCCTGGAAACAAAATGCGATGGAGGGACGGACAGGAGGATGGATGGAAGTATGGAAGGCACATCTACAATATAAGACGTATTGACATATTAGATTTGTTGAAAAATGTTGTCAATTTCTGGCCAGGAAAAGAAGTGTGATGGATGTACATGTTTGGCCATTTTCAAACATAAAGAGACCACTCCCATCATAGTAGGAATGCATCATCATAGACAATAAAGGTGATCACAGGCAATAACTCTGCATTGATTTGCAGTGACCTTTCTGCCTTGAAGGGGATGAGAGGACCAAAACCAAATGAACAAAAGCATCTGCCTTTGTTATGCTTGTCCACACTTTTATTCAGGTTTTTTCTTTTAATGTCTTTTAATGTCTTAATGTTTTAATGTACACCAAACTGGTCCAGGAAACTACAGGCTTTAAATATTGTTTCTTGAATTATCAGAATGTTATGTCATGTCAAGAATGTTTTGATCCAGACCAGGAACCAAATGCAGAGTCAGAGTGCAATCCTGTAATAGGGTTTATTGATGGTATTGTAGTACGGTATAGTACAGTGATGGAGCCCAGAGCAGAATTTTAGTGTTCAGTTCAGATGATACAGTCTTGGCTTTAAGGGGCGTATCCATGCCCAGCCAGTGGCGATCCAGGACAGCTGGCTGATGGAGCGCACACTTCACCGGACCAGAACCGTCAGATGGCAGATCCGAGGAGTTTAGCAGGAGAGCAGATCCAATCCTGATGACTGTCACATGAGTGACTCATTATTAAAATCATGATGGTAGGAGTTATGGGAGGTATTGTGGAATGGATGAAGCTGGTTACAGGATAGAATACAGCCAGTAATAGTGAGAGGGATGTCATCTGACCAGAGCTCTGCGCAAAATGGAACCCTAGAGGGATCAGTGCTAAGCCCACTGCTATTGTATATAAAGGACCTTGACAGAAATGTTGAAAGTGGTTGAATTTCCAAGTGATTTAAAATTTGGAGGGATAGCGGTACCACTTTATTTTAAAGTTGACATGTATTGAAACTTTATTTTAAAAAGTTGCATTTGGTATCATCTGAAAATGTCATGGTTTGGAAGGATTGAGAGCTTTGTTGCTCTCGTTTGGGACGATATCGTTGTACACCCTATCGGATTCCTGGGCCAGCTGGCATTAATTGGGGGCGTTACCCGGACTCTATTTAAGCTCCTGTTCTGCCTCGCTCTCGTTGCTAGAGTGTCAGTATTTCTTTTGCGCTTTAGCTGGTAAAGTCTCTAAAGGGAGTATTGTCAGGGACTTAGCTGCATAACAGGATTAGTGTTAGTTAGTAAGGGAATCTTTGGTTTATTTCCCTTTTCTTTAGTTTTCCTCGAGCTCGCCTGTTTTCTACCATGGACGGCGCTGGTCCGTTGGTAGCGCGAGTCTCGTCATTTCTATCTGTTTTTAGTCTCTCATTGCGCTGTGAGTTTTGCCTTTTATTTCTGACCGCTGCTCTTGGCGTCCACTTCCAGCAGCCCATCACTGAAAAGGCATGCAATACTCTCTCTAACAATCAACATTTTCCACCCGGGGATGATAATGGAATAGAGTAATCATGGATGTAAAACGAGCTTTTAGCAACCCTCAATATTATCCTTGAACAGCTCTGTGAATCAGGCCAAGAGCTGTGACGTCATTCGTGGGAGCAGTTGTGACACAGGCTATTGTATGTGCATTTTACATTGGCTGTATTTGACTGATAGTTGCTGAGAAGTAAAAAATGTTCTCCGCCCTCCTGCCCCGTGACAGATTGTTAATGTGAGCAAGTCTGCCAGTCAAATGGGTCTTTGAGATCTCGACAGTGGTGCTCCTATAATAATGGGATCTGCTAAGAAAGAAGAAGTAGAGAAAACAATTTGTCATGCCATAACAGAAAAAGAAACAAACAAAAGGGGATGGTTTGTGTATTTTTCCTGGTTTGCTGCACTTTGTGGTAATTTCAAATGCAAATCACACACACACACACACACACACACATCACTCAGCATAAAACTTCAATCTACTTGGAAAATCTTTTGAAGCAGCACAATAACCTAACCTGGGTGCAGGTACTTGAATTTATTTTCTTCCCCATACTACCCATGATACCATCCAATAGCAACTGGCCATTCACATGCTTCCGCAATGTTTTCTGCCTATTCATGAAGTTCATGCGGGTTTCTCGCTAGTGAGTAATCACATTTCTGCGCTTCTGATACTAATCGAATCACTCAGAAACATTTACAGGAAACAGTTACTTCCTGAAAGCACCAGTCAGATGTGGCCAGTGCAAACAAAACATCAAAATCCACTAAAAATTCAACCCCTCCTTGACTTGGACATTGAATATACATAGTGATACTTTGAGCAGTTAGCAAGCCCAAATTCAAACAATTGTGATGCAAAATAGTCGCCCACCAGTTCTAACGTCAGAGTTTGGGATTCTAAGTAAGTCCAATGTACATAAAACTTTGGATATATGTTGATAATTATATGAACTACCACTTTATTATAGGTTTTAAGGACTTTTTAGTTTCCGTGAGGTAAAGCTAGGCAGACTTTTACGATCTCAAACTTCATCAAGGAAAGTTTTACACCTCTGCTCACTGCACGGAAAAAATTCTAAAACGAGATATCACAGGGACGTGTGCGCTGCGTCATCAACAGTAACATACTTTTTGGCGAACATATATCTAATCCACTAGAAATATAAGATGAAGACCAAGAAATGATCAAATTACGACAGGCAGATGATAGTCGATGCCCTTGACTTCCTCACTGTGTGTCCCTGACTCCCACAAATTACATTTTGTACGTCATCAGAAAGGTGTCATTTTCGTTCAGTCTTTTCAGGGATGTGTGCAATTTGAAAGGTGTTCAGAATTTCTCTTTTATTCCCCTCCTATTGGAGTGAGTGTCCAGAAAATATTTTATTCATCATGTCCATGAGATTAGATTTCCATAATGGTATAATTTGCCCATTTTCTGATTTCTCAATGCATATGTACTTCAAGGGGTTTGTATTAGACCGACAGGACACTGTCGTAAACACAAGATGATATAGGAAATGAACGTGAAGGAGTCTTTATGAATGTTTTTGACTGTGGTCATTGAATATAATTAAGTGTCATCTCAGCACAAGTATGTAATTTTAATGCGGGTTAGGAGTGGAGTTAAATGACGGAATGAAACTTAATCACAACAACCATTGACATTCATAAGTGGCACCATAGTAGCCCAAACTGGTATTGAACAGCACTGGTGCGTTATAATAAGGTATATCAGTCAGTCAGTTGGCCAGTCAGTTACTCTGTCTGTCAGTCAATCAGAAATGGATGAAGGCTTTCATTTGAATATCCCTTAGTATCAAAAAGTTGGAATGTGTTAAACTTGACGGCCTGGGAGCAAGGGCGTAGGCTTGATTGCAACTTTTAGTGGGATGGAAAGTGAATCAGGGGGTCTGGTTGTCATCCCCCAGGAAATTTCTCTGTCCAGTGCTTCATTTTCTATATGTTAGTGAATATTTATGCACAAATTTGCACTTTTTCAGCATGAACTTTCAGTGGAATGGCATATGTTTATGTGAAGGATGACACACAATTCTAATGCCAGGTGACTCAAACCATAATGGAACATAATGAAGTAAGGCTCTCAGGGCTACCTCGTTAAGAATGACAAATATGGTATCTGACAGCAGAGTTAATCTCCACCCTCATTTGTATTTATGTTTGCCAGCATAAATCACTCATTCACCTCATTCTCACAGTTCCAGCCCTGTCCCCAAACATCCTGCCAACTGCTTCACTCACTAAGAAATCTGCTGCACTCTATAGCCTCCTGCAATTTCATTGCCTCCTGTGTCTGGGACATCAGACAGTAAGCACGTCATTTGTGGTGTCGCTTGTGTGACCTGCTTCATAGAATCATCTTCAGTATATAGCATTCCCACGTACATACTTCAAAACGCATCCATCCTTTCTCATCCAGCTTACATTGTTTTCAGAGCACAGTGAGTAGGTAGAGGGAGATTAATTTTATGTTTGGAAAAAACAACTGCAATTGATAATTAATTTTTCATTTTGAGTTGATGCTCTGTGCAGTGCACCTTTTTTCATAAACACCATCTCCAAGCTTGGAAAACACTTTTTAAAAATGTCAAGCTATTGCCATTATTTATATGGTAATTTTGCCGTCGAGTAGTTTAATGTTACCCATGAACAAATCAAATGAGGTGTCTAGTGTCTCATCACTGTTTTTGTTCACATTGAATTTAATAAATGCATTACATAGTTGTAGACTTAATACGTGCGCTGCATGCCTGACTGGAACACTTGCTTTGATCCATTATCAAGTGGACCATAAATTAGTTAAAAATTACTTGCATTGCATTAACACTCTTCAAGATCCTTTTGAAAACATAATTATAACACTGGCCTATAAATTTGCAGGATAATATTATATCCATTTCATGGTGTTCAAATTCAAATGTGCCATGGTGTTAACAAATCATTGCAACCTTAGTTAGGTAGCTAGCTAGCAAGCATTAAATATTGGCAACCTTACTGAGATTAGTTTGCAAACTAGCAAACAGCACTCGTGGAAGTAAATTCAAAATAAATCATGACTTACATGGTTTTAGATCCATGTAAAAAAAAAAAATAACAATGTCAGACGGCCTCCTCAACCATTGCTTTTCAGATGTAACCACCACCAATTGATGGCATTTATGCTTTAATGAGTTTTCTTTATCAAAAAAAAGAGATGTCATCAAAATAAGTCCTCTGTGACTTTCATGGATTTATTTTGAGGGGTGTGGGCGAGGGAGTGCCCCGAGTGCTCCTGAGTGTACAGTGATAAAAAGCCTGAGATATTGCATATATATATCGAAGATGGTTACATGTTCATCGTTGTCAGACCACACTTTTGAGTATTTTGTGGAGTTCGAGGCAACGTAGATAACCATAGTTTTAACTTCTTGCAGTTTCAATTCGCCCCTGATTTCACAAACAAAACAAGTATTGTGTTTTTGAGTGATACTTCAAACACAAACAGATTTTCTCGTCACTAATATGAGCAGTTTGAAGCCTAGGGGGATACTCTCTGCATGCTCTCCACTGAAATACGGCACCAAAACAAATATAATTAACTGGTAGCACCCAGTAGCTATATCAGATAAATCACTCCAGTTGCAGTGTTTAGTTCAGGCTTTGGCGATCCTGCCAACGAAAACTCCTGGCAGGAACGACCCGGATGAAACCATAAACAATGCAATGCGGCTTCGATTAGAAAATATAGCAATCAATTGCCTATCTACATTCACGGTGAATTTTATTTGCTCATATTTCAAGATTAACATACTTTATGCATATTTAGAGTTTGATCGAAATCAGTGCAGCATATTGAAAGAAATTATTGTAGGGATTAAATACATGGGAAAGGGTTTTTTTTTTACTTATTATGATTTTTATTGCAATTTTCTTTCATATTATTGAAAATACACAGGATAACTGAAAGTTTGTGCGGACAACACCTGCGGTGGTTCCCTGATAAAGTTCAATCTCAGGATAAACAAGTGTTTTAAAGAGATTCATTAGCAAAAGACGGTCTCTCGTTTCTTGGGTTTTTCAAATGCGATCATTTGACGGAGCCTTAAAGCCGCATTTCCAGCAAATGCAAAGCGAAATTTCACCTCGCTTTATGCGCTGGAGTTTGACCACTGGACTGTATATGGAAAAGGTAGTATTTGCACTCAGATTATTACAAAATTTTTTACAGGTTACGCACTATACGCGCTCGCATTTCACATTTTATCCCTACCAACTTTCACATTAAACCTACGCCCTTGTGGTTTACCAATATTCAGGCTAAGTCAGTCTAATGCATTAGACAGTTCATACCCTAATTTAATGAATTCAGCGAACTCCTTAGTTTTTTCTATGCTTGACGCAGGCCAATAATTTTCTCCTTTTGAAACACTGCAACGTCTTTTCCTTGACTATGGAACAACCACATCTTCCGACTCAGTTGTTATAACTCCTCCAGATTTTTTGCCGGCCTTTGTTTGTGTTCATCCTTACCATTTGTTACCTACGCCAAGGAGGTTATGTTTTCACCCCTCAGTCAGTTGCTTTAGCGCCTGTCTGTCAGTTTGTTAGTTACGCACCCTTTTAATATTTATCGTTCACCAATCTTAACAAAACATCAAGACATGTTAGCACTGGTTACCCCCCACAGACCTATACTTTTTAAGTTTCTTTGTCGAAGATCAAGGTCATACAAAAGGTCGAAAACACATTTTGATCCAAAACTTTGTTTCTAATTAACCTCTTTCACACCAAACTTGCCATCGAAGGGACTTTGGTACTGCTCTCACCTCGCCTTAAAGTGCATTACTCCTTCAAACCCATTCCCATTCAGGTTCCCAAATTAGCTTGCACTATTGGTCATTGCAATAATTATCAAGCATTTTTCGATCCACATAAATAGTAACATAAAACATCAATGTCTTGGGAAACTTCTAAATTCCTGCAGCTCACAAAACAGGATTTTTTCACCCACGTCCGTGTCTGATTGGCTTGATATGCCTATAAAAATGCAGTGTTGCCAACTCAACATCCGTGTGTTAAGTTTGCTTATGTAAAGATAAAACTCTGTCTTCAACCAGTGACATTACCATGATGCAAGTTAACACTCAACCGGTTTGTGAGTAGAATCGGATTATCAATTGAAATAATTTGCTGAGCAATTGGGCTTCCAACATCTTAAGCTGCATTGCCACTAACAATTAAGGCATACTACTTTGCGTCAAAAGAAGAAAGCTACAGTTTGAGATTGCATGGACAGCAATTAACTGAAATTTTTCAAAATCCATCTTGAAGTAGAATAATATGTAAAAAAAGGTTGGTGTACATGGTATTTAGAGGAGGTTTAGATTTTGTTTCTAATTAATCAATTAGATAATTGACATTCATACAATCTCATATTATAGCCTTACTACAACTTTCCCAGAAGTTGTAGTACAAAGATCTCATGAATAACTTTGCTACCTTGAATGTTCAAATGATTTCAAATGCACGCCATTTATCGATTTTCACCAGGCTTTGATAACCAATTTACTCAATTATTCAATTGCCAAGTCTTCGACATAAAAAGAATTAGTAATTTAATATATTATCATGGCTTTGTACGGCAACCAGCGTGCAATTAGGCTTCCCCACAAATGCAGCCTATTCTTTTGAACGCTGAAAACATTTTGATTTAGTGCAAACTTAAAATAATTAGGTTGCACTGCTAAAAAAAATCCTAGAACGGGAGAAGGAATCATGGAAAAGCACTGGGTTAACTATTCAATATTAGAATTATGGTTTTTCCATTTTTATAATATCACTATTAAGTATGTTGTCAATGTTAGCCCTTTAGTGATCTGTCAATCTTAACTCCCTTGCGCAAGGCCAAATCTGGCTAATTATGTGCTACTGTATTTAAGCCTTTATAATTCAAGATTGCAGCTTCATAGAGAGGGAGGGAATGGCTCAACTTAGACACTTGTAGCATTTAGAAATCCATTGTATTTTAGTTTATTTTCATGATTTTGGAAGAGAAAAAGGGCTGCAAACTTTAAAAATCCTCATGAAAATTCAACATTGAAATTGTAAAAAAAAAAAAAATTAATACTGAGGATTGAAAAGTGGCTGGGGTATGTTAAAACTATACATTTTTGGGATCATAAACTCCTTGACTACAAGTAGACTACCTCTGAGCATGAAATTCTAAATTATCTACTCTTTCGGAGCCAAATAAGTCATCTCTCCAGGTGGCTCCCCAAACTCCATGATCCCTCAAAATGGCACACAGTCAAATCATAAAATAATCATATATTTAACACATATAAACTTTTGAGAATTGAAATTCAATATGAATTAATGATTTTCGGTTTGAATTTAGCATGAGTTTATCAATATAGGAGCAGTTGGACATCAGTGGTCACCAGTAACCTCTCCAAACACAAAATATGCCTTTCCTCCATGATAAAGTTTCGAATTTTGTCAATTTTTCTTCAGAGTACCACAACCCAGCACACATACTCATTAAAGGAACTGCTTATTTAACGATCAGAACATTCACCCTGCATTGAAAAGCAAGCAATTCCCACTTCCAAGCTCACAACCTTATATAAACACTCTCCACACCTTATAAGGAGCAAGCATAACTCACTAACTCGGTAATATCTGAAATATACCTTATTTTAACTGAACATTCATTCTACTATCAGGAAAAAAAGCAGGTAATATGCTTCCCTAGATTGAACAGAATAGTGCAACAAACTTACCAAGGGGTCTACCGAAGTGCTTGAGCTGTTCGCATTTTAAAGGAGCCTTAACCTGCTGTTACGCAAAGGTTTAAATACTTTTCTGATGGTCGAAACAATGTCTTTCAGTCACTTTCAAAAGTTTATACTCACTGGAATTAGATAAGAAATGTGTGAATCAATAGATCATTACCAGGGAAGTGTCACTTGGCCGTGAACTATTACTGTGCATTACGCAGGTGAGCCTAGTATGTAATTGAGTGACTGGCTACCAACAAGAATACTTCGGAGGATATAAGGGTGCACTTAATTTGTCGAAGGAGGAATCTACGTATAAATCGCAGTATTATTATTATTATTATTATTTAGCAAATAATGTTAAACGGCGGCATTGATACCATTTATGGAAATCCAAACTACTAGGTGTTACTGCAATGTTATCAATGGATTGCATTAATCAGATAAATTAACGCACTGTCTCCCTGATCTTTTAACTGTTAGCTGAGTCCTCTGTGCATGTAACTGTGGTTTACACTTAATATACTCTTCCAAAAAAGAAACAACACATTATTGTTTGCATCAATTTATTATTCATGAAATGTTTTGACAAATGTGGAAAACATATTGAAAAGAAAGTGTAATCAATAATTCAATATTTGTTTCTTTTTTGGAAAAGTATATTCTCAGAATCTCTGATATGAACTGATTGTACAACTACAGTGAAAATAAATGGCAAAAAAGGTGCAAGTTTATAACAGTATGCTTACTCCCGCCTTACACTCGGCTATTTTAAAACGCAGGAAAAAGTCATATCAAGTGATGAACCAATAGGGGACATCACTTTCATTTCTTTGTAGGTACTTAACTAGCTCTATTTTGATCAGTGGCGGTTAATCAACCATAACAAAGGGAAGCCAGAACCTTGCCCTTAAAAACTTAATGACTTAAACCTTTCGCAGTTTACTTTTCTTGATCAGCAGTTGCTCATACGAATTGGTAGAAGGACAGTCAAATTTATTTTTGATAGCATTTTTATACCTTGCACCACGAAATTATGAGGGGTTTTATTTCACGCATTAATTACGACGTAAATTACCATAGGCCTACGTCTTTATAAATTCCGTGCTCAAGTAGCTTGTGAAAGGGCATAGATTCGCAAATTGATTAGTGAGGCTCATTAAGCAGTGCAACAATTACTTCTGCATTAAGATTGTAGAAAATGGATTCTCGTGGCCTCTTGCGAAAGAAGCCTCACAAACTAATTTATAAAGACGTATTGATAATTTGCGTCGTCATTACCTCCGCCAAGGAGGTTATGCTTTTGCCTGGGTTTATTTGTTTGTTTGTTTGTTTGTCTGTTGGTTTCCAAAATAACTCAAAAAGTTATGGACAGATTTTGATGAAATTTTCAGCGATTCTAAAGATTGGTATAAGGAAGAAATGATTAGATTTTGGAAGTGATCCGGATCTTCGTCTGGATCCAGGAAGTTTTTAAAGGATTCTTTAACGTTGGGAGATAGGGCCATTTTCGACATTTATGCATATAACTCCACCAAAAATGGTCAGGGCTCTTGGAAAAAAAAATACAGGACAAGTTTTGAACTTGTTCTACAATATATCAAAGACTGATCCTGAAAATGGAAAAATTCCGGATACTATGATACTACGATCCAGAATACGAAAGTTGGAGACCTCTGGAACTTTCATTATAGGAAGAGAACAAATGAAGCTACAAACATGTGACAAACACCATTATATAGCCAAGATATTGCAGCATTAGGAAGGTGTCACCGGATTTACTGTATCCTCAAAAGCCAGGGAACTAGATCCAGAAGAAAACCACCATTACGGAAAATTTGATTTTCGTGAATAACTACTGAACTAATATTGATATCATTATGAATTCAGTTGCTAATGGAATGTTTTCTTGGTCAGGGAAAAAATAGATGAAATAAATGTAGGACTAATATCTATGTGTAAATCACAACATGAGGGGAAATGTTGCATCATAAGAATAAAAAAAACAAATGAAGCTAGAAACATGCTACAGACATCTTTAAACAGCTAAGACGCTGTGGAACTTGTTATGGCCCCAATTTGTTATTACATTTATAACATAACAGCAACAGCAAGGGATGACAAACACAGTTTTAACAACTAAAACACATTTAATTTTTAACAAAGACAAAGACTAATAACAACCTACAACTAAAGACCAAGATTGATAAATAAGAAAAAACAGAAATAATTACAGTCCCTTTTTGGTGGGGTGGCTTGGTGATGTCCTGGATGAAGAAAATGCTCAAACACAGGCAAAGAAATCCACAAAAGAAACGTCACAGGTCTTGAACAGAATGGCAGGTCTGGTCATCTTCTTGCAATTTCTCCTACTACTTTACTGGCTCAATTCTTTTCCTTATATACTCTCTTTCAGACCCCACCCACATTTAGACCTCTTTTTTTTAACTTTCTGAGACTTGCCCCAGACATGTTCAGGACATGTCTAAACATGACTCCAGTCTGAGCTTAACAAAAAAAAAGGTAAATACTGCCATCTAGTGGCCTATATTCACATTACACCTCCATTCCAAAAGGGAAAAATTTTGACTCATAAAGGCAAAATTTTTCTTTTCAATACAAAATGGTTAAGTGAACACTTGTCTATATATACATATCATACAATATTCAAACACATGATATACACATTCAAACACGGGATAAGCAATCAGCAATTACATTGTCTGTACCCTTCACATGCTTAATTTCCAAGTCAAACTCCTGTAAAATCAAACTCCAATTCAACAATCTCCGATTCTTGTTTTTCATCTTACTCAAAAACTTTAACGGATTGTGGTCAGTGTACACAATCATTGGCTTTTGTCCTGTACAAACATAAACCTCAAAGTGTTGTAAAGAAAGGACCAGAGCCAACAGTTCCTTCTCTATTGTGGAATAGTTCCTTTGGTGGCGATTGAACTTCCTGGAGAAGTATGCCACGGGATGCTCAATGTCATCAGAGTCACTTCTCTGTTGGAGCACAGATCCACAAGCTTGGTCGCTAGCATCGACCGCGATGGAGAACGGTTTGTTGAAGTCCGGAGATTTGAGCACGGGGAAGTGACACAGCAGAGACTTCAGGCGATCGAAGGCTCTCTGGCATGCATCATCCCAAGTGAACTTTACGCCTTTCTTCAGTTGGTTAGTTAGACTGAGAGCAATCTCAGCAAAGTTCTTGCAGAACTTGCGGTAGAACCCGATCATTCCAAGGAAGCGGCGCAAAGCTTTTTTGTTGTCAGGAACTGGAAAGTCCATGATGGCTTGGACTTTAGCATTTATGGGTGCCACCTTACCCTGGCCTATGACGTAGCCAAGATAGGTGACAGTAGCACAACCAAAGTCACTCTTGCTCAGGTTAACAGTCAGGTTAGCCTGGGTCAGGCGCTGGAACAACGTCTCTACATCTTTTAGATGTTCTTCCCAGGAGTCACTCCATGTGATCAGGTCATCGATGTACGCACCCGTGTGTGGCAATCCGGCGATTGTAGACTGTATCATCCTTTGGAACGTGGCTGGGGCATTTTTCATGCCAAAGGGTAGGACTTCATACTGGTACAATCCAGATGGTGTGGCAAAAGCAGAGATGCTCTTGGCCCTCTCAGTTAAAGGCACACACCAATAACCCTTCAATAAATCAATCTTGGTCAGAAACTTTGCTTGCCCTACACTATCAATACAATCATCAATCCTAGGTATTGGAAACACATCAGTTCTAGTTACAGCATTGAATTTGCGATAATCTGTACAGAATCTAGTACTTCCATCAGGTTTTGGAACTAGCACACAGGGTGAACTCCAATCGGAGTTGGAGGGTCTGATAATATCATGTTTTAACATGTACTCAACCTCTTTCTCAGCAATCTTTCTCTTTTCAGGATTCATCCGGTATGGATGCTGTTTTATTGGTTTGGCATCACCAACATCTACATCATGAGAGGCTATAGTAACTCTCTTTGGAACATCAGGAAACAAATCCTCATATTTCTTGATCAACCTTTTAAACTGATCTCTCTGTGAGGGTTCTAAGTGCTGGAGTTTTACATCAAGATTTTGCAACACTTCAGTGTTTGACAATTTACATGAAAGAACTTCAGCTTTAATTCTTGGTTCATCATCTTGAAACTCCCCCTCATCTTCACACGTTTCGACCATTGGAGAATCTGAAGTGACAGCTGCAACCCTAGCATTTCTGTCATGATAAGGCTTTAGCATGTTAATATGACACAATTGTTTTGGTTTTCTCCTATCTGGAGTCTTCACAATGTAATTGAGATCATTGAGTTTTGTCAGAAATTCATAAGGACCATGAAATCTAGCCTGCAATGGATTGGACTGCAAGGGAAACAACACAAGGACCTTGTCTCCTGGTTTAAACTCACGGCTTCTAGCCTTATGATCATAGTTTTCAAGTTTTCAAGTTTTCATTTTTCCCTGACTTGATTTCAAGTTCTCTTTGGCAAGGTCACAAGCTGCACGCAATCTTTCCTTGAACTTACTAACATAGTCTAACAGACTGATTTGCGGCTCTTCCTCTTGCCATTGTTCACTCAATAATAGCAAAGGTCCTCTCACTTCATGACCAAACACTAGCTCAAATGGACTGAATCCAGTAGACTCCTGCACTGCTTCTCTAGCTGCAAACAACAGCAAATGAACCCCTTCATCCCAGTCTTTCTCATGGTCATAACAATAAGTCCTCATCATTGTCTTGAGAGTGGAATGAAACCGCTCTAAGGCACCCTGACTTTCTGGATGATAGGCACTAGAAAGAATCTGTTTTGCACCTAGTTCATACACAACCTGCTGAAACAATCCTGAAGTGAAATTGCTACCTTGGTCTGACTGAATTTCCCTGGGAAGACCAAACAACGTGAAGAACTTTATCAAAGCCCTCGAGATTGCAGTTGCCTTGATGTTACGTAGAGGTATGGCTTCGGGGAATCTGGTAGATGCACACATGATTGTCAACAAGTACTGATTTCCAGATCTAGTCTTGGGTAATGGACCAACGCAATCAACAATGACCCTAGAGAATGGCTCCCCAAATGCTGGGATAGGCTGCAATGGAGCTACAGGTGGGTCTAACTGGTGTTTTCCAACTACCTGACAAGTGTGACAGGTTTTGCAAAAGTTGGAAACGTCTTTCCGAAGCCCAGGCTAAAAGAAGTGTTTCATGATCTTATCAACAGTCTTGTTAACACCAAGATGACCTCCTAAAGGTAAACTATGAGCCATTGTTAAGATCTCATTCCTATAGACCTTCGGAACAACAATTTGCCTGACCACTGCCCAATCTGCATTGGCAGGGATATCAGGAGGGCGCCACTTCCGCATCAACACACCATCCTTGAGATAATACCCAACTGGAACTGCATCTATTTCTTTTTCAGGAAGGGCTCTCCTCTTTAGTACACAAATTTCAGGATCATTAGTTTGCTCCTCAATCAACCGCTTTCTGGACAGAGACAAGTCTCCAGACACATCAGAATCACCAGACCCATCCGGCTGGCTGAATAGAGAACTGATAAAAGTATCTGATAAGTCCTCAAACGGAGAAACCATAGTAGGCCAATCAGAGTCATGAGGCGAACCACCTGAGTCCTGACTATTCAATGTACTGGACGGCACCACATCATCTTCTTCTTTAGCCTTCTTGGCCATAGCACGAGTCACTGCGCAAGAAGGATACAGAGATGGGTCCTCATCCCCATTTTCAGTGCTCGGCTGTGAAGTAAGATGTACAGGGGGAACTACTTTGCCCCCAGCCAGGTCATTGCCTAGCAACAGAGAAACACCCTTTATAGGTAGACTTGACATAAGTCCCACCTTTACCTGTCCTGTAACTAAATCTGACTTCAAGAATATAGAGCGCAGGGGTACAGATACAGTCCTCCCTTCAATACCTTGTACAAGTATGAAATCCCCTGAAGCGGTCTCATCACGTAACTCCAAGGAGTCCATCAACAAAAGTGACTGAGAAGCTCCGGTATCCCTTAGGATATATATGGGGACAGGAGTAGTATGCTCATTCAGAGCCACAAATCCCTCTGACACAAATGGAAGAAATTCCTCCCTCACAAAGTCAGCTGTATTAGGCTTTTTAGCCCCACAAGAAGCAGGCAATTTAGCAGATCGGTTATCTACTACAGGGGTTTCTAACCTTGTTTTCACAAAAGCATTTGGTTTGGTATCCTTTTCTTTTTCTTTCTTAGCTTTAAGGAACCAACAGTTAGTTGTAACATGACCAGATTTCTTGCAATAACTGCAAACTAGACCACTTTTGTCTCTGTCAGCTTTCACACTTTGATCAGACCTGTTACTGGATTTCTGAGCACCATCACCAGATTTGTCTTTGTCTTTGGGTGAGGAATCTTGGGTATCACCGTAACCCTTTTTCTGAAATTGGGACCATTTATTGTTACTGCTAGACTGAAATTTGGACTTATGAGTGAGAACATATTCATCTGCAAATTTGGCAGCTGATTGCAAGTTCAGTGCTTGCTTCTCATTAAGGTAGGTCTTAACATCATCCTTAACACAGTTCTTGAATTCTTCAACTAACACCATCTCTTTTAGTGAGTTGAAATCATCCTTGACCTCCATAGAAGTACACCAGCGCTCAAAGCAAACCTGCTTCTCATTAGCAAATTCAACATAAGTCTGATTTTCAGATTTCTTCAGACCTCTGAATTTCTGTCGGTAAGCCTCTGGAACCAACTCATAAGCTCTCAAAATAACCTTTTTGACAACCTCATAATCAGAGGAATCATCTGCAGACAAAGCCGAATAGGCTTGTTGAGCTTTACCCTTGAGGACAGTTTGCAACATCAGAGGCCAGTGTTCCTTTGGCCACTGGCAACTCTTTGCTACCTTTTCAAAACACTGGAAATAGTTGTCAACATCCTTTTCTGCAAATGGAGGCACCAGTTTTACCTCCTGACTGGCACGAAATTTATTTTTAGTTTCAATTTTAATTTTTAGTTGCTCCATTTGGAGTCTTTCTTCTCTATCGAATTTCTCTAATTCAAAATCTCTCTGTCTCTGTCTCTCTCTTTCTGCTCTTTCCTCTTTCTCTCTCTCAAATTCTCTTTGTTTTTCTTCTCTTGCTAATTTTTCTAACTCAAACTGCCTTTGTTTTTCTTTTTCTTCCCTCTCAAATTCTCTTTGTTTCTCTTTTTCCTCCCTTTCTTTTTCTCTTTCTTCCCTTTCTTTCTCTTTTTCCTCCCTTTCTTTTTCTCTTTCCTCCCTTTCAATCTCTAGCATTTTTAATTTAAGTTCCATTTCAATATTTGGATTTTCCACTGGAAACTGTTCCAGATCTCCTGGTGCAAACACATTTTCATCAATGTAATATTCAACTATCTCTCTAGCCAGTCTTGCTTTTCGCATGGCTGGTTTTACCTCTGTCAGCTCCAACTGTCTGCAAATTTCTAGCAGTTCTGTCTTTTTAAAAGACTTCAAAACCCCTACGGTTGGTGATGCCAAGAAATCATCCATTGCTGTTGTCAATATATATCTAGGAAAATTCACAAAAACAATTTCACAATTTGGAATGTTAGATTTTCAATAAATTACTCACACAATGGTCTATCCCGGACGAGCCCCCAATTTGTTATGGCCCCAATTTGTTATTACATTTATAACATAACAGCAACAGCAAGGGATGACAAACACAGTTTTAACAACTAAAACACATTTAATTTTTAACAAAGACAAAGACTAATAACAACCTACAACTAAAGACCAAGATTGATAAATAAGAAAAAACAGAAATAATTACAGTCCCTTTTTGGTGGGGTGGCTTGGTGATGTCCTGGATGAAGAAAATGCTCAAACACAGGCAAAGAAATCCACAAAAGAAACGTCACAGGTCTTGAACAGAATGGCAGGTCTGGTCATCTTCTTGCAATTTCTCCTACTACTTTACTGGCTCAATTCTTTTCCTTATATACTCTCTTTCAGACCCCACCCACATTTAGACCTCTTTTTTTTAACTTTCTGAGACTTGCCCCAGACATGTTCAGGACATGTCTAAACATGACTCCAGTCTGAGCTTAACAAAAAAAAAGGTAAATACTGCCATCTAGTGGCCTATATTCACATTACAAACTAATATTGATATAGCATTATGAATCAAATTTCCATGTTTTCATGGTCAAGGAATCTAAAAATGAAGATAAAATAAATGTAAGACTAATACAGTATCTATGGTGGTAGTCGCAATATGGAGGGAAATGTTGTGCTTGGCGGAGGTCTGCGCTCTTCGAGTGCTTTTCCAGTTTGCTATTGAAAATAAAGACTGTCCTTCTACCAATTCCTATGAGCAACAGCTGATCAAGAAAAGTAAACTGCGAAATGTTTAAGTCATTAAGCTTTGAAGGGCGAGGTTTTGGCTTCCCTTTGTATTGGCCGACAAACTGCAACTGATTTTGATACCAATATTTCACCTATTTAGATACGATCATAAACGTTGATTTAGCTAATGCCAACCATTGCTGGTGGCTATATGCTAGAATAGGATTTCGAGCAATTTTTTCTGCTTTTCCATTTTTATGGTAACGTGTTCGCTTGGACGCACCTGGCAAAAAAGACTGTTCTTTCCGGTATTCTGTCAAATTTTGCTACCTTGTCAAAAAATGCTATTGTAATGCAAAGCGATCCTAACATCTTTGTTTTTGCCTTGATATTGCAATAAGAATCAGTTTTCAGTAGTAAGTTTGCTATTTATTAGCTAATGATAACATAAGCAGATTTTATAACGAGTTGGATAAGTTTGTTCAAAGATATATACCCATATATGCCATTATCATCTAATTTCTGCATTTTCAGGAAACCCCAGCATGTATACATGCAAATATATGTACGCTTACAGGTTGAAATGCGCACTGAAAATAAATATATTTTTAAGATTTTTGAAGATTACTTAAGATAGGAGCGAGGAAACAGCCCGAGACTTTAGGTTTGCGCAAGTGCAGAACCGCGAGGTAGCATATCTTGATATATTGCGTCTACAGTGGGCAAACAGGCACCAGAATTGGCGACTACGACAATGGCACGGTGTCAACTTTTCTGACGAGTCACGATTTCACTTAAGGAACGCAGCTGGCCGTATACGTGTTTGGCGGAGACGGGGTGAACGTTATAACGCCGATTGTGTCGTTCAAGCGGACCGTTGGGGTGGTGGCAGTGTTATGGTGTGGGGTGGAATAAGCTACCGTCACAGAACCCCTCTCCATATCTGCAGAGGTGAACGGCGTCTACTACCAGGACCAGGTGCTGCAGAACCATTTGTGCCATTCTTCAACCAAAACCACGATGTCCACACGTTCCAACAGGACAACGCTAGGACACACACTGCAAGGGTGTCCATGCAGTACCTTGCACAGCAGAACATCCCCGTGCTTCAGTGGCCAGCTCTGTCAACCGACCTCTCCCCTATCGAGCACTTATGGGATGAAATTGGACGACGTCTTTCACGTCGACGCCAGATGGACAACATCCGAGAACTTGAGGTTGCCCTTGTTCAGGAGTGGAATGCTATCCCTCAGAACACTATCCAGAGACTGATCAACTCCATGCGACGACGATGCACCGCATGTGTCAATGCAAATGGCTGTCACGCCCGTTATTGACTTTCCTGTTTGACCCCTACACCAGTTAAACCTCTCTCACGCATTAAAATTATCATGAATGAAATTGAATGATGTTTACATGTCTTCTTAAATTATTCATTATCTGAAATGCATCATACGTATATACTTCACATATCAATCCGTGGAGCTATTCCAGATTTCGTGAGTGGTGCGTTGTTATTTGTACTCAGTAATAGGTAGCAAAATTTTTCAGAACACCGGCGCTCAATGTGCTGTCCTGGAGCTGGTTTGAGCAACTGTACCAACTACGATAACGGAAATTCTTTCATTGAGTTTGACGCAGAATTATTCTTTATTAATTTAGTTATATTGAATAAAATTATATTTAGGCTAGGTTTTAATGCCTACTTACAAGAAATGTATTACAAATTGTTGTAAAGAGGCTGCATATTTTAAAGTTGTTCATGTTTACACGTGGTCTGTGTGCTCATTCTCCCAGCCAACAGGGGGTGCTGTAGCACCCTCAGCACACACCTTCTCACGCCCATGCTTAGGTGGCTTCTCCAAGTTGGCAATTCAGGTACCTTATGTGCCAAATAAGATTTCTCAGATATTAAACTGTAAAACTCATCTAATTTCACTTTTATGTCTCTACAGACGTACATTCCACCCAAATACAACCAGTTTTTAATTTTTAGAATTTAGCACCCAATTAGACCAGTTTTGTACACATTGCCCAAGATCCGCAAGAAAATGTTGTACCCCCCCTGGCCGTTCAATCATAAATGGTATCAATTCTCTTCTTGAACCTCTATCTAAGTTTGTGGACAATTTTATTAAACCCTATGTACATGAATCTTTTATTAAAGATTCCATGGATTTTATTAAAAAGAGTACTCTGTTGCCTCCGATACCTCTGTAGGTTAAAAAAAGTGGTCAGATTTTAAGATTGCCACCAAAAGACGGGTTGCTGCCCTGAGGCGCAGCAACGCATGGACTGGTGCGCACGGACCAGCAGCGCATGGAGGCCAACCAGACTCGAGCCTTCAGCTGTCTCCATTTGAGGAGCTTGTGGCAGCAGGGCTGAGTCCCCACCATTTCGATCGGAGCTACATGAGGGTAATTGTTAAAATGCAGTCTGTAGACTCTTCATTGCACTTTTATTAGTGTTACTCCATGACATTTTATTGGGTGCCACACAAAACAAGCAGCCCCTCGTCACTTTCCTGGAGGAGATCTCTGTGCCGAAAGTTCCTCTTGCTTCAGACTGAAGCTTATTCCTCTAACAATAGAAGATCTGCCATTGTTAAAAGGTGATCACGGTCAAAATGTTCGTAGGCCTATTTATACTGAGCAACAAAAGAAACGCAAGTTAGCTAGTTAGTTAATGTACTCTTATGGTTACTCAGTCAAAGTGACTGCAAAATAAAGAAAAGTTTGATGAAACGAGTGTAAATGTGCACGTGCTAATAATAAATTTGATTTTCTAAAATAATTACGCGCAAACTCATTTTCCAGTCTGCCTTTAATTAGGCTAACTTGCGTTTCTTTGTTCTTCAGTATATATCTGACTGGATGAGCATCTGACATACCACACTGCATATCTGCGAAGCCACGCATTGCGTCTGGCCTAACAAGCTGGTTGTCTCAAAATATAAGTTTAATTAATTTCTCAACACAGGTGTCTTTTTTATTTATTTATTTATTTATTTATTTATTTATTCATTCATTTAGCCTATTTATCTATTTAGCCAATTTATTCATTTTACTAATAAGAGCAACAACAGCATGATGTCCGCAATGCTGCATATGGTTTTTTACTCATTTTGACAGCTGCACTCATTCCTGCGTGTTGTTCGCTGCTTTCAAATCTGCGTATGCCTGGTCAGACCTGGCATGAGATTTTTGCAGACTGTTCGCTTACGTTCAGATTGATAAATGCCGTCCCTTGCGGGAGTTTTGGAGTACACCCTTTTTTTTGGTGTGCGCACGTTTCATAAATGAGGGCCATTGTGAAGTTTGTTTAATCTCATGCCTGTCTGACATAGTAGTCTTGAACAGGGTTATTCTTCGTATTCGCAAATTTATTCTAAAATCTAGAAACTCGTGCTGTTTATTGTTTTACCAACACGATTTTATGCCAGGAACCTCGCTTCCTTTTCTTTTCCTATTTGTAAAACAACGTTACTGTAGCTGTAGCCCAGACTATGTATTACTCATAGTGCTTATTTTTTTAGGAACCTCTGTTCCTTGTTGTTTTGCATTTCTATGTTTGTGTCTTCTGTTGTGCAGTTGGATTTATAAATACAACCAAGTCCATCCTTGTACATTAGTCCAGTCCTCAACTTCCTGCCCTCCGTGCACCTCCACTTGCACGAATCACAAAATGTTACAGAAACTTTAAATAATAATGTGAGAAATACTGTATGATATTAATATTCCAGTGAAACCAACTAAAATCATTTACTGATTTAGTAATGAAAAGTCACTTTCTTCCAAATCTAGGTTTCATAATTAATGGTACATTGAAAAATTATTGTAAATAACATCTACCGATATTAAACCAGGTAGTAAATTCCACTAACGTAAGTTTTATTGTAGTGTTAAGGAACTATATTGTGCCATTACATCACTTCTTGTTTCACTAGGGTGTAAAAGTGAGGTAACACACATGCAATATGCCTTTCTCATCCAACACCATGAAGAAAACACATCAACTGTCAGTTCAAATGAGGCAGATAGACATAGACCTTCATAGATCTGGTAACGGCTTCAAGAAACACAAACAATTGAATAGACCACTGAGCACCGTCAAATTTCAAAGATATGGAAGCATAGAGAACACTGCATTTGCTGCCCAGGATATTGAGGAGGATAGTGAGAGAAGCAACAAAATCCTTGAGAAACACTGTGAATGAATTGCAGCCCTTGGTGGCATCTTGGGGTCACCATGTTTCATACTGCATGTAGCAGGCAGATACAAATTGAATGTTACAGGCAGATACAGCATCGGCACATTTGGTGTCGAAACAGAGATGCATACAAAGAGAAGCACCTCATACCCATGGTAAAACATGATGGTGGGTCTGCCATGTTTTGGGGCTATTTTAATTCAAGAGATTCGCAAACGCTGGTGAGGATTTATGGCATAGTGAATTCCACCAACTATCAGGATATTTTGTATGACAATTGACTTCGCCAGAGGGCTTGGCCGTTAGTGGACTTTCCAACATCACAATGACCTCAAGATCCACTTAGAAATGGTTCTGTGACAACAAAATCAAGACTACCCAAAAGTAAAAACACTGGAGCACACTTTATAAATCTGCACGTTTATTGAGGGGAAAAGATGACTGACGTTTCGACTTGCGTCTTCCTCAGAATCGATTCTGAGGAAGACGCAAGTCGAAACGTCAGTCATCTTTTCCCCTCAATAAACGTGCAGATTTATAAAGTGTGCTCCAGTGTTTTTACTTTTGGGTAGTCTTTTTGAAGTACCCAGGTAAAAGGCTTTTTTCTATGTTATATAATCATGTGTTGGTTGTGCATGTGTGTCCCAGGAATATCCTTGGAATCTAATCAGTGACAGCTTTGATTCTTAAATACAATCAAGGACAGAGACTAGGGCTGAGAATGATTTCTAAATTCATTATATTATGATTCAGTATGACCCAAGTTCAGAATCTCTTGGAATTCCTGTAACTTAAGGGATTATTGTTGGAAAATATTGGAAATGATGTGAGATAGATTAACATGATACATGGGGCTAGTGCATTTAACTTCTCAAGCAAACAGTAACCTACAACCAGAATAGCTATTTTTATTTGAAATTAAAATAGTAAGATTTACACTCTCATTGTTAGAGTAAAACATCAAGACATACTTTTATTCTGCTTTTTATTCCAGCTATAATTGCGACTTCTGATTTGTACTGAGCTCTAAATTGTTCCTAATTAGGTGCTTTTAATATCTGTAAAACCATTTTCTCTCTTATGGCATAATGTCAGTAGTAACTATGCATGTGAGGTAGAGTGGGTTAGACTGTTTCATTTATAACTACTAATGTTTCCATTCCTATAGTGTGTTCTCTGTCAAATGTTTGGCTTTGAACAATGAATATACAAAAAATGAGCACTGGTGAAATCATCATGGTTCTGCTAAATGTGTGGACAACTGGTTACTGTTGGTAAACCTTTGATGTATATAGAAGGGACAAAACAAATGTCAGTGAGGCAGAAAAAAGTTAAAAGTAACTACTGTGGGCTCTAATTTCTTGGCACAGTGCAGGGTGGTGCAGTGTGGCATAGTCCACGCAGTGGTAATTTAGTGCGGTGCAACACCATGCGCGGCCACTTTGGCAATTTGGTGGATGGACGTGCGCCGAGATGGGTGTGGCGAGGTAGTAGGGGGAGGTGTCGCATATTCATCATTGTGTCCAGTCTGCAAGCGGCTTAATACTATTATTGTCTTTTAGGATTTATCATTTTTAGTGGGGGAAAGGAATACAGCCTGATTGCTATGATCTCGTACTGAGTTAAGATCACATATTGAAAATAAATGTGTAACGTATCTTGCATTGTTGTCCGTGCATGTTAATCTCAAAATTTTAAGCAGCAACAGTGTGTAATAATAGGAACGCGCTATCCATCGTTTCTCTTCCCAATGATGCAGGCAGAAGAAATAAATGAGCAGCCGTGGTATTTCATTCCAACTTCATAAGTTTGAATGGTCTGACGCAGTTTAGTTTAGTTTTGTAATTCCATTCAAGTTCGCTAATGGTAATAATTCACGGATGCCCTAGCTAGCCAGGTCACTCATATTCGTTATGTTTAATATAGATGTTAGCGGAGCAGAAAACATGCCTGAAGCAGCAAAGTGAAATGCAACATTCACAAATCATGCTGATATAGGACAGAGGCTTCTATATTCCAATTATAAAGGCGAGGAGAGGAGCTCATTTGATTGGTGAAGATTTGACTCGGCTGTGTTAAACCCACTCAGGCCTTCCTTCCTCCCTCTTTGCCACTTGCGCTGGCAGGAGGGACAGAGGCGGGACAGAGGAGTACTTGCGCTGGGCTGCACTAGGCACGAAATTGCAAAATGCCTGGATACATCCCATTGGCACAGCGCTCCCCCCCCCCTTCGCTGCGCCTGCGCCATGCCTGCGCCTGGTCTACGAATTTCGAACCCTGTATCTCATTAACAGATTGTGGGTAGGGATTGGCTCTAAGATTTGGTCTGCAAATGTCTCTAGAATGAATATGAGCAGAAAAGGAGTTTTTAAGCTTTGCACCTGAGTGCTTTTGGTATCTCAAAATAAATGGTAAAATGGTAACATGCAGTGTTAACGTGGCTAATATTACTGGCTATAATTACAATGATTAATGAAGCACTCCAGTTCACTGTGCTGTTTAAACTTAATTTGCTTTTAATGCTAGAAACGGTGAGGCTGACAGATGGCTTTTGGGCTGACAATGTCAAAGATATCTCTGCTGCCAAAGAGCTTTAGACAACATATATTGTAATAAACTTATAGAGAAAGCCAGAAAGTACCAATTGATGTTTTTCTGTGCCTTAAGATATGGTGTGAGGTGCTATTCTGCTGCATCTGAGGTTGTGTAAGAACACTGATTATGTCATGAAATCCAGACCAGCAGCTCTAAGTTAACCCCCACAGGTTTTATGAATTTGGGCTGGATGAGTGTTACTAGAATATGAATGGCAGGCTTCCGCAAAATATGTCTCTATGTTTGAGTTTGTCTAAAAACAGTCTTCCCTTTAAGCAAATTGGATAAGGCATTTAATTTGCCCAGTTGGGGGTGATCAATCTTACCGCCGGGCAAAGCTAGCTTCAATATGGGAGAAGAATGCAGTTTAATATCCGTACAGGAATAATCAATGCAAGAAGGTTTGTGGGGACCTAAGACACAAAAGGCTATTGTTTTGTTGTCAGTAAAGAGAAAACAATGTGTCACTCATTGGATAAGGCTTACAGAATAACTGAGACTCAAGAGCAAGGAGGATTCCCTGGTGTTTTAACTGAGACTCAAGAGCAAGGAGGATTCCCTGGTGTTTTAACTGAGACTCAAGGGCAAGGAGGATTCCCTGGTGTTTTAACTGAGACTCAAGAGCAAGGAGGATTCCCTGGTGTTTTAACTGAGACTCAAGAGCAAGGAGGATTCCCTGGTGTTTTAACTGAGACTCAAGGGCAAGGAGGATTCCCTGGTGTTTTAACGGAGACTCAAGAGCAAGGAGGATTCCCTGGTGTTTTAACTGAGACTCAAGAGCACGGAGGATTCCCTGGTGATTTCTTGGGAAGTTGTGAAAAGAGATCTTAATGATTAACTGGTATTTTACCGTGGGATATTATCCGCTAACATTGTAGCTTTTATATCCAGTTACTGAGCAGTTTAACATTCCTGAAGTTTTATGGCAGACAGGCCATTTTTTTGGGGAATTTAAAACACTGAAAAAATCACGAGAGCTTTCAAATTATTTTAGTTTTTGGTAAAGCCGCTTTCTTTTGTAAATTAAGTGTTGATTTTTCGTATATGTGGATTCAGTTGTAATCTTGACTGAAAATTGACATTGAGTGCTTCTCTCCTCGAATGTTAATGCAGTTCGATGAGTTCACTTTAGGAAATGCCGGTTTGAGATTATGAAAAAACAAAATTTCGGCATTTGATTTTGAATTGCAGTTGAAGATAAACGCTGATTGAATAAACTCTATTTGTCTCAGTCAGTTTCAGGCAGGACCCTTACACCGGATTTGACAATTTTTTGCAGAATGACATGCATTTGTGTTTCGTGGGGACTCTGTTCAAGTGGTGGTCTGGAACAATTTGAGCAACCATGAAACAGACAGTTTCGGAGGTCACAAACCCCCCGCCTGAGCCTGAGATTTAGGATGTTTAAATTAATGAACACTATGAACAAATCCTGCTTACAATGAGCAGTGCTGCATATGAAGGAGGGGGCTGTAGAGGTGGGGGAGATGAGGTGCAGATCTGTGGTAGGCCAGGGCCGGGGCAGAGTCGAGGACTCAGTGCAGTCGGGATGAATGAAAGCTGCCTTGGATAAAAAGCACACTAATTGGGTGAGAGGTGCTGAAGTTAAGAATCATTGGACAAAAAGGGGTTTTTGACTAAGGCTTCTGTGAATGCCTGAACTAATGCCAAAGCTCCATTTTATACATGTGTGAATTCTGAAGATTTCATGGATGGTTTTGTTTGAGTGATCTTGGGGCTGTGTCCTGAAATAAAATTACTGTTACATGGATAACTAGAAGAAAGCCTGGAACACTTACAAATGTGACCATGGATTGAAGTAAAAAAAAAAAAAGCTGCATCAAGTTACTACTTTTTATAGTTATTTATAGATTGTGTACACAATTTGATATTGCTGTGCAAGTCTTTTTCCGGGATCAAGAAAATTATGCTTGTTCAGGAGTAACATTATAGTCCACCAATGAACAGCAGTTCTGCCATGATGACCTCATGAAACCACAGACTTTACAAATGCGCATTTTGCCCTCCAAGGAAAGACTTTTGGGGATCGGCTTGAACGAGCAAAATCCCCAAAAGAGAGCGATTTAAGAGTTAAAGTGATGGAAAAATTATATAAAATTTGAGAGCGAAAAACTATTTTGGGTTTTCAAAGTAACATGACAATTGTAATTGTCATGTTTATGGTTTTTTGTCATGTTTATGTTCAAGTTCAGTGTTCATGATTTTGTTTTTTATTTATTCTTTATGGTTATTGTAATACTCAGGTTTTTAGTTCATTCCATTTCTCAGTTCCATTACACTTGTCTCCCCTGTCTTGTGATCTAGTTGGTTCAGTCCGTCTTCCCTGTCTGCGTGCTCACTGACTTCGGGTGATTTAAATGAATTCTGGTGTTTAAAGTATTCCTTCGATTCTGCTTTACTTCCCTCGTCTTTCTGTTTTGATTACTAACAAAACTAACATTTGTATTTTGTATCATAGTCTAACACAACTAATCCATGTATATAGATTACTAACTTACCAACGAGCATTCCAGTTAAATCTGTAAAGTTGCACCGCCACTAATTTATACTAATTCCCTCTCAGCAATTGCCATGTTCTAATCTCCAGCTCTTGCTCAGCTGATCCTTTCTTCTCCTGAGTTTCAGCGAGATCTCTCACACGTGCTTAATTACTTTACTGCACCCGTTATCTGTGCACTCAGAACTCCTTGACCGGAGCTGTTAAAATGTCATAGGCTGTTTGTGTGATTCCCGTCCGTGTCTTGGCTTTCCCCAATTTTCGTCGTTAGGGTTTCCCTCATGTGATTCTCCCGTTGTAATTAGTCTGATCCATCTCACCTGTTCCGTACATAGCATGTGACTTTCCTCCCTTCTATTTAAGAGTCCTCACTGCAGTGCTGACTTTGTCAGAACGTTGATCAATATTTTTTTTGTGCAGAGCGCTGTGTATGCCATTGAGTATTGGTTTTCTTCAACTGGTTTGTCCGACTTTGATTCTTGCCATTGCCCTTTTTGTATTGTTTTGTCTTTTTAGATTTTGACCCATTTTTGTATGACCACGATTTCTGTGTTTGGATGCCCTATGTATGACCCTTGGCTTTGTTCATCTGTCTTCCTGGTTCTGACCCCTGCCTGTTTAGTCGACACTGTTTTTGGATTTCATATTGTGGCTTGGCAATTGTGTGTTTTGACTCGGACTTCATTAAAGGCATACATTTTTTGGATTTCCCTCTTGCGTGTGGTTCCTGAACGCACCGTCACAGTAAGTGCAGCATTGAGATTTTAGCGCTGCCATTCCTTGGACTATAATGCTATTCCAGGACAAACTTTATTTTTTTGATCCCGGAACAATACTGACATGGCTATCAACTGCGCAGCTGGGTCATTTTCATGACAAGGGAACAATAATGGTATAGGCAAAATTCAAAAATGAAGTTTCATTCAGGACATTAATTTGCTGTTTAATTTTCATGGCTTGTCCCCAGGAATATTACCCGCAGTCTGCAATGCTTGGTGCAGAAGTAGGCGTGGGCTAAAGTTTTGTAAAAACGAAAAGTAGGCATGTGCGATGTTTCAGATGTTGTAGGCAAATGTAATCGTGTGAATCTATGGGTCACTTGATAAAATAAGTGTAACCGCACAGTAAAAAAAAAAAAATCTGATTCAGGCAGCAAATTCGATCTGGGCATCAAGACTTTCAGTGTAAATACGGCCTTAGCGTTGGGTAGCAAATCAAAAAGGAACAGTGCTAAATTCCTGTTTAAAATCCTGAAATGTGGTTTGGACATGACGGTATGAACATTTAAGACACTTACTTAATTTTAAGTAATGTTAATGTTAGACTACGGCTCAAACAATTTGTTCATATCAAATGTAGTGATTTGCTCAGCAGTTTGGCTATTTAGCAACTTTTAGCTGGTTTCTATATACCAAAATTCGACTTGAACATTCTTCATTGTTATTTCTGCCCCTATCATGAAAATGACCGAGCTAACTAATCCTGTCTTGTGGTTTCCACACTCAAAGCAGCTATTTTACCAAAGATTACTTGGCAGTGTATATTTTGGTCTGGTTTGAGAAACCTTGCTGCTTAATCTTTGGTTGGCAGTACCATCCCACACACCATCTTGTAAAAAATTAATTGTCATTATGTAGCTCTTGTATGTATATTTGAATACCAGAGTTCAACTTAGTGTAATTCATCTTCGGTGTCTTCTAAGTTGGCAATCCTCAAGCTAAAGCCACTGAGGGTGTATTGATTGTGTGTCATCGTGAATAAATTGACTGTTAAATTGAAGCTTGCCTTGGTTTCACATCTCAGATTCTTTTTTGCGAGCTGTGATAAAGCTGCTCTACCTTAGGAAATCTGAGCTTTCATCTGCTGGCTTCATGTAACAAGGGCAGACGGACAGCCCTGATTTGGAAGGATGACACAGATCATTTACCTTCACCTGAAATCGTGTTAGCGTCCCTTGGCTCCAAATTGTCCACACTCCTTATTCCTGCTGGACCAATTAAACTGTTGCTGATTTCATGCATATCGGTCAAGCTTGAATAGAAAAATTATATGAACTGGGTTATTAGATGGGTGTATTAGCTGCTCATATATTTTTGAGCTTGTTATAATGGCAGTATTATTGAAGGAGAACTTGTAATGCTGCTCTGTAAACATCTTGGAATTATCAAATATGGTGTTTCAGAGCATTAAACTGGTGCTGTGTGCAGCACTGCCACCTCACAGCAAGAGGGCACGGGGTTCAAATCTGCGTGGAGGTTGTATTTTCTCTCACGTCCACGTGGTCTTCAATGTACTTCAGGTATTCTTGTTTTCTCTCACAGTCCTTAGACATGCATACTGGGCTAACTGAAGATGAAGGGTTACCCACTCATGAGTGTGTGAATGACTGATGTTCGTCCCCTTTAATGGATGGATTTGTTCCTCTTGCTCACTGCATACCAGGAGTCCAAAACCCCTGCATGACCGTGACATGGGAGCTAGTGCTACAATAGATGAATGTTATTCATATTCACTCCCACTTCCAATTTGATTTTCCTGTTTACGCATCGGCGATACCACTGTTGGCTGCGCTAACGATCTGATCTGTGAACTGTGTGCCAACCACCTGATCGTAAACAAGGTCACATGACAACCAAAAGTTATGTGATCGGAGTCGCATGTTTGGAAGCCCGTTTTTCGGCATTTCAGGTTATTGAACCTTCTGTATACGACCGCTAAGCCGACTTATGGGGTTCGAAGGGTTAATTATTTGACAACTCTTCACATGCATTGAGTCTGTGTGGCTGCTGGCCCCAGTCAGCACTGGCACAGCTTTCTCACCGGTAGCTGTACCAGAGTCACAATCATGGACGAATCAGAGAGATTTACGGCTTCAGTTTGGTTAACCAACACACCATTGATATCAGGGCCATTGCTGGGGACAGGGGGTTCAGGGGAATTGTGATAATGGAGATGGGGGGCATGGGGAGGGGGATTGTACTTGAGAATGGATTGAAATGAATAGGGACTGGTGGCCTTGATTGCATGTTTGGTGGTATTTTACGGTTTTTTCTTTGTTCTAAAAAACTATTTCCTCAAAGCATAGGAACTATAGGTTCCATAGGAACATATGTTTTCCAATATATTTTAATGAAGCTTAACCTTTAGAAATGTTCTCATTGCGTTGTTTGTGCATCTGTCAGAAACTTAAAATACAGTCAGGTCCATAAATATTTGGAGAGTGACACAAGGTTCATAATTTTACCTTCGAATGCCACTGCACTGTATTGGAAGTGCAGACTTTAACCTTTACCTTAAGGGCTTTGTCAGAAATGTAGTATTATCCATGTTTCCTAATTTTTGAGGCTCTAAAGCAATTGGGCAGTCTAACTTAATTATACTCGGATGACTAGTGAGGGATACTGTAGATCAAGGATCTTCTCTCGCATCCGAAGAAATTTGCTTGCGAGCGCTATTCTGGCCCCAAATTTCAACTGATTTGTTTCATGTTTAGCGTGGGTCTTGTGTGTGAGTAAGGTCAGAAAGCCTATCGATTTCGGGAGCGATTGCTTTAGGGGGTCCAGGGATACACATCATCTTGTGGGCGACCGACTATCAAGTCATAAATTAAATTGTTGTTTTTAACACTTGGTTGAAAATCCTTTGCAGTTAATGATTGCCTGAAGTCTGGAGCCCACAGACATCACCAGATGCCACATTTATTTATTTTTTTTTCGCTGAGGATGCTGTGCCAAGCCCTCACTGCAGCTGTCCCCTGTTCATGCCTGTTCCCAGGGTGTTTTGCTTTCAGGTTTTGCTTCAGCAAGTAAAATTAATGCTCACTTGCTTTCAGGTCAGATGATTGACTGGGACATTGTAGAACATTTCACTTCATTCCCTTAAAAAAAATTCTGTGTGCTTTCACAGTGTGCTCGTTGTCCATCTGCACTGTGAATCTCCGTCAAATAAGTGTTGAAGCATTTGGCTGAATCAGAGTAGATAACATAGTCCTGTACAATCCAGTTTTCAGCCTGCTGCTTTTGTCAGCTGTCACATCAACATTAAATATAATTCCCTTGTTAAAATGTGGGGTGGTGTAGAAAATGCGAGTAAAGAAGCAGTGATTTTTATATCCTTTTTGGTCTATATTAAATTGAGAACAGTACAAGATGGAATATTTCATCATTTATCTTATAAATGTTATTGTTTTTTTTTTTACACACAGAGTCTGGATTTGAAGCCATAACACATTCCAAAAAAAACTTGTGTAGGAATGCTAAAAGAGAGATGTACAGGTGTTGAATGGGTGGTGCTGTTATACTGACATATGATGTATATCCATACTAATATACAGATGAGCCAATGCATTGAACCCTCTCACAGATGTAGCATGTAACATTATCTGCCAAATATGGTGTTTGTCAAGGTCTGCAGACAGACGGTTAGGTAATGGTCGGTTCTCATATTCGATGTGTTGGATGTGGGAGAAATGGAACCTGAGTAACAATGGCAAGACGAGTGGGTCAGAGCATCTCAGAAGTGGAAAGGTTTCTGGGGTGCTCTGAGTCAGCTGTGGCGAGTACCAACTGACTGTAGTTCAGGAGGGACACTCCACGAGCCTGAAACAAGGTGCCCAAGGCATTTCGATGCATTCAAGAACCAAAGGCTATCCTGGTCTAAACCGACATTAGGGCTACTGCGGCACAAGTCACAGAGAATTTTAATGATGCTGACACGATGGATGTGTCACAACGTACAGTGCATCGCACTCTGCTGCGTACAGTGCTTTGTAGCTGCAGACCAATCGGATCCCCCCATCCTAACCTTGGTCCACTGCTGAAAGTGTCTGCAATGGGCACTAGAGGTAGTGCAACTGGACCTTGGAGCAACTGAAGAAGGCTGTCTGCTCCAGTGAAACTCATTCTCATTTACATGATGTAACCCTAGGTCTGGGACTTCAAGTTGGCGTCAGTATGAAGGAGCTGTTTTCGCGGCTCAAGGGGGTCCAACATAATATCATGCTGGTGGTTTTAATGTTGTGGCTGATCAATGTGTTATACAAAAGGCACAGTTTTTCACAGGCAGCACAATCCAAAGAGATGCATATCAGGCTAACTGGAGACTCTAAATTGCCATAGGCATTAGCATGTGTGTGAATGGAATGTGCCCTCTGTGATGGATTGGGTAGCTGTCCAGGGTGTCTCTGCCTTTTGCCCTAGTCAGCTGGGATAGGCTCCAGCTCCCCCGTGACTCTAGTGAGGGAGAAGTGTTATAGATAAAGGATGAGCACCTGTTCTACGCTCATTAGCAGCTGTAGAATGGGCTGCTTAAAGCTGCAAGTCAGCTCAGAGGTGAGCAGGTCTTCTAGCACAAAGAACTGGTTCATGTAGTAGTCCTCTGGGTTATCTGTCTGACGCGGTGCACCCGCATCATCTTAACGGCGCTGTCCAAGCTGCCTTGGAGGGTTTTTTAGATCTGGTCTTGGGTGAACCAAGCAGAACCTTATTTTGTCCTCTTGTATTTGATCTTGACCGCAAGTATGATTTTATCATCATCTGAATCTTTAATCGCCACAGCCCAAAGTTTGTATTATTATTATTACTAGTCCTGTGCTATGCTCGGGCAGTGTTTTTTGATGCAAAAGTCAGCCTGGGTTTTTTGTTACACGATAACAGCTGATTGAATTAGCCAGTTTTACTTGGAAAACTGCTTCAAAATGCAGTTTTCATTTCATACTAAGTTCGAAACCTGGTGCATTGTCTTTGTCACCTAGTAAAACCGGTGAAAGCGGAAAACAGACTCATTATTCACGGTGGTTTCAAAACAGATGTGTGAAATTACGCAAATTGCCAACTCAGTAATAATATATAGATTATTGTTAATTTACTTATTAATGTATTTTGATTGGTTGCTGTCGATTTGCTTTGGCGCTAAAATGACCGAGGCGGTAAACCCCTCGACGCTTTGCTTTGGAGAGACAGCTACTGTATGTCCTCCATTGGAGCGTTTGTTCTGCATCTTATGAAATTGCCAGTTTGCTATGGGATTAATGTGCTGATTTTACAGGTGATGATAGCAGTTAATTTGATTGGCCTTAATGGAACCACACCCCAACCACAACTGCAAATAAATAATTTATCTTTTAACAACCATTTTGACACTGTACCAACTGACCCTCAGTCGTGCTGTCACCACCTGTCTCAAAATTACTGGATTGGAGTTAGATACTCCCAGTTTGATCTGCAATATCATTAGCATTTGAGTTTGTTGACTGCATTTAGGTCATCAAACTAAGGCCCTTAGACATAACAGCACCAGATTCCAAATGCATTTTCCACACTTAAAATTATCTTCAAACTTCTTATGTGCTTACTTGGGAATGACATAATGAGGTAATAACACTCAACCAGACATTGAACAGCTGTCCTATTACTTTGGTCCGTAAAAAAGGTGGAGATCACGTATAAAAATGTTGGTAATTCCTACCCCTTTCACTCAGTTTTGATGCAAATTCCCACAAATTAAAGCCGACTCACACTTATTGCATTACAGCTGCAGGAGCTGTAGATTAACAACACATTTGTCCAAATAATTATGGACCAATCCATAAGTCTGCTTTGTATTGCTATAAAAACATCCTCAACTGAGACTGTCTTGGCCAAATTTAATGTCTTTTAATAGACTTTAATGTGGGATTGAAGCTAAAGAGAGTCAGTGTTCTTCCCACACTGTGCTGTTTTTGGTGGAGAAAACAGAATTTGCCTTGGACTTTTTATCAAATCTCAATTTTTTTTGATATCTGCAGGAGACTGTTGGAAGTTAATGCCTAGGATGTACAGTAAACCCTCTTAGTGTTGCCATTCAGGTAAATGGAGGGTTGCTTTTAATTCAAGGGTACCATGTAATGGCACTTTTTAGTATTTCTGCAGTCACTCGTAATACGCCAGCTGTAACTGAAAGTTTTCATTCTTGTTTTAGTTTGTTCTATTCATACCTGACCTGAGTGACTTATTTTTTGGAGAGGAATGAAATATTAACCTTTAAAAATTATTTTAGAATTCAAAACGCTGAATCAGTGCTCTTGAACTTTATTGATTTAAAGTGATTCTAAGGGTGTTCAATTCAGAAAATGCTAATCATATACTTGTTGTTTCACTGGGTTAAATGTTTTGAATGTGTCACGTCGAATGAAATCCTTGTTTGTTCATGCTGTTTCCTCTCCTAGCCTGTTCATCTGGCCCTGAGCAGTTTCCAGCTGGAAGCCTTCGGGAAGACCTTCATTCTGGACCTGGAGTTAAATCAGTGAGTTCACTTTGTTTGATATCACCTATCGGTATCTCTTGGTTTGACTGTAGCCAAAGATGCTTGCTATGTCTGATGGATTAACTCCAGTCCTGGAGGGCAGCAGCATCTTCAGGTTGAGCGCCAATCCTGGAGGTGCTCAGTATCGTCTGGTTTAACTCCAGTCGTAGGGAGCTATAGTGGCTACAGGTTT